>JAHLJT010009436.1:62101240-63386240 GCA_031308135.1 Acheta domesticus
CAAATTGAAACTAGCGGTGCTACAGAATGGCACAGACATTCTCGTATTAGTTATCTATTTCCTTGGGTCTTCGCTAGCTATACGGAATTGCCACATACTCTTTCTTGCCAGCTGCCATCTATCACCGCCAAAAATACATTTTTTGTATACCAGTATTATAAACAACCCTTTTACATTAACAAAAACGTTCATAGTATGGCATATTATTGCACGAAATAAGGGCCATCACTGACGTAATAGTCACGGCCCCTATATATTTTCAGTTATGGAGTTTAAAGAAGGCAATGATACCCTATAAATACATTGCAGTTTTCACAGTAAAATCAAATACGTTATGAAAAAACTTACTTTTAAAAACTGATTTATTAATTTATTACTCCTTTAAAATTATATTTTGTTTTTATTTGGTAATATAACAAGATCATAATAAGAACAAAGAAAACATCAAATTAATTCTTGTGAACATGTACATTAAGTGTACAATTTGATAAATTGGTCAGTGACACTCCAGAACATGCATTTATATCTAAAATGCTTGTTTTTTCTTTGCTTTCTGCACTTACCAATGTCTTGTTAGCTATTTGAATCTTGTTATTCACCGATTCTTCGATGTATGATTCGGCTACACTTGCAGACCACCATCCTCCATGACGTTTAGTTGTAGTGATATCACCACCATTATCTGCGAGAAACGTCGCGGATGTTCTCCTAAACGAATGGCCAGAGTACTTTTCTGCATTTGGTAATTTTTAAAAATTTGCAATCTTTTTTATATTGTCGCAAATGTATTGATACCAATTGGATTGCAGCTGCATTTGCCATGATTGTAAAACAAAAACTTTTTTTGTGTTTAACATGTAAGGGTCTTAAGGAAATGTATTTTTTACATACTTCAATATAATTAAATTCTTCACTGGATACGATAGTAAGTATTCCGGGCTTGTCATTTTAATGTTTACTATCAAAACAGAACCTTCTTTCACATCGTTGATGTATAAATTGTACAATTTGACACGTCTACAAGCACCAAATATGCCAAAAATAGCAACAACCTGAAAATCATACCAGTTATTAATACAATACACCAGTTAATAAATAAAACTTAACTATTATTGCCACTGTCATTATTATACTTTCATTAAAAGAAAAGTTTCATCATCATCTTTTGTAAGAAGTGTGTTTACATCTTCTTGGGAAAATACCATTGTCTGTATAGGTTGATATCCCACATTTGCCTGTTTCATAAGTAAACTTACTTTATGAAAAGTTCCAATATCAATATTCTCTTTTATCTTTAGCATTTCCTTTAATTTGGAATAAGTGCACCGTAGTGAAGGCTTTACATGCTGTGGACTTAATGTTTAAAGAAGCATGCATTAAATTAACAAACGTGTTTATTCTAGCATGTTCATTATACTTACTTAACCCAACTACTCTGATAGATACGAAAGAACAGCAGCTTTGCATAATAAATTTGCATATTTTTTTGTCCATCCATTTCCTAAACTTTAAGTACTTTTTCTCATAAAGTTTGCAAGACTTTTTCGGTATCATAGCATTTTCTGCTTTTGCAGATTCTTCCACAATTTCTCTAGGCAAATCCATCATGTTTGAATCACGATTTTCAAACTAATTGCCATTTGTAAACAAATTAGTTGCTTAGGTAGCATTCACGACAAAACATGAATTTGAGATCTACTACAACTACGAATTACAACTTAACACAATTAATTTCGCTTCCTTAAATCCTTATAATACTGTTATACAAAAAATAGTGTAGGAATTCGTTTATAATGTTAATTTTTCGCACTCTTAAGAAGATTACAGAACTCACTTCTAACGTCGTTCTTTCGGTAAAATCTTCTTATTCGTGTAAAAAAAAGGACAACCTTATAAACTAATTGCATAATATGCTATTGTCATTTTCTTAATATTTCGGTTTCCTATTGGTAGAACAGAAACATTAATTTTAGAATATTAAAGAACACCAAAAACCTAGCCGTAAATGGCAATTTTCTTTTAAAAATTATGTGCCGTTTAAGAGAAAATGGCGTTTTAGCGCTACTAAAAATGCGAAATTTGAAGCTCATTTTCACAGAAAATTTTTTAGTTTTCAAAATACTTTATTTGAAGTTATTTGAAGCACTTACACTCACAAATGTAATAATCTTTACAAATTGCGGATAATGTGCATATTAAAGATGTGAGAGATCTTTCAAAAAATTTACATTTATATAATTTTTGAAAAAACAAAAAAATAACTCAAAATAAACTTTACGCTATACTAAAGAGTGTAATTAGCACTATCCGTTACAAAAGTTTCAAGAAAAAAATTGCAGCCATATACGAGAAAATGGCGTTTGAGCATTCCGGGAAATGCCGAAATTTGAGCTACTTTTCACAGAAAACGGTAGTGTTTTCTAGAAACTTTACTTGACATTATTTAAAGCATATAGACTCGTAAATATAATAATGTGAAAAAATCGCCGATAATGTAAATATTAACGACGTGAGAGACAAGTAAAAAAATTTACATTGTAATTTTTGAAAAAAACAACCTATAGACCAATATGGCTTTCATGTCATCTGATAGAGTAAATTTACCACTATCTCTACCAAAAGTTTAAAGAAAAAATTTGGAGCCGTTTTTGAGAAAATCTTGTTTTTGTAATTTTTTAATGTTGCACATATTGCACGAAAATTACTAAAATTTTGAAAAACATTTACATGACCTTTATGAAAGAACTTAATATGCAGAACAAATTTTATTTGAAGAAAAAATCTCTATCTTCAATTTTGTAGCTGGAGAAAGACGCCCAAAAAAATTCAAACTTTCAAAATTTTCGAAAAATTCAGAGCTATCCGTGAAAATCGGACCTATGCCATGTTAAGTGTATTTTACTCTATTCATACAAGAAATTTAAAGAAAAAATTTGGAGCCGTTTTTGAGAAAATTTTGAAAATTCCCGGGGTGCTTTATATAAAGTACCCCCAAATTTTGAAGAATCTTTTTCAAAATCACAAAGCTTCGACTAGAATCAGATCGACCTAGGAATATCGATTTTGGAAGAAATCGTACGTATGGTTTAGGCGCTAGCAGTGTTCACAGACGGACGTTTGTTTTCGGTATCAAGGACCTAGAAAACAGGGTTTCTGGCTACTCCACGTGTTAGGGGATTTTTTTTCTTAATTTAGCAACTGGTTTTATCCACTTCTTCGTTTCCACGGCCCGGCAATTAATTTTTTTCCGCCGAAAATTGGCCATTGTTTCGCGCAGCATTACATAACTTTCCCTATACTACGTATATCACTCCGTGTATACGTACGTATACGGGAAAGTAAAAATTGGTGTTTGGATATTGTGAGCTAAATGTAAGGTGTCACTTCCTGTATGCCAGAAAACCCCGAGCACCTTACTTGAATTGTCAGAGGTCAAGGCAACAAGATCTTCCCCTTGGGATTCCCCAAGCAAAGTATTTATCGTAGATTCAGCATTGCTTCTAACCTTTCTTAATTTGAAATTAGCTCCTGAGAGGAGATCTGAAATTTGTTTGAATAACTGAATTGCTTCGAACTCTGATTCTGCTCCATGCAAAAGGTCATCTACTTAAAAGGAATTTTTAATGGCAGCGGCCGCTGTTGGATAGGTAATCTCATTATCCTTCCTAATCTGCTTCAAACTCCTGGTAGCTTTTTAGCTGAAGACGCGATGCCATACATGACCGTTGTTAATTTATAAGTTTTTAGAGGATCTAACGAGTTTTCTTTCCATAGAATTTTTTGATAAGCAGTATGATCATCATATAATCTAACCATACGATACATTTTTTCTACGTCAATGTCAAAGGCGCATTTGAAAATTCTAAATCTTAAAAGAATATCAATTAATTGTGGCTGCAGTTTTGGCCCACTCATTAGAATTTCATTTAGGCTTTTGCCAGAAGTGGTTTTTACTGAAACACAATCCTCAATACAATCCTCAATTTAGTGGTGAGAGAAAAAGGATTCTGCGCACAAAAATGCGGAGTATAATTGCTTACTTCACTCCTTGTTGCCTTGCATTCCTCAGCATGTCCAAGGGAGATATATTCTCTAATAAATGCCACATAGTCCCTCCTTAGTTTCTCATCTCTTTGAAAACGTTGTTCTAATGACAACATGAATTACCTTGCGATGTGATGTAACCTCCCCAATACCGAAGGATCCTGCATAAAGGGTAACGTCACAGAAAAATGCCCGGACGGCAACCTTGGCGTTGTTGCTAAAAAAATAATTTCGGCTGGATGATTTATTTCCTCTACCGCCTCATTTGCCCTTATCTCTTCCCAAATACCTTGCATATCCGATTATACATTGTTGAACAGTGCATTTTGTGCCTCAAGCAGAAAAAAAAACAGTTTGTATTAGGACATGCCTCATTTTTAGTTTTTGGAAATTGCCCAGCTATTGCAGCTCCTAATTCAGTGTCAAAGATGTCAGGACTTTCACTAGGCGTCGAGATCTTAGCCTTGAAAACTTCAAAGAATACAGCAGAATTTAATAATATATCCACCTTGTTTGCTAAATGGAAAGACTCATCAGCTAATCTGAGATGTGAGGGAATTTTAATTTTAGTTAATCTATCGAGTTTTGGGGTATTTTAGAAGAAATTGATGGCACAATTAGACAAGGCACTGACGTTTGCCAATCACTAACACGAGATTTGATGGTTAGGTTAACCTTCCCATTTGAACTTGATTTCAGATAATTTACTGAATGGATTGCAAAATTACATTTGGATCTACAGATACCTAGTAATTGCACCAGAGATTCTGTAATAAAGCATATTTCGCTCCCTGAATCTAATAGTGCTCTCGCGGGTACGTCCATTCCCTGTTTATCTCTTACATAAATTATGGCCGTAGGTAATAACGAGTAGGATTTTCTTGAATCACCACATGCCAAATGTGTTAAAGTTTTCTCAGTTTCCATATTACCTATTAGACATTCTTCTCCTGCTACGGAAGCCTCTGACTGAACATTATGTGATGTACTAAGTTTGGCTTTGAAGCTACGCTAGCACTTGCTGACCTAGTAGCAGAAAAATATTTATTTTGGTTTTAATTTTGGTCATGCAGCAAGGAATGGTGTTTCTTATTACATTCTCTGCAGCGCTTTTTGCTACAGGGCTGGCCTGCGCTAGCCTTCAATAAACAGTTCATGCATAGGGAGTGTTCTCGACACACCTTGGAGTGATCCGATAACTCAATTGTTGAAATTGGGCACATTTGTAGAGTGGACGATTGTCTGGACACAAGATGCACTGCACGGCATCAGACACTTTAATACTGAACACTTTTTGGCTGCTCGAGGGTTGATGAGGCTTTCCAACTGTAACAAAATTTGATTGGGGTCTTAGAGAGATATCCTCATTGAACTCTAAAGCGTTTACCCTTTGGTTGAGAATGTCTAATAATTCTTGTAAGCCTGTCATCATTTTGGCAGAACTGTGGGCAAGATACCATGATTCTCTGGTTTTTTAAGTCTAATTTTGATAATACTAAATGCTGTAGAATTACTTCACTCAAATCAATGTCCAATGACACTGATTTTAAACCACTCCAATTCATGGCAATTTGAGAAATAAATGGTTTAAGGGACGATGTGTTGCTTTTTACTTGTGGCAAATTGAGTAAAGCTTTGATGTGCGTATCTAATATTTTCGCCTTGTTTGAGTATTTTTTAATTAACAGTTCCCACACTCTTTGAAAAATATCTCCAGACACGCTTAAGGTACTTACTAAATTATAAGGTTCACCTTTCAAGTGTGCTAATAAATGCATGTATCTTTCAATATTACTAAGTGTTTTATTGTTCACCACTGCAGTTAAGAAAATTTCATTTCAATTTTCAGTCATCATATGAACCACTAAAAACGGTCAACTTTACATGAGGCAAGCTCGGGTTGTAATGTAATCTTTCGGTTGGAGTATCTAATGCGGAGAGACAATGACTTTTGATGTCCATAACCCTAGCCTCAACACTTTCAAAGGGTGGGTTCAACTCACCTAGTCCTTTCTGTTTTAAAATGTCATTGAATTCTGTTCTGGCATCAGCCCAAATTTCATTTACACGTTCAATTATAGGGTACATTGTATATTCGACCTGCTAAGGTCTGAGAGTGATTTTAGACTCTCTTCGATTCTAGTTAATGCTGATTGTATGAATTCCCAACGCTGTCTGCTTCCTCAAAGGCATTTTAAAGAAAGTGTTCTACTTATCTGAGGGGGCAATTTATGAAATCTTATGCTCTCATTGTTAACATCATGCACTGATTTGCGGCATGTTGCCAGCGATCATGAAAATACTTGATAGGTCACCTTATACTGAAATATTATGCGGTAAGACCAGGGTTTAGGGTGGCACGGTTCCTTTGGTTCACTGATCCGGTTCACTACGGAGGAATCGACTCAGTGAACCGAATTCTTGTTTACTATTCGCGTTGAACATGGTAATTTAATAAATATCTTTGAAAACACATTCTATTTAAGAAGCGCGCGCTACTTGAACATTCTTTACTACTTAAGCCACTCATTTTGTGTTACTTATGCCACTCGTCTATTTAGTTAAGCTAATGCTACTTATTACATTGCTCTATAAGCCACAGAAAATAAATGGGGAAAGTATAACTCACGTATTTGTTGGAATTTTTATACATTTATTTTAAGTTATGAAACAAAAATATAAAAACAACAACAATAATAATAATAATATAAACGTAGAATTTTAAGAACCTGAAACAAAAAAAAGTATTTTTAAAAATAATACAATATAAAATAAAACCAATATCAAATAATATTAATAACTCACTATTAAATAGAATGATAGATAAATAACGAAGGAAATTGAATAAAAGCGAAGAAAAATTTGTTGAAACAGCGTAATTTCTATAACAGAAAAACATACTTTTAAAAAGAATACAAACTAAAATTTATAAAAACCAATAGGAAGTAAATACTAATAACTCACTTTTGAATGCAATTGAACGATGAAAAAAAATTAATATAAACAGGAACTCATGAATTTAAACAAAAAAAATTAACGTTGAAAAAAATTTTTTACATCACAATTGCTGTAAAAATAAATTCTATTTCACAAACTCATACTACTTAAACTTTTGTTATTGGGGGGCTATCGCCCCCAAAACCCCCCATTTTAATACGAATAAACCAACTCGTTTGTTTTTTAAACCAATTCTACTTAATATGTTAAAGAAAACGGAATTTTAAAAGAAAAAATCCACTCACACAGTCGTTGAAATTATACAATTTTAATAGTATTACCACTACCATAGTAATACTGAAAATTAGTGTAGTATCTCGGCACGAATTACACCCTCATAACACGAAAAAAACGTCAAGCTTGTTTCTGGAAAAAAACCTACTTTTTACGAACTGAAAAAATTAGTAATAAAAAATAACTTGTTAAGCTAATAAAATAAATACAAATATTTAAAATCAATTCTATTTCACAAACACATACTACTTACACTTTTTTTATTGGGAGACTTGCACCTCTCAAATCCTCCATTTTAATACTAAAAACAAACTCGTCTACTTTTTAAAGCAAATACTACATAATATGTTAATCATAAATAAATCCTGCATTTACATCTTCCATCACGGTAGACACACAAAATCTATTAAAATGTCTTGAAATACGAAAAAACACGAAATACCACTTTTCTAATCGCACTAATCGCATTAAATAGTGCCAGTAAATAAATCTGTTGTTATGGGAACAACTGAAAGTGACATTAATAGAAGGCTTTTTAAAATCTAAAAAACCATGTCTGTACTAATATTTGAGTTCAAACAGCGGTAGATTTTAAGAACAGGGTTCGGCTCCTATTGACGCGCACGATTCGGTTCCGAACGAGTCACTCGCGGCGCCGCCACAGTGTGCCCGGCCACACGGCCACGTGGCCAACGCACTTTCGTGTGGAATCGTGACGCTTCGCTACCCGTGTCCAAGTTGAGGACGAGGCTCGGGCCTTCGGCCCTCGCGTTAACATAAAACATCCTTGAGTCTGTCCAACGCATAATTACCAACGCATTTTATGCATTTAACATTATGCATGCAACGCATTTTATGCATTTAACCATTGTAATTCTCCATTACACATTCGCACCACACCGCACAATGCACAATGCAAGCAGTGCTCCCTGAGTGATCCGTTCTCGTGGTCCGCGCGAGTGAACCATGCGCAAGTGAACCGTGCGCCGTTGTTTTAGTGAGCCGAACCCTGTCCTTAAAATCAGCCCAAACAGCAATGAAATCAGCTTAGAAACAAGTTTAATTCAACAAAAACAAGTGTAGTGAAGTGTAATTTTCAATGTGAAGTGAAGTTGTTTTAAAAGTGTCGTGATGAAGAAGAAATTTTTCGTAAAATATGAAATTGCTCATTTCTTGTATATTTATGCTCTGACCCATCAAAGCTAATCAACCCGAAGATAATTCACTTTAATTTATCGCCACCTCTGAAGTGAACCGTAAGTGAACCGTGGCGGACGATTCACGAGAGTAAGTGATTCACTAAAGGAACCAAAGGAACCGCGCCACCCTAAACCCTGGTTCAACCTATTATGCTACACCTTGCCTTCACACATACAACACTACTAAGATAACATTGAAAACACAATTTGCTATGATTCTTGCCAGTTGATGATTCCCGAGTTTCTGGTACCACTTTGTTAACGCAGGGAATATAGCTTCTTGTTCAGATTCAGATTTAGGTTAATATTTAGGTTGGGAGAGCGTTTGGTTATGGCGAGACGAAATGCTCGCTCGCTCGATCTCTGGCCTCATTCACAATGGAAACTTAAACGTAACGTAATGCTGCAAACTTAGCCGCAAAATTTACACGTAAAAACAAGCGTTCACAATGACGAACGTAAGCTGGAACGTAAGTTTCGCCTGAACCAATCAGAATTCAATGTACTGAAACTTGATCGATTCGTCTCTGACATAGTGAAAAGATCTTTCCATCATGGTTTCTAGCTTTTTCTTGGAGATTCCTATTGATTTGTCTTTATGTACATGCGAGTAGATGTTGTAGTAGTGCTCACATTTCCTTCATCTTATAAA
Organism: Acheta domesticus; assembly: GCA_031308135.1. Classification (NCBI taxonomy): domain Eukaryota; kingdom Metazoa; phylum Arthropoda; class Insecta; order Orthoptera; family Gryllidae; genus Acheta; species Acheta domesticus. The sequence goes on from JAHLJT010009436.1 coordinate 62,110,367, forward strand.
CAAGGATTCTCTTGAACCAAATGCACGAGTAATTCGTCCAACATAATTAGTTGATTCGCCAACAGGTTAAAGTCACAATAAAAATTGTCCAAATTCTTACATTGAATTCACTACACGCATGAAAAGCGTTCGTAAACTAGTTCTCTACATTACAAAAACAATGACATAACCACAAACTACCTGAACACAATCTGAAATCGAACTTCCATGCTTCTCTCTGATTGGTCTTCGGTAGAATTCCGACGTAAACTTAACGTAAAAGCTTGGAGCTTGCGAACTCTTAAGTTTACGGTCTTAAGTCAACGGTTACGTCAAGGCATTGTGAATGGTCTCGCTTAATAACACATTTCTAGGTTTTGCGGCTACGTTATGTTTACGTTTAAGTTTGCATTGTGAATGAGGCCTAAAGACACAATATACCCCTCTTATTAGAAGATAAAATGAAGAAATAAGCAATCATAGAATAAATCGTTCATCTTTTTACCTCATTCTCACATGAAAAGCAAAGCCTTCTTTTAATCTGTATTCCACAAATTTTCACTCGTGCCTTTGGCACGGTTCTCATTGGTCTAAATAATCTCTGCACCAGAGTGCTCGCTTACGGAAACCGGTAGGCGCTGCCCCCTGGCGAAGGGTGATAACAAAGGAGATCGAATGCGAGACGTCGAGAATGCAAAGCAGACAGAGAAACTTTATATACCGCTCTCTTCGCAGCTAGCACGCGGTTTTGGAGGAAAGTCCGACGCGGTACGTTTAAAATGCAAATTCTGAGCTAGTAATAAAGGCCAAAGAATGTCATTAAAAACCAATCTCCCGCCACGGCGCCAAATAAGAATCATTTTTTGATACCAATGTGCCAACAATTATAATCTTCCAGCTCTCGCATATCTAAATCAAAAATGTGCTTTAGAAAACATCTTATGTAATTTTTGTTTTGTTATGTTTTCAGACTGTGCCATTCTTTGGAATAGCTGCAGGCGCAGCCACTGCAATAGCTGCCACCGCTCGAGTGACAAACTTGGGTGTCCAGATATCCCAAGCTGGGAGAATGGCGATTAATGTCACCAATGGTGTCAATTGCGCGGTCCATGGAATTTGTTTTGCAAATGATATATATAATATTATTGAAACGTCAATTAATGGCGATAAAATTTCTATGATTCAGATATTCCAATGTATTGCATCTTTCCTTTTATTTACAAATGCTGTCGTAAGCACTTATCAAGCAAGAGTAATTTTACAGTCGTTAAGTTCCAAAGAGACTGCTGGAATTGAAAATCTGTATGCTAGGATTTCACAATCAAGCATGTCAGAAAATGGTGTATATGTTCGTCCTACAACTACCTTGTCACTTGTTACAGTTTCAGGTTTAGTATCTGTAGCAATTCCTTGGGGTGGAATGATTTTGAAAATTCCTCCTGATATGTGTAAATCTATAGAAAATATTTTCCAGTTCTTGATAAAAAATCGAAATGCTGAGTTTACAATAATTGCTGGTGGTCTAATACCATTACTAAAAGCACTGTGGGAAAAATTACAGCAGCAGTCTAAGAAACATTCATATGAATGTGATTGGTTATCAAACTTGACTGGTTTTTGTAGTACATCAAATACTTCCTTTGAAAGAACAGAAACAATGAAAGAAGAACCAGACAAAATTACTGTTGTAGACATGAATTTGAGTGGAGAAAAAGAACAATTTCAAGAAATAATTCAAGAAATTCTAGAAAAGGAAGATGTATCAGAATTAGAAGTGTTACAGTATTCTCAACTTATCTTTCAAAGGCTTAAAGAAGAAACAGAAGAAAAGAAAAACAGTTTCAAACTATGTGTAAGAAAATGAAAATGGATGAAAAACAACTGGAAAACGTATTAGAAATAAAAGTTGAGAGAGCTCAACACTTTGCAAATGAGGTAATGAAATCTTATAGAGATATAAAGATAATAGCACTTAAACAGGATTGCCGCAGACTGATCGAGAAAAGAGGAATTCAGATACCGTTGTATTCTTCTTGTGGCTCTCCCGTCAGTATACATTATTTCCATAGTATTCAGAAACATGGATCTAAGGCAGAAAAGTACCTTAAAATTCTTGAGAAAGCCGGTATTAAAACTGCATCCAAAATAGAATTCCTTTCTAAGAATTCCTATTTTATTGAGTTGAAAGAACCCCAGTCAGAATACAATATGGCAGGGGTTGTGAATTGTGAAGAAAGCGATGATGTTATGATGGGTATTATAATACTGGTGAAAAAAACTTAAAACTTGTTTACGATGATATTCTAATGGAACCTTAAAGCTACTGATTTTACCATAGCTACAACTAATTGAAATTAAATAGGTATTTTCTGCTTTTAATATTCCAGTATTTTATATTTCAAATAGACTTACTGCATTTAAAGACTCACCATATTATTTCAAAATATGACAAACCTTTAAATCCAGAGATGTATGTGCCACAATGTAGTTGTAAATGAAAAACTCTACTAATCATAGAGTATTTTATTAATTTGTGTAAAATGAAAGTGCACATACTCATAGAAATGAAGGTACCTTCAAGCATGTTTTAACAAAATGTGAAATATAAATTGGTGAAGATGAATTTAAATGGATTCATGCAAGCAGAAGTACAGAAAAAAACTTGATACTTCAAAATTTATTTTAGTTATCTCCTCTTGTAATTGGAATTCAGATTCCAATCTCATTAGGTTCAAATATACAAACCATTAGGGTTCTTTTAGTCTTCATGTGCAAGAATTTGAGGTTCTGTTGAATTGTGAATTGATATTTGTTGTGCATACGATTGTGTTTGCAATCACTCACTAATTTTACTTATTCATAATTGTTTATGGAAAAAAAAATTATTTTTTGAAGAATGAATTCAGATGAGACAAAATACTTGTTGTTCAATTATTAATATTTGCTTTTTTACCAATTACTTTTATTGTTACTCTAAGTGGAGTAAGAAAGAAAAGTAATGTTTTATTTTATATGCTTCTACGCATCTTTCTTTATTGTGATAATTAGGGAACGAAATTGTAATAAAAAGCAAAATAAAATCATCTGTGGCTTCCACCTGTGATAACTGTTTCCATCCGAACCTTCAGCTTTATTGAAACTTATTGCAAATGCACCAAGAACTGTCAAAACTAGTGGTGCTACAACAGCACTTACTTTCCCGTATTAGAGGAAACAGCTAAGTAGTACTGTAATATTGCACTTCATGCGCTACTAACATCTTCGCTTGGAACTCACTATTTCCATTGCAGTGTTGTCAGAACTACGTGAATTCTACAACTTCACAAAAATAGAATGCAAAAGTTTTGTAACCCTGTATTGGAAAAAGAAGCCTGATACCCTGGAAATATAGAAATGCCTTCCATTGGGCCATGATTAGGGAAGAGTATTTTAAAACCATGCAACAAATTCTCTACTCACTACAAATGGTACAGCATTTGGTGCAAAACTAAATATTTGCCTGCAAATATCAACATAAATTAGACAATTATAACTCCTTTTCATACAGCTCCATTAGGTCACAACAATGACACTAATTCACAGATATTCGCGAGCGCAAAGTGAATTCCATTGTTGCAGACCCTGCATTGTCGCTATTCTGAGAGCTATTAATTCTTTTTACTTATTTCAAATATTTCAAAATAAACAATTTCTAAAATATTAATGTGTAAGTCTATAACAAAGTTCGAATGTAAGAAACGAAGAAAGAAATAATATACAAAATTGCACATTCTAATTTACGACGCATCCAGCTGTCCGAAGCGCAGTAAATTTACAGCGGCCTATTACGTTTGTCACAAAATTAAAGAAAAACTACTCGTATTTTGAAGAAATTAAGCATGACCGTATTTATTTTATTTATTAATTTGTCAAAAAACAGAAACAGAATGGCACAGACTTTCCCGTATTAGTTTTCTATTTTCCTGGGTCTTCGCTAGCTATTCGGAATTGCCACATACTCTTTCTTGCCAGCTACCATCTATCATCGCCAAAAGTACATTTTTTTGTCATTTTCTTAATTTTTCGGTTTCCTATTGGTAGAACAGAAACATTAGTTTTAGAATATTAGAGAACACCAAAAACCTAGCCGTAAATGGCAATTTTCTTTTAAAAATTATGTGCCGTTTAAGAGAAAATGGCGTTTTAGCGCTACTAAAAATGCGAAATTTGAAGCTCATTTTCACAGAACATTTTTGAGTTTTCAAAATACTTTATTGGAAGTTATTTGAAGCACTTACACTCACAAATATAATCATCTTTACAAATTTCGGATAATGTGCATATTAAAGATGTGAGAGATCTTTCAAAAAATTTACATTTATATAATTTTTGAAAAAAACGAAAAAAACAACTCAAAATAAACTTCACGCTATACTAATGAGTGTAATTAGCACTATCCGTTACAAAAGTTTCAAGAAAAAAATTGCAGCCATATACGAGAAAATGACGTTTGAGCATTTCTGAAAATGCCGAAATTTGAACCACTTTTCACAGAAAACGGTAGTGTTTTCGAGAAACTTTACTTGACATTATTTAAAGCATATATACTCGTTAATATAATAATGTAAAAAAATCGCCGATAATGTAAATATTAACGACGTGAGAGACAAGTAAAAAAAATTACATTTTTGTAATTTTTGAAAAAACCAACCGATAGACCAAAATGGCTTTTATGTCATTGATAGAGTACATTTACCACTATCCCTACCAAAAGTTTAAAGAAAAAATTTGGAGCCGTTTTTGAGAAAAGTTTGTTTTTGTAATTTTTTAAAATTGCACATATTGCACGCAATATTGCACGAAAACTACCAAAATTTTGAAAAACATTTACATGACCTCTATTAAAGAACTGAATATGCAGAACAAATTTTATTTGAAGAAAAAAACTCTATCTTCAATTTTGTAGTTGGAGAAAGACGCCGAAAAAAATTCAAACTATCACAATTTTCGAAAATTCAGAGCAGTACGTGAAAATCGGACCTATGCCATGTTAAAAAGTGTGTTTTCCTCTATTCATACAAGAAATTTAAAGAAAAAATTTGGAGCCGTTTTTGAGAAAATGTTGAAAATCCCCGGGGGGCTTCATATAAAGTACCCCCAAATTTTAAAGAATCTTTTTCAAAATCACAAAGCTTCGACTAGAATCAGATCGACTGGGGAATATCAATTTTGAAGAAAATCGACCGAACGGTTTAGGCGCTAGCGTTGACCACAGACGGACAGACGGAATGCCGTCAATCGATTTTTAAGTATAAAGAAGCAACAAATCATGGATTTTGACCACACCACGAGATAGAGGATTTTTGTTTCTTAATTTAGCAACTGGTTTTATCCACTTATACGTTTTTACGGCCCGGGAATTAATTTTTTTCCGACGAAAATTGGCCATTTTTTTCGCGCAGCATTACATAACTTTCCCTATACTACGTATATCACTCCGTGTATACGTACGTATACGGGAAAGTAAAAAAACTCTTAAGTTCTAAAGTGTAGACAATCGTATAATCTTTCATTTCATATAAGGTCAATAATTACGAAAAATGCGTATTTTCTGAGCTACATTGTGATAAAATGAGACAAATCCCATTTTCACAATTTTCTTCATAAAAACACTAAAATTCACGTTGCTCTAGCGGCTAAATGGTACGTTGGGGAAAAACATCCTTAGGACATAAAATGTAGGCAATTTTATCTTCTTTAATTTTATGTATGGCCTTTATTTACGAAACGTGGATGGTTTTCGAGTAATGTTGAAAAAACTGAAAAATGTCGGATTTTTAACATGTTTCTTGCGAGAAAAAAAAACGTGTTTCCGGGCAAAATGTTAGTTGATAAACATGATATTTGTGTTTAGCGCTCTCAAAAACATATAGGACCCAAAAATCAAAACTCTCCGCTACTTGCCATTTTTGAGCCCCGTTTTACTGGACCTTTAGAAAACAATAGACAATACCACAGCAAAAAGTCAGAGCTGTCTATTGTAATCTTATGAAGCAGTTAGACCAATGATGTATATAAATACCACTGTATGGCTGACTCCGCGCTTTCCCAATAGGCGGAGGTGAGGCCGTACAGGGAGCATGTTGCACGGCAAAAGCTTCGAATGTAACACGTATACATTGTATTTATTAACATGGTTCCGTTCCATCATAAGAAAGTAAAGCTGTAGGCAACTATAAATTGTCGAAATAAATTTTATAATTTACATTAAACCACCAACAGCATCGACATAGTGTTACCGGAGATTTGCAAAAGTGAGGATTTGTTTTTTATTATGACTTACAGGTAGAAACTTCTTGTACTACTTCAGAAGAGATCAATTTATATGGTAATACTGCACGTGGCAGTAAATTATTATTACTACGGCAGCTTTATTATTAAGGATTCTTCCCCGTTTTCAAATATAAGAATTTTTTTTTTAAATTAACTACTCTCTTGTAATTTAAATATTCTGCCACCAAGTAATAATACTTAATTGCAGAATTAATAATAAATCTAAGAATAAGACGTACTTATTGTTCATGTGATTATAAAAACTGCGTTTCACTCCAAATATACCTTTTTTTCTCTGTTAATGGTTGGTTGTAAATAACTGCTGGATTTAGGAGGTTGCAGAGAGATTTAAAATGAAAACACGTAGAGAAATATAGTACATATGTACGTTTTATGGGCAGACATTTTTTATTTACAGATGAATACAAAATTTGCAGGAACAAACATTCAAATGATACCTTTCACCATTGAAAGAAAATATTCAAATAATAAATAATGTTTCTTTTAATTTTACATAACAGGAAATAGAACAAAACATACATTTACAGAATAAATGAATGTTCATTCTGTAGAATGTATGAGACGATTAAAATACGTATTCAAAACATGAACACTTAAGATTAAGATTCCACTTCACGATATTGTTGTGAAACCCAACTCATAGTGGTAAAACATGGATAAAACAAAGGCAAAAAATAATTGATTTCCTGGGCCAATTTTGAAAATAACAATTACATTAAGTCAAGATCAAAATGAAAACATTTAAAATTTGAAAACACAAGAAAAAATGAAAACATTTAAAAAATCAAAACAAAAAATGTTTCACTAATCACTCAAGAGAAAACTCGCTACAACCAATACCTTCTCGATATTATAAGTATCTAGGTGGTAATGCTACAACACACCGCTTTCGGCAATACGAACGTTTTTGCCGTGCAAATGGCGCCTTCGGTGACCTTACCGCCAAGGCAACAGTCATCTATCTATTAGGAGGAGGATATAGGAGCACGCGCGTGCGTGCGTGCGTGTGTGTGTACACACACACACACACACACACTGATTCCAAAAATTGAACTTTCAGCATACTACGAATGCCCTGAAAAAATTGACTCATGGCTGTCTAAAATAGTTATTTATGATACGAGTAGTGAAAATTACATTTTGTTTTGCGGGAAAGATGTTGCGATTCCACGCTGACTGGCCGAGTAATGCAAGTCCTCTTACGAGGAAAATAAAACCACTTTTCCCATGTGTGTCATACCATAGAGTAAAGATGTACATCCTTAGTCTATGGTCATACAATATTTTTTTGTCAGAATTACTGACTTTATTTATTTTTATTTATTTACGTCAAAAACAGTTAAAAACTGCGTGTGACGAGCTATGGGGAGAAGTGAATTTTGTGCACGTTTTCATAATTCTGTGGTCTCTCTTTTAAACCTTATTCTAGTCGAATTTTGAATACAGAAAAGAGATGTTTTTTTCGAGTTCTGTTGACAAAATATTCGCTCCTATATAATAAAATATATTTTCAAAGGTAAATTAGCTATAAATTCCTGCCCTGAACCCTCATGTTCTTCATGAAAGAATAATACTTTTTGCCGCGATAATATGAAAAACGATAATTTGAATAACTATATTTCCCACTGAAATTAATGTAATATATGTAATACTTATTACATATACATATATGTAATACATATTAGGTACATATATGTAATATATGTAAAGTAATGCAAATATTACTAACTGGGTTCCATGTTACTTTAACCCTAGATTACAAAGGCGCCCTATACCAAGTGTTATTACAAAAGCGTAGTCTGGCAGACTACTTTACATACAAAATTAAGAAAAACTCATTTTTATAATGAAACACTACATGTAATGAATTGAACAGGTATGATAAGGAGTTGTGGTTGATCAGCAGTGTACGGTACCCCGAGCACAACGCTTCCTCGATTACTATGCCACGATGTGATCCGGTTCTCTTTCAATCGGTGCGGACAAACGTTATCGTTCACCGCATAATTACCAATTCGCTTTTATAAGAAATCACGTCAGAATTAGAATAATATTGTTTTTAAAAAGGGTTGCAATGAATGGATAAGAGAAGTGCTCGCATGATTATAATAATTATGGTCACAGGATCACGTCATTGTTGGGATGCAGTTAATTGGTAGAGTGTAGGCGGAAGGTCCCGCGTGCTCACGCTTAGGGCAACAGCCCACCATGTGCTTTCTTTATAAAAGAGACAAATTAATTTTAAAGGCAAGTGAACGATACCTATACTGCGATTTTTGTAGGAAGAGCTCTCAAGATAACTCAAATCCCATCTTCGCGATGTCACAGCATTTCGCGTCTTTTCTCGGTCTTGCCGGTAGAAGTCGCATGATCGCAAGCACTGCTTCATACGGTCGCGATCGCGCGAAATCTAGCGGAATGACTGTGAATGATACGAAATGCCGTGACATATTCCATCGCGAAGATGGGATTTGAGTTATCTTGACAACTCTTCCTACAAAAATCGCAGTATACCAACGTATCACGCAGGCCGTGACAGTGACGGCCGGCGCAGCTCGGGGTACCGTACACTGCTACAATAGATGTTCCCCTCGGAAACAAATCGCGCATTGGAAACGCGATGTAATAGCTTTTAAATAAGAATTGCGGGATCGAGCTCACTCCGACTCACTCGCGTAGGCTCTCAAAGCATTTTTTTGCCGCTAGACGGAGAGTTGGTACGAAGTTAAATTGTACGCACGCATGCCAGTGGCCAGCCAAGGAAAAGTCCCTGACTGCAATACTTCCATTACGTGGGGTATTTAAAGTTGGGGTTGGCACCTTCTTCCTCCAACTTAAACTGTAATCAAAAGTCCCTAAGCCAATGTAGTACGTATAGCGGGTGATTTCCGAAAGATGGTATTTTTGTGTTTCGGGTCATCTTTTACGTGAAATAAATCTTACTAACAAGAAGTACTATACTTAAAAAAATAGTTTATTGAATCAATTAAAACCAGAAAAATACTATTCGGATATTTAATGCCCTGCTTATTAATTATAGAAATCACTTATTAGTCAGTTAAAAACCAATTAGGGAATATGGAAAGGGGGTTTAAACTTGTCTAAAGGAAATACTTCTTGGTAAAATATCACATGTAATCTTGATAAAAGCTTCAGCACATGAAAACATTGCAACGTTTCGCGACCCACTTTTCGACCGCTTCATCAGGCAAATTTGTCTGGAAAATAAATTATTGTGATAACACTTGTGAAACTCTTTTCGTTAGACCATGCAACCCAAATAAAAATACACTTATACAAAGTACAAGTGTGCTGATTCTTACCTTGGGAAGGATGTTATTGTTAATCAGATTTGTCCTGTTTGAGCGATAAACGGTGGCAAGAGATCCGTTGATGCCTCCACCATTCTTTCGTCGCGGTCGGCGAATCCCGATAACAGGCCAAGTTTCGGAATCGTTCTTTCTCGATAATGGCAGTGCCAGAACTAGAGTTGTCAGATAGAATCACTAGACACGCACCTTCCGCCATGCAGTGTTGTCAAACCAAATTAGATTACACCACAAGAAAGTTATATTACAAGATAACGTGCTATAATTTAGTATTATGTTATAGTTAAATGATCACAGGTGTTGTCATTGCCAACAATGCTAGCACTGTTGGCAGCTAATAATAACAATGCTAGCATTGTTGCATTGACAACTCCTGTGATCATTTAATTTTAAATGCCGACGACATTTCACCACAAAATCAATATTATGTTATATTTTTAGAAAGTACGTATGTAGAAAGAATGAAACTTCTTTTCAAGTAATATTTGTTTTTAAATTCGTACGGAAAATATTAACGTTCGAATTATTTATTTTTAACTCCTGAATAAATTACCCAACTGCCGCCCCTAAACTTTGCCGCTCTAGGCTACAGCCTACTCAGCCTATTTAGAAATCCTGCCCTTGTTATTTAGATTTTGGTTCATTGGTTTAAGGTTCAATCAATTCATTTTATAGAATTTTAATTTATTACTTGCTCTGTTTCATTATATTGAGCTGTTTCAAAGTTAGAAATGATTCAACCCAGGATATAGCCGTTTGCAGGAATATCCTGATGCCGAGAAAGGTTTTTTTTCAAAACGCATACACGCACGTCCGTCCGTCCGTGAACACTAATGCTTAAAACCTACGTGCGATTTCTTCCAAAATGGATATTTCCCGGTCAATCTGCGCCCACTCGTGGACCCGCGATTTTGTAAAAGGTTCTATAAAATATGGGGGTACATTACAATAAGCCCCGTGGACATTTTCAAAATTTTCTCAAAAACGGCTCAATTTTTTTAAATATTTCTTGTAAGGATAAAGTAAAATACACTTATAAAGGTGGCCTACGTCTCATTTTCATGGTTTACTCTGAATTTTCGAAAATTTCAAAAGCTTGAATTATTTTCGGCGTCTTCCTTCAAGTAGTCCTTGAAGATAGATATTCCTCCCTTCCTTCCTTGAAAATAGAGATTTTTTCTCTAAATAAAATTTGTTCTACAAAGTAAGTTCTATCATTGTCATGTACATTTTTTGAAAATTTTAGTAGTTTTCGCGCAATATTGCATGAAATATTTGCAATTTTAAAAAAAGTTGAAAAAAAGATTTCTCAAAAACGGCTCCAAATTTTTTCTTTGAACCTTTGGTAGGGATAGTGCTAAATGTACTCTGTGAAATGACATAATTACCATATAGCTCTATTCTTTTGTGTTTTCAAAAATTACAAAAATGCAATTTTTTGATTTGTCTCCCATGTCGGTAATATTTAGATTAGTGGCAATTTGTTCACATTATTATATTTACGAATACATGTGCTTTAAATAATTATAGTAAATTTTCTCGAAAACGCAACCGCTTTTTGTGAAAACTAGCTCAAAATTCCGCATTTTCAGAAACGCCCAAATGCCATTTTCTCAAAAATGCCCCGAATCTCTTGTTCAAACTTTTCGAATGGATAGTGCTAATTGTACTCTTTAATATGACGTTAAGTTCAATTTGGGGTATTTTTTTTGTTTTTGCAAAAATTACATAAATGTGATTTTTTTGAAAGATCTCTCATACCTTCAGTATGCACATTACCAGCAATTTAAACATTATTGTATTTGTGAGTGTGTTGCTTCAAATGACTTCAAATGAAGTTTTTCGAAAACTCAAAAGTTTTCTGTGAAAAAGAGCTTAAAATTTTGCATTTTTAGTAGCGCTTAAACGTCACTTTTATAAAAACGGCTCCAAATATTTCAAAGAAAATTGCCATTTAGGACGAGGTTTTACTGTTTTTTAATATTTTAAAATTAATATTTCCGTTCTACTATAAGGAAACCGAAAAATTAATTTAAAAAAAAAATGCAGTTTGGGCGACGATAGATGGCAGCTGTCAAGAGTATTGGCAAGTCTGAATACCTAGCCAAGACCAAACGAAACAGAAAATTAATACGGGAAGGTCTGTGCCATTTGTAGCGCCACTAGTTTAACATTGTATCAAAACTGATTAACACATATAAATACACACATAACTCATATAAATACATGGACAGAAAGAAACTCAGTCACACATTCGCCCATTCTTTTTTGTGGCTATTTGCTTTCGAAAATTAATATCATATATCATGACCTTCTCAAATTTATGCGTCAAATAATTGAAATGTCCACTTCCCTGTGCAGTGATGTTAGTGGCTCGCACTCCTCGAATCACCAGAAATTACCATCCTTTTAAATTAAAATCCATTTCCATAACCATTTTCTTGTGCGCACATATCAACATATACACTTTCATTGTACTCACCTTTTATTGTGTGTCACAACACTTTGACTGCCATGTGCATCACATGTGATGCATTGTAGGTTTTTGTGACTGGCCGCGTGCATCATATAGGATCACGCCCAGTGCCTGGACACATAATTGGAGAGTGGTCTTGGTCAGAATCAAAAGTTCACGAAATATCCCGTCACAAAAAACCCATTTTCGATTGACAATTCTAGATGTGGCTTCCGGCCTCCGCCGATACATGCGGCCCACACCAGTCTAGCATCCGTCTACATCTTGTTGCAAAGCTTGAAAGCAAGTCAAAAACAACTGCCGTCGTCTTCGTTCATCAATTACTATAGAATGCTATATCGTTTTCTCATTTACTTTTGATAGTACTCGATTCCACTACTCCCCATTATTCAGACTTCTTTTTGTAGTTTCTGCTGTATTTTATTATTTTCCAATCCCTTTCCATTATTTCCAATCTCAAGCTTATTTTACAACTACTAGTGACATCATGAACGTTCGCCTTATTGCGTTCGATTGTTTTTCAAAAACATCCTTCCTTTTGATTTTCGTCCAAAACTTAATGTTTATAACTAAAAGAAAATATTTATCACAGTCTGTTGTTCAACACAGTTCCTCAGCTCCGACTCAATATAAAGAAATGCCATTTTTTTCTAATTCCTTCACCTGTTTATTGCAATCATGCCGTTTCCGGCAATATTAAAACAAATTGTTTTGACGAATCCGTATGGATCGTCACACGTGGATTCTGACTACACAACCTGTGAAGAGGAAGTAATTTACTGCATAGAGAGGCAAGATTTATCCATTTTCGTTACCAGGGCTCAGCAATGAGAGTATGGCGTACCCGTGCAAGAACTCTCACATGCTACCCCTCCCTCTTCCTTATTTTTCCATTTCCATATTAAGCCTGTAATATATATTTTTCATCAAGACCCTCTTATCTTCCAAATTATATCACTTGTTTTATATGTCACCTTGTAATTGATAACAGTACAATACACCCTTGTCAATACAAACTATTCTTATTTAACTGTATTATCGAGCAGAGGTACACCCATGTAATTCAATCTCAGAGAATATCAAATAATTGGTAATTTCACATACAGTGGCAGATTTTACAGGCTCGAGCAGAGGTACACCCATGTAATTCAATCTCAGAGAATATCAAATAATTGGTAATTTCACATACAGTGGCAGATTTTACAGGCTCTGAACAGGTAGGATAGAATCGAGAAGTGTTGAACGAGCAAAAATGTAAAAGAATGTTCAAAATCTCATCCTCAGCAGTTCATCACATCTCCGTGAAATGCTCTTTCTTCAAAAAACTCATTTATAAAGATTGGTTGCATGTGAGAGCCACAAAGGGGAGGTATACTACTGAAATAATACAGTAGACGATTGTTTCTCACATACGCAGTAGTAAGAAAGTTAAAATTAAACTTTTCTAAATTGTTTTTCATGAAAACAAATGTAAATAATCCTACATAACTATATTCAAGTGTTTTGCCCTCTTTGCCAAAGGAAAAACATGTTTTTGGGACCATAAATGGATGAAAGTTAATGGTTATATATTTTATTTATTTTTATTATTTTTTAGGCAACTAGTCTAATTTTGTGGGCAGTTATAGATTTCAATGTAGGTTTCTTAGTTAGTATACGTTATTCTGGTTTTGCGTGATATTCTGTATGAATCAGAAAATGTTAAATATTAACATAGGTCTTTTTTATTTTATTTATTTATTTTTTTTGGTTGACCTTTTAACAACGGTTTCTAATGAAAACTTGCAGAATATCTTTCCTCTATAGTACTAGCACACATTAATAATAATAATAATAATAATAATAACAACAACACATACAGGGTTAACCAAAAAAGTTAAAAAGAAAGAAAAAATTGTCATTTTAAGGCTTAAGTTTATTTACAATAGAGTAATACATTAGAAAACAGCTGGACTTAAATACTTATTTTTCATTGCTTCACAGCTTTGAATTAAAATTTGACTTAACAGATCTTGAATATTAAAATTGAAAACATGAACACAGGACTGATCCAAAGAAAATATAAGAGCTGAATATTTATCGCTTTCATTTGTGTGTATCGTGGGTACACTGTAATCCATACTGGCAAGTAGCAGACACAGGAAGCAGATAATCAATAAGAGAATATTTTACATTACTGGTGCTGTAAATTTTATTTTAAAGCAGCCGAGCTTAATTAAAGTACAAAATGACAATGTGTAATAATCAAAAAGGGTGCACAAACAATGAACAGAATATGTCTTCCATACATCTTACACTTGAATACCTCCTCTTAAAGCTAAAACCAAATGAAGTACTGATCCACCTTGCACTTTATAATCCTGGGCCGTTTTTTCATCATTCCTGTAAAAACATAAAACATCACATTACAAAGGTTGCAAAATGCATATATATTACAGTTAAACATTAGCATGTATTTATATTTATAGTGAATTTCTCACTCCCTGCTGTTCATATTGTCAAATGATTTTTTTTATCCATTGAAAGAAAAAAAATAATTCCAAGCTTCACTATCAAACTGTTTTTTAAGGCACTGCACTAAACTTACAAGAGTTCTATCAACAAAAAAGTTAATTAGTTGTAAGTGAATACAAACAATTCAATTGAAAACCTGCAGCTGAATATTCATTGCTTTCATTGCTAGTGCCTAATAGTAGAGACACAAAAGCAGATAATCAAGAAGAGAATATATTTCATTCTTGGTGCCATATATTTTACTTTAAAGCAGCCGAGCTTAATTAAACTACAAAATGACAATGTGTAATAATAATAATAATTATAAAAAAGGTGCAAAACCATGAACTGAATATGACATCCATACTTCTTATATTCGAAAACCTCCTCTTAAGAACTAAAAAGAAAATTTTGTCAGCTGGAAGCAATTATTACGCATATTTATTTTGTTTTGTGAAAAGGGGATTGTTACATTATTTTTCTCATCAACAAAGAATTTCATCGCCCAATTTCATCATCAATAGCAATACTAAGAAGATTTTGAAGTTCTTTCTACCGTTCTAAAGAATATTCAAACTTTGAAAATTTAAAGTAAGAAAAGTTGTATGTATGCTATACTGCAATTTTATATTAAATTTGAAAAAGAAAATATTTGCCAAAAAGAATTTTTTCCTTAATGAGTCTGTTGCAACAAATGTCACTCTCTTAACATTTGAAAAATTATTTTGTAAATTTACTTGCAACTGTTGGACAAATGAAAGTTTTGACCTTTTATAAAGAATTAACAATTAAGCTTACTTTCCTCCTAGGAAAGTAAAAATAATGACAAAGGGATGATGCATACATTTGTTTTCCAGAAAATATAAGACGTTGCTGCTGAGGAGGAATTCCTTCCTTTTCTTCAACTCTTTCCTTTATCCGTTCCACTTTGTCTGTAGGCTCTATGTCAATTTCAATCTATAAAACACAAAAATTGGATAAAAAAGTTCACACTTTATTGAAGGAAAGACCATTGCCACAAAGTTCATTCCCATGACTAACATTTTGGATCTAATTACTAAACAACTTTGTCAGTAATTTTTACTTTCTTATGTAAAAATCCATTTATTCATTTATCCATGATAAAGTAAAAATGAATCTACAAGTCAAGTGCTTTTAACACAAGCTACTGCTTTTATTGAAGAACGACCCCAACAACTTAAACCATGAGGAACTTTATTTTATTAATAAAAGAATGATAATTAAGAACAATATTTACAGAAAATCTACCACAAATATAAACAATTCTAAGATCCTAAGACATTACTGAATTGTTTTGTATCACAATTTTTTTAATAGCATAAACTGATCAAAGAAATTTCTTATGTAGTGGCAAATTTTTACATTATCATGTACGTTTCCAGTACTTTAAATGTGGACCAATCTTTACTTTTACAGTTTATTATTTCTTAAAATTATTTTGGCATGAGGCAAGTGATTACTTGGTCAAAAAAAGGTAATGCTATCAAATTGTGAATACACAACTCTTGCATCATCTTTTATTACTCGTGAAACTGAATGGCTCCACAAATCTGTATTACTTTACCTGTAGCAGTTTGGAAAAATGCAGGTATTAAGTTAAATACGTAAAATAAAATTGAGAATGGATATGCCATAAAGCGTTGTAAAGAACATGGGGCATTTGCTGAAAACAATTGAAAAGAGGAAAGCTTGAATGAAATGGTGAAGAACAGGATCTATTGGTGAACGGTTATCAGACGTGGATCTTCTTTACCTACAAAACCATTGAACTATGCTTTTAAGGGGAATCTAACAAAGTTTCATCCAATTGAATATATGCATTACTACATACTTATTTTAAGATAATTTTAAAAAATGTACAAAGAGGTCCAACATTATGATTTTTGAATGAATTTCCAGCAAAACACATAATAACATGATCACAAAAACCAGTTGTTAGCAATTTAAAAATAAATATTATACTCAAAGTGGAAAATTTAATTTTTTCCTTCATTAGAATACACATTATAGTGAAGTTTTCATCCTTTTTGACCATGAGAACCGCGAAAATTACAAAACTCAACACAAACATAAATAAAAATACAGAAATTGGTCCGAGTTTTCATTTGAAATTTTGAAAATTTCTTCACGCTCCAATTCGACGGCGACAACTGCAAGACACGTTAGGTTGTTGCCCTCAAAATACAACCATTAGTCTTACTGACGAGTTACCTCAATAATGATCAGAGGTAATTAGAGAATGACAAACAAATACCAGAAACTTAATATAATGAATACTTACTTCCTTTCCGGTCAACGTCTAGTTTCACCACCATGAAACAGAAAGAAATAATATCAATTTTTCGAAGCTAAGAAGATAACATAACCGCAAAATTTTTTCTTACCTTCACTTTTATTAACATTTTGTTGTAATTAAATGTATACTAGTCACACTACCCAGGAACCAGTCCCAGAAAACAATTTAATACAAAGGAGCTTTCCCAGGTATTTCTTAAAAATTTATAATTTCTCACACCCCAACTATGCAGAAAACGATTCGGGTCCGGCAAAGAGGAGTTACTCGAATATGACAGTTTGGTACGATATATCGATGAGTCGATTCCACCATTTCGAGCGCACAATTGGCCGTTCACTGCCGCGAGGCTCTCGAGACAACGAGCATACGAGTTAATTCGTAATATTCAGTTTCCGTCAGAATGAAACAAAGCCTTTGGGCGGAATATTTTTGCCTGTCGTCTCAGTGATAACACTCTCATCATACGTTGTCATAATCCCTCTGGTCGTTAAGGAAACTGGCGTGTTGTGACTCGTTGTTTTTACGAAACTGAAAAATTTTCTGGAAAAAGAGTCTATTTTTTCCAGCTAAGTTATCTCAAGACACACGTTAATAAACTCAATTCTTCCTCAGTAGATTCTGAATAGCAATTATTCCCCATTTCTTATATTCTGATTTGTTCATTAAACCTAATTACTAGTCAATTGCTTATTCAATTTCAACAATCTCAGGCGAAATTTCATGATAATATTACGTTGTTCTATTTGTCACTCCTTTCGATTGATTAAAGAACGTTTTTTTTAACCCAAGATCGAAAAGTTCTTTAGTTTCAGTACAGCAGTTCACATTTTAGTCAGTAGTAAGTGGTGAAACAGAGATACATTATTATTTTACATTTTTTGTTTCATACATATCACGAAAAACCAAATGCAAACCAAGAGATCTACATTGAAATCTATAACTGGCCACAAAATTAGACTAGTTACCAAAAAATAATTTAGAAAAAGATGTAACGATCTACTAATTTGCGGTCTCAAAAAACATTATTTTTCTGCCTGGCTAAAAGAGCGAAACATATGTATTGTATCGAATATAGTTATATAGGATTATTTACAATTGTTTTCATAAAAAAATATGGAAAAGTTTGATTTTTTAAAATTGTCCATATATATGTAACTAGGAAAACCCGTCAGACGTTGTTCTGCCCTTCACCTCCCTCTTTCACCGTCCATTTCCCACAGTCTCTGCCTCCTTTGTGGTTTGCGATGGTGTAGCGGTTAGCGTAATTGCTGTACCCAAGTTCGCGGGTTCAAACCCGATCGAAGCCGTGGATTTTTAAGGGCGAAAAAATCCTTCGGAGAGGAAGTAAACCCGGCTGTCCCATGTTAGTAGATTTACTTGCATGTAAAAGATCCTCAAGCCTAGATGAAGCCTCTGAGCTTCAAATTGCCTATTTCGTCGCCCGATATAATACCTTCTTTCTCCGCTAGTTGGTGAAAGGAGCGTAGCGAAATTTGCGTGGTCAGACGGAAGAACAGGCCTCATGGCCTGAGTCTCGCCACGTAAAATAAGGCATCAATTCAATTAAATTCAATCCAATCCTTCCCTCACCCTGTCCCTGTCTCTGTGTGTGTATGCGCCGGATCAGCAAAATGTGTAACAGACTGTTCGAGAAGAGTTCATTCTGTAGATGACGGTTTTTAGTTTTTAAGGTCCTAGAACGTCTCGTTTAAGAGTTGTTTAACGATATAGATGCAAAATGCTGCCGATTGGGTTGCGGGTTGCATTCGACGCGAATATTTTGTTTTGTTCTACAGTGCCATGTAGTGAAGTTACAACAGAATTAATAGATAGGTAGATAGATAGATAAATAGATATACTAGATTAGGCAATGAAATTCGATTTTCTTCTGATGTTACATGAATGTTACATTTCCTGTATTACACTTCGGTTTTTCTTTCTTGGCGCACGGAAGTGTGTCAATAAAATGGAATATTTTCGCCAGCCAGGTGTCGCATGATCGCCAGCGCTGCTGGGTAGTCACGATCATGCGCCTCACAGCGGCACAATCGAGAACGACGCAAAATACCGTGAGATATTCCATTTTATTGACACCCCCCCCCCCCCGTGCGCCAAGAAAGAAAAACCGAGGTATACAAGCTCGATCTTTCCGAATGATGATTATATTAACACTTCACTTCAAGAAACCAGTTCTTTCTGGGTAACAGTACAGATCTCGCTGAATGTGAGTTGCAACGTATAGTATAAGAATAGGAGAAACAACAACAACAACAACAAAATATTTGCATTTTCAGTCAAAATCCAAACTGTTTTGGATTTTCTCAGAGTTCTTGGGTATCTAACGAAACTATAGACGCGTCTCAAAAGGCCAGAGGTGGTATACTTTTCTTTCAAATTCTGCACGCACTGGAAATTGTTCATAGCAATACAGATTCTATGGTTTCCCATTTTCGAAAATCGACCCACTTCTTGTTTCAATACGATATCATGGTGGATATGTAATAACGGTAATCAGATTATCCTTGTCTAAAAAATTGCTTGAAATCAAGTTTTTTTACAACGTAATGTCAACGAAATTTCAGAACTTGAATTTGAGACTGCTTAAATATCGAGAATCTGGAGGAGATTATGAATAGGTGTATATACCTATCACTGCTTCTAGGGCCTGAAAAATTACAGATGTGTGAGGGTTTTTGCCTTTTCTAACTAATAGTAAGAGTTAAGCTGGCGAATATCAACATTTTATGTTATAAATGTTATAAATATTTTGTAAATTCGGTAAATTTTTCCTTCAAAATTAGGGAAAAATTACGGTTTTGTAGTTCTAATGCCTGTAAGGCAATACACTTTAAACATTCTTCACAAGTTACAGTTATTAATGTTGGTCATAAAAATGGGTCTTTGAAAGCATAGAAGCGCCGTATGTTCCGGAAGTCATGCCACGGAGCTCACAGCGTCCGTAGTGAATATCACAGAGCACCAAATGTCTTTGTCTATGGTAAACCCGGCGTGGCATGACGCCATCAAAAAATTAGCTCGAGAAAAGACGGAAATATGTTTCTGAATTGGATGAACAAGAAAGTTTGTCTTTAATTTCTCGCTGCGTACGCTATATAAAGTATTATAATGCTGCGGGAAAAACCGGCGAATTTTCGTCAGAAAATTTTTATTATCGAGCTCTGGTAAGAACTAGTGGTGCTACAACAGCACAAACTTTCCCGTGTTATTGGAAACAGTTACGTAGTATTCAAATATTGCACATTTTGCGCTACTAACACCTTAGTTATTATTTGAAAACGTCCATTTCAACCAAAAAGCGAACAACACATTGTTTCCATCGCAGCGCAGTGTTGTCAGAACTGTGTGAATTCTACAACTGCATAAAAATATAATACAAAAGTTTTGTAAACTTGTATTGAAAAAGAAGCCTGATACCCAGGACAATATAGAAACGCAATTCATAGGGCCACGATCAGAGAAGACAATTCTAAAATCATGCGATAAATACTCTACTCGCTACAAATGATACAGCATTTGGTGCAAAAACTAAATATTTTCATGCAAACATCAACATAAATTTGACAATTATAACTCCTTTCCATAGAGATACATCAAGTCACAACAATGACGCGGAATTTACAGAAATTCGCGAGAGCGAAACGAAATTTCATTGTTGCATTACCTGCATTGTCGATATTCTCTGAGAGCTAGTAATGTTTATTTCAAAATGAATAATTTATAAAAGAATAATGTGTAAATGTATAACAAAAGAACGAATGTATAAGGAATGAACAAAGAAATAATATACAAAATTGCAAATTCTAATTTACGATGCATCCAGCTCTCTGAAGCGCAGTAAATTTGCAGCAGGCTATTATGTTTGTCACGAAATTACAGAAAAACTATCCGTATTTTCAAAAAATTAAACATGACCTTTTTAAAGATGTAGTTTTGATAAATACGTTTCATCGAGAAAAAAAACAACTGTATTTTCACAATTGTAGTTGTAAGAAGACGCTGAAAACGAAGTGCAATGAATTCCGGGCGGGCTATTATGTTTGTCAGAGAATTATAGAAAAACTACTCATATTTTCAAGAAATTCAACATGACCTTATTTGAATATCTACTTTTGATGAACATATTTCAATAAGAAAATCAATTGTATCCTCATTGTATTGTAATTGTAGAAAGAAACCGAATTTTTTTTTTAATTTTTGCAAAATCAGGCATTTCGAATATAAAACCTGCATTATACTCTTAAGCTTCCTTTATGCTATCTCAGGTCCAAATTCAATCAAAAAACGTTCTACGGTTTTTAAGAAACTAGTGGTGCTACAGAATGGCACAGACTTTCCCGTATTAGTTTTCTATTTCCTTGAGTCTCCGCTAGTTATTCGGAATTACCGCAAACTCTTTCTTGCCAGCTATCATCTATCACGGCAAAAGTACTTTTTTTGTCATTTTCTTAATTTTTCGGTTTCCTATTGGTAGAACGGAAATATTATTTTTAGAATATTAAAGAACACAAAAACCTAGTCCTAAATGGCAATTTTCTTTTAAAAACTATGTGCCGTTTAAGAGAAAATGGCGTTTTAGCGCTACTAAAAATGCGAAATCTGAAGCTCTTTTTCACAGAAAAGGTTTGAGTTTTCAAAATACTTTATTTGAGGTTATTTGAAGCACTTACACTCACAAATATAATAATCTTCAGAAATTGCTGGTAATGTGCATATTAAAGATGTGAGAGATATTTAAAAAAAATTACAATTATGTAATTTTTGAAAAAAAAATAACTCTAAAATAAACTTTACACTATACTAAAGAGTGTAATTCGCACTATCCGTTACAAAAGTTTCAAGAAAAAAATTGCAGTCATATATGAGAAAATGGCGTTTGAGCATTTCTGAAAATGCGAAATTTTGAGCTACTTTTCACAGAAAACGATTGTGTTTTTGAGAAACTTTACTTGATATTATTTAAAGCACATGTACTCGTAAATATAATAATGTGAACAAATCGCCGCTAATGTAAATATTATCGACGTGAGAAACATGTGAAAAAATTGACATTTTTGTAATTTTTGAAAAAACCAACCTATAGAGCAATATGGCTTTTATGTTATCTAATAGAGTACATTTAGCAAAAGATTAAAGAAAACATTTGGAGCCGTTTTTGAGAAAATCTTGGTGTTGTATTTTTTTAAAATTGCACATATTGCACGCAATATTACACGAAAACTACTAAAATTTTGAAAAACATTTACTTGACCTTTATGAAAGAACTTAATATGTAGAACAAATTTTATTTGAAGAAAAAATCTCTATCTTCAATTTTGTAGTTGGAGAAAGACGCCGAAAAAAATTCAAAATTTCACAATTTTCGAAAATTCAGAGTTGTCCGTGAAAATCGGACCTGTGCCATGTTAATAAGTGTATTTTCCTCTATTCATGCAAGAAATTTAAAGAAAAAATTTGGAGCCGTTTTTGAGAAAATTTTGATAATCCCGGTGGGCTTCATATAAAGTACCTCCAAATTTTGAAGAATCTTTTTCAAAATCTCAAAGCTTTGACTATAAGCAGATCGACCGGGGAATATCCATTTTGGAAGAAATCGAACTATGGTTTAGGCGCTAGCAGTGTTAACAGACGGACAGACAGACAGACAGACGGACTGACAGATGGACGTTTTCCTTTCAATTGATTTTTCGTTATCAAGGACCCACAAAAGAGGGTTTCTGGCTACAGCACGTGTTAGGGGATTTTTTTCTTAATTTAGCAACTGGTTTTATCCACTTTTTCCTTTTCACGGCCCGGCAATTAATTTTTTTCCGCCGAAAATTGGCCATTTTTTCGCGCAGCATTACATAACTTTCCGTATAGTACGTATATCACTCCGTGTATACGTACGTATACGGGAAAGTAAAAATGGTTTAAAGAATAAAAAAAGTCTTGTTTGACATAAATTTTCGCAAAAAATATTTCTCTTTTTGAAAAATTGAACACGACCTTATTGAAAGACCTGCTTTTTATGAACAAATTTCATTAAGAAAGATAATGTATCTTCATAAATGTAGTTGTAGGAAGATGTCGAAAAAAGTTTGAATTTTTTTCAATTTTTTGAAAAAACAGAGTTTTCAACCAACATGAGACCTTCGCCATTCTCTTAAATGACCGTCAGATTATCCAACAACAAAATTTAGTGAAAATTGTTGGCGCGATTTTTTTGAAAATTTTGAAAATGTCCCGGGGGCATATAAAGTATCACCCAAAATTAAAATATCGGTTTCGAATTCAAGAGGCCATGAGTCAGATCGATCGGGGAGTGTCAATTTTGGAGAAAATTGGCAGAACGGTTTAATCGCTAGCGTTGTTCACAGACGGACGGACAGACGTTTTGCTTTCAATTGTTTTTTCGGTATCAAGGACCCACAAAACAGGCATTCTGGCTGCATCATGTGTTAGGAGATTTTTTTTCTTAATTTAGCAACTGGATTTACACACTTTTTAGTTACCAAGGCCCTGTAATGAAAGTTTTACTGCCGAAAATCCGCCGTTTTATCGCGCAGTTTTACATAACTACGTACGTATAGTAAAGGGAAAGTAAGAAAGCGGATAAATTTTGTTTCTATATGTAGTAAATTGCTCGTTCTAACACGTTGTATAGTAAGAATCCACGTTTGACGATCCACGTTTGATAGGTTTGATGATCAAAATATTTGAATGATGGCAAAACGTAAGTCCGTCTGTCTTTTAACAACGCAAGCCGCTAAACCGCAAGCAGGATTTTCTCCAACATTGGAGTTCCCTGATCGTTCTGACTGATGTCGCGACCCTTGAACTTGAAACGATACAATAATTTTGATTCTTTGGGGTATTTTGCATGAAGCCTCAACATTATTTTCAAAATTTTCTCAAAATGTCTCCAGGTTAAGACCTTTAATTTTTTTCCTCTGTTGCAGCAAAAGCATAAATAAATGGCATAGGTCACGTATTCGTTGCCCTCCATGAATTTACGAAAATTGCAAAAGTCGGCGTCTTCCTACAATTATAATAAGTAAGATATTTTTTCTTTAATGAAATCTCATCAAAAGCAGATCTTCAAATAAGGTCATATTCAATTTTTCGGAAATATGAGATTTTTTGGAGTAATTTTGCGTGAAACTAGGCAATTTTTTAATTTTTAAACAATTATTTTCTCAAAAATTCCTCATCTCCTTTGTCTTCCTCTTCTTCTCCTCGGTGGCCCAGCTAACATAAATGTGGCATGACAATCGAAGGTGTCACTACAAACACGAAGGTGTGTAGTACATGAACATTGCAGGTTGCTTGATAAAACTGTTGACGCACGTCAGGTATTTGCGGTGTTGAGCGGGTATTAATAACCACCATCAAGATGAACTAGAAACTAAAAATGAATTCACGATCTACAAAACACTGGAGTAAATATATTGAACACTCAAAATCATATATACAGAAAATCCATCTTGACCGATTTATCTCCACTCTCGTCAAGCTGTGAATCATCGGGAATCATCAACATGTAACCATCGTCTTCGAACTGGCGGATGTAGAATTGGGAAGCAGAGAACATCGCGCAGTCCGAGTCCTCGTGTCGGATGTGGCCGCAGAGGGAGGCGCTGGGACCGCATAAGGGTGGCGAGGCCGGCGATGAGGGCGGCGCGGGAGGGGGTGACGGGGGCGGCGTTAGGAGAGTGAGGAGGGGGCCGTGGCCGGGGGTGACGGGGTGGGGGGAGTCTCCGGCGACGAAGGCGTGCGGGGCGGAGCGCGAGCGCGGTCCCGCGCAAACTTCATGGCGTCCAGCAGCGGCGCCAGGCTGTGCGCGAGGCGCGGCACCTGGCGGCGGGGCGGCGCCGACGCCGGCGGGGGCGGGGGCGGGGCCGCGGGCGGGGGCGGAGGCGCGGCCGGATGCGCCGACGCCGGCCGATCCGGCGCGCTGCGACCCCTGCAACACGCGCGCTCGCGTAAATCGTCTCTCAGAATAAATATTACAAGTTTCAAGGGCATACTGGGGTCGAAAGTTGCCACTTTTTCCCAGTGAATTTGGGGTGAAAAGTCTTTGTTATAAGATTTCAGACAAATTGGCTAAGTCAGACATATCGACCCTTTGGAATGACAAGGTTCCAACTAACGTTTCAATATTCGCTATCACATTATTCAGATCTTCTCTATGTACAGAAGTGATTTTTTACAGTAGCTATTTATTCACAGATTGCAGCACGAGT
Source organism: Acheta domesticus (assembly GCA_031308135.1). Lineage (NCBI taxonomy): Eukaryota > Metazoa > Arthropoda > Insecta > Orthoptera > Gryllidae > Acheta > Acheta domesticus. The sequence continues at coordinate 62,135,537 of JAHLJT010009436.1, forward strand.
ATATCCTACATATAACAGAAGTCAGATAGAATCTTGACACACTAACAATATCGACATTCACAGTTGGAACCTTGCCATTCTAAAGAGTCGATGTAATAATTGCCCCGAATCAGTAGACTACTAATTTATAGTGCAGTGGCGTTTTGCAGTTACGTTCTGAAGCAGTCAAAAATCAGTGCAAGATGAGTTGCCACAAACAGGAGCAAAGGTCGCATGTGTGTCTTCGTTAGAGCTCCTGAAGCACACCTGCTTTAATATCGTACACTTTCAAAATATAGGAAATAATTTTAACACAAATGTTATATTTGTAAGAAGGATTTCAATAATGTAAATAACTCAAGTTTCCAAAATTTGAATAGAATGTCCTGTGTACCATAATATTTCAAAGACTTTTTCAATATCTAAGAATACGCTCAAAGTTTATTGGTTTAAGGTATTTAAATGCTTGAGCAATGTGTTTAGTTAATCGAAGTATTGGGTGAATGTTGGGTGATTGACTCTGAAATCAAATTGTATTGACGGTATGACTTTTACTCAAGTTAGATATTTTGATAATCCCAAGAGAATTGTTTTGAAATATCTTCGCAATAGAAGAAACAATGCTAATTGATCGAAAGCAAATTGGAAGACGGAAATTTTTTCCTGGCCTGGGACTGAAGAATTACTGCTTTCTTCCAGTTTATGGGAAAGTATTCGAAACATATCGTAGCATTGAATAATGCATTTATTATTGCAATAGTACGTTTACTTTTAAAATTGCGGAAGCATTATCATTTAGAGATTCAGCTCATCTGACTGGCAAAAGAATATATTTTGTGGAGCGATACAAACTTCGGCGATGTTCAGCTGTTTGGCATGTCAAAATAATCAGCACTACTCTTCGTTAGAATATGAAGAGCACCGTGAATGCAGCAGACTTTCTATCATTGTTCTACCCAGCTGCATCAGTGTTGTATCACATTTGGACATGGTATATCTCCTCAATTTTTAACTCCCATTTCTGCAGAAAATGTAAGGTAACTACACCCTGTGGGGTGAGATCATATGATAAAAATACGCAGAGACATGTTAATGCAATGTAGAGTTAAGTTACAGAATAATTGCGTTTTATGTTCTTCAAAGTCTCTTTTATATAGCCCTGAGACTACGCACAGAATTCCTTTCTTTACATCTGAAATCTAAAAATAATAGAAGAGGCTGAAAAGTGATACACTGAACGGAGATATTAATTTATGTGTAATAACAATAATATACATTAACGAATATACAAAACGAACACATATATTAGGTTTCTATTTAATGTTTATATCAATATCACATCAATATCAATATCACGTATTTTCTGTTGAAATCTATTTGATTAATGTAATAAAGTTTTGTTAAAAAACAAAGCCCCATCTTTCCGATGTCTTAGTGTTGAAAAGTACGATATAAAATGTAACAAATCCCTAAATTTCCCCCCATACCAGTTAAAATTTAATGGGTAAAACACTGCTCGGCATTGTCCCATTATCGGTTATCAGAAGTAGTTATAAGAAAAAACAACAAAAAATCTATTGAAACTGAAGACAAAAGAGCATAAGTATCTGTTGCTGTGGTAGCCTGGGTAGTGCAGCTATGCTTAAAACGGACAAATAGATATTGGGGGCGCACAAATCAATAATTTTTATTTATCTGTGTAGCCTAAACCAATTAATTCTACTGACAAAATTTTCTTGTTTGGCCTAAAAAAGAATAACTTTTTTGGATGCCTCGATTAGAGGCTGTTCCAACTTGGCCTCTCGCGGGCACGGGCGCCAGCGTGCAATGGTGGCTAGACCAGGAGGAGGTTGTGGAGGGGGAAGCGCCTCACGTTCGCTTTCTTTTCGTGGAAGCAATGCGAGTAGTGCGGTGGCTGGTAGACGAAGCCACAACCCTTTTTTCTGATTCATCGAATAGCTTGCCACCGTCCATACAGTAGTAAATAACAGATTTGCAGAACTCCCTACTTCTAAAGGACAGATATTTTAATACATTAATTTGTTGCGATGATATCAGAATTTTCATGTGGAAGTCTTCCCAAGCTTCATAATATCAGCTAAGATTATATTATATTTACGGCAACATATTATTGTGAGCAGCTTTTCTTTGCAATGAAAAGAATAAAAATCAAAGAAAGATCCAAACTTCACGACAAGACATTGAAGAGCGTTCTACGCATCGCAACAGCCGAAGGACTGATACCAGATATTGCTTCACTTATTAAGAAAAATATGTCTAAAATTAATTTTATAAAATATTGTTGAATTGAATCGAATTTTACGTTTCCTGCTAAACTTAAAGATTTCGTTTTGAGTATGAGCCCCAACATGCCCACTGTTCCCCAGCTCCCTGCTTCGGGTATCAGCGACGAATTGTCGCCAAAGGCCAAGGCCATCTCGCGCGCCGAGGGCTTATATTTTGCCAGGCACCGGCAGCGAATGTTGACAGCAGTCTGTGCCCGCCAGTCTCCGCCAGTTTTTTTTATATAACACATTTATTTATCTAAATGAAATACATCGTTCAGTGTAATCACTTTACAAATGTTTTGTTTTGACTTATACTAGTTAAAATATCTAAGCTAACTTATCCTAAATATTGAAGAGGATACTCTAGGGGAGAACCTCGAGGTTAATTGTCTTGGTTGGCTAAGATTTTGGGAAAGGCCTCAAATGGGAATCTATTTTTCATTCGGGTGTGGAGTCTCCGCCAGTGCCCGCGGTGGCTCGCGCGCGCCCGCCTGCCCGCCCGCGGGTACATACGTTGGTACAGCCTGGATTAGGTGGTTAGAACTTTGCTCTTTAGCGTCGTATTAAATTTTTCATTGTATTAATGTCTCCGTTGAGCTGTTCAGACGTGTGTCTGTCTCGGGAATGAGAAGGCGTTGCGGGAAGGCGCGTCAGGCTGAACCTTGCATAGGAGCGATGGCAGCATGGGCTGTGAGGACGAGGCGGGGATAGGACGCGGTGTTGAAGCAGAAATTGATGAAATAATTGCCACTATTTGCCATAATCCTTCCTCTGAAACTTCGCGCATGCGCAGATCAATTAATTAATTAAAATTATCTTGCTTGTCTCTAAGATTTGTAAATCTACTGGAAAATTTCTGTCCTGAAAGTGAAGATATTTTGTTGCTCTGTCGTGTGATACAGTATTGGCTAAGCAGTAAAGTCTATGTTTTTTTAGCGCTTCGTCTCGAACGTAATTATTTCTGTCGCGTTGCTGAGCAGTTTGTGTGTGTGTGTGTGTGTGTGCGCGCGCGCGCGTGCGTGTGCGTGTGTGTGTGTGTGTGTGCCTGTATGCGCGCGCGCATGAGGGAGAGAGAAAGCGGGGGAGGAGGAGCGAGCTAAGGAAAAAGAAAGCTATGTTTAAGAGGCTGTGCTTAAAGGGAAAATGACAAAATCAGAGGATAAGTTTCCCCTCCAAAAACCGCGCATGCGCAGATCAACTCTTCCTAGCCACTAGAACTATTGAAGGCTGCTGAAATTTACTCGATTCACCTTGAAGATATTACACCTGTCATAAAATGTGTGTGTGTGTGTGTTAGGTGCTACTTAGTGTGCGCGTGCGTGTGTGAGGGCCCTACCTGTCGCAAGGGAGCACGAAGGGGGACGGCGCGGGCGGCGTGGGCGCGGGCGGGTAGGCGGTGCGCGGGCGGCGCGCGGGCGGACCGCCCACGGCCGGGTCGGGCGGCGGGCGGGTGCGCGCGCGCGCCCCGCCTTGCTGCGCCTGGGCCTGCGCCTGCGCCAGGAAGGCCTCCGCGGCCGCCGCCGCCCGGGGCCGGCCCGCGAACGGCGGCAGCAGCCGCAGCTGTGTCCAAGCCACGCGTCACCCCACGCTCGCTACTACGGTCATTGGCTGCGTCAGCGGAATGACATGGGAAGGTTCCTATCCCGCTGGATTGTGGGATCCGGCCACTTTCTACACGTCGGCTAGCAGGAATCTCTCACCAGCAGGACACCACCCTAGCCATAACAAGCTCTAAGTTCCTGTCTAGCCTCCCGGATGTGTGGTAGTGTAGTACGTGTAAGTGTAAGAGTGAGTAAGTAAGGGGTGAGGAAAAGACAAGGAAGAGGAAGGAAATATCGCGAGCGGTCAGTAGCACGTGTGTTAAGGTAAAACTCTGGCATCCAGCTTGAATTGTTCAGAAAAACAACGAAAAATAATCGATTAGTGCAATAGGCCGCTAGAATTGTCCTGCAGACAGCGGCTGAATTCGACTTGCCTTCGTATCCAGCATCGAAAATTCTATGCCGTCGGGACTCGAACCCCAGAACTTCCCGGTCCTGCTCAGTGATGCCTTTGTGTGACGTTCAGCGCAGAAGGAGCTGCTGAAATTATTTGTCTTTCTAGATTTGTTCGATACATGTGGCCGTGGCAATGGGAACTTGTGCCAACAAAGCGCCTTTGTCCCAAGGGAAGAGACTTAGAATTAAATGCACAACGAAGAAAGGTAGTCCACAATTTATTGAGTGGAAAGTATGGTGAAGGGCTTTGCGTAATTCCTATTCCAAAGCCCAGGAAGGAACTCGCAAGTGTATTAAGCTCGGCAACTTTGTAAAACCTAACGGGACTGCGCATGCGCGAAATGCTTCATAGAACAATTCCTCCCTTCTCGAGGTCACCTCTCCCGCTTGAAGAACTGTCCGCCTACACAGCCGATAACAGCAATCAGCTGTCAACTGGAAGCGAGTTATCCCTGGTCAGGTTCTAACGCCTCATGTTTTGCTAAGGAAGGCCATTGAGTTTTTGTTGAGTAGCCGGGAAGACTCCGGAGAATTTTCTGAGCGGCAGGGCCTTTCTTTCCTACCCGGGTGTACATTTTATCGTTCGCCGAAGATTCGGGTCGCGTCGTCTGGGGAGTCGAGGGCTCGCTCGCCCAGCGGAGCGCTGACTCATCTCCCGTGCTGACATACGAAAACTAACGTAGAGCTCAACTTACCTTAAAGAAGATGCTGAAAGTGGTGTCCTTCAGCTCGAATGCATTCTTGGCACTTCCGGAACAGTTTCTGATTTTTTCTGATGAAGTGTGGTTTCATCTGAGTGTATGTGTCAACAGCCAAAGCCTGCTTCATGAAGAACCACTCCACGACGTAAAGATCAGAGTATGGCGTGCGTTGAGTTCCATAAGATATGTAGGACCTATTTTTTTCAACACCATCGTTACTATTGATGTTTACATAAATCATATACTGATATTCTTCTTCTAACAATTGACACCAGAACAAAGTCTCTATGGTTGCTTTCAACAGGATTCGGCAACTGATCACACTAATGTTCGATCCATGAACTTTTTAAATACTGGGTAAAATGTCAATCGAATAATTAGTTGTGGATTATGGACTCCTAGGTCCCTTGATCGGACTCCTTATGACTTTCTTTTGGGGGCACTTCAAAGATCAGGTGTATGGAGAAAACCCGCATTGGGAGGAAGAGCTCCAGCGCTCAATTGAAGAGACAATCGCAGCAATTCCTAGAGACTTACTTCGAAATGTAAATTAGAATATGTTTCGGAGCTGCGGAGCTGCAGCCGAAGGACACCACTTTCAGCATCTTCTTAAAGGTTAATTAAGCGCAGCTATTGTTCCCGTTTGTCAGCACGGGGATTGAGGCAGTGCTTCGCTGGGCGAGCGAGCCCTTGACTCTCGGGGCGACGCGGCGCGAATCTTCGGCAAACGACAAAATGTACACCCGGTGTAATTCAACATGAAAGGCAGAAACTAGAAAAATACTGCACATCGCACAATATTATAAAATACTATATGAGCATTTCTTGAAACTCTCACAATACTCTTCCAAGACAGTTACCGACGACTAAGTAAAAGTACGTGTCTGACAGCGATGCGAAGGGAGAATATCAATCAACTTTTGCGAGCACATCCATTCAGGAAGACCTGTGATCACGCTCTGGCCAAGGTGAGGGACAGTTTCACAACTTCTCCAGAAGTCAGTCCCGCTTTCAGCAGGTTTTACAAAGTTGACGAGCTATAGGTTTAACATAGAGCTCGAAAACAAGGATGATGGAACTCAATATGACATAATTAAACGTAACCAACGCCAGGTTGAAAGGTTGTTGAATTGCAGATCTATTAATGAAGTCAGTTTTTTTACAGCTCTGCGAGTTCTTGTTGTAATATGAAAAGGTAATTCGTTATTTTCAAAAATTTTTTTGAAACAGCTGGAATGAGTTTTAAAATATTTTGAAATTAAAAAGTACGTTTCCTGGTCGTATAAATAGACTATCTGATTATCTGGCGTTGCCCAGATATTTATTTCTCACAATCGTCTCGCAGCGTCGCCCGCCCCGCAGACTTCGCCCGTCTGCCCCGCACGCCCTATCCGGTTTGCCACAGCCTGTGTCTGCCTGTAACTCACGTCCCGCCAATCCAACCCCATCCACTCTATCTGTTCCTCTCGCTAATATTGCTTCGCCCATATTCTCCGCACGGCCATCCGGCCAGCCGTGGCCGTCCTGGTTAAAAATCTCTCTTTGCCCAACTGGGCCTTCCGCCCTGTCCGTTCCTCTGGCTCATAACGCTACCTCCATCTCCTGCACGCCCTATCGCGATGCTTCGTCGTTCCTGTTCCGACCATCCAGCATATTCCGCTAGATCTCTTCTTCCCGATCATCACGCTTTGAGCTTTTCCGCATCCTCCTATCTGGCTTGCCATGGCCTTCCTGCAAACACCTCCCGTCGTGCTAGTCACCAGTCAAATACTAATCTATTTATTACATCTGTAAATAAACAAAAGCAACTTGTAAATGAGAATGAAACATTTAAATATTTATTTGTAAATACTTAAAAGAGAAGTATTGAATTGTAGCTCCAGAAAAAATATGTTTAATGTTGTATTTAGTATCCCGTATGATTTAGGTTTCATAAGTTGGCAAATGATAAAATAGGTTAGACTGACTTGTTCCCGAATTTCTTGTTCTTTCTGCGTTGAATATCACTGCACGTTGGTTGTATCAAAAAGTAAATCTCTTCAAATAGTTTGTAGGTATGTGTGTTATGTGTTAAGTGTAGATGGCGTTATCTGTGATACAAATTTTGAGTTAGCGCAGTTTTCGAGAGAACCCGAAAAAAAACAATGCTGACAATAGTGTGATTTGTAACTAAGAAGAAAGCCAATATTCCCGGTTGGGATGAATTACGCAGCATTGTTTTTTATGAATTACTCCTCTGAATAGCCAGCGACGTGCGTTGCACTTAATATCATCTGATTTCTCAAAAACATTCTTTGTATTGAATAAAAGAAAAAAATTCTTCGACCGAGTAACGTCTTTCATATCGTAAAGAACGTTAATGCGTACGCTTTTTAATTAGATCCTGTTCTAATTTAAACTTGTTTTATTGAAAAATTAGGCCGGTAAGAACCAAAGTTTTTCTTGCTATTTTAAAAATCAGAATTTATTTTAAATTTCTTCTAGGGGTGCTTGACCGTTCTCGACCGAACGAACCTTAAGTGTGGGGGAGGGCTTACCACTTGAATACGCAGCGCGTGCACGGCGCGGCTGGTGCCGGCGAGGGCGGCGGGGGCGGGCGCCGGGGCGGGGGCCGCGACGGCGGGGGCGGAGAAGGCCCCCTGCTCCATGCCCTTGGCCGCCTGCGCACAGACACGCCCACACCATGCGCTTCCCACTGCGCTTTCTGCGCCCCACAGGGGGGGGGGATCGTGACCACGTAGGTGGGCGAGAGTTGTAGACGATCATCCGTACCCTCAGTTTCACAGTGTTAGCCTCACGCCGTTAGCCTCAAGGAGGAGCACGTGAGTAGGCGATTCTAAGCTCCTGATTGTCGGCTCAACCCGGCAACCTACCAGTTGGGCCCCTGGCGCATCGACCTCAGGGCAGGATTGGGTGAAGGAGACCCCTCGGGGTGCTCTGGATTCCACAAATAGAATTCCGGCGGACAAATGGCCAACCGCCAGGTTGCCTTGGTCACGGCCCAACCCATGTCGATAGCCTAAGGGGAAGGCAGTAGGGAGACGGGTTGGGGGCCCCGAGCTGCACGGACTCCGGTCCGGGTGGCCCCCAGATAGGCACTTGACTTCGTCGTGGCAGTGGTCTGATACTCAGGGCAAAAGTGAAGGGATTTGGTCCCAGAGCACGTGAGTGGCGAGAGGTGACAGTGACTCTTACTAGCCTGGAAAGCTAGGAGCTCTGAGATAGCAGGGCGGCCCCACCCAGGAACTGAATGGGGAGGTTGTCGTGAGGGCAAACTGGGTACCGGCCGGACCCGGTTACCTGACTGTTGGCTTCCTTGAACGCCGGCGGGGGGTGAGGATAAACGGCGAAAAGCCCAAGGAGTCCACCCCAAAGACTTGTCCCCAGGTAGAACAAGAACCAGTAGTGTAGTGAACCACGAGACTGCATGCGCTCTTTGCGACACGCTTTCTCAGGTGCCGGGGTCGCCAAGAACGCCCCTCATGGGACATGCGGCGGTGGACAAGGCTCGAGTTACAAATGGTGTTTGACTTCCCCAGTAGGGAGAAGATCAACAAAAGACAATGATTTACTTGGGTTTAAATGAATGAATGAGTTCAGCGCCGGAAACTGTTGTAATAATTATCCAAGATCCAGCATTGAGAACATATTATGATATAAAACTTTTCTTCAGGACGATAAATGCTGGATTCATCAGACTCTAGTAAAAACCATTGTTAGAATCTAGAGTTACTTCCACTGGCAGAGTTACAACTATGTTAAAATTCCAATCACACTCCCCAAATGGTATGTAATGTGATATACCAAAAGACCCCACAACATTTTTGTCATGAACATTACCAGAGGAAATAGATGTATTTGAACATTCAGAAACAAATAGTGAACGTCGTCAAAGCGACGCGACAACAAACGTAGGGATTCTTTGCTCTATATCAATTGTATTAAATATGTCTCTCCAAGGCCTAATCGTAATGAGACGAAATAAACGTGAAGGACGCTTTGGGAATTCGTGCTTGGGGGAGACGGAAGCTTTCAAGCTTGTGTTATGATAGGCAGCGAGCAGAATACATCGAACGACGACGGTACGTGGAAATTTTAGTTTTTATCGGGATTTAATTTATTGGGAAAAAGGACTTTGAGGCGACGTAATGGAGATTCATGCTTTTAAAGCAACGTAGTATTATTTAAGTTCAAAAACAATATTATTCAAAATCATTACGTCGAATTTTTACACGTTAACTTAGTGGAATTTTGTGTTTTGGGGTGAGTTCATTTCAGGGCTTGATTTAAATAGAATTTGCATTACCGAAGGGTTTAGATAGAGTAGCTTCGTAGCTGGGTAGAAGAATATTAATAACATCAGTGGATGATAATAGCAGTCGCACATAGGGTTCCACACGGAACCCAAATTAGGGCCAGTCGCGTCGCGATGCAATATATCGAAGGGTTTAAGAAATTAATTCAATCATTAGGAATATCACGGGCCTTCAAAATTTAGACGGACCATTGGAGACATCACTTGGACCGCAAGGGGGAACCATCCGAGAAGATTTTCAGCCGAGAAGACACCCATTGGAGAAACATCGTAAGCTTACGAACTTTCTGTATAAAAAAACCGTACGGTAAATCTAAAATTTAAAAAAATCAATTCAAGTCATGAGATCTCGCATATTGTAAATTTAGCGATAATAAATGTTAATTGTTATTGTTTTCTAAAAGAGAAAAGGCTGAGAATTCATTGCAGTTGCCATCAATTGGACAATAAGTTTTATCTTTCAGAGAAATTCCAGTGATAGTGATTCTGTACAGAATCACTCGTGCATATACAACAGGTAAGGAAAGTTGTGTGTCAGAACCCACGAATGTAAATAAAAGTCATTCAAAAACAAAAAAAATGAACGGTATAATTAGTTGATATTAGAAATACGTAGTAATTAATATTAGAAAAGTAAAGGAGCGTTGAAGTATATTCTTCAAAACATGTGACTTTTGTTGTAGAGTACACTATTGTACGACCATCAAAGCAGTACTAATCGTATGATAGAGGTAAACGAAGCAGATTTATTAGGGATTTGAAGTAAAAATGCACTTGACATACTTATTAGTGATCTGGCATTTGTGTCGTAAAATGTATGCAACTCTTGTCGAAACACGCATGCCATTCAAATCTTCGCGAAATGAAAAACACCCCTTTATTGATAACAAATAAATTTATAGTAAAAGTGTTGTTTCATCAAAAGAACGCAGCAGTCCACATAGCAGCAGTCACAATGGTAAAAATGCATCAGTTGGGATTCAAACTGTTTTGTCATCCAGCGTACTCGTATTCACCAGATTAAGCCCCGATTATTACTTTCTATTATTGAACTTGAAAATTTGGCTTGATGGGCAGAAATATCCATCAAATGAGAAAGTCATTGCTGCATTAACCGTATATTTCGCAGGGTTTGACGAAACTCATTACTTCGATGGGATTAAAAAATTGTAAACACGCTGGACCAAATTAATAGACCTAGAAAGAGAACTGTTGAATGCTGAAAAATAAAGTGAGCTTTTTCGAAAAAGAGGTTCTTCGTTCCATTTTTACCAAATTTATCAAACAGCCCTCGTTGATTGACTGGTGATTCAGGGCGCAACAACAGCTAAGGTCATTAGTCCAGTAAGAATAGTGCATGTTGTTTTCCTCTGTAGGGGCGGTGATCTTCCCCCGCTAGGTGGTGAGATCCGGCGCCGACGTACCGTTGACTAGCGGGGTTTTCCGCAACCAGGTATGTCCCACCAGGGGGCACCGCCCCAGCCGGGACAAGCTCCAAGCCCCGGCTTGTGTGGTAGTGTAGTACATGTTAATGCAAATGTTGGCAAAGGGTGAGAACAGGACAAGGAAGAGGAAGGAACGATCGTGCGCGGTCCGTGCTCATTTGTTAGGGTACTGCTCTGGCATCCGCCTGATATTTAGGTAAACCATGGACAACTACCGATCAAAGCAGCCGTCTAGGACCTCTTTGTCAGAAGTACTGCAAAAACATCAGTTGATGTCTCGTCTCTCGCCGACTGCACTCATAGTAAGTAGGTGGTATTGTGTCAGCTCATTCAGTACTTATAATTCCTAAGCTAAGTGCGAGCGGTCGTTGCGCACCTGGTGATCGGCGAGGGAGGCGTTGGTTGCGGGCGCAGGCGCGAGGGCGGGGGCGGGCGCGGGCGTGGGTAGGGTCGGGCGCCCCACCTGCGGGCGGCGCGGGCGGAGCGCGCGGTGCTGCGCCGTGTGGGCGGCGGAGCGCGACGCCGCGGGCCCGTCCAGCGTCAGCGTCACTGTCGACAGCACGGCCTCCGACGCGGCCGGCGACTCGGCGCGCGCCACCGCCGCCGCCGTCGCCGCGATGCGCTGCGCCACGTTGCTGGGCGCGGGGCCAGGGGCGGGGGCGGACCCCGACGCGGAGCCGGGTGGCGACAGCCCGGCCTTAGCGGTGGGCACCAACGGCCATTTGCGCCCGAAGCTGGAGCTCTGGGAGGTAGTCTCCGCTCTCCCCGACTGCCCAACGCATACAGTGGGCTCTTCTTTAGGCCACATTACACTCATTCCACGTCAAATTGCACAATTTTAAGGACAATTTTACCTTGATTTCCCTGCTTTTCAAACTTTTTTCTGTAAAGATTATAAGCAAAATATGAAATACACGTTTTTCATTTTTCCCCAATAATATTTTCTTAGATGAACGTAATTTTAAAAATTTTCCAAAAAGATGCTCGCAATGTAAAGTTAATCCTCCTTAGTTTCTAAAGACTGTCATTAACAATTTAATATGATATTTAATGTTCCTTAATTTATAGACAACCAAATAATGATCTGACTTAAAACTAATGATCTTACAGTGTCTGAAGTTGCAGAGCAACTTCTGCGAAACGTGCTTAACTTTTAAAGTATGAACTGTAATAAAGTGGAGTTAAATAAATGTTCAATATGTGTGATTAAAACGAACTAGGTATATTTATAAGAAATTTAATGTAATTTTAATTTAATTTAAATGTATAATTTTTATTTTCATTTTTGATGATTCATCCACTGAAACTAAAACAATAATTTTGATAGAATGGTTTTAAAATCGATAAGAAAATTTTACTATTATGATTTTTAAAGCAATATGATATTTAATAAATCTCATACAATAATTATCTTACAGAGCCTGAAGATGGAGAGCAACTTCTCCGAAACATTGCACTAAACTTTTAAAGTATGTAATGGAACAAAGTGAAGTTAAAAATATTCGATATGTGTGATTAAAATGTGCGTCAAGTTTATTTGGCTGTCTATAAACATAAATTAGAAAAATAAAGAACTATAAGTGTCACATGTTTTCACCCTAGACCTCATAAAAAAGTTTCAAGTCGCTAAAAATAGTGATGTTTTGTGAGCGTGCGATTTGACTTGGAATAGCTCACAAGCGGACCCGGGAATGCTTCGATATTGTAGTGTCTCACACTTCACACTGGTCTTGTGGTTGTTAGTTACATTTTACGATAGGCTCTACAAAAGTTTTAAAAGATGAAATACTTTGTCATGAATATGGGTTTGTACTATGTCATGGTTGTCAAAAATTGTATTCTTAAAACGTTCTCCCTCAAGTTCGGGCATGCGTCCGCTATGATACTGTCTTGGAGAAATTTTATTTTCTTGTCCGAGATAATTTTCAAATAATATCATCCGTGTTAAATTTCGGCCGTTATTTCACCCTCTCAGGGGCAGAATATGCAGCCAAAACGTTAAATACTTGTCGGTACGGCGGATTGCCTAATAAATTTGCTCAGGGGCGCTTCAGTAGACGGCGAGTCATCATCAACACCCCCACAAGTCCGATTTAATTCAAACTAATCTTTAAATTCTCACTATATTAATGAGAACAAATGTGAAAATTTCACCTAAATCAGACAAGTAGTTTTTGCGTCTATATGCCACAGACATACGCACTCCTTTTATTTATATATAGATCTGATGTTTCCAGATGAAATGGACGAGAAACCAATGTTGCCAAAACAGCACGTACTTTCTCACCCTTAGTAACGGTTCAGTAATATTATATCGCAATTTCTGACCATATTAACCGTCTTAGTAATCGCTTATAAAAAATATCACCGATCGAAGAACATTTAGGCCGAAAACCATTTTAAAACTAATTCTTTTAAAGCTAATATAATTCAAATACAACATAAAAAATTCATTCATTCAACAGTGACATTCCCAATAGTGAGAACAGATCCTCAGAATTTCCATCTCCGTGTTGCAGCGCGGAGTATTCCAATCTGATACCTCCCGAAAGATTCTAGTAAAAGAAGTGCGAGAAATTTGAATTTGCAATTTTGAAAATTTGCAATATTATGCTAAACTGCTCATATTAAAAAAATGTGCGTGTGCTTTCTTAAGGAACTGAATTTTGAGAACAGATTCCATCTAACATGAAAACTCTGTCATCAATATTGTACTTTTACAATGCTAGTTTGTTCTTGATGTTTGCAATTTTCGAAAATACAGGGTTCGACGAAAACGGGACCAGCACCACTTTCTTTGTCACTGTTTTCTACATACGAGGAAAAACCGTAAAGAAATCATTTGGAGTACTTTTTGAGAAAACGATTGCTTAAAATTGATTCAAAATTGTCTATATTTCACGCAGAATTACGCAAAAACTACTCGTATTTCCGAAAAATTGAACGTGATCTTATGTCAAGATGTGCTTTTGATAAACATATTTAAAAAAATGAAAAATTACAATCTTCATTATTGTAGTTGTACGAAGAAACGAAAAAAATTGAACTCATGTTATTTTCAAAAAATCGGGAATTTAAACGAAAACGATATCCATCCCATTTTTTTAAGAGTTCTTCACATTACTAGAGGATAACGTTTAATCCAAAAATTTCGAGCCACTTCTAAGAAAATTTTGAAAATGCTGTTGAACCTTTATGTAGAGTAGCCACAAAAATACAATTATCCATTTCAAATTTGCGGGAACTTGAGTTCCTTCAGATAGATGGAAGAGGTCAAGGAGAAGTTCTAAATACCATTGGCAAGATTTTTTACTTTGGTCACTCCATGAAGTTGGTCTGCGAGGAGAATGCCTGGTTGGTATTTTACCACCTTTTCCTCTCCTAATTTCAGAAGGCTAGACCCATTCTCGTGACGGACAGTTACGTCGTCCCCGTGGATCACTTCCCGACTTTTTATTACTAGGATAGGTTTGAGTCTAACCTCTTCGGCAACGGAGAAAGTAGATAACGTAGTGTCCGACGTTTGGAGTATCTTCCCCTCTACGAAGATATTGATCTCGTAGTGACGCTTTATTCTTGCTGGCTTAGTAAAAGTACATTGACCCAGATTGTGATCCAAAAGAAGATGAAGTAACTTTCTAAATGCAAAAACAAGCTTTATTCACTTTTCGTTACCAGGAATCGTCAATAAGAGTTTTTATGTCGAAAAAATGTCGGTTTTCTCGCAGCATTGAAATACTTTCTCTATACTGCGTAAGCAGTACGCGAGAAAGTCAAAATATAATATTTTCCATCCTGGGCGTCAAAACTGTAAACGGAAGCAAATTATTTGACGTTTTACAATTGCAAGCAAGGTCTGAAAAATACAGAAAAACTTAGTAGCCTCCTAAAAGAATGTTGAACATAGATCTAGGGACATTATGGTATTCTGAGAAGCAAATATATAAAAGGGAATATAGAAATAGGAAGATGTTCGACAAGTATGAGGGAAATGGCACCGGAACTGGTTCACTTGTATCGCCTTTTGTAGGGTAGCCAAGAGTCGTCGTGAAGACGTCAGAGGAGTCGTAGAGACATGAACGTGTGGTTTTAACTTAAATATGAACTTACACTCACAATTACTGAGGGATGTGGTGAGAGCCGTTCATTGATGTAACCTATCAAGGCAATTAAAATTCGACAGTAAAATTCTGTACACAATCGTATTTCAATAAAAGGATACGGTCATACTAGGACGACAAAGATACCCTACACCAAAGACAGGCTATATGTCTCCGAGAAATGCACGCGGATTCAATGTAATTTTATTGTATTGTATTTTAATTTTTCAATTCTTGAAACAATTATTTTGTATTTGGCATGGTACATATCCCCCACATAGCAGTTAAGCTTTTGTATTGAAGTAATTCATATTTATTAATTATTACCAAACTATTTTAGGACGGTCGAGAAGTTAATACCGCCACATTCATAAATTTACAGTATAAAATGTATGAAAGAGTAGTTGAAAGAGAAAACATTTGTTTTAGAAATATTGCTTTAATGAAAGATAAGAAAGTAAGATAACGTATACAAATCAAACCAATCAAAAAATTGATTAAACGTTTTCAACGGGGGACGAGGATGGAGAGAAATTAGAACGACGTTAGCGAATGGGCGTCAGATGTTTAAGGAAATCAGTTCAGCCGCTTGAGACAGATGGCCAATCAGCAGGCGCGCAGCGATAATGATAATGTTTCCAGAAAGAAGAAGATGAAACAGATGTACAGAGGTAGTGGAAGCGACTGAGAGATGAGACTCGAGGGAGTATGGACGTGGACGTGGACACCTAGTGGATTTGGTAGTGAGGCAGTCAGTGTTCTTTGAAAGTTTGTGTGGTTCTGGAGTGATGTGGAAGACGTCGTCTACGGGTAACGAAAATTCGACGGTTTCGACGGTTCGAACATTAGTAGTTTGAAATATTTCCATGTCAGAAAACCAACACGGGAAGTCATGGAAGGAAATGGTTCATAGTAATTGCCACACTAAAAACTTTTTTTTGATTGCAAGCATTGCTGTGCGCAATATTTTAGTACTGGTTTCATGAAAATAACGTCGTTCGCTTGGCAGTGAACCACTTCCCTCACTTCGTCGAGCATGTAACTAGGGTCCACACAATCATTGTTGAATTGTGTGCTACTTCGAAATGAACGCACGTAAATATCTTATTTCGTTTACTTCACGCATTTCCATCCTTATGAGCTTTGTAACCCTTTCGCTAGTTAGGCTGGGAACGCTTAGAGGAAGGGGTGTCCTAGAACAAGTGAACATCACGCTCCGCTCACGACCGGACGCACCAAGGGGCAGGCGTTGGCGGTGGCGGCGGCGGCGGCGATCAGCGCTGCGCGCGGCGGGCGGCTGAGGCGCTCGGCCACCGCGCGCTGTTGGCGGCGCGAGCGCATGCGCCCGGGGCTGCGCGGCCAGTAGCCCAGCAGCGACACGGCGGCCTCGGCCTGCGCATGCGCACACACACTCACCAGTCCCTTCGAGGAAGCAGCGCTAGCCCAGTGATCGAGAGTTGCAGTTTTGGCACAGCGTGTCGTAAAATGATGGGATACTTGTTAAGAGGCAACCAGGTGACCTGGATCATTTGAAGCATAGAAAACGTTTGGCACGTTTTCTTTCTAAGACTATGGTGAATAGAAGTACTAGCGAGGTCTAACGGTAGTGTGTGCTGTTAACGTTAAATCCCCATAACATCTATTTATCTTGATTTGCTTCTGTCCGACTATATCTATTTTTCAACCTGATGCTCAATTAGGGGAATGTTTCGTTAACAGCATATTCTACCGGCACAGGAATAATTTCCATCCATAGTGATTAAATGACATGTATCGTGCACTTGTATATCACGTATTACACACGATAATTATAGTGGAGTATCTTTTTCCATTTTAACTCTGTTGACATGTTTGTATTGCAGCGTGCACAAAGGCTTAAACGTAGATTCATTTCCAATAAAAAGTAAATATACTCATCTGTACATTACCAAAAATATTAACAAAACATACATTTGGTATATCACACATTCTTTCGCATTTCTCATCTCCTTTATCAATGTGTTGGAACTTCACACATTTATAGTCTTTTGGTGTTTTAACGAGAAAAACAAGTTCAAAAACATTGGATTAGAACGAACCGTTTTTAGAGAAACACGCGTGGTGATGCACATTCCAAGAGGTAGAATGAGTTAAGGACGCATAAGATGTTCGCTTTCGATTCCCGGAAATGAGTTGTCGAATCACATGGGCAAGCGAATGAGTTTGGCTCGCACCATTTTTAACAGCTGAAAACCCAGCAGACGTATGAAAACTAGGACCAAATTTCGACAAAAATGGTAATGTAAAGAATCATACGAAAACTACAACATATAAAAAACGAAGTTTGGCTGTACTGTGATTAATTTACAGGGAAAGGCTTCTACTTTATGAGAGATATTCAGTCGAACATATGGCCAGACTAGACTTTGGATTTTTAGGCAAAAGCTTATTTTTTTTCTCTTTTTGACATTAGACTCCTTATATTAATGAATGATTCGGTGAAACACTGCCCTAAAAAACGATTAATTTTTACTTCCTCGTATATTTATGCATACATGGTGTGCATATATTTATGCAAACGTTGTATAGAGAAAATTATGAAATGACCTGGAAAATCGATTTCGAGATTTCAACTGAATACTTGTTTTGGGGTCTCCTGAAACCAAAAAAGTGTTGTTTTTTAATGCCCGTCCGTCTATCTGTCTGTCCTTCTGTCCGACCGTCTGAGAACATCACTAGCGCATAAACTATCTGTATCATTGTTTCCAAAAATAATATTTTCTGATTGATTTGACCCGAATCAAAGCTCTAGGATTTTGAAAAAACATTCTTTGAATTTTGGAGATACTTGAAGCCGCTGGTATATTTTCAAAAATTTCTCAATAATGGTCTCCAAATTTTTTAAAGTATTATCTAAGAATAGAGAAAAAGACGTTTATAAAGATCACGTAGGTCCGAGTTTCACTGTTAACTGAATTATCGAAAATTACATAAGCTTGATATTTTTGCAGTTTCTTCCTAACATTATATTGAAAATAGAGATTTTTTCTTCAAGTGATACTTGTTCTCCAAAATTATGTCTTTGGTAAATGCGCAATTTAAAAAAAATGTAGTTCTCGTGCAATTATGAGTAAAATATTTGCGATATTAAAAATCTCGAAAACAATAATTTCTCAGAAACGGTTTTAATTTTTTAAAGCTTTGGGTAGTGACATTGCTAAATGTACTATATAACATTAATGCCATTTTGTTGTATTTTTTTTTTCAAAATTTAACGAATGTATTTCTGTATCCCCCACACACACACACACACGTCGTTAGAACTAGGAATTTCTTATATACAGTCGCAGTTGTGAGTACAATTGCTTCAAATAATTTCGTAGGAATTTTCTGGAAAAATCAAAAGCTTCAAACTGCGCATTTTTAGAAACGATCAAACACTATTATCTCAAAAACGGCTCCAAATTTTTCAACGAAATTTCCGTACAGAACGAGAATTTACTCTTCTATAATATTCTTAAAGTTTTAATTCAACTTTCCCTTTCTGGTATACAAAATTAAGAAATGACCCTTAGGTGCCAATGGCAGCTATAACAGAGTGGGACGAGACCGAAAAAATAGCCTAGACTGAGGACAAAAGTTAACTAACTTGTGCGAGAAAGTCTATGCCAAAATACCACTACTTCAGTAGAACCATTTTGTTTAGTGGCGATGCGCTGTAGTACTACATGCTAGCTGTATTGTGTCTTTTATAATATCCGTAAAAGTAAGGAAAAGTCATCCAATAAATACATCCCTGATTTTAGAAATTTCAGCGCGGATTTTTATGATGCAAATACTTTTACACCTTGCTGACTCGCTTAGCTCGTTCAGTTCCAAGTTGACGGTGCGTAACTCAGACTTCGCCTTCCGCGATTTACACAAAAACTTGAGCCTAGCTAATGCCAAATTTCCAATTGAATATTTCCAGGGCCCTTTTATGCTAATGTATAATTGTAGGTACGTTTCCGCCTTTTTTTCTCCGCAGCGCACACAAGCGCCCATTAGCTTCACCAAATCGAATGGATCTGTTGACGTTAAGATTGACCGATGGGTTGGAGTAGTGTTGCCCTGAACCCTCCAGTTACGAACGTATCTCACGACTTAACGATATCAAATCGTATTTGTAGTTCCTAGAAATATCTATTTTGCCTGGAAAATCCTAATAAGGCCTGTTAATTATAAATTATACTGTGAAGAATAAACTGTAATATATTCCTAGACAGAAAACCTGACTGAATTTGAAATTGAATTAAATATATTTATTTTCATAACTAGTACAGAATGGGAGACTTTAACGTATAAGTGAAATGTTGGCATTTTGAAATGATTATGCCAAAAACTCTTTTGAATAAGTTGCGTAAATTATTTTAGCAGGAATTAAAGGAAACGTACAAGTAAATAATTTTGTGATTATTCTCGAGGTTTGATGCGCAAATATGCACGATTATTCTCTCTTATTGACGATACAGCAACAATATTAATTCAAGTTGCTTACTGTGTCATTACGATTCATTCAAACGATTGAAATCACAATACAATCTCCCATTTTTGCCCCTAAAATACGTGTTTAAGGTTCTTTTGTTGTAACTTTGCACACACATAAGGATTAAGGTATGTTAGATGAGTCCCAATGATGCTTAACATTGATGTAGGTGGTGAGAAGGTACACGCAATTTTGTACCCGAAAATTGGGTTACCTGATTAAATGACGGAAGGACGAATGATGGAAGTATGTGCCACGCGTAACTATGTCAGATTAAAAGCTGTTGAGTTAAAACTTGGTAAATACTTCAGGGGGAAGATTAATTTTTGTCGTTCCAAAAATTGGGATATTTACATTTTTTTAGTACTTTACCTGAAGCATTTATGACATATTCCAAATTTTCTTCAAAATGGATGAATAACTTATCTTTTTACTAGAATAGAAGAAAGTGCATGTATAGATGTGATATAGTTCTGATACACATCTGATGTTTTGTAAAAATCTTATTTAAAATTGCAAAAATCTTTATATTGAAAACACTAAGCGTTTGAACTTAGTATTCGACCAAATTTCGTGATTTTTGGTTTAAAAGAAAGGTAATGAGTTCCAGATATTTTTATTGTTTGCTCTAATTAGGGGTATACATTTTAAATACTCTATTCGAATATTATCTTAATATTAATAAATTGTACGCCTATTTTCGGCAATTGTTCCTTATGTCATTTGATTCTGTGGATTACAATCTGTCTATTTGAAACCATTCAATTTATCGTTTACAGCGAGCAAGTATGTATGAGTGATAGGTTTTAGTTAGCGAAGAGAAGATTATAAGTTCGTAATTTAAGTACCTTAAATCCAAATATATGTGGATTAACTGTATGTAAACGCAAAGTCAAGTGCGTCATTTGAAACATGCGTCCTTTCATAAAAAGCTTAAGAAATTATAACTTAGTTATTTATTTACTTATTTGTCAAAGAACAGTAAAAATGTATATGACATGTGGGGAAAAATATTTATCTGCGCACATTTTCTTGAGGGCCATAAAGAAAGAAAAAAACGAAAATAGAAAACGAAAAAATGAATTTCGAAAATAATTATTTTAGAAAAATAAAAATATTTGAAAAACGTTTGTTCCCGAGTTATAGAAAATCAATTTCAACGGTAAATGAACTACAAGCAAAAGGAGTGCTCAACAAAACGTGCGCACAGTGAAGCTACATTTACGTCCAGAAGCAAAACAAGGGGCCATCTCAGCATTTGCTCAATGGATCAGGGAAACTGGACAAAAATCTGATCGAGATGGGGGTCATTGACCCGGAAGCTGAAGTACATTACTTGTTACAGGTGTATTAAATATTTTTTAAAAATGTATACAATGCAAACGTAAACTATTTCATTATATATCTTTGTTTTGTTACAATAAACATTGTTTTTCTTTTTCATGATCAGTATAGTCTCTAATTGTATAGAAACAGTTTTGCAGCAGAAAAGATTTTACTTTTAACTTAAATTTGTGTACCGACTTTAATTGTTTAATGTCATCTGGCAATGCGTTGTAAAGTAACGTACATGTATTGTATGTTGATTTCTTGTACTGAGCTGTTGATACTGACACTTGATGTGATGATGATTTCTGTGATTTAATGATGATTTCTGTGTTGTAATTATAAATACTGATGACTTCTGTGTTGTAATTATAAATATCAATATTGCATGAAAATATGTTCCCTCCGTTAAGTAGGTCATTTTTCACAAATATTACAGATTCGTAAATAAATAGACAAGGCAATGGTAAGATTCCCAGCTCAATGAAAAGAGGCTTGCAGGGATTACGTGGAAGGCATTTTTTCATTATTCGAATAATTTTCTTTTGCAATCTAAAGGTCTGAATACTACATGATGAGCTTCCCCAGAATATTATGCCATATCTCAGGCGGGAATGTACATTTGCAAAATAAACGAAACGAGCTGCATGAAGGCTGACAGAATTTGAAAGAATTCTGAATGCGTAACATAATGAACTTAATTTGGTGTTTAATTCTGTTATATGTACATTCCATTTGAGGTTTGATTGAATTGAAAGACCTAAAAATTTTGATGCCTCAACATCAGCTAAATACATATTGTTCATTTTCAATGGAACATGCGATTGCCGATTTGAAATGCAAAAATGCATTGAAACAGTTTTTCTTTCGTTAACAATTAATTTGTTATTATTAAACCAATTTGAAACTTCTGAAATCGTACTATTTACTGCTTCTTTTTTGTAAAGAACATTCGTGTCATCAGTAAACAGAACCGTTCTTCCATTTTTAATAGATGAGGGCATATCGTTTACATATAACAGAAAGAGAATACGTAGATCGAACCTTGTGGGACACCATGCTCAATTGGCAAAGAATTGGAAACATAAGTATGTAATGTCCTTTCGTGCCAGTATGATATTTCTACTCTTTGAGTCCGATGTTTAAGGTACGAAGTTATCCAATCTAGGGCCATACCAGGAATTCCATACGAAGGTGATTTTAAGAGCAAGATGTTATGGTCAATAACGTCAAAAACTTTCGAAAGATCTAAGAATATTCCAATGGGTACTTCATTTTGGTCTATTCATGAAGCAACATCTTTGAGAAAAGAAAAAATGGCAGTTTCCATAGATTTTCATTTTCTAAAACCGTGTTGTGAGTCTGAAAACGCTTTGATTTTCCTGAGAAAAGTTTCCATTCGTAAGTAGAAAATCCTCTCTAATATTTTTGAAAAAACTGGCAAAAGAGAAATTGGCCGGTAATTTTGAATATCATTTTTCCCTTTTTTAAAAAGTGGCTTAATTTTTGCTGTTTTGAAATTATCTGGAAATATTCCTGTACATAATGAAGCTTTGAAAATGTGAGTTAACGGATGTATAAAGGCTGGTGCACAAGTTGTTAATAAACAATCCGGAAATTCATCTAAACCAGATGAATATTTATTTTTTAGTTTACTGACTATTCTGAGGATTTCGTTGGGAGAAGTTTTGGAAATAAACATCGTATCGGAAATTTTTTGGGATGCGTAAGATGTTGAATTTTGTGGTTTTAGTCCCTTAGTGAGATCAGACGCAGTTATAGAAAAGTGTTTGATGAAGAGATTGGCAACTTTTTCCGGATTACTCGTTTCTCTTTCATTAACCTTTAAAATAACATTCTCTACAAAGTATCGAGATGATGTGGTTGTATTTTTTACGATATGCTACATTGCTTCAGTTTTGTTACTAGCGCTCAAAATGTCCCGACTATTTTTCATTATTTTTGCCTGAACTATTACTTTTCTTAAAATTCTTTTGTATTCTCGGAAGTATATATGGAAACCGGGTGATACATTATGATGTTTAGAAATAAAGTAAAGCATACGTTTGTTTTTACACGATGTTCTAATTCCTTGTGTGATCCAATATTCTAATTCCTTGTGTGATAACTATGTTGTGCAATATCTTTCTACTTTTTTGCACTTCGTAAGAAAAGAAAATTGTGTAATCGTGCGCTAGAAAACGGTGAAACGGCAGCAAAACTCTTATTGGCGGACTCTGGTAACGAAAAATAAGATAAATACTGCTGCTATATTGCTTCCTTGAATACATGGGGTAGCCAGAAACCATTTTTGTGCCTTCTTGTTTTGTGCCTAACGAAAAATCGATTTAAAAAAAACCTCCATCCATTGATGGCGTCCCTCCAGCTATCCGTCTGTGGACAACGCTAGCGCCTAAACCGTTCAGCCGATTTTCTCCAAAATTGGTATTCCCCGATTGATCTGAACGAACTCAAGGCTTTGAGAGTTTCAAAAGGATATTTTAATTTTTGAACCTCAAGCCTCAAACACATTTTCAACACTTTCTCAAAAATGGCATCAATTTTTACTTTCCCGTATACATACACGATGTGATCAAAAGTATCCGGACACGGAGGCGGTGGTGTTATGGTGTGGTCGTGTTTTTCATGGAGGCGGCATGCACCCCTTATCTTGCGTGTCACTGTCTCGGCACAGGCCAATGTTGATGTTTTAAACACCTTCTTGCTTCCCGCTGTTGAAGAGCAATTCCGGGATGGCGATTGCATCTTTCAAGGGATCGATCACCTGTTCATACGGCACGGCCTGTTGCGGAGTGATTACACAACAATAACATCCCTGTAATGGACTGACCTGCACAGAGTCGTGACTTGAATCCTATCGAACACCTTTGGGATGTTTTGGAACGCCGACTTCGTGCCAGGTCTAATCGACCTACATTGATACCTCTCCTCAGTGCAGCACTCCGTGAAGAATGAGTTCCATTCCCCACGAAACTTTCCAGCACCTGATTGAAAGTATGCTTGCGAGAGTGGAAGCTGTCATCATCAAGGCTAAGGATGGGCCAGCATCCTATTGAATTCTAGCATTACGGATGGAGGGCGCCACGAACTGGTAAGTCATTTTCAGCCACGTATCCGGATACCTTTGATCACTTAGTGTACGTCTATACAGAGTAATATACGCAGTATAGGGAAAGTTATGTAATGCCGAAAATCGATATCGACTTGTCAACGTAAATTCAATGTAACGTTTTGGGGTCCGTTGATACCGAAGACGTGCTTTTTTTCAAAACGTCCGTTGGTCCGTCCGTCTGACCGTTTGTCCATCTGTCCATCTAATGTATGTGAACAACACTAGCGCCCGAACTATTTGTAGGATTTTGCCCAAATTGAAGGAACCCTTGTTCATCTGGCCTGAGCCAAAGCTCAAAGAGATTTTGAGAAACATTCATTAATTTTGGGTGGAACTTTACATGAAGTCCCTTGGACATTTTCAAAATTTTCCTAAAATTGGTTCCACATTTTTTCTTTAAATTTCTTGTAAGAATAAAGTAAAATACACTTATTAAGGTGGTATAGGTCCAATTTTCACGATTAACTGTGAATTTCCGAAAATTGCAAAATTTTGAATTGTTTTCGACATTCTTCTACAACTACAAAATTGCAGATAGAGATTATTACTTCAAATAAAACTTGTTCTCCATTGTGAGTCCTTTCATTAAGGTCACGTACGTTATTTTGAAAATTTTAGTAGTTTTCGCACAATATTGCGTGCAATGTGCGCTATTTTAATATATTACAAAAACAAGATTTTCTCAAAAACGGCTCCAACTTTTTTCTTCAAACTTTTGGTAAGGATAGTGCCTAATGTACTCTTTTAGATGGCATAAATGCCATTTTGCTCTATTCTTTTTGTTTTTTCAAAAGTTACAAAAATGAAAGTTTTTTGACTTGTCTCTCACGTCGTTAAAATTTACATTAGTGCCGATTTGTTCACATTATTGCATTAATGATTATATATGCTACAAGTAATTTCAAACAAAGTTTATCGAAAGCTCAACAGTTTTCTGTTAAAATGAGCTCAAACATTCGCATTTTCAGAAAAGGAATTTTCTTGTAACTGGCTCCAAATAGTTTTAAACTTTTCGAACGGATAATTATAATTGTACTCTTTAATATGACGTAAAGTTCATTTTGGGATGTTTTTTTTGTTTTCTCAAAAATTCCTTAATTTTTTTGAGATATCTCTCACACCGTTAATGTGCACATTTCCCGTACTTTGTAAAGACTATTGCATTTGTGAGTTAAAGCGCTTCAAATGACTTTTAATGTAAGTTTTCGAAAAGTCAAAAAATTTCTGCGTATAAGAGCTTCAAATTTCGAATTTACGCTTAAACGCCATTTTTCTTGAAAACGGCTCCAAATGTGCCAAAGACCATTTACCATTTAGGACATGGTTTAACAGTCCTAACTGCCCTAACAGTGAAAAGTTTTTAAAAAAATGTTCTTTGGGCGGCGATAGCTGGCAGCTGGCAAGAATGTGGCAAGTCCGAATAGCTAGCCCAGACCAAAGAAACTAGAAAACTAATACGGCAAACTCTTTAGCACCACTAGTTTTGACTAAAGGGTCCCCCCGATAAGATGGTAAAAAGTTCCCCTCAACCAAGTTACATAAGAGTAGTTACACTATAATTCTAACATAAAAATAATATTTTTGAAAGATTTCTTAGCCTCCGTCCCACCACCCACGCCCCTGTACAGCCAAAACGTGTTTTTTTAATTTCAATTTTTTTCGACAACTTAACACTATTTTATCAGACTGAAAAAAATATGATAAATAATAACACAACTTGGACTATCAGAAAAACATTTTTCAATATTTTCTCAGGCCCAAATTCAAAAACAAAAAAATATTTCCGAAAAAAAATATCAAGAAATATTTTTTATTGTGTCTTAGAAGCCTGGAACAGGCTCGAAAAAAATATCAAAGGTTTCTCTTAAACCACAAATTGTTGTGTATTTTTTTCAGATTTTTTCGATTGCTGGGCTGCAGTTAAAAAAATAAAAACCATTTCCCGCCTTTAATACGCCTGGACTTTCAATATTATTGAATTACATATTAAATAATAAACCATTTTAATTACATATTCAAGAACATTTTGAACTGTGTTGGCAGTTGACAGTAAATATGTTGTTCCAGAATTTGTAAACTTCCCTCATTTCATTTGTCTTCGAGACTTAATACTGAAAGTTCTGAAACAATGTTTTTGGCTTTTCTATTTTCCATATTAGGAATATATAGTTTTTTTCTAACTTTTCAACACCGATGTCCCCATATATCTAATTTTCGGCGTACATCCTTACTGCTCGAAATTTTAAGATATGTTTCCACTTTCCGAGCTATTTTTCAAGCATTTTTATTTGATGGTTTGAATGTTTTCTGCATTCTTTTAATTTCAGATCTTTAAATGATGTCACGCACTTTAACAAAATCTTAGTAATTTTTTAGTAATAACAGCAAGAGGAACGTTTTCGGTTTGCCGTGCGTTGCGACTAATTTTATGCACGTGTGCCGCGATTTATGATGTTTTTGCGCACGTGTGCCGCGAAATAATACTTTCCAGTTAATAAACAGTGAAGGTAAGTATTAGTTTTCAAGCCTGAGTGCTGCAAAAAATATTATCTTTATTGGGCTCTGCATCAAAAGAGAGACGACATTCTGCGTATTATTTCAACATTAAAATATATCACTTATAAGTATTGATGCAGGAATATAACTTTATATTTAAGCTGATGTATCTAAATTATTTAATAAATTAATTTAAGGTAAATTATTTTAAGTGAAAAAAAGTTGATGTTTTAACACTTACATTTCAATGTCCCTTTGCACCTTCATATTCTAATTAAACTCTTTTAAATAAAACAAAATGCATTTGCAAAGTAATATTCATGTTAATTTATATGCCTCAATTTAATAAATTGTGTAGACTATCTTGCTTCTTATGAACTATTTTAGGTGCCTGGAAAAGGACATTTCGAGCCCAAATATCCGAAGTTTAGTTGTGACATATCGCAATGAAATTGGCTCATGAAAAAAACAAAAATTGGCTCACTCGGTTCCATTTGTCGCACAGTCGTGGGAATCGTCAAAAACTTTGGTTGAAAGTCTCCAAGTATTGCAACAACCAGTCAATTTATCCTTCTCTTTGACGTGGGAATTAAACCGACGATCATCATGTATCCGCTTCAATGCTCCAATAATGAAACATTAGCAGCACGAATCGCTTGTGGATGTGGATGTGCTCAAGTTTTTTCCGCTGTGCGTAACAGGTTCACTCCAATGTGAACCCCAATGCGCATGAAAATTATATCTTACAGTAATGCCACTTCGGTCAAAGCCGGTCTCTTGCATTAGAAGGATTTGCGCTTTCAACAAGTCCTGATTTACACGGCTACTTTGACGAATGATTACGGCTCTGACGCCCCTGTATTCGCTCTGTGCATGAGCGCGTTTGCTTGAACTCCGAAAATCGCTCGTCAAAAGGAGGCGAGTAAATAGGATCTAAGCGCATCATTGTTTCGAGATGTCTCTTTCTCCGAAAAAAAAAACAATAAAAAAAACATAAAACATAAGGACTGTTCTATGTTGGAGAACACGATGATAGATGTTGGAACTCTCTGCAGACATTTTCGTTCTATTTCTTCGTTGATGGGGAATTGGGGATCTTTTTCGGTGGACTTTTGCGCCTGGTTTCAGCTCGTCTACGCATTCGTGCTTCATAGCAATTTGACTTGCTACTATAATATGATACAGAGAAAGCTGCACGATAAGATAGTCTCCACCTGGCCTACACCATTAGTGCTTCACAGCCTGCGACGATACATCCGCTGTCGCAGATCGAAATAGAGGAAATGGCCTAGTTAAAGAAAGATGCTCTCCATTTCTATTAAAGAATAATAAATTCAGTTATTAGAAGAAAAAGTGGCATTAAAGATGCGGCGGAACAAGCAATGTGGACTAAGTGGAAATGGGATGGACACTTGATTCGACTCGAGCATCAAAGATGGACTCATGCTGCAACAGTGTGGGACCCGCGAGTACGTTGGAGACGACAAGGCCGACAGAAAACTAGATGGTCTGACTATTTCAAGAATGCAGTTGGTGTAGAGTGGACTAGAGTGTCGAAGGACCGTGAGCAGTAGAAAACTGTGTGTTCAAAATTAAGGCGTTCCGTTTAGATGATGTTAAACCTCCCTACCTTAAGCAGGAGACTTAAATAATAATAATAATAATAATAATAATAATAATAATAATAATAATATGTATATTCAATCTTATTGTGATATAATGTAAGGAACTGAATGAAAACCAACGCCACGTTTTAGGTTTAAGATAGAGCACAGTACACACACAATGTCCAAAAATGAAAATCATTATGGAAATTTTATCCGGTGTAATGTGCTGCGTTTCTCAAGATTGCATTTCATAAACTAACTAGTTCAAATTAATTTTTAACTAAATACTGATGACAATACAAGGGTTATTATGATTTTACTTTATTAGCATGTATGGTTATAAGAGAAAAATACTTTATTAAGATTTTTTGCTTTTAAGATATTGACTATGACGGATGAGGATTACGAATACTATCACTATCACAGTACGAAAATGTAGCTGGAGAGCACATTATAACAAGGTAGATGAGTAGTCAGTTGTAATATATATCACACTTTGCTTATAACTACTATATAAATTGGGCCAAGTTCACTTCTATTTCCTGAGTCGTTTCAAGAAAATAAGTTTTTGTCTTCTTATCACTTAATATGGTGACCAATGCAATGTCTTTACTACGTTCCACTTTCACCGTCAATTTCACTTTCTTAACTTAATTACGAGGAAACATTCACAGTAAGAAAGGTTCGGTCGGCACCAACTACAAACTGCCATCTTTGACGAAGTCCAAGTGCTGCACGCAACAACACGAATGCTTCTGAGTGGAGGCGAGTGCTAGGCGATGAGGCGCGCGAGCGCGAGGCGCTGCAGCGACAGGTGCAGGTCCCTGCGCGCGCGGAGGGCGGCGAGGGCGCGCAGCAGGCGCGGCGCGACGCGCAGCGCGGGGCGCCGCCCGGCCAGGCAGTGCGGGGGCGGCAGGCGCGCCACGGGCAGGCGCAGCGGGCGGCGCGGCGGCGGCGGCGCCCGCGGCGACGACGACGAACGCGCCCGCCCCCGCGACCGGCCCCTGGACACGGGCCCCGCCCCCCAGCCACTGCGCACCTTGCGCGCCTCGGCGTCCTCGGCCAGCGCCCGGCTGCGCTTGCACGAGAGGCCGCCCGCCGCGCTGCCGCCGCCCGCCGACCCGGGCCCCGCCCCCGCCGACGACGGCCCGCCCGCGCTCCCGCCCCCGGCCGCCGCCCCGCCGACCGCGCCCTCCGCCCCCGGCCCGCGCTGCCGCTGCAGCGACGCCACCGTCGGCGCCGCGATGCGCTCCACCTGCTGCAACACAAGTTCAGCGATTTGCACTGCTTATACGAGTATTATCGAAACCCAAGTACCCTACATCGCGTAGTATCAATAGGGATTTTTTGCACAGCGTAGCATCGCTTCGTGGCGATTGGGATATGCACCCGCGGAGCCCGGTGCTCTCGGCTGCAGCAATAAATACGATGCTGTTGGAGTGGGCTATTTGGTGAGGCGAAGGGAGAGGAGCTACTTGGCTGTCAGAGACACGTCGCGTACTAGGAACAGATGCCAAGGTTTCAGCCGCAATTCGACTACCTTCCTCAGGGCGAAATGCTGACGGTAATGACGGTGTTGCATTTCGTCCTCAGGAAAGTCGGAGAATGCTGGCTGCTACGTATGAACCTGTGCTTAGGACGCGGAGTCTCCCGGACAGCCAAGTAGCCATTGTCTCCGGCCGCGGAAGCCTACGCTCTCAGAGGAACGAGTATAGTAATCCCTCGACATCCGCTATTCGCAAGTTTCGAACATTCGTGATTAGAAAAATGCTACCGGTTTTAACATTCGCGACTTCAACATTTGCGACTGCGTCTTTGGTCGTACTTTTATGAAAGCTAACACATTTTATTTTCCTTATCAGCGTTATCTGGGAAATGAACTTGGCAGACCCTGGAGCTCAAAGTATCACCCCTGGAGCTCAAAGTTATGCAAAAATATGAAAAAGTTGAAATGTCAATTCACATTAATAGAATAATACAACTGCAAAATAATTCAATTCAGTTGCGTGAAATTGAAAATAAGGGTTTTGGCAACAGGAACAGAAAAGACATTGAGAATCTATGCATTTCTCATTATAACGACCTCACTGAACAGCAGCTTCGGAAAATCATTAGCAAAGAAAACCTAGAACGTAATGAAGTAACAGAAGCGGACTGCGACCTGGACCATTTTCAATGTTAAAGCTATTATTGGCGTTCTAAAACTTCAACAAGCTCAGGTGGAAAGGGCATTCGAATGTGATCCGAACATGGAAGTAACTCCAAAATTTAAGAGAGAAATAGAAGCAGCGACTTATCCATTCGAACAAGAGGACGAAACAAAAAAATTAGCAAATCCTATATTCAATCACTTTTAACTTTGAATTTAGCTTCAACTATTGTTTTATTTCTTCTCTTTGGGATGTTAATTGTGAATTGTTTTAGTAGCACTTACTCAGTTCTTCTGCAATTATTTGTCAGACTTTTTCTTTCTTATTTAAACAGCTTTTTGATATCCAGGAACCTAACCCACCTTTCTTCATTAAAAGATAGACTCAACATTCGCGGATTTGACATTCGTGAGGTTTTTTGGGAACCTAACTCTCGCGCATGTTGAGGGATTACTGTACCTGCTGGTGCTTGTTGCGCCGCGGGGCGAGGTGCGGGGCGAGGTAGGCCCTGGAGCGCGGGCGGGCGGCGGCGCCGGACTGCGAGGCGGGCGCGGGCCCGGGCGACGAGGCGCCCGACGCGGCCGACGTACCGGAGCGGCGGCCGCGCGCACGCGCTCGCACGCGCGCGCGCGCCCTCTTGCGCGCCGCCTGCGCGCCCTTGCGGCCGGCGGCCGCGGCGTCGCCCGCCGCGTCGCTGCCGCCGCCCTCCGCGTCGTCGCTCGACGCGTCGCTGGACGAGGCCTTGGCGGCGCTCGCGCCCGCCGCCGCCGCCGCCCCGGCCGCGCCCCCTTGCGACACCACCTTGCGCCGCAGCAGCGCCACGAAGCAGCCCTCGTCCGCCGCCGGCGACAGCCCCTCCTCCAACGGCGACAACTCGAAGAGGTCGCACGGCGGCGCCTGCGCACGCCAACAACCTCGACGACTCCTCTCCAAATACACATGGACCTCACACAATCAATCTATTAAATACCCAGGGCTGAATCTTGATACCAGACTAAATTGAAAAAAATCATATAATAGTAAAAGCACAGCAAGCCAAAATAAAACTAATTCAACTGAAGCCACTTTTCAACCGCAATAAACAACGCTTTCATCAAACAACGCTAACACCCTCTATAAATCAATAACAAAGATATCTTTGTATAATTTAAATAATCTTTATATAATTTATTGTTGGAATATTTACAGGTCACGTTTCTTTTAAAAATAGTAAAAGTCCGATTTTCTAAAAACCGCGGACATTTTGGAAAATAGCAAATTTACTCGGTCTATTATAAGAGGAGAGAAAAAGAGTCATGAACCAATGTAAGACCAACCTAAAACTTCTAATTATATCGCATTTTATATACATCTGATTGTATGTACAAGTTATTGTGTGCGTATGTATTATAAATTTCCGCGGATGAATATTAGAATAAACAACGAGTATTAACTTAATTTTTTTTTATTTATCCCTTTATATTTTTCACTGTGGATTCAGTATTTGTGACAGAATTGGAAGTAGTGAGGAAGGAAAATGGAGAGTGACACCCTATAACAGCTCGCTAGTCCGATGCACCCTTTAATTCCTGGAACAGCATCCGAAGACAACACGCCGCGCTGTCCTAGTCGTCCGACTCCATCGGATTTCGCAGGGAAGCTTTCCGCGCGGACCATTTTTTGCCACACAAAGCCGGGTCGGGCCGTTTGGAAGTGACATCTAACTGAATAGCACGAGAAACATTGCTGGTTGAAACCGGCGCTGCGTCGTGCCGAGCCGGGCGTTTTTAATGGGTTTCCTGCTTTAATTTCCTCTGCCCCGAAACAAACTCTCACCTCTGGGTCCACGATGGCAGGCGCAGTAGTCTGCGACTGCCGTTCGTCAGCGGCGGGGTGTGGGTGTGGGTGGGGGTGGGCGTGGGCCGGGGCGGGGGCAGAGCCGGGGGTGGTGGCGTGGGCGCGGCCGATGAGGAACGCCATCTCCGCCCTCTTCTGACGCGCCGTCGTGTTGGCCTCCGTGACGAGCCGCGTCACCAGGTCACGGCTCTCGCCGGCGTCCAGCGTGTGCGTCTCGAAGGCCACCACCTGGATCTGAGGTCAAGCACTTGCGCGGTGATTGATTGTTAGTGACTCCAGGCGCCTCAACTACGGAGGTCATCAGTCCCGTAAGTATAGTGTATGCTTTTTTATCGGGAGATGGCAGTGATCTTTCCCCGCTGGATGGTGAAATCCAACACCAACCTACCGTCGACTAGCGGGGTTTCCTCGACCAGGTATCTCCCACCAGCGGAGCACCGCTCCAGCCGGGACGAGCTCTAAGCCCTCGACCGGTCTCCCGGTATATACGGTATTGTAGTGTATGTTAGTGTGTGTGTGTGTAAGGGGTGAAGATAGGCCAAGGAAGAGGAAGGAAAGATCTCGCGCGGCCCATGTTAGTCTGCGTTCCGTATGTTAGAGAATTGCTGCGGCATTCGCCTGGTGGATATTAGGATAAAAATATCAGAGAATAGTTTAAGGAAAAATATTAACTTTTGATCGGGGAAACCACGAAAACTTCCCACCAGGGCAGCCGGCCGCTAGAATTCTTCTCCAGACGCGACTGGCTTTGACCTAGCTGACAAGCTAGTGTCGAAACTCGTATCTAGGATCTCCCGGTCAGAGGTACTACAGTGACATCAGTTGATGCACTGAGCCATCTCTCCCGGTCACTTGCTGGGGGCGGTTGTCGGAAATCCATGTTTAAAAAAGTCAGCTCCCCGCCCTTAGGTCGATTCGAGGAGAAAACAGCGTCGCGTTTAACCCGTCGTTGGACAAAGTGTAAGCGCTACTTTCACTTTTGAATTTAATTGTTTTTATTCAATGTTACGATAAAAAAGACATTCTAGAAAACCCGTCTAGCTTCCCAGAAATGAATTAGTAGTATGAAACTTTCCTTTAAATAATCCCTGTTCTGCACCTTTTTGCCTGTGAGCCGTCGCATCTATCGCTAGTGTGTGGAAATAAGCTACGCTCATTCTGAACGATCCACCTGGATACTTTCCCTAATTTGCAATTATTAGTTTTTTAATCCTCCATTGAACTAAAGAAGAGAACACTTGTTATTATTGAAACTGAATATCTGATATTCAACTTAGCCTTGATTATTATTTTCCCCTTTTAATTTTTATTATGAATGTCAAAATGATAGCCCTTTCCTTGTGTCCACTTGCGCATGGCCGTTAGTACTAATTCCACTTTTTTTGGGGGGGGTACATACGAGTATACCTGAAATGCTTTACCCTTAAAGACAAACACGGCACTACATTGTAGACGCTAGTGAGGCAATTCAAACTGCTTTATACGATGCTAGAAGAAGTCTATCATTGCGAGGACATTTATTTATTACAACAATATGTTATCTGCATTCTCATCCTTGCCTGGAATTTACTAAATATGCTTTACACTAACACCAATCACTGCACTTGATTACGTAATTATTCGAAAAACACAAACGAACAAGAGAAACAAAAGAAAATTTACATTTTTGCGAGAAGATATTACCGCATGATATGGGCAGCATATTGGAGAAAACGTTTATTTTTGCTAAGGAATTTGTTTTCAACGACGTTGCAAGGTTAAAAATCCTAATAGGTGCTCCTTTTTAGAATCTAATTTTACACTAAAAGTTACTCGCTGTTAAAAACCACAATTTTATTGCCTAATGTGTCTTTAAGTAGAGAAAGAGTCAGGCGTACGCTTATTAGTTTCCAGAGTCGTCCTGTACACAAGTATTGATTATTTCAATACCTTCGCAGACAAAAAGGACGCGTTGTGAATGTAGAATTGCTTTACAAGCATAGACCTTCCAAACTGATTCCCTGACTCGCATCTCAGGAGGGACGCGCGGATTCCACTATTAGGGGAGTCTACTATTCTACTGTCAGAGGAAAATGTGAAAAAATAGTTTGTTTTTTGATATAACGCACGTGAAGGCGCTCTCCATCACACTCCAAACAACAGACAGTTACCGCGAGAGGCCCAGGTAATATTTTGGACGCCGAGGAGAATAGGAACCTAACTAGTACAAGAAAATCTGAACAATTCAATTGTACCGCTAGTTCTTTAATTTGTATCTCCTTGAGAGTCGTTTGCAACAGTCTGCATAATTACCTTGTTTCGCATTAGGATATATTACAAGATATTATTTTAATTAGACAAGCGAGCTACAGCAATCTCAACCGGTACAAAATAATAAAACATGTTTACTACTAGAAAAGCACCAGAAAAACACAATGATGTCACGTTTTGTGAAAAAAAACGTTTCTGAGGTTACTATTTGTGGTCATCGTAAAGAACAATATTTAAATAATTGTGAAGTCTCAGATTAAAATTTTAATTCAAATTATTCAGACAACTTTCATGATTTTTAAAATCATTCATATTCTCATTCTAATAATTTTGTATTACCTTTTGTACAGTAAATTTAGGATGCAAATATTACGAGAGTAAAATTTTAGGTTATAAGAATCTTTGATAAAAGTGTCAATTGAAGAAAAGTCCTTGAGAGAGCGCTGCGCCTTTCGACCAACGGCGTCCGTCTCGGAGGAGTCAACCCACGAAGGGTGATGTCGATTTTAATTACTGAAGACACTGAGGAGTTGAAATTTAATCTCGATTTAACGTAAGAAATAGCAATTTTTGAGAAGTTTGAACATTACATTCTTGCTATCCAATGACTTAACACAATGTGTATCCTTTAGATTACGAAGACGTTGAATATGAACCCAATTTCAGAAAATTATATTAAATTTCAATTACTGACATTATAATATTTTTAAATACATTTAAATTGATAACTCGTTGATTAACAATGAAATTGTGCCAGATGAGATCGCAACGGGATAGGTGCTTCATAAAGGCAACATCCTTGACATGCGTTTTTGGCGAATTGCATATTCCGCAAGCGATTGTTCTTTGCCTGTCAAAACCATTGTGCAGTTCGTAACGGATAATAGTGTCTTTGCCACGTCGAACCACAATATGCATTCAGAAGCTTACTATTTCAAACAGAATGGAACATTAAACATTTCACAATAAATTTTGCAAATAGAAAAATGCGCTACGATATAATAATGCAGCACGATATTCAGAAGTGGCATTGTGCAATATCAGCACTCCCCTCAGACCGACAACTCAGCAGGATTATCAAACAAAAACAAGTTATTTTTTGAACAGTGTTTTCGACTTCTTTGTGAACCACTGTAGTCAAATACAAAGCAATTTTGATTCGGGTGGATTGCAATGTAATATATCTCATGGTAGAGAGCGGGTCTTTGAAGAATTGCAAAAAAGGGGCACAGAGAGAGAGAGAGAGAGAGTGGGAGGGAGGTTAGGGTAGAGGGAGAGGGTGGAAAGGAAAAAGAGGATGACGGAGATAGGTAGACAGAATGGGGACGAAGAGGATGTGATAGGGAGAGAGGATGAAGAAGAGGATGAGATAGGGAGAGGGTGAAGGAGAGAGAGGGAGAGCATGAGAGAGAGAAAGAGAAAGGATGAGAAAGGAGGCTGGGATTAGAGCGAGAGAGAAGGAGAAAGATGGAAACGAAGAGAAGTTGGAGAGAGAGAGAAAGAGGGATAGAATGAGAGATGGAGAGGGGGAGAGGGAGAGTAAGTACAAATATTGGAGAAAGAAAGGAAGTAAGAGGATGGAAGAAGGAGAGATGTTGAGGGAGAGAGAGGATGAGGTGGAGAGAGGGGGAGGGGGAGAGGGGAAGAGGAGAGAGAGGATAAGGGAGAGGGGGAGAGGGGAGGGGGAGAGGGGAGGGGGAGAGGGGGGAGGCGGAGAGGGGAGGGGGAGAGGGGAATGGGAGAGAGAGTGAGAGAGAGGATGAAGAAGGAGTTACAGAGAATGAGAGGGACAGAGAGGAAAAAGAATAGAGAGGGAGAGGATGTGATAAGGAGAGCTTGAGTAGGAAACGATTAGGAAGAAGAGAATGTGCGAGGGAGGGGGGAAGAGATGGAAATGGATGGAGGAAGATGGAGAGGGAGGGTGAGAGTGTGTGTGAGAGAGAGGCTGAGAGTGAGCGAGCACCTGGGGCTGCGCCATGGCCATGCGCAGCGCCGCGCGCTGCTCGTCGTGCGCGTGGGCGGCCCGCGCGCGCCGCTCGCGCTGCTCCTCGGGGGAGGCGGGCGGCGTCACGAAGGGCGGCCGCGTCTCCCGCGCGCCCCCGCTCGCCTCCACCCCCGCCTCCGCCTCCTCCTCGGCGCGCGTCTGCGGCCGCGCCACGCATCGCACGGATGAGAGCTCCTCCAGTTCTCCTCCACTTCTTCTCCATGCACATCACTAATCTACTTCAATAGACTAGGCATGTCAATATATACAGAATGTTCATTTTATCGTTCGCCGAAGATTCGGGCCGCGTCGCCCGGGCAGTCGAGGGCTCATTCGACCAGCGAAGCGCTGACTCCACTCCCGTGCTGACACAGGGGAAGTATTGCTAAGCCTGTCTTACCTTAAAGAAAATGCTGAAAGCGGTGTCCTTCGGCTCGAATGCATTCTTGACACCTCTGGAACATATTCTGATTTACCCTTCGAAGCAAGTCTCCAGAAATTGCTGCGATTTTTTCTTCAATAGAGCGCCGGAACTTTTCCTCCGAATGCGAGTTTTCTGCATACACCTGATCTTTCAAGCATACCCAAAGGAAAAAAAGTCACAAGGACTCAGATCAGATGATCAAGTCCTGAAGCCATAACCACTATAAACATTATTTAAAAAGTTCATGGATCGAACAGCAGTGAGAGCAGTTGCCAAATTTTGTTAAAAGCAAGCATAGACTCAGCAAAGATTTTCTTGGATATTGTTTTAATCTGGAAGAGATTTTGTTCACCCTCTCTCCTGTCAGGATACGGTGCTTTCGACACTACTGTTTGTCAATTAAAATTCCATTGGTGCGAAGTTTCTTTACAAGCTTCAAAATTGTTGACCAATATGGAATATTCACGCCCGGAAATTTGTTAACAAATCTCTTGCGGCACTTACTGGTAGAATTAACTCTAAAGAAGGTGTCGTAAAGAAATATTTTCTGCCTTGAAAAAAATTTCATGAAGTACAGTTGAATGCTCTCGGCACACTCGTGTATCGCCTAGTCGCGCTGAACGACGAACGCGCCGGATGACTGGAGCCCTTGTTGACAAATCCCCGGGGAACCGAGGGCTCGATCGATGGCGATCTCGGACAAAAGAGGTGTGAGTTCGAATCCCATCTGGGCATGGTAGATTAACCTGATGTTGTGAAACCATGGGTTTTTCCATCCCTCGTACAAAGCCTTTGTAACCTCATCATACGAGTATCTTTCCTGTCCTGCCCTGGTGGGGTAAGAGCATGATGTTTGAGACGTTAGAGAGCGTTGCACCTGGAGGTGCCGTTTCCTAGAGCCTGCCCCTCCGCTAATTATAAAATGGGGTCGACGAAGTCCGGTCATGCGCAGTATGGGCTCTCCAGAGTAAGCTGTACTGGATGTAGATGATGCACTGGATGCGAATGAAGCCAATAGGTCGCGCTGGCCACGCTCTAAGGTATAGCCAAAATACACTGAATGTAAGTTCCCGCGGGCCACATCAAGGGATGAATGGAGGACTCTGGTAGGGACCGTGGTGGCCGCATCTAAAGGACAAACTACCAAGGACATGGAACCATTTTATCAGTAGAGAGAACTGGAATTAATTTTATTTACATCGCCGCCATCTCCCTTACGTCTCTCTCCGCCCCACCCTGTCCCGCATCGCCTTACGCCGACTCATGCTGTTCTGCCCTTCTCGGACTACACGGGATGCTTCCGGTATAACTCCCCGAACTGCCACATCCTGTGCGAGACCAACCTCATACGCCTGGTCTCGCCTTTCCGCAAGTTGGAATGCAACCCGCTTTACCTACATGCATTGCCGGTTGCAAATAAACCTTATATCGTCAACAAATTAGTGGTGTTACAGAATCGCCAAAATTTCTAGAACTTGTTCCCTAATCTTTGGTTATAACTAAATTTTCAGTTTTGCCTCAAACTCTTCCCAGCTGCGACATGCAGGCGCCCAAAAAATTTTTTTCACAATTCTCTAGTTTTCGTTCCCACAAAATAGAATTGAAATATGATTTTAAGAATATTATAGTAAAGTAAAATCTGTTCCAATATGCTAATTCATAAAAAAGTTGGAACCGTTCTGGAAAAAACGTCGTTTAAGAGTTTCTGTAAATGCGAAATTTGAAGCTCCTTTTCACAAACAATTTTAGTTTTTGAGAAAGTTCATCACACAACAACTAGAAAACTCAAAAATGCAATAATGTATCAAAATGCGTGTAATGTATATAGGAATAGTGAGTAAGATTAAAAATGGTGGTGCTACAGACTTTCTCACACTAGTCAGCTGTCTCATATCTTCAATCTAGGCTAGATTTTCAGTATTGCTCCCTTTTTGGTATTGCCCCATCCTCTTCCCAGTTTCAACCTATCGACGTAAAAATGACATTTTATTTACACATTTCATCAATTATTCGGTCACCTAATAGTGGAATTCAAATATGTCTAACAATATTTTATAAGAATAAAACGTTCCGGAAATACTTCCGAAATGCAGTTTTCGTTATGGCGTTTAGATTCATCTGTAATTCTGCATTTGTTTCTTTAGTGTTGGCAAAACCTCTTTCTTTGAATAATTTGTTTAGCTTTAGGAATAAGACGAAAACACAGGGCGCCACATCCGGTGAATGCGACGACTAAAGGAATCATAACGGTGTTGTTTTTCACTAAAAAAATACGATCAAGCAGTGAGGTGTGAGCAGATTGCATATCGTCATCCAATTGTCATGAATTATTTCGCCACAAATCCGGGCGTTTTCTTCGAAGTACATCATACAAACGGTTTAAAACGGTGTAAACGGTTCTTCTTGCCTTTACAATCTTGCGGCAGAATCTCATAGTGCTCTACGTGGTTGAAATACATGAAATTAAGGATCGAATTCTTCAAATTATATCGAATTTGACCGTTTTTGTTTTGGTTCTTCAAGAAGCTTTAATTTAGACCATTGTGCTTAGTTTCGACGTCATATCCGTACGATCATGTTTCTTTACAAGTTATGAATAATAATGAATAAATTAAACTGTTAATAAATAATCAATTCAATTATGAATGAACTAGCTGAATGTGACGTCACCGACGCTTTAAACTACCTTCGGTTGTTTGCCTTCTTTTTCTTCTTCTTCGTCTTCGTCGTCATCGTCTTCTTCTTCTTCTTCGTCATCGTCCTCTTCGTTTTCTTCTTCGTCGTCTACTTCTTCTTCTTTGTCGTCGTCGTCGTCTCTCCTTTTCTCTACATCTAATTTGGTGGCGTTGATTTAGTTCTCGGCATACTCACCAAGATCGCAACACCAAAACACAAAAGCCACGTTTTTGAAAATTTCGTAGAATTTTATTGCCAAATTTGAAAACAACTTATCAGTTCCCCTTCAGAAAACCAAGAAGCGTCGAATGAAACCTCGTAAGTCTTAACTGGTGCAGAGGAAGTGGTCTAACCGTGAGAGACGAAACCGCAAATCCGCACGCACACGAGTTTACAGAAAAACTATATAGGGATTCAACAATTTCGGAAGAAACGTTGCTGCTACACGTTTCATGCCCAAAACATTCGAAAAATAGCAATAATGGAGCTTTCCCCAATTCGACAATCATGAAATCCCCTCGTCAAATATTGTGTGTCGTTCGTCATTGACTATTAGTTGTCCCTCTCTGTAGACCGTTAACGTAATTATTTCATTTACTACATTTGTACTCGTACATTGTTTTATGAAATATAATATGTTGACAGTGTACACAATCCTTTACCAAATATTTGTACTCGATCCTTATCAAATAAACTACGGATTATTTGAGTTTTCGTATCCAAGGTAATCTCGGACCCAATGACTTCGGATACTCACAAGTGTATATGCAAAATAAGAACCGTTAAGCAGTAAAACGTTAATTTTTTGTGCAAAATATGCAAATAGATATTGTTGACAAATGTCAACATTTGTCAACAAAGGGTTAAAAAGAATAAAAATCAAGAACTTTTCAAACTTTAAACTTTTAAAGGGTTAAATTTACAACAAAAACTTATAGGAACTTCTCTGTAGGAAACTGTATCCACTTTAATTTTGTATACAACATAAGTTCCTAGAGACACGGCGTGTGCGCGACACGGGTGTCGGGCCACTGGCGCGGTAAAGCGGCAAGGTGGGGGATGCACTAGCCTAAGGGACGGGGAGCTGGTGCGTGGGAGTCACAGAATTTTTTTTAAATTCTGGCCCTCAAGAAAATGTGCGCAGATAAATTTCTTTCCCCACACGTCATATACTGTTTTTACTGTTTTTTGACAAATAAATAAATAAATAAATAAAGTGGAGTGGAAGTGGAGTGAAGTGGGAGTCACGGAGTGGCGAACGTAACCAGAGCTGTACATAGTGTACATAAACACATTGTAATCTGTAAATAAACAGATTTATTAATAGCGTCTGTGGCATCGTGGTAGCAAAATGACAAAACACTATCTTTTATTATTAACTCGACCAATATTCATAAAGGAGTGGGAGGAGGGATTCCTCAGCTCGAGAAAACTTGAGTGTAATACAAGCACAGACATCTTCATTATTCTGTAAAGGCGGCTGTGGTATGTGGGTTACAGGTGGTGTTAGGCGAGCATTTATCTCGGTTTCAATACGGCGGTCACACCATGAATCTGGCACATGGAAGGTAGAGATCATTCTACAACGGGAGGCTCGGAGTAAATGTAACAAACTTCGAGAACATGTAGAACGTCCAAGATAATCACTTTTCGTCACTGAACTTGTGCTGTCAAATTTGATGAAACGAAATTGCACGTGCGTCATTTGCTCATGATTGTAGGCAAAACATCACCCTTTGGTGTTTTGGGCTTATCTGAAATCTCTTTGTTTGCGTCAGAACGTGAGCTAAACTGGCTGCTAAACTCCAATGGACGGTGGGTTGCCCACCAGTTAGTGGCAAATGCCACATGCCTAACTTTGATTAATAAACTTTTCTACCACATGTTGATTGCCAAAATGTGATCGTTTTTGCTCCCCTCCGTACATTCCGTGCGAACACTTGCCTGTTCCGCGGCCATGGCCGCGTCGGCGGCTTCCTCGAGCAGTTGCACGTCGCCTCCGCGAGCCAGCGCCAGCGCCACGGGGTCGCGCAGCGCCGCCAGCGCCCCTGGCGGCGACACCAGCGCGCAGCACACGCCCTCGAGCGCGTCGACGGGCGCCTGCAGCCACGGCTCGGCCCACACGCGCACGCGCTCCGCCGGCACGCCCAGCGTGCGCAGCTGCGCCTCCACCTCCGTCTTCCTGCGCCGCCCCCACACCGCCCCCGAGCACTCGCGCTACACTTGCTTCAGATCACCCGGCACTCTTACCATTCAGCGTGTTGCCCAGCTGTTCATTGCGAGCATATTGTGTTTTTCAAATATACTTTCTTGTAAAGGTCGCATTAACACTGAGGTCAAAAGCAACCAATTATTTACTATAGAAGTTTATAGAGCAAATAATATAACATAATAAGTAAGTTTACATAACAACCAACAGCATAACAGATAAGATTCTATAAAGCCATTTTATAAGTTTATTTCTTTTATAACCTCCATTACTTGAAGCGTATAGTTGAAGACAGTCGGTTGCGTTATAATTGAATCCCGGCCAGGCAGTAGTTATGAGTGATAAATAAGAATTTTGACTCGCAGGAAATCCGAAAGACGATATTTTATTGATTTTTTATTGCTTGATTACTGATTCCGGGGCCTCAACTGCTAAAGTTATTAGTCCCGTAAGTGTGGTACACGATTCTTTGCTATCGAGGTAATCTTCCCCCGCTGGATGGAGAGATACGGCGCCGAACTACCGTCGCACAGTGGGATGAAATGCCTAAAACGTGGTTACAATTCATTATCTCTTGCAAAATGCAAATAATGGCTATCTTGGGAATTATATTGGGGTTTTCGACCCCACTAAATACGACTATGATATTAAGAAACAAAAATTCAAAATGGCGGGTTCAATACGGCGGATGACATTTGGAAAAATGTAGAAGCATGCAACAAAACTGAGTATACTGAGGTTTTTGAGTTTACTGATTGGGAATATGACATCAAAAATGAAAAATTGAAAATGGTCGATTCAATATGGAGGATGACATTTGGAGAAACGTGGAAGAATGCAACAAAAATGAGTATAAGAAGGGTTTTCAGACTCACTTATTAAGAATATATCAAACAAAAATTCAAAATCGCAGATTCAATATGATGAATGACATTTGAAAAAACGTGGAAAAATGCAAATAAACAAAATATTTTCGTCTGATTGCGTACAACTTTTCTTAACCCTAGATTACAAAGACGTCGTTTGTCAGACGACGCAACTAGTAACGAAAGAACCCCACCTCCTTCTCCTTACTCCCCGTTTTCAAACTCAGTGTAGTTTCATTGTGTTAGGAGCCAATGAAATACACATATTGTTGTGCCCATACGGTATACGGCATTTTAACGTGTGTCATCTAATACACTACGCCCTTGTAGTTACGTCAGTGATATTTTTAATGCTTTATTCGCTAATGTAGTAAATAATAAACAGAAAATCCTTATATTAGAGAATTTAAGTTTTTTTTCTGAACATTTAACAATCATAATGGGACGATGACGACCCATTACGGTCGCATGACGAGGTACTTCTGCAGACGCTTCTGAAAAGCCATGTGTGTACAGCACTAAGAAAGTGTCTGCTGTGAGAGTCCCGTCATTTAATTGTATCTATAAAACCATTTAACATGTAATTTATAACTCCTTATCAAACATGTTCAATTCATTAATGTTTCATTGTAAAAAAGGTTTTTTTTCTTTATTTTTACCCAAAGTAGTCTGCCAGACTACGCCTTTATAATGCTTGGTATAGGGTATCTTTTAATCTAGGGTTCATGTAACATGGTACCTAATTTTTTATATTTGCATTAAAATAAAATGAAAGTAATGCTGACAAAAAAATATTGTATGACGTACATGGTAAAAGTAGTTTTACTTTTCTCGTAAGATTGCTGTACTCGGACTGTCGACCTCGTGTGGCAAAATCTCTTTCTCACAAAATAAAATGTAATTTTCACTTCTCGTATCATTAATTATTTTAGACAGCCATGAGTAAATTTAGTTTTTTCAGGGCGTGGGTAGCATGCTGAAAGTTCAATTTTTGGAAACAGAGCTATTTTAATGTTGAAATTATCTGTGAATGCAACAAATACTGCTCTGGATTTTTGCTGCGGGATTGTCTATTGTTTTCTAAATTAAGAGGTACATGTTGGAAGAGAAAGCAGTATTCACCCATATTTTTTTAGTATGTTGTCCTTCATATGCTATTAATATCAATTTATAATTTTTTATGGACAAGGACCATATTTTATACTTTTAAATTAAGTTTAATAACATTAGAAAAAAACATTTTTGTAGCTACCGCTGTAAACATGTCTCATTATCGAATTCATGCCTCTTCGTGCAATTTTATAGAATGATCGTGAAGTAAATATTATAAATATCACGAAATCTGAATGAACTTGGAATATTGTGGGATTTGTAACTTATTTCTAATTTTTCATTCGATTTTTTAATACATTTTCTTATTTACCGGCACAAACATAAACATGTTTAACATGAAAAAATAATGAAACCAGGGCTTACAATTAAGTACATACCTTCTGTAACATGTTCCATTTTAAAAGTTCAATGATTCTTTTCATAGAAAAAAAAATATTTGCCTCTAACTCCGCATTAAAATTTCCGTCCGGCTTGGGCGACGCGGTAAACACAATGTTCAACCTGGAATACAGCTTTCACTTGTAAGTTCCGGCTGTTCGTACGCACGGGATTTCATAGTCCCATCAATAGTGTAGACAATCGAAGAGTTAAAAATTCTCAATTAGAAACTTTTTTTTCGAATTTTGGCCAGGTTTTAGGCTTTTCATCCAAATGTGCGTCGGTTAGAGAGGTTGTCCCTCAACCAGGTACCTCCCAACAGCGGGGTATCGTCCGTGACGGGACGAGCTCCATGCTTCTGGGCAGTCTCCCAGCATGTGTTGTAGTGTAGTGCATGCAACTGTAAGTGTAAATAAGG
Source organism: Acheta domesticus (assembly GCA_031308135.1). Taxonomy (NCBI): domain Eukaryota; kingdom Metazoa; phylum Arthropoda; class Insecta; order Orthoptera; family Gryllidae; genus Acheta; species Acheta domesticus. The sequence continues at coordinate 62,179,732 of JAHLJT010009436.1, forward strand.
GATGAGGATAGGACAAGCAAGAGAAGAGAAAGATTGCGCATGGTCCGTGGCCCGTTCGTTAGGGTACTGCTCCGGCATTGCTAATCCTTCAGTGCAATTTGTGGTAGGTTTTAAGGGTGGTGCCTCACTTGTCGCCGGCGCCGAAGACGACGAGCGGGCCGGCGCCGGGCACGTCGGCCAGCAGCGCGGCCAGGTAGGCGGTGGAGCGCGGGCAGAGCAGGTGCGTCTGCGCCACGCCGCCCGCCAGCCCCAGCGCGCGCATGGCGCCCGCCAGCGCCGCCGCGCCCCGGCAGCGCGCGCGCTCCAGCGGCACCAGCGCCCCGCGCTTCACCGCCGCGCTCGCCACCAGCGCCCCCACGCCCCCGCCCCCGCTCGCGTCCCTGCGCGCGCGGACCGGCCGCACACACACAAATGTGGTCGAGCGGCATGGAATTTTGTCCCTGATAGAAATCAGCTGTTTCGCTGCCATCCAATCAGGAGCTTACATTTCGCGACAGTGACGTCACTATGGTGACGTTCAAGCACCCGATTGGATGAAACCTTGAACAGCTGATTTCTGTCAGGAACAAAGTTACAAAAATCGCAGTATACTGGTGTTAAAACAACATATTTTTTCGCGTTATTGGAAACTGTTACGTAATATTGAAATATTGCAACTTTAAAAAAAAAACAACTAATAATATCCGGAAGTGGGACTAGCACCATATTTATTAACGTCCCTTATTACGGACGGGCGCGATATCAGACAGAACAATTGGGAAATATCAATTTTGGAATAAATCGGCGGAACGGTTTAGGCGCTAGCGTTGACTGCAGATGGACAGACGGACGTTTTGCTGTCAATCGATTCTTCGGTATCAAGAATCAACAAAACACGGATTCTCGGTACACCACGTGTTGGAGGAATTTTTTCTATATTTGGCAGCTGGATTAATCAACTTTTTCGTTGCCAGGGACCTCCACTAAGTGTTTTTCAGGATAAAATTCGTCGTTTTCTGGCGCACGATTACGTGACTTCATCATCTTAAGAAGATCCTTAATAAAGGCGAGAAAGTAATAATAGCTATTTACGCACCAATGGCGTTAGAAGGGTTTTAATGATTGAGCGGACACAAATGCCTGAATGCCTTTGGCCCGAGAGCTTTTGGTTGACAGAGATCATGAGAACCAATTAACGCCCGTGGTTCATACATAATTTTATTTTTTGCATAATTTTAACAATTCAGATTTTCTTATTTACTAATTAACTAGTTGTTCACTTGATTAGTCTTTTCATTTCATTTTATTTTATTTTCTTCTTCTTTTCCGTCTTCTTCCCCTTCAAGAATATAAGCATTGTCTTTTACGTCTCCATTTCCATCTGGTCACCCCATCCCTTCCTGAATCCAGATTGTTCTTCTAGTAACATGGTCTCTGCAATATTACGTACTCTGGATGCAATTATTTTTGAATAGATCTTGTAAATAAAATTTAAAAGACTTATTCCTCGATAATTTTCACAGGACGACCGTCACCTTTCTTAAAGATAGGGCTTATTACTACAATTTTCCACTCTTACGGTATAACAACTTTTTTCCAACATAAATTGAGAAAGTGTAAGAGTCGCTTCTTTGACTTTTCTGAGGCATATTTGATCACTTCGCTTTTAATACCATCGCTTTCTCTCGTACTATATTTGTTTCGTAGAAAAATTCATTAGATGAAATCTACATTTCACGTCTTCACACTTTTCAACCACTGCTTAGTAAGTGCGCGTTCTCGGAAATATGACTAATTACAATGGTGATAGAACATGATTAATAGTATAAAGAAAAACATTTCTCTCCTTGCAAGATGAACACTTTTTGCCAGTGCAGATGTGATGAAAAATCTCATATACTGCAGTAACACAAGTGACATCAGCTCCTGACCTGTACACAACACTTCATGCATTGATGTCTGGCAGGCACGTCCACACGCAAAGAGATTTCTTTTACTTGTCGAACACAGACGGCGCCTGAGTAGTTGCTTAACAATCAATGGAAAATGGCACGTGCTAAAGTTTATTATATACGATTTCCCACCAGATGTTAATTGCCGAAAAGTTATCATCTCCGATACCTTATATACCTAGAAGTTTGTAACATTTATTTGCCTACGAGGCCCACGTTATACGCAGGCTCACCGGTTGGTCGTTATCTTTTGTACTACAGTCGTTTGTACATCTTTCCAAGGACCCTTGCAGAATACGATTAAGATAATGTGGGGTGGGGTCTCCAAGCACAGAATTACGTACAAGCCCCTTTCCGGAAAAAACGCCATATTTACTTAAAAACTTAGTATTATAATAGAACTTTTCATAAAAGTAGCCTCATTAACAAATATGTTTTATGAAATCATCTCGGCTGACCGGGTGACGCTGCGTCGAAAGCTGTGGTGCCGCCGTCCCGACCATCTTGTTGTGATCTTCCTTGAGGCTCACGGAAGACCACAACAAGATGGCTGAAACGTTGACACCACATCCTTAGACGGGACATAACCCGAACATGCAAGATGATTTGCATGACTGGCCTACGACTTGAGAGCTGTCCCATGGCCGTGAGCGCACCCGGGGCCGTGGTAGGCGACGAGCAGCGGGCAGGCGCAGTCGCGCAGGCAGCAGGGCGCGTGCGCCAGGGCGCCCGCGTGCGAGGCGTGCGGGCCGCCGCGCTCCAGCAGCGCGCGGCTGCGCGGCCGGTCGGCGGCCCACGCGGCGTCGCGCAGCAGCAGCCCCGCCTCCGACAGCAGCACCATCGCCGGGTCCGCCTCCCTGCCGCAGCCCCCGCGCACCTCCCGGTCGCCCTCTTGCAAATTGCCACAATCGCTCCAACGTTTCATTAGGGCTATCATAGGCGGAACCGGAGAAGACTATGACAAAAGAGGCCGGTTGCTATCCCTCAATATTTCGAGCTTGATCGAATTTCCACAGACATTTGAAATGTTTAAAACTGTGTTAATATAAAATTTAAATCATGAGTTAATATAACAAGTTCATATTTTTTCTAATAATTAAAATAAGCAGGAAAGTGTGAATACAGAATTGTATAATAAAAAATAGCTCTAGTTCCCATGCTTTTTTCACAAGACTAGTCAAATATTTCTTTTTTATGCCTCACTACTATCGATAATTCACCACCTCGTGGGGACTCGAGCTCTAGGACCTGCACGTCAGAGACGCTGCAGTGCTAACAGCATAAAACAAGTGGATTGATTGGTTGGTTGGTTTTCGGGCACATCAGCTACTATGGACTTTGGTCTCATTAGTCCACTGAATGTTTTATTCCAGGAGGTGGCAGTGTTCCTTCTGCGCTGGACGGTTATATCCGACACCGACCTAAATGATGACTAGCGGCGTTCCCGTTTCAGGTATCTCTCCCAGCGAGGAACCGCTCCAACTGGGACAAACTCTAAGCTCCCGACTGGTCTCCTGGTATGTGTGGTAGAGTAATACAAATATGTGTGTGTGTTAGTAGAAAGGATAGCATAAGAAGCAGTGGCAGCCGGTGGATTGTAAATTAGGAGGGGCAGCATGTATGTCCTTATTATCACATACATTTTACCTCTTTGAAATATTACTTGAACGAGGAAAACTACAGCATATTGTGTACAACCGACATGCACGCATAGGGATTTAAATCTTTGTTTAAGACAACTTTTACATTGATAACGAAAAATTGCTCGTTGTGCTCACACGAAAGAAAAATTTTAAAAAATATTTCCAGCAAAAAAAACAAACAAACGGTAATTTATGAAGTCAAAGAATCGGTATTCTTAGCCAAGTTCATAGGCGCGGACTCTACCAAACAGAACCCTAATACCAGCACGCTGCCCCCACCCAAATTCTAGTACCCCCACTCTTCGTCAAGCTTCCATTGCTTCGCATGCACCAAATACGGATTGATTCGCGATAGCCGACGATACGACCCATTCTAAAAACCATTTTATCTTTTGCTTAAACGGACACACAAAACTAAATTCATTCTCAAAAATTGCGCTGGTGTTATGCACAAATTAAATTAGCCGATTTATGGAAAATGTAATTCTTCCTGCAACTATTCCTGAAGTTGATTATTCTGGGGAAGTCGCCACCCTAGAGCCGCCACTGCAAGGATGGGGAAGAAATGATAGCGCACGATCCGAAGCCCGTGTGATAGGGTACGGCATCGGCATTCGCCTGGTATTGATATGAGATACCAATGAAAACTGCCGAACAGAGCACAGAGTAGCCGGCTGATATAATTGTCGAGACGGCTGCTGAATTGGACCTATGTACCTATATTGCGATTTTTCTAACTTTGCCTCTCAAGCCCCGTCTTCACGATGGAATATATCACAGTATTTCGCGTCTTTCTCAGTCGTGCCACTAGATATCGCATGATCGCGACCACATCAAGCAGTGCTTGCGATCATGCGACTTCTAGCGGCAGAACCGAGAAAGACACGAAATGCCATGTGATATTCCTTCGTGGCCAAAGGGGCTTGAGAGGCAAAGTTAGAAAAATCGCGCTAAGTGACCTAGCTAGGAGGTGCTCACCCGATGGCGAAGGGGTTGAGCCAGGCGGTGAGGTGGTGGCGGGGCGTCTGCGGGTGCAGCGCGGCGGCGGCGGCGGCGCGCGAGGCGGCGAGGCGCGGCGTGGCGGGGGCGGGGGCGGGGGCGGGGCCGAAGGGCGGGTGGGCGCGCTCGCGCTCGCGTTCGTCGCGCAGCAGCGGCGGCAGCAGCTGCGACATGCGCAGGGCGCCGCAACGCACGCGCGCGCGCGCCACGGCCGCGGCCAGCGCCACGCGCCGCTGCCACAGGGCGTCGTCCGCCGCGCGCAGGCCCGCCGCCTCCAGCAGCGCCGCGCCCGCCACCGTCGCCGCGCGCGCCGTGAACCGCCGCCCGATCAGGTCCAGCAGCAGCAGCCACACGCGCGACTCTTGCCCGCGCAGCTGAGCACAACCACGCGCGCGCACGCCCGTAACAACCGCGCACACGCGCGAGGAGTGGGTTACATGGCCGTGCCGGTGACTGCTGAGAAGGATTTACTGGCTCTAACAGTTCAAGCATCCAGCTCAGTTCGCCTAACGGTTCAACAGCCAGCTCAGTTTGCCTCGGTTCACGTGCTGATGATTATTTCGTGTCGTGTCACTGTTTCCCTGCCCACTGGTGTGGCTGCGACGTTTACAGCAGAGTGGGAGCTAATGTATTTTTTTATCCCTAACGGAAAGAAAACGAAATGCTTGATATGTTATTGTTATTTTTTTCAAATTGCTTCAACCTCACTACAACCGCAAGCACAGTAAGAATACGATCGCCCTGCCAGGCCAGCTGACCACTCTGGAGCGATAGAAGGACCTCATCCACCGCGCTCTATCAACTCCTGCTCTAGGGACTGAGGGAGTGGATACTGAGGAATATCGAGCGCGTTATCTAAAGGGGCAGTGTTCCTCGCCCGCTGGATAGTGAGATCCGCCGCAGACTTACACGTCGACTTCCTTTTCCACCTTCACGAATCCCTCTGAACAGGGCATCGCCTAGCGGGGAAAATCTCTAAGCTCCCTACCGCTCTCCAGACATATAGTATAATATACTGCAAGTGTGTGTAAGTATGTGTAAAGCATGTTTTACACGATCATTTTTTTCGCCGTTTTTCATCACTACAGAAAATTGGCGGACCAGACGGGAGTAACTTATACCGATTACGCATCTTTATTTTTGGTACAGACTCCATCCAATCTGGCTACCGCGCTCCCGGAGTCACTTTCCATAACCGTTCCTCCTTTGCTATGCACGAGGAGAGGCTTGTTTCTTTTGAGCAGTTTTGAGAGTGTTCTAATATATTGAAATGTAATGTAAAGTTAGAAATAAATCATGTACTCTGTTCTAATGTCGTGTTGTTCCGTGCTCAGTCCTAAAATAATCTAAATTAATTTGTAACCACAGATGCAATGTTCAGTTATTTGATTTTCAAAACTTTTTACGGCGTCCTCAATTAAATTATCAACACAATTAGGTGCAGAAATTGAAATGTTCGAGTAATACCTAGACCTCGTTCATCTGGTTTCAATACCGAAATAAAACCGCGTAGAAAAGAACATTCTTTTTTCATCCATTTTCTGTACAGAATAATGATCAAAAAATGACCATGCAAAACGGGCTTAAGGAAAGAGGAGGGGGCAAGAATGGGAAAGGAAAAACCGCGCGCAGTCTATGATCCGCTTGTTAGCATACCTCTGACATTGAACGAGAAAGACAAAAAAACCTACTGATCAGAGAAACCGACCGCTAGAATTATCCTCCAGTCAGTGACTGAATACAGTCTTGCTACGTAATTAGTGTTGAAAATCCGCCACCGTTGGAATTCAACCCCTTGGACCTCCCGCTCTGAGACGTTGCAACTGCAATGCTTGTGATCACTGAGCTGTCCCAGCCGGTTACAGGTCGGATTGGGTGGAAAGTTTGGCCCTCGGACCATAGTTTTCAGCAAGCATAATCTATTTGTTCTATATAGGACGGCAATTGACTGAATACCGAAAGTTTTCAATCGCGTATACCTACGACAACCATAATGTGTAAAGGACGATTGAGTCTACAACGCACGTATGATATCTGTATCTCGAAGAGAATGTGCTTCGCATGTAGCTCCAGCACACGCATGTAGACACATGCTCATGACGAATTATCTTTGTGCAGAAATGTGTACATTAGTCTAGAGAACCAACTTGTTGAACTAAGTAGATTCAAGTGTCGTCGTGAAGAACAACAAACAGGATAAAGCTCACTACCAAAGAAATTAATTGAGTACAAAACTCTTAGCTTCGAGCGAATATGAGAACTGCAGCATCAACGGAAAGGGCACGTTAAAATGGAACAAACCAAATACGCAGCTGATTGATTGGGTGTAAAGCAGTCGTCAATCGCCCAATCGTATTAAAAGAGTGATGATGAAATGACAAATGAATATTAAAATATTGCAATGGTTTCTTCACAGACCTTTTCATAAAAAGTTCATGTCGCGAACCCAAACTGCGGCCATTACTCTTTTATTACTTTTATTCTCAAATCCATTCATGTATTTTTAAAATAAATGCATAACGTATTATTATTTATTCAACAGTATTCTTTGCGCGTCTTTTAAATCTTCCCTCTCTCTCGTTCTCGCCCGTCAGGTTTGTATCCATGACTGCAAACCGAGGTGTCAATCGAATTCTCATTGGGTTTTCGTGCGCGCCACTCTCCATTCGTCTCAAAAGTACACAAGCAACGAGGTATGTAGTGCACTTTGTTTGGGCAAAAGCCTCGTTTAGGACAATAAATTGTCTCAGGCTTTCGGCCTATGTGATTAATATAAAAACTCCTTGAGGCTAACCAACATACTTTGCAAACACATTCTATTCCTTTTTTTCGAACACTTCTAATTCTTACCTGAAACTTCTCTATGCGTTTCGAAATTCATAACAAGTTGATTGATTGATTATTCAATATTTTTGGAAGCGTAAACTGCTTTGAACGATCTCACAACATGTATAGTATATTCTGTGCAAGAAGTTAATTGTAACTCTGTGTAGATAAGGGGTGATGACAGGAAATGGAAAAGGAAGGAATGATCGCGCGCACTCCGTGGCCCAGTTGTTAGGGTACTGTTCCGGTATTCGCCTGGCGTTAATAGGAGAAACTACGATAAAAAATACGAGCTGAGTCGCTACAATTCTTCCCCAGATAGCGCCTGGATTCTACCTAGCTACTTAATGTTCAAAATCTCGAGGTCGGGACTCGAGCCCTGAACATTAGTTGTGCCCTGAGCTACCTAGTCGATACCGCCAGTTTCGCGCTTCAGTCTACGAGATTAATCGTAAAATATATCCAAGCAAGTCCAACGCATAATTGACATTGAACATTCTTAAAAATACATTAATGGCAACACCACTGTAAATATCGTTTCTTTTCCCACATTATTCACTAAGCTCACCCAATTGACAGCCATTACATGCAGTATTGTTCTGCCGTACGGTTAGCTTATGAAAATATACAATTATAATGGTGGCAATAGATTTCATCAAATAAAGTAAAAATACCGCATAGAGTCTCAATGAGTAAACATCAGACGAATTTTCAAGTAAAGACTCACCTCGTGATTGTCGCTGAAGAATCTTGTCTCTGATAAAACCTCACTTAATACCGCTTTGTCTGGAAAATAAATATAAGTAATTCATTGAAAATGGGGATAAAAATTACGCTAAAATTGTTCATTTCATCATATTGATTTTCTATTTTGGTTGATTTCGGGGAAGACAAGTTGTTTCGGAAATTATGGGTAGTACTTTGTAACACTACTTTAACCCATAGCAACTACAGCTAAATTAATAGGTCTATACGAGTTCCAGCCGATCCGAATACATGATCAGCAGCCATATTCTGTATAACGTTGAAAATAATTACTCATAGTTACGAACAAATCTATCAACTATAGCAGTTTTAAAATCAATATTAGAAACTTCTAGTGCATGTCGGGGGTCGCGAATGCTCACTTTTTCCAATGAAGATGTAGTAGAAAATCCCATACACCGGAGCCACACCTGTGACATTCGTTTCTAATGGGTAGCTAAACAATGAAAGCGGTGGGGTAAGGTAGTTACAAGAAACACCACTGACTGCGCTTAAACAAGACCGTCGAACACTAGTACACAAGACGTTGCCAAAGTTGGAGGCAACTGTCACACCTGCAACTCCGGTACATAATATTTCCTACTGCATTTTTACTGGTAGAATGTGAACATTCGATTCAACGTGCATCATTTATTCTGAGACATTCTATGTACAAGGACAGTAGAAGTTTGATATTTCTAATCTGCAAATGAAAAGAAAAGGTTATCAATAATGTTTATTTTCTTGTCTTACTTCGTAAAAAGAGAAAGAAATGTAATCGGGTGCAGGAAATCGTCTATTTTTCGGCAGAAAAACTATCATTGCCGGATCCTGGAAACGTAAAAGGGGGGTAAATCTTGTTCCAATAAGTAGACATTTTCTTCATCTAACACTAACTTGCAATCTAACTTGTAATGTCAGATTTCATGTTATGTGTGACCTTGATACCTAAAAATCAACTGACCGTAAAACGTTCAGTCGATTTTTTCCAAATTAATATCCCTCAATCGTTCTGAACGAACTCGAGGCCTAGTGTGTTTCAACCGGATATATTCTCATTTTGGAGAGTACTGTATATGAAGCCTCAATATCTTAAAAATTTTCTCACAAATGTCTGCAAACTTTTTCGTATTCAAGTTGTGAAAGGGATGAAATGAATATTCAAAACTTTTGAAGTCGAAATTGTTTGACGGAACTGCTTTCTATTTATTGTTTGCTATTAGTAAAAAATGAAAACTTAATTTTGTGTAAAAGAACGTATATTATATAAGTAGAAATTAAACATTACCAAAGGAATTTAAATACAGACTTCTTTGTTATGTGAAAGAGTCTCATTTGTACTGATTGTACTGACAAGAAGATCGCAAAGGAAAAATAAAAAAAAAAAACATTTTGCGCTCAAAAAATTCCACCCATCCAACGTCCTAAATTTTCGGAGATTTCCTAGATTTTTCTTCGAATGAAATGAATTTATAATATTAAAAAAAAATGGTTGAATAGACAACTTCTCTGTACTTAGAACTATCTTATGAGCTTGGCCCACAACAAGAACAACCTTGACGGTATAGAAGAGAAATCATGTGATCAACGTGTATTTCCGTTGAAATCTCGAAATCGATTTTCCGAAGCTTTACATAATTCTCTGCATACTATGTAAATTACTGCGTATATACGTACTTTTACGAGAAAGTAACTAGTGGTGCAGTGAATGGCACACATCTTCTCGTACTAGTTAATTTTCTAATTTTGTATGTGGGGGATATTTTTTGGTTTTCCTTCTCTCTTTTCAGCAGCCATCTATAGGCACCCAAAGTTTTTTTCAAATATTTAAAATTATTTGGCTCCCTAATGATAGAACTGAAACATGACTTTAATAATATTATTGAAGAGTAAAATCTCATCGTATATGAAAATTTTCGTCGAAAAAATTGCTGCCGTTTTTGAGAAAATGTTTATGCGTTTCTGTAAATGCGAAATTGGAAGCTCTTTTTCAGAGAAAACTATTGTTTTGAAGAAATTCCATTGAAAATCGGTTGAAGTACTTCTATTCACAAATGCAATAATGTATAAAAATCAGTGTACTACGCATATTATTTCCTGTATTAGTTTCCTATTTCCTTGGGTCTGGGCTAGATATTCGGAATTGCCACATACTCTTGTCAGCTGCCATCTATTGCCATCCAAACTACATTTTTTTTTACATTTTCTTAATTTTTCGGTTTCCTAACGGCAGAATGGAAATATTAATTTTAGAATATTAAGGAACAGTAAAACCTTGTTCAAAATGGATAATTTCTTTCAAAAAATTTGTAGCGATTTTTAAGAAAATTTTGTTTAAGCACGACTAAAAATGCGAAATGTGAAGCTCTTTTTCACAGAAATGTTTGAGTTTACAAAAAATTACATTTAAAGTCACTTGAAGCAGTTACCCTCACAAATATAATAATGTTTAGAATTTGCTGGTAATGTGCACATTAAAGATGTGAGAGATTTTTCAAAAAAATACATTTGTGTAATTAAAAAAATGCCTCAAAATAAACTTAACGTCATATTAAAGAGTACAATTAGCACTATCCGATCCAAAAGAAGAAAAAATTGGAGCCATTTGTGAGTATGTGCGTACGTATACGGGAAAGTAAAAACATTTCATTAAGGAAAATATTTCGATCGTTGTAATATTGTAGTTTTAGCATGTTAATTTTTTGTTTGCAATTTTCAAACATAAGGAGAGTTTGCTGAAAATGGGATCTGAGCCATTTGTAAGCTTATTTGGCTCTAACCGAGGACAAAAATTACAGAAAAGCTTTCGAACAGTTTTTGAGAAAATTTTTGTTTAAAAATTGCCTAAATTTTAGCTAAAATAATGCAAAAAATACACACATATTAAAATAATGTACATGACCTTATATCAAGGTCTACCGTTGAATAACACGTTTCATTAAGAAACTAGGGTTCTACAGAATGGTACAGACTTTCCCGTATTAGTTTTCTATTTCCTTTGGTCTCGGCTAGCATTTCGGACTTGACACATACTCTTGACAGCTGCCATCTATCGCCGCCTAAATTACTGTTTAAAACATATTCTCAATTTTTCGGTTTCTTAATAGTAGAACGGAAATATTATTTTAAGAATATTAAAGAACGGTGAAACCTAGACCTAAATAACAATTTTCTTTTAAAAATTTAGAGCCGTTTTTAAGAGTGACGTTTCTCTACTGTAAATGGGAGATTTAAAGCTATTTTTCCCAGGAATATTTTGTGAATTCGAAAAACTTTATTTCAAGTCATTTGAAGCTCATTAACTCACAAATACAATGGTGTTTACAAATTGCTGGTAATGTGCATATTAAAGCTGTGAGAAATCTTTAAAAAATTACATATGACAAAAAAATTCCCCAAATTCAATTTTACATCATATTAAAGAGCGTAATTATCACTCTCCGTTCGAAAATTTTAAGAACAAAGTTGGAGCAATTTACGAGAAAATTGCGTTTGAGCGTTTCTGAAAATGCAGAATTTTGAGCTAGTTTTCACAGAAAATGGTTGAGTCCTCGAGAAAGTTGACTTGACATTATATAAAGTAAACGTACTCGTAAATATAACATTGTGAACAAAGTGCCGCAAATTCAAACATTAACGACATAGGGGCCAAGTAAAACAAACATTTTTGTAATTTTTGAAAAACACAAAAAAATACAGCAAACTAGCGTTTATGTCATCTCATAGAGTACATTAGTCCCTATCCTCACCAAAAGTTTAAAGAAAAAATTAGGAGCCGTTTTTGAGAAAATCTGTTTTTTGTAATTTTTAAAAAATTCAAATATTGCGTGCAATATTGTGCAAAAACTTCAAAAAGTTTCAAAAAATGTATATGATGTTAATAAAAGAACTCACTTTGGAGAACAAATTTTATTTAAAGGAAAACTGTCTATCTTCAATTTTGTAGTTCTCGGAAGACACTGAAAAATTTTCAAACTTTTGCAATTTTTTAAAATTCAGACTCAACCGCGAAATTTGCATCTATGCCACCTTAATAATCATATTTTACTTTATTCATACAAGAAATTTAAAGAAAAAAATTAGAGCAGTTTTTGACAAAAAATTTGAATATGTCCGAGAGGCTTCATGAAAAGTACCCCCATATTTTGAAGAATGATTTTCAAAATCGCGGCGCCTCGAGAGGACGCAGATCGACCGGGGAATTTCCATTTTGGAAGAAATGGTACTTATGGTATAGGCGCTAGTGTGTTTCACAGACAGACGGACGGACGGACTGACGGACGGACGGACGGACGGACGGACGGTCGTTTTGAAAAAAAAATTCGGTATGAGGGGATCCCAAAACGTGTATTTCCGAAATCTCGTGTTGAAATCTCGAAATCGATTTTCCGAAGCATTACATAACTTTCCCTATACTACTTACTACTATAACTTACCCTATACTCCCTTACTTCGTATATACGTAGGTATACGAGAAAGTAATAATATACAAAATTGCAAATTCTAATTTACGTCGCATCCAGCTGTCTGAAGCGCACTAAATTTGGACCGGGCTATTATGTTTCTCACGAAATTATAGAAAATTTTTTTAAAAAAATACGCATGACGTTATTTGAAGACGTAGTTTTGATCATTGTGAAAAAAATATATTGTGGAAAAAAGGTCTGTTTTTGATGAGCATATTCATTAAGAAAAACAAATGTATCTTCATAACTGTAAATGTAGAAACACGCCGGAAGTTTTTGTAAAATGAGGCATTTCAACGAACATGAAACGTTAAGATTTTCTTAAGCTTCGTTTATGCTATCTCAGGTCCCAATTTAATCGAATAACGTTGTGCGATTTTTAAGAAAACTAGTGATGCTACAGAATGGTACAGAATTTCCCGTATTAGTTTCCTATTTCCTTGGGTCTTCGCTAGCTATTCCGAATTGCCACATACTCTTTCTTGCCAGCTGTCATCTATCACCGCTAAAAGTACATTTTTTTTGTCATTTTCTTAATTGTTCGGTTTCCTATTTGCAGAACGGAAATATTAATTTTATAATATTAAAGAACACAAAAACCTAGTCCTAAATGGCAATTTTCTTTTAAAAATTGTGTGCCGTTTAAGAGAAACTTTTGGCGCTACTAAAAATGCGAAATTTGAATCTCATTTTTACAGAAAATTTTTGATTTTTCAAAATACTTTATTTGTAGTTATTTGAAGCACACACCTTACAAATATAATAATCTTTACAAATTGCTGGTAATGTGCATATTAAAGATGTAAAAGATCTTTCAAAAAATTCACATTTGTATTATTTTAGAAAAAACAAAAAATAACTCAAAATCAACTTTACGTAATATTAAAGAGTATAATTTGCACTATCCGTTACAAAAATTTCAAGAAAAAATTTGCAGACATATATGAGAAAATGGCCTTTGAGCGTTCCTGAAAATGGGGAAGTTTGAACTAGTTTTCAGAGAAAACGGTTGTGTTTTCGAGAAACGTTACTTGACATTATTTAAACCACGTGTAATCATAAATATAATAATGTCAACAAATCAAGGCTAATGTAAATATAGTGTACGTTAGTTGATTGCATAAAGGGCACAATTCAGGCAACAATATAATTTATGGTTTACTAGTTCATTGCTGTGTGTTTACAGACCTGAAACTAGACACGTAACGGTGTACTTAATACCCTTGCGGGCCTTTCTGGTTCTTTATGCCCTAGGGCCTTTTGAATACTTTATGGCCCGCTCTAATACCAACACAACACATAGAACTTAGTTATATGAATTCAATTTTTTAAAGTTAAGATGCAAGCAAATGCAATAAATAAATGGCATAATGCTCAAATAAATAAAATAATTTGTCATAAACCTTATTTTGCTTATTTGATATTAAAATTGAAATTTTGGAATGTTCCCGTGAATTTATAATTGTCATCATTCACTCGCATTTCACTGTTACGTATCACCTTTTTTAGAGATATAATTATATTCTTCTTCAGTAGTGGTACTCGTAATAGTATTAAGATATACAAGGCACATTGGCTAACATCCTCGAAATGTTATTTTTTGGTGTTATGACATATTCTAAATAACGTTTGACAATAGACGCTAATAACCTAAAAGTACCGTTCCATCAGCGCAATTTACACTGTTATTTACGCTGGTAAATCTCAAATACACCGTAAAGAGTTTCATATATTTCTCAAGATTTTAATGGAAACCACTGTCCGTAGTTTTTTTTAGCTTTTGCGAGAATTTCCGCAGGAACTTCACAATATTCTTTCATTTTGTACGAACAAATCAGTCCAATAACAATTATGCATTAGAGATTAGATACATACTCTGTTTTGTTTATCTGACGTCATATCGACAAATGAATGTTACAATGCGTCTTTTCACGTTAGACGCAAGAAATATTATAAAATGTTTCGAATTCTCGTTTCATTCAGCAACGAACTAGTCAACCATAAAGTTTTGTATGCACCACGGGCGTTACTAGATGTTTTTTCCCCTCAGGCGACTTCCAACCCCTCGGGCCAGAGGCCCTCGGGGTGGAAGTCGCCCTCGGGGCAAAAACATCTACTTAACGCCCTTGATACATAAATAACTATTATTTTCTGGGTATTGTTGCAGAAAAATAGCAATTGACATATTTTTAATATTTATTTAAATTACGGCTTTACAGTAGTACCTTTTCCAAGTTCTGAAAGACCTCTTACATCGAACAAAAATGTTTTTTTCTCTCTCTTGAAAAATTCTGTTTTAGTGACTCATGCCGTTTTTGAAATCACTGATTCAATTGTAATTCAGTCACTCTATTTTCTAAATATTAGTCATATCTAGATTAAATTAATATGATTTATTTAATTATGTTTTTTTAATTAATCCCAATGCAATCAATCACAAATTAAGTATTTACATTAAAAATACGCGTTTTGAAAAATCTCATGTGAGATTAGAAGAGGGAGGGGGTCGAGTCAAATCCCACAACATCTTACCAAGGAGGTCGAAAATTCGCCTTATGTAATTTATGGAAGTCCAAAAGAGACAGGATTGGGAAATTTTCTTCGTCGAAAAAAGTTCTCACCGAATGTTTGAGAAAGTTAATTTCTATTGTAGAAAATAAAGTTACAAATGAAACAAAAAACCGACAAAAAATGAAGCGTGGGATAGCATATAAAACAATTTTAAAGCAACGAACTACAAGATAAAATATAACAAACATTAAATAAAGTTGTGGATATGGTTAAGTTTAGGTGCATAAGGAACTGCAATAAAAATTACTGAAGTAAAACTTCGAAGTTGAGAGTAACTACGGGATCATGTAAACATAACCTACAAAACATGAGTGGTTAGACAAAATTGTTACTTACAAGGCAGTTATGTATCAAATTATCGAAACGCTCATTTCGTTAATAATTAACTAAGAAGTAAACTTGGAAATTCCAATCCGTTTTCAATTAGCTCCAAAACATGTAGTGTTCTCATCTTTGATAGGTGAAATCGAGTGCCAAAACTTATTTCATTGAGCTCTTCAAAATATTCGGACCGTTTCCATTTCCGCCTCGGCCTACGAGAAGGCTTCTCACGGCTCTCGTTTTCACAACTGTCGCAGCAATAACTATCAAAAGTAACGTTCCAAAACACGCTCGCTATTTGGACTGTTTTTGCGTCGTAAAACACTACTTAAAATGTATAAGTGCTGCTAATAGGTGTGCTTAAATTTAGTCGAACTTAAGAGTGTGGTGAAACGAAAACATCTTCTAAGTGTCCCTTAAAATTCTTAAGGCAAACTTAAAATTTTAAGTAATGGTTGTGAAACCGGCCATTAAACCGGTTGTGCAGATGCTAAACTGTTTTTACTGTTGACGCTCTAGTGGTGGCGTTGGGAGGGAGCTCACAGCGGAACACGTCGTAGACGAGCGCCAGCACGCGGCGCATGTCCTCCTCGTCGGCGAAGGTGGTAGGCAGCGGCGGGCGCGCCAGCAGGCGGCCTGCGCGCGACAGCACCTCCACGGGCCGCGCCAGCGCGCGCGTCTCCTGCGCACGCCCAGGCTCAGGCCCATCAACTGCTGCGGGCCTTGGCCTCCGGAGTGTGGTCAATATTTTACTAGGAGGCGGTGTTCTTCCGCCGTAAAATGGCGCTCAATACAAGTCGGTTTACGGCGGATTTACCCTTCCAGATTCCTTCCCTTAAGAAGTAGGGGCGAGCGACTGGTCTCCGGTCATGTATGGTAGTGTAGAGCTTGGAAGTGTGTTTATGTAAGAGGAGAAGATAGGCCTAGGAAGGGAAAAGAAAGTTCGCGCGCGATCCGTGGTCCGTTTGTTAGGGAACTGATCCGGCATCATTGGTGTTGACCGGAGAAACCACGGAAAACTGTCGATCAGAGCGGTCGATCGCTAAAGTTCTCCACCAGACAGCGGTTGAATTCGACTTAGCTACGTTCATTTTCTCGTCGTGAAGGCACAATGGGCTCTTATGGACAATGTTATTCTTACGGAAGAATCTCGTGCACTGTTGCCAAATCGTATTGTTGCAAAAGAAGAAAAAACATATCTTGTAGAGAAAATGACGAGGAACACGATGGTAATCATGAAAAATGTGTCTTTAATTTGCTTTTTAAATAAAATAATTAAAACGCTGAATTTATGCGGAACTGACGTTTTAAACGCCTTTTTATTCACACCGTAAAACCATATCCAAAAATTGGTGGAATTATTTTGGAAAAAATCGATACAATATTTCAGTTACTTCAGCTGGTGGAGATGCTTTCATTTTATCAAAACGTTAAAATTTGTCTCTTTAAAAAATGAATTGTCAACGAAAATGTGTGAATTTTTAATTTGTGCTTTAAAATATATCGTCGCTGGGAAATTTTCGTTCTTGAAGTCCAATTAAAAACTTTCAGCCACAACGTTTTGAATTAAATGATGAAATTATTTTCTATCATCACCCGAAGGTCTTGTATTGCATTACTTCTGTGTATTTGATGTTTGTTTTGAAGGCACGCGACGTGAGATGACAACGGGAAGCTCGACGGAAAGACAAGGCAGAGATGCTGGATGTGTCACCCGTAGGGCTCAAATGCGCCACTGTTGGCACTCGAAACCTAGAACCTCTCGGTCAGAAGCGCTGCTGTGGCAAGAATTGACGCTCTGAGTTATGTCTGCCGGTCTTCCATACGCAGCATACGCAACCAAATATGAAGATGAAAATCAAACTTTCTAGCATCCGTGGCAGGCCACGCATTTACCCTTCTTAAGCTAATGAAAGTAAAATATTTGGCAGGGTGAAGCCGGGTAAAACGGTAATTGCTGATAAATAGGGCCTTCTATAATAGCTACAAATAGATAAAAATTCCATTTATGATTATGGGTTTTGACTTAATAAATGTTAAGGGTCATCTCTTGATGATAGAACACTGGAATATTATTCTGTAGAGTTTATAACTTTAAAGAAAGGCTGCCCGGTTAACGCGGCTTCCAATACATAAATATTTAATTGAAGGTTTTTCGTCTGTATTTTTGTGTGGCAACATTTAATGCGTTCTCATTATCTGAATTAGATAAAATTGCTGAACATATTTAGTATTGTTTAAAAAAACAAAAACAACCTTAACTGCCGCGCCCGACATCCAAAACGCGCGCGACAGCAATTGAGACAGCGGTCGATAAGGCGCAGCATTGTCATGCATTGCCGATTGTTACTTATAATTAGACCTCGGATTTTAGGACAAATGCCTTTTTAGCTCCTTTAGGATGTTGTGGAAAATAATTGCAGATGTTTACAAATCATGAGAAAAAAGATCTACTCAAAGCATCTAATAGTGCCTAAATGATCTAAAAGAGCGGTTGATGCCCATTTTTTAATTTGTTTTTGCCTTAAACTTCCTAAAACACATACTTTTTAACAACGATCATATTTTAAATACTAATTTTTGAAATTCGTTTTACAGAAACGTAAATACTTCCCCGAATTCCCCCAAATTCAAATATTATGTGATCGAATACGCAATCAACAAAGCACCGAAATCTCTTAGCCAAAACACTGAACACAAGGAGCGGTGAAAGTCAACGTAATAAGGATATTTCACGCTCGTCTTCGATCAGCACGCACTTCTTAGGCAATTGCATCCATTTTTGGTGTAGCTGCGCAGTTGGCAGTTTGAAACTTCACAGCGCTTCGTCTTCGAAATCCAGCAAGGAAAGAAAGACAGGTCAGGGTCCAGGCAAGACAGGTCAGGGAAAAGCCTGTTGTCGGGAAGGAGAAGATTATAAAATACGGTCCAATAGTTAAAAGAGTCGTGTGGTACAAGATTTTTTGGGGGGAGGGATTGAAGAAGTTCCAGAAGAAGTGAACATGAGAAATGTGACTCAATTTGTTTGCTCCTGAAAATTTGTGCCAGTGAAAAGTTCATTTTCAGCTTTCAAAATGATTTTAATAGGTAAGACACAGCCTAACTGCCGACAATTTGAAGAAAATATTGATGAAAGAAATATAACTTTTTCATGTTTACTCTTTTGTTTGGCTGGCTTAGTCATTTTGTAACCTATTATAAGTGCCTAAAACGTCAATTTTTATGCCTATTTGGTAATTTTGTAACTTATTTTAGTTGCCTAAATCATCACTTTTTTGTCCCTAAAATTCCGAGGCCTACTTATAATAGTTGGCTATGACTGCGTCCAGGCAACCGAGCTGCCTCACCAGCCATGTCACCGTCCGGCCTCCGCATTGGCTAGCGGCACCATTATATCCGGCGACTTTGCCTGGCAGAGAAGGCACAGAAGACAACATTGCATGTCTTTTTCTTAAGTGGCTGCACCTCATGCGGACCCGTGTAAATTTATATTGTGGTAAATAAACCTGTTTTCATGAAAGGACTTCATTATCACTAATAGAAACGCAATACTTAATGAATGTAACTTTGACAACAAAAGTAGCAGTGGCCCTGTCTGCCTGCCTGCACGGCTGCGTCCGTGGCGGTGGAGGCGGCGGCGAAGGGCGCGGAGGCGGGCGGAGGCGGCGGCAGCGGCCACTCGCCGCGCTCCGGGTCGCCGTCATCGTCGTCGTCGTCTGGCTCCGCGTCGGCGTCGGCGTCGTAGTCGGCTTCGACCGGCGGCAGGGCGTCGTCGTCCCAGTCGGCGTCGGCCTCCGCGGCCGCTCCGCCTCCGCCGGCGCCGCCGCCGCTGCCGGCGGGCCGCTCGTCCGGCGCGTCGGCGTCGTCGGCGGCGTCGCGCGAGGACGAAGAGCCGGAGCGGCGGCGCGCGCGCCGGGCGGCGGAGGCGGCCAGCGCCAGCCCCGCGGCCGCGCGCTCCCACGACCCCCGCGCCGCCCCCGCCCCCGCCACGGCCCCCGCCACGCGCACCCCCGTCCCCGACACGCGCGCCGCCACCGCCCCCAGCCCCGGCGGCGCCAGCGCCGACAGGTAGTGCAGCGGGGCGCCGCTCGCCACTCTGCGCACGCGCCGCCCTCGCTTAGCTCGCCTACGAAGAAATCTCAGGTCCAGAGTCGTAACTCACGATGTCTGTACTTTACAAGAGGGAAGAACTAGTGGTGCTAAAGAATCGCACTGACTTTCTCGTACTAGCTAGTTTTCTAATTTCTTTGGTCTGAGCTAGCTTTTCGGTCTTCATCTGCTTGTCAGCTGCCATCCATCGCCGGACAAATCATATATTTTTTTATTTTCTCAATTTTTCGTTTTCCTAATGGTAAAACCGAAATTATACTTGAATATTAAAGAAGAGTAAAACCTCTTCCTAAATGGAAATTTTCGTTCAAAAATTTGGAGCCGTTTTTAAGGAAGAAAAACTAGCTGCTCATTTAGTGGTTGTAAAATGAATTACGCCTCCTTTTGCATTCTTAAATATCCGCTACCAACGTTGAGAGTTACGACTGTTTACTTTCAAGTAGATTTCTTACTGACAATTATTTTTATATAAAAACCTGAAAATTCTGAAAATGGAGTTACGACTGATGTTTAAGGTACTGAAACATTAAAATCTTTTATGACATGTATGGGGTTCAAAATTATCACTTTTTGCTAAAGAACATGAGGTAGAAAATCTAACATAACGAAGTTAGATATGTGATATTTTCCCTTGATTGGTATTATCCACGTAACTTTTCTTGGTTGTTGGCCTACCGTCCCCGTCTCTGATGTAATAAACACTTGAAGGTATAAGCTCGCAAAAAACACTGGTGACAAGATTTCAAACATATTCTCGTTGGAATGGAACAGAAGGCATTTGTAGTTGCATACATGAACTCTTGATCGTATCTTGTTCTCGAACAAATTAAAGAGATTGTCTAAGCAGGTCCAGATCCTTCACAAGAGACACTTCAAAATCCCGAGAAACCTAGGTGAACTTTAGCGGCGAAAGTAAAATTGTTGAGAAAGTTGCGAAGCCGTGTTGGAAAAGAGAAGCAAGGTTCTGATGTATTCTCTCAGCAATGCTCACACCTCAGGCTACTGCTTAAACTGAATCGAACATTTCGACGATATGGAGAATAGAGTCTAAAAGAGCCAGTAATCCTCTAAATTCCACAACGACTGGTAAAAAAAGTAATATCCACTGAAATTTATTTATAATTCTCAATGCAATTATATATTTTTTAAATATTTCCACCAACTATCTCCAGATCTGCAGTGAAAGGTTATTTTTAGTTGTAGAATTGTATTATTATTGATATTTGGTATCTTTGGATTCTAAACAATCATATATCTAGTTAAAGAGACAATCAATATACAATACTATGTTGTAGAATTTTACATTGTAATTCATCGTTGTGTTCCTGCTTGTGCTTAGTCTGCAAATAGACGGGGGATGCATAGGATCGTCTCGCTCTAGAAAATTTAATGTCCCCTCCTGGATAAGGATTAATTTCTCCTTGCAAAGAAGCAATTAATCCATTTTAGGTTTCTCCCTTATGATTTCCTCGGTTTGGAATATCCAAATCAAGAAATCAGAATGAAGAAAATCGACAAGAAAACATTGTCCAGAGCATTTTTAGGATTCCTTTAGACGGTGTTACATGAGATGGACTTCGTGCTACTCATCAGTTCTCCAATTCTTCCCCTCCTGGAGTTTTTACCTCCCCTTCCTTACCTTTGAGAAACAAGCTAATTTGCTGCCTGCCATTGTCTACTCAGAGCGAAGACTAGGACGCGTTAGGAGTACATTTGAATTTTATTTTCCAGAGGCAGGCACTGCTTAAATAACTCTGGTGGCCGATATGTATCTAAACCCCCACTCTAACCGCATTTCTCGAAGCCATCGTTCAAAAAAAGTTGTGCAGATTTTACACAACTCGTCTTTCACTCGTATTTGGCAATTACAAGGAATATCTTTGAGTGCATCAAAACGTGAACTAGTCAGACGTCATTTGTATAACAATCCATACTATTAGATTTTCCACTACTTATTTATTGGAAAAAAGTGAAAATTTTTAACCTCCTTACGTACTCTAGGAGTTTGTAGCATTTATTGAGACACACGTATATTTCTTAAAAGAAAGAGGACAATTTAGTGCATGACATCGAAACAAGACTCCCTGAATTTTGTATTGCTACGATATGAACTAACCTCAGGGTCGCATCAAACATATTTAAAACAAAAAATGGCCATTTCGCACATGACCGCAGGCGCACGTGAAACCCTAACACCCTAGGCTGCACTACACGTTACCACGGTGTTTAATTTGGAAACGGTTAACCTTCAACTCCGGATGTGGTGCACCCAAAGGACGTGAGTTATGTATTTTATGTAGAAATTTACAAAACGTGACTCCTTGGACCTCTTATACTTTACTGAAGGATTAGATGAAGATACTTAATATTTCAGGACCCTTATTGTAATTTGAAATTTCAGTCTTGTTTCTGTAGTTTTCCTGTAAATCCTGAAGTTTTGCCGTCCAGTTTCGTTACACTTACATACAGAGTGAGTCACGTAACTTTAGCACCTCCTGTAACTTTTGAACGGTTGAAGATATTGCAATGCAGTTTTCACGGAAGTGAATGAGGGAATGGGGCTAATTGATATGTGTATTGACTTCTCTTTTATCACTTTTATTTTACGAGATATTTGAGGTAACTTTGTTTTTTCAAATGGGACTATACATATTTTTTCAGTCTATCATGACAAGCGTAAAAAGACAAATCCAAAGATATAAATATTGTCATATGTTAGATAAGCATTTTTTGAGTAATTGTGATTTTTTTGCGACTAGTGTTTAACGGATATTTTTATTGTAACTGTCAGCCCCACAAGTTCACGCAGCGCTCCCCCAGCAAACGCGGGGTCGGGGAAGGAAAGGGATTTATGTACTTGAGGATACCAAAAATATTCACAAAACTGTTGCATTTTTTCCTGCTGCATTTTCTCCTTTTCATCTTAATCCATTTTCAGTAATTTGGGTTTCTTAGGGATTGAAAATACGGATTTGTCTTAAGTAGTATTTATTGAAATAAGATTATTTCTATCCCTAAGTTATTATTATATTCGTATTAACATTGAAATTGTTTGCTCAAAATATACATATATTTTTGTACAGTTTTAATTATTTATTCTTATTGTGCTTTGTTTCAAGATCCCATTACTACGTATCTTATGAAATCCCATTAAATGGAGTTGAAGTTATAAACAATTTTATTACAATACAAACTTATGACAAATCCTTATTTTCCATCCTTTAATTCCTTCAATCAAAGGAAGACGAAAATCTGAAAATGCGGAAGGATGGAAAGCACAGTTCAGGAAAAAACTGCAATGGTTTTGTGAATATTTGGAATATGTTTCGTATCTTCAAATCTCCCTTCCCTTGCTCGGGCGCGCGTTGCTGGTGGAGCGCTGGGTGACCTTGTGTGGTAGACTATTCAAAATGTCCGTTAAACCCCAGTCGCAAAAATCAAAATTAATAAAAAAAATGCTTATCTAACATATGACAATATGTACATCATTGGATTTGTCTTTTTACGCTCGTCATGGTGGACTGAAAAAATATGTATAGTTTCATTTGAAAAAACAAAGTTACCTAAAAAATCTCGTAAAATACAAGTGATAAAATAGAAATGAATGCACGTGTCTATTAGCCCCTTCCCCTCATGCACTTCCGTGAAAACTGCATTGCAATAACTTCAACCGTTCAAAAGTTACACGAGGTGCTAAAATTACGTGACTCACCCTGTATATATATATATATATATATATATATATATATATATATATATATATATATATATACACACACATACATACAGGGTGTCCAGAAGCTCCCGTTACAAAAAAATACCACAAATTCTGTGATGCCAAACATGAAGAATGGCAGGTCCAGTTTTTCCGAAAAAAATTTTGTCTTTGAGAAAATTGAGTTTAAAAATCACTTCCGGGGCGCGAAATTCAAACCGGCCGCAACGACACTGCAGACTGCGCGGAGCATCCTTCCCCACCTTCTGCGCGGAGCATTTCCTCGTTTCTCCGCGTAAACGGTGAAACAGTCGAGTAATATTCTGGAAAGCATCGCGTTGCTTACACTAGAATACTTAATAGTATCAAGTATTTACAGGTTCTATTCAATAAATATTTTAAATGTATGTACAGAATATCGAGTTTTCTTCAAGATAATAGCCACAGTACACGGCGGCGAAAACATAAATTATGAACACGATCCAACATTTATGTAAAAGATTGAATCTCCTGGAAAGCTCGAATTGTTATTTTTAGCACATATTAATGTGAACTAGTGCTTTAGGCTTAAGATTGCCACGTAAATAATAGTCTCCTGTAGATTATTCTAAATATCGTGATACACTAAGGAGCAATTAGGAGATAAAATATTCGTTAATGAAAATACTGAGTTTATTGATTATCTTTGGAATTTGAATTGATTCTCCAGGCTGTGGCAATGGTTTTGTGAATATTTGGAATACTATGTTTCGTATTTCCAAATAAGATCCCTCCCCTTCCCTTCCCTTCGCCGGGCGCACGTGTGCTGGTGGAGCGCTGCGTGACCTTGTGTGGTGGACTAGTCAAAACGTCCGTTAAACCCCGGTCGCAAAAATCAAAATTAATCAAAATAATGCTCATCTAACATATGACAATATGTGTATCACTAGATTCGTCTTTTTACACTCGTCATGGTGGACTGAAAAAATATGTATAGTTCCATTTGAAAAATCAAAGTTACTTAAAAAATCTCGTAAAATACAAGTGATAAAATAGAAATTAATGCACGTATCAATTAGCCCCTTTCCCTCATGCACTTCCGTGAAAACTGCATTGCAATAACTTCAATCGTTCAAAAGTTACAGGATGTGCTAAAGTTACGTGACTCACCCTGTATACTACGCTAAAGAAAGATGATTTTGTACCATTTACATACATTGACTAGAAACCCACGTAAATGCGGCGCTGTTGGGTGTGAAATTACCGCCCCTCCAGGTGTGCACCGTCAAGATTTCAGAGGGGATGAATGTTTGCAGATTAATTATATAAGAAAAACAGCACGCATGCAACCCGAAACACACGTTACCATCGTTGCATCCTAGATCCTTTTCGTATCCCTGTAGGAATGTGAGTTATGTTTCTTATCCGTAATATTCCAAATGATACGTTTCTGCACTTTCTGTTATGTTTGGAAGGTGCATCTATACTTGGCGCAAGAGTTGCAGGAAGTTCGAAGTTGTGTTCCAGACAAACTATTTTTACTTTTAAAATAACGATTTAAAAAGTGAAATTTTGACGATAGCATTTCTTTGTGAAAAATTGTTTTGTAACCGATGAGTTCGTAGGCTTCCGCGCCCAGAGTCATTGTGTTCTTGGCTGTCCGGGATGAGCCGGAGACTCAGGTCGACTCGGACGCGGCTCATCCCGGACAGCCAAGAACACTATATTTTGTAACCTATTACATTCTTCTGCTCTATCTATTCACAATTGCTCGTTCCATCAATCAGGAAAGTTACTGTTTGCCGCCGTAACGTATAGAAAGTGTTAGATCCGGAATATTTGCACGTGACCAACAATTTAATAGGATCAACACAATACCATTTATTCAATAATTAACCGAATGTTTGATAACCTTTTAGGATTAAGATAGGAGAAAATGACTATCCTACCTGCACTAAATGAATTTTAAAAATTGACGCACAAATTTCTCCATTCCAGAATATGTTAACTATACATGACTTACTGCAGATATCTAGGAATACAACCAAATATAGTGGGCAACCGCTGTGATAAAGTAAAGCATTTAAGAAACAAAGGGATACAGGTTTGAAGGAAAAACTTACAAAAAGGCGTTAAAATGTAGGATATAAACACGTATTTACACATGTGTATATCCATACGAACATACCATTTCCAATTAATTTGTTTTAATTTGTCTTGGGGGAAACATTTCTTAATTTTCTTTGTTTCTTTACATAATTTTCCTAATTTGAAGATGAAGGGGCAAATAGCAATCGGGGAAGTTGTAAAAATGTTGGATTTTAGTTTATGTAAATATTGTTTAATGGATTTTAGTTTAAATCATCCAAATAATTGAACTTTGCTAATAAACTACGAGTTATTACTGATGTTTTGTAAGATTTGTTTTTGGATAATTTGTAACTTTCTTAAATGTGTACAGACTGCGTTGCTTGGTTGATTGTTTCGTATTTCCGGGCACGCCAACTGCTATTGCCATTGCCGCAATCCCGTAAGTGTAGTGTATATATTTTAATCACGGGAGGTGGAGGCGTTCGTCCCCATCTGAATTGCGACATTAGGCACCGACCTACAAGGCAGCTTGCGGAGTTTTCCCATCCAGGTTATCTCCCATCACCAAGGCACCGCCCCAATGGGGTTAAGCTATAAGCTCTGGTCTCCCGGCATGTATGGTAGTGGCAGCTCGTGCCCTCAAAAGTTGGTGGTTTACAAAATAATGGCATTGGGAGAGGGGGAGCTCTGATGCTGAGACCGGTATACAATGAGTTTACAAGTACATAGGCCCTACATTTCAAAAATAGCTCTACCTAAAATTTCACGTTTTTCTTCGATGCATTCCCATTTCCACATTAGTTATCATTATTTCAAAACACCTGAATTACTCGATGTTTCTGACTCATCATGCCCACGTAATGCCAGCTCAAATGAACCACAAAATCTAATGCAATTAATTTTAATGTTCAAAACATACCTATTCTCAGCTACTTTCTGGTTGTGTATTTCTATAGTTCTCCTAAAGGCACTGTCCAATCGCTGGGTCACGTTTGCATTACCAAGCAAGCTCATAGAGTTTTTCATGTGAATTTTGGATGAGGCATGCTTTTTGGCGCAGGCTTGAAGAAGCTGAATGTCAATCACTACTTGTTTCGTCCATGTGTCTTCACCACCGAACAAAATACAACACAAGCAGAATAATACATTTTTAATTTCGCATCTACATAACCATTCATATTTTTCATACACATCTACATTAAATTTTTTATTTAAAAATCTCTTTTTTGTTTGGACAGTTTGACTGATTGTGATAATAGGTTTTGGCCATCCCAGGTGTTTGATCTCACCGTTTCTTCTACCGATCATAACGAAAAAACAATGTTCCAGCAACGAACTAACTGCATTCATTTTCTAAAGCTAAAATAAGTCACAAAACACTCGTTAATACTTTCACTAACACTGAACTCCACTAGACATAACTGTGACCGATTCGCTAGATAGAATCTCTCTCGTCAGTCACAAAGGTTTAAACTGTCAACTTCCAACGTGCAACTTTCAACTTCCACGTGCAACTTCCACGGTCACACGTCCACGGTCAAGCATTTTGATCACATGCTTTTGCATATTCCCTTGTACAATATTACAAATGTAATGTAGAAATTTGGTTGGTGCAAATGTACAAAAAAAATACGATTTTCATCTGATACAATATCACAGTTTGTAGGCTCTGCGAAGAATCACAGACATCTTGCGGAGATCCTGGAACTACGAAGTTTGACCTCGTTGGAGGTTGTCACTATCTGTTGGGTGCATTGAGAACCATGACGCAGTAAGTTTCCTTTAACGTTGACTAACAACAGGACAACTGCTACCCCATGAAGTCCCACCACTTCGTCCTTGACAACATAGGTCAAGGAAGAGGTAGGGAAGATCTCTCTCGATCCAATACCCGTCTGTTAGAGCACTGCTCCAGTATTCTCCTAGTGTTACTTGGAGAAACCACGGAAAACTATCGATCAGAGCAGCCGACCGCTAGAATTCTCCCCTCAGGGCTGCTGAACTGGACCTAGCTCTCTAGCAAGTGTCAAAAATCCTGCCACTGTCGGGACTCGAATCCTAGGACCTCCCGGACAAGGCATCACCTGAAGCAGTGACATCCATCCATTGATGCCTTAAACCACCTAAGTCGACCACATTGCGTTGCATCAAACTGGGCTATACTTGTTTTTTTAACGTAGCGCATGACGTAAATCAGCTGTTACGGTGTCATCCAGTCGGGAGCTTGATTATCACGGTGACGTCATCGTGGTGACGTTTATGCGCCTGACTAGATGATACAGTCAACAGTCGGTTTATGTCATGCGCCACGTTAAAAAATAGCGAAGTATAGCATTGGAACTAGTACAGAAAAATAAATTGGCAGACCACGCCCTGGACTGAGAATTAGAATTTATAAAACAACCTGAATCATTTGTTGGCGTTGTCAATTAAATTTTTTATCATTCCAAGATAATTCTAAATTAAATATGACATCTAAACATTTAAAGAATGTGCTTGTTAGCCAAGAAAAGCATAATTAGTCATATTTCGTATGACAAGCAGTGGTGGGAAAGTTATGGTCGAGTAAAATTTTTGCTTCCTATTTGTTTCAAATAATTCTAATTCTCCATTTTTCGATAACGGAATAAAGGGTAATAAATAAGTCATGGTGTAAATTACCAAACGCACATAATTCAACCGAGTGAGCTGTGAAACGTCAGTATTACCTATGTATAACTATAAAGATATATCATTACGAAATGGGATATCATATAAGCAAAGAAGTGGAGATGAACAGCTTGCGGGGCACCGGCGCTGAGAGCACATTGAGGGAAGCAAAAGGAATTAATTTTGACGCCAAAAGTCTTCATTCCCAGAAAAAATTGAATAATTTGAAAAAGGTAGGTCTTGAAGTAGAAATACAACGATCCGTCCACTTAAAACTGTCCATTTACTAGACTACTGTAATAATTTACTAGGAAAATATCTTAACCAAGAACATCACATTCAAGTACACACAAAGAACCATCAATAGGAAGTAAGTATGACATCTGCAAGGAATACTAGAAATAAGATTGCCAAGCAGTTATGATTTCTTGAGTGCCTCAATAATTTCTGGTAGAGACCTTTATACCGTCGCACACTTCCTCGACAAAAATTAAGAGCATCTTATTGTGCTGAGATCTTATGGATACGCAAACCACTCCATTCGAGAAATATACGAATACCCCAAAAACATAAGTAGTCGAGTCGGTAAAATAATTTGTACAAAGGAATTAAAACAAACTTACAACAAACCCGATCTTCCGTTCGTACTTCTCGGTTCAAGAACACTCGCAAACAGCAACATTTAGTTTCTTTCTATAAAATTCTTGACCTCTGATACGCAACACTCAATCCTCTACAAGTAATAATTACATCCAAGAGTAGAACTGTTAGGCAGCAGGCTGAGTAAATATGAATGTTTTCAGCTGATGCATATTTTTTCAAAGATTCGCTTTACGAAAAATGGAAAATTTATTTATTGAGTGTAAACACATGCACGAATCACTCAGCAATCATGTATAAACAAACCCTTAACCAAGAAAAATATATTAATGATGTATATAATAACTATTTTGGCCTACAATAGTACCCACCTGTCTTTCATGTTGTCTTATGAGTTATAATGTTGCGACATAGACGAACTCTAACCTTTGCCGGTCGCCGACACGCAAAATTTTGAAGCGGCAAAGCCGCATAGTATCACCGCAGCTTCTAAACAATCGCATGGAGCTTTGTTGCGAAAAAGGCCTCCTGCCATAGTTAGAATTACTTGTTCACGTAAACTGTTCGCAATGAAGATGACACAAAGAAAAATAAATACGTTCTTAAAATAAATGAATACTATTTGCATCCGAGCAAACATTTCACACTTTGCAAATCATTCTTGTGAAACTGAAGTAACTAAATATTACAGTACGCACCACAGTCCACAGTCCCCGAAAGTTCTTTACATTATAGGCACGGGCACGGTATTGTGCCTAGGTAATACGCGGGTAACATTTCTTGGACGATGGTTTGGAGAAATGCGGGTATAATGGGAGGTTTAAAATCGGCCACTACAACTTTTGAACTAATGCGAACTCTGGAAAGTCCACGACACATCTACATTGATTATGCGATTTGTATATACTAGCGTACCCGTGCGAGAGTTCTCGCATGTTAAACCCCATCCTTTCCCTATCCCTTTCTCTATCCTTTCTATTAAAAAGGTCCGTTGTTTATGAAGCGTGTTTATTTGTTTAAAAATGTATAAATGTAACATCTAATTAACTTAAAGAATATCAAACAAAAATAATAATACAATTTGCGTTGGAAAAAATTTTCAGTAAACGTTTATTCAGCATTACAGAGAGATGTTCTTAAAAAAATTCATACTTCTTTTAAAAACAACATTTGAAGAAATTATTTAATCTTTCTCGAGAGTTTTCTTTTCGCTTCCTTTGATTGTCACAAAAATATTAGAAAAAGGTTTTTACTCTTGAGAAGGCCAAGTAAAGTAGTGCGAAAACACCGGATCGGGCAAATACAACTCTACTCTTTGTAATATTATTTAACTTTCCTTGATTTGTTATGTGAAACAGACGAGTTTTTTGGGGAGGCACGGTGCCAGCTTGCTGGGGTGCGAAAATTGGAAAATTATTTCAGATTAATTTCAGATTAAATTATTTCAAATTATACAGAATGGCAGTATGGCACAGACTTTTGCACAGAATGGCGCTACAGAATGGGACAGACTTTTCCGTATTAGTTTTCTATATCCTTCGGTCTTCGTTAGCTATTTGGAATTGCAACTTACTCTTTCTTCCCAGCTGGCATCTATCACCGCAAAAACCACATTTGTTTGTCATTTTCTTAATTTTTCGGTTTTCTATTGGTAGAACGGAAATATTAATTTTAGAATATTAAAGAACACAAAAACCTAGTCATAAATGGCAATTTTCATTTAATAATTATGTGCCATTTTAAAGAAAATTGCATTTTAACGCTACTAAACTTGCGAAACTTGATGCTCATTTTCACAGAAACACTTTTGAGTTTTCAAAATACTTTATTTGAAGTTATTTGAAGTATTTACACTAACAAATATAATAATCTTTACAAATTTCTGGTAATGTATATATTAAAGATGTGAGAGATCTTTCAAAAAAATTACATTTATATAATTTTGGAAAACAAACTCAAAATAAACTTTACGTCATATTAAAGAGTGTAATTAGCACTATCCGTTACAAAAGTTTCATGAAAAAATTTGCAGCCATATATGAGAAAATGGCGTTGAAGCGTTTCTGAGAATGCGGAATTTTGAGCTACTGTTCATAGAAAACGGTTGTTTCCTCGAGAAACATTACATGACATTATTTAAAGTTCATATACACCTTAACATATTAATGTAAACGTCAAGGCTAATGTAAATAATAACAACATGAGAGACAAGTCAAAAAATTACATTTTTGCAATTTTTGAAAAAACAAAATAGAGCAATTTGGCATTTTTGTCATCTCATAGAGTACATTTAGCACTATTCCAACCAAAAGTTTAAAGAAATAATTTGGAGCCGTTTTTGAGAAAATCTTGTTTTCGTAATTTTTTTAAAATTGTACATATTGTACGCAATATATCGCGAAAACTTCTAAACTTATCTAAAAAAAAGGACATGATCTTAATAAAGAACTCACTTAGGACAACAAATTTTATTCAAATGAAAAATTTCTATTTTTAATTTTGTAGTTCCAGAAACACGCCGAAAAAATTTTAAACTTTTGCCATTTTCGAAAATTCAGAGTTATCCGTTAAAATCGGACTTATGCCACCCCAATAAGTGTATTTTACTCTATACTTACAAGAAATTTAACGAAAAAATTTGGAGCCGTTTTTGAGAAAATTTTGAAAATGTCTGGGGGGGCTTCGTGTAAAATACCCCCAAATTTTACAGAATCTTTTTCAAAATCTCCATGCTTCGACAAGAACCAGATCGATCGGGGAATATTCATTTTAGAAGAAATCATACGTATGGTTTAGGCGCTAGCAGTGTTCACAGACGGACAAACAGACGGACGGACGGACGTTCTCCTTTCAATTGGTTTTCGGTATCAAGGACCCAAAAAAGAGGGGTTCAGCAAAGAGGAACCCAAAAAAGAGGGGCAAAAAAGAGGGGTTCAGAAAACGGGTTTTATCCACTTTTTACTTTCCCGTATACGTACGTATACATGGAGTGATATACGTAGTATAGGGAAAGTTATGTAATGCAGCGCGAAACTAGTGGTACTACAGAATGGCACAGACTTTCCCGTATTAGTTTTCTATTTTCTTGAGTCTTCGCTAGCTATTCGGAATTGCCACATACTCTTTCTTGCCAGCTACCATCTATCATTATCCATCTATCACAACCGAAAGTACATTTTTATGTCATTTTCTTAATTTTTCAGTTTCCTATTGGTAGAACGAAAATATTAATTTTAGAATATTAAAGAACACAAAAACATAGCGGTAAAAAATTACTTTTAAAAATTCTTTTAAAAATTACGTGCCGTTTATGAGAAACTGGCGTTTTAGCACTATTAAAAATGCGAAATTTGAAGCTCATTTTCACAGAAAATGTTTGAGTTTTGAAAATAATTTATTTGAAGTTATTTAAAGCACTTACAGTCGCAAATATAATAATCTTTACAAATTGCGAATAATGTGCATATTAAATATGCGAGAGATCTTCAAAAAATTTACATTTATATAATTTTTGAAAAAACAAAAATATAACTCAAAATAAACGTTACGTCATATTAAAGAGTGTAATAATCACTATCTGTTACAAAAGTTTCAAGAAAAAATTTGCAGCCGTAAATCAGAAAAAAGCGTTTGGGCATTTCCGAAAAAGACGCAATTTGAGCTACATTTCACAGAAAACAGTAGTGATTTCGAGAAACTTTACTCGACATTATTTAAAACATATATACCCGTAAACATAATAATGTGAAAAAATCGCCGATAATGTAAATATTAACGACGTGAGAGACAAGTAAAAAACTTTACATTTTTGTAATTTTTGAAAAAATCAACTGATAGACCAATAAGGCTTTTATGTCATCTGATAGAGTAAATTTACCACTATCCCTACCAAAGGTATTCAAGAAAAAATATGGAGCCGTTTCTGAGAAAATCTTGTTTTTGTAATTTTTTAATGTTGCACATATTGCACGAAAACTACTAAAATTTTGAGAAATGACCTTTATGAAGGAACTCAATATGCAGAAAAATTTTATTTTAAAAAAATCTCAAAATCTTCAATTTTGTAACTGGAGAAAGACGCCGAAAAAATCAAACTTTCAAAATTTTCGAAAATTCAGAGTTATTCGTGAAAATCGAACCGGATCCGGAAAAAAATTGGAGCCGTTTTTGAGAAAATTTTGAAAATCTCCGGAAGCTTCATATAAAGTACCCCCAAATTTTGCAGAATCTTTTTCAAAATCCGAAAGCTTTGACTAGAATCAGATCGACCGAGGAATATCCATTTTGGGAGAAATCGTACGTATGGTTTAGGCGCTAAGAGTGTTCACAGACGGACAGAGACGGACGGACGGACAGACGGACGGACGGACGTTTTCCTTTCAATTGGGTTTTCAGTATCAAGGACCTAGAAAACAGGGTTTCTGGCTACATCACGTGTCATGGGATTTTTTTTCTTAAATTAACAACTGGTTTTATCCACTTTTTCGTTAAGTGGGTAAAACCAGTTGCTAAATTTAAAAAAAAAATCCCCTAACACGTGGTGTAGCCACAAACCTTGTTTTCTAGGTCCTTGATACCGAAAACCCAATTCAAAGGAAAACGTCCGTCTGTCCGTCTATCTGTCTGTCCGTCTGTGAACACTGCTAGCGCCTAAACCATACGTACTATTTCTTCCAAAATTAATATTCCCCGGTCGATCTGGTTCTAGTCGAAGCTTTGAGATTTTGAAAAAGATTCTTCAAAATTTTTGGGGTACTTTACATGAAGCCCCCCCCCCCCGCACATTTTCAAACTTTTCTCAAAAACGGCTCCAAATTTTTTCTTTAAATTTCTTGTAAGAATAGAGGAAAATACACTTATTAAGATGGCATAGGTCCGATTTTCACGGATAACTCTGAATTTTCGAAAATTGTGAAAGTTGGAATTTTTTTCGGCGTCTTTCTCCAACTACAAAATTGAAGATAGAGATTTTTCCTTCAAATAAAATGTGCTCTCCACAGTGAGTTCTTTGTTTGAGGTCATGTACATTGTTCTGAAAATTTTAGTAGTTTTCGCGCAATATTGCGTGCAATAT
This sequence comes from Acheta domesticus, assembly GCA_031308135.1. Taxonomy (NCBI): domain Eukaryota; kingdom Metazoa; phylum Arthropoda; class Insecta; order Orthoptera; family Gryllidae; genus Acheta; species Acheta domesticus. The sequence goes on from JAHLJT010009436.1 coordinate 62,213,451, forward strand.
GTGCAATTTAAAAAAATTACAAAACCTAGATTTTCTCAAAAACGACTCCAAATTTTTTTAAACTTTTGGTAGGGCTAGTGCTAAATGTACCCTATGAGATGACATAAACGCCATATTGCTGTATTTGTTTTTTTTCAAAAATTGCAAAAATATAATTTGTTTTACTTGTCTCACGTCGTTAATATTTACACTAGCGGCGAATTGTTTACAATATTATATTTATGAGTACATGTGCTTTAAATAATGTCAAGTATAGTTTATCGAAAACACAACCGTTTTCTGTGAAAACTAGCTCAAATTTCCGCATTTTCAGAAACGCTCAAATACCATTTTCTCATATATGGCTGCAAATTGTTTCTTCAAACATTTGTAACGAATAGTGCTAATTACACTCTTTAGTATAGCGTAAAGTTTACTTTGAGTTATTTTTTTGTTTTTTCAAAAATTATATAATTGTAATTTTTTTGAAAGATCTCTCACATCTTTAATATGCACATTACCAGCAATTGTAAAGATTATTATATTTGTGAGTGTAAGTGCTTTAAATAACTTCAAATAAAGTATTTTGAAAATTCAATAATTTTCTGTGAAAATGAGCTTCAAATTTCGCACTTTTAGTAGCCCTAAAATAAAATTTTCTTTAAAACGGCACATAATTTGTAAAAGAAAATTGCCATTGCCACAAACTCTTTCTTGCCAGTTGTCATCTATCACCACGAAAAGTACATTTTTTTGGTCATTTTCTTAATTTTCCGGTTTCCTATTGGTAGAACGAAAATATTAATTTTAGGATATTAAAGAACACAAAAACCTAGTCCTAAATGGCAATTTTCTTTTAAATATTATCTGCCGTTTAAGAGAAAATGGCGTTTTAGCACTACTAAAGAAGGGAAATTTGAAGCTCATTTTCACAGAAAAGGTTTGCGTTTTCAAATTACTTTATTGGAAGTTATTTGAAGCACTTACACTCACAAATATAATAATGTCTACAAATTGCTGGTAATGTGCATATTAAAGACGTGAGAAATCTTTCCAAATAATTAAAATTATGTAATTTTTGAAAAAAACAAAAAATGACTGAAAATAAACTTTACGCTATACTAAAGAGAGTAATTAGCACTATCCGTTACAAAAGTTTGAAGAAAAAAATTGCAGCCATATAAGAGATAATGGCGTTTGAGCATTTCTGAAATTGCGAAATTTTTAGCTACTTTTCACAGAAAACGGTTGTGTTTTCGAAAAACTTTATTTGACATTATTCAAAGCACATGTACTCGTAAATATAATAATGTGAAAAAATCGCCGCTGGTGTAAATATTATCGACGTGAGAAAATGTGAAAAAATTTACATTTCTGTAATTTTTGAAAAAAACCAACCTATAGATCAATATGGCTTTTATGTGATCTGATATAGTACATTTACCACTACCCCTACCAAAAGTTTAAAGAAACAATTTTGAGCCGTTTTTGAGAAAATCATGTTTTTGTATTTTTTTTTAAATTGCACATATTGCACGCAATATTACACGAAAACTATTAAAATTTTGAAAAACATTTACCTGACCTTTATGAAAGAACTCAATATGATGAACAAAGTTTATTTGAAGAAAAAATCTCTATCTTTAATTCTGTAGTTGGAGAAAAACTCCGAAAAAATTCAAACTTTCAAAATTTTCGAAAATTCAGAGTTATTCGTGAAAATCGGACCTATGCCATGTTAATAAGTGTATTTTACTCTATTCATACAAGAAATTTAAAGAAAAAATTTGGAGAAGTTTTTGAAAAAAATTTGAAAATCTCCGGGGGGGCTTCATATAAAGTATCCACAAATTTAAGTATCTTTTTCAAAATCTCAAAGCTTTGACTAGAATCAGATCGACCGGGAAATATCCATTTTGGAAGAAATCGTACGTATGGTTTAGGCGCTAGCAGTGATCACAGACGGACGGACGGACAGACGGACGTTTTCCTTTCAATTGTTTTTTCGGTATCAAGGACCCACAAAAGGGGGATTCCGGCTACACCACTTGTTAGGGGATTTTTTTCTTAATTTAGCAACTGGTTTTATCCACTTCTTTGTTTTCATGGCCGGCAATTAATTTTTTCCGCCGAAAATTGGCCATTTTTTCGCCCAGTATTACATAACTTTCCCTATACTAGGTATATCACTCCATGTATACGTACGTACACGGGAAAGTAAAAATTACATTTTTGGAATTTTTGAAAAAGCAAAAGAATTGAGCAATATGGCGTTTACGTCATCTAATAGAGTACATTTAACACTATCCCTAACAAATGTTTAAAGAAACTAATGGTGCTACAACAGTACTTACTTTCCTGTATTAGAGGAAACAGCTACATAGTACTGAAATATTGCACTTGCGCTACTACCATCTTAGCTATTATTTGAAAACGTTCAATTCAACCAAGAAGCGAACAACTCACGGTTTCCATTGCAGTGTTTTCAGAGCTATGTGAATTCTACAACAGCACAAAAATAGAAAACAAAAGATTTGTAAACCTGTATTGGAAAAAGAAGCCTGATACCCTGGACAATATAGAAATACATTCCATAGGGCTATATTTGAGAAGAGTATTTTAAACCATACCACAAATACTCTACTCACTACAAATGGTACAGCATTTGGTGCGAAAAACAAATATTTTCATGCAAATATCAACATAAATTAAACATAACTCCTTTTCATACATCTCCATCAGGTCACAACAACCACACGTAAGTCACAGATATTCGCGAGCGCAAAGTGAATTCCATTGCTGCATACCCTGCATTGTTGCTATTCTCAGAACTATTTTTTTTTACTTTTTATTTCAAATATTTCAAAATAAACAATTTTTAAAATATTAATGCGTAAATGTATAACAAAAGGTCGAATGTAAGAAACGAACAAAGAAATAATATACAAAATTGCAAAAACTAATTTACGACGCATCCAGCTGTCCGAAGCGCAGTAAATTTACAGAGGGCATTTATGTTTGTCAGAAAATTATAGAAAAACTACTCGTATTTTGAAAAACTGAAGCCTGACTTTTTTGAAGATGTAGTTTTAATAAATACATTTAATTGAGAAAAAATTGTATTTTTAAAATTGTAGTTGTAAAAACGACGAAAATGAAGCGCAGTCAGTTCCGAGCGGGCTATTATGTTTGTTAGGAAATGATAGAAAAACTACTCATATTTTCAAAAAATTCAACATGACCTTATTTAAAGATCTGTTTTTGATGAGCATATTTCATTATGAAAAACAATCGTGTCTTCACAATTGTAATTGTAGAAAGACGACGAAAATTTTAGCAAAGTCAGGCATGTTAACGAACATGAAAATTTTGAAAATATCCCAGGGGCTTAATGTAAAGCACCCTCTAAAATTAAAATATCGGTTTCAAATTGAAGTGGCCGCGAAAATATTTAGATAATTTCCCCATCGGGAAATATCAATTTTGAAGAAAATCGGCTGAACAGTTCATTCGCTAGCGTTGTTCACACACGGACGGACGGACGTTTTGCTTTGAATTGTTTTTTTCGGTATCAAGGAGCCACAAAATAGGGATTCTGGCTGCACCACGTGTTAGGAGATTTTTTTCTTAATTTAGGAACTGGATTTATACACTATTTCGTTACCAGGGCCGTGTAATAAGAGTTTTCTGCCGCAAAATCCGCCGTGTTTTCGCGCAGCATTACATAACTTTCCCTATACTATACGTACGTACGTATAGTATTCGGGAAATTAAAAATTCGGAACCGTTTTTTGAGAAAATTTTGTTCTTTTTTTAATTGCACATATTGTACGCAATATTGCCCGAAAACTACTAAAATTTTCAAAAAATGTACATGACCTTAAAGAAAGAACTCCCTATGAAGAACAAATTTTATTTGAAGTGAAAATCTTTATCTGCAATTTTGTAGTTGGAGGAAGACGCCCAATAAAATTCAAACTTGAAATTTTCGAAAATTCAGAGTTAACCGTGGAAGTCGGACTTATGCCAGCTTAATAAGTATATTTTACTCTATTCTTACAAGGAATTTAAAGAAAAATTTCGAGCCATTTTTGAGAAAATTTTGAAAATGTCTGGGGGCTTAATGTAAAGTACCCCCAAAAATGAATGAATGTTTTTCAGAAACGCAGAGCTTCGACTCAGGTGAGATAGACACGGGTTTCTTTAATTTGGAAAAAATCGTACGCATAGTTTATGCGCGAGTTTTGTTCACATACACGGACAGTTGGATGGACGTTTTTCTTTCAATTAGTTTTTCGGTAACAAAAACCCACAAAACCGGTATTCTGGCTATCTCACGTCGTTAATATTTACATTAGCAGCGATTTGTTCACATTATTTTATTAATGAGTACATGTGCTTTAAATAATGTCAAGTAAGGTTTCTCGAAATCTCAACAGTTTTCTGTGAAAACTAGCTCAAAATACCGCATTTTCAGAAACGCTTAAAAGCCATTTTCTCATAAATGGCTCCAAAGGGTCCCCCCCGATAAGATGGTAAAAAGTTCCCCTCAACCAAATTACATATGAGTGGTTACACTATAATTCTAACACAAAAATAATATTTTTGAAAGGTTTCTTAGCCTCCGTCCTACCACCCACACCCCTATACAGCCAAAAACGTGTTTTTTTAATTTCAATTTTTTTCGACAACTGAACACTATTTTATCAGACTGAAAAAAATATGATAAATAAGAACACAACTTGGACTATCAGAAAAATATTTTTCAATATTTTCTCAGGCCCAAATTCGAACACAAAAAAATATTTTCGAAAAAAAATATCAAGAAATATTTTTTACTATGTCTTAGAAGCCTGGAACAGGCTCGAAAAAAATGTCAAATGTTCCTCTTCAAACACAAATTGTTGTGTATTTTTTTCAGATTTTTCCGATTACTGGGCTGGAGTTAAAAAAATAAAAACCATTTTCTCACCTTTAAAACACCTGGACTTTCAATATACTTTGAAAATGACTGCAACGGTTCTCTGCATTTCTTTTAGTGTTTATTATACATTTGTATACATTGTTGTAGCACCCAATAAAGTTTTGATTTTGGAATCTACTTACGAAGTATCATTTTTAAAGCTTTCTAATCCTTTGTATGAGAATATCATACGCTAAGGAAAGATAATAGTGTTTGGCAGTTTATTAAATAATAATTCCGTCATATTTGAGGGATAATTGGGGGACATGTGGAAAAATGAAGGGGTAGAGGTTAGACCCAGATTTACAAGAACTGTTTTACTTGTCTTAGAACACAGACACTGGCATGAAAATAATCTTAGAACTTCATCTCAGAATGCTTGTGAATTTTTTTCATATTTTTTTAATAGCTGGGTCATAGTTTTTAAAAAAAATTAAGACATTTGTAGTCAACCACTTGGCAGTTCGGCAGTTGCAGCGTCCTAAGCACGTGCGACCTTGCTTGAGGAGGAAGGCCACAGAATAGCAGCTAAAACGTTGACAACTGAGCCTAGAACGCGGCGCCTCCCGGACAGATCAATAGTAACGCATTGGTTGCGGAAGCTTGTGTTCTCACGTCTGTAGATGTTTCAGACTAGAGAAAAAGTTGTCTTTTCCTTTACCTAAGTATTTGTTCTTGAATACGTATAAATATGGAGACACTCGTACAATCTGTACACGTGCGAATACTCTGCACTTTGTAAATAATAATTGTACGAAAATTGAAAATTGATTTAATGTAGCACCCAACTGCAAACGCTCATCCCCCGAAAAGTAGTTTACGGCATTATAGACCCGATACTGTGTGAGAGAATTCATTACAATATTTCTGAGCGTTGAGATAAAAATTCGCAGAAAATAAAATAGTCCCGTTAATTTTATCGTGAAAGATAATTTCAGTATTTTCCTTCAATTTAATTTTACATTGATATCGGCTTCTCTTTTCTGTCCATCTGTGCTACGGAAAAGGCGCACCCAAAAGAACTAATATCGAAAATTGTAAAATGGGATGATCATAAAAGTGGTATTTTGAAAAATACATCCCAACAACATAGTCGGGGCCTAATATGTTCCCCTTCACTTCCCCACTGTACCCCATCTATCCTGCACACGAAATGTCCCTTATCATTTCCCCATTTGTCATCTACCCGTCCCCCAAAACATGTGTGTTAGAATTTACTTGTTCTCAAAAAAAGGCGTGTCCCCATGAGACAAGCAAACCTGGTTTAAAAGGCCTAGGAAACATCGCTTCCGAGTTATTTACCATTATAATGTGTGTTGCAATAATCTTTTTTTGTATGTCATAATCTGCAAACTTCTATTTTTTCTTCTAAAATCTGTTTGATGTAGGATGGGTTGTAATTCTTTATCCACCAGTATCACACTTACAAGGTCTTGTGTCGATTGTTTCTTATAAATTGCCAAAACTATCGTCTTTGCGTAGCATAGGATTACTTATGCAAACGATTAGAAAGCTTTAAAAATAATACTTCGTAAGTATATTCCAAAATCAAAACTTTATTGGGTGATACAGCAATGTATACAAATGTATAATAAACACTAAAAGAAATGCAGAGAACCGTTGCAGTCATTTTCAAAGTATATTGAAAGTCCAGGTGTTTTAAAGGTGAGAAAATGGTTTTTATTTTTTTAACTCCAGCCCAGTAATCGGAAAAATCTGAAAAAAATACACAACAATTTGTGTTTGAAGAGGAACATTTGACATTTTTTTCGAGCCTGTTCCAGGCTTCTAAGACATAGTAAAAAATATTTCTTGATATTTTTTTTCGAAAATATTTTTTTGTGTTCGAATTTGGGCCTGAGAAAATATTGAAAAATATTTTTCTGATAGTCCAAGTTGTGTTCTTATTTATCATATTTTTTTCAGTCTGATAAAATAGTGTTCAGTTGTCGAAAAAAATTGAAATTAAAAAAACACGTTTTTGGCTGTATAGGGGTGTGGGTGGTAGGACGGAGGCTAAGAAACCTTTCAAAAATATTATTTTTGTGTTAGAATTATAGTGTAACCACTCATATGTAATTTGGTTGAGGGGAACTTTTTACCATCTTATCGGGGGGGACCCTTTGTTCTTCAAACTTTTGGAACGGATAGTACTAATTGCGTTCTTTAATACGGCGTAAAGTGTATTTTGAGGCTTTTTTTTTTGGTTTTTCAAAAATTACACAAATATATTTTTTTTAAAAAGATCTCTCACATCTTTAATATGCCCATTACCAGCAATTTTTAAACATGATTATGTTTGTAAGTGTAAGTGCTTTAAATGGCTTCAAAAGGAAGTCTTTTGAAAACTAAAAAATTGTCTGTGAAAAAGAGCTTCAAATTTCGCATTTTTAGTAGCACTTAAACGCTGTTTTCTTTAAAACAAGTCCAAATTTTTCTAAGAAAATTTCCAGTTATGATGAGGTTTTTGTGTTCTTTAATATTCTACGATAAGGAAACCGAAAAATGAAGAAAATATACTTAGGCGGCGATAATGGCAGCTGGAAAGATTATGTGGCAATTCGGAATAGCTAGCCCAAACCCAAGGAAATAGAATACTAATACGGGAAAGTCTGTGCCATTCTGTAGCACCATTAATTTCTTAATGAATTGAGTTCATCAAAGACAGATCTTCAAATAAGGTCATGTTGAATTTTTTGAAAATATTAGTATTATTTTTTTTGTAATATGGCGATAAACGCAGTGGCCCCCTCCGAATTTACTGCGCTTGCTGAAAGTAATTGCAGGCAGTTGGACGCTTCGTAAGTCAGTATTTGTGTATTATTTTATAATTCTTTCTTCGTTTTTTACGTTTGACCTTTTGTTATATATTTACACATTATACTTTTAGAAATAATTAAAACCTTTTTTAAATAGTATATGATATAAAATTGCTAGCCTTCAGGGAGTATCAGATTGCAATACTCGGCAACAATGACCCGGGAGCTAATTTATATAAATTACGTGTTATTGCCGGGAGATGACTTACGTATATGAAAAGCTGTTATGATTTTCAATTTTGTGTTGATATTTGTTTGAAAATATTTAGTTTTTGCACGAAATGTTCTACGATTTGTACCTAATGAGTTTTACAAAACATGACAGATGTGTTGATTCGGAGAAAAATTGTGGTATAGGCCTACATAGTATTACGTAACTATTACTAAAGGCGAGATATGCTATTTTAGTTCACTTTCTCACCACTAGTTCACTTTCTCGTATCCGTACGAGTAATACACATGGTATAGAGAATGTTAAGTAATGCTGTGGAAAATCGATTTCGAGATTTCAACGGAAATACATGTTCTGGGGACCAGCGATACAGAAATAGTTTTCTTTTTTCTTCAAAACGTCCGTTCGTCCATCTGTCTGTCCGTCCTTGAACACTACTATACTGCGATTTTTGTAGGAAGAGCTCTCAAGATAACTCAAATCCCATCTTCGCGATGGAATATGTCACGGCATTTTGTATCATTCACAGTCATTCCGCTAGATTTCGCACGATCGCGACCGTATGAAGCAGTGCTTGCGATCATGCGACTTCTACCGGCAAGACCGAGAAAAGACGCGAAATGCCGTGACATATTCCATTGCGAAGATGGGATTTGAGTTATCTTGAGAGCTCTTCCTACAAAAATCGCAGTATATAGTGCTATTTTTCTAACTCTGCCCCTTTTGGTCACAATGGAATATTACACGACATTTCGCATCTTTCTCCCTCGTGCCGCTAGAAGTCGCAAGATAGCAAGCACTGCTTGATACGGTCGCAATCATGGGATATCTGGCAGCAGGACTGAGAACGTCGCGAAATACCGTGACATATTCCATCGTGAAGCCAGGCCTTGAGGGGCAAAGATAGAAACATCGCAGTATATCGCCTAAACCATTCGTAGAATATTTTCCAAATTGGACATTACCCGGCCGATCTGGCGGGACTCAAGGCGTTGCGATTTTGAAAACCTTTCTTCAAACTTTGGGTGTACTTTACATGAAGCCCCCCGGACATTTTCCAAATTTTGTCAAAAATGGCTCCAAAGGGGGTAGCGGAATAAGATATGCGAAACTGCCCCCGGGGGGCTAAAAATTTGTTATGTTGAAAATCGTAATTGAAGTGTTAAAAAAATACGTTTTTCGCCAAATTTAAGTCAATTCACCCGGAGTACTTCGTACAAATGAATAAAACGTGTTTTTAGCTACTTATATAAGTTTTAATTTTTTGAACCACTTTGCGCTTACGAATACTGACTTTAATTATCCTTGAGACTTTCTATAGATGATATAGATGTTTCGAGAATTTTTTTCAGGCATTTATGTCCGATTTTGACTCTTATAATCAACAATGAAAGATGGAAATCGTAGAAAAACTTACGTTATTCCTTTGTTTTTTAAGAATATCTCGTGTTCTAGTAGAGATAATAAAAATGGCTAAATACAAAATGTAGCGCTATAAATTCTCTACAGTCTCCCAAAATTTCAACTTTTTGTCTTATAATTTGCATGCGACAACTCAATATGAGTAACACAGAAATGCAGTAATTTCTTACTTATAATTTAAAATTAGTTTTTTTTTCATTAGTTTTCGTAGTTTTTCAATTTCATTTTTATTTTATGTTTATTACAAAGGTAAATAATGAGAAAAAAATTGTAAGAATTATATTATAAAGAGTAGAAATCCCCAGCTAGCGCAAAAATTACATCCAGCCGAACTTTGACGTTGACATAGATTCGGCGATTCCATTAATTTCAGTGATTACAGTAAATTATACTTAACCCTTTGACTGATATGAGCGTGCCTCACCTCCGGTGAGATCCGTGTCCCGTATTCTATGAACGTGTTTGCGCGTACGGGACTCCCCGTGTCCCCAGTGCTATGGACGTCCCTTCGGGTGTTTGCTTCCTTTCATCAAGATGGCGTATTGTGCTTCTGCGAGTGCGACTTCTGGGGTCGTCCTAAGGTTCTAAGACTTTATTTCATTGCAAATAGATTGAGCTACGATATATTTTCTCTGGCAAGATCAGTAGTGACACTTTATAGCGACCTTGTTCTCGGATCTGGTCAGTTCCCCTCCTGACGGCACCGCGGAACCACGCGAAGAGATCAGCACCGCGGGCTACACCCCTAGCCGATGACTCAGCACAGTTGACATGCTGTGCGAGGCGAGCAGTCAAAGGGTTAAATGCTGTCTGAGGTTAACTTTATTTGTTGAATTTTCTGATTGAAATATAATTGTATTAGTTTTTTATCCAATTCATCCACAAAACATGAAATGCTGTAAGTATTTACATGCAGTATTATATTTTGTACATAAAGAATTTTCTTGTAGTTCATTGTTATTATCATGTTTCAACTACAGGACGTTTTAAATAAGATTAATGATTGGGCAAGAGATAATAAAATGTCTATAAATGGAAAGAAAAGTAAAGCGATCACATTATGTAGGTCCAGAGCTTTTCACAGGATTCCTTATCAGCTAGTTAATGAAGTAGTGCTGTGAGTATCGAACTGTAAATACCTTGGCATACTCCTGGATAGCAGGTTGGGATGGTAGAAACAAACAAACTACGTAGTGGGTAAAGCTTGGAGGTCTTTGCATTTCTTCATGTGAAATCTTAAAATAATGCAATTAAAAAGCAAAAGAAATCGCGTATACTTCGCTTGTTAGGCCGGTAAAGGAATACGGAACAAGTTGTTGGGATCCGTACAAAATAGGACTTAAAAATATCTTGGAAAGGATACAAAATAGGGCGGCAAAATACACATTTCGGAAGAACATACCTGCACATCGAGAATCTTTAGAACACCGGAGAAAGAGGGCACGACTTTGCGCACTATATAAATCTTACATTGATTGCTCTCCATGGAAGGAAGTTAGGGAAAGGCTCGATAAACCGGATTACATTAATAGATTTGATCACAATTATAAAATTAGAAGAAGAACACATAGAACGAACGCAGGCAAATTATCCGTTGTAAACAGAACAATAGTAGATTGGAACGATTTCCCTGCGGCAGTTTTATTGTAAAAAAATCGCATCAAAATTACAAAACTTTCATCATTCAGAAATTCTTTTACATCTCGAAAGCCCCTATCTACAATAAAAGCATCACCCTTTTCAACAATAGTTCTTAAACTTTCCGAATCTGACATAACTTTTTTCAGAATTTCAGCATCATTCTTTGTACCCAAAAATGGCCCATATAGCCCTAATTGCACTCTTTGAGATGACATACGATTCACTTTGCTGTATAATTTGTTTTCAAAAATTACACAAATGTAATTTTTTTTAAATGTCTCGCGTCATTTATGTGCACATTTCGAGCAATTTGTAAATATTATTGTAATTGTGAGTTAAAGTGCTTTAAATGACGTCCAATCAAGTTTTTCGAAAAAAAAATTTTCTGTGAAAAAGAGCTTTAAATTTTGCATTTACAGTAATGCCACAGTTTAATATAAAACTGTATATATTAAACTGTGGTAATGCTTAAACACCATTATCTTAAAAACCGCTCCCAATTTTTCAATGAAAATTGCTATTTGAGGGGTTACTCTTCTTTAATATTCTTAAAGTAATATTTCGGTCCCACTATTATTAAACTGAAAAAATTAAGAAACTTTTTTTTTAAAACTGTACTTCGATCAGCAATAGATGGTAGTGGCAAGAGTGAAAATCTAGACCAGACCAAAGAAATTAGAATACTACCTAGTATGAGAAAGTATGTGCCATTCTGTAGGGCTAGTTTTCATTTCCATGGTGATAGTCAGTTTTACAGGACAGTGTTTTCCCCCAATTTTAAATTCATGCAAGCATGAAGTAAACTAGTAGTGCTACAGAATGGCACAGACCTTCCTGTATTAGTTTTCTATTTTCTTGGGTCTTCGTTAGCTATTCGGAATTGCCACATACTCTTTCTTGCCAGCTACCATCTATCACCGCCAAAAGTACATTTTTTTGTCATTTTCTTAATTTTTCGGTCTCCTATTGGTAGAACAGAAATATTAATTTTAGAATATTAAAGAACACAAAAACTTAGTCCTAAATGGCAATTTTCTTTTACAAATTATGTGCCGTTTTAAAGAAAATTTCATTTTAGTGCTACTAAAAGTGCGAAATTTGAAGCTCATTTTCACAGAAAATTATTGAATTTTGAAAATACTTTATTTGAAGTTATTTGAAGCACTTACACTCACAAATATAATAATCTTTACAATTGCTGGTAATGTGCATATTAAAGATGTGAGAGATCTTTCAAAAAAATTACAATTATATAATTTTTGAAAAAACAAAAAAATAACTCAAAGTAAACTTTACGCTATACTAAAGAGTGTAATTAGCACTATTCGTTACAAATGTTTGAAGAAACAATTTGCAGCTATATATGAGAAAATGGCATTTGAGCGTTTCTGAAAATGCCGAAATTTGAGCTAGTTTTCACAGAAAACGGTTGTATTTTCGATAAACTATACTTGACATTATTTAAAGCACATGTACACATTAATATAATAATGTAAACAATTCGCCGCTAGTGTAAATATTAACGACGTGAGACAAGTAAAACAAATTATATTTTTGCAATTTTTGAAAAAAAACAAATACAGCAATATGGCGTTTATGTCATCTCATAGGGTACATTTAGCACTAGCCCTACCAAAAGTTTAAAAAAATTTGGAGTCGTTTTTGAGAAAATCTAGGTTTTGTAATTTTTTTAAATTGCACATATTGCACGCAATATTGCGCGAAAACTTACTAAAATTTTCAGAACAATGTACATGACCTCAAACAAAGAACTCACTGTGGAGAGCACATTTTATTTGAAGGAAAAATCTCTATCTTCAATTTTGTAGTTGGAGGAAGACGCCGAAAAAAATTCCAACTTTCACAATTTTCGAAAATTCAGAGTTATCCGTGAAAATCGGACCTATGCCATCTTAATAAGTGTATTTTCCTCTATTCTTACAAGAAATGTAAAGAAAAAATTTGGAGCCGTTTTTGAGAAAAGTTTGAAAATGTGCGGGGGGGGGGGCTTCATGTAAAGTACCCCAAAAATTTTGAAGAATTTTTTTTCAAAATCTCAAAGCTTCGACTAGAACCAGATCGACTGGGGAATATTAATTTTGGAAGAAATAGTACGTATGGTTTAGGCGCTAGCAGTGTTCACAGAGGGGCAGACAGATAGACGGACAGACGGACGTTTTCCTTTGAATTGGGTTTTCGGTATCAAGGACCTAGAAAACAAGATTTCTGGCTACACCACGTGTTAGGGGCTATTTTTTTCTTAATTTAGCAACTGGTTTTATCCACTTTTTCCTTATCACTGCCCGGCAATGAACTTTTTTTTTTTCGCCGAAAATTGGCCATTTTCTCGCGCAGCATTACAGAACTTTCCCTATACTACGTATATCACTCCGTGTATACGTACGTATACGGGAAAGTAACTAGTGGTGCTACAGAATGGCGCAGACTTTCCCGAATTAGTTTTCTATTTCCTCGGGTCTTCGCTAGCTATTCGGAATTGCCACAAACTCTTTTTGGCCAGCTGTCATCTATCACCGCCAAAAATACATTTTTCTGTCATTTTCTGAATTTTTCGGTTTCCTATTGGTAGAACGGAAACATTAATTTTAGAATATTAAAGAACATAAAAAAACTAGTCCTAAATAGCAATTTTCATTTAAAAATTATGTGCCTTTTTAAAGAAAATTGCGTTTTAACGCTACTAAAAATGCAAAATTTGAAGCTCATTTTCACAGAAGATTTTTGAGTTTTCAAAATACTTTGTTTGCAGTTATATCAAGCATGTACACTCACAAATATAATAATCTTTAAAAAACTGCTGGTAATGTGCATATTAAAGATGTGAGATCTTTCAAACAATTACAATTATGTAATTTTTGAAAAAACAAATAATAACTCAAAATAAACTTTACGCTATACTAAAAAGTGTAATTAGCACTATCCGTTACAAAAGTTTGAAGAAAAAATTTGCAGCCATATATGAGAAAATGGCGTTTGAGCATTTCTGAAAATGCGAAATCTTGAGCTAGTTTTCACAGAAAACGGTTGTTTTCGATAAACTTTACTTGACATTATTTAAAGCACATGTACTCGTAAGTATAATAATGTAAAAAAATCGCTGCTAATGTAAATATTATCGACGTGAGAAACATGTGAAAAAATTTATATATTTGTAATTTTTGAAAAAAAGCACCCTATAGAGCAATATGGCTTTTATGCCATCTGAAAGAGTACATTTACCACTACCCCTACCTAAAGTTAACACAAAAAGAAAAAAGAGAGAGAGCCATTTTTGAGAAAATCTTGTTTTTGTAATTTTTTAAAATTGCACATAATATGTGCAATATGTGCAATATTATTGCACGCAATATTGCATGAAAACTACTAAAATTTTGAACAACATTTACAAGACCTTTATGAAAGAATTCAATACGCAGAACAAATTTTATTTGAAGGAAAAATCTCCATCTTCAATTTTGTAGTTGGAGGAAAATGCAGAAAAAATTTCAAACTTTTCGAAAATTCAGAATTATCCATGAAAATCGGACCTATGCCATGTTAATAAGTGTATTTTCCTCTATTCATACAAGAAATTTAAAGAAAAAATTTGGAGCCGTTTTTGAGAAAATTTTGGAAATGTTCGGGGGGGACTTCATGTAAAGTACCCCCAAATTTTGAAGAATCTTTTTCAAAAACTCAAAGATTCGACTAGAATCAAATGGACCGGAGAATATCCATTTTGGAAGAAATCGTACGTATGGTTTAGGCGCTACCAATGTTCACAGACGGACAGACTGACGTTTTTCCTTTCAATTGGTTTTTCGATATCAAGGACCCACAAAAGAGGGTTTCTGGCTACAGCACGTGTTAGGGGAATTTTTTTCTTAATTTAGCAACAGGTTTTATCCACTTTTTCGTTATCACGGCCCGGCAATGAATTTTTTTCCTCTGAAAATTGGCCATTTTTTCGCGCAGCATTACATAACTTTCCCTATACTACGTATATCACTTCGTGTATACGGGAAAGTAAAAAATTATAGTTTTTGTAAATACTTCTTTTTGTTAACATTATCATTTCATAATTATTTTGAACATTTGTTTACCCTTTTGGTGCACCTTAAAATTCTGTTATGAGACACCTTTGGGCACCAGTTTTGTTGTAGCAATGCACTTTCACTGTGCATCAGATCAAGTGTAAGACTGAGTCATTCCACAAAGTGCGGTCACTTGACAACAGTGTTTAGGTCTTTTAAAAACTAACAAAGCAAAGCAATATGTTAGTGGATATTCACTTGGACAATATAGGATAACCCCTATTCTTCAGATTTCAGAATAATTCTATTCTGCAATTCATGAATCATTAATGAATAAAGCCTACCCTTAGGCCCAAGTCTTCCCTTACAATTTTTAGGTTTTGTTGTATGGGAATTTATCCTTTTTAGTGATATTTTGTAATTTCATATTAATTTCTTATCTGTATTGTCATGATGTTCAGTTAAAATAATCTACATCAAAGAAAGTTACTGAACCATCTAGGCATTCTCAAATACTATATTTACTCAAATATAAGATGAGGTTTTTTCCAAAATATCTCCTCCAAAAACTACATGGTCATCATAAACTCACAGATGCAGCTCAATTGGTTAGCATTTAATTTCTTTCCTTCAGCTCTTGCAGGCTTGTAATATAGGACAATGTCAATTTCCAAGGAGAATAAAGTAACTGTCAGTATAAAATATTTTTTTCATGAAAATCTAGATAAGAAACTTACACATTTTGTTGAAATTGATTTATGCATTTATCTTTTGTAGAACTCTAAAATTCAATTGTGTTAGTTTGGGGCGACTAAAATGTCAAATGACACTTGCAATAATAATGTAAAGCATAAAAGTAAATAAATCCAATGTCCTTCGGTAAAAAAACTCCTGTGTTCTCTGGTATACTGCATGTAGTATTAAAAACACAAAGCACTCAATTGAAAATTAAAATATTTTTGCATTAAAAAATGTTGGTAAAGGAAATTTAAAAATACTTAATGATAGCTAAATACTGTATGTCAGTACCAGTAATGCTTTCACATTTTTAAATAGTTAATTTCATCATGAGGAAAAAAATATTGTAACCAATAACTTTCCCCTAATACACGAGTTGAATGGATGAAAATGAAATAATTTTTTTCTTCAGGTTGAATTTCAAATTTTTAACATTCATTTCTCTGTGATAGTGCCAATCTTGACAGATTTGTGCCAAAAAACACTCATAAATATACAAATTTTACAAAAATGTTTATATGTACACTCATTACAAAATCATATCTATAATATACATCAACACGATAATACACAAATAATTATAACATGAATCACCAACAGACTTCCTCTTGTTGATTACTAACTACTTCAACTCACACAAATTTCACAAGCATTCTCAGACCTGCAAAATGCTTATTAAACACTACAAAACATAGAAGACGAAATGTGATAGGGATCATATCTCAACATATTGATTTCAAGTGAAATTTTTCTACATTATCTAAGTCACATCACTTACATATAATACACATTAAAGACTGCACAGAATTATCATTTTCTTGCAGTCAAACAGTTAAAGTTTCACCACTGTGGGTGTGGGTAAAAAACTAGGTCGTTTCGAAGGAGGAAATTTATTTGAAGCCGACAGAGTAAGGAAACCAGGTTTTTTAGTTGCTCCAGTGTTGCTTGATTTATATCCTTGATTACTCTGAGAAGCACTTGAACTGCCAAAGGAGGACCCACTAGAATATGAAGAGCCTTGACGACCTCTATACGATGTATTATTGTTTCTAGAAAAGAAGTTACACTTTAGATTAACAAGATTAAGTTCTTATCCATCACTTCATTCATCTTTCACATTAAAAAATTAAATAAAAACTGTAAACACTATAAAAATACTAGTCAAATGATAGTAGCCAAACTCTTCACCTTTGTTTACTCCTCCCAGCTTTACTGCGACCTCTTTTAGCTGGTCGACCTCTTTGAGAGTTGCCTCTTCTTTTCCGTTTTTTCCCACCCTGGTATTTTGAAGGTATAAACGACCCAGTACTTCCACCGGCCACAACACAATCATCCCCGTCATCACCATCACTTTCACCTTCGTCATTAAGGGCGTTACTCTGGCTTTCTGCCTCTGCTTGTTCTGAAAGAACAACTGGAGAAAAAAGAAGAAAAAATAATAATTAAGTTGGGTTCAATTTCATGACAATTAATTATTTAAGTAAATTGATTAATCACCTAATCTTTGTACAGCATATTGGATTGTCACTTCCAGTAATGGCTTTCCAAACTTCTCAAAGTTGGCCACTGTTACATGAGGAATTTCCAGCATTTCTTCACTAGTTTCAGGCAGTCTTTCAGACATTGCCTTGACAGCCTGTGTTGATATGCGAAAAGGTTAAAAAAGAAATGAAAGTAGTACATTTCAATGGGGATAAAAACCTCTTTCATCATGCGACTTAACAAAGGCCATGGCTTTAATTCAAACTTCCCAGAGAACTTGAAAAATGTAAACTGTTCATCACACATACCAATTTCTAAAACATATACTTCTGAATTATGTATGTCAATTTCTCAGCACTCGTTTGCCATGCCATGCACCAAGAGATCAATAATATTTTTGTGATTACATTTGAACTAGATTTAAATACAAGAGAATCAAGAATTTTGGTGCATCAACTAACCACAACACATTGTGTGGCAACAACCTAATGAGGACCTTACAAATGCTCCAGGGATGTTCTTAGAGGTCAGTAACAGGTGCTTAACCTAAATGTGTAGTTAACTTATTTCATATACCTCAACATTCATTATTGAACTTGGACCCACACCAAGTGATGCAGCAAGCCCATGGCACACATCCATCAGATCGGCATAACATTTTTCTTGAATACTTTGCAATCTCTCTGTAAATGGGTTTTCAGAAACAGGTGCACTCTTCCCAGCAGAATTGACATCCAATGTTTTCCTCCGGGTGAACAATTTAATCTGAAAATTCCCAAACATTCACTGAATATTTAAACAAATCAAAAACACACATCTCCTTGGATGATGAGAAAGAAAAGGAGAGTACATCTTTGGGAGAATATTATACTTCAAAATTCTATCATTTTGACATGGTTTGTGGCAGCACAATTTCAAGATTCAAAGACAGTATTATCCTCTCATCAGTGAACTTTTTTCTAATCTAATAAAAAACATTCAATAGATATTATTTTTTTCTGGCAAACTAGCATATTAATAGTACTCTCAAAAACTATTAAATATGACAAATAAGAAATTATATTATTAGTTATTTTGAATTGAAATTATGAAATTGAAAATAAATTAATTCTCACTAAATTCATATTCATGAAAATCAGTGAAGCATGTTTTTTTTTGTGTAGACAACTGGAAAAGATTAATAGTGCTCCGAGACATTAGTGATAAGTTATTGAATACATGACAGAAAAACACCAAAAGAAGCATCCCCGAAGTACCACAGTTAGTCATTATCAGGTTAACAAAGGAAGGGCACTACTTTTAACATCTGATTTTAAGTGATAAATGCGAAAGATTATTTGTGCAACTGTCACTTCAAAAGTAAATCGATTGACTAATTGCCAAAAGTGGATGAAACATTACAAAACTATAACAAGTAATACTGATGGGATATATTATAAAATTCTGCCAAAAATTTGAATAATGGTGGAGCACTATTCTCTAATCCAAAATGAGGTCCAGAGAAGTATAACTGAGTGAGCAATATTGCCTGGGGTAAGATCTAGCAACTGCCACTAGGTGAAATATGGTAGAAATATATTAATGTTTATAAAAATGAAATACACAGTTCAAAGTTCACTCATGTGGGCTTGAGGCACATGAAGGGAAGCAACACTTTCCCCACAAGTGAGATTGACATTTATAAGTAGTGGGAGACTGCTTGTGGCAGTGCAGCTTATCTTGTAACTGCTCAAAACCCTTCAATTTATTATTTTATATTGTATATAGAACATCTATTACATACATATTAGTATAGTAAACTCAATTTCTCAAATCTGAAGGGGAAAAAGAAAAAAAATCAGGTTCTCAAATATTTTTAATGCATCATCTTTCAAGTTATCATAAAGAATAACAGAAACATTAGAGATTCCTATGGCCAAAATTGACAGATAAAGGGTTTCTTTGCTGTATTCGAACATAGAGGTGTATACAGTAAGACAAAGAATAACAAAATATTAAGGTATCAATGAATATAAATATCAGGGCTTCTACTGTTTGTGTGTACTAGGTGTTTGCAGGCGCGGATTAAGCACAGTGTAAACGGAGTGCCCACTCTGGGAACACTCTTTTCTGCCCACTCCTCAGCAGAAAATGAACTCCAGCAAATTCAAAAAAACACACACACAAAGGCAGCCCAAAACAGAAAAACAGAAGGAAAGGAAGGGAAAAGAAGTGGAAAAGGCAGTAAAATGGTGCAAATTCTCTCTTATCATTAGACATCGGATGTTTAGGGAAATGCTTATTTTTTTCTAGCAAACTTATTTAAAGGCTGATAATACATGTGCACGAATCATGACAAATGATGACATAAGACGAAGTTTTATAATGTTATTTTTGCTTATTTTAGCATAAATGCCTTTTCTTTAGATTATTGTACTTTTTTGCCTTTTATGTATTATTTTTATATACAATGCTAAGATATCAGAAAATCGGCCATGGTTCAACCTGACCATTCATAATGAGACCTTCAATTCACATATTTGTATTTTGAAATACAAGAGAATTCCTGAAAGTATACCAATTTTTCTCCATTTCCCTATTCCATAAATACTAGCCATGTTCTGAGAAAATGGTCGATTGACAATACACCGAGGGCACTTTTTGAGTGGAAATAAACGTAAATTCCCAGATGGTTTCAGTGTTGCTAATTTTGGACTTCTAAAATATATGCAAGACATATCAGTTGATGTTCAGAAATCCTTCTCTCTATTCAAACTGATTCTGTCTCCCAATGGTTGCAGATTTGAAATTGCGATCCTTGAAAAGTTACTGGTAATATATTGCAATGGAAACTATTAAGAATAAAATGTAGAAGAGTTGTAAATATGTATGGAGTTTTACAAATAATTTTTAATTTTGTTGAGAATGTAATTTATGACAGGGCCTTTTTTCTCCTTATTCTTGACATTTTCAGTGCCTTTTTAGGCACCTAAACATCCGATGTCTACTTAGTGCCTAAACATCCGATGTCTTTTAGTGCCTAAACATCCGATGTCTACTTATCATACACAAGGCTGCGGCCCACAAAAATCCCAAGCATCAAGAATGTGCTCAGTGCCTTTTTAGGCACCTAAACATCCGATGTCTACTTAGTACCTAAACATCCGATGTCTTTTAGTGCCTAAACATCCGATGTCTACTTATCATACACAAGGCTGCGGCCCACAAAAATCCCAAGCATCAAGAATGTGCTCAAAAAAGTATAGACTCAATATTCTCATAGTCAGGCACCCTTGGCGTAAGCAGTTTTATTGATAGAAACTTTCCTTCTTAAGACAACTATCATCCAGTATCTGTTTTTGAACAACAAAGTGCCCAAGATATCAACAATCAGACCGTTGTGTACTGTGTTTATCGATCTTTGCTGACTCATCATATGCCTGCTCAAGTAAAACACATTAAGCCTTATGTTTGCACCCGAAGTTTGGTGATAGGTGTTTCTGTGTTACAAATTCACTGAATTTCTTGAAACAAATGTTTTTCTTATTTTCCCTCCCTGCTCACAAGAAAGAGAACCCTGGTCACAAACGATTCTCTGAACTTTGCACTGGCAGCCCTCCCTTGTAGTCTTTTTTTCCCTACCTGTGTCAGCATAATTGACACATTATTAGCGGCAAGATTTGAGAGACTGAACGCTAATTTGCTCAGTCAACAGCCCATCACTGAGAAATTCACTGCTATCTCAGTGTGCCCAAACTGCTCAAAATTGATTGCCATGATAGAGTTATTGAAGGGAGCAGCAGTAGTTGGTGCTTTGAACATTGATTCTGACACAATGAAATGAACTTGTACAACATTTTGGAGTAGCTATATTCTAGTTTTTGGAATAGGTCAATTGTGAAAATTGTACACTCCAATTGTCCAATAGCAAAATCATTAGACATGTAGCATCAACAATTCAACAACGTGGGTCCCCAAGATGATAGCTATCAGTGGCTGTTCAATGACAATTGAAAAAGGCTTTAGAAAAAGCTCCTAAATTATGCATTTATTATTATTTCCTTGTGGAATCAAATAATAACAGGTGATTGAAGCTACAGGATATTTCATTACTATTATCAACAAAAATAATTACATCTAGTTTCTTGGAGCGAAGTGTTTATGCACTCATTTGTGCTCCTCTCAAGTGCAACATGTAAAAGAGCATTGACATGGGAATTACAAGCCAATGTTTTACCGTGTATTCAAAAAATTAGAGATTGATATTTATATGTTGTATGAAATTTTAAATCAATATGCAATACACTAATTATTTTAATGACGAAAGCAATGTTGATTATGATTGGGTGTAATTAGCTCAAATGATGTAAAATGCTAGATGATTTTAATACATTTCAAATATCTTTTAAGTCAATTGATAATACCACTAGGAGCTTGACATGTGCTCTCTTTGAGAATGATGCTCAGGTGACAGAAATTGCAACAATAGCCTTTAGATGAAAATTTTGCTTAAGCTTGTGTTCCTGTGAGTCTGTCAAGTAAACTAACTAACAGCAATACTTCTGCAGATAGAGACTCATGTGGAAATAGCATAGCCGACAAGGAATAAGGGTTTGAGTAAAAGATACAGTGCCAGTCAAATAACCTTCAACAATGTATACCAACAAACTGCATAACACTCACTATTACTGTTTAATCTACGGAAATTTGCAATAAATCAAGACTTTTCAATGACAAATTGATACTTTTTGTTAAAATTTAATAAATGTACACAGATATGAAGGAATGAAATTGACTTACTTTATGCTTGTTTTCCAGGAGGTACTTTGCTTTTGGGCCTATTCTTAAATAAGCAGCTGCCATGTCCGCTTTTGTAATAACCAGTTCCTCACATAAATATCCTTTCAAAACCAGCTGTCGAATTAAATTTGTGACATCTTCACGAGGCCATGATTTGCCCATACCATGCAATGGAAGCGAGTCATGCCCTGCAACATAATTCATGTGACTAGTTCTAAAAAAAAACAAAAAAATCCAGAGTATTACTGAAAACAAATACACAACGTCAAGCACCTCAGCATGAGATGAATTTACAAATAGGCAAATAGTGAGCTTTATTTCTCAACAAAACTATGTAGTTATCCGGGGAAAAAAGCATACAGACGTGTTCAAATTATTAGACTTAAGACATTTTTTGTAAAATATTTCCCTTTATTACAGGTTTACACCCATGTACATGTTACATTCAAATGTTTACTACTTAGTGTGCTTAACAACAAGGTATTAAGCTTTTCTCTCCAATTTTTATATCATGGAAATTATGTACTTTGCAAAAATTTGCTATTATTATGATATCAACTTGAAGTCAATAACAAAGCTAGCAAAATTCAAAAATTATTTTCATTAAATATAGTTTCAAATATTTGCCAGTACAGAAAGTAATGTAATTCACTTGTAATTTCTGAAAGTGAAAGCACTACATTGAACAAATAAAATACATACAATCAAAATCATATTGTTGTTAAAAACTCAAGTTCTTTACCTTTCCATATTTTAAAAGAAAGAAAAACTAATATTCTGTTAGAACAAAACTACGAATGTCCAAGTAGTTCCTTCATATTCAGCAGTCTCCAAATTTTAAATGTCAATTACATAATTTCAACATAGTTAACTGAATAATTGAAAAAGGAATGTAAATACACGCATACAAATAATAGTAGAAATCAATAATAAATTGTAGAACTCAAAAGGGTTTTGGCCTCTGCAGAAATAACATAAAAACTGGAGATTACTGGGTTGTAAACTATCCCTCTCAGAATATATACAGTTACAATTATTCTACTTTTTTGGAAAAAGGAAGAAATCAAGGAAGATTCCATTTTAATGATGACACTCACCAAACTGGAACTAGTGTTGAATGAAATTTGAATTCGGTGCTTCTTGATGGGAGGGGAAAAAGATAGGAAGAGATATGACTGATAGAGAAAGAGCTACACAAAAATTCCATGACTTATATTAATTGGGACAAATTGCGATTTGGTAGTGGGAAGACCTCACCCCCTCAAAGATGACCTTGACCAGTTGATTTTTAAACTAGCGTACCCGTGCAAGAACTCTCGCATGTTAAATCCCACCCTTTCCCTATCCATTTGTCTGTACTTTCCATAAAGGAGAGGAACTACTAATGTACTTACAGAATATCAAACAAAATAACAATGCATTTGATGTTTGAAACAAATTTTCAATAAAAGTTTATTCAGCATTATAGAGAGATGTTCTTGGAACAATTCATGCTTCTTTAAAAACAACATCTGAAGAAATTTTTCAATCTTCCTTGACAGTTAGCTTTTTGCTTTCCTTGATAGTCACAAAAATAATAAATAAAGGTTTTTACTCTTGAGAAAGCCAAGTAAAGTAGTGCGAAAATACCGGATCGAGCAAGTACAGACCTACTCATTGCAATATTATTTAACGTACCTTGATTTGTTATGAAGAACAGAGTGGTTTTGGAGAGTCAGGATGCCCGCTTGCTGGGGTGCGAAAATTGAAAAATTATTTGTATACTAACAAGTATTGAACTATTTTCTGCGTCCTTACGTACCTCAAGAAAAGCAACTCCGAGTCAAAAAATAATCAAACTAATATTTTCACCTTTGAGTACTAAATACCATTTGTTAGCATTAGAAACAATTTAGTAGGCATTAGTAGGCCCATTTCGGTACATGGGAATGTTGCTTAAACTATGTTTGCATTTTTAATATCTTAACGAACAGACACCTTGAGTTTTAATATCAAATGGCGTTTTATTTACAATATGCGTTTGCAGCTAGGCGTTGATGTACATACTTCCAGATACCGCCAACATTTAAATTGTGCGTTTGGACTTTGATCGTTGGCAGTTGACGAGTGACTTGCGTTATTCTTTCTATAATTTTAAATTTAGTTTCTGTTTTTTTAATTGATTCACTTAGTATTGTAGGCTAACGGGTTTCGATTTTTGTTTTCCATTTATTTCAAGCTATTTTACTTTAGCTACTTTAAAAAGATTGTTCTTTGTATTGTGCCATAGCACACGTTTTCCCCACTACCTTTGCATACCCGTGCGAGAACTCTCGCATGTTAGACACCACACTCATCCCTATCCTTCTATTTTCATTCTAAGAAGGAAAGTAGATAACGAAACGTGTTTATTTGTTTAAAAATTTATAAAAGTAACTTGCAATGTACTAACACAATAACAAATAAAATAAAAAATAATGCAGTTGATGTGTAAAAGAAATTTTCAATAAATATTTATTCAATATCATGGAGAATTTTCTTGGAACATTTCCCAACATTTCCTTGAAGACATTTGGAGTAATTATTCAATATTCTTCGTCAAGTTTTAGCTTTTCGTGATAGTCACAAAAATATTAGCTTTTGACTTTTGAGAAAGCTACGCTTCTGAACCCGCTGACTTGAAAATTTCATTGAATGATAACAAATGATTTTTTCGAATGATAACGAAAATATTGGTACAAGTAAAACACAAACACTCTTCACTCTTTACTGTTCACTCACATCCCTCCACAATTAAGTACACAGCACTTACAGACCATGGCAAAACGTTAATTGAATAGTTTCACTAAACGCATAAGAAACAAACTTCATAGGTATCAAGCAACTATAATAGTACTTCTAGTTGTTGCTGGAGAGCAAATCTTGAATTAACGATTATGCAAATAAACATAATCAGACAGCACAAACCACGGTGTATACAGAAAGCGTCAATATAAGATTGAGGAATCTAAGCCTTCTAAGCAGGTCGTCACAAAAATGGCTACCAGCATCAAGGGCTGAAATATTGAGGTGGCCTTGATAGTATTGAAGCGCGGAACCAAACATTTAATTGCATGTCGAAGAATGTCTCATCTTGTAGATTATGATGTGAAAAACGTTTCATTGAGGCCTTTGGCCTCAAAATTATGGTATTTAAGGCCCTAAAACACTTTGTTTAGGAGTTATTTGACGAAAACTTTGGCTAGTGTTGCGGGTTGCATTTGACTTGAATATTTAGCTGCGTGTTTTTAAACTAATCCTTCATATTTTTAAAGTCAAAGTGCAATTCGTCACGTCTCCGTGAAATTCTCTTTCTTTAGAGACCTCATTTATAAAGATTGGGCGCGTGTGAGAGCCGCAACGAAAAGATATACTACTGAAATAATACAGGAGACAATTACTTCCTCTAACACCTTATGTAGTCAGAATCCGTTTTTGTGGGTCCCTGATACCAAAATACTGGGTGATGGCAAACTATCTATCTGTCCTTCTCTGGTCAGCACTAGAAACTAAACTCCTTAGACAATTTGCTCTAAAATTGATATTGTGGCATCAATCTGGTTGAACTTGAAGCCCCGTGAGTTTAAATTGGATATTTTGATTTTGGGGGGTACTTTTCACACTCTTAAGAACAATTTCAAAATTTTCTCAAAAATGGCCTCAAATTTTTCCTGAGATGGAGCTTCTCACAAATTCTTCCTCAAATGGAACTTCTCACAAAAGTCTACACACCTTTAATGTGTGTGTGTGTGTGTTACGAGAGAGAGAAAGTGGAAATTTCCACCCAGCCCCTACAAGAATCGCTGTCCACGATTGGACAAAAGAATTACTACTGCATAGAAGGCTTCGGCCAGTCTTAAAGGAGATTTCTCGATTTCTGGAAAATTCCGAAATCGTTTTCCAAGTTTTGGACGGGGAAACACGGCAGCTGCTTCGTAACACCAGCAGTTGGAGATACTTGATATTTAACTTGAGCTAGTGTGGAGCTCTGAGCAGGAAGGAGGGGGGGGGGGTGGCTCACTTCAGGACTCTTCCTGAATCGACTTCGTCAGGTGCAGAGTACAACATTTTTGAAAAGAATATCTTCTGTGGGCACTGGCGCCCAGAAGTTATTTACGAGTTCACGCCTAGAGTTGAGGCATAAGTATTCTTTTTCGAGCTGTGCTTGGCTTTTAATGAAAAGACTAAAAGTTTGGTATTTAAAACATACTCGGCAGAGGCATCGAGTTGCCGTAATGCGGCACCGTTGTATTCACGCGACCGTGACCCAGAGGTTCACCGCCATTCATCGTGAGAGCTTCAAGTCGCCGCCTCCAGCCGAGCCGCCAAATACCTGTTCCTTGGGCGAGGCATACTTGCGCCCTCACCGCCCCACCGTGCCAGCGGACAGCCAGCCGGCTGACAAGAAGGCAATGACCTCTGCTGCTGAAACGTATTTCCCGAGCCAGACTGAGCTCGTAATTGCCCTTGCGGCAAGAAAATATTTCTGAACTTTAAACTTCCAGAATTAGAGTTTCAAATTATTGTGTCATTTAAAAGAACGGTTCATGGCCGGGCACAGGTCTGCAAGAGAGCCAGCGAAGTAATTGTAAAATCATAACTCTAAGATTCATTCTTATTTTATTTTGGGGGAACACGAGCTTGTGATCCAGGTCTATCTGCTAAAATTAGTGTATTTTTTTGTCAATTAACTTTTTTTAAATTAATTCTTATTTTTCCGACCTCATTCAATTTTATTTCAAACGTAACGTCGCTCCACCATCCATCTGTTCTCTTTTAGCCCACGTATCTGCCATCTGAGCTAGCCCGGCAGGTAAGTTCGCTGAGGCGGAGAGACGTCACAAAACACCTCTCTCTCTCGCGCGTGCTCTCGCTCTCTCTCATCTTTGTAATATCTGTTCATCTAAGACCGATCTTTGAATAAATCTTGTTTGGAAAAGCTAATAGATTTTGCTGTAAGTAGAGGCAATTTATAAAATTTGTAGAAGTATTGTAGAAGAAAGCATGCTGATACTTATTTCCTACATGATATTTTGTTGGATAGAACAGACTACACAGACATTCTTTCTTGCATACCGTATACAGTTCCAAAGCGAATCTTTAGGAGAACAACTTCCTTTTTAGCTGAAAGTTCTGTGAGTAATTATTGCGCTGAGACAATGAATCACATTTGTGGCTTGGCGAATAGCTTGGGCACTGATTATATTTTGACAACTGGAAATAATGCCTCTCAAGGTTTTTTTAATAGACATCTTAATTATATCTGATTATGTGAAATTTGTAAGCTTGTATTTACTTTTATTTCCATTCTTCTTCGCTTATATTTATACTACTTTCCACCTATGAGATCTCTTTGATACTTTGTATGTATCTACATGTGCTTTACTCTTTAAATTGTTATTGAATTTGCATTGTTACCTTGTAAAGAATATCACCTGTAAATTTGATTAAATAAACAAATAAAATAAATTCTCACAAATATTTCCAATATTTTTCTTTTAACCATTTCCTCGGATAGAGTAAAAAACACTGTGCACTAAAGAAAAACGGCACAGGTCTCAGTTTTGTTGAAATCTGAATTTTCAAAAATAGCAAAAGTTAGAAATAATCTGAGAAAGTATGAGTATAATGTGAGAAGGAAAGTGATGTTATAGATCCACTAGTTTCTAAACTGAAAGTAATTATGGACTTTTAACATGAAAGATACTACAGGTTACCTTCTTTAACATTCTCTGTTGCTGAAAACATAGGATTCCGCAGCCAGAATCAACACGAACTTGGCTGTCTGAGAGATACCATGTTTCAGGCATAGACTGCAACATTTTGGAACTAGTATAGTATATGCGTATTGTAGTCATTTGTTATTGGTATAGTCATGCATAACCTTCCTCAGGGCGAAATGCATACAAATAAACTGCGTACAGGTTAATTATCCCCAGGGAAGACCACAGGGAACAAAGAGTAAAAGAGGCTGTCGAAATATTAAAACATCCCCAAAACCTTAATGCCAACCAAGGCCTATGTCTACAAGAGACCTGCAAACATCTATTTTATCATTATGCCCAGTCCCCTTTGCTCTGTGACTTCTATCCATAAGTGGACTCCTTCTCCCACCCTGCCCAGGGGGCCTGTTGACTGACTGCCTGTTGCCAACGCGTTCTCTGTGTTGACCGATCATCCAGCCAAACAGCTGGTGGGTGGAGGGAAACCTCATTCTATATAAACCTGTGTGTAGTCCATCTCTGCGTGATTCGCTCTGAGGAAGGTCGTAGCATTCAAAAAATATTGTCATCTGTAGCTCAGACATGGCTTCTCCCAGACAGCCAAGTACATACACATTCCCCTGTTGGTGCATTTGAGAAAATTTCTCACAAAGGTCCACATGCCTTTATTACTCCCCTCGCACTTTCCGAGCTCATGAGTTTGTTTGGTTGCCCAGTCTTTCTTTCCACAAGCTGTACATAGTTTTCTCACTGGTCTTCCCAGCTATACTGACAGTTTTTTCTCAGTGTACCTATCTTAGTTAATGGCAAACCATTAAATTCACAAAATTATATCAAAAAAATAAATTACTATTTCATTTTTTATAAAAAAGTGAGAATTGTGACTTTTGGTAGAAGTGAGGAAAGTGAGGGTAGTAAGAAAAGTCTAAAAAAGTGAGTTGCTGAGAGGCCTGTATAAGGTAAAAGGAATTTTAACTATATCACAATAGCAGCTACCCTTATGCCCATCAATAAAAGTTACTATTTCTCTGACCACCCAATTCTTGCCACACAAACAAAGCCAAACAAAAAGGTAAATAGTACTTCACAGTTGTTTGTAATTTTTTTTTTTTAAAGTATTCAAAGGACCAATAATTCCCTACCTTTTGAATTTTCTTTAATAAGCCTATTTGTTTCCCTTTCAGGCCAAAGGCCTGTTCTCTTTTATGCCAATTATGAGGGGAGAGAGGTTGGGATATAACTCTCCCAGTGTCCTAGTTTGGATTAGGAAACAACTTTTTCATTTGATTCCCAAATTAAATGTTTTTCACAGTATTATTAACTTAATTTTCAGTTATTTGATGTACTATGCAAAAATCAATTTATTTTACCTGCAGTTTTTATTTTGCTTGCTTGACTGCCTTTGATGATATCAGCTAGGTAGAGAATGGTAATATTGCGATCACTCCAGCCTCGTCCGCCACTAATAAGCTGACTAAGGCAACGTACAATTTCTTGTCCTTCTTTTGTATAGTCAGTTTCATGGAAATCATCAGAACGCAAACAATTGTCACAAGTGGTATTTTGTTTGATACATTCTTTTTTATCATATATTTCTCCAAAATAACTTAGTTGTTGCACTCTTCTACATTCTGTGTTGTTTTCACAATATGCTACAATTCGAGCTAAATTTTCTAGATGTGTGTGCAAAACATCAGAACCATTAGATGATGATGCTCTTCCACGATGACCTGAATCTGCAGCACCTCCTTAAACAAACAAAGTCACATGGTTTCCAATGTTTAAATTTAATTGCTTGAAATAATTTTATTTATCTTACTTTCAATTAAACGCCGAAGTCTATATGAGTCCGAGTAACTGTAGAATAGAATGCATGTGGCAGGCTTGCCATCTCTGCCAGCTCGACCAGATTCTTGGTAAAGGCCTTCCACAGATTTCGGCATGGAGAGATGAATTACATATCGTACATCAGGCTTGTCAATGCCCATGCCAAATGCAATGGTTGCACACACAACCTACATTTAAAAATCAGAAACAATCTTAACTTTTGAAGCCAAATTGGGAACAAATAATACAAAAAGCTACAATAATAAATAGTATTAGAGTATCCTAGAATAATAGTAGAATGGGGTTAGAAAATATGGTAATAACTTCTAAAACTGGCTGCAAAGAACACCTATTTTCCAGGATGTAGTTCTCACAAATGTTCAGAAACCTTCATATTTTCAATTATTGTTACAATATAAAAAAAATAGAAGCTGAAAACGAAGCAATTTCCAGAATAGATATTGTCCTCAAATAGAACTATTTTGTTAACCTAGCATCTTTATATAAAGTTGTTACTAGAATCTGGAAGTGCATTTCCTATTATCCTACGTGGAAAAAATTAGGAAAATCAGTAAACATCTTTGAAACAATGTGTTTGCTAAACCAGATAGCCCAGTAACTTTAGCCTTCAGTACTAAAACACTGTTGCCACAAAAGACAATCAGTGTTAATAAAAAATTCAATCAACATTTTAGTGACT
Organism: Acheta domesticus; assembly: GCA_031308135.1. Taxonomy (NCBI): domain Eukaryota; kingdom Metazoa; phylum Arthropoda; class Insecta; order Orthoptera; family Gryllidae; genus Acheta; species Acheta domesticus. Next base: position 62,243,748 of record JAHLJT010009436.1, read on the forward strand.
ATATTATGAATTGAGTCCATATCCTACCTCCCTCTTTGACAATTCCAGTATGAGCAAAACAAGAAAAGGCCTTCAGTACTAATAAAATGGTATCAAAGATTTTCTTTTTTGAATCGTTTTATTTAGTTGTTTCAAACAACAAATTAAAAATAGGCAACAATAGCGGCCCGGCTAAGAAAATTATTGAAGGTCAAAGCTCACAAAAATCAGCTTTTTCAACAAAAAATATTCGTTTTTTAAGACTCAAAGGATAATTGAGGTAATTTCAAAAAATAAAGTTAATGTAATTATCTACAAAAATGGTTCTATTCATTTTTCATGTATGACAAACAGTTTTAACGTAATCAAGTGGCAAAGTTTCCATACAAGACGTATGCTCCATTCCATATAGCTTATATATAGAATATGTGAATGGACATATTTAGTATGTATGTATGTGTGTGTGTGTCATAGTATATTACACCTTCTATGCTCTATTTTGTATGGCCAATACATGGAGATGTGAATATTTTATGTTTAGGAAATTTATAATATCGTCTCCTGTATTATTTCAGTAGTATGCCTTTCCGTTACGGCTCTCACACAAAACCAATCTTTATAAATGAGGTGTCTAAAGAAAGAGAATTTCACGGAGACGTGACGAATTGCACTTTGACTTTAAAAATATGAAGGATTAGTTTAAAAACACGCAGCTAAATATTCAAGTCAAATGCAACCCGCAACACTTGCCAAAGTTTTCGTCAAGTAACTCCTAAACAAAGCATTCTAGGGCCTTAAAAACTAAAATTTTGAGGACGAAGGCCTCAAAGAAACGGTTGTGGGTGGTGGGGAAACGGATTCAGCAAGATGGAATGGAGCATACATACGCCTTGTATGGAAACTTCGCCGCTTGATTACGTTAAAACGGTTCATCGTACGTGAAAAATGAATAGAACCATTTTTGTAGATAATTACATAAACTTTTCTTTTTGTAACCAGCTCAATTAACCTCCGAGCCCTAGAACATGAGATTTTTATTTTAAAAAAACTGATTTTTGTGACCTTTGACCTTCAATATTTTGTTTGGCTGGGCCACTATCGTTGCCTATTTTTAATATGTTGTTTAAAACAACAGAATAAAGCAATTTAAAAATGAAAATCTTTGATACCATTTTTTTAGAACTCAACACCTACAATGAGTGGGCTAAGATAAGGTGTGTTTTTCCCAGGCATTTACAAGTACTTTCTCTTAGCCACTTGCATTACCTTACATCATGACCCCCTACTTCTAAATTATAGTTGCACAGACAAATTATTGGTTCTGATGCAAGATAATTTTTATTCATTTTTTCCTACAGGTTGATTTGATTTTTCTCTAAAAGAGGCACTGAAATGATTGAAAAATAAAAGCCAAAACATAATACCAATATATTTACCTTTATTTTATTGCTTATCCACATATTCTGCACACGTGCACGTTCCGTGTCTCTAACACCTGCATGGTATGTTCCAGCTTTGATGCCTGCTTTGTTTAAACTAGCTGTAGTGGTTTCACATTCTTTTTGTGACAAGCAATACACGATTCCACAATCTCGAGGAAATTTGCTTTTAATTACACTGATGATGTCATTTACAACTGTTTTGGGTTTCTTTTCAACAACTTCATATTGAAGATTTGGTCGATTGAAGCTGCATATAAACCTATAACGTTCAAGATTTCCAAGTTAATATTCATTTTGTACATTTTCATCGCAGAGAAATTTAATTAACATTAACAGTCACATACCCAAAGATGGGGGGGGGGGGGGGGGGGCGGCAAGGCAAAGATGAACCTCACAGTACCTGTGTAGGTACTGAGATATACCAAATGCAGGAGGGCATTCAATATCAAATAACTTAATGCTTTAATGCTAGTTTAAAATAGAATTAGACGCCTTAGTAACAGGTGACCAGGATGTTGCTAGGGAGAACACCAATGTTTTGACATGTCACGATATTTGGTAAGCGAGCACCTTAGTAACAGAGATAAACAATTTCATGAGCCCGTGGATATAGTGTAGAATCAGTTGAAAAATACATGTGTAAGAGTAGAAACTTCGCCCAAGAGTGCACCTTGGTTATAAAAGTAAATAAATAATACGAATCCGTTGGTAGGGAATATCAAACAGAATTTTGTACAACAATGAATACGAGTTTTCCTGGATCGAAGAACGGAAAAAAAAAAAGTTAGTTGGAGCTCAGATTTCATAGCGTGAGGATCATTTCTGCATTTAGGGGATGCGTGCTCAAGTTCAGACTTGGTATATTTTTGTGATCGAAAGTAGAGACTTGGAAAAATTTTGGACTTTGGGACTTTAACTTTTTACGTGAGTGAAAGTGGAACATAGAAACATTTTGGTGAAACTGAGCACCGACTTGGATTATTTTCACACCGATAGGGAGGAATTTTTAAGAAACATGTCAACTTTAATTAGTTTTCACCAGTGATGAAGGTGAAGCACCAGGCTAATGAACTTGTATATAGTTTGCCGAACAAGGCGAGGACTTTAATTATTTTACAAATGGATCGGGACGTGTAAATAACTGTAGAACTGTTTATTTGAACTTTGATTATTTTCACCAGTGCTGATGGTGATATGGCAGGCTAGTGCAAGCAGCTTCGGGCGCATGAATAACCGATTCAATTAGTAATACGCGGGTAGGCATCTGCATGGACGCATGACTAGTGCATTATGTGAATGGGAGTGACTTCGTAGCGTGTCAGAAGATTCAAGATAGAAGGCATCAAGACTAGAGCTGGTAACCGGTCTGTTGGAGGTGATGGTGTGGAGATACGCGACGTCCAAGCAAAGCATCAAACGATACAACGGGATGAGAGCTCAGGTTAACGTTTGTACGAACAATTATTTTATTTTTCATGATCATGACCAAAGTCAATAATTTTTAAAGAGTGTTGTTTCGATTCAAATGAAATCTTTGATTATAATAAATTCAAATTGTTCTAGTGTTAAGAAAGTACAAAAAAAACAAACGTGGTTATTATTGTGCAATCTAGCATATCATTAAAATAACTTTCAGGTTTTGTCGTTTTCCGTATGGAAGCGAGCCGACAGGGGGCAGATTGTGGTTGAACAATGAGGTAAGCCGAATTGTGCCCCTTGCATATTCGAACCCATGACAGAAGCAAAACGTGTCAATAGAGAGATATCTTGGATTTGATACGTTTCAGTACGATGTCACTGTTTCATTGTTTGCAACTTTTATTATTAGAATATTTTTTAATCTTATGTGTCAGTTTTGTCGTTTAATTCTTATCAAAAGTTAACAAAACAATTCAACATCATCATTGTGTCTGATCACTTCTCTGGTGTTCTCTGAAGCAAAGCTTGCACATGAACACTATTGTGTAGAGAACAGTTTGTGCATCTGGAGGAAAATAGTGAAAGCTGAACTAGTTCTTAAAAGAAAGAACACAACCATCTGTGTGTCTTTGGAAAGGATCCCAAATATAAAAAAAGGTTCACAATATATTCGGGATTGTAATCTTTCAAAACTAAACATATTTTAGCACACTCACTGAAAATGATTGTGATATATTGGTAATTTCACGCAAAAACTAATTCTTAAATGCATTTTTAACTATATAAAATAATCCTCCTAATAATTTGCAATTTATTCTGGGGTCAGCCATTGAATCTCCTTCCCATCACCAATCTCTGGGTAATATGCACAAATTTTCTTGCCCAATGGCTTGGAGGGTAGAGAGAGTATTAGTTAGCAGGAAAAGCAGGTATTACTTATGGAATCAGTCATTACATTTTATACAGCAATACCAATCTCTGGAGAGTCAGTCATGCCTTTGCAACTTTCTAATAATTTGAGGTATTTCTATGAAGGATCTGACCATGCTTCAAGCATTTCTTTAAATTTTTTGGAGAAAAACATGAACAGGAGTTCTCGTATTCAACAGCAAATAGTTTTTATTATGCACCAACAAAGATGTGTGTGGAATGTTACCATCAGTGCTCATTGCAAGCTTTTACCTTCAACTGTTTATTGTGCCAGAGAGGGAAAAGATGGGCAGGTAGAAAGATTGTCAAAAACAATAGCATGGATAATACAAGAATGGATCTGATATGCAAAGTTATGAGAACGATAACATACCATTTAGTCTGCTTCATACCCAATTGATGAAGAATATCTATTCGAACCCGCTCTGTAGCAGTTGCTGTCAGAGCAACAACCGGTATATCAGGATATTTGCGGCGTAGCTCATTCAATCTTTTATAATCAGGCCTGAAAAAAGAGTAATCATGTTTAAAATCACTTGAATCTATTAGAAAGAAAGAACAAAGATTTTTGATTGCATTGTCTGTGTTATTCATTTATAAAAATACTTTAATTTATAAGATAAGTTTTCTTCAGACAGTTAAGATACACATTCTTGAAAAGACAATGTACTACTTCAAGCATGACAGTGATACCACCTTTCATAATAAAATGTTTACAATGTAACAGACACTTTGAACATTTTTATAAGCTATGAAGAAAAGAGAAAAAAATCAATTTTATGAATTTGCATTCAATTTTTTGTGAACACAACACTTGGATTTGATATATTACAAACCATGCAAATTATGGATGTGTGTAAAAAACAGAGGCAATAATTTCTTAGTAATTTGAAATTTTTGTAATCAAGAGTACCCTCTAAGGGAAAGTTGAACGTCTATCACTCAATGTAAGGTATGGAAATGAAATACAGTTATCAACGTTGCCTGGGATGCACATATCTGTGTTCTGAGTTAACTTTGAATTGTTCGCTAACATCAGGGTGGACAATAAATGCATGCTTTCAGCAACTTCTTATCTGGAGAGAGCAAGATCAATTATTAGGGAGAAGAACAATCAAACATGTATAAGAAATGTATACATTTCTTCATTTACAAAATAATTTCATGAGTTATGCATACTTGAGCACTAGAAGAGAACAATCAAATGTGTAAGAGAACTTTCTAAAATTCTTTTTATAAATTAAAGGAGCAACATCAACATAAACGTTCTTATTTTATTGATAATGTTTACATAAAGTTATAATACTGCAATTTCTAGCCAACTAATACTTCACTCATCACTTTAAAAAAACTTGTGCAATATAAACTCAAAATTATATGAAAATTGTAGTTTGCAAAAAACACCAGAATTTGTGAAATGATGTAAAACCTAATATTGAAGAATAAATTGCATTAAGAATTAAATCTCTAGCTTTAACATTGAAGGTAAAGGTCTGGTAAGAAAAAACTGAACTTTGCCCTTATTTAACTCAACAGTATTGGAAAATTACCAGTATTCTGAAAAAGTTGACATCAAATTATATCCAAATCTGATCTGGCTGTAGATTGTAACAAGAAAGAAATCTCTATCTTTAATAGTGCAATTGTAGAAATGTCAAAGAAACTTTGATGTTTTGTGATTTTCAAAATTAAGGTTTTAAAGAATCATGTCTATGCTGAATTATTAAGCACACTGTGCTCTCTTTGAATGAATAATTTAATGTTAAAATTGGGAGCTGTTTTTGAAAAAATGTGGTTTATGTTTTTTAAAATTCTTTTTACTTTTTGGTCAAATTTCACCAAAATTATATTAACACTTCTCACATCTTCAAAACTTGTACCAGGCTTTCTTTAAAGAACTAATTTTGAAGGACAGATTTTATTAAGAGAAAATCTCTATCTTCAATGATGAAGTTGTAGGAGAGGGTTCAAATATTTTCAAGTTTTGAAATTTCAGGTTTTAATGAAAGTGAACTAAAATGCTTGCTATTTTTAAAAAGTGTACTTCATTCTTTACAAGCAAAATATTGTAAGTAAAAATTTTGAGAAAATTTTGGAACTTTACTAGGGGGCTTCTCTTTCAATTCATTGACATGTAGTATGTCAAGAGAGCAATAATTAAAGATAAATAACAATATCACTCAAATATTCTAGAACAATTACCTGAAGTCATGACCCCACTGGGACACACAATGAGCTTCATCAATTACAAAACGAGCAATCTTACCACGACTATATAGGTTTTGTATTGCTTCCATGCATCTACTGCTACCAATTAGCTTCTCAGGAGTGACATATAACAACTTCAATTCTGAAAATTTCAAATTAAAAGACTATAAATAGCTTTTTTTACAATTGAATTATTCTTACAATATCAGAAATAAATATAACACGTCCTTGAAGCTCTGATAAAAACATTGCATTTCAAGAAACTATTTATTAATAATACATTTTGATAATAAAACAAGACCTATTAATTTGTAACACAATGTGTTTGGTAGAAAACTGTTTTATGTAATTGATTTTGGCCCTCAAAATCTTGACCTTTTTTATAACTTCTCAAACTTGTAAGTAATTCCTATAATTCAAACCCCCCATACATTGAAATAATTTTTTAATGAACTTTTTGTACTCTTCAAAATTTGAGTAATGAAAGGTCCACTATAAAGAGAATTGTCACAGGTTTTTCCACATAACAACTCAATTTAATATCTATGTACTTATTCCTCATAAATATTTCAGATATTCAAAATCAATTCCTATCTTGAACTTTGTAACTCTTTACCACCGTTGTTCTAAAACAACCATAATAATTTAACACACAATGGTTCATATTTTTAAAATAACAAATACTCCAGGAAGAAACCACTTTCAGGAGAGCAGCTGACACAAGAACAGTGAACACACATAATTTGCTTCATAAACCACATTTATATTTCACAATTCAGTATTACTCATAAAACCAGAAATAATCCCAAGTTGCATGTCTGTTCATTACTCACAATTAGGTCTCTTCTAGCCTACCATTCGAGAAAGTGAATTCCACATGTCTTGATCTACTGTTGGGGAATTGACCATTTTTTTTTTCTAGATTCTTTCAGAACATTTCAAGAGAGTTCCCAAAGAAATGTGTTTTTACAGGATTTGTGTCTAAAATAGGTTTTGGGTTTTAAGGCACCAATGAAGGTGATCGGTGGCTTATTTATATACTCTCAACAAGATATGTAAGATGGCACTATTTTTAGTTGGAATATTCTGAAAGAATTTAAACAAAAACACATTTTTTGAAGGTTCAAGGCACCTACAGTGGTGAAATGCTGTGAATTTCTATTTCTGCTTTTCTGGCATAATGAGTCATGACTTAATTTATCAGATTGATGATAATCAAACCTTATTATGTAATGAATCATACAACAAATATTCGAAAAGTATTTTTATTGATACTTTTGCTTGTCAATTTCTATGCCAAGGATGGATGAGCTACCCAAATGTATTACGTTCCAAATTTATTTTTATTATAAAAACTGCATCACACAAATAAAACATTTTAACATGAAAATACCCACTGAAGGTACCAAGTTAAGCTAGTTGAATATATTACTCGATCATTCTTCTTAAATTGTAAGAGCTTAAATAACACATTCTTTAATCACTGAAGAAACAACTGTAGATGTAAAACACACCTCAATATCATTTACGAATTAATAAAACACAATTCCATAAAAAAATTAATTTGAATCATTGCTTCTTTAAAATATCACTGAAAAATAATGTATGCATTAAAAATTGTATCAGATAAAGAAACTGTATTCTTTACTTGGTTCTCTCATTGACAAGCGAATGTAAATATCATTTTCTTCTTTTGCATCACCAGAAAGACGTCCAGCAGGAATCTACAATGAAAAAACAAAAAAGCATTTACAAAACAGTCAACTTTTAATTGGAAAAGCAATAAATGATTTGTGACCTTACATCTAGGGCATTCAGCTTTTGAACTTGATCCAGGATTAATGAGATTAATGGCGACACTACTATTGTAACGCCAGATGAAATAACAGCAGGAAGTTGATAACACAGCGATTTTCCCCCACCAGTTGGCATCAGAATGAAGCTATCATGGTTCAAAAGAATAGAATTGATTGCTTGGAGTTGACAAGGTCTAAACGAATGCAGACCAAATACTTCTCGAAATGCCTAAATGAAATGAATATAAATTAATAAACAGCAATAATCACGCAATTTATAGAATAATAACTTATAGAACAAATATTTTGTTTCACCTTAAGCATTTCTTTTGAATGAGGAAAATCAGTGCCACTAAATTCTTTAGAAATACCATCATTTTTGGTACTTGACGAAAATTTACCAATAAAATTACTCTCATCAACTGATGAAGGTAATGTACTGCTAGTATTGTTTTCAGATTCACTTAGGATACTATCATTGGCAAAAGTCATATCAATGTTATCTTGTCCGTCAAACTTAGATTTCATTTCCACATTACTGCCAGTATATTTTGGGGAAGTTATGGGCCTACTCAAAGGATTCTCTATAAGTAATAACAAGAGAAACAACTTTGAAATGTTACAGCCTTTAATATTTTATAACTCACAAAAACATTTTAATAATACCAACTTTCAGGAGAAGCAGGTTCTATGGTATAGTCTTCCAAATATTGAGAATAATCAATATCTTCTATCTCTTCTTCTATCAAGAATTTATTTGGTGATTTTATGGTTGGTTTATTTCCATCACATTTGTTCTGAGAGTCAGACTGAGTGACATTTCCTGTAAATAAAACTATCACTACATTAAAAGTTCAGTTTGTATTCTAGAAAACACCGAGTTCTGCTACAACATACTCTGGAAAACAAAAAATAAATAAGTAATGAACCAGGCCACATAAGTTTGGGTTCATACAATGGCCAACAAAATCAAATACTTAATTTCCTGCACATTTCCATGACTTTCTCTCAAACAATTTAAGTTTATTTCCTTTCATCATGCTTTGTAATTACATGATCAGTTAAGAAATTGTCAATATATATTTTAACTCTTTAATTAATATATAGCATGATAGTATTTTAAATCGATAACTACATTGGTGTTATTCAAAATATTATGTTCAAATCATTCATATTGTCACATTACATAAATATGTGAAAAGAATACTGATTCTTCACTTCTACTATTAAGCTACTTTTTCATTCAACAACCAGAATTGAATAACAGCAATGAAATGAACACAATAGGTCTCTTCAAAAACTGTTGCTAATCCAAAAGTATTCAAGTTCCTTGATAAGTAATAAAACTCAAAGACTTAAGCAGATCATTTTTCTAACAAGTAAATTCAGGCAAATCCCATGAAGGCTTTTATATTGTTAGTGAATCTGCACATAAATTTCACAGTAAATACACAAAAATGTCCCCACAAAATTAAAACAAAGTTGTTTCTTGAATTTTTCTTTAAGGAAAGAATAAATAAAACTTCAATAACTAGAATGGGGCATCGGCACACTTATTACTTTTAGCACAATTACTTATAGCTAATTATTCATGAAATAAGAGAACACAAAGAAATATGAATGACTAAGTTACAAATAATTCCAATTAGCTTTTCTGACTGAAAATTCCCACTTCTGATATTTCTTAAAATTAGCAAACCTTCAACTCAAAATAATAGCCATATTTATTTAATATTCCTTATGGCAGGAAAATTTCCACATAACCCTGAGGGGGAAAATAACACAGTGCGAACAACATGCAGCTTAGGACCTTCAGTTTGTCATCACTGAGAACAAACAATTAGTCCAAAAAAACAAACAAAAGAGCTTAGTCTGGAAAATTAAATTGTCATAAAATTCACAATATCAAATTACAGCATACTGGACTTTATTTCACAGTTAATGAAATGTTAATTACATACTATGTAATGAATAACAAAAACAATATGACAGAATATTGTACTAATGCTCTAAATCTCTGTACAATTTAAAAAATAAATAATTACTCACGAGTATTTTTTTCAGACATCTCTGTCCTTTTGAAAAGTGGAGTAGCCAATTTGTGGACAGGACTTTTGGTAGGTAGATCAGGAATGGCAGTGCTTATATTTGCACCATTTGCAGATGGCATCACTTCTGAAGAACATTTCGGCTGTCTGTTAAAAGTTAAACTCTCTGAAGGTTTTGACGTTGCTGGACTCACTTTGCCCTTTTCCTGAATTACATTCTTACCATGGGAGGATGGTCTCTTAAATACAAATTTGCCTGATCCTGTTTTAGGGGTGACATTATTTACTGTTTCCATTTCTTTAGAGGTAGGAGGTGTGCATTCCAAACTTGAAATGTTCCCTTCGCTCTCACTGTTCAATGCAAACCCCAACGTACTTGACACATTACTGGGTTCATTGGCTGACTTATTTGAATTACCAAAGGAATTACGAGCTGTAACACATTTCTTTTCTGGTGACCAAGAACATTGTAAATCTTGTTTAAATTGCAAATATTCATTCTGTGCTTTTACAGGAGCCTTTTTTAAAGGTGATCTTCCACAATTATCATATTTATCAGAAGCAATTGCATTTTGTACACTAGCTGATGGAAAACCGAGTAAAGGTGATTTGTTTGATTTATGAGGCTTGCTTACAGGTACTTTGACTTCATCACAATCGCTACTAGCAGACTGTGTAACTGAGGTAGATCTTCCACTAAGCGGAAAATCCACTTTTCTCAGACGATCTAATTGCTTCTCTTGATTCACTGACTTCTTAAATGATGCATCTTCCCTACATTCTGTGAAATTATTTACACTTTCAGCCACTGGAGTAATGTTTTCTAATAGAGAAAGTTCTTTGTTTACTTTGGAAACGAGCTCTCTCATTTTGTCATAGGTAGGGACATCAAAGCCTGGCAATCTTTCTAAGAGACGAGTAGGTATTGCTATGAAAGCATCAAACACTTTCTGAAGAACTGAATTGTTGAATTTTTGTAGTTCAATTTTAGATTTCATGGTCTCCCCTGCTGTATTTATGAAAGGACCCTAAAAGAAAAAGCATTATTACTCAAAACATTACCTCCACTGCATACACTATAAAGTACTGAAACCAACTTACTTCTTTTTTAAGAAGCATTTCACCATGACTGATTAAACTGGAAAGACTATCATCAATTCCTAAGGGCTTTGCATATTCAAATGAATCTGGAAAGGTAAAAAAGTGGTAGTAAATTTCAAATCTTAGCCCACTGTGTCGATTACAAAAGGCAAATAGTTACAGTCCACAGCTAGATTGGAGTTTTATTAATGGAAAAGTTATATTTACATTAAGTTCCTAGGCAAAAATTGTATTAACTCTCGTTCAAATGGAGACTGTAACACACCAGTCAGTCTCTACCCAAAACATAAAAATGTACATCTTCTAACGAGCGTCCTAAAACCGATTTTTCTGTTTTCCAGAAAGTTGACACCCTGCATTGTTGTGCCTTGAATGTAATTTAAAAAATAAAAGGTAAATTTCAATCTTTTAAAACTTTAAACTTAAGACAATGAAATAGTACATTTAAAAAAGCATTGAGATTAAAAGACATTTACAATCATTATAATGATACACATTGTTCTCGCTCTGACTACTGATATTTTGTTTTTTTTTGGCAAGACACAAAATAGTAATCTAAAGATACCAAAGATAAAAAACACAAAATAGTACCCAAAACAAATCTTGAAATTATTGCACTAGTTTCGTTATTACAGTAACTGTCAAATGTTATTGCTTCATTATAGAATTTTTACAGTAACTGAAAATGCAACTTAAAATGTGTGGAACATTATAAATATCATATTAACTAAGCCTCTCTAGCAGTGGTTCTCAGAGGACATGTTACCATTTACATGGGTGTAATGCAAGAATGGTTTTTCTCTATACTCTCTATGAGTGTGCCACAAGCCAAAAAAAGGTTCGAGAACAATTGCTCTTGAATGAAACAAAATTATCACAAACACATGTTTTACAACAAATTGCAAGCACAAAAGAGGTCAAGCAAAAGAAAAAAATATGTATTAAAATAATTATTACAGAAAATAAATAAATACATAGCATATACATACCACTCGAACTATCACTACCAAAGAGGTCGTGAAACTTTTCTTTTTTAACCTCTTTTACTTCAGGTCTCTTTTGTTTATCAACGTCCCAAGAACCACTTTCATTTAATTCAGCAACATTTGTAGGATTTGGTATGGCATTATCCGATGATAAATCCAAATTATCCAGAATTGAAGGATGTTTATTAGATAAATGCTTTATTTCCTAAATAAAAATAAACAATGAAGTTAAAAAAACAACAATAAAGCAACATTAAAATACACAAAAGAAAATAAATTGTTCAGTAGTAAATTCATTATTCATATAAGTAGAAACGGTCTGCCATACATTTTTATAACCAATCAAAGAAATGATCAAACATTTATTATATGGAAAACTGGTTTTAAACATTAAAAAAAGTATGCATTTAAACTCGAATTTGTAAATTATAATGGAGGGCTGATTTTACCATGGAATAAATTAGATACCAAAATGTTTATTTTTCTCATAATTTATGGTTTATCGTGCCAACAATATAAGCATTATGCATTTACCTGGCTTTCCTTCTGAAGATTCAATTTCTGAGATGATTGCACGGTTCTTTTTGTCAACTTATCTATAATACAACGAAATAAGCAAAACAAAAATCACAAAGAAACACAAAACATACTTCACATCTCATAGAAACTGGAATACCTTTTCTGTCATTCTTATCGATTTTCACTGTCCTAGATTTTGGGCATTCTTCATAGCTATCATTAACACTTTTCTGTGAGGAAGATTTCTTACTTCCCTTTGAACGATCGCCTAAAGAAAAGCAATGAAATAACAGCAATTAAGGTTGTACGTAATGACACATTTTGACGATAAAGAAAGTTACTAAAACTTACTAGAGACACTGGCAAAAGAGTCGTCAAAATCGACGAAATCGTCGTAATCGTCCCACGAATCTTTGCGTTCTGTTTTCATTTTGTTCACTATAATTACTGTTCATTACCCGAAAATCGAAAGCATAATCTAGGGTTTAATTTAAAGATTATTCTGAACTACTCGAAGGACCACTACTGTCTATTTTGACAAACACTAAAGAAAAGCTGACTATGTCGATCCGAGGATTCCCTTCTGAACCAATTCACACACATTATTCCAAACTACAACCTCATCACAATAGTTGTCCTGATAATGAGTTTTCATTCACTGTCATATGCCCGTGACCACTTATGTATCAATGTGGGATAATTCATAACCAAGAACGAGTAATTGCTCAAGCTCACATTTACCGCCAATCCTTTGACAACTTCGTTCCCTTTTATCAGTTCATATGTTATACTCTTTGACCCAAGCACTCTTCCATAGAAAATCATTGCGTGATATCTTCTGATATCTCAGAATATGCACAAAGTAAATTTGTAGGAATGTTCAGAATGACGCCACAACGTTTGGCGGGAAAGTATTGGGTAGTGTAAGGGAGTCCTAGGGAGTGTTTGCATTGTGGGACGGCCGAGGTTTGTGTTTTATATCACATTTGTTATTTATAATCATATTTATAATCTTTAGGTTCTTTAGATTCTGGCTGCACATCTCGTTCACAAATTTAATTTAAAGAACCTGTATCCTATCACACAAACATTATACTTGGGTTTTTATTTCTTGGCGCGTCTTCAGGATGGAATATCTCACGGTATTTCGGGTCGTTCTCTGTCGTGCCGCTGGGAGTCGCATGATCGTGGCTGTATCGAGCAAACCTGATAATCATGCGACTCCTTCACAATCGAGAACGACGTGAAATACCGTGGGATATTCCATTCTGACGACAAGCCCCCACGCGCTAAGAAATAAAAACCCAAGTAAAAGTCACTATCTTTTAATTTTGAAAATCGTTCAAAGTCAATATGACCTTAGAGATAATGCTAAGGTGTTAATTTGTAATAAAATGAAATGCATGAAACATTTGGATCCGTGTGCCCTATAAAAAGTGCCAAGGCATTTCGGGTCTCGGTGCTATTCGAGTAGAAGTGACTCCTGTGTATTTTTATAAACTGTCGGATTTTTAAGTATTTGTTTAAAACATATATTAATTATGATTGAGACATTAAACTTTATTAATCGTTCTGACAAATGCAGAACGTTCATAAATACAGTCCCCAAAATGTTCGTAATATTTTGCAGAATGGAGGAATCCTAAACACCAATTCAACCAAAATTTCACATAATTTAACGTATAAATTATTAATATATTAATTATAATAAATATTTGGTAACTTAAAGATATAAATAAACTAGTGTACCCGTGCGAGAACTCTGGCATGTTAAACCCCACCCTTTCCCTATCCATTTGAATATCCTATTCATTAAGAATATCCTATTCATTAAGAAGGAAAGTTGTTAATAAAAAGTGTTTGTTTTAAAAAATGTATGTATGTAACTTCTAATTACTTACAGAATATCAAACAAAAATAACAACGCAACTGATCTTGGAAACAAATTTTCAATAAAGGTTTATTCAGCATTATAGAGAAATATTCTTGGAACAATTCATACTTCTTTAAAAACATTTGAAGACATTATTCAATCTTCCTTCCCAGAGTTAGCTTTTCGCTTTCCTCGATTGTCACAAAAATATTACAAAAGATTTTTACTCTTGAAATAGCCAAGTAAAGTAATGCAAAATTACCGGATCGGGCAAATACAATCCTTCTCTTTGCAATATTATTTAACTTTCCTTGATATGTTATGTGGATAAGAAGGGATTTTGAAGTGTCAGGGTGCCAGCTTGCTTGGGTGCGAAAATTGAAAAATTATTTGTATACTAAAAAGTATTGGATTATTTTATGCGTTCTTGCGTACCTCAAGAAAAGCAATTCCGAGCCAAAAAATAATCAAACTAATATTTTCAACCCTGAGTACTAAATATCATTTGTTACCATTAGCATAGCCCGCTAGTATGCATAAAGGCCTCGGCGCTTCGACCTGCTTCTTGTTATAGAGAAAAGTTCCGCTACTGACCGCTGGCGCGCTGCTGCCGACCATTCGTCGATCAGATACTCCATGCAAATATACGGAGATCCGCATCAAAAACAGAAATTTTCGAGGATTTAAATTCAAGTATTTAGACCTCTCCATTAGTTCATTCATAACGGCAGTAATGTTCTTCACGATCACTGATACAAAATGTTCACAAATTACGTCAATGAGCGTCATTAGAAGTACGACACTCTCGTTACACGAAAGGAGACTGCTTCTTTGTAAAGCTGGCTTAATATATTTTTGAAGATTTCTTTTCATAACAAACCTTGGAAGCTGTGATACAGCTTTCACAATAAATTTCTCTTCCACCTTCAGGGATATTTCAAGATGAGATTGATTTATTTAACACGTCGAGAACCATCCCTGCTACTTATCTTCACATAGTAAATAAATATTAACATACATTCTTAATGTTTCTAAACATCATTAAAATTTATAATTCTTACTTTGGCTATCTCAGTTTATTCTCAAAATTCGATACACATTTTAAAAATCATAAACAATTTCTGTTTACGTTCAATGAGAACACACTGGCTGAAGTATTTCTGGGAATGATCGTCTGATACAGTTTTGGATGTTTCTGGTATTGTAACACATTGCAATCAAATAGCGATACATTTTCTCACAAATGTCATTGCGGTTCACGAGATGTCTGATTGTTGATTTTTATTTCTAATGACTGATATATTGCTCTATCATTGTTGTGGAATTTGGAAGTGGCCTACACAAAGGATTAAAAATAGTTTCTACATTGTTTTTTCAGCTGCTCTTTTTGAAAATTTCTGATAGTTTTTTTTCTTGAACGTCCAAGAGCGCCGATATGAATTTCGCTAGTTGTAAGTAACTTTCTGATTCTATCTCTATTGTGCATCCAAACATTTGATTGCAGTACGGCGTCTTATGGAGTATTGCCCTCTCTTTCTATCCAATACAATTTTGCATAAGACCCTCTCTTTCTACCGCAAGCTGTGTTGCCGATTCAGGAAGCTCGGGGTTATTCGACTCGTCTATCTTGTTTCACGCGCAAATACTTAACAAGTTCATTCAACGATAGCTTCAGTTGTGTTAATCTTAGACAATTGAGTTTTTTACCAGTTATTCCCTGAACACTAATGAGTGTGATGGTTATTTTGTCATTTAGTTATACGGTTTAATTTCCATGAAATTAATTATAAATGATAGCCAAATGCTTATTTCTACATTTTCACGTCCTTAAATTTTCACTATGCGAGAAACTTTTTTATTATTGCAGAAAAGCACAAACACCCAGGGGATGAAATGACAAGGGAAGTTCAAATTTTGATATGAGACCAACCACATTTCTGTATGAATCATGGTTCTTGAGTTAGACGGTAATAAAAACAATATTTCGTGTGCTCCGAACGAACATTTCATGTCGTTCAGTGATCTTGAATACTTCTCAGCGATTCTCAACAGGCGATGTGAAAGGAAAAATAGAGTATTTATTTTTGAATTTCACTTATTAAAAACAGGGAAATACATTTAAACATATCTAAAAATGAATTAGAAATTTCACTGTAATAATATTAATGCCAAAGACATTCAACCAGTAGTTGTAAAATAGGCTTTCAAATCCAAATATGAGATGAATTATTAGGTGAGTGTTCGAAAAGAATATAATGCATAGTCCGCACAAACCCTTGCAGTATTTGATACAATTCATGTCATCTCACCTTTGTGAATAGGCATTTTCCCTTTATTTTACATAAAAAGTGGATGTATTGGACGTACAAAATGACTTGGAACTGAAACTTAGCAATAATGACCTTGATATTGATGTCATTCGCGCAAAATAATTCAAGCCCCGTCAGTGTGTGATGAATTAACAATGTTCCAACTGGATTTGGACTTGTTTTGCTATTGATATTTCAGTTGTAACTCTCATTTAAAGGTCTGTTTTTTTTAAATAATAATTCTAATAAAAATAACACATATTTTTTATCAAAAATCTTTGATTTCTAATATTAAGCCATCTATTTAACATGTTTTGAAATTATTTCCGTTCAAGTGGTATTCCAATTTGCTCCAGGCTTGTAAGTGGTACGTACTGAAGGAAGGGTGAGACCCCCTGCCCAAATCCCATCTTGCTTATGAATAAAATAGTAAAAATAACTTTGTCCTCTGTGACCTTCACACTCTCAGAATGGCGAAACCCTGAGTTGTCAACATCTATCGTCCATGGGAAGACAGCTCCCCTTTCGTGGGACATAAGGTATTAGAAGCGAGTGCAGCAAACATTCTCAACATTTCGCCAGCTGGTAGAACACCAAGCAAAACACACATACTATTAAAATTTTGAAGTGTTAGGGAGTATTAGAAATAGTGTATTAGAGACGTTTTGCATCAAGACCTTTCATGACCTCCGCGCTTCCTGCAACGAGCAAAATTGCATCGGCAGTGCCAAAAATGTTTATCAATCGATGTCAGATTTTATAGCACGTTCCTTCTTTGACAACTGATGGCAAAGGTCATATCCGTTAGTCTCTTTTTAGTTTCAACGCCACAGTATACTAATTTTACCGAAGTCGTAAACCAATGCTATTTTTAAGAAACGTGAAAAATAAACTTACATACGGTGCACTTTATGTTATTGTTTTGAAACTTTTTTTATTAGAACCCGTTATTGTGAAAATTTTGTTTCTAAGCAAAAGTGAAATGTATTTATTTGTTTGTCCTATATCGAGATAACATTTTCAGAGGCTCGTATCTTTGCAATAATTGTAATTGGATTATTCCACGTATGTGTTCGACCTTCTTGTATTTCCGAACCTGTCATGTAAACACCCGTTTTTAACACACGTTTTTTTTTTGCACCCTCTCCCTGGAGAGGGTGCTGCTCAGACCCTGACGACAGCGGCAGGTCATGAAAAGTATGAATACTAATTGCCGCAAAATCACTACTTGCGATGCTTCTTTCTTCAAAAATCAATATTTATGGATTTTAAAAGGTGCTTAACAAGCTGGCAAAATTTCATGTCAATCCGAGTATCAAGCACGGCGAGTGTTGCGTGTAAAGAGCTGTACTGCTGAGAAGTGACAACGCTGTTCTCCATAAGCTCTGTACTGCAATCAAATGCTTGGACGCTCTATAGGTGAGAACGTTTTTGCCAGAGCAATAGTGATTGGGAGTGCTTTTTCATGAGTGAACTTTTATGGGTGTTATTCATAGCAGCGTCAGTATTTATTTATATCAGCGCCCATCATCCGTTTTAGCTCTACTTTCTTCCAGTTATTTAGCGATTTTTTCTTCAACAACAAACACTTTTTCTATTTTGAATTTGTACTTTTTTGAGCGTGAAATATAGAATTGTGAACCAATACAGTTTGAAAATATAAAAATAGATGGTATAAAAACTGATAAAATAATACTTAACCTTTTTTCGTTTTCATCCATTGGCTTTAAAAACTTTAAAGACATTGGGTGGTATGAATAAAACTGAGTATGTACTACTTACTTACATTTTATAAATAAATACTTCAAAGTATATGAATAAACTTTCTGAGTTTATACTCGCATTTTGAGTATGTACTCGTATCTGAGACTGTTATGAGAATTTACTCATGTTTCTAGAAGAAAGTGCATCAAGGACCTCTTTTAAATACGAAAATCACTCGACGTGAAATTACATTTAATATAAGAAAAACAAAATAATTTAGTAACACTCAGTGGCGTAGCTAGGGGGAGACAGGGGGGCGGCGTGCCCCGGGTGACACCATTCTAGGAGTGACACTAACAAAATTATTTTAGTTGGAATTATATAATTTAAATAATTTACTTAACAATTTTATATAATAATAGTTTTCTTAGTTTTAGTAGTTTGAAAATGTTATTGTTGGAATTATATAATTTTTATGGTTTAGTTAAAAATTATTTATATTAATTTAATAAGTATACATTTAAATCATAAGCATAGATTATAATTTAATTGCAATTATTCTTAATTACATAGATTTTTTATATATTATAAATAACTATCATGTGCAAATATGTTTGTATTTTTTATAAAATAATGTACAATCTATGCAGCAATAGATATTTGTATTTTTAATTTATGGGGGTGACACCAACGCCACTTTTTTTATAAAGCTACGCCACTGGTAACACTGAAAGAACTACAGACAAAAGTAACAACAAAAATCACGTTCTGAATGACATTAGAATCTGAGAATTTTCATTTCTCCTAAGAACACCAAATCTTCTATAATTTTCATCTTTTAGGAAATATTCTTTCATGAATTACTCTGTAGGAATTTAATCCAATTTGGAGCAATAGTTAGCAATAATTAGGAACGCTCCATAACCTCCTCTACACTTTTCGAAACAGTAATTTGTTGGATCCCCAAATCCACTCTGAAGACCAACAACACGAAGAATATTTTTCAATTTAATTTTGTTGTTAAGACTTTAGAGCTCATCCAAAAGTCTCAGTTTTTCATTGCCGAAAATAAGGTTATTTAGTCGCTGTACATTTTCTTGTGAAAATCTAAACATTTAAAATTCCTTTCGTTGGTACAGCGCCTTTCTGCATACAGCTTTTGTTTCTCACATCTGTAAGAAACATAACTATAGCTCAAAGTGAACGCCATCAACTCCACCAACGTATGTTTCAGTCAGAACTCAAAACTGAGTCTACTACAGAGCTTGCTCAGAGAAATATGAGTAAATACTTGTAACACTGAGAACATACCACTGTTTTATTCATATCAATTTCGAGTATATTCTCACTTTCGTCTAGAAACTTGAGTAAATTCTACTAACAGTCTCAGATACGAGTAAATACTCAGAACACGAGTATAAACTCAGAATATTTATTCATATACTTTGAAGTATTTACTCATAAAATGTAAGTAAGAAGTACATACTCAGTTTTATTCATACCACTATTTATTCATACTATTTTTTCGTTTTCATCCATTGGCTTTAAAAAGTTTAAAGACATTATGTGCATTATACTTCTCTTTAAACACCTGAAAATATAGGTAAATGTCATAAATAATTAAGAATAAATATTGTATTTTATAAGTCAAAAAGAATTACTGCAGCGTCTCTAACCAAGTAGATTTCACGCATGCTATTTCAGGGTTAATATGAAGTATTCACTTCACATTTTTTTTAAACAAAGTGCTCAGAGATATATAATTTTAGTATTCTATAGTATGATCACCAACATGAGTTTGCAATGCCTCATATTATTATACTGTATTACTCGTTCACTTTACATTTGCAGACGGCAGAATTAGGAACTAATTTTGTTTTGAAAGTGAAGGCCCGAACACACAACCGAGAATACACGAATGGTCCCAATGTCAATCAGCATCTGACCAATCAGCCGAAGGCAGCACAAGCGCTATGGACACAGCTGACGAATTATGCCTTTCTGACAGTGAGCTGGAGTCGTGCTCTTAAATGATTAAGATAATATACAATAAAATAGATCACACCTCACACTATTCACAACATTCGCGTACAATACTTTTACACTTATCTACTGCTTAATGGTTATGTTCTTGCACCGTCGGGGTTGTGTGTGCTGCTCACCGCCATCTATATCATATTAAACGGTCAGTATCTACTGCAGACGCGCGTTTCTCATTCAGTCGGCGGTGACCTCATGTAAACAGATCGCAGCGCTCCGTCTGCAAATGTAAAGTGAACGAGTAATAAGTGACCAAAATTTCCCGAAATGCGGACATTTGCATTTGTATTAAAGCGTCCAGAATGTCTCGTGAATAGTCGCCGACCAGCGCTCCTGCGGCCACAATGTGAAACTTTATCCGTTCGCTAGCTTCCATGGTCGGCGAAGTGTCGCGGCTGTTAAGGCCCGCAACATACTACACCGAGGAATGTGTTTCCAGAAATGTGCGCCGAGAAATGTGGAAAATCGAAACAAGGGACTCTTATGGACCCCCACACACTTGAGTTTCCTCGTTCGCCTCTGCGGAGGCGAAAGAGTTCCTCGCTCGAGTCGGTCGGCGAGCGAGTTTTCTCGGACACATTTCTACTCCTTCACTTGGTAAACGACAATTATAGGCGACAATTATAGGCGTTCTCTGCCGCAGGAAAACACCAAACAGTGCATAGAACTGAGTGAGGTTATAACATTTGGCAGTAAAAGATGCGATAAACTACCAGTTTTTTAATTGTTTTCTTGAATTTTCTCTTAAAACGGAAATGAACAAGCAAAAACTGTATGGAAGATATTCTTATTTGTGTAAAACCCGCTCGTAATGAGTAATATAAAAATAAAAATTTGAAGCAAGAAACTTGAAAGGGTATTGTGAATGAATTGAATTAATTTATTACTTTTCTTAATTGGTATTTATGAATGAATGATTATTAATTGTGAATTTTATTATGAATTATTTGATCATTCATTATCTATTCATTATTCAACCAACAAATATAGTAAACCAGAGCGTGGTAGAGATTACGGAGTTCAAGAAAATTTGCTGATATACAACTTCTCCCTTATACGTCACTTAACTTCCTGTTGTTTTTTTTACATTAAATAATGATTTGTATGCAATGTAATAGTGTGTTTCTCTATAGGTAATTCGAACTCGTTGAACAAATGGTTTACGATTATTGTAACAAAACAAGGATATCACGAGTTAAAATTACATAGCATTTAATAAAACAAGAAATGGGACTCTCAGATGATCTCATAGCTAAAACTGCTTCCATCACTCTCGGTTTGTGGCACATAGAGGCATTTCGAGACATCGAATAACCTCTTTGTAGTGTGTGGACGCAGCCTCGCCGGCCTCTTTCCACATTTCTCGTTGCACATTTCTCGTAACGCATTCCTCGGTGTAGTCTGTTGCGGGCCTAAAGCATACTAGCGGGCTATGACATTAGAAACAATTTAGTAGGCTTAATTAGACCTCACTTCGGTACATAGGAATGTTGCTCAAACGATGTTTGCGTATTGAATATCTTAACGAACCGACACCTTGAGTTTAATATCAAACGGCGTATTATTTACAAAATGAGTTTGCAGCTGGGCGTTCATGTACATACTTCCAGATACCCCCAACATTTAAATCGTGCGTTTGGACTGCGATTGTTGGGAGAGTCGCGGAACGTACGCTATTCTTTCTATAATTTTAAATTTAGTGGCGTTTGTAAATAAATTCACGTAGTATTATAGGTTAGCGCGTATTGGTTTTTGTTTTGCATTTATTTCAAGTTATTTTACTTTAGTTCATTTAAAAAGTTTGTTCTTTGTGTCGTGCCATGGCACAAGTTTTCTCCTACTACCTGCGTACCCGTGCGAGAACTCTCGCATTTTTAACCCCAAACTCATCACTATCGTCCTATTTCCATTCTAAGAGGGAAAGTTGTTAACGAAACGTGTTTATTTGTTTAAAAATGTATAAAGGTAACTTGCAACGTACTAACACAACATCACATAAAAATAAAAAAAACAATGCAATTGATGTTTTAAAGAAATTTTCAATAAAGATTTATTCAGTATCATGGAGAGTTTTCTTGGAACAATTCACAATACTTCCTTAAAGACATTTGAAGTAATTCTTCAATATTCTTTGACAGTTAGTTTTTAGCTTTTCACGTTAGATGCTCATGAAAAATATTAGCATGCTATATTAGCTATTAGCTGACTTTTGAGAAAGCTATGTGTCTGAACCCGCTGACTTGAGAATTTCATCGAATCACTGCTGATAACTAAAATATTGGTAAAGGTAAAACACAAACTCAGTCTTCACTCTCCACTGTACACCCACGTCCCTCCACAATTAAGTACACAGCACTTTTAGACTACGGCAAAACGTTAATTGAATCGTTTCACTACTAGCATCAGAAACATCTTCATAGGTATGAAGCAACTACAGTAGTACTTCAACTCATTGCTGGAGAGCAAATCTTGAATTAATGATTATTATGCAAATAAACCTCGTCAGATTGCACAAACCACGGTGTGTACAGAAAGCTTAAATATAAGATTGAGGAATCCTTCTAAGCGTGTCGTCATAAAAATGGCTATTAGCAAGAAGGGCTGAAATATTTAGGTGGCGTTGAGAGTTTTGAAGCGCCGAACCGAAAATTTAATTGAATGTACTAGGATGTCTCATCTTATAGATTATGGTGCGAAATACGTTTCTTTGAAGCCTTTGGCCTCAGAATTTTAGTCATTAAGGCCCTAGAACGCTTTATTTAGAAGTTATTTGACGATATATATTCGAAAGCATTGGCAAGTGTTGCGGGTTGCATTGGACATGAATATTTAGGTGCGTTTTTTAACAAATCCTTCATATTTTTTAAAATCAAAGTGCAATTCGTCACGTCTCTGTGAAATTCTCTTTCTTTAGAGACCTCATTTATAAAGATTGGTTGCGTGTGAGAGTCGCAAAAGAAAGGTATACTACTGAATAATATAGGAGATGAATGATGATGATGATGATGATGATATTTCACTTTGTTATCATCATATTAAAAAAGTATTTTTTAAGTTTCCTAAATTTCTATTCTTAAGTCACTCTATTGTCTCTAGCATGTAAGTCAAGTATCTCATAAAATCGTCTCTTCTCGCTTATTAGAGAACGTGAAGGAAGCTATTTTTTTCCTTCGAGAATATGACGAACAGTCTCTATCCTCTTTTACGGCGAGATGACGCGTTCATGATGAGAGGCCCCGGCCTTCGGTCTGTGTTTAAAAAACGTCTTTGAGCCTGTCCAACACATTTTATGTCAAAGTATTTTTTAAATTAACTAATTAAAAACCTTTTATTGGTTTAAAATACTTTTAATTAATACATGCTATTCCCATTTCAACTACGAGACACAGCGTCCACGTTCCCAATGCTTGTTTTTCGCTTTCGTCCACTGATTTCGCGACATTGCAGTCGATTCAGAGACGTTTTTTGATGATGAAGAATTTGTACATAATAAATTGAATAATGGTAGCATTTACATAATTTTAAACTAGTGGTGCTACAGAATGGCACAGACTTTCCCGTATTAGTTTTCTATTTTCTTGGGTCTTCGCTGGCTATTCGGAATTGCCACATACTCTTTCTTGCCAGCTACCATCTATCATCGCCAAAAGTACATTTTTTGGTCATTTTCTTAATTTTTCGGTTTCCTATTGGTAGAACAGAAACATTAATTTTAAAATATTAAAGAACACAAAAACCTAGCCGTAAATGGCAATTTTCTTTTAAAAATTATGTGCCGTTTAAGAGAAAATGGTGTTTTAGCGCTACTAAAAATGCGAAATTTGAAGCTCATTTTCACAGACAATGTTTGAGTTTTCAAAATACTTTATTTGAAGTTATTTGAAGCATGTACACTCACAAATATAATCATGTTTACAAATTTCTGGTAATGTGCATGTTAAAGATGTGAGAGATCTTTTAAAAAAATTACAATTATGTAATTTTTGAAAAAACAAAAATATAACTCACAATAAATTTTATGCTATACTAAAGAGTGTAATTAGCACTATCCATTACAAAAGTTTCAAGAAAAAATTTGCAGCCATTTATGAAAAAATGGTGTTTGAGCGTTTCTGAAAACGCGAAATTTTGAGCTACTTTTCACAGAAAACGGTAGTGTTTTCGAGAAACTTTACTTGACATTATTTAAAGCACATGTACTCGTTAATATAATAATGTAAAAAAATCGCCGGTAATGTAAATATTATCGACGTGAGAAACATGTGAAAAAATTTACATTTTTGTAATTTTTTAAAAAACCAACCTATAGAGCAATATGGCTTTTATGTCATTGATAGAGTACATTTACCACTATCCCTACCAAAAGTTTAAAGAAAAAATTTGGAGCCGTTTTTGAGAAAATCTTGTTTTTGTAATTTTTTAAAATTGCACATATTGCACGCAATATTGCACGATAACTACCAAAATTTTGAAAAACATTTGTATGACCTTTATTAAAGAACTCAATATGCAGAACAAATTTTATTTGAAGAAAAAATCTCTATCTTCAATTTTGTAGTTGGAGAAAGACGCCGAAAAAAAGTCAAACTTTCATAATTTTCGAAAATTCAGAGCTGTACGTGAAAATCGGACCTATGCCATGTTAAAAAGTGTATTTTTCTCTATTCATACAAGAAATTTAAAGAAAAAAATTGGAGCCGTTTTTGAGAAAATTTTGAAAAATCCCCTGGGGGCTTCATGTAAAGTACCCCCAAATTTTGAAGAATCTTTTTCAATATCTCAAAGCTTCGACTAGAATCAGATCGACCGGGGAATATTCATTTTGGAAGAAATCGTACGTATGGTTTAGGCGCTAGCAGTGTTCACAGACGGACGGACGGACGTTTTCCTTTCAATTGGGTTTTCGGTATCAAGGACCTAGAAAACAGGGTTTCTGGCTATATCACGTGTTAGGGTATTTTTTTTCTTAATTTAGCAACTGGTTTTATCCACTTATTCGTTTTCACGGCCAGGCAATTAATTTTTTTCCGCCGAAAATTGGCCATTTTTTCGCGCAGCATTACATAACTTTCCCTATACTACGTATATCACTCCGTGTATACGTACGTATACGGGAAAGTAAAAAAGATGCTTAGATATTGACATATCGATAAGTTTAATCCTTCTATAACAGAGATAAAGCAGGTGGCCAATTTTTCTTGTGGGGTTGTCCTCAAATGAACTGATTTCTCCAATCGCCATGTCATGGCTTCCTCTTGCTTAGAGGAAGCCTTGGTCATATGCGAATATATTCACAGAAGGTCCAGTCTGCCGCCAGAACATCAGCTGTCGTAGCCGGTGGTTTAGGACCATCCAGGATGTACGTGTTTCGATCTGTCAGGTACGCGAGTACGTGTACCCCTTGCTCCCCCCCCCCACATACACAGTCGATACATGAACATGAAAGGTGTTGGGTGTTGGATAGCGTAATGAACGCTTAAGAGTGTGGTGCAAGTATAATTTTTGTTCAAATCCCTAATTTTTCGAAGTTGGCAAACTTTTTTCGGTGTACGAATTCCTACAACTAAAACAATGAAAATAAAGATTTTATCCATAATAAAATGTGTTCCTTAAGAAGAAATCTTAAAATAAGATCATTTTCAGTTTTTTGAAAATTAGAGCAGTTTTGCGCGAAATATAGGCCATTTGAAAACAATTTTAACAATTTTTTCTCAAAACCGCTCCAAATTGTTTCTTTAAATTTTCTCTTCATACTAATAAATGTTGGAAAAAATATAGTCTTCTATTTTCGGCTATCGCTCCAAAAACTGTTTTCAACACTATTAATTATCTTTCTGAGTGCTTGTTTTAGTACCCAAATTTCAGAGCCATATGTTACTGTGCTCTCCACCAAAGATTTAATCAGCTCGATTTTTGTTTTATTTCTAATGTCCTTACTCCAAAGTGGTAGGTTTAATTTACTGATTATCTGTCGATCTTTTCCGATTTTTGATAAAATATCGCCTTTACCCGTACCTTCTTCAGTCAGAATTAATAATAATAATATTAATAATAATAATAATAATAATAATAAAATATGACAAATGGCGCATTTTCTAGGAACAAGTAGAAACCATTGATCATATTGTCTCAGTTTGTCCTATTCTAGCTAAGACCGAATACTTGAAAAGATCCAAACACATGTCCCAAATGGTACAAACACTCATGAAAACCGGTGACGTTTGTTGAATTATATACAATATTGTACGACCAAAAATTCAGACTGATCGCATGATAGAGGCAAACAAACCGGATATTATTCTTAGGGATTTGGAGAAAAAAAAGGTGTATACTTGTAGATGTTGCTGTGCCGTGCGATCAAAACGTCGTAACCATGGAGACAGAGAAACATCTTAAATACAAGAGTTTGGAAAAACCGAGATCACCCGAATATGGGGCGTAAAAGCACAGGTAGTTCCGATAGTTATCGGAGCTCTGGGATTTGTTGCCCAAAATTTGTGTAAGAACTAGGCTAAACTCCCAGGTAATTCAAAAGACTGGGAAGTGCAAGAAATTGCTTTATTTGGAACACATTTTGCGCAAAGTATTGTAGAAGCACCGATTGTCCCTAGATTGTCCTTATGAAGCAGGTTGCAACCCGGAATATACTTTATGATCAACCGACTCAGAATATCTTTAGTCGTGAATTAGAGGAATAATAATAACTCCACCTAGGATGTGCACGACCTTGTATTTGGTGGTGGAGTTTGAGAACCCTGAGAGCTATGTCAGCGGCAGTCTAAGTTCTGGTAGGGACTCCCTTGCTGAATAGGTTGATGGTGAGGGGTCAGGTGAAGAAGTACTCCAGAGGAGAGTCTCAACGGCATCTTCGAAGAAGAAAGAAGGATTGATGCTGTCGGAAGAGGCACATCGAACAAAATTGCAGCATCTGATCCACAGCAGGCGGCTGCAGAATCTGTCTCCATGTTAGGAGTGGCTGCATCCACAGTGGGAAGTAGAGAGGGAAGGGTCATAGATCTTTGGACTTCCTGTTATCGGCCCATGGAGGGTACAGGAGAGAAACTGGGTTGGCACACCAGGCCACTGATTAGAGTGGAGGCCCGAACCTTGCATTAGCCAGCGAAGGAGGCTGCCTTCAGCAGTCAGTGAAATTCCCATAGGGTTTAGTAATGCCGATTGGCGACCAGAGGGACCCCTTGCTGGGCCCTTGCGGGGATGCACCGAGGCCACTGTGGGTCACAGTAACGGATGTCAGGAAATAACCCATGGGTTAAATGTGATCTGTGAACTCGAATCAGAAAGTATAGATAGTCATCGGTGCTGTGGGATTTGTTCCGCAAAATTTTGTGTAAGAACTCGGCTCTTTAATAATAGGCACTTTATTTCCCATCGAAAATGCGAAATAATTGTTTTCAAATATATTTATTAGTTATGTTTTTTCAATACAGGTAAATAAATATCAAGTGTCTGTACTGTGATTTTAGAATCTTCAGCTTTTAAATATAGTATATTCTATTACTAAAAGAAATCTCGTGTCAAATCAATTGTCTGTTTGTCTGTCAGTCCGCCTGTAACAACCGATTTAATCCAAAAAGTACTTAATCTATGAAACATGAACTTTAAACTCATGATTGACACTATCCATGAGATCAAGTTAGTTTTTGTTTTACTGTGACATACCAAACGGTTCCGAGTATATGAGGGTTTTTTTATCGCCCCTCCCCACATATTCTTTCTCAGCTTCGTGCTCCTGGTGATTGGCGTGAAACTTACAGTGTCAAGTTGACAGTACATTGAGAATACACCTTGCAGAGCACAGTAACAAGTAGTGCTAAAGAATGACATAGACTTTCCCGTATTCGTTTTCTATTTTATTTGGTCTCGGGTGGCTATTCGGACTTGCCATATACTCTTGCCAGCTGCCATTTATCGCCACCCAAACTACATATTTTTGGACATTTTCTTAATTTTTCGATTTACTAATAGTAGAACGGAAATATTATTTTAAGAATAGTAAAACCTCGTCCTAAATGACAATTTTCTTTGAAAAAATTTGGAGCGGATTTTAAGACAATGGCATTTAAGCGCTACTGTAAATTCGAAATATTAATTTTTTTCATAGAAAAGTTTTGAGTTTTCGAAAAACTTCATTAGAAGTCATTTGTAGCACTTAAACTCACAAATACAATAATGTTTACAAATTGCTGGAAATGGGCACATTAACGGTGTGAGTGATCTTTAAAAAAATTACATCTGTATACATTTTGGAAAAACAAAAAATACCCCAAAACGAACTTTACGTCATATTGAAGAGTGCATTTAGCACTATCCGTTCGAAAAGTTTGAAGCAAGAATATGGAGCCATTTATGAGAACATCGTTTTTGAGAGCAGAGTGCTGGTGTTTCATATTACGTGTCCTTCGTTCTTCTCAAGGCTTATGAAGCTCACTGGAAGTAAACCACAGCGTTTCTCTCAAAGTTCCCACGATTGTATGGAAAGGCGAACGAGGCCTTGCGGCGAGCCATCGCCCTTGTCCACAACCACAGGGAGTCGTCGCCGACGTATCACAATGGAAGAGTTCATAATTTACTCAGCAGTGAGTCATAATGTTGGTAGTAGTTGGTGTTGGGGAAACGGAGGTTCCAGTTAAAATTGAAAATGGTTTGATTCGTAATTGATTTGGGGGTCAATGGACAGTTGAATATCAATTCTATGCGCCGGAAAACATTGGCAATTCGATATAGTAAATTATGTAGACTCTTGCTCACATTCGTTTCTGTTTTATACCTTTCTTACGATATCTGAGGTACTGATTGTTTAATTGCTTCATTGGATGCATTTATTATCGGTTTCTGATGCATCTCTATATATTTCAATTCCATTTTAAATGTTCAGAGCACTACTATTGTTTCATAGACATAAAGAGGGGGCTCTGGCACCATGGGCAAATCTTTAATGGCACTCGTGCATCGTGAAATATTGCAATATGATATGAAAATAAAAGTAAAGAAATGCGGCCTAGTATGAAATAAAACGTGTTACGGCACACCGGCAGAAATGTTACATTACTCGTTAGAAATTTCAGCCTTGGCTCCTAACGACATCTCGGCTGGAAACAATTCGTAATGTACTATTTTCATTCCTTATAACGTTAATTACTATTACAGCAGGAGACACAGAAATAGATGTATGAATGCAGATACGTAATGTTATGATGATGGTTCCTGTCGGAGCTAAGTGTTGGGAGAGGCACAGGATATTCTTAAGCATGCACGCTCACTCACTTCTTTGGCGGTAATATTGCAACTGTAAACAAAGTTTGCGTAAAGTACACCCCAAAATTAAAATACCCGTTTCAAACTCAGAGGGCTTCGAGCACATTAAATCGATTGGGGAACATCGATTTTGGAGCAAATCGACTGTACGGTTTAGGTGCTAACATTGACCACAGGCGGAAAGACAGACGTTTTGCCATCAATCAATTTTTCGGCATCAAGGACCCACAAAACATGGATTCTGACTACCCAAAGTGTTAGAATAAGTAATTTACTACATATAGGAACAAGATTTATTCACTTTTTCGTCACCAGATCCCGGGAACGAGAGTTTGTAATGTAGTAGTAATATCTTTCGTAAAATGACCTTATAAGAAAGCAATTTAAATAAGAAGTACTTGCTTTGCATTTGAGTATACTTTGGACTTGAGTATGCTTTGCATTTGAGTATTGAGATAAATCATTTTTGTTTCAATTATTGTTTTAAAGGGATGGCGGCCCTTCAAATACTTAACAGATACCGGCTACTGCGGAATTTGATTCGTAATTCCGTACCCGTGCTGCGGGAGAGGGAGCTCGCCGCGGAGGCGCTTGTGAGCGTGCAATGGCGTACGTGAGCATGTGATGGCGTGTGTGAGCGTGTGGTGGCGTGCGTGATCGTGCGGGGTCGTGCGTGAGTATGCAAACGTGTGAGTGAGCGCGCCGTGGCGTTTGTGAGCGTGCGGGGTCGTGCAATGGCGTGTGAGGGCGTGCGTGAAGCGTGCGAGAGCATGCCGGGTTGTGCATGAGTGCGGGTGCGTGCGTGAGCATGTGTGTGCATGCGGTGGCGCGCTTGCCTTAGTCTGCGTTAGTTGGGGAGCATGTGTGAGTGTGCGGGGGGTGCATAGGAGACTGCAGGGTCGTGCATAAGCGTGCAAGGGCGTTCGTGTGCGTGCGGCGGCGAACGGTTGCGGCCGAGGCGTGCTTAAGAGAGCGTCAGTGTGCGAAGGCGTGAGTAAGCGTGTGGGAGTATGCGGCGGAGTGCAAGAGTGTACAGAGAGGTGCATAAGCGTGCGTGAGTATGCGGGGGCGTGCGCGAGTGTGCGGGGGCGTGCGAGAGTGTGCGGGGGCGTGCGAGAGCGTTCGGGGGAGTGTGTGAGTGTGAGTGTGCATTCCAGGGCGGGCAGTGGGTGCATTCGTAAGCCTGCGTGAGTTGGGGAGCGTGTGTAACCGTGCAGGAGTGTGCGGGGGTTGCAGGAGCCTGCGGGGTCGTGCATGAGCATGAAGGGGCGTTCGTGTGCTTGCGGCGGCGCGCGGAGTATGCGGTGGCGGCGTGAGCGTGCGGGGACGTGCGTAAGCGTGCGTGAGTATGCGGGGCGTGCACGAATGTGCGGGGGCGTGCGTGAGTGGGCGGGGACGTACGAGAGCGTAAGAGGGCGTGTGTGAGCGTGCGGGGGCGCGCGAGGGCGAAGCGCGGGGGCCGAGGCCGTCGCCCACGCGGCTATCGCCTCCTCCATCTGTCTCCGCGCGCGGCGGGGGCGGAAGGGACGGCTCGTTGCGCGGCCGAGGACCGCGCGCGCCGCGCGACAACGACCGCTCCCCCGCCCCCGCGCCCCGCGCCCCGCACCCCGCGCCGCGGCCAGCGCCCCGCCAGCGAGCAGAGACCCCGGCGCTGGTGCGTTCCGAGAAGTCACCGAGCTTCCCAGGGCCGCGTGGAGAGCCTGTGACAGCCCGGATTTCTTAACAGGCATGCGGTGGCGCGCGGTCACGTGGTAAGCAGCAGTATCCGCACGTGGTGCTTTGCCAAAGTAGCCAGAGTAGTAAACTAAAGAATACGCCGCCCTGCGACCGGTGGAGGCAATGGCCGAAATTCAGAGGGCGACAGCAAGAGGTCCGATGGTTCGAATCCTGAGGGTAACTGAATTTTCAACACAAGTTACATTTAGTCAGGTCGATCTTGCGATTTCAGCCTCTGTCTCGACGTGAATTCTAGCGGTCGGCTGATCTAATCTGTGTTTATTCACGCTTTGCCAGATCAATGCTAACGGGACTAATTACCACAATAGTTGATGAACCCGGAAATACCAATCAATATAGAGGGCAAGAGTTTGAATCCTAGCGTATGGCGTGCATGTTTTTTCATCAGGCTTTCGTGGCGTGTTATCGTTTTTAAAACCCCGAGAATTTCATCTTCAACTGCCAATCATTCATTATTATCATCCTTACCCCTAGTAGTGACAAGGATCTACGGGTCATCTCAGGAAAGAAAGAAAGAAAGAAATAGTAAGTGGCTGACTTGAGCCCAAGATTTGCAAGAATCGGCGCATGACAGGCAATAAGGGCCTTTGATTGGTGAAAAACAACGGACAAGGGCCCCGCAATGACTGTCCAATAGTGTCCCCCAACGGCGCAATGAAGAGAAGGATCAAGGGTATGAGAAGTAGATGAACCTCATCCCTGTTATAGAAAGGGGATGGAAGAAATATTTTGATGGGGGCTGCCAAGTCCGTGAAGAAAAGCAATGTAAAATGAGATAATAAAAAATAGTATACTACAGAACCTCAGGCGATTCTTTATTGTGATTATAGGACGTGCGCGAAAGTGACCAAGCTGGGGATGAATTAACGTATGAATGAGTGTTACGAGTAAAGATATGGGCGATAACTGAGCAATGGTGAAAGGAGACAATCTAAACCGGTTAACCATCGGAGGAAATCTTTCGCAAACCCTCATTAGCCACAAATACCAGTTCAAGAGATCGGTAGTTGAACTTTCTGTTCCAGAGTTAAAAGTTAATACGCTGCTGTGATCTTTGGGTCGCTCAAAACAGCGATACTTTGAAAATGTTCCATTTTTGTTTTCGATTTTATCAGCTTCAGCTTCTGCTGATCAAATCACAAAATCGATATCAAAATTACTGAATCGTTAAAAAACGGCATATTGTGAAGTCAAATAGTAATGTAATGTAAGAAAAAGTAGTTTAGTGGCAGATATTTGTTATTTTGAAGATAAATTATCTTAAATAAATAATGGAAATATTTTCATCTTATTCTACAATAATGCAAAATAATAGTATACGGAAGTACTGTTTGTAATAAAGTGACCATAAAAATAGAAATACCATTTCTACACAAACATAATTTTATTACATTTAATAAGCAGTACAAATCTGTAAATCACAAAAACAAAACAAACAATAAAAGAAATATAAAATAATAAGCGAATCTTAATGTCTAAAGTATTTGTCACTTATTTGTTATTGCTTCTGGTTCATTTACTTTATTTACATTTCCAATACAACACATTTGTCCCATACCCATCGGTTCTTCAGAGTTGTGAAGGAAATATTATGACGATGGTTGTGAAGATATTGTGTTTTACAACGACATAGAAGGACATTGTAAATTACCATATTTATCATGCATATACGTAAATGGCCAAAAAGCCAAAGTGAGTACACATAGGAATATAAATTTAATCTTAATCTACGAGTCATTTCTAAAGAATTCTACGTAGAATATTTTAGAGAATTCTATTTTTGTACTGTACATGCTTAAGTACAGAGAATATTAAATTGCTTAACAATTTGAACACTCGTTTTGCACTTTCAAAGCATCTCCTACACCATAAAATAAACTGCGATTGAAGTATTCCATTGAACTAAAGGGTGCATTTGAAGTGAAATGCACCCGTTAATTTCGTGTGAAGTGAAGCATAATGTGCATTTTGAGGGTGCATTTACATTCATAAATTGGGATTTGTTATTATGTATTTTGTAAATATTAAACAAAATTGTATGCGTGAAACGTAGAAGACAAGAAATTAACGAAACAATATTTAAATTTATCTTTAGGTTCTCAGGTTACAAAAAGGACTTTCAATGGTCCTCAGAAATCGATAACGAAATTAGAAAATAAAGTTTAATTCAAACGTTTCTTCGTTATTCTGAATTGCTTGAGGCTTTTATAGGTGAAAGGCTTTTATATTAATATACTAGTCGACTTACACTAGTCGACTAATATACTGGTCGACTTTGGTATAAATAAGCATGGCGATTAGTGAAGGCGAGTATGACTTGTCAAAAATAAAGTTAAATTTTAATTGATGGGTGGTTTTGTTCGGGCGGAGAGGGGAGAGGTGGAGAAGTTCTAGGGAGGGGAGCACCACGGCTGCAGGCTAAATAAAGAACCAATAGGAAGAGCTCTACACATTTTCTACTTTCATCTGACATCGATCACATATGAGATTGATTTGACAGACGTTAAAATGCTGTTAGATTGCGATGATAGCTAAACACGTTGAAAGCGTATCGTTTGTTATGTTCATAATACGCTAAGATAACTGTTTTATATGGTTTTAAGACACCATCGAGATAAACTCTTGTAAATATGGTACTACTGGAAAGGAAGTAACCCCTATAGGTGCATCAAATAGATATGGAGCAAAAATGAGAATTTTGTAGATTATGCTAATAAAAAATTAGCAATCGCACATGCAGTCTGCAACACATTTTACCATCGTACTCAACTCGGGAAAGGTGAGTACTAGGCTATAAAAACACGGTTTTCGGATCTCCAATGGTGACGCCGGGTAGATTTCTTAGGACATAATTTACATAAAACCTTCTTAGACCTTTTTGTTACATTTTTGATCGATTAACTCTCCACTCTGTAATAGGCTTCGTGAAAAAATTCAAAACCCATGTAAAATTATGTTGGTAGTATGCTCGGTAAAATTGCGCGGATCTGTCTTTCTGTATGCTAATAAATGATTTGCAAGAGTATTTATTTAGGACTAGTACCGTCCTTTAATGCTGTAACGCACAGTTCTTGGCTGGTGCTTTGAAATTGGATTCCATGAAGTCACTTTTGCTTTTAAAACAGCCATTTGCAAAGCGAAGAATGTTCGTAAGAGAAGATACAATATGATTTAGTAACAGATACGTGATTAACGTAATCACGATTTTGATTACAACTTGGTGCGATGACAGAATAATTTGTTTATAAATGTGCGTTGAAGATAATACTTTTAACAAGCTGTAAATATTGTAACAGTATTCAATTTAAAATGAACTTTTATTAGTAAAATGAAGTTTTATGTACACGGTATTTCTCCGCCCAACCTAACAAATCTTATTGCAGTGTTTAATCTCACAGTGTATCTAAAAGCATCATATCGTGAAATTAATCTGTCTCAGAATAATTATTACAAACTTCAAGAACATATAAGAGAGTCCAAGATAATTTTTTGCTAATAAACACCCAGTTCAAAGCTTCATATAATGAAGTTCCTGCCCCTGAATAGTAGGCAACCCACTGTGTTCCAGTGTTTGGCGGACAACAAAACCCCTTTGCTTTCGAACGTGACCAGCCAAACACCCTCGCATGAGGATTGCCTACCAATCAGGGGCAAATGCCACGTGAAATTTCATTATATGAAATTTCTAACCACGTGTTTTTTGGAAAAAAGTTAATATATTAAACCACCTTACATGATATCGAATCTAATTGTAATCAATTATCTAATTGTTGGTTTTTCCTCTTACAAACGCGAGTTCTGGTTAGATGTACAATTGCCTCGTGCTTTTGTATCCCCATTTTACCCTTACATCAGGTTTAGTGGGAAATATAAACAATTTACAGTTTTTCGATCTCTTGTTGTCAGAACACCCAGTCATTTTGGTTATTCAGTCTATATTTTGTAAAAAAGATTATTCAAAAACCGAAGCGTTTTTTAAACAGTCTCAAATACTGCACTTTTGAAGTATAGAATCGAAGAGGGCGAATGCAAATATTTATCTTGTAGAGTTCTGCCACATGTAGACTTGTTGAATTTGTGCCGCTCAGGGAAGGTCGCACAGGGAAGTCTGCCGTCCTTCCTCCCAAAGGAAAATATAAAAGAGACTTAAATCACGTAAAACTGAGAGAATATTTGACTGGATGTAACTTATGGATGTACAGATGACTCAGAATAAATGTCACAAACTTTTAGAACATATAGAAGGGTGAAAATGATAACTTTTTGCGATTGAACTAATAGTGAAAATTGCTTATAATGGACGTATGCATGTTGCATTTGCTCCTGATTTTTAGGCAACTCAATACGCACAGATATGTAGCAAGAGAATAAAATCTTGATTGCTCCAGACTGAAAACTTGTTTGTGCCGTGGCCTTCCATCTCTGCGTAAAGAGTTGCCTGAAGGTCAAGGGGGAAAGACCTACGTTTAATACCATTACATGAAATTTTCATCTCCGTGTTCATTAGCAAAAAAATATCATTTTCGACCCTTCTACTTGATTTAGTAGTTTGTAATATTTATTCTAAGACTCTATGTATGTTTATATAACCTGTCAACGTGGTAAAGGAAACATGGTATTGAAGACTTGTTTTTTGTTCAGGAAGTCGAGGTTGAAAGGAAGAAGCACTAGAGGCAGTTGGGGGAGAATATAGTAGTGGGGAATGTGATAATATTCTCCGGTCACTGTGGTAATGTAAACAGCGGCGATGGCTGTAAGTAATGCACACGGTAGCACTTGAGAATAAAGAACATTCACCAGAAAGACCTTTTGTATTACTTAGGAACAAAGGAATCTTTCTTAAATTTGGGAACATAAGAATGTAGAAGCTAATATTGTTCCAATATTAATGCAGGAAGAGAACACCTCAAAATTGTCTATGGTGCTATGGCCAATTAAAATAAGCACGGAATTTGCCATAGAACGTGTACGTAGTCGTTTGTCTTCGAGCAGTGAGAGTGCTCAACAGTAAACTTCACGTTAATTTGAACCGTACTGTCAATGTTTTCCCCGAAAATGCAGTGATATTTCACTTTCCACATGTTCACAATCCAACCACAAAAACATGTTGAGAAGTGTAATCACCTCTCTTATTTTGCTGTTTCACAGATCAGCTGAAACTGAATAGAATACAATAATTATTAAACAATTTAAAAAAATTGTTTGAATAAGATTTCAAACTCTTTATATATTTTGGCAATCTCTGAAATAGAATATATATCAAACTTCAAACAAGCGGACTTTATTTGATTTCATAAAATTTAATTTAGATGAATTTAATTAAAATTTTCTAGGAGTATCAAACATTTTAATTATTTTTAAAATTTAAGATCTTCAATAGTACATGCAATGTAGTGGATAGAAGCGGGAACTTTTCATTTATCGACCAGTTTGTCGCGATGCTGACAAATTCATGACTGAAGAATATTTAAAGGTGCGTCATTGGAAGCATTCGCTTCTGCCAAATTGAAATCACAGCTTATTTCGACGACAACCAGTTTTCGGATGAAGGCACTGAGGAGAATAATCAGGAGAAGAGAAGAACTAAGAGAAGAAGTAGTAGCAAAAAAAGGCAAATAAGAAAAGGAGAAAGCTAAGAGGACAAAAAAGGCAGGACTAAAATTGAAGGGAAAGGTTAAGAGAACAAAGAAGACTGGAACTAAGAGGACAGAGAAGGTGGAGGATAAAGAGGACGAAGAGTTAGAAAGCTAAAAAGAAGTCTAAGAGGAAGAAAAAAGGAAGGGAGAAATACAAGACGCTGTAAAATTCGGGTTCGGAGAGCCGAAAACCCAAGACTGCCCATTGCAATCTGCTGAAAGGAGCCGTCGCCGTGGCGTCTAGAAGAAGCTGTAGTAGGGGCGGAGGGCGCGGTAGATGGGGCGCAAGTAGCGCTGCGGGCGGCCGCCCAGCAGCCCCGACACGGCGCCGCCGCCCGCCTGCGACACGGCGCCCACCAGCCCCACCACGCTCGACAGGATCTCCTGGCCCTCGCCCAGCAGCCCGCCCGGCAGCCCGCCCAGCGGCGGCCGCCCGCCCCCGCTGCTCACGGGCGGGAACGTCGCCGGCCCGACCCCACCCCCGCCCCCGCCCCCGCCCCCGGGGCTCACGGGCGGATAGCCGCTACCGCCGCCGCCGCCGCCGCTCTGCAAAACAAATCACAAAAACGAAATGAGGAGCAAACACTCAATACGTGACACGTCCACTTCACCGTTTTCCAATAAAAATGAAATATATAGCACCAATTTTACACTTTAACTCAACAAAGAGTGCCACTTAATGTATTTTAAAACATCTCACATTTTTTTCTGAAAATAAAATTGTAGATAAAAACAACAGAAGAACTCAGTTTTGCCAAATGGACACGTAACCTTTTGAATGTTTGCTCCTCAAATCAGGGCAATATTTTAACCAGCCATCTTCTTGGGGTGTAGTGGCTTACTCCAGATTTTAAACTCCACACCCCATGACGTCCGCCTCTTGATGGGACGTTAAAAATACAGTTTTTGATCGCCAAAGACCAAGAAAAACTTAGAAAACTACACGTTATGACGTCAATCATACTCCTTGAGGGGAGGTAAAAATGCAGCTCCAGAAATGTTAATGCAAATGTGTGTTGAAACGACATGTAATAGGCCATTTATAGTTCTTCAAAGTCCTTTTACGTGAGACAACACAGAAAGTTGTTCTATTTATATTATGAATCTAATAATAATATTCGGGACTATTTCCAAACAATTTAAAGACTGTAAAGAGATGACTACGTATCATGACCAGTGGTGGCTCGTGCTTAGGTTGCAGGGTTACACAACCCTCAGATAACCCCAAGATATTTATATGTCAGAAACATTTCTTTTGGATTTAATGTCATTATTAATCGAGATATTGCTGCATTGTATGAAATAATTTTGAAATTAAAGAGCGCCATTTAAGAGCTCTCTTTTGCATATAGTTGCAAGCCTGGCAACGCACCGATATGTGACGTCACACTTGTAGACATTTAACATTGTGAAAAACGAGGTATTCGACTGGCCAGGTGCTCGTTTGCACCAACATTGCGTGCACTCGGTCATTATCATATATTGAAGTCCCGCAACGATACGTATAAAGTGCTGGAGATGACGAAGTTCCTCCCGCACTAGAATGCGGCATCCTGCACTGACTTAAGCGGTGATTGGCGGGTGGCCAACAGGGCACCGCTCCAGCCGCAACAAGCTTAAGCAGCCAACTGGTCTCCCTGTAGTAGAGTAGTGCGTGTACTGATCGATTGCTTGTTAGTGATTTCAGGCGCGTCAACTGCTAAGGTCAATTGTCCCGTTAGTGTAGTGCATTTTTCCTCGGGCGATGGCAGAGTTCTTCCCCAGCTGGATGGCGAAATCCGGCTCCGACCTACCGCAGGCTAGCTATGTTTTCCCCAACCAGGTACCTCCCATCAACGTGGCACCACCCAGCCGGGACAAGATCTAAGCCCCCGACCGGTCTCCCGACGTGTGTGGTAGTGTAGTGAATGTTAGTTTAAGAGTAGTGCGTGTAAGTGTACGTGTGTAGAAGAGGTTAGAACAAGAAGGAGGAGGAAAGATCACGCACAGCCTATGGCCCTTTTGTTAGAGTAGATAGAAGAGATGACAGAAAACTACTGGTTAGAGTAGGCAGAAGCCACAATTATCCTCCAGAAAACGACTGAATTCAACGCAAATCTCTAGCTCGTTGGTACGTTTTGCACAGGGTAGCGTACAGCAATGGATTGCACCTTTGAGCCTCTGCGCATGCGCCGATTCGAACTCGAAATGATAGCGGAGCTCGCTAGTCCACCGAATTTAGCGGGTAACTTATATTGAAAGCTAATCGATCACTCGGTCATGCTGTATGGAATTTATTCTCGATTGTGGCGGCAGAACATGCTGATAAATCTGTATTCCCATGATACAATAGCATGTTGTAACATTAATCTGTCAATATAATTATCGGTGAATTATGATTTTAATTTTTTAAATTATAAAATAAGTGTAACAATATAAATATTACGTGCAAATCATTGGTTGATGGGCAGCTCCTGTGGAACAAATGTGAAATGAGAGGATGTGACATTATCGGAATTTAGCCCACACTGACGCCACAGTTCAAAACTTCTTTCATTTCAACCTCAACGTTGTGCAAAAATTCTTTCTCGACTACATCCGCTATTGGTCTCGAAATTGCTGTCGCCTGCTTTACACAAAGCTGAGTGCAAAAAGTCTCTAATGCCGAAAATCTACCACCATTATTCCTTGAACTACCACGGTTAGTGAGCCTGCAGTGGCAAGCTGGTGGTAGTAGAGGTGGCGCTGGGCAATGCGCACCTGCGGGCAGAGGCCCGAGCCAGAGGCGGGCGCCGGCTGCTGCTGCTGGGTCAGCCCCAGCCCCAGCGCCAGCAGGTCGAAGGTGCGCCCGTGCGCTTGCCCTCCGCCGCCGCCGCCGCCGCCGCCGCCGCCGCCGCCGCCCACGCCCTGCAGCACGGCGCACAGCAGCTGCTGCTTCTTCCTCTTCTTGAGGCGGATGAGGCCGTGCGTGCGGCCCTCGGGGTCGACGTCGGCGTCCGCGTCGGCGCCCCGCTGCGCAACCGGGCTCTCGTCCGGGAAGAACGGCGCGCCCAACGCCGCCGGCAGCACCTGCGCCACCAGCAGCAGCAGCGCCACCAGCGGAGAGAGCTGCAAACATAAAACTCATGTTATTATAGCAGTGGTGTCGAGGTCTTCTGCTGGTGGCAGTGGCAGGCGTCGTAGCACCGTAGCCACGAGCTTCTCTGCGCAAGTAGCGCCGGGAAAAGGAACTATTAGTAACCCCGCCGTTTTACAATAGCGATAGCGTTGTCTCTGGTGGCGGGGTAATGAAGTGCGTGGAGGGGCGATTTCGTCGTGGCACTCGTGCCACAGACTCCCGCTCGTGGCATCGGCCTTGACAACACTGCATTATAGCATAGCTCAAAAATTGTAGAATCGTTATTTATGCACCAACGGCGTTGCAAGTGATCGAGTGTCGACAAAAAGCGTGAGGGCGTTTGGCACGAGCTGGGGTACGCGTGCTAGAACTATCGCTAGTGAAAATTAATGGTGCTACAACAGCACGTACTTTCTCGCGTTATTTACAACTTTTGCTGTTTTTGAAAATGAAGAGAGATCAACAAAAATTAGACCTGCTCAATTCTTTTAAGTGTCCTTTGTTCTATCCGTAGAAGAAAATAAAGAAAAAACTTGAGCGGTTTTTGAGAAAATATTTTTTATGAATTGAATTAACTTTCGGCAGAAATAACGCGAAAACTACTTTTTTCAAAAAAAATGTATATGACCTTTTAAAACTCTGATTTGACAAAATCAGGGATTTCAAAGAAAATGAGACCTTCGCCATTCTTTTAAGCGTTCTTTACGCTATCCGAAGATAAAGTCCAAATCCAAAAATTTGGACCCATTTTTGAGAAAATTGTGGAAATGTTTTTTGGTTTCTTGTAAAACATCTCGAAACATTGAAATATCCGTTTCAAGCTCCGAAGGCCGTGACTTCCTTTAAGTTGATAGGGAAATATCTATTTTTGAGAAAATCGACTGAACGGTTTTGGCGCTAACATTGGCCAAAGATAGCGGACAGACAGACGTGTTGCCGTCAATCAATTTTCCTTATCAAGGACGCACAAAACATGGATTCTGACTACACAACGTACTACAGGAAGTTATTTACCAGAAACAGGAATAATATTTATCGTTTCTTAGTTACTAGGGCAATAAGAGATTTTCTATCGAACATTCGCCGTTTTCCGGCGCGCAGTAAAACGGCCACCCCTTTTCCCCAACATCGCTGTGGAGGGGGAATTATTTTAATGGAACCGTTTAATTAGAGTGGAATATACTGTTCATCTCTGAATTCGAGATATTGCACGCCCTACCATTACCCCCAAGAAACGAACTCATAGAAATGTACTACACGTTCCAAAATACCTTATTTTGTGGATGATGCCATGATGGGAATAATCTGAGGCATGTGGCCACGAAGACTAGATATTAAGTTTCAAAGGTCTGCAGTATTTGCATTACGCATGAACTACGTAAAAAACATTGTTAATCGAGAGTATGTTGTGGGTTTTCATTTGCGCCTGTCTCACAGATGCGCTTTTTCTACAAATATCTTTGTTTATAAAGGGAAAGTGTAATTAGTCTCCTCTGTGTATTTCTCTTTCTTGTGACATTTCCTTTGTTACGATTGGTTGGGTTTGACAGCCGAGATGACAGGATCGGTTACTGCCTGTCTGTCTGAACTAGGCGCGACAGCCCGTTACGGTCCAGGGCCTACCAGCAGCGTTCTCCCCTCGCGGACATGGGTTAAAGGGTACGTGTGGTTAGCACGTAGACATCCCTACGCCGTATTCTGGTCTTCTCAACCTGAGAAGTGAGCTTTCTCATCGTCACCCAGCAAATTATACTGGGACGTTGCAAGGAAAACGCGCACTACAATCTTCCCCGATCGGGAATCCAACCCAGCGTTGCAGCACGGAAAGAGAGCATGCTGACCAATGAGCTACCCACAAGGGCATCGGGTACTGCTGTTCCGGAAACTATTTTTCTGCAGATTTGTCTGAAATTTTGATGTGTTTGTTGTTCTTCACATCTTGCTGATGTTTCCTTTGACAGAAAGCGCGAAAATTAGTAATTTTTAACACACGAGCCGAACCACGGTTGAACGGCTCGTTTGTTACGTCCCTTAATTTTGTGAATTGGTGCAGGGTACTGGTTGTATGTAAAATTCTTTTATTGGGATACTTTCAGAACTTTATGTAATTCTTTTACTTTTAAAATTAGACACCTGTCTTCAAAAGAAACAAATATCTTAAATTAAGGCAACAAATACACAAGGTTTCACAACAAAATAATTTTAAATATACGGGATATAATAATGTGCCTACTGCCTGATTTTTAAGTGACACGTTGTGACTATGGAGATTCATAATCATCAAGGTTTAAAAAATAGTTTATCTAGATTTTAGCCAAATCCGCCGAAAGTCAATTTCCGAGGGATGTGCAGCCTTTTGATGAAAATTCAAAGAAGACTTAGTTTCATTGATATACACATTCTATTCCATAAATCTGATGATAATCACAAAATTCCCGGAAAATATTTTTGCCTAATTAAATTTATGTTTTGGCTATCTATCGTAGTTCTGCTGTATCGGGACCTCATGTGAGAAAACGTGAGATTCAGGGATGTTTACGTAAATCAATAAACGCAGCGGGTAAAGAGATAATATATTTTTCTTTCATCGCAAACTTCCAATTTACTACAATGCTAGTACTGCCCGATGCAACTTCACAGTTCACACTAGTGGTTATCGGTGTTGCCAACAG
This sequence comes from Acheta domesticus, assembly GCA_031308135.1. Taxonomy (NCBI): domain Eukaryota; kingdom Metazoa; phylum Arthropoda; class Insecta; order Orthoptera; family Gryllidae; genus Acheta; species Acheta domesticus. The sequence goes on from JAHLJT010009436.1 coordinate 62,286,520, forward strand.
ATAGAGACACCACACACGATCGAAGAATCCCGAAGTCGTAACCAAATGCGAATGCATGACTATGAATATTTGGATTTAAAAAAATGAATTTGGTGGGAAAGAGAAGAGTATATTTCCAATATTTATCTCATTGCGAGTGTGTAATCAGAATTCACGTTTTTAGGGTCTTTTGTATGGAGAGAAGGGTGTCTTTCAAAACGTCTCTGTGAACAACACTAGAATCTAAAACGTTCACATATTTTTGTGCAAAATGAATATTCTCCGATGGATTTGGCTGATGTCGCGGTTCCTCGAATTTCAAATGGATATTTTAATTTATGGCTGTTTTTGTTTAAAAAAACTCGAACCACATTTTCCAATTTCAAAAAAAAAAAGACTCCAAATGTTTTCTTTAAATATTTGTTAGAATATGGCTTAAAACAATGTACGCTAGTAAAAGTGACGCAGCTCCGATTTTTGTTGACTTTTTTCTGAAATGTAAAAGAGAACCATTTATAAAAGAACTCTGAGTATGGGAAGTAATTTATTACATATAGGAATAACAATTATCCACTTTTTCGACAAAAGTAACGCATGTACAATACGATTTTTCTGCCGACAAGTCGCCCATTTTCTTGCTTCAGCATTATGTAATGTTTTCTACGCCCTGTTGGGCATAGTATAAATATAGAGTATAAATAAGTGCTCGAATTCAACTATCGTGAAAAATACAGTTTTAACCACAAAAGACATAAAGAAATAGAAATGAATTTATAATAGGAAGCCATGATAGCTAAACTGGATTGTTCACCAGAAAAGTACTAGAGTGGAGGGTAATGCGTACTAATTATCCCTCGTGTGACAAAAGCTGAGAGGGTGAGCGAGGCGGAGCGGAAGCCTCCAAATGAGCGGAAGGAAAAACGCGCGCGGGCGGGCGACGCTCCTCGCAGGGATCGACGCCCGGCGCCGCCGGCGCAGACGCCCTGGGCGGAACGGGGGCGGGGGCGGAGGTGGCAGTGACGGCGCCCGGGTGGCGAGGGCGCCGGCCCGGCGGAGGCGGGGCGGGGGCCGAGTCGAGGACAGGCGCGGCTAGTGATGGCAAAGTTTAGCAATATGTCGATAACACGCCGATACATCAAAAGATTTAGATGACGATGAAAACATCCACACAAAGCATCGATATTTAATAAATCGATATTTTAAATATGATGAAGCATTTCAAAGTACGTATGATATCCAGGTTAATATCATACATAACACGTCAATATTAGTTTAAAAGAATATTTTGCCTTAAATTTGACGGTCATCTGAATTTTCTAAATAATGTTCTATGTAGTAAAGGTTCAAATTATGTACAATTTAACGATATTACCACGTATAAAATAATAAAAAACGGTAACAACACTGAGAAAGATTGTGAGTATTTGACATTTTCTTGCCGGCTGGGGATCGGTAATAGTGACAGTTGTCAATGGCTGTTGATTGCGAACAGTCCACAAATAAGGTAGTGGAAATTTTATTTATATCATGATACCTTTTTTTAAAACATCGATGTTTCTGCACAATATATCGGTCTAAGGAAAACATCGAAACCAAAACTTCGATGTTATAATAACGTCTCTGCTCGAAAATAACGATGTTTTAAAAACTTCGATGTTGTTTTGTCAGCCCTAGGCGCGGCGCCGAGGGAGGGACGGGGCGTGGAGGCTGTGGGCGGGGCCGCCATAGAAAATACGGACCCCGGCACAAAGATGATAGTATGTGGGTCCTTATACTCATGTAGTATACATATGTAGAATTTGTTGTAGAATCTATTGTATTTATATCTTTAAATAAGGACCAAATCTGCTAGCGCTTTACCGTTTACTTCTCTATACCACGTCTGTAGAAACGCCTCTTAGTCTGCTTTACAGAATTCGCGTTGTCTCATAACGTGGCACATATTGAGTTCCGCGCGTGATTTTTACTTTTGAAAATATATAACCTTGCAAAATTAGAAAAGATAATATGTTAGGACAAAATAAAATTGAATAAAAGTTGAAATTATAATAAAAATGATAGAGCGCGCTGGGCGTTATTGAAAAGTGTGTGTGAAAGTAAGGAGGGAAGACTGGACAAGGAAGGGGGAGGAAAGGTAGCACGCGGTTCTTCGTACGTTTGTTACGGTACTGCTCCAGCATTCGCCTGAGGTTGATCGGAGAAACCACGGAAAACTACCCGATAAGGGGTACGTCCCGGAGCGCTATACCTGCCCCCCCCCGTCAGCGTGCCCCGCTGTGGGGGCGGGGCGGAACTGCACCTCGCCTGCCTTACAGCTGTCTGGCCCGTGACGTGCTCAGGCGACGAAGGGATCCACGGCGTGTTTTTCGCAACTGCCGACAAAGGAAGGAGTGTTGTGATTCGCGAGACAAAAGCGCATTGGCGCAACGCGGGTCGCCGCGCGTCGCCTCGCGCCGCCTCGTCCGCGCACGCGCGCCGCGCCTCAGTGCGCGCGAGGCGAGCGGCCGCTTCCGCCGACGGAAGCCCTGGCAGCTGCCACTCGTCACTCCCGCGGCCCTGGAGGCGGCGCCGCGCCGCCCGCGTGGGCCCACAGCCGCCGACTCCGCAGCGACTCCCACGAGGTGGCTCAGGGCATCTGCTGATGTCACCGCAGGGCCTCTGACCGGGAGGTCCTTGGTTTCAGTCCCGACGCGCGACGGTTTGAAAGGAGAAAAACGCTGTCAGTGTCAGTCACGCTAATTTTTCAAAACTGTCCAATTTGCTTCATTCAAGCACATGTGAAAAGAAAAATCTCCAATGTTTTATGTGTTATACTATATTTTGTTATTTTCTTGACCATTATTGTGTATAACGCGCGCAAACACGAGATATTTATATGAACACAGACGACCGTAAATTCATTCAGGTTTTGGATGCACATTTCTCGGTTACCATTAAAGTTATGAAATTAATTTTTTCCTCGTTACTATTCAATAAATTATAGCTACATTTATTACAAAAATCATATTTTTCTTTTTCAAATTAGTTGTAAATAAATTATTGAAATCATGCCTGCATCATTTCATTTGCAAGCAATATTTCATTTGCTTGACTTACAAAAAAATTTACGCATATATATGTCATGAAATTTTCAGTGGTAGATTTTAAGAACAGGGTTCGGCTCCTATTGACGCGCACGATTCGGTTCCGAACGAGTCATTCGCGGCGCCGCCACAGTGTGCACACGGCCACGTGGCCAACGCATTTTCGTGTGGAATCGTGACGCTACGCTACCCGTGTCCAAGTTGAGGACGAGGCTCGGGCCTTCGGCCCTCGCGTTAACATAAAACATCCTTGAGTCTGTCCAACGCATAATTACCAACGCATTTTATGCATTTAACATTATGCATGCAACGCATTTTATGCATTTAACCATTGTAATTCTCCATTACACATTCGCACCACACCGCACAATGCACAATGCAAGCAGCGCTCCCTGAGTGATTCGTTCTCGTGGTCCGCGCGAGTGAACCATGCGCAAGTGAACCGTGCGCCGTGAGCCGAACCCTGTCCTTAAAATCAGCCTTTTCAGTAATATTACAAGAAAGATCAGAGAACACGTTCATGTTGGTTTCATCTGCAACTACTCGCAACTCTGGACACGAAAAGAAAGAGAACGTTCTTCCGCACGGCCGCGGCAGCGCGCTGTGAAGAGAAAAAAAAGCCAAAGGGCGAGGGCTGCTATGTCAAGTCAATGACCTAGGGCCACACTCGGATATTATGTAATCATGGAGCCCTTGATGTTGTAATGTAATGTTATAATCGAAACATCACGTGCTCTAATGAAAGGACAATGGGTTTTCTGGCGTGGGCAAAAGAGTACGTAGCTGCGCTTTTCGGGCTCGACTGAAACAAGCACTCGATAGATCGAAACGATGATGTCCGGGGAAGGTATCGTATCAAACAGAGAACTCTTTCATTTATCCGATTCCTTGTACGCATGACCATACAAAGCCATGTGCTCCCTAGATGTTAATATCAGTGAAAGATCTCCTGGTCTATAATCTGGTCGAGTTCTTCACTAGTGATGCATGTGCAGTATGAGAAGTGAAAAATGAATTTTTCAGTGAATCGTTGTAAGCTATACCAAAAAACTAGTGGTGCTTCCAACGCACATACTTTCTCGCTCTACTTCTATACGGTCCTTATTGCTATTCCACTACTTCATAAACCAGCAAAAGTGTATTATACCAGCAAACGTTTTCCGTACCGAGAGACCCGACATCCGAAACTCAAAGTCAATGAACCGGCACTTATACCACTACGCAACATCAACACCGCCTGTGTCGAACAGAGCCATGACAGAATAGAACCGACCTATAAAATGGTAAATGCATGATTAAGAAACAATTGATACGATGGTACATACGCCTTACAAATACAAGAAGAGAAGTAAAAAATTGTTAAAAGTTAAAAATTTCAACAAATATATACAGATATTTCCAGTGCCTTTATCACAATTACTTATATTTTGGTCAAAACGTAATTGTACCAATTTTATCATTAGGAGCCGGTAATTTTCAACATGCGAAAAACATGTTATATTACACGCGTGCAGAAATTTTAAAGAAAAAATTTGGAGCGGTTTTTGAGAATTTGTTTTTGTAAATTTGAATCGGAATTTACGCAAAAACTACTCGTTTTTCCAAAAAAGGGTTCATGACCTTATTTGAAGTGGTAATTTTGTACAACCGACTTTGTCTGAGGCAAAAATCTCTATCTTCAATTCTGCAGTTATTAAACAGTTTTTTGCAATTTTCGAAAAATTGGACCTATCAACGAAAATTATACCTACGTCATTCCCTTCAACGTTCTTCGCACTATTCAACATCAAAATATAATCAAAAAATTTGGAGCCATTTTCTTTTAACTTAGAAAATCTCAAAATGGGCTTCATGTAAAGTACCCTCAAATACTAAAATATCGGTTTCAAATTCAAAAGTCCTTGAGACGAGTAAAAACGATCGGGGAATATCAATTTTGAAGAAAATCAGCCGAACGGTTTAGGCGTTAGCGTTGACCACAGACGGACAGACGGACGTTTTGCCGTCAATCGATTTTGCAGTATGAAGAAGCAACAAATCATGGATTTTGACTACACCACGAGATAGAGGATTTTTTTTCTAAATTTAGCAACAGATTTTATCCACTTTTTTGTCACCAGATCCCTGCTATAAGAGTTTTTCTGGCGAAAATTCCCCGTTTTCCGCCAGAATAACTATCTCTTCTTACGAAGTATTCGTAAGGCGAGAAAGTAACTAAAGAAAATGAAAGCGATTGTGTTGCCAAACAAGAACAGTTTCTGCTAAGACATTTCATGAACAAATTTGACTAGAAATACGAAGGGGAGGCTCAAGGAACCCACTACCTTGATATTACATTCAGTTCCCTTGATTCATGAACTCTATATTATTGAGAATTAATGAAATTGTTGAGGAAGTTTCACCATTCATTTTCCACAACAATGGCAGATTTATTTTCTTTCAGTATGAGGAAAGAAAATAAATCTTGTCATTGTTATGGAAAATGGAAGATTGAAACTGCCTCAACAAATACAATTAATTGCCTCAACTGCCTCAACAAACAATTAATTCTCAATAATGTAGAGAAGATTTTTTTTAAGTCTGCATTTTTCAAGTGCAAGTTTGGTATCCCCTTCGTAAAAAGACGTCGTATTTACTTTCCCGTATACGTACGTATATACGGAGTAATATACGTAGTATAGGGAATGTTATATAATGCTGCGCGAAAAAATGGCCAATTTTCGCCAGTAAAAAATTCGTTGCCGGGCAGTGATAACGGACAAGTGGATAAAACCAGTTGCTAAATTTAGAAAAAAATCCCCTAACCCCTCTTTTATGGGTCTTTGATACCGAAAAATCAATTGAAAGGAAAACGTCCGTCTGTCCATCCGTCTGTGAACACTGTTAGCGCCTAAACCATACGTACGATTTCTTCCAAAATGGATATTCCCCGGTCGATCTTGCTCTAGTCGAAGCTTTGAGATTTTGAAAAAGATTCTGTAAAATTTCTTGGTACTTTACATGAAGCTCCCCCGACATTTTCAATATTTTCTCAAAAACGGCTCTAAATTTTTTCTTTAAATTTCTTGTAAGATTAGAATAAAATACACTTACTAAGGTGGGATAGGTCCTATTTTCACGAATAGCTCTGAGTTTTCGAAAATTGCAAAAGTTCGAATTTTATTCGGCGCCTTCCTCCAACTACAAAATTGCAGGCAGAGATTTTTCCTTCAAATAAAATTTGTTCATCATAGTGAGTTCTATCTTTAAGGTCATGTACATTTTTTTGAAAATTATTGTAGTTTTCGCGCAATATTGCGAGCAATATGTGCAATTTTAAAAAAATTACAAAAACAAGATTTTCTCAAAAACGGCTCCAAATGTTTTCTTTAAACTTTTGGAAGGTATAGTGCCTAATGTATTTTATGAGATGACAAAAACGTCATATTGTTCTATTCTTTTGTTTTTTCAAAAATTGCAAATATGTATTTTTTTACTTGTCTCTCATGTCGTTAATATTTACATTAGCCTTGATGTGTTGACATCATTATATTAAGAAGTACATGTGCTTTAAATAATGTCATGTAAAGTTTATCGAAAACACAACCGTTTTCTGTGAAAAGAAGCTCAAAATTCCCCATTTTCAGAAACGCTCAAACGCCATTCTCTCATATATGGCTGCAAATGTTTTCTTCAAACTTTTGTAACGGATAGTGCTAATTACACTCTTTAATATGACGTAAAGTGAAGTTTATTTTGAGTTTTGTTTGTTTTTTTTCAAAAAATATTTTTTTTCTTTTTTGCTGTAGCCGAGTCGGCTAATCATGGCAGTGGACCGCAGCAGGTTGTGGTAGACAAGCTGTATTGATCATGATGCGCCCTTGGTCAAGATATGTGGCGGGGCGGCCGTGACAATGGTGTAGGGGAGCCTTGGACACGAACAGGAGGCTCTGCACTTGTTATAGTGACGAGTAAGATAATAGATAGGAACATATAGAAGTGGAGATAGTCGTTGTATTACTAAGTATTTATTTGAATAAAAGAGTATTATAAAGTGGTAATATTGTTTAATTGTGAGAACTTAACATTGGCGACGAGGAAAATGGCAAATACAGCACCAACTTCGGAACAGTTTGCACAAATCATTACGCTGATGCAGCAACAAATACAACAACAACAGCAGCAAATCCAACAACAACACACGGCCTGGCAGCAATTTCAGAACCAACAGCTGGCAGTTCAACAGCAGTTCCAACAACAGCAAACAGCAGTGCAGCAAAAAAACCAGGCAATAATTACGGAAGCGTTGAAAGGGGTGAGTCTGGCCTTCGGAGCGCGTCCTCCCCCTCTCCCTCCGTTTGATAGTGAGAAGGATGAGTGGTATACTTATAAAGAGAGACTCGAACAGCATCTATTATGTCACGGGGTAGACAAAGACGACATGAAAAGGGCGTTTGTTCTTAGTTGTATTGGCAGTGAAACATGCAATTTGTTAAGGAAGTTGTGTCCCGAAAAAGAAATAACAGAATTACCTTGGGAAACAATTAAGGCAGAATTAGATAAATATTTTGCTAAAGCGCCGCATGTAGTGGCTTCTAGGTATGGATTTTTTCAGAGCAGAAAAAAGGAACCGAGTCGGCTAATCATGGCAGTGGACCGCAGCAGGTTGTGGTAGACAAGCTGTATTGATCATGATGCGCCCTTGGTCAAGATATGTGGCGGGGCGGCCGTGACAATGGTGTAGGGGAGCCTTGGACACGAACAGGAGGCTCTGCACTTGTTATAGTGACGAGTAAGATAATAGATAGGAACATATAGAAGTGGAGATAGTCGTTGTATTACTAAGTATTTATTTGAATAAAAGAGTATTATAAAGTGGTAATATTGTTTAATTGTGAGAACTTAACATTTTTGAAAGATCTCTCACATCTTAAAATGCAAATTACCAGCAATTTGTAAACATGATTATATTTGTGAGTGTAAGTGCTTCAAAAAACTTCAAATAAAGTATTTTGAAAATTCAATAATTTTCTGTGAAAATGAGCTTCAAAGTTCGCATTTTTAGTGGCGCTAAAATGCAATTTTCTTTAAAACGGCACATAATTTGTAAAAGAAAATTGCCATTTAGGACTAGGTTTTTGAGTTCTTTAATGTTCTAAAATTAATATTTCTGTTCTACTAATAGGACACCGACAAATTAAGAAAATGACAAAAAAATGTACCTTTGGCGGTGATAGATGGCAGCTGGCAAAAAAGTGTATGTGGCAATTCCAAATAGCTAGCGAAGACCCAAGGAAATAGAAAACTAATACGGGAAAGTATGTGTCATTCTGTAGCACACTAGTTCCATTGTAATGTTAGTGGTTGTATTTTATTTCCCCTTTTGTCTTTGTAGGAAAATTATGTTTTTTACGTTCGCTGTGTTGTCAACTTTTATACATATTTAGTAAAAACGTTCCTGAACAGAATTGACAGTAAGAGTGAGACTATTTTTTCAGTTGTTTATTCATTCAAGATTTCACGAAGTTTGGCTGAATCGGAAATAGAACCATTACTGAAGGATTTGCCATTATATGAAGAAGGAGATACAGGAGAGAAGAGGATACAGTGTACGATTACGTTATGGTGGATAGCACAGTAATTATTTTACTGAAATGATTGCTAAGTCCGGAAGAAAATATTTATCAGCTCCACCGAGGCACTCCAAAACACATATTGCCAATATTGTTAAATTTTCTTCTGAGATTACTCCTGATGGCAAAACATGGCGAGAAGAGTTCAAAATGTATTTTTCTCAATCAATAATTCAGATTATTATGACACATATAAATGAAGAAGCTATAAGAAGGAATATTGAAAGGAGGAATGAAACCGAGATGTATGTATTTATTAGTGTCGTACTACTTACGGGTGTACATCAATGTTTCAATGCACGATTTGTGGTCAGATTTGCCCGAGCAAGCAGTACGCAGAGACACTATTGGTGGAGACAGATTTTTGAAGTTGACTTTTACACTCTTAGGTATGATGAAAACACCACGAAAGCTGACCGTCGAAAAAATTACAAGTTGGCACCGTTTCGGAATGTGTTCGATGGCTAAACGCCTCACTTCCCAGGTACTTCCATCCTGCATTTGACAATACTAAGGATGAAATGTCTCTGTTCAGAGGACCATGTCCATTCAAAGTTTTCATGGAAACAAAACCGAAGAAAAACGAGCAGGTGGAACAGTAGAGAAGAGGAAAACAACTGTGAAGTAGCCGACAGTACTGACACTAAAGATGCATAACATTTCGCAGAAAAAAGTGTCAATTACTTTAAAAGCAAATGAACTTCAAATCAACATTGAAAATAGAGTTTTAGATTAAAATCATTTCATTTCAAAATCAAAATATTTTTGTCCGCTCTTTTGGCAATCCATTCCATAGTGCGACGGTGGTAGGCTTTTTGACAAAAGCTTGTCAGCTTGGTCGAATACAGTCGCTGTCCGGAGGAAAATGCTAGCGACCGGCTGCTTTGATCACTAGTTTTTCGTGATTTCTTCAATCAACGCCAGGCGAATATCGGAACAGTACCCTAACGAACGTCCGTTAAGCTGGCAAAGCCATTTTCAAAAAACACATTTTCTCTATACCCAGAATTTTGTGCTATTTTTGTGCTTTCCAAATATCCAAAAATTAATTTTTTTGCTCCAACGGTTTTTCCAAAAATGGGTGGCTTTGCTGGCTTAATGTTAAGCTGGCAAAGCCAATTAGCCAAAACAAATTTTCTTTATACACAAAATATTGTGCTATTTTTGTGCTTTTCAAATATATAAACATTATTTTTTTTGCTCTTACCGTTTTTCGAAAATTTAGAAAAAACGAATTTTCGAAATGCCCGGCAGGCGCAACAACTACGCGTAAAAAAATACTCGTAGAAAAAAAAACTATCCATCAAAATTAGATTTTCTTGACACAAAAATAACCACAAAACAATTCTCTATCCAACAATGTTGTTTCGAAATATTCAACATTTAATATTCCCTATAAATAATAATAATTATTTACACTACTGTCAAGAAACAACACAATTCAAGTCATACAATTCCTCATAAAAACTAAACTACTCAATATTTCGCAATGTCCTTTCCCAACAAACAGAACCAAACATTGTTCTAACAAAGTACACACACGCTGATTTTTTTTGCTCTCAACATTTTTTGCAAAATTCAACAAAACCACTCACGAGTCACCCGGAACAACGCACTCTCGCAGGATAAGAAAATCACTCATCAAGGCAAAACTCTAATTCAAAATCAATTTATCCTCACATAACATCAACCACAATACAATACAATATACAACAATATTGTTTTTAACTTTTTTATTTTCGATACTATCGAAGAAAAAATTGTACATCCTTTAACTGGGTACCCAAAAACACACCAATAGAGGCACATCAATCCTACTAAATACTAAAATACTCAACACATCGCATTGGCCTTCCCCAACAAACAAAATCAAACTTCATTCTAATAAACTACACTTACAATGATTTTTTTGCTCTAACCGTTTTTTGAAAAATTGAACAAAATGACACGTACGTGGCGCAAGATAGGGCAACTCCGCCAAGAACAAAAACAATCTTCAAAGGAAATATATCATTCAAAAATAAAATGTCTTATCACAGAATCAACAACAATACAATGCACTATGCAAAAGTATTGTTTTCAAATCTTTGACTTTCGATACTATCTATAAAAAAATCTAAATCATTACACTGAAAATAAAAAAAAAACGCATGGAGGCAAACAAATCCTAATAAATACTAAACTACTCAACCAATTGGATTGTCCTTTTCCAAGAATAACAATTAAATTTTGATCTAATAAACTACACCAACAATGATTTTTTTGCTCTCATCGTTCTTTTGAAAATTAAACTCAACGTCGTATGAGTGCACGGGAGTGGCGGGACCTCCGGATAACAAAAGCGACGGAGGGAGGCACACATGTCCTAATAAATACTAAACTACTCGACCAATTGCATTGTCCTTTTCCACGAATAACAAGTAAATGTTGTTCTAATAAACTACATCAACAATGATTTTTTTGCTCTCATCGTTCTTTTGAAAATTAAACTCAACTTCGTATGAGTGCACGGGAGTGGCGGGACCTCCGGATAACAAAAGCGACGGAGGGAGGAACACATGTCCTAATAAATACTAAATTACTCGACCAATTGCATTGTCCTTTTCCAAGAATAACAATTAAATTTTGATCTAATAAACTACACCAACAATGATTTTTTTGCTCTCATCGTTCTTTTGAAAATTAAACTCAACTTCGTATGAGTGCACGGGAGTGGCGGGACCTCCGGATAACAAAAACGACGGAAGGAGGAACACATGTTCTAATAAATACTAAACTACTCGACCAATTGCATTGTCCTTTTCCACGAATAACAAGTAAATGCTGTTCTAATAAACTACACCAACAATGATTTTTTTGCTCTCATCGTTCTTTTGAAAATTAAACTCAACTTCGTATGAGTGCACGGGAGTGGCGGGACCTCCGGATAACAAAAGCGACGGAGGGAGGAACACATGTCCTAATAAATACTAAACTACTCGACGAATTGCATTGGCCTTTTCCACAAATAACAATGAAATGTTTTTCTAATAAACTTCCCCAACAATGATTTTTTTTGCTCTCATCGTTCTTTTGAAAATTAAACTCAACCTCGTATGTGTGCACGGGATTGGCGCGACCTCGGGATAACAAACACGACGGAAGGAGGAACTCATGTCCTAATCAAAACTAAACTAGTCGACAAATCGCGTTGTCCTTTTCCAAGAATAACAATGAAATATTGTTCTAATAAACTACACCAACAATGATTTTTTTACTCTCATCGTTCTTTTGAATATTAAACTCAACTTCGTATGTGTGCACTGGAGTGGCGGGTCCTTGGGATAACAAAAGCGACGGAAGAAGGCACACATGTCCTAATAAATACTAAACTACTCGACCAATTGCATTGTCCTTTTCCAAGAATAACAACTAAATGTTGTTCTCATAATCTACACCAACAATAATTTTTTTGCTCTCACCGTGTTTTGTAAAATTAAACTCAACCAAGCATATGTGCTCCGTAATGGCACACCGTGCCGAATTACGAAGACACTATTCCAACCCAAAATATACTTCAAAATTCAGATGGCTTTACAAAGCATTAACATCATACATTGCACTACGCAACAGTATTGTTTTCAATTTTTTGACTTTCGATACTATCCTATATGGATAACAATCTAATTCGCTACACTGAGATTACAAAAATCCATCGATGGAAGCACATAAATCCTAATACATACCAAACTACTCCACAAATTGCATTTTCCTTTTTGCTACAGTAAGAAGGAAATACTTTTCTAATAAAGAACATCAACAATGATTTTTTTGCTCTCACCGGTGTTTGGAAAATTAAACTCGACCTCCCATGTGTGCACCGGAATGGCAAATAACAAAGACACTATTCCATACGAAATTATTTTTTAAAATTTAAGTGCTTTTCCAAAGCATCAACAACAATACAATGCACTACGCAACAGTATTGTTTTCAAGACTTCCGTGTTTTGTCTTCCGATACTATCCATAAAAAAATTCTATTTTATTACACTGTGAATCCAAATACCCACGGATGGAAGCACATAAATCCTAATGAATACCGAAGTACCCCACAAATTGCGTTGTCCTTTTCCTACACTAAAAACAAAATGCTATTCTAAGAAACTACACCAACAATGATTTTTTTGCTCCCACCGTTTTTTGGAAAATTGGCCTAACCACGTATGTGTGAACCGGAATTAGGCGCCGCGCCGAATGACAGGAACACTAGTCCGAGCAAAAATATTCTTTAAAATCGAAACCGAATTCGAATTCGAAATGAAATTTGACAATTCACAGTGAAGGTCAGGAGTTCATAGGGAGTGTAATTGAGGCAGGTGATTCATCTACTGGTTACTACGACAAAAGGCATAGGAAGAGCAGCGGCATACATTGGTGTTGGAGTAACTAGCATTCAAACAATTCGTAAAGAAAATGTTACACCGAATGAAATAAGTGCTGTCACGATTTTATGCGTAATCAGAAATGCTCTGTGATTTTTACGTCCGTGAAAAGCAAGTGCGCACGTTAACGAAAATGCAGTCTATAATTAAAGAAAAGATAAATTTTCCTTGGGGAGAAAAGTCACTTTGGATGTGAATGGAACATATGGAATACAGATGGAGGTTGTAATTCAAAACGAAAAGTTTTGGTCGAGAGAGCATATTGTAGATTGGAGAACAAGAGATCTCATCCAAATGAGGATGTTAGGGAAAGAAGGCCGTCAAATAGTGTATTGACGAGAGGTGGATTGATAACAACTTTGTATTCAAAAAGTGCTGGCACCATAATGATATAATTGGCGTAACGGCAAATATAAGTGTATCAGACTAATTGCAGTTCATGCTGGTTGAAATAATGGTTTCATTAACCTTTTAAATACTAACGGGGAAAAGTTTTCCCAGAGCATTTCAACCCTGCCGTACCAATGGGGTCTTTTTCGCTTGACCTCCAGAGGCGCGCGACAGCTCTTATTCTTACGTTTCTTACGTTTGGAGCTCCGGCCTACGTCATCCGGCAGGGATGTGTTGATGGAGGACTGTCTTCAGGCGCGAAGACGGAACGTGGTCCACTGTGACATTTCATGCTTTTACAGTGCGCCGCAGTTCCAGAAACATAGGAGACCATTGAACCCCAGAAAATCTTCGTCGGGAGACGCCGCTCTAACGACAACTAAATAATATCACATAACACAGTAAGAACAGAAGAGATGATTTCTGTATGTAGTTTTTAACGGAATTTGTGTTAAGTATGGCATAAACATATAACTTCCTCAAAATTTCTTCCGTAATATTTTATTTTAACTTCGTATGTAATAAAAATTTGTGCCAGAAAGATATTTTTCTACAGTAGCAGATAACAATAGGGTAAAATCAAATATATATCAGTGCAATAAATATATTGCTTTTATATTTTGTTATGTATTGTATTGTATTATTTGCAATGTCCTAATATTTTATTGTATTGGCATAAACCAATGACGTGGTTCCATATAAATATCTCTCCAGCCTATCAAAGCATCTCTTAGGGTCTTGTACTTATAAGTAGCACTTCACTGTATACTATCTCGCGTCACACACCACGGTCATAACGAACTCGCCTCGGCCCACGTTTCTCAAGGGGGATTGCAATCGTATTCTGCTAAGAGTTTCTGATTGTGCTTAAGTCGTGAGCTTTTTGAAGTAAAAATGGCTCGTCGAAAAATATCGCTAACAACTCGCGAAATTGAGTAAATTTTTTAAGTATCAGTGACTATACGTCTATGTCCAGTCTCGAAGATGATCCAAGCTAATTTACTTACACCTTATTTTCAGCTGCGATCGAACTGTCCATTTTTGTACATTGATTCCGTTCAAGAACCTAAACCTCTACGACTTAGGTTTCCCCACGGTGAACGAAAAAGACTTCTTACAAATTTAAAATAAAATTAAAAAAAATAAAATATTTTTTTCATTTTTGGAATTGATTTTTATATTTTTACTTTCACAAACCACTTTAAAAAATCTTAAAAAATTATACTTTTCATAGTTTTATATAAATCCAATATCCTCAAAACCTACTTTAAAAATATTGAAAATATTTTTTCGAAACACAACTTTGGAATTATTTTTCATAAAGTATTGTGCAGATCTTTTTACAAGTGGGAAATTTTTTTTTTAAATTTTGAAACATTCCAAGTATATAGGCATTTTAAAAATCAAATGCGGAAAAATTCGTTTTGCACGCAGAGGGAGTGGAGTAAAGAATGAAAATTAGTAGGAAAAAATGAAGAGAATCATTGTTGTTATACTGTGTAAAGATATTTAAATTTTGAAGGATACTTTTGGTTCGAATAGTGTCATGGTTATGTTTAATTTTCAAAAACATGGTAAGAGCAAATAAATCATTGTTGGTGTAATTTATTAAAACAATATTCCATTATTATTCTTGGAAAACGACAATGCAGTTTGACGAGCAGTTTAGTATTTATTAGGACATGTGTCCTCCTTCCGTCTTCTTTGTTATACCGAGGTGCGCGCCATTCCGGTGCACACATACGAGGTTGAGTTTTATTTTCTAAAGAACGATGAGAGCAAGAAATCATTGTTGGTGTAGTTTATTACAACAACATTTACTTGTTATTCTTGGAAATGGACAATGCAATTGGTTGAGCAGTTTAGTATTTATTAGGACATGTGTTCCTCCTTCCATCGCTTTTGTTATCCCGAGGTCCCGCCACACCCGGGCACATATACGAGGTTGAGTTTAATTTTCAAAAGAACGATGAGAGCAAAAAAATCATTGTTGATGTAGTTTATTAGAACAACATTTCATTGTTATTCTTAGAAAAGGACAATGCGATTTGTCGGGTAGTTTAGTATTTATTACGACATGTGTTCCTCCTTCCGTCGTTTTTGTTATCCCGAGGACGCGCCACTACGGTGCACACATACGAAGTTGAGTTTAATTTTCAAAAGAACGATGAGAGCAAAAAAATCATTGTTGGTGTACTTTATTAGAACAACATTTCATTGTTATTCTTAGAAAAGGACAATGCGATTTGTCGAGTAGTTTAGTATTTATTAGGACATGTGTTCCTCCTTCCGTCGTGTTTGTTATCTCGAGGTCGCGCCATTCCCGTGCACACATACGAGGTTGAGTTTAATTTTCAAAAGAACGATGAGAGCAAAAAAATCATTGTCGGCGCAGTTTATTAGAACAATATTTCATTGTTATTCTTGGAAAAGGACAATGCAATTGACCGAGTAGTTTAGTATTTATTAGGACATGAGTTCCTCCTTCCGTCGCTTTTGTTATCCCGAGGTCCCGCCACTCCCGTGCACATATACGAGGTTGAGTTCAATTTAAGAAAAATCCAATAGAGCAAAAAAATCATTGTTGATGTAGTTTCTTAGAACAACATTTCATTGTTATTCTTGGAAAAGGACAATGCAATTGACCGAGTAGTTTAGTATTTATTAGGACATGAGTTCCTCCTTCCCTCGCTTTTGTTATCCCGAGGTCCCGCCACTCCCGTGCACATATACGAGGTTGAGTTCAATTTAAGAAAAATCCAATAGAGCAAAAAAATCATTGTTGATGTAGTTTCTTAGAACAACATTTCATTGTTATTCTTGGAAAAGGACAATGCAATTCGTCGAGTAGTTTAGTATTTATTAGGACATGTGTTCCTCCTTCCGTCGTTTTTTGTTATCCCGAGGACGCGCCACTACGGTGCACACATACGAAGTTGAGTTTAATTTTCAAAAGAACGATGAGAGCAAAAAAATCATTGTTGGGGAAGTTTATTAGAACAACATTTCATTGTTATTCTTGGAAAAGGACAATGCAATTGGTCGAGTAGTTTAGTATTTATTAGGACATGTGTTCCTCCCTCCGTCGCTTTTGTTATCCGGAGGTCCCGCCACTCCCGTGCACTCATACGAAGTTGAGTTTAATTTTCAAAAGAACGATGAGAGCAAAAAAATCATTGTTGGTGTAGTTTATTAGAACAACATTTACTTGTTATTCGTGGAAAAGGACAATGCAATTGGTCGAGTAGTTTAGTATTTATTAGAACATGTGTTCCTCCTTCCGTCGTTTTTGTTATCCGGAGGTCCCGCCACTCCCGTGCACTCATACGAAGTTGAGTTTAATTTTCAAAAGAACGATGAGAGCAAAAAAATCATTGTTGGTGTAGTTTATTAGATCAAAATTTAATTGTTATTCTTGGAAAAGGACAATGCAATTGGTCGAGTAATTTAGTATTTATTAGGACATGTGTTCCTCCCTCCGTCGCTTTTGTTATCCGGAGGTCCCGCCACTCACGTGCACTCATACGATGTTGAGTTTAATTTTCAAAAGAACGATGAGAGCAAAAAAATCATTGTTGGTGTAGTTTATTAGAACAACATTTCATTGTTATTCTTGGAAAAGGACAATGCAATTGGTCGAGTAGTTTAGTATTTATTAGGACATGTGTTCCTCCCTCTGTCGCTTTTGTTATCCGGAGGTCCCGCCACTCCCGTGCACTCATACGAAGTTGAGTTTAATTTTCAAAAGAACGATGAGAGCAAAAAAATCATTGTTGGTGTAGTTTATTAGATCAAAATTTAATTGTTATTCTTGGAAAAGGACAATGCAATTGGTCGAGTAGTTTAGTATTTATTAGGACATGTGTTCCTCCCTCCGTCGCTTTTGTTATCCGGAGGTCCCGCCACTCCCGTGCACTCATACGAAGTTGAGTTTAATTTTCAAAAGAACGATGAGAGCAAAAAAATCATTGTTGATGTAGTTTATTAGAACAACATTTACTTGTTATTCGTGGAAAAGGACAATGCAATTGGTCGAGTAGTTTAGTATTTATTAGGACATGTGTGCCTCCCTCCGTCGCTTTTGTTATCCGGAGGTCCCGCCACTCCCGTGCACTCATACGACGTTGAGTTTAATTTTCAAAAGAACGATGAGAGCAAAAAAATCATTGTTGGTGTAGTTTATTAGATCAAAATTTAATTGTTATTCTTGGAAAAGTACAATCCAATTGGTTGACTAGTTTAGTATTTATTAGGATTTGTTTGCCTCCATGCGTTTTTTTTTTATTTTCAGTGTAATGATTTAGATTTTTTTATAGATAGTATCGAAAGTCAAAGATTTGAAAACAATACTTTTGCATAGTGCATTGTATTGTTGTTGATTCTGTGATAAGACATTTTATTTTTGAATGATATATTTCCTTTGAAGATTGTTTTTGTTCTTGGCGGAGATGCCCTATCTTGCGCCACATACGTGTCATTTTGTTCAATTTTTCAAAAAACGGTTAGAGCAAAAAAATCATTGTAAGTGTAGTTTATTAGAATGAAGTTTGATTTTGTTTGTTGGGGAAGGCCAATGCGATGTGTTGAGTATTTTAGTATTTAGTAGGATTGATGTGCCTCCATTGGTGTGTTTTTGGGTACCCAGTTAAAGGATTTCCATTTTTGGAAAAACCGTTGGAGCAAAAAAATTAATTTTTGGATATTTGGAAAGCACAAAAATAGCACAAAATTCTGGGTATAGAGAAAATGTGTTTTTTGAAAATGGCTTTGCCAGCTTATCGGACGTCCCTAACGAACGGACCACGGACCGCACGCGATAATTCCTTCCTCTTCCTATCCTCACCCTTTACTTTCACACACTTCCACTTCCACTATACTACCGCACATGCCGGGAGACCGGTCGGGAGCTTAGAGCTTGTCCCGGCTGGGGCGGTGCCTTGCAAAGGGAGATACCATAAGACTGTTTCATATTCTATGTAAAACAGAGCATGCAGATTACAATTCACGAGTAAATACAATTAGTACATTTAATACATATCATTTAAAATTTAATTTAATTCATCACATGTGAGTTACTGCTAGAAAGGCGCGGCTGCAAAGGTCACTGGCATTAATAATATCCGAGAGACTAATGACACAGATCTACAACTAACCAAATCCTTATTATTCACGAGACTACGTATTTGCCGTCAATAAGAAAATTTTTAACTCTGTATTATCTAAAATACGGTATTCGCACAATAATTTTTTCTGGAATACAAGCCTTTCAGCTGATTGGAAGCTTTACGCCACTCCTAACCAATAATGAATTAATGAACTGTGATTTGTATGATCAGCGCCTGGTTGTTTAGTTCTAACTGCAGAAACTCTTCCTGAACTCACTTAAAACCGCGGTGTACCGAAACTCTTCCTGCTCTTATTGTAATGAAAAGCAAAATTTGTATACTGCAAAAAATATGCTGATGGCGACAATTCGTCTCTCTACCGGAAAGTTAACTATTGCATTCCTCCGTCCTCCGCTTGAACGGAGAGGGAAGCGAACAAACTAAACTGATTGGATATTTATTAAAAAAGTCACGATTTCTATCAAAATTACTCAACAGCTACGCACTTTTTAAAAAAACTGTACGAGACATTATTTAAAGATTTAAAACTGTGTAATTAATACGTAGCATTGGGAAATATATCAGTCGGTTTAAAACTAGGAATGTAAGCAAGTTTGAAAAATGTTTGAACTTTTGTATTTTTCAAAAATTCAAATATTGTAATGAAAATCGGTCATCTATCGAATATTTTCCTCTATTTGAAAAAAATATCTTTTAAAAATTGCAGCAATTTTCAGAAAATGCCGGAAATATTACACTGCCTTCGTACGAAGTACTCTCGAAAATGAAAATACGCATCTTAACGATCCTCGGAGCGGGAATCATATAAAGATCTCGATTTGGGGGTGCAAAACTGTCTGTATATTTTCGCCTCCTGAACTTATCTTGAAAATTTTCTGAACAGCGTTAATGTACCTTAATGTGTGCGAAGTAACAGCCTCAAAATAACCCTAAGCAAGCTTTTACAACCGTCAAGTGTAGATCGTATTGTTGAAGTTATTCTAATAATTTTCCTTGCAATACTAAAGTAACCGAAATAATATTTTTCATCTACAAACGGTAAGATACGGAGAAACAGTAAAACTACGTGGCGTACGCAGGATTTGAATCCACAACCCTTCTACGTAGCGCAATTACCTAACCGTTAGCGCAATTACCTAACCGTTTGAGACTACATGTTTCGCCTACGAAAATACATCTGTTTCTTCTTTCCATCTGCGTGATTTCTTCTACATTGCTGTTGCAATTAGAGAACTTTATTATTCAATAGACAAAGTTTATACGTGCATTATATGGTGACGAAATTTCCAGTTAGTCGGTCGGTTTTGATAAAGCGTTTTTATTCTAAATTAGTTCTATTATTTTTCATGACTTTATTGAAAAATGAATATGGAAAAACATTAATCCCTTTTAAAAACTCTTTGGTGAATTTAACTAACCCATTGAGGCGCTTGGGATGAGACGACAGTAAGCCATTCGACAAGCAAAAGTGAAATATTACGTACATCACTTCTACTAGAATTTAATCAGCCACTAGCAGGGATCTGTAACTGCATAGTAATATGCGCAGTGTTTTTAATGCAAACTAGTGGTGCTACAACAGCACATACTTTCCCGCGTTATTGGAAACAGCTACTTAGTATTGAAATGTTGCACTTTCTGCGCTACTAACATCTTAGCTATTATTTGAAAACGTCCAATTCAATCAAGAAGCGAACAACTCACTGTTTCCATCACAGTGTTGTGAGAACTATGTGAATTCTACAACAGCACAAAAATAGAATACAAAAGTTTTGTAAATGTGTATTGGAAAAAGAAACCTGATATCCCGGACAATATAGAAATGCATTTCATAGGGCCATGATTAGAAAAGAGTGCAACAAATACTCTACTTACTACAAATGGTACAGCATTTGGTGCGAAAACTAAATATTTTCGTGCAAATATCAAAATAAATTTGACAATTATAACTCCTTTTCATATAGTTAGATCAAGTCACAACAATGACACGTAATGCACAGAAATTCGCGAAAGCGAAACGGAATTCCATTGTTGCATTACCTGCATTATCGATATTCTCTGAGAGCTAGTAACCTTTCTAATTTTCAAAATAAATAATTTCTAAAAGATTAATGTGTAAATGTATAACAAAAGGTCGAATGTAAGAAATTAACAAAGAAATAATATACAAAATTTCAAATTCTAATTTACGACGCATCCAGCTGCCTGAAGCGCAATAAATTTGCAGCGGGCTATTATGTTTGTCACGAAATTGTAGAAAAACGACTCGTATTTTCAAAAAATTAAGTTTGACCTTATTTGAAGATGTAATTTTGATAAATACATTTCATTGAGAAAAAATGTATTTTCACAATTGCAGTTGTGAAGACGACGAAAAAGAAGCGCAGTGAATTCCGCGGGGGGTATTATGTTTGTCAGGAAATTATAGCAAAACTACTCATATTTTCAAAAATTTCAGCATGAGCTTATTTGAAGATGTTTTGATGAGCATAAATCATTAAGAAAAACAATTGTATCTTTATTGTTGTAGTTGTAGAAAATTTTTGAAAAATTGAACATGACCTTATTTGAAGACCTGTTTTTTATGAACACATTTCACTAAGAAAAAAAATTGTATTATATTAATTGTAGTTGTAGGAAGATGCCGAAATATTTTTTAATTTTCAATTGGAGCCATTTTTTTAATTTTGAAAATGTTCAAGGAGCTTCATGGAAAGTACTCCCCAAAATTAAAATATCAATTTCAAATGCAAGGGGCCACGAGATCAGTCAGATTGAGGAGTTTAGAAAAAATCGGCTGAACGGTGAAGAGTTTTTCTGCGACAAATCCGCAGTTTTTTCTCGCAGCATTACATAACTTTCCCTGTACTATACGTACGTATAGTATAGGGGATACTATAGTATACGGGAAGGAAAAAATGATATATTTACATTTAACACCTACTTTACAGAATTATTTGAACTTTCAATTGTGTCTCCTGTAAAAAACACGTAATCAGGCTTACATTACACATTATCTACTGCTAAGATCCTTATTATTAAAATCTCGGTGTCCGACACGAAATAATCAATTTTTTCCTTCTGTAGAATACTGACTGTCGTTGACATTCTTTCTTTGCTAATCGGATTTCTCCTTGCCTCAATTTTCGCAAGCCTTCGAATTAGCGGCAAGTGCAATGGCTGGATTGGCCCGTGTTTGTGCGTAGGAGGCGCGGCGCGTTACTCAACAGGCTGTAGAAAGGCGACGCACTGACCCCGATCCTCCCACCGCCCTCCCACTCGCGCCTCCAAAAGACGGCGCCCCCTTTCGCAAGCGGGCGATGTTTTTGGAAATGTCCAGACCCACCTAACAGTTATCGCAATGCAAAGGGGTCCACTGAATTCATCGCGTAATACGCGGGCACTATCACTAGACATTCAAGGAATCATGAAATTACGTTAATTGAGAGCGGATGTCTCAGAGTTGTTCTTTATAGAAAACCAAACGGAACTTGTAATTGGACCATGAGTCACCAGCGCCGCGCTGTGCCAATCTCTTCGTCCGAGACTCCCCCCGCTCGCCACTGAAGATGTCCTCCACAGACGAAGGCGGGAGGGATGGGTTAGGGCATCAACTGATGTCACTACAGTCCCTCTAACCGGGAGGACCTAGGTTCGAGTCCCGACAGTGGCAGGAATTTCGATGCTGGCTTGTCAGCTAGGTCGAATTCAGTCGCTGTCTGGAGGCCAATCCTAGCGGCCGGCTGTTCTGATAGGTAGGTTTCCTTGGTTTCTCTGATCAACACCAGGCGAATGCCGGAGAACTACCCTAACAAATGGGCCACGGACTGCGCATGTTCTTCCCTACCTCTTCCTTGTCATATACTATCCCCTTTACACGCACACACTAACATGCCCTACCCTACCACACACGCCGGAAGACCGGTCGGGAGCTGAGATCTTGTCCCGGCTGGGGCGGTGCTCGCTCGTGGGAGAAGCGGAGTCCCCTTGTGGGGGAAAACCCCGCTAGCCGACGGTAGGTCGGCGCCGGATCTCGCCATCCAGCGAGGGAAGACCACCGCTGCCGCCCGAGGAAAACATGCACCACATTTACAGGACTAATGACCGCTGTAGTGGACGCGCCCGGAATAACTAACAATCAATCCGAAGGCGCAACATTTGGAAATCGAATGTCAGAGCGCGGTCAGTCAGCCCTGAAAACAAAAATATCGATACCGGTCGTAAAAGCCTACGTGTTATTATAAATTGTGAAGTATGTTGCAGAGGTTCCAAATTAATTTGTATTTCATGATGAATTCAAACACAGTAAAGAACATATTATTTGAACGTTCTTATCTGTTGCACAATACGTGTGTTCATACATGTTTCAATTTTACTTTCCCGTATACGTCCGTATACACGGAGTGATATACGTAGTATAGGGAAAGTTATGTAATGCTGCGCGAAAAAATGGCCAATTTTCGGCGGAAAAAAATTAATTGCCGGGCCGTGAAAACGAATAAGTGGATAAAACCAGTTGCTAAATTAAGAAAAAAATCCCCTAACACGTGGTGTGGTCAAAATCCATGATTTGTTGCTTCTTTATACTTAAAAATCGATTGACGGCATTCCGTCCGTCTGTCCGTCCGTCCGTCTGTCCGTCTGTCCGTCTGTGGTCAACGCTAGCGCCTAAACCGTTCGGTCGATTTTCTTCAAAATTGATATTCCCCAGTCGATCTGATTCTAGTCGAAGCTTTGTGATTTTGAAAAAGATTCTTTAAAATTTGGGGGTACTTTATATGAAGCCCCCCAGGGATTTTCAACATTTTCTCAAAAACGGCTCCAAATTTTTTCTTTAAATTTCTTGTATGAATACAGGAAAATACACTTTTTCACATGGCATAGGTCCGATTTTCACGTACAGCTCTGAATTTTCGAAAATTGTGAAAGTTTGAATTTTTTTCGGCGTCTTTCTCCAACTACAAAATTGAAGATAGAGATTTTTTCTTCAAATAAAATTTGTTCTGCGTATTGAGTTCTTTAATAAAGGTCATGTAAATGTTTTTCACAATTTTGGTAGTTTTCGTGCAATATTGCGTGCAATATGTGCAATTTTAAAAAATTACAAAAACAAAATTTTCTCAAAAACGGCTCCAAATTTTTTCTTTAAACTTTTGGTAGGGATAGTGGTAAATGTACTCTATCAATGACATAAAAGCCATTTTGGTCTATCGGTTGGTTTTTTCAAAAATTACCAAAATGTAAATTGTTTTACTTGTCTCTCACGTCGTTAATATTTACATTATTGGCGATTTTTTTACATTATTATATTTACGAGTATATGTGCTTTAAATAATGTCCTGTAAAGTTTCTCGAAAACACTACCGTTTTCTGTGAAAAGTAGCTCAAATTTCGGCATTTTCAGAAATGCTCAAACGTCATTTTCTCGTATATGGCTGCAATTTTTTTCTTGAAACTTTTGTGACGGATAGTGCTAATTACACTCATTAGTATAGCGTGAAGTTTATTTTGAGTTTTTTTTGTTTTTTTTTAAATTATATAAATTTAAATTTTTTGACAGATCTCTCACATCTTTAATATGCACATTATCCGCAATTTGTAAAGATGATTATATTTGTGAGTGTAAGTGCTTCAAATAACTTCAAATAAAGTATTTTGAAAACTCAAAAATTTTCTGTGAAAATGAGCTTCAAATTTCGCATTTCTAGTAGTGCTAAAACGCCATTTTCTCTTAAACGGCACATAATTTTTAAAAGAAAATTGCCATTTACGGCTAGGTTTTTGTGTTCTTTAATATTCTAAAATTAATGTTTCTGTTCTACCAATAGGAAACCGAAAAATTAAGAAAATGACAAAAAAATGTACTTTTGGCGATGATAGATGTAGCTGGCAAGAAAGAGTATGTGGCAATTCCGAATAGCTAGCGAAGACCCAGGAAAATAGAAAACTAATACGGGAAAGTCTGTGCCATTCAAATAAGTTCGTGTTGAATTTTTTGAAAATATGAGTTGTTTTTTCTGTAATTTCCTGACAAACGAAAGTCCGCTCGGAATTGACTGCGCTTCGCTTTCGTCGTATTCTCACAACTAAAATTTTAAAAATACATTTGTTTCTGAATTACATGTATTTATCAAAACCACATCTTCAAATAAGGTCATGCTTAATTTTTTCAAAATACGAGTAGCTTTTCTATAATTTTGTGACAAACATAATAGCCCGCTGTAAATTTACAGTGCTTCCGACAGCTGGGTGCGTCGTAAATTAGAATGGGCAATTTTGTATATTATTTCTTTCTTCGTTTCTTACATTAGAACTTTTGTTATACACTTACACATTAATATTTTATAAATAGTTTATTTTGAAATACTTGAATTAAGTAAAAAGAATTAATAGCTCTCAGAATATCGACAATGCAGGGTCTGCAACAATGGAATTCACTTTGCGCTCGCGAATTTCTGTGAATTACGTATCATTGTTGTGACCTGAAGGAGCTGTATGAAAAGGAGTTATAATTGTCTAATTTATGTTGATATTTGCATGAAAATATTCAGTTTTCGCACCAAATGCTGTAGCATTTGTAGTGAGTAGAGAATTTGTTGCATGGTTTTAAAATACTCTTCTCTAATCATGGCCCTATGGAATGCATTTCTATATTGTCCAGGTTATCAGGCTTCTTTTTCCAATATAGGTTTACAAAACTTTTGTATTAAATTTTGTGCAGTTGTAGAATTCACACAGTTCTGACAACACTGCGATGGAAATAGTGAGTTCCAAGCGAAGATGTTAGTAGCGCACAAAGTGCAATATTTCAGTACTATATAGCCGTTTCCTCTAATACGGGAAAGTAAGTGCTGTTGTAGCACCACTAGTTTCTAGGGCTTTTATGCAGCTTACAGCCGAGAACATTCCACGTCTCAATGGGACGCACATTCGACCATACACTAGTCACCAAGTCACTTGAGGGCTCCTCTGATCTATTGTAAGTAGAACACCAGACCCTTCGCGATAATCCATACATGACAGACAAGATACAAACAACCACGCTCAAGGCGGGACTCAAACCCACGACCCTTCGGACCGAAGCGCTGAGTCGGTAACCGCTCATAGCCACCTGGGCCGCCCAGGTTGGCTGAGTTACATTTACTTTTACTTTCTATTTTATTACTTTCGTAGCACTTAAAAAGAATTGTAATGCTGCAGCAAAAGGTGGTGATGTGAAAAACGGCAGCAGTTATGTGTGTATAAAATATCAATAGATTTTTGTATTATTATTGTTATTGTCATTATTATTACTATTATTATTAATGTTATTAATAGATCAAGACCAAAATATAAACTTGACCAGGAACTTCACTAATTAGGATGCCCACAAACTGTTTTTCTGTTTTGACGGGAACAAAACCACGCAGAGTGTAATTGTGGGCTTAACCGCTCGTTTGTTCCGTCTAAGCGCAGCAGCAGTTGAGGGCAGCAGAGCGTCGCGCCGCGTCGCGGCGCCTGCGCCGGCCCCTGAGCGGCGCAGCGCTGCACCGTGGGCGTCGTCGATTAGGCCACCGAGAGTTGTCAGGCGGCGTTGCAACTCACGCAGTGAATCATTTAGTCGACGTCCACAAATAATTTTCGATTTTGTATTTCCAGCATGAACTTTGTTCACCCTTGGGGCGATATTTGTCATTAATTTACGCTTCTGGAAGAAGAAGCGTAGGTCGCATAGATCTCTGTAAGGTTTTTGACACTAACTCGAATTTGCTGTGAATCAGCGAACTACACTCTCATCACTGATAATCGATTAATTATTCTCAGAATACCTAGTTGGTTTTTTGTCCATGAGTTTTAGATAATTTTTGTGTTTTAATAAACCAAATATTATGAAAGAGAGTGAGTGAAGAGAAATAGAAACAGGGGGAGAGAGAGAGAGAGAAGAGAAATAGAAAGAAAGAAGAGAGAGAGAGACGATACCCCTTATCAAAATGCAATTAAATATTCTCTATTTGTAAATTAATGTAAAAATAAAAGAGATTAAATCAGATTTAATTTACAAACGAAACATTTAATCACCGAAGCAAGAATAAGAGTCCGGAGTCCGAGCAAACGTCAAGTAAATCGACATACTTCGTTAAACTACTTAAATCGTATTATCAGTGAAGTGAAAATGTCAGCAATCGTATTATCACTGCAGATTGCAATTGTTGTTGCCAAGAACAAAGAAATAAATGCTACTTTAATACAAGAAAGGGATAGAAACAATCTTTATATACTAATATTGTTTAAACACATGAAACGTATACTTTCTATTTGATCAATCGTAACATTTAATATTTAAAAAAGAAATGTAAAATAGGTTATGATATAAACTTTAAGAGAACTCCCTTTTCTGCGCCATAAAAAGATTGATCTTTCATCATGCCCGGTCTTCAATCTTTACGAAACAAGTTTTAACCATGACCAACGTTCTTGACCCCTCAAACTGTGTAGGTGATATGGTTGTTTCTAAATCAAGGAGCCGAGATCCATTTAGGTCTTTCATACTCTGAGGGTCATCCACTGAGGGTCTGGTAGCGAATATGAGATTAGCATTTTGAAAGACGTCCTACAATTGCACGTAAAATTGGACAATGCATTAGACAAGTTACTCATGAAATAATATTAATCCATTGTATGGCATGGATACCGAGGATTGGTTACAATTGCCATCGGTTCGCAGCCTCAACTTAGCTTTCCCTGTTAGGGTGTGGACATTGAGGTGAAATTATTATTTTGCCAGAATGTGATGTAAATAATGAGCATGGAAATGGAGTCTTGATAAAATGAGATGCAAAGAGTAATGTAGAATCCCTAAGAAACATGCCGCCAATCCGTTTCGCCCTCATAGTCTAAATGAAGTAATTGGGACTTGACCCCAGAGGAAGGATAAGAATTCGGCTTCTTCACAACAGGTGACTCGGAATGAGAGAAGATATATTATCTTTGCGTGCTCTGGCCTTATCGCTCCCTGGTGAGTGAAGTGCTCAGGTGAAGCGATGAGGCTCAATGGACATCTTCATGGAATACAATTTTACAGTGACTCAAGTTCAATATTGGGAAGATGATATGTGAAAGTTTCGAATTAAAGAACTGCCGCAGCTTAATTCTTAATTTCATTCACTTAGTGGCGTCCGTCTTGTATTGAGCATGAATGTGGGTGTATACTGGAGAAAGAATAACCAGAGTACGTGAAGAAATGTGACAGAGCAAGGAGGTCGATCGCAACTTACAGGCTAAGAAACGAGATAAGTGCTAGAATATATTGGCTAAAGGGTGAGGACAACTTCGGGTTTGAGGAAGATTGGAATCATGTATTGGAAATATATTGTGATATACCAAAATATTATATATATTTTGTCAATAACATTGGCTGTAAATGGGTTGGGTAAAAGGGTCTGCAAATGGCAATATACAGCCTTAGCAACGCCGGCGTAGTGGTTGGCAAGGTCAAACAATAAACTACATTCAGGCCTTGAATAGGTGGGGGCGCTGGCTGGAAAGACATATAAGATAATTTGGGATTGGTCTGAAAAGGAATGACTATCGAGGGTGTGGCTACTCGGTTTGATAAGAGATGAATGGATTGGCTAAGGGAGAATAGACTGTCGAATTTTGTCGTTTTGTTTTAAAAAAAGAGGAACGAAGGACGGATACCGAAGCGTTGAGGGCGGAAAAACGGTGGAAAACAGGACATTCTGATAGAGGTCGTCGAGTAGTACAAATCGCTCGCGAGATTAACATCAGGGGAGTGGGACCTGTAAGTGTTGACGTAAGACTCAATAGTTTTTCGGACTCTGAAAGTTGATGGGCAGAGGTAAATTCGATGAGGACTTTGAAAGTTTCTTTTATATTGCGGTGTTGGACTTTAATGTTTTACCACTAGTTGGGGAGGACCAGGAACACTAAATATCACGTAAGAACCCATAGATATTCTACGCAGTGAGGGCTGGACTCGTCGGCAGTGTCGCAAGATCAGAAGAAAGAAGCTGGACTTGGGGTCATCTGCACTCAAGTGGGAAGATACTGCGGGGCGTCGTCGATCAAGACGTTAGATCAGTACTGCAGTACAAAGGTATTATTTTAAAACGAGGTCATGGCCTAAAGGCATAACCATTGTCAATAGAAGTTAAATAAATTGTTAAATTTTTCTTTTGGAAATGAAAAGATTTTCATTTGGTCAATCACAATTGTTAAGTAGGTAGAGATACATAATTATTACCTTTCAGATTCCTCGCCATACTGTATAGTTGGCAGATCAAGTAATCGGCTATCTAAGCGATAGCGATTATCCATAACGGGACCCATTGACCCAGCTAGCCGGACATTTATTCATTTGTTAAAATTAGCTGTGGAAACATTGGTTTTAATTAACGTAACCTGTTCCTGGCGCCCAAAATTTTACTATAAATTCGGAACGGGTCACGATTATAACCGTGCTAAGGTGAATGATGTCAACGATCTCGTAATAGTTCATGACGAGACATTGTTGGTACATTTCAATATATGGAAATAATAGGGCAGGATAACAGTACTTATAAGACTAAGCACGATAAATTGAAAAGGGTCATGGCAGGACCAGGGAAAGGAGTGAAGGCAATAGGCAGATATAAGGGGATAACTGGATAGGTGATGAAATAGGACCGGAAATTAAAATGGTCTGATTGAGAATGAAAGAAATGTGAGATGTGTGGGATGGAAAGGAGAATAGATTATATCTGATTTATTTAATGAATTTCATTGTTATATGGTTATATGCGATGATTAAATTGTGATGATTAGATTGAATTGTAAGGTAGAACATGTGATGTGCTGTAGGTACTGAGATTTATTGTTTTTATTTATTATATGGTATTTTGATGATTGAATTATATTGTATTATGATATTGTATTATAAACATACTTGTACTGTATTTATAACTTGTAATGACGAATCCAATGGTATTGGCGAAAGGGAATTGGTGCGCAAAATAAAACAAATAACACCATTGAGCATATAGGTTACTTTGCACGTGAGCATATAGTAGTAGTAACATATAGTAGCACTTTTGAGCATATAGTAGTACTTTGAAAGTGCGCTGAATTTGGGGTTTGAAGAATCGGAGAATAAATGTTATTGTAACTTCATTCCGAACCATAACAGAATGTTAGTGTACTTGTAATGAGATCAAATGGGTAGTTTTCTTTGTCAATTACGAATAGATGAATGATTGTGCTTGGCCTTATATATCTAAATTACTAGTAGGCATAAGCATTTGTATCTTATGTGGTATTACAGCTCACAACTCTTAACTCGCAAAGAACGGTTGGTGTCGCAATCATTGCTGAGTTATTTAAGACCCCTTTCCGCTCAATGTGAACATTTACTGTTGTTGAGATCTGAAACCGAGGATCCCGACTTGGAAAGCTAGCACTGTGGTCGCCACGCTACTGACCAACCACAATGAGAGAAGAAATTGTTATCAGTGCGTGTACCAACCTTATCGCTACCTGTCTTGCCAAGAGCCGAGACAGACCAGTGACTCACAGTGACCTTGGAACTCGCAAGAAAAAAGTTTCACCTCCATGACTTCACCGCACGGAATCGTGTGGGAGTTGTTTGAACCATTAAGCTAAAATGAATCATCAGGTCCCTTCCCTCACTCGCTGGCATAGTCTCCACTTCATTGTCCTCCTGGACGGCTTGCATTTTTGGTTAATTGATTGATTAGCGATTTCGGGCGCGCAGGCGGCTAAATCCATTAGCCCCGTAAGTGTCGTGCATTTTTTATCGCGGGAGTTGGCGACGATCTGTCCCCGCTGAGAGGCGAGATTCGGCGCCGACCTACTGTCGACATGCGGGGATATTCCTCAACCAACTATTTCCCATCAGCGCGGCCCTGCCCTCGGCGGGACAAGCCCTAAGCTCCCGGCTGGTCTCCCGAAAAGTGTGACAGTGGAGTGCATGTGAATGTAAATGTGTGTAAGTAAGGGATGAAGACAGGTCAAGGAAGAGGGGGAAAGATCGCGCGCAGTCCGTGGCCCGTTTGTTAGGTACTGCTCCGGCATTCGCCTAGTATTGATCGGAGAAACCACGGAAAATTACCGATCGGTGCAGCCGGGCGCTGTAATTCTCCTCCTTAGAGCAGCTGAATTTGACGTTGCTGACAAGCTAGTGACGAAAATCCGGCCATATTGGGATTCGAACCTAGAACCTCCCAGTCAGAGGCACTGCAATGAGAGCAGTTGATGCCCTGAGCCACCTTTCCCGGTCGGACGGCTTGCAATGAATGCAATGGCGATCTCGTCCCGGTCAGTTATGGTTTCGAATCCCACTTAGTCATGGTTGTTTACAAACGTGTTGTGGCATGGGGAGCTTTCCCACTTATCATGCATCACCGTTTGAACCATATCCTTTCAGTCTCGGCCTGCAGAGATGGCGTAGAGACTTGCGTTGCCATCCTTGCCATCCTTGATGGCGTAGAGACTTGCGTTGACTCCTTGCGCTTAGGTCATTGTGTCATTCCTTGATTATTTGTGGGTTATGTCACGGTAGTGCAAATCTAATCGTCATGTTTTTTTCCTATTAACTATAATTCTTCCCTCCCAGACAGCAAGACCTGCGGATGTGGGTATGGTAGGCAGTTATATTCCCATGAAAAATTCCAGAATTTGAGGTGAGAGAAATAGTCCATAAACATCAAATTTATGAAATGAAGGAAGTTTCTCGGTACTATCAATACTATCGATTCAAAAAGTATATACGATCAACTATGTTGCAACTTCGGCTCAACAGTATTACGTTTATACATGTTTATAGCGACATGACCGAAAAAAGATTTACAATAATTGTTAAATGGGTTCATATAAAAAATGCAAAGCAGAGCACTTTTTTACATTGCGAAAATAAACTGCTGAGTTACACAATAACAATTTGAAAAAAAATTGTTTTCTGTTTTTCTCTTCATATACATTTTCGGTGGGAGATGGAGGAGGGAGTGGGGGCCCCACCCGGATAAATTACAGCCAAGTTTTTCTAGAGTGGCCACTGGGATTCGCGAATAGAGGTGGAAGCTGAAAGCGATGGGGAGGAAGCCAGGAGGCGGCGCCTGTGCGCGTCTGCCCATACTAGAAGCATTAGCCTACCGCACCGCACGTGCTAGCTTGGTTGTAAATTAATTTGGTTTAGAGTTTCCGATCGGTAGTGGATAAACACGAAATTCATGTGGCTCTGCTCTCATCTTCATATTTTTCAGTTTCCCGTTTCCTCACTATCATATCTAGCAACACTATCTCTGTCATTACTATCATTTGCGCTGTTTTCGGTCAAAATAACCATTTCTTGATATGGTGCATTAAATCATTGTGTGGCGAATCACTCTCTCCTTGAATCCGTCGAAAGCAGATTCCACGTTCTTCCTCTCATTATTAGGAGTTCAAATTGAACACGATTCTCCCGGTTCAAAATAATTCATTTTCTTATTAATTCTACGAATACGTCTTTCTGAAACACCTGTAGCAGCAACCACTCCCTTAGGAATTGCTTTGACATTTTTAACATTTACTTCTCTCTTCATAAATCGAAATACTTTGGCAACGACTTTACGCGTCTCTCTGAGAAGGACTTCTTATGCAACTTGCTCTGAACCGGACGCATTGCAATAATCACAAACAGAACAACATCACTTGAATAGAACTTCATGAATCAATTACAAATGCTTTGCACTAGTAGGACACGCAACTGAAATCTTGCACCTCGCAGATACGAAAAGGCAGGGTCAATGCTTACACAACTGGAGTAGTGCTGTCAACACGTGCTGGGAAGGGACGTGCTCCCGCCTAAACCAATAGTTGGAGGAATGGACTCTTCCGACACCTCTGAGCCCTCGACTTTCAGCGGCCACGATCAAATCCTACTGTAGCACTTGGACATAATACCAATCGCCGGCTCCGTCAGACAGATACTTTCACTTACAACTACCTAGCATAACTGACATACATCTACAGGGGTATCTTGGCAGCACCCTCGTGTCTCATGGCATCAACTGTTGTCGCTGCCATGCTTCTGTTCGGGAGGTCCTAAGGAACGAGTCCCGACGGTAGCAGTATTTTTGAAACCAGATAGATGGATAGGTCGAATTCAGCCTCTTCTGGAGGAGAATTCTAGCGGCCGCCTGCTTCCGCGGCTTCTCCGATCAACACCAGACGAATTCCGGAGCATAACAGACAAGACGAAGAGCAACATCAGACGAATTCTAGATAGCGGACTGACCACGGACCGAGCGCGATCTTTTCTTTCTCTTCCTTGTCCTATCCTCACCTCTTACGCAAATTCACTCATACGTGCACTGAATGTGTAGCTAACATGTCAGGAAACCAGCTTGGAGCTGTCTCGGCTGGGGCGATGCCCCGCTAGCGGGAGAAATCTGGATGGGAAAACCCGAAAATCCGACGTGTACTCGTCATCGAATCTCCCACTCTGCAGGAGAAGAACACAGTCCCCTACCTGATACATGTATGCACTGCACTGAAGGGACTAATGCCCATAGAAGTGACGTGCCCGGACACACGAAATAATCAATGTATCATTAAAGCAGTGCCCTCAAACTTGAAAAAAGACTGAGATGGGTCTTTAGGCTGCCTCCAAAAGTCGAAGAGTCAGTTGCGATCCGAAAACAAGTTGAATGCCATACGTAAAGGAAGGGGACGGGCCCCTGCCCAGGGAACCTCCGACGAGAGTGACTATTGACGTGTCGGGAGAGGCGGATCGCCGTATGGCCATCTTGATCCGAAAATGTGTGTATATGACATACACACAGGGTTGGAAAAAATACTTTAAATTTAATATTTAAATACTTCGCTAAAATACTTTATAAATAAGTATTTAAATACATACACAAAACAGATTAGGACTTGATGTGCTAAAAATATATTGAAAATACTTCAAATACTCAAAATACTGCAAATATATAATAATTTTGTATTGTACTTTTTGATTGCAACATTATATTGTAATTGCCAATTACAATGAATTAGTAATTGACAGACATACAAATTTCTGAACAATAACTACTGTAATGTACTGTAACAATATGAATAAACATTTTCAAATATACGAGTAAAATGATATAAGAATATCTCTAACAAGGAAATGGTATTTCCTTTTAAAACGACTAATTTTTCAGACAAATCATTAGACAATAAATCCCTAGTTAGCGAATGTACAAAACCTGCAAATGAAAACAGTTATTCAACTCGCGAGGATGAACATAAAATAGTGTTATAACGAATAAACGCTGCTTTTACTGTCGGATAATCTTCCAGCACTTTTAATGATTTAGATTTATCATTTAAAAATGAAGAGAAGCTAAATTCAATAGCTGAAAGGAGCTTTTATTTTTGTTTCAATGAGATTCATTCACTAGCGGAAACAAACAAAAATAAACTATCCTCATTCTAAACTTTCTTCTTCGTCTGCATTTAAAGTATTTTAAGTATTTCTTTTTTTAAATACACCTACTTTATGAATTTAAATACATATCTAAAATATAGATATAGACTCAACCACATTGTAACGAAATATGGTCTCAGAATATCAGCATCGAAAACTAAAGCAATGGGCTTCAAAGCCAAGAATCATATAAGGACAAAAATAGTGGTTGACAACAAAATAATAGAACAATTGTCAAGTTTTACCTAGTTAGGTAACAAAATTCCAATACAGGAAGAGTATTTTGAATCAAAGTTGGCAAATTACAACAAAATCAATGGCTGTATAAAAATATACTTCCAACACAAACAAAAATTAAACTCCACAACATCATTTCCAAACCTACACTTAAGCGAATACTTATGAGTGAAACTTGGATACTGAAAAAAAATATAGACAAAGAATTGAAGCAGCCCCAATAAGGTACCTGAAATCAATACTAAAAGTGACAAGGAAAGACAAAATAAGAAATAAAAAAATAAGGAAGAAACTAAAAACCAAAAACATAATTGAAGACTTGGTAAAATATCAAAAGAAATGGTAAGACCTTAGAAAAAGAATGAAAATAACCAGGATACCAAATCAGGTGCTTAAGTATAGACCGAGAGCCGTAAGAGAACGGCCAAAGAAGAGATAGGAAGACCAGGAACACCTTGGCAGTGACTAGGATTACTGGTAGAATAGGAACAGGCCATTGGGCCTATACCTAAATAGTTCATGATGGTGATGATGATGATCTAAAATACATCCCCCCAAAAACTCAAAAATACAGCTTTCAAATAAAAAATGTATTTAAATACATATTTCAAATACAAATCCTTTTTTAAATACTGCCCAACCTGTATACACACGTACTTACGTAGTATATACATACACACATACAGTCTAGTATTGAAATTGGCGTCTCGCAGTTGCTGCTACGAACAAACTCTCAAATTCGCCCTCCAAATAAATGAAGGAAGAAGAAATTCTATTATCGTGGCTTTAGTGCCACACCACTATCTGGATGCTGACGACCCAATTTAGGGAGCTAAATTCTTTCTTTTCTTGGCAATTGTAAAACGGTGGATGATGATCGGTTTTCC
Organism: Acheta domesticus; assembly: GCA_031308135.1. NCBI lineage: Eukaryota > Metazoa > Arthropoda > Insecta > Orthoptera > Gryllidae > Acheta > Acheta domesticus. Next base: position 62,321,706 of record JAHLJT010009436.1, read on the forward strand.
GGTCCACAAATACTTGTGGAAAAACGCCTCTCTCTTGGGTGGTATTTGAAACTAAAACTCTATCGCAGAGGGTTTGCCGACGCAGCCGCCTCAGAGATAAGTGCCGCCTCTATCATCGCCGTATGCACATGGAAGGATTTGGATATGAACCCAGAGTTGAAAAAGTTAGTGGCCTCGTCGGAATGATTCTAGTGAATTACAAAGAGAGGAGAAAAATATCACTGCATCTCCTGATTTCTTTAACTCATGTGTCCTAAGTATAAGAACCCAGTGAAGGAGTAGAGGGGCGGGGATGTGGTTGACTCATCGTGGCCTTCAGAACAGACAGAAATTACAAACCATGACTTGACCCCTCAACAGGAGGTACGTAGTACAAGTTTCTCAATCAAAGAGATGGTGCTTTTCCCATTCTCTCTCCATCCCTCTCCCCCTCCCTCTCTCTCTCACACACACAGACACACAGGTTTCAGCGTCTTGTAAAGCACGTTGAAATTAATCTATCTAAAGCACCCTACGAACACTCACTTTGAATAGTGGACAATAGTAGGCAATCGTGATCATGTAGGTGCAAAAGTATGTTACCCAATGATGAGTTTATTATTATTAACAGTGAGTTCTGACTATGACAAGTCCCGAAGATCATTATTAGGGAGCGGATTTCTATGATTTTGCATATTTTTGTCCGTTGCTTCAGGGCATAGCTAAGTGAAATTTCTTGACATTTGGTTAGAATATGATTCTATATAGATTAGTATGTTATTGCATACTTGTGAATATTTGGCTGATTTTTCCTGTTGGTGCTTATTCGAGTAATTATAGGCGCGTATTTTGCATATTTCGTTAAAGAAGAGACAAATCTATAAAACGTTTCATCTTTTCAAAGAATCTTATGTAATTGTGAACGTTCATTGATTTGAAAGAGCCAGTCACAATTTATGTTTTTGTTTTTTGTAGATGATAAAATATTTGTGCAAATTTGGGATATTTCTTGAGAACATATTTTTTAAACCAGTCAGAAGATATTCAACAAGACATACAATGTACTTCACTAAGGTGAAAATTTACTTCTATTATTTCTACCTCGAAGTAGGGTAGATTATATTACGTCTGCACAAAAAATATATCTTTTTATTACAAGAAAATTTTCATTTCATTCCAAGAATTTTATGAAGACGGGTTTGCAGAAGAAATGAAATATTGTTAATTTTAAGTGCACATTAAAGGGCACATTTCAGAATTTTTAGATCATAAATGCGTATTTTTAAGAGCGTATTTCAAGATTTATTAGGGCATAAAAATCCGCTCCCAAGTCATTACCTATGATTTACCTTGGGTATTAATTTCCTTGAATAATACTATCGGTTGCGTTACTACTCATTCATCATCTGTTTATATATTCATCAAAATAAAATCGATTCTTCAAAAATGTAGATTATTGAAAAAGGTGTTGTACACTTTTTCAACACATGAGTAGTTTTCGCGTAATTTTGAGGCAAATACAGGCAATTTTAAAGCAATATTTTTCAAAAACTATTTTTAAAATGGCTCAAATTTTATTTATTTTTCTCGGATATAGTTAAGTATGGTAATAAAAATGGCGAAGGTCCGATTTTCGTCGAGCTCCCTAAATTTAGAAAATATCAAAAGTTAAAATTTGTTTCCCAAACTTCCTCCAAAGACAATATTGAAGAGAGAACTTTTTAGTTTACACTATAAGAAAAGAAAGTATAGTAATCATGCGCCGGGAAAAGGCAAATGTTCGACAGAAGAACTCTTATTGTCGGGCCCTGGTATAAAAAGGTGGATAAATCTTGTTTTCTCTAACAAGGTGGATATTTTCTCTAACAAAAGGTGTATACTTCCGTTTCTTTTTCTTGGCGCGTGGAGGTGTGTCATCTAAATGGAATATCTCACAGTATTTCGCGTCGTTCTCAGTTGTGCCGCTAGGTGTCACATGATCGCCAGCACTGCTCGATACAGATATTCCATTTTGATGACACCCCCACCTCGCGCCAAGAAAGAAAAACCGAAGTATGGTCAGAATTCACGTTTTGTAGGTCCTTGTTACCGAAAAATCGAATGACGACAAAACGTCTATCTATCCGTCCGTCAATCCGTCCATCCGTGCGTCCATTACCGGGAGAGGTGGCTTAGAGCATCAATTGATGCCACTGCAGTGCCCCTGACCGAGAGGTTGTAGGTTCGAGTCCCGACGGTGGCACGATTTTCGACAGCTGTAGCGACCTAGCGAGCTAGGTCGAGTTCTGTCTCTGTCTGGAGGAGAATTCCAGCGTCCGGGTGCTCTGTTCGGTAATTTTCCGTCGTTTCTCCGATCAATACCGGGCGAATGCCGGAGCAGTACCCAAACAATCGGGCCACAGACCGCGTGCCATGTTTTCTCCCTCTTCCTTGTCCTATCCTCACCCCTTACTTACACACACTTTCACTAACGTGAACTACACTACCAGATATACCGGAAAACAGGCTGGGAGCTTACAGATTGTTCTGGCTTGGGCGGTGCCCCGCTAATAGAAGATACCTAGTTGGGGAAATCTCACTAGCGGATGGGGTGTCGTATCTCGCCATACAACAGGGGAAGATTATCACCACCTCCTGAGGAAAGAATATGCTCTACTCTTATGGGACTAATGACTTAAACAGTTGACGCGCCCGGAATCACTAATCAATCAATTAATCAAAACCGTCCGTCCGCCTGTGGTCAACGCTAGTGCCTAAACCGTTCAGACGATTTTCTCCATAATTGATATTACGCGATCGATAAAGGAGCTCAAGTCAGGGGCTAGGGTAGAACAAGGAAGAGTAAAAAAAATTTCGCGCGGTCCGTGACCCGTTTCTTAGGGTACTGTTCCTGCATGCGTCTGGTGTTGATTGAAACGATCAGAGCAGCCGGCTGCTAGAATTCTCCTCCAAAAAACGACTGAATGCGCTCTATACATTTGTAATGAAAATATTGACGGCTTGCGAAAGGTAAAAAATCCATAAGTTAATTTTCGAAAACTCAAATGTTTTAATGGAAATTTCTGTGATGTCAAACGATTCACTCGTACACTTCACAATGTGCTTCACTAGTACAAAAAAAATCGAAGATCAAAAAGCCCAAGATATGAATACCCAAGACGAATTCAACCAGTCGGGGAAAATTCTCGCGGTCACGGCTGGTTACTCCGCGGTCGCGAGTGGTTTCTTCGGTTAACACGCGAATGCCACAGGAGAACCCAAACAAACGGGCTACTGGTCGCGCGCGATCGGTCTGTCCTCATCCTTGCCCTTTCGTCTTCTCTCCTTTGCACATACAAACGCTTAAACGTTCAGACACTGCCCTACTACACACATCGGAAGAACAGTCGGGAACTTATGAGGTCACAACTGGCGTGGGGCGGAGCCCCGTCGTCGGAGATACTTAGAGGGAAATCCTCAAGTTGACTTGTACGTCGGCGCCGGATTTCACGTTCCAGCGAGGGAGGAACACTGCCACCTGTCAGGATATAACACGCACTACACTCACAGAATTAATGACCAAAGTTCTTGACGCGTCTGGAAACACTAAATTCTCATTCACGCATTCCCGGAAACCATCAGATTGAGAGAGAATACGGACGCTTCACGCGACATTCCTTCGATTCATCCCCCCTCTGGACAAAATTTCCAGTTCACAGCGTAAGGTGAAATCCAGGAGTAAGGTGACATTTTTAACTTTATTGATTACGTAACTAACGATCGCAATTTGGTCGTTATACTGTCGTAAGGAACAACGTTTAGATGAAATTTTAGCAATTGCGACGTACACACTTTTTTTTACCTGTCACTTTTCCAACATATTCCGTTAATTCTTGCCGGAGTTGTGGATGTCGCTAAGGATTAACAGCAACCGACTCGCATATGGGAATAAATTTTTCAGCATTAGGAAAACGCAACCGTTATTGTTTATTGACAGCCATTTTTCGTTTATACGGTGACCCTTAAAGACTCCCACAGACGCGCTCTAGGAACGAATAAATTCGCACCTTAGGCCGTTATAACTTCGAGGTACGTCACGTGACTATTAAAGAGTTTTAGCGCCACGCCTAAAGTAGCAACTTTATACACTAAACCAAGCACGGCAAATCGCGCCCGTACGAGCTACTTGCCCGCCTGCGGAGCCTGGCGCTCGTACGGGCACGGACAAATTTCCCTGAGTGCGAACTAATTTTCCCTTAAAATTCAGAAAGGGATGTAGTACATGCGCAAGCTGAAACGGCGCGAGGCGGTGAATAGTGACTTCGTACGAAAATATGTGTGCCAGATTTTTTCTATCAATAACCGAGAATTTATTATTTTTTTATTCTTCACTACTACAACTATTTGATGTTTAGTTTCTTACAAAATTCTCCCTTATATCTTCGCTAAGTGACCGGAAAATGTTTGAAGGGTGAATTCTTTCCTTCTTTTCGTTTTGTGTCGTTTTATTAAGTCATTCAGCTATTTATTGTATTTAGTAATTATGTGAAATATATTAACAAGACTCTATAAGTTAACAACTCTCGCTTTCGGACGGACAGCGCATTTAACCGTCAAGAAGCCTGTTAAACATTATAAACTGAACGTTGAAAGTTTATGCTTTTATATCACTCTAAGTAAACAGGGTTACAAAATCAAGATTATTTTGATTCCACTCTCAATTGAGAATTTGAAATTGCGCTGATGTATTTTTTCACTTTAATGGATCATCACTTTGCCTTAAAGATAAAATGGAATTAATATAGTAAATTTGTGACAATAACTGTCGAGAAATTCTCCCAAAGATTGTCATGGGCTATGTATACAGTAACGTGCCACCACTCCAGAGGAATTTGTACAACCCTTTCTTTTAAATCTCGCGCCAATTTCTCTGGACGCAGTGCCTGGCGAGCTCTAGTAAGCTTGTTACCTTGCCCGCGATCTTCACAAGCCTACACTAAGCAGACACTTGTCGAACTTTGAAGTCATAACGTCTTACCTTAGGCATAAGGCACGACCAACGCCACCTAGACATATTTACGTGATGTTAGACGAATTTAGGTGGCGTTGGGCACGACCTTATACCTTCATAAATAGTGCACACCTGTCTCTAAGGTCACCTTACAAACGGCAAAATGGATGCCAAAAAAGAGGAAGAGTTGTATTTTCCAACTCTAATAAACTGATTATCGAATGTGAGGCAAATACAATTATTCCTTACCAACTTCACGACTCCGGCAAAAATTAACGCAAAGGGTTGGAAAGGAATAGGTACAAAATTCTCGAAAAATAATTTTAAATCATATCTTCGTATTAGGTTATGCGTTACGCTCATAATAAAAGCTGTTATTAGACTTTCCTACACCCCCAAGAAAAGTTGATTCAGAATCCCAAATAGCACACTAATCATGAAGGACCACAAAAAACCACCTAAAATTCCTTGCTCAATGGAGGTTTGTTTACTCTTGACTCGTGCCGTGGTTCCAATGTCTCACCACTTGCCTACACTCTTTGATATTGACTCTTTGATGCAGTTTCATTGTTCGACGCTTGAAATGTTTCTTTTGTTACAAGGCATAACGCAATGCCGTAACTGCTAGATCTCTCCTGAACGTTATTCCTTACGACCACATGAAGTCATTAGTCACGTGATCAATAGTGTTTAAGGATGTCACCCCTTACGCCTGGCGCTAAAACTCCCTGTTAATGCATCACGCGCTACCTTACGCGCAGCGCTAAACCTGCGAATTCTCCAATTTTTTTAAAGTGGCCGATGACATTAGATAACTGTTACACTTCCTGCCTTATAAAATGAATATTTTTAACAGTGGTGAGCACATTTCTGAGGACACGAGCCCCATTGAGAAGGGCGTTCGCGAATTAATTAAAAATATTCATTTTATAAGGCAGGAAGTGTAACAATGACTTAACGTCATTGAATTGAATTGCCTTATTTTACGTGGCGAGACTCAGGCCATGAGGCCTGCTCTTCCGTCTGACCACTTCCGTCATTGACCACTTAAAAAATCGAAGTATAGAATCGTTGCGCGCTCCTACCTTCTCGCTTGGCGGCCAGCAGCGCGAGCGCGGCGGGGTGGCCGGGTGGCGACTCACCGAGGCCTTCATGGCTGGGGCGGCAGAAGCAGGGCTGCGTGCGAGCGTGGCGGTGCGTGCTCGCCCGGGGTGCGCACTGCGCCTGTCGCCCAGCGCCCAGCGCCCGCGCCGCCGCCACCGCCGCCGCCCCCGCGGAAGAGTTTCGTCTTCTCGTTGTATAAGCACCTGCTCCCGCGCCCCGCGCTTTCACGCAACTCTTCGACCCGCGGGGCGCCACGGGAACAATCGCGCCGAAACACGCGGTTTCTGCTTGTTTTGCGGCAGGGGAAATTTACGATCAATGTCCAGAGGCTTCATCAACAAATTAAGCTGCTGGGTGGGAGAAAGTAAATAATCATCTGTCATATTTATAGTAGAAATCTGTGCACGTCAGGAGCTCCCCTGACGAATCGAACGAGCGAATGGTATTGTTCTACTAAAACAGATTGACATGCAAAGACAATTTCAAGGCAATTAGCTTGTGGCAGCAAACGCCCTGCTCTCAGGCTGTGAGCACCAGTCCTGCCTATGGCATGGAAATTTTCACTTGGTGATTGTGACATGGTAGGCAATGTCAAACAACCACATGTCCGTGAATTATAAATCATTCATTGTTTTATGACTGCCCTCGAGGCCAGTTATAAGTTGAATCCCGCAAGTTTTATGTATTTAGAAGGAAAAAGTTGATGGTAATGATGATGATGATGATGAGATACTCAAAAGAAGAAAAATTGTGCTCCCAGCAGAAACACTGTTCGTATCCAGAAAAAATGACTTTGCGTTGACAAAAATAACGTTATAGTGGGAAAGACGGAGGAGAAGAACAAATAGGAGAAAAAGAAGAACAACAAAAGTAAGGAGAAGGAGAAGAACAAGAACGTATGCTAATGTGACTAGAAGAGGTGGAGTAGAAGCAAGTCCACAAATTTAGCACCTAGCCCACTTACTTTCTCTTTAATTTATTTTTTAATTATTCGTAAACTATTTCAGTTTGCTCTGTAAGTTTTTTCTGTGGAATTCTGTTCCGAGGCTGACTAGAATTTTGCGCTTATACATTAATATGTAATACTAATTGCAATATAAAATGGCATGCTGTATATTGTAGTATAGGATACAAGTTTTACGTCTTCAAATTATCTAATAGAGGAAAGAATCTATATTACTAATGTCCAATGCTCGCAGAAATTGGAAGAAAACTATGCAGCCTCCGATCATATCAAAGATATCTATGTTAGGTACCCAAGAACTGGGGAGAAATCCGAAAACAATGAAACCGTTTCGATTTTGACTGAAAGGTGCAAATATTTGATTTTGTTGATCCGCAGTTTCTCATACCTCATTACGACTACTTTCTCATACTCAGTTCGGCACTGCTGAAGACACCACAGCTTACATTCTGCAACGAGGAAGAAAGAAGCTTCAATATTCAGGTATACCGTTTTGGTGCGGCCTATTTTTGCTGCCCTAGAACAACTTTTTTCACAAACACGATAGTAGCATTAACTCAGTTATTGGCCACTAGTATTTGTATAAAGTGGAAATACGCAGTATATAATACAAAACATTGAGAATCAAGTTAAATAACTTAACCGTTCTCCAGAAGCAGAATCAAGAATAACAAGAAGGAAGTAGAGAAAAGGAGAACAAGAAAGTCATGAGACAACTATGAACACGGTTCATATGCAGAATTATATTCCTTGGGTCCCCGTCACCGCATTTTGGACGAGTTGCTACTCTGCGAGAGTGACGGGGCGGAGCGGGACGGGCCGGTGGGGCGGGGCGGGGCGGGGCGGGGCAGGGCGGGGCTGCAGCCTTTGGACCGCTGCCCCAGTGGCGATGGCATAACCGGCGCCCACGCCCCCAGCCGTCAGCCGCGCCGGCAGCGCGCGGGAACCACTTTCCTTTTCATCTCTCCTTTCGGAGCAGCGGTCGCCGCCCACGCGTATCGCCCGGCTCCGCCGCGCCCCGCCGCTTCGCAGCCCACCTCCCCTACCCTCTCGAGCACTCCCCGCCTCTCCCCGTCGCACCTCGCCCCGCTTCGCCTTCTGCCGCTCCGCCTCACCCCGCCCTGCCCCGCCCGCCCTGCACCGCCTCGCATCGCCCCGCCCCGTCGCGGCCTCAACGCGGGCAGGCATGCCAGGCTGTCGCTCGAAGGCGCTGCTTCAGCAACCGGACTGAGCTTGTGACACACAAGAAGTGGTGCACATTGTTATTGTGAATTCTTCGTAAGGGGTTCATTTCGAGGAAATGGCACAATGCCCCTCGATCCGAAACTAGATTCTCAACACAACATGGTCGTTCACGGAACTTCCTGTTAGGACGTTTACGTTGAGATCTGTCATTGTTGATAATGATGATGTAGTGAGTGTAGACAATGAAGGGAGAAGATTCTATATTGAAAATGAGAGAACCTCGAGCAAACTTGCGACGAATCCTTTTGTTCGCCTCAGTGTCCACAGACATTTGAACCCCAGTTCAAGCTATGACCTTTGTCGGTGGGACAGGGGCTAGGAGCAACGCCCGTGTACGCGGAGCCAAAGGCTGCGGGTTCGATTCCGATGGGCGCTTTCACCATGTGATTGTGGCGTGGCGGGATTCCCGTACTACCAAATCACATCTGAAGCATCAACGTCTGTCACATAATCATCTATCTTCCTTTATCATTCACCCATTACAATCATTTCTGACATCATCCCTTCAGTGGAAGACAGAGACAAACCAAAAAACAGGACTGTAATCATTTTCCCAAGGGAAGAGTAAAAGCGACCTTCTCTTTCGACTACGTTCGGCAACCAAAATGTATTTTCATCATCATCATCTCTTCAGGGATTAGGAGAGTCTCCCGTTCCGTCTTCAGCATGCCATCTTAATCTTGGGCGGCCGACATCCCTTTTGCCACGAGGTCTGTAGTAATATATTTGTTTTGGAATGCGGTCACTATTCATTCTATGTAGATGTTGGGACTATCGGGTCCTGTATTCTTGTATTTTGTTTATTAATGGGAGTACTTCTAATTCTACTCTAATTATGTCACTTTTTATTTTATCTAATAAAGTGTTACCTTTGATTTGTCTCATGAACCTCATCTCTGACGTCTGTATTCTGGTAAAATCTTTCTTTTTCGTGGTCCAGGTCTCGCATTCATAAAGAAGTATGGGGATAGCCGTTGTTTTGTAAAAGTTAAGTTATGTTTCCTTTCTTTTTTTCTTTCTCAGGTATTTTATTATTGTACCACAGATATTTTGGAATCTTTGGGTTTTTATTGGAATACCTTTATTGAATTCAAAAGTAAAATAGCCTAAATATCTAAAATGGCTAACTTGTTCTAGAATTCTATTATCTATTATTCTTTTACTTCGTGTAGGATGTTTGCCTCTAACCGCCATTATGTTCGTTTTCTGAATTGAGATTCTCAAGTTATATCTTTTACATATGTTATTTAGTTTGTAGAGAGCCCTCGACCCTCACTTTCTTGTATAATTATCTGATCGTCTGCAAATAATAATGTATTTAGAGTGGTTTCGGAATTTATCTCGATGTCCTCTGTAATACAGTGTTTCCATTCCATGAGAATGAAATCGAGAATGGATTATATTTTCTTTCGATTAAAATGAATCAATCACAATGAACTGAGAGTTTTGCAAACACCACGCGCGGCGACTTTAAATCTTGTGGATCCGTCGAGCGCCCGGGGGTGGTCCAGAGCACGGAGACGCCTCTGACCTCCGGAGAGACCTTCTAGTTTACACTACAGCTGCGTCTCCAAAACTCCATTGCTTTAACATTACCGTATTTATTTTTGAAATTTCCCACAATTCAGCAGAGATATACTTTCCACAAATGCTTTGTAAATTATAATTTTTATTCTAATATTTTTAATTCATATTATTGAAGGCAATTGTCTGATGGCACATTCTCCTTGTCGAATGAGATTCTTGATTTTCTCTTCACTGCCCCTTGGTCTGTTAAAATTGTTCCTAAATACTTGTAAGACTGACAACACTTGCCAACTAATCCATATCTCATTTCTATATATCTCTCTCTGTATTTCCTATCACCATATTACTTTCCCTTTTCGAAATTAATTTCCAAACCCCACTCTCCCTATTTCTCGTTTAATTTCCTTTACCTTGTATAATGAGAATCCTCTTCCTCGTCCGCAAATATCACCAGCTCATCTTCAGAATTCAATCAATTCAATTTAAAGAATTTAACACATCCTAATTTATTTTCATTATCATACTTTTACATTATTTTTCCAGATTTTTAGTGCTTTGCATAGATAGAATTTTAACAAAATTTTTGCAAAACAACATCCCTTTATTAGCCTTTTGCTTATGATTATTCCTTTTGATATGTTATTTCCTGCTTTCACATAGCCGGTACTATTCGAACACAACTTTCTATGGTAGTGAATATGTTTAATCATTACTACTTTCATTCTTCGCAGCCATCCACAATTTAGAAAGAAGACCACTATCGCAGGCATTTTTCAGATTAATATAAAAAAGACGTGCCTCAAAATTATGCGCCAGACGCTCATAAGTATTAGCTTGTCTTTTGGTGGATATATTATCGGTGCAGGATCTATCTGCTTAAAATCCATTTTGTAATTCTATTTCATTAATTTCATTTTCCAACATATTTATAATTTTACCATAGTTTTACTTTCTCGCTACCGCTTACGCAGTAGAGAATAAGTCATGCAAAGCTGCGCGAAAAAACGGCGAATTTTCGGCAGAAAAACTCTTATTTCAGGGCCCTGGTAACGAAAAAGTGGATGTAGGCCTATCCAATTGCTAAATTTAGAAAAAAAATACTCTAATACGTGGTGTAGGCTGAATCCATGTTCTGTGGATCCTTAATAACGAAAAATCGATTGACGGCAGTCGATTGACTGCAGTCCGTCCGTCTGTCCGTGCAAATTGACGGCAGTCCGTCCGTCTGTCCCTCTGTCTGTGAACAACGTTAGCGGCAAAGCCGTTCAACCGAATTTCTCCAAAATTGATATTTCCATATAGATCTAGCTGATATCGCGGTCCCTTGACTTTGAAGCAGATCATATAATTTTGAAGGTACTTCACATGACGCCCCTGACATTCTCAAAAAATGGCACCACCGTTTCTTCTTTTTTTTTGTTGTTGGATAGTCTGAAGAACCTTTATGACTAAGGTGCAGGTCTCATGTTGGTTGAAAACCCTAATTTTTCGAAAATTGCAAAGTTCAAAATTTATTCGGCGTCTTCCTACAAGTAAAATTATGAAGATAACATTTTTTTCTTTATGAAATATGTCCATGAAAGACAGATCCAAAAATAATGTCCATCCATTAAGAAGGAAAGTTATTTATGAAACGTGTTTATTTGTTTTAAAAATGTATAAATGTAACTTCTAATGCACTTACAGAATATCAAACAAAAATAACAATGCTATTGATGTTGAAAACAAATGTTCGAAAAAGGTTTATTCAGCATTATAGAGAGATGTTCTTGGAAAAATTAATTCTTCTTTAAAAACATCTGAAGAAATTATTCAATCTTCCTTGAGAATTGGCTATTTCGCTTTCCTTGATAGTCACAAAAATACTAGAAAAGATTTTTATTCTTGAGAAAGCCAAGTAAAGTAGTGCGAAAATACCAGATCGGGCAAGTACAACCCTACTCTTTGCAATATTATTTAACTTTCCTTGATTTGTTATGAGGAACAGAAGGGGTTTTGGAGAGTCAGGGTGCCAGCTTGCTGGGGTGCGAAAATTGAAAAATTAATTGTGTACTAAAAAGTATTGGATTATATTCGGCGTTCTTAAGTACTTCAAGAAAAGAAATTCCGAGCTAAAAAATAATCAAACTAATATTTTTACCTTTGAGTACTAAATACCATCATTGTTACTGTTAGAAACTGTTTAGTATGCTTAGAAATCACTTCAGTACATGAGAATGTCTCTCAAACGATGTCTGCGTATTGAATATCTTAATTAACCAAAACCTTGAGTTTAATATCAAACTGTGTATTATTTACTATATGAGTTTGCATCTGGGCGTTGATGTACACATACTTCCAGATACCGTCAACATTTAAATTGTGCGTTTGGACTACGATCGTTGGCAATTGTAGAGTGACTTGCGCTATTCTTTCTATAATTTTAAATTTAGTTGCTTTTTAAAATTAATTCACGTAGTATTGTAGGCTAGCGCGTTTTGATTTTTGCTTTAAATTTAGCTAATTTAAAAAAGTTTGTTCTTTGTGTTTTGCCATAGCAAAAGTTTTTCCCTACTACCTCCACGTACCCGTGCGAGAACTCTCGCATGTTAAACCCAACACTCATCCCTATCCTTCTATTTTCATTCTAAGAGGGAAAGGTGTTAACGAAACGTGTTTATTTGTTTAAAAATGTATAAAGGTAACTTGCAATGTATTAACACAATATCAAATAAAAATAAAAACAATGCAATTGATGTTTAAAAGAAATTTTCAATAAATATTTATTCGGGGGAGTTTCATTATTTATTATGGGGAGTTTTCTTGGAACAATTCAGAACACTTCCTTAAAGACATCATTTGGAGTAATTATTCAATATTCTTTGGCAGATTTTAACTTTTCGAGATAGTCACAAAAATATTAGCTATTTCCTTTTGAGAAAGCTACGTGTCTGAACACGCTGACTTGAAAATTTCATCGAATCATCGCTGATAACGAAAATACTGGTACAGGTAAAACACAAACACAGTCTTCGCTCTTCACTGTACACCCACATCCCTCCACAGTTAGGTACGGAGCACTTATAGACCACGGCAAAACATTAATTGAATGGTTTCACTACACGCATAAAAACAATCTTCGTAAGTATCAAGCAACTATAATGGTACTTCTACTTCTTGCTGAAAAGCAAATCTTGAATTAATTATTATGCAAATAAACTTCGCCAAACTGCACAAACCACAATGTATACAGAAAGTGTAAATATGAATCTAAGCCGTCCAAGTGTGTCGTCACAAAAATGGCTACCAGAAACAAGAGCTGAAATATTTAGGTGGCATTGGTAGCATCGAAGCGCCTAACCAAACCTTTAATTGAATGTCCAAGAATGACTCATCTTGTATATTATGGTGTGAAAAACGTTAGATTTCAAGGCCCTAAGGGTTAGTTTTTAAGACCCTAAAACACTTCGTTTAGGAGTTATTTGACGATATAGATTCGAAAACATTGGTAAGTGTTGCGGGTTGCATTTCGCGTGGATGTTTAGATATTTTTTAAACAAATCCTTCATAATTTTGAAGTCAAAGGGCAAATTTGTCACGTCTCAGTGAAAATTTCTTTCTTTAGAGACCTCATCTATAAAGATTGGTTGCGAGTGAGAGCCGCAAATGAAAATATACTGTTAAAATAATATAATTGTCAAATTTGTGTTGATATTTGATTGAAAATATTTAGCTTTTGCAACCAATGGCCCACGGTTTGAAATGAGTTCTAGAAAAAATGATAACTATTACTAAAGGTGAAAAAGTGCGTGCTGTTTTGGCATCACTAGTTTCCAAGAGAACTCAGAACGAAATACCACGATAATTAAAGCATTCACCAGTATCTATTTTATTCCTCACACATACTTCGTATGAAGAGAAAGTATTGTGCACCAGGAAATGGGGAATTTTCGTCAGAAAACCCTTATTGCCGATACCTGGAAACGAAAAAGTGGATAAATCTAGTTCTTAAATGTAATACCTTACTTCCTTTAACACGTTGAGCAGCCAGAATCCATGTTTGTGGCTCCTGGATACCGAAAAATCGATTAAAGGCAAAACTTTTGTCTGTCCAACCGCCTGTGGTCAACGCTATCAGATCAGACGATTTTCTTCACAATTGATATTCCCAGATGAATTTGAATGAACTCAAAGCTCTCTGAGTTTGAAACGCATATTTTATTTTTTTGAGAGTATTTTACAGGAAGCCTCAACAAAATTTTCTCAGAAATGGCTGCATTTTTTTGGGTTAAATTTCGTCTTCGGATGGCGTGATAGACGTTTAAGAGAATGACAAAGGACTCTTAAGGGAATGACACAGCTTCTTTTCGTCGTTCAGGTCCCTAATTTTTGAAAATTGCCAAAGTTCAATTTTTATTTCAGATTCTCCCCATCGCTACAATACTGAAAATAATTTTAAAATGTAAAATAATTTCACGCTCGTTTCTTAGTACATCATCACCGTCGTCATCATCGTTATTAAATCTCCACATTATTCAAATGAAGACGCGATATTGAGATTTTGGCTTCATAACCATAGTCATTGTAACGTCTCCTCGAAAATGTAGATCAATTGATAAATTAATTAAATAAAATCTACATCATAGAGATGAACAATAATAACTAATGAATAAATTGTCGAGACATTAATTTTTTCTGCGCTTTCTGAGCTTTTTACCGCCATTGAGATATAAGAATGATTGAAAGAATGTATTACGGTGTCATACATGGTATCTTCATTTAATAATGTCTTTCATGACTTTTGTTACTTTGATTCCAGAAATGATTAATATGCTATTGTGCGTCTCCACGGATGTACCTGGATCCCTCCTGAATCATCCTCCGACTGATTCATCCACACGTTCGTCTCCGCAGGCGGCCTCGGGCAGCGCATTAGACGCTCGACGGTGCGTCCGGTGCACCGCGAGCACAACACAAAGCGACGGTCGCAGCCCTCCACGCAAAAACAAACGCCTGCCGCGTCGCGCAACCCAGGCAGCAGCAAGATGTTGATTCGTCGCGGCTGATGAGGGGGCGCGCCCTTCACGCATTGTCCCGGAGGCGCAGAGGGGCGGGGAGGGGCGGGGCGGGAGCCGGCGAGGGCCATTAGCTGCAAAAAGACCCGCGCCCAGTGCGGCGTGTTCTGTTTCTGCAACGGCGCTCTTGTACGCGCGTGGCGAGGGCGGGGGGAAGGAAGAGGTGACGGCAGGGGCCATGACAGGGATGGCGGGGGCGGACGGGGTTGGCAGAGGGATTGAGAAGGCGATAGGAGACGAATTGTGGGCGATGGCAGCCAAGAGGAAATGCTTAGGGTCGAGATGGGGCGGGCATGGACCGTGGAGCGAGATGGGTGGTGGCGGGCGGGGGCGGGCGGGGGCGGGTGGGGACGGGCGGGGCGGGAGATGGCGGGCGGGGGCGGGCGGTGCCGGGCGATGATGGAGGGCGGGGCGGGCGATGGAGGGCGGGGGTGGGTGGGGGGCGGAGCGGGCGGGGGGCGGGGGCGGGCGGGGGCGGGCGGGGGCGGGCGGGGGCGGGCGGGGGCGGGCGGGGGCGGGCGGGGGCGGGCGGGGGCGGGCGGGGGCGGGCGGGGGCGGGCGGGGGCGGGCGGGGCGGGCGGGGGCGGGCGGGGGCGGGCGGGGGCGGGCGGGGGCGGGCGGGGGCGGGCGGGGGCGGGCGGGGGCGGGCGGGGGCGGGGGCGGGGGCGGGCGGGGGCGGGCGGGGGCGGGCGGGGGCGGGCGGGGGCGGGCGGGGGCGGGCGGGGGCGGGCGGGGGCGGGCGGGGGCGGGCGGGGGCGGGCGGGGGCGGGCGGGGGCGGGCGGGGGCGGGCGGGAGCGAGCGGAAGCGGGCAAGGGCGGGCGGGGGGAGGCGGGGGCGGGCTTGGTGGTGGGCGGTGGTGGGTGGAGCGGGCGAGGGCGAGCACGAGCGCGCGGGGGCGGGGGGCGGTCGGGGGCGGGCTCCGATTAACAGAAGGCACCTGAGCGCGTGAGCGCGCTGGGGACGAACAATGGCGCCGGAAGGCTCGGCCGTTCCGCCGGCGCGCGTGCGACGCGAGACGCCCCCGCCGCCTCCGCGTCCGCGGCGCCACACGCCGCGCCCGCGACGCCACCGCAGCGCAGCGCGCTCTGCGGCGGCCTTTTCTCTGGGTATGAGCAGCTCGCGCACGCCAAAGTCCACGTCATTCACTTTCCATTTCGCTCCTGCTCGAGTCAAACAACCCAAGGTGTCTTCATTTTTTCTTTCTTTTTATTTGATATGCCTTACTGTATTATTAACTGCGACCTACCATACTATATTTTGAACCATACTCTCTTACAATGTCTTGTTTCCTTGCTGGGTTTTTTTTCAGCTTCGGGGGATGCCCCGGTACCCTCTCTGTCTGCCATGGGGATACATATTAACCTGCGAGTTCCTCGGTCTGTGGTCAGCAGACTCACAAGACCTTCCGTGACAACAAACTGACATGAAAGACAATGGACAAACAACCGTGCCCACGGCGGTACTCGAGCCCGTGACACTTCGGACCGAGCTTCCGCCTAAGAAACGGACTCCCATTCCATATTTTCCTCCAATATCTCTCTGACATTAGATTTCTAGCAATTACCTGTCCCTCCCATCGTATTTCCTTTTTAATTATGTCATTGCTCTAACATAATTCCCTCGCAATAACTGTTTGAAGTACAACACATGAAATCACTATCTGGGAGGTAACAAGAAGTTACCCCCTTCACACTTTTCTGATACAAAGTTGCTCGGCCAATCAACTGAAGAGCCTCACGGCAGAACGTTGTACTGTCTGTAAATGTAAAATAAAATTAATAATAAAAAAACTTCGGACCGAGGCGCTGATAAGGCACACGCTCTACCCACCTCGACCATTGAGGTCGGCGCCAAGGGGTCTTGATTGACTCTCGAAGTCAAGAGGAAGGCTAGTTCAAATATGTACTTCAACACAATTATTCCACTGTAAATCTCGCAATGTGTATCAGCACCACGAATGTGTCTGTAAGCCTCTTCGATGAGATCCAACGATCCACATGTTAGGCATCGATTAATTTTGTTATGCTTGTTTCATAGTAACATATTCTTTGGCTAGGGAGTAGCACTGACGTCACAGTGCGATTTGACCACGAGCAAAGATATTTAATTCAGGAGAAAAGTTCCATTCAAATTTCTCTCAAATGCTTTGTTTTGCCTTTGTGCGATACGGGATACATTGCTTGGAATCCCTTTAATTGAAGGAAGACAAATGAGTTTTATATTTTGTTTTCAAACGCGCTCGGTACGCGTCGGCATAAATTATTGCGATGTTACCGTTTGTTTCGCTATCTGATAAATTATTCTGCAACGTATTTGACAATTTTGTGTAATCATCATTACTCTACCATCTCTACTATTGATCACTCTGTTCTGTTCACGCAGGAGAAGGTAAAAGTGACATTGTGATACCCAGGCCTAGAGAGGGGGCACGCACACACACACACACACACACACACACACACACACACACACACACACACACACACACATTCGAGAACTACTTAAATTGTATCAAACTCGTGCGATGACATAACAAATGGTCTTTTAGAAGAGTGTTGAACCATACGTTCGTATGCACCTACACACTTATCACACCCCTAAGTCTCGTAATGCGCGTAATAATAGTAATAATAATAACAACAATAATAATGAATAATTACACTAGTTAATAATAATTTATACTATAATTAATATTAATATAATAATAAGTAATTAATATAATAATAATTACACTAATAATATTTATAATTATTATAGTAATAATAATATAATAAATAATATCATCTTTACAAGGAGGAAATCCAAATACGATCATACAAGTTCTGTTATACGTCCATTATGCTTAATACCGCGAATGTTCTGGTTGACATCACATCCGAGTGATTCTATGGACCAGCCTATTAGGTCGTCACTGACAAAGCGTTGCGATTTATCTTCCCCATGTGGCGTCCTTGGGGCACAAGGAAAAAACCTTGGGGAAGAAAATCCTCTTCCATCTGTCATGCCTGGAAGAGGGTGTGGCTGTCAAAGGTCATCGGAAATAAACCATTGCCTCACATCACGTATGTCAGTGTATTTCGCTTCCAGCCTCCAAGTGTGCTGTTCTTTGCACAAAAGAAAATTGGGGTCACAGTAATCTGTATTTCGAAATGGATGCTCGAAAAGTTTCAAGTGAGTCAGCCAAGTCTATTCACTTTCCTATTGGTCATTTATCAACACTCACTCTAAAGAATCAATATTCCTATTTCGATCAATATTTGTTAATTGTATTACATTTATTATCCTATATAAATTCCTGGGTGATATTTAATTCAGAATAATCACAATGATAAAACACTTAATAATTCTATTTAAAAAAATATTTTCCGGTCAGTACTGTTTCTGCAATTCCATGAATTCATTCACCGAAAACCATTTTTAGAAGAAATATTACATAACATTGTCATGTACAGAGGACAATAGTTGATCAAAATATTACCTTGTGCTGTTTGCTTCCCCGAAGGCTTCGACCTGAAGGTTCCTACGAAGAACACGTTTTTAACACAAGAAAATAATTATGTAGGAACCAGCGAATTCTCGAATTTTCTTACCTGTTTTCTCAAGTGCTTTTATTCTTTCAACATTTCCTGAATTTCGCTGTGGAGTTAGCTTTTACTAAACGTTTTTCTTTCCATTTCCATGCGCGCAATCCATCTAAATTAAAAAAAGCTTTTACGTAAGTCCATTATTACATCTAACAAGTCCATTCTTCCACCGTTAAGCCTGTAAGCTCATCAACAAACGGATATGAAGCTGGACTACGGACGTACATTCTTCATCTCGTCGCATATTTAATCGCAAGGTTTCTTGGGCGTCTAAAGAATTAAAAAGCAATAAAACACTACTTTTAATTAAATAAAATATTCAAATCGCAAAAGACTGCACATTATCAGTATTCAGTCCTTCGTCTGGCCACTAATTTTAACAGAAATGTCATAAGTGCAGAGCATATTGCATTATTAATATTGTATACGATTACTACGACTGAAGATCATGACTATCAACCATGAAAGATTTTTCCTTTGAGAACAGAGTGACGTTATGAACTTTTTTATCCTATTTCATTAAACTAAGAGAAACCTTTTTGTCTTTTTTTTCATCATGCATCTCACAAGACGTAATTTGTCTCTATTATTTACGTAATTGTAGATTTGCAAGTTATTAGGACTCTCTTTTTCAGTAGGTGTCACCATTTTTCACCAACGCACCCCATCTCCACTTAGGGGAATGGAAATTATTTCAAAATCTTCAATAGGAAACAATTTTTTAAAATCAAATCGTGGTTTTCCAGTACCGAATCGAATGTTTTTATTGTATTATTGATGCAAATTTATTTTTAGATGGCTTTATCAATTATCGAAATCCATCATCGACCCGCGGTTATAAGGGATGGGGTGCGTTGGCGAATAACGGTTCCCCAGGACATCAATTTTGAAAATATCGTTTATATTTACTTTTATTTTTCGGATCTCATGTTTTCTCAAAATATCCCCCTTTTTAATGATTTTTAACCTAATTAATTTTTGTCTATTACAGCGCCATCTCTTAGCCAAAATGACTTTAATCATAGGTCATATAGGGGTAATTTTTTTCTGGGGAATCAAAATCTGGAATTAAAAATTGGGGTTCCTATTTAAGATTTTTTTCTCCCACCACTACCCCCAGGGGGTGTGAGTAGGGGGTGGAGTTTGATATCATTGGATGACCCCTGCCTAAACAAGCAACTTTTATTAACCATTTTTTGATTCGATATGTAGTTTTCGAGATACTTGCTCCGATAGATTAAAATGGCCCACTCTGTATACTAACGCTTCATGAATAAATTTTGTATTAAATAAATGAATCTAACCTCGCATAGCTCTCTCAGATTTGTAGTCGGTGTAATTTAAATTGCTCTTTCTAGTCTAATGACTCAGAAAGAAAGAGGTAATGCACAAACAAATTACGCAGATTCATTAATTTCAAAAAATTATTTAGTGTAGAGATACGGGACGAGTTTAACAACATATAAAACAGGCCTGGTGCGCGGCCCGCTCGCTTTACAGAAAAATATTGATTCATTTTTACTTTGCCGTATACGTACATATATACGTAGTAGAAAAGATATGTAATGCTGCACGAAAAGGCGGCGGATTTTCGGCAGAAAAAATCATTGCCGGGCCCTGATAACAAAAAAGTGGAAAAATCTAGTGGCTAAATTAAGAAAAAAAGTCCCCTGTGGGATTTCAACACGTGGGGCAGCCAAAATCCCTGTTTTGCGGGACCTTGATACCGAAAAACCAATTAAAAGAAAAACGTCTGTTTGTCTGTGAACAACGCTAGCGACTAAACTATTCAGCCGATTTTCTCCAAAATTGATATTCGCCGATCAACCTGACTGATCTCGTGGTCCCTTGAATTTGAAACAGATGTATTACTTTGGGGGAACTTTAAATGAAGCCCCTGGGACATTTTCAAAATTTTCAAGAAAATTACGCCAACAATTTCGACTAAATTTTGTTGTTGGATAGTTGGAAGGTCGTTTACAATAATGGCACAGGTTTCATATTGGTTGAAAACTTGGATTATTCGAAAATTGAAAAATTCAATAGTTTTTTGGCGTCTTCCTACAATTACAAAATTGAAGATAGAGATTTTTCTCTTAAATTAAATTTGTTCTTCAAAGTTAGTTCTTTCATGTACATTCTTTTGATAATTTTAGTAGATTTCGCGCAATATTGCGTGTAAAATGCCCAATTTTAAAACGTTACAAACACATGATTTTTTCAAAAACGGCCTCAGAGTTTTACTTTAAACTTTTGGTAAGAATAGGGCCTAATGTACTCTTTAAAATGATACAAATACCATATTGCTCTACTCTTCGTTGTTTTCAAAAATTACAAAAATGAAAATTTTTTGACATGTCTCTCTTTAATATCGTTTCTATTTACATCAGCGGCGATTTGTTCATATTATTATATTAAGGAGTACATGTACTTCAAGTAATGTTAAGTAAAGTTTCTCAAAAACTCAACCATTTTCTGTGAAAACTAGCTACAAATTCCACATTTTCAGAAACGCTCAAACGCCATTTTTTCATAAATGGCTCCAATTTTTTCTTAAAATTTTTCGAACAGGTAGGGCTAATTGCACTCTTTAATATGACGTCAAGTTCTTTTTGGGGTATTTTTTCTCCGCCGCAAGGATGGAAGGTATGCACCTTCTTTTCTTAATGAAATATGCTCATCAAAAACATCTTCAAATAAGGTCATGTTGAATTTTTTCAAAATATGCGTATTTATGGAGTAATTGGGCGACAAAATTAATCGTCCAATGTTATTCTTTATATTTAGGACGATTATAAAGCAAATAGGATTCGTCGAGATTAATACATGGAACGAAAATTGTATTTGGTAATAATTTATAAAAAAATGTTTGTTAAATTTACAAGTTGTATTCTCAATGTATGATGTATCTCTATCAAGGAATCCGCAAAGCTTTTTTGAAATGTGCGCAACAATGGCGCAAGGGATTTTTGAAAATTACACGTTGGTGAACTACGAAATGGTGGCAGTGATAAAACATATTTATTTAAAGATGTTTGATTTTGTGGAGTTCGTGTTTACAAATTAGACTTTTAGAAATATTTGAAACCTATTGGATAATCATTATTTTCGTCCTTGTTGCGAGGTATAGAACATACATGTTGTGATAAAATAATGAATGATTTATTTTATCTAATTTAATTTACTAGCTCAGTTCTTTGGTTCTCATGCTCTCTATACAGCAATCCAGTGACAACCAGCCTGCAGGTAAGCGTGCAGGTGTGTCAACATATAGAACCCACAAACTGAGCTAGCGAGTTAAAATAAAATTAAATTAAATTAGATAAAATAAATCATTCATTATTTTATCACAGTGGCGTTCCCAACGTGGGGCTGGAAGTAAAAAAACTTTGGATAAAATGGTGTGAGACGATTATAACACGAAATTTTATTAAACATTAGGAAGTCTGAAATATGTGCACAACAATAATTTGAAAGTAGAAAATAGCAAATGCTAACCATTTCAAATATCACATTATTATTTAGTGAGTCTAATTGGTGTTGAATTAAGATATTGTAAGTACATTGTGTCAGCATGGAAACTCGTGGGAGAAGTGCTGGAGTCCCAGAAGGGGAAAATGGCGCCGAAGGGCAGGACGGGGTTGCGGCAAATATAAATATTGTATCGGAAGTTGAAGTCGAACGAAATTTAGAGGAAGAAGTACAATTAGTGCAGAAGGATGTTGTCCCGAACTTACCAGTAGAAAATGTGGATACTAATAGCCGTATACTTCAGATGCTCGCGCAAATGAAGGCAGAAATGAATTCCAGATTTGACAGTCAAGACGCGAATTATGAAAATTTAACGCGTGAATTGCGTAACACCAGGGAGCAACTGAGGGACGAAATGGCTCAGCTACGAGCAGATACTGCCTTAGAATTTAGGAATTGTAAACTAGAACATCCTGATGCTAAGACACAACGTGGGCAGCGGGAAGAGCAGGAAGTGATAGAAAATGTACAATTAGAAGTAAATCATTTGAAAGGACATGTTGAAAATTTAGATCAAGTTGTGATGCAACAACACGGGAAAATGGCGGTTGTAGAAGCACGTGTTGAGGAAGTATTTGAGATACTCGTATCTCAGCAACAAAATGTTCGTGCCGGGAAGGTCGAGGCCAGAATAGAACAAACGCATGCTATAATACAGGATAGAATACGTCAGGACGTGAAATACGTGACGGAGGTGGAAGAAAGCAGAATTGGAACGGAAACGACTAATTTAAGACGAAAGAGCGAAGAGTTAGGAAAAGAAATTGCCGCAACTAGTTTTAGAGGAAGCGTCATTGCGTCGGCTACGGCATTAGTATGGCCAAGTTATATCAAAATTCATGGGGATACTCGGGAACAGCCATGGTCATTTATTGACAAGTTAGAAAGTTATTTTATTATGAATAACGTGACGGAACATTTAAAATTGAACTTGGTCGAACAGATGTCATCCAAGGCCCAAAATTGGTTAAAATCTTTAGTGACGGAAACGCCGAATTATGTGGAATGGAAAGTGTTCCATAAAAATGCGGTTGTTTTGCATAATGAAGAAGGGGAGCATGTTGGAACATATAATTTTCGCAGCATAAAGCCATATTTACGGCATGATACTCATGATTGAACATGTAAATATTGTAAATAGTTGTAAATAGTAATGTTTTATTATATTGTTGTATTTAATAGTTCCATGTCATCTAGATATGTGGTCGAATGGAACCACTGATTTTATTATGCGAATATCAAATGATCATTTGAAATGGGCTTATGTTGGCAAAGAGTTTATGTAACCAAGATTGTAATTAGCTTAAGGGCTGAAGATACAAGTCCTGGTGTTGTGAAATTGTGTCGTGTGTGTACCAGTGCAAGAGGGTAAGAAGAGTGAAAAGTATTTTGTTGTTGTGGGAGTAGTCTTGTTATTTATTAATAGGTAATTAGATAAATAACGCTCTGGAAGTGGGGAGCTGTAATATACAAAATATTACAGAACAAACGCCGCGCCATAATATGGACGGACGGAGCTGTAATATACAAAATATTACAAAACAAACGCCGCGCTTTAATCTGGACGGTCGCGGTTACTAGGTAACGAAGGTTGTTGACGGGCTGAAGGGGGCGCTGGACTAGAGAGTTGGTGGTTGACTAGCATCGTGGTAGTAGCGGCGCGAATGTAATCTGTATTATTTAAGTAGGACTTCGACGTGAATAGGGAGGATAGGTGGTGGAACGATAGTGCAAGAAGTGAGTCAGCAAGAAAGAAGCAGACGACTTCGGCGACGACCGGCGCGAAGACGGATTTTCGGCGCGGAAATCAAGGGGCTACGAACTGCGGGGTCATCGTTTCACAACGCCAGACAATTCGGTACCGTGAACCTGATGCATGCAATCAATCAAGAGAATTTTATATTGTTAAGCCCAAATTCAATTTTTAATAAACAAAATTATTGTTGTGCCACGTTATATGTAATTCCTTCGAGATATAAACAATTTCAGACTTCCAGGCTCCTCTGTATAGAGAGCATGAGAACCAAAGAACTGAGCTAGCAAATTAAAGGTAAAATAATTCATTATTTTATCACAGTTCTCTAGTCCAGCGCCCCCTCCAGCCCGTCAACAACCTTTGTTGCCTAGTAACCGCGACCGTCCAGATTAAGGCGCGGCGTTTGTTCTGTAATATTTTGTATATTACAATATATTCACTGAACGAAAAAACTCACTTATCTATCCATATGTTAGCATTTCAACCGGCAAATTAAGAATATGTCAAAAAAGGTACTTTGCGTGGTGATAGATGGCAGGTGGCAAGAGAATATGGCATGTCCGAATAGCTAGCCGAGACCCAAGGAAATACAAAACTAATACGGGAAAGTCTGTGCTATTCTGTAGCACCACTAATTTATGTTCGCGAAGGATGTCGTCGTCATGCGACGGAATCAATAGTGCATTTTTTCCCGCCGACAAGAAACAAACTAGTGTGGCTAAACAGCACATAAGGTCCGATTAAATTAAGAAGGTGATTGACAGTTCTGTGTGACGTCAGGACGCCTCTCCCGTTTCCATGGCAGCTGCCAACCAGAGAGACAAAACGTGACGTGTCAGGTCGCTCAGTTGCCTCTGCCGAACACGGGGAACATTTGAGCATCGCAAGCGACTTCCCTGCCGCCACGCCGGCCGCGTTTCTGCCTGTGCTGCGCGCGCAATGTGTACTGTGTTGTGATGAGTTGCGTTGACGTTAGGCATTTGTCGTATTTTTTACACTTTTACACGTATTTTTTGAAGTGTTTGTTTTCGTGTCCCGGTAACACGTGCTCAGTGGTTTGCGACCTGGCAACGTCGCTCCCCTCAACTCACAAATGTCAATCACCTTCTTAATTTAATCGGACCTTAGTTTCTTGCATTATTTCTATCTGCTCTGCAATATTATTTATATTTAGCCATTACATGTCCCATTAAGGGCAACTGGCCTCGGTGTTGTTAGATCCCGGGGTTCTAGTCGGTCACCCAACCAGGAATCCGCGATGTCTCGAAAACACATAACCTTCGTGACTTCATGTAGTGAACGAATTCGGCTATCAACGCCGGTTTTGAACCGTCCCAGCATTCATCTGGATGACCGAGGGAAATCACGAAAACCCAGGTCATGATGGCCAGCACGGGAATTGAACCCAGGCCTCCAGAATGTGAAATCAGCGCACTACGCCCCTTCGCTGGGTCCGCTGTATTATACTACTACATAAACCTGCAAATCTGTTTTCGACCAGCAAACATTTTTTCCACTCCGAGACTCGAACTCTGGTCCTTCGAATTAACTC
Organism: Acheta domesticus; assembly: GCA_031308135.1. Classification (NCBI taxonomy): domain Eukaryota; kingdom Metazoa; phylum Arthropoda; class Insecta; order Orthoptera; family Gryllidae; genus Acheta; species Acheta domesticus. The sequence continues at coordinate 62,346,993 of JAHLJT010009436.1, forward strand.
AACGTGAGCCTTATCTTTACACTATAGAAACTGTATTTTTTGAACTCGAGCCGACGTTTAAAAATGTGTCTCAAAACATTTTTTTCAAAACATTGTACAGGACCTTTTTTAAAGAGCTAATTTGTAACAACAGACTGTTTTTACACAAAAATTGCTATCTTCAATTTTGTAGTGTTCAAAAATGTTAACTGGACAGAAGCGAGACTGAGAGGCATCCCTCTCTGCCATCAAGAAACATTTTTCAACCATCGCACCACTTCGCGTGATACGACAACGCAATGTAATCACGTGATTCACACGCTCTCAAAAAAAATTCAGCACTCTACTAATGTTTCATTTCAATTTTGAGATAAGTTCATTGTCGGTCTTTCGGGATTATATTTTGGCGCTTCCTTTGTTCATCTCTTCTTCACGACTTCGCAGTATTTGACTAAATAACACTTGCCTTATTTCCTCGTCTTTCCAGGCACGATAACTGCTGTGGTCATTAATCCCGTTGGTGTAGTAAATATTTTCTCATGTGAGATGCAGTGTTCCTCCTCCCCTTGATGGTAAGATTCGGTTTCGTCCTAGACATGGCCTGCGGAGGATTCCCCCTGTTGTACATCGTCCGAGTCGGCACAAACTTTAAGCCGGCATGTGCAGTAACGCGTGGGGTATGTGAATGTGTGTATAAGTAAGAGGCGAGGATACGACAAGGAAGAGAAAGGAAAGATCGCCCGCGGTCCGTGGCCCGTTTGTTAGAGTACTCCTCTGATATTCCCTGGTGTTGATTGGAGAAACCACGGAAAAATATCTATCAGAGAAGCCGGCCGCTGGAATTCTCCTCCTGACAGCAGCTGAATTTAACCTAGCTACTCGTATATTGCTAGTGACAAAACTTCTTCACCGCGGATACTCGAATCCTAGGACTTCACGAACCTAGACTGTCAGTCGCTGCAGAGACCATGGTAATTTTGGCTCTGAGCTAAATCGGCCAGTCTCACCAGCTAGAATCTCGTGGTCCTCAGATTTATACCCTCTGATTTCGCCCAACTACTCTGTTCTTTTAATTCAACACTTGAAAAAAAATCGAACAAACATATCGAAAAATCGATATAAATGCAATTCTAGAGGGCACTAGTTTAGACTATTTACAATGCACTAGCATATTATTACTCTGTTCCGGTTTTGCATATTAATGTATTTAAAACTGAGTATTCATCATTTATTATTGATCAACTTCTATGGAAGTGGGGTCATTATGACTTATTTTGAAATTTTATTTGAAATCTACAGAGAGCTTTGCTTTCGGGACAGTTAGTGTCTGCTGAGCATCAGCTACATGAAGATTAAATTGAGTGAGGATCAAATTTATAGCTAATTAATCTGCCTTTTTTCATATTTATTTTCTTAGAACAGTTACTAAGTTGTATAGTATCAAAACCAGGCCAAATTCGTCCCATACTTTTTTGTTCTCTTGATCGAACGAAGTACTTAACATTACTTACGTGTGGATTTGTTTGTACTCGTACACGTCTTGTTATCTTATTTGGGTCCTTTGCATCAATTTGCATTTATACAAGCCTGCATGTTTTACTTCTTATTAAATATTAATCATTTCTTTGAACAATTTCGCAAACACATGAATATACATATGAAACACATGAATTACAATTTTAGATATTATCTTTATCAGATATTGTACAAGAACGAGATAGCATATCATGAATTATTCTGAATTCGCTACAAGTTTCACAGTTATTATTCTCAAATAGTTACATCAAACGTGTAATTACATGGAATCAGTTAGAAGTGACAAATTGGCAACTGCCAGTTAAGTGAGGCCGCTGCGCCGCGCCTTGCGCCGCCCGGTGGGAAATGCACGGCGCCGGGAGATAAGCGGCTGGTCCGCGCCTCCTACAAAATCGCGCCTTCGCGCTGCGCCGCGCCACGCAGTGGGCGGATAATGGGCTGAATGGAGCGCATCGCATCCGAAGAAAAACCGTTACTCGTCCACTTGCAGTGTTGCGCAAAATACTTTAAATTTATTATTTAAATACTTCGCTTAAAGACTTTATAAATAAGTATTTAAATGCTTACACAAAATGCATTAGAACTTGATGTGCTAAATACGTACGCATTTAAAATACTTCAAACATTCAAAATACTGTAAATATATAATCATTTCGTATTGTATATTTTATTGCAACAATATATTGTAATTGTCAACTACAGTAAATTACAAATCGACAGTCATACACATTTTTTAACAATAACCATTGTAATGTATTGTAACATAATCTGTTATTGCTATTGCCATTGCAATATAATTAATATTTACAAACATTTTCAAATATAAAATGATATAAAAAATATGTCTAACACAGAGAAATGGAATTTCCTTTTAAAACGCTTAATTTTTATAAAACGTGCAAAGGAAACTCGTCATTCAAAGGATGAATATAAACTAGTGTTATAACGAATAAACGATTATATCTATATCTGGATAACTGTCCAGCATTTTTAATGATTTAGATACATCATTTAAAAATAAAGGGAATCCAAATTCTACAGCTGAAAGGACCTTTTATTTTTGTTTCAATAAGGTGTATTCACCACCGGAATCAAATAAAGAGAAATTATCCTCGTTCTGAACTATCTTCTTCTTCGACTGTATTGGAAGTATTTTAAGTATTTATTTTTTTAAATACATCTACTTTAAGTATTTAAATACCTCTCTAAAATACATGCCCAAACCCCTCAAAAATACAGTTTTTCAAATACAAAAGATATTTCAAATACAAGTATTTATATACTGCCCAACCCTGCCCACTTGACCAGCTCTGTTTGACACCATTATTTGATCACGTATTTTATAAGAAACTAGTGGTGCTACCATAGCGCATCCACTTTCGCAATATTTGTAAAGTTTGAAATCTTCCAAAATTGAGAAAGTTCTACGAAAATCCTACCTGTGCAATTTTTATAACCGTACTTTGCACTACCCGTGAAAAAATTAAAGAAAATTTTAAAGCTGTTTTTGAGAAAAGCCTGATTTCAAAATTGCCTTTATTTCATGCGATAATTACTCGTATTTCTAAAACGAACCTAAAATGCTTGGATATATTTAAAACACATGAATATAAGATAAGGTTTTTGTGTCTCGGAGGATAAGGCTGCGATTTTTACGCAAATTAGTCCATTTAAAGAATTTCTTTGAAAGTTTAAATTCAACCACTTGCCAACCAATTCGAAAAATTCTAAAAAATTACTGAAGTTGAATTCAGTGTTAAAAACTATTCGATTTTCTGAAGTCACGACTTACAAAGGTTCTTATTAGATAGAGGTCTTGTTCGAGATATGTAATAATAAATAAATAAATAAATCGTATTTATTAATTAGAACTGAGCGGATGGCAATCGCACGAAATTTATTATAATGAAACTAATTAAATATGGTGGTGCGACGTCTACAATTTGCATTTTAAAAATTGTTACTTCGGATCTTAGATAAAAATGTGTTGCTGCATCGACATTATATTGCCTATGTGAAAGGCAACGCGCGCGCGTATTTGAGGCCGATCGAGCCCACTGTGCGCCGTCCCGACGCGCGACGTGCGGATGGGAAAAACGCAACAAAACGCGGGGCGTATCGACCCCCGCCATCTGGACACCTGTCGGCCTAACGAGCGACGCGCGGAGGCCATCGTTCGCAAGGACGCCCGCCCCCGCGCCGGGAGGGGGAGGGGAGGGGGAGGGCGCGTGGCACCAAGCGGTCCCGTTCTGCCCCTCCAACGCCCGCCCCGCATCGCCTCGCCACGCCATTCACCGACTTAGGTGGCTCAGGGCATCAATTGATGACACTGCAGTGCGTACGGTCCGGAGGGTCTAGGGTTCCTCTCACGACGGGGGCAGGATTTTTAACACTAGTTACACAGGTAGGTGGATTTCAGCCGCTGACCGGAAGCGAATTCTGATCTGATCGGTAGTTCTTCATGGTTTTCCTGTTCAACACCACGAGAACCACAGAGCAGTACCCTAACAAACTGGCCGCGGACCAGGCCCGATTTTGCCCTCCCCATACCCCTTACTTACACATAAATTTACATGCACTACACTACCACACCTGCCGGGAGATCAGTCTGGAATCGCACACATCGTCCCTGCTTGAGCGGTGCCACGCTGGTGGGACATACCTGGTTGGGGAAAACCCCTAAACCGACGGATAGGTCGGCACCAGATCTCACGGTACAGGCGCCACTTGTCTCGATAAAACAAGCACAACACTTGCGGGACTAATTCCCTTAGGAGTTGACGCGCTCGGACTCGCTAATCAATCATTAAATCGTTCAATCTCCGCCTTGTCCCGCCCTCCGCCACGCCACGTCCCTCCCATCACACCTCGCCCCGCCCGTCAAGTTTCACCCCGTACGGCCACTACACGCCCTGCCCAGCTCCACCTCTTCCCTCCATGCCACGCCACGGCCCGCCACGGCCCGCTTCACCTCAGGGTTGGATTTACAAAAATAAGCAGGTGCTTACTATGAACTAACGTAAGAAAGAGAGAAATGTAAAGCTGCAGTGGACCGTGGCTTTCGCGTTCGTTTGTTACGTCTGAAGGAGTGATGAACGTGAATAGCACGGGCTCTTTGATTTTGCTGGTCGGTTTACTTTCGACTGCATTGCTTTTCTTTTAATTTCTCCATCAGAGAATTCATATTAATTGTCTCACATGATTTTTGTCATGATTTGTATCTTTTCTTACAATATTTTTTTCAATTATTTTTTCGGAAGAAACAAAATCACTTGCGAAAACTATCTCTAAATACTAATACTTTCCATCCCTAACCTAACTGCATTCACTGAATCGAGACACTAGCAAGTCTTAGGAGCTAACTTCACTCCCTCAGCAGAGGAATACGTTCCGCGGAGCTTCGCAGACTTCAGCGAGGATCAACTGTATTAGCACAAGCATTCTGTCAAAACAAAATCGGACGTTACTTGGACCGACCATACTCCTGCAAGCAGTTTTGGGCAGATAAAACGTCTGTTGGGGAATTGGAATCGCCATATCGAGTGCTCATATACCAGGAAATACTTTGCTCTTACTAGAGAGCGCAGTGAGGGGATAGGTTGGGAGCTCCGCGCTCCTCGTTTATAATAGCCCAAGTGGAGCTGGGCTCTTCGCTTCGTCGTGTCAATGCTGGATACTCTTGGGCAAATGAGGGATACGTTCCGGCACATGTGACTGAACCTATCAGGACAGTCAGGAGCTCTGAGCTAGGAAGGCAACTCAGAGCTCCCAGGCTTAATTGAGGACACTTCGGTCGCACTCCACCGTATCCGGATGCCAGAGAGATGGTTCTTTAGTGTAACTTAGGGGAGTGGTGTAGATAACCGCCGAAAAGACATAAATGCCCGCTCTGGAGTGAGTCAACTCCCCTGATACTAAAACATGAGTCCCCAGGTAGTTATGCAGCATTGCAAAGAAAGCATTGAAGTTTCCTAACATCAGTGTCAATAACACTCGTACATCCCTCGAAACCATCTGTTTTTAAACAATAATTTATTTTTTTTTATGTTTTACTAATAACTATCATTACTTTTGCCGCGAGGGGATATAATCCGACAATGACCGTATTTATTTATTCATTTATAAATAATATGTATAAAGAAAACTCAGAAAATAAGAATCATTAACAAAACTGATTACTGCACAAAAATAATAGGCCACATTAAAGAAACCTCGACGAAATTACCTTTTAGTTTTCACTCTTGGTTTGATTGTTTGATTAGTGATTCCAGTTGCGTCAACGACTAAGGTCATTAGACCCTTAAGTATAGTTCATGTTTTATCACCGAGAAGTGCCGATGATCTTCATCTGCTGGATGCCGAGATCAAGCGCTGACTATCCGTCGGCTTGTGAGGTTTTTCCACAACCAGGTAAATCCCACCATCGAGCACCGTCTAGCCGGGACAAGCTCTAGCACAGCTCCCGAATTTGTGTGGTAAGTGCATGTAAGTGCGATGTATGTGTGTAAGTACGGGGAGAGGATAGAACAAGGAAGAGGAAGGAAAGATCGCGCGTGGTCCGTGGCCCGTTTGTTACGGTATTGCTCCAGCATTCGCCTGGAATTGATGTTGTATAATTTTCCAGACAACAGCTGAATTCCACCTTGCTATGAAGATAGTGTCGAAAACCCTGCCGCACGGTCGGGAGTGGAACTCTAGTACCTCCCGGTTATAGGCACTGCAGTGACATCAGTTGATAGCCTGAGCTACCTAAGCCGGTCATCTTTGGTCATTTCGGTGTTAAAGAATGTTCAATTTACTGAGGCGAGGAAATTAACAGATTTTTTGCAATTATCATATTTTAATAATTAAAAATATAAATTGTAAAGGAGGAACATCGAGTACAAAACGTCTATATTTGAAACAATAAATCGACGTTGAAAAATCGAAATATTTACAAAAACATTGATGTTTTGAAAACATTGACATAGATATCGCATCCCTCCCACCAGCCGGCTACGACCGGAATGAAGAAACAAAAGCTGTCGAGGTAGAGTTCGCACGAGATATCTTGACGGCCATTTCAGTGCGAGTGAGACACGCGGGAAACTGCGCGTAGGAGAGCCATAGAGTCCCTAGATACAGAGAGTAGCGCAACCACCACCATTTAATATCCTCTCACCCGATAGCCCCAACAGGCAGCAATCAGGAGCTGAAGAAGAATTATAACAATTCATGACGTTATAGAGATGTTTAAGATTATTAATATTCATTTGGGATAGATTCATGGTTCTCAACACACATAATATCTCACAGTTCCAATTCTCCCGTCAACTGGACATAAAATGGCGGGATCGGTGGAACAATGAAATGCACTACTCTGTATCTAGGGACTCTAAAGAGTAATCTACGTGTACTACCGCTGTTGAGAAAACACGGGATAGCCCAACGCAAGCTAGAGATTGGAATCGCCTTGAAATTTGTCCCCCATGTTTTAATAGCACAGGCCTGCAAATTTAAACTTCACAAAAACGTTTTTGAAAATGTATGCAAAATGTATAGTTTTTGGAGTGCTGATTTCATATCTGAGTTCAGTTTTGTCCCATCACGTAACATTTTTCACACTATGAAGTTTTTTAGCCAACCTACATTACATTATCGTGCCTTTTAAGGATACTCGAAAAAATAAAACACGTTTTCTAGCAAATAATACTCACAATTTTTATTATACAAACTATTTAATAATTTATATTTCTAAAAACATTATTTAAGTGTCTTGTAATATTTTTTTTCCTTTTTGTGTGAAGCTACGAGTATTGCCCTTTCTCTTTAAGTATGCTCCGTGGCGTGTCCCGGTAGAGTATCCAGCAGTAGTTGTCCATCGTGTTTACGTTCCATCGACACTGATATCTCTTTCCCATCTCCTTAATATCTTGATGGAAACATTCTCCTTGCTCATCGCTCATCTCACCATGATTTTCAGGAAAGATCTCCAAATGCACATGCATGAAGTGAATCTTGAAGCTCATCCAATATCCAAAATTTTTAAAGTTCTTCAACATATTTTTAACAATGATTGCATAATTCGGGTAGACCCAAATTAGAACAAGAAAGACCTTTCTTGTTTTCTAGGAAGTTCTTAACCACTCTTTCAAAGGAAATCCAAGCACTTTTTTCAACATCGTGATCGTGGTGGTAAATTCATTTAACATTAGTCTTCTTATGTCTGGTTCTATAAAAATTCCTTTCTTTATCTAGGCTTCTGAGAGATGTGGGTACTTATCTTAGCACCTCCCATTTTTTGGCACAGCTATAATGAACTGTTTCATAAGCCCTAATTTTATATGCAGAAGTGGTAGCAGTCTTTTCTTTGTATCAATAAGACCTTTCCTTAAAATATTCGTACTTCGTGGTTCGAAAGTAGTTCTTGGGGCCATTCTGATTGGTCCCAGTGATTTACTCTCGTACGGCTGTCCTGTTCACAAAGGAGACAAGGAAACTTTGTATACGCAAACTGTTGTCCAAGAAGCATGCAGAAAATCTTGAGGTCTCCACATCTCACCCAACCGTGGTTGTCGTACATTATTTAAGTAAGGATCAGTGCAAGATTTTTGTAAGTTTTTTTTAGGTAAACTGAATGCCCCATAGGTATCGAAGCATACTCGTTGCCGTTGCAGCCGTAATAGCACTGTTTTAAAACATTTTTCAGATGAATTCATGAAAAGTCGCCAGTCATCCAATTCCTTTGCGCATTTATCTGAGACGTCCGTAGTTTACATACTCATCTCATACCACAAACAGGTACATACTGCCATGTGGAGGGACAACTGCAGAATATCACCATTTTATGGTGAAAAGGCACATTTTTCCGCCTGTAGCAAAACTGCAAATTCCATCACCTGTTCATAGACGGCGCGTCACTAAACTGTATGCTAAATACAGAAAGCTGACAGTGACCTACTGCACAATTAAAGTCAATTTGTGAAAAAACTGTGCATGTGATAGAGCATTTCTAGTTACATTTTCAATATCAATATACAAAAATACGTAAGGAACAGTTGAAATTTTCAAAAAATATTTTTCATCGCAGGCCTGTGTAATTTGTTTCATTAGTTTGCTTGTGAGCATTCTAACCCGAAACGCAAATACATATTTTCTGTTACTAGGCTGCCTATCGGAAAGCTAGAAGGTCGATGTTTCTGAGGAGGCGGTTAGTGCATCGTCCCTTCTGTGTCGTCACCGAGAGCAGAGATTCTGGGCGAAAACTCCAAATGGTCCGGCAGGAGTTTCGACACCAGCTACATAAGTAGGTCGAGTTCAGCCGCTGACTGGAGGAGAATTATAGGGGCTGGCTTCTTTGATCGATAGTTTTTCGTGGCTCCGCCGATCAACACCGGATGAATGCTGGAGGAGTATCGTTACAAAGGAGCCAGGGACCGCGCACGATCTTCCTTTCCTCATCCTTTTTCTCTTCTCTCCCATTTCTTAAACTCATTTACACATATATAAACACTACAATACCACATATGCCGGGAGACCAGAAGGGAACTTTAAGCTAGCCCGGGCTGCTGGGGAAGATACGTGAAGGACGAAAAGAAGCAGGAAAGAAGGATAAAAAGAAGAATCAAAACGTAAGAATAAGATGAATGGGGAGGAGGAAGAGAAGAATGACGAAAAGGAGGAGGAGAAGGATAAAAGAGTATAAAGAGAAAAACCGCAAACTGGCATGTAGATCGGCGCCGAATCTCGCCATCCAGCGGGTGAAGATCGCCGCCGCCTCCTCCCATGATAAAAACCTGCGCTACACTTACGGGAAAGACCTTATCTCACTAATCATCGGAATCACCAATCAATCAATCCAAATGCACCCTCTTTGAGGAGCCCTGGCCCAGAGCGCCCCGGCTGCGCGGGCGTCCTCGTGCCTCGTCGCAGGGCCGGACGCACGCGTCGCGATTCGTTACTCAGATGTCGCCGTACGCAGCGGAGCCTCAAGGGCGCCGGCGCGGCGCGGCGTGGACGAAGAGGTCGGCGGGGCGGGGCACGCGCCGTCGCGCGCGGCCTTGACCTTCCTCGCATCCTGCGACCCACGCGGGCGGGCGCCGAGGACCCGGAGACTCTCACACGGCGCCTCGCCTCTCCCTGGCCCTCGACGAGCGCTTGCCTCGGCAGCTTCCTCCCCGACCGAGTGCGCAGGCTGCGTGTGTATTTGAGGAGCTGAGTCCCTGAAGATCGAGAACAATACAAGCAATGAGGAGCCAAGGGATACCGTGGGTATACATGTGAAAGGTGAGGACGGAGATTCGTGAATGTGGCGAGCCCGAAGGTACTTTATACTGGGAATGTCCTCAGAGGAGTTGTAGGTACGGAGAGGTCCTAGTTGGTCTTTAGGCCCCGAAAGATGGCTAGTGGAAACAGGATGGGGCAAAAGCGAAAAGCTATGTCAATCTCAAAAGAATAGGAAACTACGTAGAACAAGAAAAACAATGTCCCATTCTGTACCATCACTAGTTATTCCACTTCCTCTCTTTCTGGCCTGACTTGTCCTTCATTCCTCTTGACTCTCTTTCACATATTCTGCTCCTCCTATTTATCATTGTTTTTCCCCCTACACCATCTCATCTTCTTCTTCCTCTTTTAATTCTTCTCCTCCTCAACCTTCTTCTTCTCCTCCTCCTCTTTTTTCTTCTACTCCTCTTTCCAGTTGAACTGTTGCTTCTTTTTCTCTTTATACTCTTTTATCCTTCTCCTCCTCCTTTTCCTAATTCTCCTCGTCCTCCTCCATTTTCATCTTATTCTTATGTCTTGGTTCTTCTTTTCTTTCTTCTTCTCCTGTCCCTTCTCTTCCTCCTCCTCCTTTGTCGTCTTCTTCATCATCATGAGTCGAGGTCAACCAGTAGCTCACAACCTTTCCGCGAAAGATCTTGACGTTCAAATGCAAGAAGAATTTCTGACGGACAATGCAAGTTCGCGGCAGGTTTTCTCACGATTCTCCCATTTCTATGACGTCATCATTAGCATCTACTTACTCTTTAATCGTCGCTAATACATGCATTAATGTGAAGAAAAGGAAACAATCAACATTTTTGACATCTAGTCATATCCTTGACGGAATGTTGGCGACCAGTCGCTGGAAACCGCTCCTTTAATAAAGGTCTAAGTGCGAGGGGCTCATGAGCTACACTTACCCAATGAAGTGTGAGCTCATGAGCTACGCTTACCCCATGAGCAATATAAGCCCAAAAGACACACCGGCCCGATGGATGGGGAGGCTGGAAGGTGCCAGGTGGCTGCTCAAATAAGAAACAAGTTTCAGGCGGGGAGGACGACCGCGGGTAAAATAGAGGTGTCTCAGAATAAATGTTACAAACTTCTAGGGCAGTTAAATGGATCCAACCAGAGCACTTTTTGCTAGAGAACATGTGATTGGAAATTTCATATAACAAAATTGCAAATGTTAAAATTGCACCTGATTGTTAGGTTATGCCTCACGTACCGATGTTCTAAAGACAGAAAATATATTTGATTACAACAGAACGTGAGACTCCAATCACTAGTTCGTTGGAAATTGCCTAAAAATCAGTATAATCATGTCATGTGTAATTATTTTGTTATATCACCTTGGACTCATCTACTTCCCTTAGAAGTGTTTATTATTTATTCCTAGACACCTGTGTAAAGACGTAAAAGAGGTATTTACACACATATACAGTACATCAATTCCAAGTGAATTTCTTTGGTGCAAAATTCGGGGAAATTTATGCGACCTTTCAATCAAAATGTGCCAAAAACTATCAGATTTTTCTAACCTACGGTAGCCAGGGCATTGGGATGGAACGTAGCACACAGACACAACTCGGGCGAAGGCCAAGTGAGTGAAAATCCGGTTTGCATACAGTGAGATATTTCTTGTCTTCTCATTGTCAGTAATACGATTGACTGATTATTTCGTGTTTCTGGGATTGACGAGTTTTCTCCAACCAGGTATCTCTCACCAGCGTGGCACTGCCACAGGCGGGACAAGCTCTAGCCTCCCGATTGGTCTCTCGACGTGTGTGGTGATGTAGTGCATATAAGAGTAAGTTTGTGTAAGTAATGGTAGAGGGCAGGATAAGGAAGAAGAAAGAAAGATCGCGCGCGGTCCATGACCAGTTTGTTTGTGTACTGCTCCGGCATTCCCCTGGTGTGGTTCAGAGAAACCACGGAAAACTACCAATCAGAGCAGTCGGCCGATAGAATTCTTCTCCAGACAGGGGCTGAACTCGACGTAGCTAACAATTAAGTGTCGAAAATCCTGCCACTGTCGAGACTCAAACCTTAGGACCTCCAGGTCAAGCGCACTGCAGTAACATCAGTAGACAATGCCCTGAGCTAATTCACCCGGTTCTGACAATAACAGCAAATCAGTTTAGACAAATCTTTCTATCCCTCTCTTCAGTATTTATTCAATTAATAAATTAAGGTCATTAGTGAAGCTTTAGAAATAATAAATATCTAAATTGTTGCATTTCCTCTAAATAATTACAATTGCCAAACTCTGCATTTCGCAAGATTACATATAGCAATGCACATTGGGTATTTGGTGAGTAGCGAACGATTGTTCGCCCAATCAGGAGTAAACCATTTGCTCGGTGAACGCTCGCTTCCTTTCATATGTCTCAAAAGACCGTCACGCTGAGAGTAAGGCGGACACCGAATGGTTGTGCGCTCGACAAACGGCAACCAATTCATCCCATCCCTCACTCGCACTTGACAAGCTGTCTCTCGGTTCTCGAGGAAACAAATGACGATTGTGTGATGCCGCGAGGTAAATTATCGTATGCAATGCTTCCCCTCGTTTTAACTTACCGCTCGCTTTGATTATTAGACAAAGGAATATAATTACGTTTGAATAGACGTGAAATGAAGTTCGAATTAATTTTGAACACAATGGAACCAAAATTTTAGTTTTTAAAATGTTTGTACGTATGTACTTAGCGCGACAGCCCGTTAAACGGCTCAGGCCTACCGGTGACGTCCCTGCCTCGCGGCCATGGGTTAAGAGGGTACGTGTGGTTAGCACGTAAACATCCCCACGCCGTATTCCGGTCTTCTCAACCTGACAAGTGTATTTTCTCATCATCACACAGCAACATATACTGGGATATTGCAAGGAAAACGCACACTATAGTCTTGCCTCGACCGAGAATTGAAAACGGGACCGCGTAGTGAAAAGCGAGCACGCTGGCCAAGAGCTGGCCACGAGGCATTTTTTTTAAGTTTAGAAAGTATAATTTTAAACTTTTCTCAAATATTTTTAAACCTTTCTTTAAAATATTTGATAGAAAATGGTCTATCACACAAAATAATGTAATATTAGTCCCATTCTTTTAAAAAATCTAACTTTCAAAAATTATTTTTATTTTCTCAAATCGCTCGTACACTCTGAATATTTACATTAAAGATTTAATGATTAATTTTCAAAACATCTCGAAGTTTTGGTAGTTCTATTGTACAGTTGGATCAAAATTGACTCTTACTCAAAACTTTTCAACCAACGTACTACGAAAATGGTTCCAATGAACTTTTTTTTTTCAGAACTTTTTTGTGCGAAGATATTAGAATCTTTTAAGATATTCCGAGGACATATTTTTCTTAAAACATTGCGGTTTTCTATAATTACGAAAAGGTTTTAAAATAGGTATTTAATCGTATGAAATATCTTCAAGACCAATTTATGAATTGAAAATATATATTTTTATGTAAATAAAAATCATCCTTAAATGTTGTGTTTTTCATATCTATTCTGTAGAAAGAATGTCACTTCCAGGCGAATGTGGAAGCAGCATCCTAGAATATGGGCCACTAACCGCGCACGATCCTTTCTTCCCTATCCCGTTCCCCTACATTCCATTTTCCTACATTTTTGTACAATATTTGTTTTACAAGTTCATAAGAAATATAAAATTTAGGCATTTCTTTAGTTGACTGGCTCGCCCATTCTCGGGCATTGTACATGAAAAAGGATCAATTAGGGCTTAAATTTGAATTTTAAATAATTAAAAAAGTGTTTGATCACACCTCTGAAAATACTTATCCAAATTAAAATAATTTATTTATACACGTTGTAGTATTCTATCTTATTGAGTCTAAACTGTTACATGTCCCTACGTAGGGAATATTTCAATTGTGTACCTTTCAGTTGCTTTCTGCAGAAAAATAGGTGAATATTACTATAAAATATTGTTATTGCTATTTGAGCATTTCCTAAACGAGTTGCCGCTTGCACTCGTTTACGACAAAGCAGTAACCAGAGAGGATTGCTTCAAATTAAATAAGATGGAATCAGAGTTGGTGTTATTAAACACTTATCTGCATTGTTAGCATGAATCAATTAGCTAACTCGAAACTGCAATGCTAATTTTCTGGGGGATCAATGAAATGGAGCAAAAGGAGATTAGGGGTTTTAAATAAATGATTATTTTTTACAAAAATTTTACTTTATCAAAAAGAAATACAGAGGTAAAATTGTTGAGAACTTTGTTATGTCGCCTAGCGCAGATATCAGGAGGTTGAAACGTGAAGATCGCAGCCAGCGCTGCTCAAATCTCGAGACGTAAATTTCTGATGAACTGCCATTTTGTTTCTCAGTCGACAACGTATCCTTGTATGAAAACAGATTTTCCAAAATTCCTTTCCTTCTCGAGAAATCTTTGTCCAAAAAATTACCAGGTTAAAATAATTGTTACTGAACTAAACCACCTCGTTATTTCGCTCCTCATGCCCATTAGTAACCAGTAAAAATATCTGAGTTCATGAAACATAAATCAGCAGTGTAGAAGTGATTAAGTGAAAGTCACGAGCTTTTAAACCTGGCAGCGAAGGCAAATCAGTCTGATTACACTGAAACATGGACGAGGAATCCTGCATTCCGAAAGGTACCAGCCCCTTCGAAAGGAAAGGAATTACAATGTCTCCCGTGTCTCTGTACGCCTCGGCGCCAGAGACCAAAGTTCGATGCTCTTTGGCAGTGTCGTGTAGCGAGCAGCATCGCAGGAGAGCTCTACCAGTTGCCATGGTAGTTGTCATAGGGCCGGTAGCCTCCGTAGCCGGAGTAGCCTGAGTAGCCGTCGTAGGGCCTGTAGCCTCCGTAGCCACCGGAGCCTCCGTAACCCCCGTAGCCACCAGAGCCTCCGTAACCCCCATAGCCACCAGAACCTCCGTAACCACCGTAGCCCCCATAATTGCTTCCAGAGCCGCTGTAATAACCTCCTGGTCTCTGATAACCATCATACCGATCGTACCATCCGGAGCCTCCATAACCTGCAAAGAGTAAACATCTAATTATCTGCACCAAAAAAGTTATAAAGCGGTTCACGAGCAATAATAATAATAATAATAATAATAATAATAATAATAATAATAATAATAATAATAATAATAAAATCAAAATACAGTTATGAAGACTACGATTTACCGACAGCACTCGTTGAAAGATGAAACGAATAAACGTAGAAAGTGTGGTGGTGAAGAAGAATTTGTAGAAAACATCATAGTTGCTTGTTCTGCCCATCTGGGGAACGTTTATTTGGGTACACAAACCCCGGTCGTAAGACAGATGAAATGAGAGATCGCAAAAAAGCGGATTGTATTAATTGAATCAACATCACCGATCTATGAGCAATCTCCTGTTCCAGTCCTGGAATGAAATTCGATCCTTTTGTATTTGTATAAACCACTTGTATGTTATTGTATGGCTATTACAAATATTGGCTATTTTCGTAACAAATACAAAGGAAAAACAATGATCACTAATGTTATAGCTGTACCCTAATTAGAAAACATTAAAAAATATTGAAATTTGTTTAAACAAAACAACCGTTTGTAATCAAATACTGTAAATACAATAATTTCTATTGTTAGTGGAAGGATTTATCACTCATAATCCAGAAAAACCTTATATGTTATGTGAAAGTGCTTTTGCAACATGAAAAGAAACTCAGTTTTCGGCAAACTCCCCATTATTTAAGAACATTTCTAGACGCAAGATTAATTTGCTGTTCTGTGTCGGAACCTAATCCAAAAAACATATCTGAGGAAGATGGAAATTAACTAGAATAAAAAGAGCTGAAGTAAAGACGAAAAAAAAATCACGAAGATAACTATTTTAGGTTAAAGGTTGTTAAACAAAGATCGAAAAAATACATGGTGTTTGGTGTTTCCTATGCTGAATCCAAAAACGAGTGATAACGACTTAACCAGAAGAAAAAAATAATAATAGAAGGAAGTAAACGTAGAAAATAAACGATATTAGTATTATTGTTGTTATTATTATTATTATTATTACTATTATCATCTTTTGCTTTTTAATAAAAGTTATATCATAACAATTGTTTACTTTCTTATAAAGTTCATTAAAACAAGAAAAAACTCTCCATACAATGTATATTTTTCGGAACTTACAGACGCGCTACCTACCACCATAGTTACTTGGGCGATACCCTCCGTAGCCACCGCTGTATCCTCCTCCGTAATTTCCCCCGTATCCTCCGTATCCGCTGCCACCGTAACCGCCGTAGCTTGGGCGACTGCCACCGTAATACCCGCCGCTGGAGTACCTGTCCCTGTCGTAGTACCGGTCCCTATCATAGTAGTACCGATCCCTGTCGTAATACCCTCCTCGATAACCGCTTCCATAACCGCCGTAGCTGCTGCCGTAGCTGCCGTAGTTGCCGTAGCCACTCGCATAACCGTTGCCGTAGCCACTGCCGCCGTAGCCACCGTAGCCGCCGCTGCCGTAGCCGGAGTACAGGCCATATCCACCGCCTTCCGCCACCGCCGCGGCGAAAGTCAGAACCACCAAAGCCACCTGCAACAGACCAAATCGTTATCTACCGAGGTATCGGGATCGTTGGGAATATCCTGCACTACCCTCGTAAGAACGTAGATTGAAATGTCCATAATTTGGGCAGCAAACTTTTGGTAGCCCTGTTGGTTGTAGCAGTTACGTTTAAATCAGTTTATCGCATTTTATTGATGTTCAAGTATTCATTTCATGATATGTAGTTTTATGTTTTACAGGATAGAGAGTAGTCCCAAATCGTCCCAAGATCGATCGCTGTTCCAAGTAGGATCACTTTACTGCACTTTTTTTTCAATTGAATGGGTCAGTGAGATATAATCACAAACCACAAAGCCGGCGCCCAAAGCTCAATCGTCACCGTGTAGTCGGCACGAGACTTCAAAAATGCAGATGGAAATCCGATATCAATAGTTGAAATTTTCAGGCGCGAAAATCCAAGCCATGTCATGCAGCAATTGTAGCTCGTAAAACAGTCCTTGTCACCAAGGGAAGTCGAAAGATCTGCCTCGCCAGTTTTGTTGATTTTTTTTTCTTCCACAAATCAGAAATGAGCAGGGTTATTTCTGAAAGGGCATATTTCCTGACTGGAATTCCTTTTTATGCATCCCTTGTCAAAGGTGTTGGAGAGTGAAAGCAATGAGACCTGACTCGCCGCATGGGAAATCGTTTCGACTTCTCTTACCCGTGGAACAGGTGGGAAATTTCATGAACGGATCTCTTACACGAGGAAAGAAAATGCTCATTATTTAAACACTGGCATTCGATATATCCATAATGTTTTAATGAGGAGAGCCTGGGAGTTTGGCAAAATGCCTTTTATTAATATTGTTTCAGACTTTCGACAGTAAGAATCACTTAATTGCACTCCTGAAGTGATTTAGAAGATTTTCATTTTTCATTTTCTTACCTATTTTAGCATTTAATGTTTATTTTTAGTATTTTGCCTTATTGTGGCCTTTTTCTTTCTTTTCTGACACTCATTTCAATCTTTCGCCTGGCATCGATCTCAATCAAATTGGAAACAAACATGCAAGCCTGAAGAACACGAAGGCACTGTCGCTTTTTGTCTTAATCTGCAAGCATGGTTTCAGGCAATAAGTTTTTGACTTGGGCTCCAGGATCAGAAGTGTTAAGTATCAGCAAGAAAAAACGAAATGACACCAGTCGAGAGTTTCGAATTTCTGTAATTGATGTTGACAAACTTCATTTGCTCACGAGAAATTCCATCCTTCGGAACCTTTGTGTGTGGCATTCAGCCCCTTTCCAAGGCAGTCTACGGCCTTTCTCAGTGCTTGTGGTGATTTACACAAGTCCAAAGATCGTAAACAATTATAGGGTTTTCACCTATGCCATTCCAGGTTTCAAAAGTACTACAGCGTTTTGTAGATACAGCGTAAGTAAAATAAATGCTAGACATCATACCGAAATTAAGTGTGCCACTGACAATAATATTTGTAGTAGAAATATTATCTCGGAGTGGCCAAAAAACCTAGTGTTCATGTGGAATCAAGATTACAACGAAAATATCATTTCCTTCCATGTAAGTGATGGAGTAAATTTAATAACTTTTATTTTTGTGATTTATTACAATTACATTGTCTTGTGCCTTTTTGCATCTCTATTTTAGCCAGAAGAGTTTGCCTCAGCAGCCTTTTGCACGTATAAATAGTAAAAATAATATTAGTAAACAGTATAATATTAGTGTAATAATATAATAATATTAGTATAATAATATAATATTAATAATATAATAATATTAGTAAATAGTAAAATAATTTTTGCATAGTAAAAATAAATGCCCTTTTGCGTGTCTGTCTAAATTATTCTATTTAAAATAAGTGCTTAAATTTCCGGGCTCTACTTGTAAGCGAGATTCTTCTATAAGTGGATCCTACTGTAATTATATCTTCTGTCCCGTCCACTCCGTTCTGACTCGCCCCGCTCTGCCCCGCCCCCTCCCACGCCACGCCGCGCTACACACGGCCCCGTTCCGACCACACCTTGCCCGCCCGCTCCACCTGCAACGCTGCGCTACAATTCGTACTACATAAAGTACTGAGGATGGACAAACATTTAAAAGAAGCGTATAAAGATGAGAAAGGGGTGAGCCGGAACTAATTTCAAATTTTGACTTTGAAGTACTGGGAACCTATCTGCGCTATCGGAATGAATATAAATGCATTTAGTAGGAAAGTTATGGACTTTCAAAAACTCACAATCTCCTTTGGCAGATTTCCTCACTGATTCCAGTTTTAAGGAAACCTGAAAGAGTGCGTACTAAAATCTTGCTTTAAGGGGTGGAAAGGACTGGAAGTTTTCAGAAATCTTATCTAGACAGTGACTTGGCTCTTGATTTGATGGTCAAGTATACAAAATTTCATCAAGATAAAAAGTAAAATGTTTTTGAAATTTTGTGACGAGTTGGCTAGTAAATATATTAATTTAGCTTGTCCATATTTCTGACCGTCATTGTTCTCTTATCAGGGCTGTAGATCGCATGTAAACATACCATTCCGTCACTGATTAAATACGACATGCTGTGATATACACACATACAATACTAGTGGACCAGGCAACGCTTCACTAATGCCATGTATTATACGTACAATTCGCACCCTACTGGTCATGTTATTGTTAATCATATTTTACGCTTCGCTCTGCAAACATTGTAATAGATGAAAGACTTTCTCACGAGTGTGGGTTTGTTCTATGTCCCAGTTTGTAAATGTTTTTCAAATGTCCTATTGTTAAAACGTTCTCCTTCAAGTTTGGGCATGTATGTCTTAGCGAACTAAGGCTCTGTTTTGGAGAAGTTTTATTTAGTCCGAGATAATGTTCAAGTAATAATTCTGGCCGATATTTCATAATCGCAGGGGTAGAATATGCAGAGAAGACGCGCTTAATACTTGAGGGTGCGACGAGTTACGTAGAGATTCTGTTCAGGGGTGCCTGACTTAGCTTAAATACAAAACCATTATCAACGTGCGACAGACATATGCACATCGCCATTGTACTACGCCTATATTCTTCGCGCAAGTGCTGTATTTATTAGCTATCAGTCCTGATGAAGGAATAATAAAGGTCAGAAACATGAAGCTAAATAAATCAATTTACTGACCAACTTTCATACAAAATTCGAAATAATTATTTAATTGATGGGTGTCAATTTTAGAAGATATTCTTCTTTATATTATTATTGTTATTATTGTTGTTATTATTGTTATTATTATTATTATTATTATTATTGACAAGATTTGAGTATTCTGAGTTGGCACGTCATGACCCCTTCCCATCCAGTAACACAAGTTCCTGTTACCAGTCATATGCCAGGTAGAATCTGATATCTTTTAATGGTTCTCCATTGGTATTTATTAGTTCACCAGACATTAAAGAAGCAAAACTGGATTATAATGGCTTAAGAATATGTCCTACGGATCTCGTCTTGTAAACGTGCCAAAACCGGGAAAGAAATTCTGAAATATTAAAAACACACACTTTGTTAACATCCCCGCATTCCTTATATTTTATTATTGGACCATTATTATTATTTCAATAATTGTTATTAATAATACTAATAATAAATAATAATATTAATAATAATAACCGAAGATTATAGTATCACAAAAATTTCAATTTGGAGAGTTATCATCTTTTACACACAGACCCTTCAATTGCTATGATCCAATTCTAAGTCGCAAGTCTTCCACATTCCATTAAGGATATTGTCCAAAGAGGAGACATAAATAACTTGTAAACTAATTTCAACTGTAAAAACTTATATGTGGACAAGTTCTTTAATAATTTTAATATTTAACACACCTAATTACTTACAGTACCTAAAGGATTTATGGTACCTGAATCTTCAGTCTGGCACCACGCGCCGAATACATTTCAAAGCAGTTCCAAGCAATCGAAAGTGTCACATCTACCTATTGTTCGCCTATGCTCAGAGCCTGATTATGCGGCTGATGAAAGCAATTTTCTCTGATTCTTAATCATCGAGGCACTGAGAACAAGAGCATGAAAGTGAGTGTCTGAAGTCAAATTCGCGGGAAGTGAGAGGCAAGTAGTACAGGTAAAGACTGGGAAATTTAGACATGGCCACCGAGACTATCTCAAGCGCAAAGGGGGTTGTTGCGCCCCTCGCTTGTGCAATAAAATCGTAAACCAAAAAGGTAACAATTTTGACTTGAACAAAATTTATTTTTTTAATAATTCAGCATATTTATTTTTAAATTCAATTAATATAGTCGTCGATAACAAACTTATTATCTCTGGAAATAATTACTTTTCCGTAGACGTCTCTGGAGGCACATCTCTGAAAACATACCGCATGGCGTCAGTTATAGCCAAAGTCAGAACTGTGTGTTATGAAGGGAGAATTTTATGTGCAAACACCCAATCCACAACAGCAACAAGACAACTTATAAATAATCTCAGGAGGAAAACAGTGGAGAATAAAAATCATTTGGAATCTATGCATCCATGATAGAAAGCATTCCGTTTATTGAGATATAACTTCACAAGATAATAAATAAGATGCACATACAACTGAGCAGGGATTTTCGACGAAAATTCTGCATATTAATAAGGATGGATAGAATTAGAAATATTGGCATCAGATGAGAGTCTTTATGGCTGTTGGTATTATTGACATTCTAAAAGAAAAATATTGAAGCGGTAAAAACAGACACAACGAATGTCGAATAATAGGTGACCAAATCAGGCACCTCTCAGAAGAAATTCCGAAAGTAAAGATACTTCAGAAAAATGATATTTACTCATAAAGCATCTTTCCATGCGAGCATACCCTTTCATGAAAGGCGCACGTCTTTTACTTAATAATATAGCTACCAGGCGACTATGATCCCGGAACCGCAACCGCTGTTTTCCTCAGTGTTTCAGAGACGAATTTTCCTGAGCAAAGAATACCAAGTTTTATTCTTAATTCATTTCTGATATTTCCTTCCAGATGGCTCTTTAAAAGACTGTTATTAATTTATCTGAATGAAATTACAATGAACTGCTTGGATTATTGAGAATTTTTGGAGGAAAAGAAGCCTAAAAATACATATGCTACAAGGAAACGGAGGAATAAGAAACAGAGGGGGTACAGAGGTACAGAGACCAACATCTGCAATTGAGTGCAACTCGGTGGCAGTAATTTACAAAATAAATCAACATCAATATAATAATCGTAATAACATCTTCAATAATAATAATAATAATAATCGTAATAACGTCTTCAATGATAATAATAATAATAATAATGAATTTAATATTAAACTACACAGCATTACCTTACTCGGCCTTATAAAGTAGTGCATTCCGTTGCACTTCATCGCACTACGTTTCGATACCCTTCGATGTCCTTCAAAGCACCTCACTTTAAGCGCGACACTTTAAATTGATTCAGTTTTATCTTAGTGTGTGTAAGATTTTAAAGTTTTAAAATCTATTGGTACTTAACTAATTCTAACATATTTCTGAGACCACGGGCATTGAGAGGAACATTTTTGAAAATTGCTACCCACAAACTGTATCAATCATTTATATTTATATTTCTGAACGAAAATGTCCCTTTACCTGTTCTCTGCTGTTTTGTACGCACTTTCTGCCAAATACACTGGTTTCTCTAATATATTCTGAATTCCCTGCCTTCCTACAAAAGCGCAAATTTCCCCATCCATTTCCCTGGAGGGTGCGTCTAGAAACGCCCTGTCCTGGCTGCGCGCGCGGGAGGTCCGAGGCGAAATGGCCGGGAAGGAGCGGCGGAGGCGGAGGCGGAGGCGGCGGCGGCAGCGATCCGGGTCAGGGCTGCGCGCCACGCACGCGGGGCATCCCGGCGCTGCGCCTTGCGCCACCGCCACGCACCGCGCCCCTCCCCTCCGATCCCTTTGCCTCTGCCTCTCGGACCTTCTGCCCCTTTGGCAATTTGCCTCTTTGCCCCTTTGCTCCTTTCCTCCTTTGCCTCTGACCGCTGCCCCTGCTCTTCTGCCCCTTGGCTCCTTTGCCCCTCATCCTTTGCTCCTTTGCTCCTTTGCTCCTTTGTTCCTTTGTTCCTTTGTCCCTTTTCCCCTTTGATCCGTGGCACATGCACCTTTGGTCTTCTGCCCATTTGCCCCTTTGCCTCTGCCCTCTATCTCTCAACCCCTCTGCCCCTTTGCTACTTTGCCTCTGCCACTCTCACCTTCTGCCCCTTTGTCAATTTGCCTCTTTGCCCCTTTGCTCCTTTGCTCCTTTCCTCCTTTGCCTCTGACCGCTGCCCCTGCTCTTCTGCCCCTTGGCTCCTTTGCCCCTGGTCCTTTGCTCCTTTGTTCCTTTCTCCCTTTTCCCCTTTGCTCCGTGGCATATGCACCTTTGGCCTTCTGCCCATTTGCCCCTTTGCCTCTGCCCACTACCTCTCAACCCCTCTGCCCCTTTGCTACTTTGCCTCTGCCGCTCTCACCTTCTGCCCCTTTGTCAATTTGCCTCTTTGCTCCTTTGCTCCTTTGCCCCTTTGCTCCTTTCCTCCTTTGCCTCTGCCCTCTACATCTCAACCCCTCTGCCCCTTTGCTACATTGCCTCTGCCGCTCTCACCTTCTGCCCCTTTGTCAATTTGCCTCTTTGCCCCTTTGCTCCTTTGCTCCTTTGCTCCTTTGCCTCTGACCGCTGCCCCTGCCTTTCTGCCCCTTGGTTCCTTTGCACCTGATACTTTGCTCCTTCGCCCCTTTTCCCCTTTGCTCCGTGGCAACTGCATCTATGCCTCTTTGTCCTTCTTCCCATTTGCCCCTTTGCTCCTTTGCCTCTGGCTCTGCCGGGCGCATCTCAGGAAGGTTCACACCTTCCGAAAAATCCCAACTGAGACAGTACACGAAAAGGACTGTTGCGGATGATCTTTCAGGAGTACGGAACTGAAGACGCTGTTCGTTAGTCCAAACTGTTAGTACGTACAGATCTAAATGATTTCTGAGAGTTGTTGTTATAGGTGTACAGAAGTACAGTTCACGCCGTTCAGAAATTAGCCATTTGAAGATTATTAGAAAAGTATTGTACTCGTGACACCTTTCCGCGGAGACAAATATGGCCAGATATTTTTTCAAAAAGTTATATCAACATCATCACATTGCTCCTACTGCATAACAGTTACTGATCTCTCCATTGATAAGTGAATCAAGATTCAAAAGTGTTTATCGCCAGGCTTGGCTGTAAGAGAACGCTGGATTTTGCACGATGGCGACGGTTTGGAATTGTTTTTTGAATGTACGCTAAACTTTGAAAGAAGAAAAAATCACTAACGGTTCAGTTAGGTTCTAATAATAAAAGTTCTAAATGATGAAACAACTCTTTATCCAAACAAAGACAGATGAAAGAACTGTCTGGGGCCCGTCGTTGATCCCTCCTTCAATAAGCTGACACCTTTTCGGCGGCCATTTTTTATGGAAGCTGTTCATTTTGCAATAAAAAGTGTAAAAACATTTCCTCTATTAAGTGATCACTTGGCCGCAAGGTCTGTGACCAGGCACATGTAGTACATTAGCTTTGTACATTAGACAGTCATAACCTTCCGACGTATTTGCTATTTTGATTCGTAACGCTATAAAAAATGAAAGATTAGTGCAGATCTGTGTTTTTTCAGTTTAATCGGGGCGCAACGTGAACTTACTTAGAACAGTGAGGAGCTTACTTAGAACTTTGGAGGAGCGTAACATTTTGTTTCGAATTACTATAAACGATGTTTATGCATGATCTGAAACTTCTTCAGGCTGTGAATTGCAGCTTAAAATCTTCTTGGGAATAAAGTCCATGATTGGGAAGAAACCGTGAGTGGCGTCAGAAAGAAAATAGTGCGCATGACGGAAGTTGAAATAATTTGTAAAGGAGATTGTCACTCGTTTTGAATTTGTGCAAAACGTGTTCCGGTATTTCGTAGCGGAAGTAATTAAAATGGGTTACCGAAGCTTCATTTCAAATAGAATAGTATACGGGAAAGTAAAAAATTGAATAAAAATTGCATAAAATTGTTCCTCCATTCTCATCGCCTCCATTAATATGCCACCAGAGCTAAAGACCATTATTCCCCAGAACTTTCAATGGCCGCTTAAGTCAAGTTGCACTGCACATATCGGGGATAGACAGTGGAAACCTTTGGCGAATCTGTAAAACAGAAGTTATTCAAAGTCATTCAAATGGAGAAAGATAAGATTTTCTCATGTATAGCAAGAGGAAGATCCTGATATATTTATGTTCCTTTGTCTGAATAATATTTCTGCATACTAGACAGTTAGTAGCAGACATGAGAGAGGGGTTTCCATTATCCAGTCACAGGCTTTATATTGTGATGATGTCACGGCAGAGTTGCCGGTGCTTATTAAGGGAAAAAATGAAATTTTACAGCGCAAAGCAACTGAAAATTGAAGAGCGTCATTTGGCACCTTTTTTATGTTTGGTTATGCATCGTGTGCGATTCTGTCGACTACTAGTGCGCGCTCTCATTAGGATTTGTTTCTTGCTGTTAATGTACTGCTGCTGATGCAAGAATGTAACATGACCACGTGTCAGCACGAGAAAGAGGCAACGTCGCTCTACCCCACCCCAACTGTCAAGTAGACAGAAATATTATTCGGACAATATACCTTCACCCGAAAATCAACCTGAAGGAATTTGGCATTAGCACCTGTATCTTGTCGTCGATGATATTTAACTCTATAGGATGATGTGGAATCACAAGCCAAAAATAAGTTGTGCACTAGAACCGCACACAGAGTCCCGAGCGAAATCTTGTCGATTTTAATTACCCCAGAATTCAGCACTTTCACTTGAGACGCCTTTGCTTTGAAAACAATTTAAAAGAGCCCCTCCCCAAAATTGACAAGAATTTTAATATAACACTAAAGTATGTGTAAACAATTATTTTAGTACTGACCCTTTTCGTTGCCAATATTTTGGAGTGTCCCGTGACATTCGTGAAACTACCGTGCTGAAATCGATATATTTGGATGAAATAATAAATATAATGTAAGATTAAAAGACAACTTAGTATATCTTAGCCACAACTTAAAAATATAGAGCAATAACACATTTTTGTGAAAATCATAATTTTCATTTATACTACAAATACTTAATACCTCTGAAGCTGTAGCCCCCCCCCCTTCGCGAACACGTATTTTACGCCGCCGAGCACTCTTCATCTCATCACTGTATTCGTTAGTGGAAGATAGCTCTTCTCATACCTCTGAATATCAGGAAGCAAATTCTGATTGATCCTTGAGGAACTTGGATGGGCAAAGCTTTGGGCAAAGCATGTTTGTTTTCTCGGTATTCACCCGTTTCGGCAGCTTCTCATTCTACGATAACACCATCATCATTCACATTAACGTCATCAACTGTCACCCGTCCATTTAACACTATTCATCTTAGATTACGTCGAAAGGACCAGGGCGCCGGCCAACAATTGTCGAACGCAAATTTGGAACATTTTGAAGACCTCCCCCCTCTTCCCCCTGAAACGCATATGTGACGAGTGCTTGAACACTCCCAAATACTTACGTTAATATTTACGGTACATTTTGACCATCCCAAATATTGACGATGTTGACTGCACCTAACAATAAGATTGGGGAACAATTTGCACGTAAAGGAAGGAAGCATTGCCAAGAAAATTTCTGACAAGTGAACTTCCTGTCGTGGAGAACGCATGGGTGAGAATCTGCTTCAATTTAACTATATTCTAGTATTTAATACATAACAATTTCGAATATTTTCTTCGTAATCTAAGATTCAAATAATACACCATTGATGAACAATTATTTTCAATTATTGTAAACATTTATACATCGTAAGTTTTTAGTTTATATTTATATTTTATTTAATTTGGTAATAATGTCTGAAAATCAGTGATTACACTGAGACTCGCCGTTGCCATTTTCTCATATCACTTTTGTTTTGATTTATAAATGATATGTACGAGATAAAATTGTTCAATCATTTATTATTATTATTATTATTATTATTATTATTATTATTATTATTATTATTATATTAATGTTTTAGAGTAAGATTGAATAAAAAGAATTATTTCAGCAAAAGTTTAAAACTGAAAAAAAAAGCAAGAGTGCCACTGAATGGTACAGACTTTCTCGTACCAGTTATCTAATTTCTTTGGTCTGGGCTAATTTTTCGGTTTTGCCCCACCCACCTCCCAGCTGCCATCCATCGCCTCCTAAAGTACATTTTTTCATGGTTTTTCAGTTTCTCGGTCACCTAATGGTAGAAATTAAATATGAGTTCAAGAAAAATATACAAGACTAAAACCTCGTTCTGAATGAAATTTTCGTTGAAAATTAACGGCATGAAAGATATTTTAAAAAATACATTTCAGTAATTTTTGAAAAATAAAACAATACATCGATGGGGCATAGATGTCACGTTATTAAGTATATTTGGTACTATATGCTCAAAAAATTTAAAGAAAAAATGTAGAGTCGATTTCGAGAAAACGCTTTTGAGCTTTTCTGAAAATGCGGAATTTCAAGCTCATTTTCACACAAAACTTTTCAATTTTCGAGAAACTTTATAAGACATCATTTGAAGCATATGTACTCATAAATGCAATAATTTACACAAATCACCAGTAATGTAAATATTAACGACGTGAGAGAGAGTCAAAAAAATTGCATTAGCGTATTTTTTTTAAACAAAAGAATACAGAAAAATGGCGTTTAAGTTACCCTATACAGTGCATTTAGCACTATCCCTACCAGAAGTTAAAGGTAAAACTTTGGAGTCGTTTTTTAGAAATTCTGTCTTTTGATAGTATTTTTATAATATTGCCCATGCTTCACTCAAAATCGCGCGAAAACTAAGCTAAAAGTTTCAAAAAATGTACATGACGATCATGAAAAAACTAATTGTGGAGAACAAATTTTATTTGAAGATCTCTATATCAATAATGTAATAGAAGTAAGTCACTAAAAAATTCAAACTTTCGTAATTTACGAAAATTTAGAGTTAACAGTAAAAATGAGACCTCTGTCGTATTTATAAGTATACTCTATTCTTTGGAAGAATTTAAAAAGAAATTGGAGCTATTTTCGAGAAAAATTTGAAAATGTTCCAGGGACTTCATGTAAAGTAGCCCCAAAATTTGAAGAATGTTTTTCAAAATTGCAGAGCTGCACGTCAGGCCAAATCTACCGGGAAATATGCACATTGGGAAATATCGTACGAATAGTTTAGACGCTAGTATTGTTCACAAACGGACGGACAGACGGAAACACAGACGGACACACGGACGGACGACTGTACTGTCGGACAGACAGAGACGGACAGACAGAGACAGACGGACAGACAGACGGACAGACGAACATACGGACGGACGGACGGACGGACGGACAGACAGGCAAAAAGACAGTATGGACGGTCAGACAGACGACAGTCAGACGAACAGACGTTTTGAAAAAAAACAAACATTTCCGGTGTGTTCAGGGTACCTCACGTTTTGAGGTAATTTCTTTGTACTACGTATATTATTCCGTATACATGTACGTACAAGAGAAAGTGAAAGAGATTGTCTCTCACGATATTTTTACCAATAATAAATGTCATCAGTGCCCTAATTGATGCTTTTATGAACCTGAAAGCCGTATATTTGCTTCAAATCACAAAGCAGTCTAAATCACATCTTGCTCCACATTTCAGTGTCCTAGACCAAGTCTGTAACTTTCTACAAAGAATTATGGCAACAACAATGACAGCCTCAATGGCAGTGTACAGTTCTCTGCTTCATTAAAATGAAAATAAAATATCGACTTCCATTTGGTATAGTCCAAAATTGATTAAATGTTTTAAATTGTTCTTGCGAGTAATTTTTGCGGATTAAACTAGAAGACATAAAGAGCTTCAAGAATAAATTTATTTTTGGCTTATGATAGATCAAAAGCTTCAACCTTACTGCCATCATCATCTGGGAATGGTGACTGTCTCTTCAGAAGTTCTGCGTATAAAATTACGACGGCAAAGTACAACCTACTTGAAAGTTTAGAATAGGCCATCAGACGCGACTCATCGTTAGGTACCCAGGTAATCTACTGGAAAGGTCCAAACACAAAGATGACGCAAAAACCGCCGGAGTGTGGCTTATGACTATTTTGGACAGAACATTTCGATTCGATTTGCTACTACAAGATGTTTGTGAGTTAACATCTCTTGCATTTCGATTCTACGGATGCCGATATGAAATACCAAGAGCGCAAACTGGCAAGTAAATATTAGCAGATATGACAAAAGTTTTAAGGACTTTTTTTATTTTACTTACTTATGGTCGCTTTTCAACTAGTAAGCTCATAGAGCGACCGCTGTAAGTAACATTGGGGATAACGATAACGGTATACGGACACTCACAAACATCCCAAATGTCCCGGTCGGGATTCGAACCCGCGATCCTTTAGGCAGGAGACAGCTATGGATATTCAACCTGAGCGACTTCTAGCGACCGGCTGCTCTGAAAAGTCGTTTTCACGGATTATTCTATCAACACAAGGCTCACACAACACTACCCTGAAGAAGCGGCCCATGGACAGAGCCCATCTTCCCTTCCTCTTCCTAGACCCTTTTTCTACCCTTATACCTCCTTACAACCATCAACTGGCTGCCTCTCAATAAACCAATCAGATACTTACGACTGAACACTGACACGAAACTCAACTAGAAGCAGCATATAGACGACAAAATCATTCAAGCCAAAATCAAATTAATACAATTAAAGCCATTAATACACAGAACCAGCCCATTATCATACATTTCAGCATTGCAAATTTACAGACCTTTGCTACTATACGCCTGCCCAGTCTGGTTAAATGCAGCAAAAAACAACCAAAGGAAACTGCAAGTAGTACAAAATCAATTTCTCAGAATAATTTCAAACGCTCCCTGGTATGTCACCAATAAACAGTTACATAAAGAATTCGACCTTCAGACTGTATCACCTATGTCGCTACCAACTTCTTCTCAAACATATCCCGAATCCCTTCATTACCAGTTCACAGACTCGGCAAAAACACATCACATAGAACCAGAATACAAAATAAGTTTCCCTTTCACATTTTCCTCAAGAAATTCTCCGAATTAGATCCCGACTAGAGGAGCCCGATGGATAACCTCAACCTCTGTACCAACTATCAGTATTAGTTTTAAATTTTAATTAGTTAAATTTAATAAAGTTAGCTATTAAACCATCAAACATATGTATAGTTCATTTAAACTGAGCATTCACCATCCGTGTAAATAAATGGAAAAAAACTCCTCCTTTCTTACTGCTCCTCTCCCTATTCACGCTCGCGTACATTACACTTCCAAAGTGTCAGGAGCCTAGAGCATGCCCTTCCGGCTGGAGCGGTGCACCGTTGGTGGAGATACCAGGAAGCGATTGATTGGTGATTCCGGGCGCGTCGACTGTTAAGCTCATTAGTCCCGTAAGTTTACTACATGTTTTAATCGCTGGAGGTGGCGTCGAGACTCGGAACCTGGGACCTTCCGATCAGAGGTACTGCAGTGACATCAATTGACGTCCTGAGCTACCTATGGTCGATTCAAATAATTTTTGCTTCTGAAGCCGTGGCTTCATATAATATGAGGGTATGATTTGGTTACTTTAATAAGTATTTCTTTCAAGTGTTTCTTTTCGTGTCCCGGGAACTCGTGATCAGTGGTACACAACCTGTCCACGTCGCTCCCTTCCATTCGCAACTGTCAATCACCAACTTATTTTAATCGGACCATAAGCCGGCCCAAGAGGCGGGGAACTTCGGAAGCCGACGTATAGGTCGGCGCCGAATCTCAGCACTTCTCGAAGTAGAGCGTACTCTACCCTTACCGTGCTGATGACGATACCAGAGGGAAACCCTAAATAAGGACTCCTGCGTGTGTGAGCGGGCGCCGAGGAATTGGGAAGTGGAAGCGTCGCGCGCTGCCCGTCCCCCGCGCGAAGGCTCCGCCGGGGCCGCGGGCGGCGCGGGGCAAAAAGACGCCCCCTGGGAACGGAGCATGCGCGTTTAATAAGCGGCCGCTTCCTCTCATTACGGGAGGTAATGACGAGCATTTGCATGGGCGGCCGAGGACGAGGCCGCGCCGCGCCGCGCCGCGCCGCGCCGCACCGCTGCTCGTGGTCCACGTAATTATACTGCGATTTTTGTAGGAAGAGCTCTGAAGATAACTCAAATCCCATCTTCGCGATGGAATATGTCACGGCATTTCGCGTCTTTTCTCGGTCTTGCCGGTAGAAGTCGCATGATCGCAAGCACTGCTTCATACGGTCGCGATCGTGCGAAATCTAGCGGAACGACTGTGAATGATACGAAATGCCGTGACATATTCCATCGCGAAGATGGGATTTGAGTTATCTTCAGAGCTCTTCCTACAAAAATCGCAGTATAGCCGTCCATCGGCCACGCGGTGGACAAGCGCACGGCGCACAATACGCACGTTACTGCTTGTGCACCAAATGTGTAAGTGGTAAATGGTGGTGATGTTGTACGAGTAGCGACCCGTGTAATCTCGTCAGATCCTTCATCTTCCAACCTGGGTTCTGAGTGTTCATATTCTTCCTGATCCGTGTGGAATTTATGGGGGGCAATAAATACTTGCTTCTCATTCTGTAATTACTTCATCGTCATTCAAATCGTTTCATCATCTTTTAATCACCAATCATTTAAGTATGACTGAAAAGGGTTTGGAACTGTGAGAATGAAAATAATAAAGAAAATAAGCATATAATGTGTATGCAAAACATAATTAGTGTAATATCTAAATGCATCCATAAGTCATAGCATACACTTTATCGTGGTATTTCCCTCCTCACCTCCTCCCATTTGGTTACGTAAAAATACTATAATGATGCTGAACGCACACTATTATTATTCTACTTATCTTGCAAAAAAACTGAAAATGGCTAGCCATTTCATTAAATGATCTAATATCCACCTCATAATGAAAAAATTGCAACATTCTCTCTTCCGGTCCGAAGAATGAGTTTTAAGGGCAGAAGAAGAAGGAAGAATTACGTGTGACTTGATGCTGCTCCAGCATTCGTCTAGAATTGGTCGGGGCAAGTCTCAGAAATGACAGTTCTGGGTAACCAATTCTCAGTCATGCAGTAGCGCCGACCGACAATGCTACTTAGCTGGAATCCAAAATCTACCAATGTCGGAGCTCGAACCCAGTCTAACAATCTTGAGAAGCGGCCTCGCTAACGCATTTATGCGAACGCACCCTGTACATGTTAGTAAGAATGTATTAAATGTAAATCTAAAAATTGCACACGAACTAATAATATTCAGCTTTATGTTAATTGAAAATAAAATTAAATAATAATCTAAGAGAGTTTTATTAGTGATTGATGGTGAAAATGAAATAACAAATGAATTACTTAACTAACTGTGCAATGATAAAATTGTCAAATTTTATGAAAAATTGCTCATTCGTCCATGATTATCGTTGTTTGAGATTTTCGAAAACAAAATTTCTCCGTAAATAATGTTGCTGCTATAAAAATGGACAAATTGGGTAGAAACTCAGATTGTAAATAAGTTTTCAAGTAGAAGCAGTAGACTTGAGCTGATTTTGTTTTAAATTGTCACGATAAAAAATTCTAAATCAAGAAACACTTTCTGTCGACGACTAACATTTCAAGCCCATTGTTTGAAAACAATGATTCTGTAAGACGAGATCTGAAGCAATTTGATGACGAAATATTTTAACCCCGTAACTTTTATTTTAGCATACCCAAACTCCTGAGTAATTCCAACAATATGTTTAAATGCCTTAATTTAAACAGCAAAAATTAGTTTTTACTGACTAAATTACTATCATTTCTTTTCTCACAGCTTATTTTCTTTTCACGCATGCATACATACGTACACACATGATACATAGTCACGTCTGACGAAGGACGGCTTCCAAGGCGAAATAATTTTTGATGTCCGTGTAATTAAGGCGGGCACAGAGTGTTTTTGTTGCACTACAAAGTCAGCGAATAAAGTTTCCCACATCCGATTACAGAAAATTACGAACACTTGACCTTCTCGCCGCGTCGTTGACGTTTTGCTGAATCGGCCCTTCATCAGACGAGTAGTCTTTTGCGAGATTTTTGATCCACTTCCACTTTGATCCACTTTGAAATTATCAGTTTGAAAATTGATGCAAACTGTAATTGATTATATTACCAATAATTGATGGTTCATAAATGATAACATTATGATGATGTCATTAAACTTTGTTTGTAGAGTAATACCTGCAATGAATATAATATGAAGAGACAATGGCATTCGAAAGCAGAACTCCGACCTTTCATGCAACTTTTCGTACATGCAGACACTTTCCTTAATTTGAAGAAAAAGGACTCGATTTACAATTTATTTGCCTTTGTTGCAACTACTTTGAAGTAGTAATATGTTCATAATTCTTAAAGGAAATAATGAAATGAAAAATTAACAAGAATTTTACATTAGGGGAAAGTTATTATTCAATAAATGAATGTGGAAATATTTGCTTTTTAAATGAAATCTTCGTCGTAAATATTAACGACGTGAGAGATATGTCAAAAAGTTACATTTGTGTAATTTTTGCAAGGACAAAATAATAGAGCTAAATAATGTTGTTCTTGTAATAATGTAATTATTGTCATCTTATCAGTACACTTAGCACAATCTCTACCAAAAGTTTCAAGAAAAAATTGGAACCGTTTTTGAGAAATTCTTGTTTTTGATAATTACTAATACTTTCCATAATCACTCAAAATTGCGCGAAGATTACAATAATTTGCAAAAATCGTGCATGACGTCAATGAAAGAACTAATTAATGAAAACAAATTTCATTTGAATTAAAAATCGCTTTCTTCAATATTATAGTTGTAGGAAGGCGCCAAAAAAATAAGACTTCCTAATATCCGAAAAAACTTTTCTAATATCCTGAAGATCGGATTTATGCTACCTTTATAAGTGTCTTTCACTAATTTTACAAGAATTATTTTTTAAAACTGGAGCAACTTTTGAGAAAATTTTGAAAATGTGGCAGGAGCTTGACGTAAAGTATCTCCAAAATTTAAAGAATGTTTTTTCAAAATCGCAGAGCTTCTAGTCGGACCAGAAGAATATTAATTTCGGGGGGAAATGTCACAAGTAGATCAGACACTAATGTTCACAGGCGGACGACAGACACACGTACAGACAGACAGACAGAGACAGGCAGATGGACGGAAGAATGTTTAAGAAACACTTTTTCGGTATCAGGGAACCCCAAAACGTGTATTTCCATTGAAAAATTGTATTTCGATTCTCGAAACCGATATCTCTATACTTCGTAAACGAGAACGTAGAAATGATGTCTTTTCTAGATGAATTACTTTGCTAATGCACCTATGATAAGTATCTACAGAAACGAACGGTAGAGAGCATGGTAGTTTGTAAGTAGTTTCGTTCTGGAAAGGTGAAAAATTTAATAATTGAATATGATTTACAATAGTTTCTATATTTTTAAAAATTGTTATCATTTATGGTTTGAAGAGAATCGGACAATCTGAAAAATATAAAAAAACTGGAATATATTTTTAAAAGTTTCAGAGATTTGAAGAGAAAAAAATACACATTTAATTACATATGAAGTTATAGAGTAAATCAGCATCGGTCTTTAGATTTTCATGTATCAAAGACCTTGGTACTTAATAAATTGTAATAAAATAAACTACAAAACA
Source organism: Acheta domesticus (assembly GCA_031308135.1). NCBI lineage: Eukaryota > Metazoa > Arthropoda > Insecta > Orthoptera > Gryllidae > Acheta > Acheta domesticus. The sequence continues at coordinate 62,381,052 of JAHLJT010009436.1, forward strand.
TCTAAGAACGGTGTACTAATGAAATCATTTGCATCCTACTTCTACCAGCATTTTAGTTGTACAAAAAATTCCTAACTTACAAGTTTTCGGTAAACGTATGTTCAAAAAAATCAAAATAATGAAGTCTGTTAATGTCTTTTCTCGAAATATCACAATAATTGTGCTTCTTGAGTGATCAAAAATGCAGTAGCAAGCATTCTTTAGGAATTCTGATATGTATTATGAAGAATAATCGATTTAAATGTAATACAGGAAGGGTTTGAGAAATATATTGGAAATAAGTCCACTTTTCACAAGGTTTTAGAATAGCATTTTAAAGCTGGACCGTTCTTCGGTATTCCAAGTGGATCACCATCATCTTTCTTTAATTTTCACGCGAAATGAAGCACTTTATTTACAATCTGATAAGTATATTGCAAAGCTTATACGTCAGTGTTACATTGAATGCAAAAATCTGCTGCTGTTTTGTTTCTAAAAATTTAATATTATTCTCCCTTTATTTATCTTAGCCTCAATACGCCTACGTAAGCAAATAACTCGGTTGTCACTCTACACCAAAGCACAACGCACGTGCGCGCGCACAACACAATAAAAAGGTTTTGTCCCAACCCGCGAAGTGAGGAGAGGGAACACTGAACGCAGAATAAGAGAAAGCTGATCATGGTCGTTTGCAACCTAAAATTCCGAATCCTCAACCAGACGCGACATGTCGCCAAACGGCGAAGCGCGCGCCGGTCTCGAAGCTGCAGGTTGAAGTACGCGCGTTGCGCGGCCGGGCAGCGGCGGCGCGGCGGCGGAGGCTACTCACGAGGCACTTCATGTTGAGACGAGCGACCGCCACCGAGAAAACACTCTCCGGCGCAGAGCCGTGGCCGCCTTTATACAATGGCGCGAGCCCCGCCCCGCGCCGCGCCGCGCCGCCTCACACTGCCCGCCCTCCCGCCACGCGGCCTGCGTGGCCTCCGGGTGGGGTGACAGGTGAGCGGTCGGGAGAACCGCGGGCGCCGTCAGGTGTTTCCAAGGAGCTGCGCGCAGAACAAAGTCCTCCTCCCCCGCCCCCCCAAAAAAATTATATTTCGTTTCAGTAAATCTGCAATTGACCAGCATTGGTAGCGTCGATTAATCGATGTTTCCGGGCTCGGCGACTTCTATGATCATTAGTCCCGTTTGTGCAGTGAATATTTTATGTCTGCAGTTGGCGGTGTTCCTCCTCAGATGGATGGTGAGATCCGGCGCCGACCTACGTCGACTTTTTCCCCAACCATGTATCTCCCACCAGCCGGGATAAGCTCTAAGTTCCCTACTGGTGTGTGCGTATGTGTGTAAGAGGAGAGTTGGAGATAAAGGTAAGGGAAGGAAAGATCGCGCGTGGTCCGTTGCCCGTTTGTTAGGGTGCTGCTCCGGTATTCTCCTTGTGTTATTCGGAAAAAGCACGGAAAACTTCCATCAGAAGAGGTGTCTCAAGGCATCAACTGATGTCACTGCAATGCCTCTGACCGGGAAGTTCGAGTTCCGACGGTTGAAGGATTTTCGACTAGCTTATCAACTAGGTGGGATTCAACCGCTGCCGCTGTCTCGAGGAGAATTCTAGCGGTCGGCTGCTCTGATGGATAGTTTTTCGTTATTACTCCGATCAACACCACACAAATGCCAGAGCAGTGTTCGAACAAACGGGATACGGAGAGCACGCGATCTTTTCTTCCTCCTCCTTGTCTTATCCTCACGCCTTAATAACACACACACTCGCATACACTACACTACCACACATATAGGGTGACCGGCTGGAATGGTGCCCCGTTGGTGGGAGATATCTGGTTGAGGAAAGTCGAGCTAGCTGACGGTTGGCCGGCGCCGGATCTCATCATTCAGCGGGGGAAGATCTCCGCCACCTCCCGAGGAAAAAACATGCAATACCCTTACGGGAATAACGACCTTAGCAGTTGACACACCCGGAATCACTAATCAATCTAAACAGAAAACTACCGATCAGAGAAGACAGCCACTAGAATACTCCTTCCAAACAGCGGTTGAATTCGACAGCGGCTATGTTGCTGTGTTGACAATCCACCACCGTCGGGACACGAACCGCAGAATCTCTCAGTCAGAGACAGCGGCAACGTTGGCTCAACCGTTGATAACGTCGAGCGTAAAAGCGTTATAATCCGAGTATATCAGTGATTGGGAGGTCATGGAATCGATCCCGGCAAAGTGCTAGGAATTAATTTTGGTCAGTGAGTGTGGGACATCTTCAGGAATAGAATTCGTAACGGACTCTTCTGATCGGTGGTTTCCTTGGATACTTCCAGGCGAATGTCTAAGCAACGCTCCATATGACGGCGACGGACCGCGCGAGAACTTTCCTTTTCATTTCCTCCTCTCCCCCAATACGGACTGGAGCACCGAAGGGCAATTCGTCCTGTCTTAACCCACCACGTCAGAATCAGCTTAAGCTCATTCAATGTATGACGAGCGAATCAGATGAATATTGAATGCGAGGAAAACTCAATTGTTCTGTAATCAGTAATGGTATCGCCCAGCGCATACACCGTCTCATTTATAATGCACCATAAACGTCTATTTTTGTTTTGTTTTTTCCTAATAGCGTATTTCGATGTTTGTGTGTTTTGTTTCCCTGATGACTCCATAATCCAAGTCTTGGCCATCCGGGACTCGGTTAATATGTATATTCAGGTTCGAAGTAACCATCAATGACATGAATTCAATTTTACGGATTCGTCGTTATGAATTATATTTTATTGACATATATGAATGCAAGTATATTAGGTTTGGTCCACCTAAATTATTTCATTGATTAAGGAAGAGTCTCTACACCCCCTTGTAACCTACCCTTACTCATGACAAGAACTGAGTTAATTTTTGCCCGCGAAGTGATGGGTCACAGAGTGAAGTTGCTTCTTCTCACCTTTTCACGTTTGGATCAGCCAACTCACTTTTCATAGTGAAAGAACTAAAAGATCTATTTTGAGTAAGAGATAACCTAGCCCTACAATTTATTTAAAAATACAAGGTTATACAAAAATTCCCAATAGTGCTTTATTCAAATTTTAGCAAGCCGTGGACGAAAAAATGTCTTAGAGCAGTGGTTTCTTTAGTTTCATAAGTAAACAATTTCAATTTTCAATTCAACTTATTCAGGTTGTAATACATACAATTTTTAGAAGAAAATACAGAAACGTGATTTTTCATTGTATAATTTTATCACTCATTTGATAAACAACTTTTCACAATCAGTATAAAAATTAAAAATGAATGAAAAGGAAAAGAAAAAAATAACAAATAATACAGTAAAATGTAAGTCAAAGACAAAATATTATTGAGGAAAAGAAAAGATTATTCTGCTACAGAAAAAATTAATCAACTTATATTATTATCCAAATTTATCAAAACGTCCTTAATACTCTGTTTTTAACTTATTTACATTTGATGCTTTAAATGTATCGGATAACACATTAAACATGTTAATGCCCACTGTATTGCGTCTCCTCCGACCTAATTCCTTGTTGACTATGGGGGTAAGACCTTATGTATTCTGTTGGTATTCTCAATTTTTTTTGCTTGTTTTTTAAATTTTCCAATTAGATTAAACAAAGCGACATATGAAATTTCTTTCTTTCTGGCCTTTTATAACTTTCGCATAATTTTCTATTAAATTTCAGTTTTTCATAGCTACTTTTATTGATTTCTGAGAGTTGCTTATTCTATTATTTTCTCTTTCTATTATTTCTTATTCTACTTACATTTTATTTTTATTTCTTCATACTTTTTATCTATAAACTAGATATAATGTAATGTATTCCCAGAAAATCCGTTTTAATAGTTCTTAATATCTTATGGAATTTCGATATTAGGAAACGTTTGAACAAAATGTAACTTTCTTTGAAGGTTCGATGTAAATATGTATAGTTTTGTTTCTTTGATAGCCACTTTTCTGCCACTTTTATGCTAGTATTTATAATTTCTCTAACATTTACATAGGCAATATAGGCTGAAGGGTTTTCTAGCCATATAATGGCGAGGGCCCCTATTACTAGGAGTCGCTATTACAAAGCCTGTAAACTAGCCTGTAAACATATCTGTCCCTGGTTCTTACTTCAGTGTCACTTCAATCGGAACCGAGGATAAGAGGTCACAGGATCGGGCTCAGGAAATTCTCTAAAGGAAAATTTAGATCTAGTATACTAAACCATTATGACTTGCGTGGTCGTCGCGAAGTTTCGTAATTTATTTCGTGATTTCTCCTTCCATAATTGCACACACCGTAAAGCACCTGGAACGAAATAACGCAACAGCAACCCGCCCGCAAACCTGTACTACGCGTCAGATACCCACACACATGCGCACGCCGATTCACTCCTATACTCTTAGATATTCCCCGGTCAGATACGGCCAGTTGAGGCTGTACCAGCTACGGCCTTTTGAAAGATGTCTATTTTTATGATTTTAACGTAAAATTGAACATATTACGACTATTGTGGCACTCAGAGTCAAATAAGTAATTTTTGATTATTATAAAATTGTTGGGGAATATTGTGGGCACCACCTTAGCCAGAAATCCGTGGGTAAAATAACATTATATCAAAAATACCATTAGAGGGACCGTCGGTGCCTCTACAATACTTTGCACAAAATGTGGGCTGTTCCGAATAAAGCGATTTCTTGCACTTCCCAGTCTTTTGAATTATCCGGGAGTTTAGACAAGTTCTTACACAAATTTTGCGGAGCAAATCCCAGAGCTCCGATAACTATTGGGACGACCTGTGCTTTTACGCCCCACATTCGGCAGATCTCGACTTCCAAACTTTTGTATTTAAGATGTTTCTCTGCCTCCTTGGTAACGACGTTTTGATCGCAAGGTACAGCAACATCGACAAGTAAACACGATTTTTTCTCCAAATCCCGGATCACTACATCCGGTTAGTTTGCCGCTATCGTGCGATCAGTTTGAATTTGTTAGTCGTATAATATCGTACACAATCCAACAGACGTCAACGGTTTTGGTGAGTGTTCGTACCACTTGGGGCATGTGTTTGGAACTTCGAGGGCGGTACAGTGAAGGTAGCTACACACCCTGTCGTGTCTTTTCAAGTATTCGGTCTTTGCTAGGAATGGACAAGCGGAGACAATATGATCAATGGTAGTCCTGGCAAATGTATCTACGTATTCCTGGCAAATGCGGCATTTATCATCTTGGGAAATTCTGAGAACCGCTTTATCATAATGTGTATTCTCAAGGCCTGATCTTTGGCAGCTATTACAAGTGCTTCCGATTCTGGCTTCATTCTTCCCCTTTTGAGCCACATAAATGATTGATCTTTATTGATCTGTACCCTGTCTATTCGTTTAAAATATTGCCCGTGGTTTGTCTCTCCACGATTTCATTAACATTTCTTGTGTCTCACATTTCATGTTAAGTAGCATTAGAAGTTTGGTGTGTCTGTCATTCTGCGTGTCTTGCATAGTCTTGTTCGCAAAGCTTCTTGCTTTACTTACAATGCCTCTGTTTCCCATTGTTCGGTCAGATTTCATGACCAGACTCATTAGTGGGTCATCTTGATGGCTGACTACATACTTTCTTATTCCGACTATTGCACTGTGCCAGGAGGCTTCAATTTGTCTGAGGCCTCTTCCTCCTTCCTTACGTGACACACAAAGTCTATGGACGTCAGCTCGAGGGTGGACGACATGATGCATCGTAAGCAGTTTTCTGTTTTTTCGATCCATGATGCAAATTTCCTGTTCAGTCCAGTCCTGTCCACTAGTCCGAAGCTGTATTCGGCTGCAGGCACTGCCAAACTATCTATTGCTGATATTTTATTCCTGGAGTTCAGAGCGGACTGCAGGGCCTGCCTCACTCTTCTGTAATACTCCCTGCGAATTCTCTCTTTCATTGTGTCGTTCGAGATGGCGTCACATTCTTCAATGCCCAGATATTTGTAACTTTATTTGGTTCAAGATCTTCAATCACAGAGTGCGTATCAACTTCAATGTTCTCTGACTTTGTCACTTTGCCTCTTTTTAAATTGATTTTTGCACACTTGTCAAGACCAAACTTCATGCAGATGTCATTACTAAAATCGTTGATGACGGACAGCATTTGGGAGAGAACCGCTTCATTCCTTGCAAACACTTTAAGATCATCGACGTAAAAGAAATGTGATACTGGCCTTTCATCACAATGGAGCTTATAACCAAAGTCAGTGTCCGACAACTGTCAAGATAGTGGGGATGAAACTAATGCAAAACAGCAGAGGGAATAGCGAACCTCCTTGGAAAATGCCTCTCTTAATCTGAATACTTCTTGTTTCTACTACTCTCTTTACGCTGTATATTAGTAACCTGGTACTTTACAACTTCATACTAGCTTTGCAAAACTCAATACGTCTAGAATAAAATCGATAGATCTCTAGGGTCTTCAAAATCCAATCGTGTGGTACACTGTCAAAGGCCTTCTGGTAGTCAATCCAAGCCATGCTTAAATTACGTTTTCGTTCCTTTACATCATTCAAGATGATTTTATTCAGTAGCAAGATTTCTTTACAGCCATAGGAACCTTTACGACATCCTTTCTGTTCAACTGGCAACAGATGGTTCTTCTCTGGGTGTCTAAACATTTTGTCAGCTGTGGCTGCACTTATAACTTCGTACATTACTGGCGGGCAAGTGATTGGCTTGTAGTTCTTCGCCAAAGAGCTGTCTCCCGCTTTGGGTAGCAAATACGTGATGCCGCGAGTGATCCATTCCAGGAGTTCCTTAGGGTTTAGGGTTCCTTAAAATTTTATTAACATCCTTCACTAGATGAGTATGCAATGCTGTTAATTTCTTCAACCAATAAATGTGGATCTTATCAATCCCGGGGATTTCCAGTTTCCCATGTTCTTAATTCCTAGGCAGAGGTCCTCTTCCAAGAATTTGTGAACATGTTCCACTGTGTCCACGAGTCCATCAGCAGCATCAACTTCAGATTTGAGCCAAGATGCGTCTTTCTTGTAGGACCTGGTTTCCTACCAGATTCCTGTCCAAAATATTTTGATGTCATCTTTTGAAGGAGGGGCAGCATTGCCATTCGGTTTTTTGAGTCACACTGCGATAGAATCTCTTCGCGTCTGTTTCAAACAACCGGTTCTGTACACGGAAATCTTCCCTACGTTTGTAACGTCTAATTCGTTGAGCCCATTCTTGGATTTTCTCTTTTAGCTTCTCAGCTACCATTTGCCTTGTGCCATTTTCAATTTGGTATTATTATTATCATTATTATTATTATTATTATTATTATTATTATTATTTTTCCATTACATCACGACTAAAGGTGTTATGAGTCGGCTGAATGTAAAATCTACTCCAGGTTGCAACCAGCTACCTAAGGAGCAGATCCGGTGACTATCAGTGCCTCTACAATACTTTACGCAAAATGTGGGCTGTTCCAAATAAAGCAATTTCTTGCACTTCCCAGTCTTTTGAGTTACCAGGGAGTTTAGACAAGTTTATTATTATTATTATTATTATTATTATTATTATTATTATTATTATTATTGAACTAAGATCCCATTAAGTGCAAGAGCCTTCTGCCACATTGCAGAGAATACTGAATGAAGTGGTAGGTGATGATGAAGGGTGGAGGTGTTTGGACGATGATGAGAAGTGAGATGGGAGGTGATCATGGGCTTTTTGAACCATCCCAGCATTCACCTTATGACCAAGGGAAACTACGAAAACCCTGATCAGGATGGCCTTCCCGGAGATCGAACCGTGACCTCCCGAGTAAAATAAAAAGTTCATAACATTCGTAACATAAAAAGTTCAATGGAAAAGAGGACTCAGAAATGTAATTGCCTTCCTCTTCTTTTAGACTGCGCACGTCAATGGTCGTAGATAAGGATCCTCACGCCTTCACACTCTGTCCATCACCGCACTTCCTTACTCAGTTCTAAGTCATCGGCCTCTGCCTCTCAAACGCTCAGGTTCGGTGTTGCCCTCCTTCTACTGAGGCCAGGATAGAAGAAAGCGGCGCACCGGCTCTAGGCAGCACCCTCTCCACCTGGAGATTGGTGCTCTAGATCGGCTTCGCGGACGCCTCCCCACTAGTCTATCTCGCGTCTCTCGTCCTTTCCACATCACAACTCACCACTAGATATCACGGACCGTTCGCGTAGCTCTTTGTGACACACGCGTAAGATACTCCCGTCAAGAAGCGCAATTCGAATTGAATACAGAACACTCTAATGCAAAATGCCAGTTACAATAAAAATGAAATAGAACATACTCAGGTCATTTTATCCAAAAGAGCTATCGAAGACCTAACTGGTTTATGTATTTATTGGGGTTTATGGGTCCTTGAGATCTTTCATACCCATGAGAGTTCTAAGCCGGGGAGGATCCAGCCGATCATTTTCGAGGGGGTCATCATAACTGTTTTTAAATAATAAACATATTTTTATATTGTATATTATTTTTGTAGTGTATGTACGATACTATAAATATTTTTTTCAAATAATTACATAATTCTAACATAAATATTTCAATCAATTTTTCCAAGTAAATGAAGATAATAAGCAACAATTCTTGGCCATTTGTGGATGCCCCCCCCCCTGAGTCCGCCTCTGCACTGCTGTCTGTCAGGCCAGGAGATTATAGAAGGATTAAGGCTCCAGCTGGACCACACAAACATCCCGCATTTTCAAATCAAGGTTTAAAGACGATTGATTAGTGATTCTGGGCACTTCAATTGCTAAGATCATTAAGCAACGTCTGTCGTTGGATGTCGAGATCCGTCGCCGACTTATGTCGGAGATTTTCCCAGCAGCGCGGTACCGCCCCAGTCGGCACAAGCTCTAAGCTCCCGACATGTTTGGCATTGTAGTGCATGTAAGAGTGTGTATAAGTAAGGGGTGAGGATAGAACAAGGAAGGGGAAGAAAATATCACGTGCAATGCGCGGCCCCTTTTCTTGGGATCCTGCTGCGGCATTCGCCTGGATCGGAGAAACCACGGAAAACTACAGATCAGAGCAGTCTCCTCCAGACCGCGGCTGAATTCGACCTAGCTGTCTAACTAGTGTCGAAAATCTTGTTACCGTTGAGACTCGAACCCTAAGGACCTCCCGGTCAGAGGCACTGCAGTGCACTGCATCAGTCGAGCCCTGAGCCACCTTTGCCGGGTTTTGAAGGTGAAAACAGCTTCATGTTGTATCCCAACTCCGAACGTACGTCCTCTTAACTGTTCTTTAAAGAATTATGAGTCTCGACGTGACGACACGAGACATTATTCTTGGGTTTTTATCTTTTGGCGCGCGGGGGCTTGTCTTCAGAATGGAATATCTCACGGAATTTCGCGTCGTTCTCGATCGTGCCGCTAGGAGTCGCATGATCATCAACACTGCTCGATACAGTCGCGATCATGCGACTCCCAGCGGTACGACTGAGAACGCCGCGAAATGCCGTGAGATATTCCGTCGTGAAGACACGCCCCCAAATGCCAAGAAATAAAAACCCATGTATAGAGGCATGTCATTGCTAAAAGATTTCCCCCAAAATTGCAATCTCCAAAAAATATCCTTTTAAATTATTGTCATGAAATTGAAAATAGCTTCATACGGAATCCCAACTTCCAGAGTTTCCAGCAATCTGTGCTTCGGGGGAGAGTACCTTCTAAACGAAATCAACAGTCCCAAAAGATCTCGCTTTGTAGATTAGTGCATAAAAACATAACTCTTTCAGCGGACTATTCCACGAATGAAATTACGTCTAAGAGGGTTCCAATATGCGCTAAATATTAAAGAAAACTAAAAGCATGATAAAATCAAAGAGGTTAGGTTATAGTACATACGCGGTTTATTGCACATCAGCACCGCGATCGATACGTACCGCCTCCTAAGATAGATGAGTCGCAGCTTATTATTGGCAAGTAGGGAAGAGCGGTAAGAAAAATCGGATAGAAAAGGCGATATTTTTTAGATACACCGTCCTGATTAGGACTTTATAAGTATAGTTATGCACTATTGGTTTTAATCTCACGAGTGGGATAGCCACTATAATATCTTTAGATAATTCATCAGTTTACAGAAAGGTATACATTTTATTATTGCCGATATTGAAGTTCCTTTTGTAAATTTACAGAATTAAAATGAGACATAGACATTAGAAAAACAGAATAATAATATGTACGAGAATTATTCACTAAGCGGTGTGTCCCCGACTCAGAGCAATGCACATCACCTTCCCCAAAGGTCACAATTGCAAGAGCTGTGCAGGAAATATTTTCTGTTTAATTTAAAATCACATGTGCATGCAGAAAGTCTAATTTATTACTCAAATTATGATCAAAATATAAACATACGAGACATTATTGGATTCCTCTTTAAATGTCTATCCATTGCTGGTGAAATAAACATATAATTCCATTTAAAAATTAAAAGATGACGCCGCGGCGAGGCGGGCCGCCCAGCAGATGACCCGACGACCAACAAAAAGAAGCGATCGGCTCGCCTTACCTGTTCCAAACAGTATAAAAGATAATAGTGGAAACTCGGGCAAATCAGCATGGGCGGCACAAGCGACAAGTGATTGTGCTGCCCCTTGCGGCCTGAGGTGTACACTACAAGATAGGCGTAAATGTTGCCAATAGAATACAACCGTGTGTACCATTTTGACATTACTTTGTAAGGTAGAAAGTGGAGATATTTTATTCTTTTCTCTATGTTTATCAATATTATTTTCTCATAAAATGCACATCTTCAGATACTTTTTAACCCTGTAATCAATATCATTATGACTTTTGTTAACATGAAGGGCAGAGTCTAGAATGCGGGAGAAAAAGATACATGTTATAAGAATGGGAGAAAAATAATATGCTCTGCAGAGAAACTCTTATTGACGGTCCGTGGTAACGAAAAAGTGGATAAATCCCGTTTCTAAATGAAGAAAATATTCCTTTAACACATGGTGTAGCCAGAATCCATGTTTTGAGGGTCATTGATACCGAAAAATCGATTGACGGCAAAAGTCTATCTGTCCGTCTGTACAAAACGTCGGTTTGCCTAAACCGTTCGTTTCTTCAAAACTGATATTCCCTAATCAATCTAATGAACCCGAGGGTTTGGGAGTTTCAAATGTATGTATATTTTAATTTTTAGGTTATGTGCTGCGGTAGTACTTCTAGTTTTTTTAAACATTATTTGATTTCACAGTTTTGTTCTGTCATTTTTCATTATCACTGGTTTTAATTTATACATTGAAGTACTTACGGCAGAGCATCAAATAACAATATCTACACAGATATTCTTCTACCAAATTATCTCTCAGAAAACAACGAACAAACTTGACTTTCACACCTTGAAGTTGGCACACACAAATTCTTGCGCTGTAGTTTGCACCTCGAACCGCTGGAGAGCGCTGTTTTACTGTCACCAAAATATTCGAGGAGTTTCCACTATTATCTTTTATACTATTTGCCTGTTCTACCTTCAGCGGGCAGTCTGCGGATGTTATTTGTTGAGGAAATAGGGATGACAGTAAATCGCTATCCTGTCTCCTATATTATTTGAATAGTATACCTTTCCATTGCGGCTTTCACACGCAACCAATCTTGATAAATGAGGTCTCTCAAGAAAGATAATTTCACGGAGACGTGACGAATTGCACTTTGACTTTAAAAATATGAAGGATTTGTTTAAAAAAACATATCTAATTAGTCATGTAAAATGCGACCCGCAACGCACGTCAGGATTCTTGTATCTTTATCGTTAAATAACTTCTAAACGAAGCGTTTTGGGGACTGAAAAACTAAAATTTTGAGGCCAAAGTCCTCATAGAAATGTTCCTCCTAACGTAATTTACCGGATAAGGTCTTCTTGGACATTCAAATAAATTTTTGATGGTTCGGCGCTTATCGATACTATCCAATGCCAACCATATTTCAGCCTTTGTTGCTGGTGGCCTTCGTGACGACAGTCTTAGAAGGCTCCTCCATCTTATATTACCCTTTACGTATACACCGTGGTTTACACAGATTAGGTTTATTTGCATTATCATTAATTCACGATTCGCTCGCGCAGCAACAACTAGGAGTACTATTAATAAGTTGTTTGATACCGATGAAGATTGCTTTTATGCGTGTAGTGAAAACATTCATTTAAAGTTTTGCTGTGGTCTCCGAGTGTTGTGTACCTAATTGTGGAGGGATGTAGGTGTACAGTGAAGAGGGAAGACTGTGTCTTGTAAGGGTTGTTTTGTGTTTTACCTGTACCAATGTTTTCGTTATCAGCAATGATTCGATGGGATTTTCAAATCAGCGTGTTCAGTCACGTAGCTTTCTCAAGAGTAAAAAGCTTTTTTAATATTTTTGTGACTACCGAGAAAAGCTAACTGTCAAAGAGTGTTAAATAATTCAAATGTTGTTTTTATGGAAGTGTTGTGAATTGATGCAAGAAATCTCCCGACTATACTGAATAAATCTTCATTGAAAATTTCTTTTGAGCATCAATGACTATTTTTATTTTTACTTGATATAGTTTTAGTACATTGCAAGTTACATTTATACATTTTTAAACAAATAAACTCGTTTCGTCAACAACTTCCCCTCTTAGAAAGGAAATAGAAAGATAAGGAAGAGTGTAGGGGTTTAACATGCCAGAGATGTCGCACGAGTACGCGGAAGTAGTAGGGAGAAACTTGTGCTATGGAACAACACAAAAAACTTTTTTTTAATTAGCTAAAGTAAAAGAGCTTGATATAAATGAACAACAAAAATCAAAAAGCTCTAACCTACAATACTACATGTGCTATGGAACAACACAAAAAACAATTCTTTTTAATTAGCTAAAGTAAAATAGCTTGAAATAAATGAACAACAAAAATCAGAAAGCTCTAGCCTACAATACTACATGAATTAATTTAAAAATCAACCAAATTTAGAATTATATAAAGAATAGCGCAAATCACTTGGTAACTGCCAACGTTCACAATCCAGGCTCACGATGTAAATGATGGTGGAATCTGGAAGTCTGTACATCAATGACCAGCTGTAAACTCATATTGTAAATAATACACCATTTTAGTGGCGTAGCCTGAGTTTTGGCTTAGGGTATGTAACTCGAGAAATGAGAAAATAATTTAAAACTTTAATTATAATTTAAATATTTCTCATTCACCAATACCATTTCTGTCACTTTGATCAATTAGAGCACAGAAAACTGATCCAGTAAAAGTAATAATAGCTCACGTACTTCATGTAGTTTACTGGTTGAAAGTTAGAAAAAGTTGATTTAAGTTCACGACCTAGCAAAATATAAATGTTTGTCCTCATACTTTAATAATAAGAGGACCATCAAACCCAATGATTTTCAAAATTGTCCAATTTATATAATTTCGAATCCAGTAGAATTGGCATAATTTATAGAACGGAAAACAACGATCTATAATAAAAATATAATAGGAAAGAGAAAATCAATCAATTTAGAGACACGTAATGAAAAACAGTTGACAGTTGTCCTTTGCTGCTTACATCATGGGTTTCATCCAGTATGGCGGAGACAAAAGAGGCTTTAGACATTTCATTTTTAATTCATGGGACATAACCGTGCTCACATTTGAAATTCAATGAATCTGAATTTATTGGTGAGATTGCACGAAACACTGGAATTTTCATATCATCCTTGTCAGTTTTATACTTCATTATTTCAATTATATATTCCATGAAATTTTCTCTATTTGATGATCCTCTATTTTCATTATGGCTAGAAAATACAAGCCCTTGTGTCCCAAAAAAAAGCATTCAACTCGAATGAAGTGTGACAGAATTTCCCTATTTTCCCTTATATCACCGTTGTATTGCTCAACATAGCTTGTGTTGGCTATTTAAATAAAATTCTATCCTCTCATATTTTTTTCAAATATTATTAACTATTTCTCATGTGCTATAATTTGTCCACGGCACAAAAATACGACTCTATATTTATGTAGGCACTTTGGATCGCGTGGTGCTCGCCATTCCAGGGCACAGATATGGATTGCACAGTCACCCTTGTGCATTCAACCAGCACAATCCCTAACCTAAATTGGCTACAAATATATAGTTGCTAAATGCATTAAAATAAGGTAATAAAACTTAAATAAAACGACAATGTTCATTAATTAACCTCATTCTCTTTCAAACACCGAAGAGAACAATGAAGTTTCGTAAAATGACAGCTTTTTCGTAGGCACCACGGTAGGCAACCTGAATGTAATTGGTCAGTGTGCATCTGATTCTCAGCGCAGGCTAGGCGGCATTTCAGACTGATTCGTTCATCCTTGTGAAGAATCGAATTCTCAACGGCGCAATGTTTAAAATATAATGAAATATGTAGTAGAAAAAGAAAATAACAAATTGACAATTTACAATCATTTTAAAATAAAATAGCTGATATTGTCAGGGTATGTAACACATCATCCACATCCATGGACTCTACGCCCCTGCACCATTTGATATTAGACTTAAGGTGTCGGTTCGCTAAGATATAACGTAAACCTCGTTTGAGCAGCATTCTCATGAACCGAAGTCTAAGCCTACTGAATTGTTTCTAATGGTAAATAGTGGTATTTATTACTCAAGGGTGAAATATTATTTTTCTAATTTTTGGCTCGGAATTGCTTTTCTTGGGGTACGTAAGAACGCAGAAAATAAACTGAAAATTTGTTCAAACATCAATTGCATCGCATTTACTTTTGTTTGATATTCTGTAAAAGCAGATTAGAAGTTATATTGATACATACTTTAAACAAATAAACAAGTTTTATTCACAGCTTTCCTTCTTAATATGGAAATGGAAGGATAGGGAAAGGGTGGGCTTTAACGTGCGGGAGTTCTCGCACGGGTACGCTAGTTACTCATGTTTGAGAACTACTAAAATTAAGTAGAATTAGTTTTATTAACTGCAAATTGATAGTAGTAATACAAAAATAAGTGAATAGAAAAGAAAAGTATAAAGGCACATTACGATTTTCGGCCTCTATTTGTATCTACATTTTAAATAGCATTAAATCTATCATGTTATCAACCAAAAATTTCTTTAAATTTAGTCCTATATTTGCAGCCTCAACGTAGTTTTTCCTTTATTTTATGAGGTAGGTGGAAATCTTCAAAAGTCGCAAAGAAGCTCGGCAGCCGTACTACACAGCGTGTCAGATTTTTATTCCCTATACTGCGATTTTTCTAACTTTGCCCCTCAAGGCCACTCAAATCCCATCTTCGCCATGGAATATGTCACGGTATTTCGGATCTTTCTCAGTCGTTCCACTAGATTTCGCATGATCGCGTCCGTATGAAGCAGTGCTTGCGATCATGCGCCTCTACCGTCAGAAAGACGCGAAATGCCGTGACATATTCCATCGCGAAAGTGAAATTTGAGTGGCCTTGAGGGGCAAAGTTACAGAAATCGCAGTAAAAACTCACCGAACCTCCCTTCACCTCAATCCTCCGCGGATATTGTCTGAATATTTCTACTTGACAGCTAGCGGCTGTCAGGGGAGTCGAAGTTCCTCTATTCAATCAGAGGCTTCAAATTGTGATGTCACTGCAGTGTTGTCGATGCTTACGAAGAAAACAGTGAAACCTTACTCCATGAAGCAACTTAAAATTGAAGAGTGCCATTTGTCACCTTTACTCGTTTGGTTATGCATCATTTCATTTTAACTCGTTTGGTTGTGTTCACACTACAATTTATTTCTTGCTACTGTTGTGATCTGATGCAACAGTGCTATGTCTGCCGCCCGAATAAATGGCAACATCGCTTCACCCCACTACCAGCTGACAAGTAGACACTAATAATATTCTGATAATACACATTACATCGCGGACAGTGGAATAGTGAGCCAGTCACATGACGTTTTTAATATATCCTGTTTTAGTTGAGTGGAATCATCATTTCTCTCTCATGATCTTTCTTTCTCCAGACGTCTAAATTCAAGCAATACTTCTTGTGCAAATTTACACAGCGCCCTCCAACTGATTTCAGAAGTAATCTTATTTGCCACTGGGTTGTCTGGATTCATCTGGCCTACCCCAAGAATCTCAAGGGTGATTCGTCGTTGAGGTTCGAAACGTGGGTATTCGGTGTCCTCGACAGCCTGTTCTCTCACACGACAGAACGGAGTATCAATCAGTCAGAACCTGTGAAGGTAGGTTCTGAAGCATCCAAGCCCCTACAGAAGCTGAGTGAGATAATTTCCGCACCGGGCTTTCGATTGATCCACGATTCAACAGAAGGAATCAGTCCATAAGACCACCTTCCCTTGGAGGAAGTGTCCTATCGCTACTGCCATTCTGCTAGTTGTTCCAAGCAGTCTTGCATCCCGTCTTTTTCGTCATAACGCCTCTGCCGTTCACGAGCCAAAACATCTATGAGGATCATCCCGGGTATGACACAAACTGCTTCATTTGAGTCGGTTGCACCTGCAACCCTGAGCGCAGATAGCCGATATAATGACGTCATTCATCTTACGTAGCTCTTCATGTCTGTAGAGGTGGTCCAAACTGGTGGTCCGTCGAGCAGGGCCGATGTGACGACCGCAGCAAGAAACTTTCTCTTTTCCAGTGGCTAAGCTGAATGGTAATCTGGGAGCCTTAAAATACCCAAATTATTGTTCAACAAAATCCGTCGTTATGTGTTCCATTTTTCAATATTTTTTACTGAAATCTTACAGAAATTTTATTAAATTATTTTTTTTAATCTACTCCTTTTTCCCCGCTTACGCGCGAGGGGATCAGCAGGGCTCGTAGTTGAGCGGGGAGCCTGGCAGAGGATAGACATCGGCTGGCTCTGCCGCGCATGCGCACAAGAGGGCGCGCGTTAAGGTGCGTTTACACGAAGAGACAAAGTCTCCTAACTTTCATGAAGTTAAGAGATAAACTCTCTCAGAAGGCTTTACACGATTAGAAATATCTCCCGAAACGCGAGTCTCCTAACTAACGGGAGAGTCGTTTCCTGAGATCTCTCCGGAAAAGTATCTCCTTGCCGTTTACACTTGATACAAATGTCTCTGGATGTTCTTTGGCGCCGCCATGTTGAATAAGCAGCTGGTGAGCAGCGGCGAGCAGTTTGAGGTTAGAAAGTGACAACTGGTGAAATGCAGCTATCTGCGCCAATTTAATAATTTTGAAGAAACGGAGGAAATGAAAGAGACAAGTGTGGGTGATTTTTTAGAAGAGAAGAGCTGTGTATTTATAAAACTTTGATGGCAGAATTGCAGGAAGAGAAAAAGAAAATTGTTACCTGTTCAATTACATTACAATTTTTCAGTGACAAAATAAAACAAGTTTTAATTTATGAATCACTAAAAATATCTTTTGGAAAACGTGATCAGATTCGAGAAAATAGTTTTGACCGAATGTAAAAATGGGTGAAGTTGATAATTTGTTGTAGAAATTTTTTATGATGTTAATGTTGTTATGATGTTAATAAATATTTATGATGTTAAGTATAAGTGATTTGAAAGAATCAATTTTTTAATTCTTTGTAAATTTGTGTATTTGATATAAATTAGGGAGCATGTAAAATTTTGCGAAAGAATTTATTAAGTATTGGTAGTAGAAGCATTACACAATATAGGGCAGGTGTATGAAAAAGAAGACCTAATTATAGTTTTATATAACAAATTTCACAATTAATTCGTCATTTGGAGTTTTTATTTATTAAAGGATATAAGCATTATAATACAATTATTATTATTAGAAAAGATATAAAGGAGGATGAAGTTATGTACAAAAAATTCGTACGTTTTCAACTCCAGAAGGACCATTTTTATTTATAATTCCCCAGTGTACAATTTCCCCCAATGAACAGAAATTCACGGACCACACTGGAAAGTCGCACAGACACTGACAGACACAGACTAGCTTGATCGAGCACGTGGACACAAACCAAGAGAGCAAAAAGTCTTCCAACTCTCTTTGAATACTATTTATCTCCCAGGAGATTCGATTTCTCATGGATACCAGAGTCATTACACTGCTCTCTCGTGAAGACATCGAAAATCTCTTGTGACGTCATGTCACTCTCCTGAGAGTTTACACGTATCTCCTGGTGTCTCCTAACCATTTCCAGAGAGTTAGGAGAGAAAACTCTCTCCGTGTAAACGCGCCTTTATCTCCTCTCTCACACTCACTGGGCAAAGAGCCTAAGGCTCCCAGATTACCCTTCAGCTTCGCCCCTCCTCTTTTCATGACTAGACCCATCAGTGTTCGGCATTAACCTAAACAACGCAGCATTCACCACTGCTGCTTTCTTGCTGGCATGAGGATAAGCGCGTTCCGAGGTATTTTTTAGGAGCTCGCGATGAAATTTTAAGATGACCGACTTTGAGTGTGATAGATTCTATCTCTTCTATATATTTTGCACAGTGGGGCAGGAGGCCTCCAAATTGAGAATAAATACTTTAAGTGAACAGAAGAGCAGTAATGGACTGATTTGATAACAAAAAGATGATAAATAACTTAAATAAAGCAAAACATATCAATATATGCTCATTTCGCGTTATAGAAAAGTTGTTTCAAAACTTGCAGATACAAACTCTGTTATTGAGGTAAAGGTAATACTTAATGATTGCCTTTATCTATGTGTATCATCATTATATGATCCAGTTCTTATCAATATAATGAATCTGAAGACTTATCAGTATTACAATCTTCTGTTTAACATTATGCTTGTCCAGACAACATTATATTTAAAACTTCTATCGGAAGTTCTTCAATTTTCTTTGCAGGACGTTGTCTGTAGTATGTGATGACAGGGTCAGATGACATCAGAAGTCGGTAAAAATGTCTTCGTCGGTTTTGTCTATGGCACACTTACGAGAAAAGTCTCCTCTAAATTATTAATGATCGTATTTATGCTGCTTCGGATAGCTGACCAATAGGTAGTAAAGACGGCTATATTAACACAAAATGTTTGAAACTTCTCTGAAGACGAAACCCAATGGAAATGGCGACGAGCACAATGCGAAATCGTTCTATTATTTCACTATCAAGACCTGATACAGACGTCGATAACTCAGGATTCTCAAAACAACATCTTGCGGTAATACGATCATTAGAATTGCCAAATCCAGCCTTTGGTCTGCCCACTAATAAACCCATTCTTTCTTGGAATTCTTTCTGTATTTTTTTCTTGTTTTTAGACACTATCATCTTGGCTTCGGGTGAATCCACTTTAAGTGGTCCAGAATTTAATTAATTGATCGCTCGACCATCTCGAAAAAAATTCATATTTTGTGCATAAATTTCCTTATGTTTTGGCTGTTCAAAACCATCTATAACTTTTTTTATTGTACCTGGTTTACAAATGGCGGTCATTTTTGTTTCGCGCCGTGCGCCATTTTTCGCGTTCGCAGACATTTACTCTTTCCTAAAATACTCAGCTCTAGGTTTTTCTAGCCTTCTAGAATAAAGAAGCATTCAATTCAGCATACTCTGGCCTGCAAATTGAAATTTTATTTACCTATTTTTTATGTTTTTATTTGGGAAATATTTGCAACCAAATCTATGGAACGAGATTGAACGAAATTCAATATTCAGAGAGTATTTTTTCAAAAAAGGAATAGAATCTAAGCCTTAATTTTTTCTGTGCTTTTATACACAACAGTATAGTTACTTTTTGTAAAATATCATTGGATATACCCCTTAAGAATTACATCCTCTTAAAAATTGGAATTTTGAATTTTTTCCCAATTTTGAACTGTAATATCTCTGTTGGGGGACCAGGTAAAAATCTGACAATTGCACACATGCTAGACCGCTATCATACTAAACTTCAGTAAAAATTACAACTTTTAGATTTAACTCAAAGTGTTTTTTTAAAAAAATGAAAACTTACGAAAAAAAGGTTCATTTCCCCATTGAGAATACTTTCTGCCAAGCAATAATCACATTATTTTAAAGCTATTTTAAACTAAAATCTACATTGATTTAAAAGAATTAATTATACTTAATAATTAATGGATATAAAATTGGCCTAATATATAATTTTCAATATTACGAATACATTACTCGAATACTGAAAGCTGTTCAGCTTTCAAAATCAAGATAACCATATTTTCAATTACGGACGTAGATGTCAAATTGTAAGTTTGTTTTAGAGTAAAGTATACGTAATATTGAAAAATATATATTAGGCCACTTTTATGTATATTAATTATTAAGTATAATTAATTATTTTAAATTAATGTAGATTTTAGTTTAAAAAAGCTTCAAAATAATGTGATTACTACTTGGCACAAAGTATCCTCAATGGGAAAATGAAGCTTTTTTTCGTAAGTTTTCAATTTTTTAAAAAATACTTCAAGTTTAATCTAAAAGTTGTAATTTTTACTGAAGTTTGGTATGATAGCGGTCTAGCATGTGGGCAATTTTCAGATTTTTATCTGGTCCCCCAACTGAGATATTACAGTTGAAAAATGGGAAAAAATCCAAAATTCCAATTTTCAAGAGGATGTAATTTTTGGGGGTAGTTTATATACCAATGATATTTTACAAAAAGTAACTATACCGTTGTGTGTAAAAGCACAGAAAAAATTAGGGCTTAGATTCTATTCCTTCTTTGAAAAATTACTCTCTGAATATTGAATTTCGTTCAATCGCGTTCCATAGATTTGGTTGCAAATATTTCCCAAATACAAACATAAAAAATAGGTAAATAAAATTTCAATTTGCAGGCCAGAATATGCTGAATCGAATGCTTCTTTATTCTAGAATGCTAGAACAACCTAGAGCTGAGTATTTTAGGTAAATGTCTGCGAACGCGAAAAATGGCGCACGGCGCGAAACAAAAATGGCCGCCATTTGTAAAGCAGGTACAAAAAAAGTTAAAGATGGTTTTGAACAGCCAAAACCTAAGGAAATTTATGTACAAAATATGCATTTTTTTCAAGATGGTCGAGCGACCAGTACTGAACCACTTAAAATGGATTGACCCCTTCTCAAAGCATCGAAACCAAGAGTGCAGTACTGAAATACTAAATTCAAAATGTGGGGAGTGAACTTCCATAACTAGAATTTTTTCAATATCATTGAATTGTTTAGAAGTCGCTCCACATAAATAGGATTTCTGTGTGAATTTCGTCTCTGTCAGGGCATTACAAATCTTCCCGTCAATCTTCCCGGCTTGCTTGCTTACTTGCTTACGTGACTGATGTGCTCTGGCTGTGCTCCAATATTTTACTTATTTTCAACTACTTTTCTACATATTTCAGGTACCTTTTGCTGTTAAACTGTCTTTCTTTACTTGTTACAGATAAGCCGAAAGAGATTTATATTGCCCGAAGCAGTGGAAAAGAAGTAATACAAACACTTGGTTTAAAAGACGGAGTAACGGAGAAACGTTTACTTGAACAAGTGTACAGATTAGGCATCCTAATATTTATTTTGCTTTGTGAATTAATTTAAATTTGCGTTGTTTTAAACTATTAGTGAAAGTGTTGTGATAATTGTGAAAAACATCAAAATTCAAAGTTTTATTTATTTATTTATTTATTTACGTCAAAAACAGTTATAACAGTAACGGAAAGACTTAAACTTTATATTTCAAATGGCCGAAGTGGTGAATTTCATGGCCTTTCATTAGGTAAAGTATAGTAATCTAATTGTATTTATTAGTTTGCAGCTTCAATCTATTATACTGCGATTTTTGTAGGAAGAGCTCTCAAGGTCACTCAAATCCCATCTTCGCGATGGAATATGTCACGGCATTTCGTGTCATTCACAGTCGTTCCGCTAGATTTCGCACGATCGCGACCGTATGAAGCAGTGCTTGCGATCATGCGACTTCTACCGGCAAGACCGAGAAAAGACGCCAAATGCCGTGACATATTCCATCGCGAAGATGGGATTTGAGTGGCCTTGAGAGCTCTTCCTACAAAAATCGCAGTATACATTAAACACACTGAACTCTTTTCGGATTTAAATACAAATTAGAATCAGATTATCGTTATTTTTAAATAAATACGTAACTTAATTTCATTAGTTAATACAGTTACATTACAAAGATAATTTAGGGAGTAGTTTTTTTATATTATTCGCAATTCGATTTATTTATTTTCATATTTACCACGCACTTGAAACGCATTCATGACATGGCTACTATTCGCTATACACTTTGTACTCTCTACACTCTCAAAGCCAATCTTCTGAAAACCTTCACACATGTAAACAATAATTTAGATGAACATATCCGAAGGCTTGAAGAGGTCGTTCAAAACACAGACGGTTGGGCAACAATAGGCAACACCGCAAAAATCTCCAACCACCCATTCGCGAAAGCAAAAACACAATCACCAGTGGCGTAGCGTGACTCGGACGTTTGATTGATTAAGGTTTAGAGGGCGCTTCAACTCTTAAGGTCATTGGCGCCCATGTCGAAGTATTTTAAAAGGGAATATGATCAGTAAGTGTTGCAGATGGAACTTACTCCCTAATTAAAAGCATGTACATAAAAAGAGACTTGAATTCTGCATCGAGTATTCAAGTACATATGGCTAAAGGAGAGTATAAAAAGAACACGTAAAATTCAACGTAAAACTCAAAATTGGCTGTAAAGGGGCCAAAAAATTTAAAACACTATTCTTATCTCTCAAATATGATTATATATTCCGCTTTCCCTCAAAAAACAAAAAAGTTTTGAGAGCGCGGAATCGTCATCCCCGAGCACCTCCCGTAGCGAGTTGCCCAGGCCATGTCTTCGTCGGTTGCCAACGAATTTCCTACAGTTCAGGAGAACGTGTTCCACAGAAAGAACCGTGCCGCATGAGTCACATATGGAAGGAGTTTCACCTCGAAGGAGGAAACCGTGAGAAAAGTGGCAGTGTCCGATACGAAGACGGGTTAAAATGACTTCCTCAAGCCTAGAGGAGGGAGATGAGGAACGCCAGGGAATTACAGAATTCTTTATCCCACTTAGTTTAAAAGTGGTATTGTGCCACTCTGTTTGCCACGCTCTAAACAAGGATCGTTTCAAATAAGCCTTAACATCGGACAAAGGTACAGCAGGAACGTCGATACGAGTATTACGGGTAGCTGATTTCGTCGCCTGGTCGGCCAACTCATTCCCTGTGATTCCCACATGGCCTGGAACCAAACTAAGAACCAGGTCATAGTGGTGGGACAGAAGACTATGAATTAGGTTTTGAACTGATCTTGTCAGGTAGTTTGACGAAGGACGGGAGGCAGTCTGAAAAGAGCTGAGAGAATCAGAACAGAGAACCACTCGCCGCAACGTCGTTGACTCGATGTATTTTTGGGTTTTGAGAATTGCATACATTTCAGCAGTGAATGTACTGCACTGAGAATGAAGTCGATATGATTTGGTGGCCCTGATACAATGAAAAAACTACATGCCACTGCGTCATTATGCGATGACTCGTCTGTGTACAAGAACAGATGATCCGGATAGGCTTCATACCTCATACTCTGGAACTGCTTCTGGTAAACCAGAGGACTAGTAATTTGTTTGGAAAGATTGGGGAGTCTGAGGTCAAAATTGGGGAGGAGGAGTTTCCAAGGGGGAATCGAGTCATTTGGGGGTTTCACAGGAGTGGGAAGATCGACATTAAGTTCCCGCAAAAGATTTCGCAATCCAATGCCTGGGGGCTGGGGTAGCGATGTTCGAAGAACATAAGAAGATTCATATTTCGGGCGAGTGATTATTCGGCGACAAGGATGATTAAAGAGTCCTGACACTTTAGCACCATAAGACGCTAATAGAATATCCCGCCTTCTTTTTAAGGATGGCTCCCCAGCGTCAGCTAGAATGCACTCGATTCGGCAGGTGCGATACGCACCTGTTGAGAGGCGAAAACCAGCGTGGTGTATGCTGTTGATGAGTCGAAGGCTGGAAGGAGCTGCAGAACCATAAATTTCACTACCGTAATCCAATGCTGGGCGAATGAGTGCTCTATATAACCGCAAAAAGGGTAATACGGTCGGCTCACCGTGAAGTGCCACTAAGCATTCGAAGAAGATTGAGGGGGGAGACGTATTTGGTTTGCAGTGTGCGGATATGAGGACGCCACGTGAGGGACGTGCCAAAAGTGACCCCAAAAACCTGGCAGAGACAGCGAATGGAAGCTGATTTCCTGCCAAGTACAGGACTGGATCGCTATGCAAGTGGTATATTCTGCAGAAGTGCACTCCAGTAGATTTAGTAGGTGAGAACTTAAAACCTGTTGACATGCTTCATTCATGCAGCTTGTTGAGCACCAGTTGGAGTTGTCTCAGGATCACACTTATGCTGCTGGATGAACAAAAGATGGCAAAATCATCTACAAACAGCGATACCTTTACAGGTTCCCTCTCGACCGACGCTATACTATTTATGGCAATGGCGTTTTCAAGGGGGTGACTGATAAGACAGTTGGTCACCAATGCGAACTCTGAAAGATCTATTCGATAAGAAAATTTGGAGGAATAAGGGGAGCTTCCCCCTCAATCCCCACGAGTGCAAGGTTCGCAGAATGCCATACCTTCAAGTGGTGCCATATCGAATAGTACGCCCACAAGGTGTTGTCTCAGTACGAACGAGGTTGAAATTTCCGTTGCCAAAGCGACGAGATGGTCCCGGGTTGACCGGTGTTTCCTAAAACCGCAGTGTATTGGTGTAAGTTTCTGCACTCCAAGGTCCAGACCAAGCGCTGGTTTACTATGAGTTCCAGAACTTTGCAAACGCAGCTGGTGAGAGCGAGAGGTCGGTAGGTCGATGACAACGACCGATCCTTTCCGTCCTTCAGAGCTGGTATAACTATGACTTCTCGCCCTATAGCAGGGATGGTGTGCTCTTCCCAGATGCGATTATAAAGGCGGAGGGGAAATTGCATCGCCACATCAGGAAGATGTAGCATAAGGTTATGTATTTCGTCAGTACTCGGTGCAGTTCTATTTGTCAATAATAGAGCAAAGCGCAATTCCGACATACAGAAAGGGGTGTTGTAATCCACAGACGCTCTGCAGGAGAAATCCAGCGGACGGCTCTCCATCCTCTCCTTGATCAAAATAAAGTTAGGAGCGTAGTTCTCTGAACTTGACATATGTTCATAGTGCGCGGCGAGTTCCTCTACAATCATATCTGGAGATGTGGCCATTTCTCCATTTATAAAGAGTCCTGACATCGTACTTGGTGAAGAGTGTCCTTTTATCTGACGAATTCTTCTCCATACCAGGCATGGAGGCGTGTGACAATTGAGAGACAAGACGTATGCTCTCCACGATGCATTTTTGCTCTCTAAAATAGTTCTCCTAGCCTTCGCTCTGTATCGTTTATACTCTATGAGGTTTTCCACAGTTGGGTAATGTCTGAGACGTGCCAGTGCCTTTTTTCGGGCACTGACCGCTCTACAGCAGTTCGCATTCCATCACGGGACGAAAGGTGTGGCGGTTTACCACTTGACTTCGGAATTGCGATAGAAGCAGCAGAGAGTACAGCGCTATTAAAATGTTCAGTCATTTCATCCACATATCCGAAGGGACCATCTGACAGGTTAACATTACTTCGGAATGTCGACCAGTCAGCCCGTCGCACGATCCATTGAGGGGACCGTGCAAGACCACGGCGAAGATGATCAATGTGGGCAATAGTGGGGTAATGGTTGCTTTCATAAAGATCTAATATGGACCACCGCATAGAAGCAGCAAGTGAAGAGCTGCAGAGGGCTACATCAATAGCCGTGCTCGAATTCGTAGCTACGTCAAAATGTGTTGGTTCCCCAGTGTTGAGAATTGCCAAATTCATAGTGTCAATGACAGATACCAAAACAGCACCTCTTTGACAAGTACGAAAAGAACCCCAAAAAGGGCTGTGGGCGTTTACATCACCCACAACCAAGAAAGGTGTAGGCAATTGGTTAATTAGATCTAAGAAGTCATCAACCGACTCCGTTTGTCTTGGGGGAATATAGATGTTACAAACAGTGAGTGAGAGGGACGGAAGATACACCTGGACACAGACTGTTTGAAGGTCGGTTTGAACGGGGATTTCTGCAGAATGCAGCGAATCCTGGACCAAAGTAGTAACTCCGCCGTGAGCATGCAGGACGACATCGACATCAACCATATACGGAGTGAAACCGCGACAGTGTATGGGCCGTGGTGGAGAAAGATGCGTTTCCTGTAAATAAAAAATTGAGGGTGTATAACGGGACAACAAAAGTTTTAATTCCGGAGGGAAAATCCATTCAGATTCCAGGATAGGAGAGCCGTTATTTAAGGAATTAAGAGGATTTTTTCTTTCCTTTTTTCGGCCTCTGCTGTCCAAAGGGGCGAGTGTCAACCGCAGGTGAAGTTTCCTCCGAGGCAGGCTCATCCTGACCACTGCTCCACAGGCTGAGAAATCGCTCAGAGCGAGTCTCCGGAGTCGGGATAGATGGTCGGAGTTTGGAGGATCTATCAATTTGTTTTTCTTGTCAAGGCCAGAAGGCCATGTGACATCAACCTTCTTGCGCGGCTGAGAAGTGGATTCTTGGTCTGACTTCGTCTCTGTTGCTGTCTTGAGTGGTGTTTTATATTTGGAGGGAATTATTATTTTCCCACCTTGCAGAGGCGATTAGTCCTCAGGGAAGTCCACTGGGGATACCTGGCAACAGAAGTGAGCTACTGGGGGAGTAGCAGGTGAAGTCTGAATACTCGTCGTCGCTTTCACCGTATTCGCCAGAGTGCTAGAGAAAGAGCGCCTGAGATCTACAGGGTTCTTTACTAGGTATCGGTGTTTCGCTTCCGGAAAAGATACTCTCTCTGTCACTCTAATCTTTTGAATCTTCCTCTCAGATATGTGGGGCACTTGTTAAGAATTGGTCGCATGGTCTCCTGGTTTACGCAGTGGAGTGGTGATGCACAGGGGTTCGGATCATACGCGATTTACCGCACTTTGCGCAAGCAGGGCTTACGGCCATACACCTTTGTTGGGTATGACCGAACCTCTGACACTTGAAGCAGCGCACACAGGGGTTCGGCACATACTGCCGCACGCGAAGGTTATAATACCCAAAGCTAATTTTCTCTGGGAGAGAAGGGAGATTAAAAGTCAGGATCAAGGTGGGAGAGGGGATCTCTTTCCCATTCTCCTTCCTCCTGATCCTATACACCTCCGTAACACCGTGGCTCTTAAAAAAGGAGAGAAGTTCGTCCTCACTTTCAAACGCAAAGTCTTCATGATTGACCACTCCCTTACATAGGTTAAGGGTAAGGTGAGTGGTCATTTCCACTTGGAGGCCGGCAATCTGCTTGGTTTTTAAAATCTTGTTAATCTGCTCGTCGGTGTGTTTTTCAAAAGGAATGTTACCATTCCTCTATCGCACGACCGCTTGCAGCTTTCCAAAACAGTCTTCAATGGCTCGCGCGAGGCGGACCGCACTAACACTTTTGAATGTTTCTTGTACTTCAACACGATATTAAAAGAAACTTAGGCTTCCTTGGTCTATCCTCCTCCCGAAGGAAGAAGCTATTCAAGTCTACCGTCCTGTCACATCGCCTCTTCCTTGCGGAAGAGGGCAAGGGGTTTGTTTTGTGCTCCACACAATTGAAGCAGATTCGTCTCCGTGCTCCCAACCCACCATGGAGTCCAACAAGGGGACACCCCACTGGGGTGCCAGGGCTGACACGGAGATATAGTAGGGGAATGTCACAGCGCTGCCCTGCCGTGGATCCCCCCGAATGTTCCTCAAAATATGTAAACGTACCCCTTAGTGCAAGCCAAAAAAGTAGCACCAGGACTAGTTGGGAAACTAACAGGTCTCTCAACTGCCAGGACACACATTCCCTCCGACACGGGTCGCCATGCACGGCAAACACATGGGTGGGCGTTCAGAATACAGAGAAGGCCAGTGAGGAAGAAAAAGAAGTGAAAAGAATATATGTGACATGAAATGAGAAGCACGAGGATGAAGATCGAGAAAGGAACATTTGAGAGCCTTCTCTGCATCCCCCCGTCAGGACATGGACCAACCCACCTCGACGGGCAGACGTTTGGGAATGCTCAACAATAACACACAAAATGTCACTATCAACTACTTCGCTTGTACTTCACTAACTGGCGAACGCAACACAAGGCAGATACACTGGAACTACTTCCACGATATCGATTGCTTACGATGGTGTAGGCGCTTCCCACAAAATCCTCACAGCAATCAGGACTGCCGATGTCTTGAAAGCAAATTATACAATGGTTCAGCTTTAATTCTTATACGTGAATGGCAATGAGACCACTTGTTAATTTATACATTGTAAACTAAAATAATATTTAATTTATTTAAGGGATAATTCAATTTCTTGGATATTAATTAAGAAATAGTAGATAGGCACTATTACTAGTTTGTGCCCATGACCAAGCGGGGACTCCCAAGTGAGAGATAATTTACTGAACGCCTGAAGTGTGCTGCGCTCTCGTGCACTGCCGAGCTTTTTGCTGTGGATGCTAGCGTAAAGCAGTCGGGGTTCTCTGGGCCAGGGGTGAAGAGGGGAGAGGGGAACCTCGCCATCTGCGCATGCGTCATTGCTCGTCGCAATCTCGCGGCAGACGCTAGAAGCATTTTAGCTTCCAAGCAATCACAGGCCAGCTTCAACCACCCACCGAATTCAATAATAGGAAATCTATTTAAAATTAATACAAAAATTGTTTCGCTCAACGGACCGCTTGTAAGATTATCAATACAGTATTTAGGGTTTTTTATTATTATGTACGGGGATGTTCAGCATCTCAGCGTCCCCTGACGCTACGCCACTGCCAATCACGGCTCAAAACAGATTTTCTGTATTAGATCATTACAATGAGTTTCCTTGCCTTCCCAATCCTCACTACCCCCACCCATCATCAATACGTCTATCCACAAACCAATATAAACATGCTAGCAAGCGCAAAGAAACAAAGACACGTAGAGTTGCGCAACCTGGCCCACAAGTAAACAAGAACATTCCCGCTGAGCCCCTCAAACAGGCACTCATTTTAGCAGATAGCCATGGGCGACAAATCTCCTCCCTGCTCAATGGGAAACTCCCATCCAATTTTTGTCATGGGTGTGTTTAAACCTAACGGAAGGTTTGCCGACGTGACCAGTGAGTTGGACACGCACACAAAAACTCACGGTAATATAATCATCATCATAGGAGGGCAGAATGACATTAATTTGGGTGGTCACTTTACGCCTGAAGAACATGTTGACAAATTACAACATGCCGCCCAAAACACGATATTATAGTCTCTACTCTGCCCTTCTAGTACAACAAACCAACACTGCAAAGAAATTAGTCACCCAAACAACCAATTGGAACTGCATCTGAGAGGCAAACATGTTAAATTATTTGAGCTAAACTTTCTCTCAGAAAAACACTTCACCCGGCATGGTCTTCACCTGAACCTTGTCGGAAAACATGCGCTCAGTAGTGAGCTTGCAAAACACATAATTTCACAACCTCGGCAGTGTCCTGCCAAAGACCCATCCCCACTCACATCTCCTAGTTCTCTTCCATCCTCCGGAACCCCTTTGGACTCAATTACCTTACCCCCTGAACCTAATCCGTGCACTACTTCTCCCACTATTCATTCCTCTACATCTGTCGCCCCTCCTTCACCTCTTGTCACTACTGAGACACGATACTTCCTTCGACCCCGCACTCGAGGTAAAAATGAAATAAATAAATAAATAGCAACTACAGTCAGATGCAGCAGAAAAACATTAGCGTTTGTACATGCAAAAGATTAGAATAATGCATCAAAATGTGCAATCTCTTTCACATAAAATTGAATTTATCGAGGCAGCACTACAATGTGATCTAAGACAAATAGTTGTTGTTTTTTTTGCTTTACAGAACATTGGTTGTCTCATAATGATATAAATACACTCCAAATTCCTAGTTTTTACCTTGCAGGATCGCATTGTAGAGCTAGGGAATCAAATAAGGGCCCTGCTTACGGAGGTTCGTGTATTTACGTAAGAAATGATATTGATTCTACCTTCTTGTCAGAATTCAATTTATATGCAGTTGGAAAAATTTTTGAAACAACAGTAGTACATCATACTACGCTCAAAATTATCTTACTCTGCATTTACAACCTCCAACAAAGCGAGCTTTAGATTATTTCACTTTCTTGGAAAATCTAGAGATAATTCTGAACAAAATTAATAATTTCTCTTTTAAATTCATTGTTGTATGTGGAGATTTCAATATTGATTTTCTGAGCGAATTCCACGAAAAAGAACAGTTTCTTAATTTACTTCATTCTTTTAATTTAGATATTACAGTGAATGTACCTACAAGGAATACATTTAAATCACAAAAAGCACTAGTTCAAATTATAATTAACAAAACCACAATTACGTATGAAATAATAACGAATTGTCTACAATGACCACGATGCACAAATTCTTACAATTACACAAAAACTTGTGCACCTGCCTTTATACATACGTTAACTCACATTTTCAATGCTTCTTAATGTACAGGAATATTTCCAGATATTTTCAAAACAGCAAAAATTAGGCTACTTTTTAAAAAAGGGAACAAAAATGATATTGAAAATTACCGGCCAATTTCTCTTTTGTCAGTTTTCTCAAAAATATTAGAAAGGCTTTTCTACTTACGAATGGAAACTTTTCTCAGGAAAAACAGAGCGTTTTCAGACTCACAACACGGTTTTAGAAAATCAAAATCTACGGAAACTGCCATTTTTTCTTTTCTCAAAGATGTTGCTTCATCAATAGACCAAAATGAAGTACCCATTGGAATATTCTTAGATCTCTCGAAAGCTTTTGACGTTATTGACCATAAGATCTTGCTCTCAAAATTACCTTCGTATGGAATTCGTGGTATTGCCCTAGATTGGATAACTTCTTACCTTAAACATCGGACTCAAAGAGTAGAAATACCATACTAGCAGGAAAGGACATTACATACTTATATTTCCAATTCTTTGCCAATTGAGCATGGGGTCCCGCAAGGTTCGATCTAAAGGCCCATTCACAATGCAGACGTAAACATAAGCGTAACGCACAGACATAAACTTAAACATAAGTGATAGGCTGAAGCATTCACAATGTACAACATAAGCGTAAGCAAAGATTTTCTATTTTCTGTGGGCCATTCTAGTTACTATTGGTTGGATGTGAGAATCTATATTTTGTATATATTGAAATTTTGTTTAAAGTTTGCATGTTTATATAAACATACATAACATACGGGTCATTCCATATTAAATCAACAGTTTTAATTAAAATTTTACCTCACCATTTTAGATTCAGATGAAATTTGACATATAGGTAGTATGAATGGAGAATAAGAAAACTACAAATTTTGAGTAAAATATTTACACTTGTTTCTGAAATACAGCCATGTAAAATTTTGGAAAATTGAGTTCCCGAAAATTTGTAAATTTATGTAGAACTTCACCAAATTAAGATAGAGAGTTGGAACAGGTGCCATTTTGCAGCTTTCTTCACTCGCCAATAAAAAACAGTAAATTAATAATTTGTATATATTAGGGCTTATAATTTGAAATAAGATGCATTTTAAATCAGTAAAATCTAGAGTAAGTAAATATTGTGCATTTTAAATAAAGATTACCATACGAACCCATTGCAGTCCCATTTTTAAACTTGCACCTCTGTTTGGAAATATACAAGGATTATTTTAGAATTTTTTCAATTTTTTTGAAGATGAGCATTTTGAAAAAACTCAAAATCAAAATTTTAAATTCAAATTTGAAAAACGTTTTGAACGCAACCCCTATTGAGTTGTATATCATATAAAAGGCCATAAAGATAGCTGCAAAATGGCACCTGTTCCAGATCTTTATCTTAATTTGGTGAGGTTCTACATCAATTTACAAATTTTCGGGAACCCAATTTTGCAAAATTTTACATGGCTGTATTTCAGAAACGGGTGTAAATATTTTACTCAAAATTTGTAGTTTTCTTATTCTCCATTCATACTACCTATATGTCAAATTTCATCTGAATTTGAGATGGTGATGTAAAATGACTGTGTTGATTTAATATGGAATGACCAATACATAAACATGTACGTATGTACTGTGGCACAACAGCTCTTTACGAGCCAAGGCCTATACCAGCGGCGTCTCGGCCTTGCGGCCATGAAGTTGGGTTGGGTTAGGTTAGGTATTTTAATTTCAATAAAAATTCAAACTAAATGGTACTACTACGAATATTACAACGAAACTAAACTACAAAAAGATCGTACGCTACAAAACAATGCTGAAAACCGTCGAAAATCAACCAAGCAATTTGGAAAACAAGTCTTTCGTTCGATCAATCGACTTCGATCCAATTTCGATACTCAATTTTGAGTTAAACGTACTGTGATTGGTTGATTTCTTATTTCTGACATAAGCACAAGCACAGAAGCTTACAAGCTTTTAAGGTAGAATGTTCGAGCCAGTCGCTAGTCAAATACTCAATCATTTATTCCATCAGTTAATTAACAATAGCTGCTTGTAACTGTTAATGGAATAATAAAACAATGATTTTGAAATATTTAAAAGAGGAATTTGGAAGTATTGATTTAGAAAAACAATGTTCGAAATTAAAATTAGTATCTCGTATGATTTTTCATTTTCATAAGTTGGCACAACTAAAATATTTTCGGGTGTCTTCGGCTTCACTCAGAGCATCGGTAATAATTTCAGTTAGCAATTAAATTATTCGCCTTTCTTTATTAGAATTACTAGTTATTTTAGTTGTTTTTTTATGGACTAATGTTTTGACGTGAATACAAAATTTGAATTCCGATCATTCCCGAAGAGAAACAGTGCTGTCAATAGCATGATTTGCGACGTGAACCTCGTCGGCTGAGAAACGTCACTTCCGGCTGCCATGAATTTCACGGTAGTTTTTAATTAATTACTCCTCAGAATGGCCCGTGAGGTGGGTTAAATTAAATACCATCTGATTCCTCAAAAAATTTACTATGTACTGAATAAAAAAAAGCGAGTTTTCACCGTATAACTTCTCCGGTACCTTGAAAAAACCAATGCCCGCGAAAGTTTCTCCATAAGAGCCTGTGTTAATTAAAACTTAATTTATTCAAAAATTAGGCCGGTAAGGGGCTAGTTTCTTCTCACCAACTTGAAGAACAGCGATTTTACTTTCATTTAAAATACTTTTTGGGGGTATTTCACCGTGGTCGATATAACGAACATACTACCTTAAGTTAACGTCTTATGCGTTATGCTTATGCAAATGCATTGTGAGTGAGTCCGCTTATAAACGTCCTAACTTTTATGTTAACGCTATGCTTATGTTTATGGCTGCATTGTGAATGGGCCTTTAGGCCCTGTTCTCTTTCTGTTATATGTAAAAGATATGCCCTCGTCTATTAAAAATGGAAGAACGGTTCTGTTTGCTGATGACACGAATGTTCTTTGCAAAAAAGAAGCAGTAAATAGTACAATTTCAGAAGTTTCAAATTGGTTTAATAATAACAAATTAATTGTTAACGAAAGAAAAACTGTTTCAATGCATTTTTTGCATCTCAAATCGGAAATCGCATGTTCCATTGAAAATGAACAATATGCAATTAGCTGATGTTGAGGCAACTAAATTTTTAGGTCTTTCAATTCAATCAAACCTCAAATGGAATGTACATATAACAGAATTAAACACTAAATTAGGTTAATTATGCTACGCATTCAGAATTCTTTCAAATTCTGTCAGCGTTCATGCAGCTCGTTGCGTTTATTTTGCAAATGTGCATTCCCGCCTGAGATATGGCATAATATTCTGGGAAAGCTCATCATGTAGTATTCAGACCTTCAGATTGCAAAAGAAAATTATTCGAATAATGAAAAAATGCCTTCCACGTGATTCCTGCAAGCCTCTTTCCATTGAGCTGGGAATCTTACCATTGCCTTGTCTATTTACGAATCTGTAATATTTGTCAAAAATGACCTACTTAACGGAGGGAACATATTTTCATGCAATATTGATATTTATAATTACAACACACGCCGTAGAAATCACGTGCATCAAGTGTCAGTATCAACAGCTCAGTACAAGAAATCAACATACATGTACGTTACTTTACAACGCGTTGCCAGATGACATAAAACAATTAAAGTCGGTACACAAATTTAAGTTAAAAGTAAAATCTTTTCTGCTGCAAAACTGTTTCTATACAATTAGAGACTATACTGATCGTCAAAAAGAAAAATAATGTTTAATGTAACAAAACAAAGATATATAATGAATTAGTTTACGTTTGCATTGTATACATTTAAAAAAAATACTTAATACGCCTGTAACAAGTAATGTACTTCAGCTTCCGGGTCAATGACCCTCATCTCGATCAGGTTTTTTGTCCAGTTTCCCTGATCCATTGAGCAAATGCTGAGATGGCCCCTTGTTTTGCTTCTGGACGTAAATGTAGCTTCACTGTGCGCACGTTTTGTTGAGCACTCCTTTTGCTTGTAGTTCATTCATAGTTGAAATTGATTTTCTATAACTCGGAAAAAAACATTTTTCAAATATTTTTATTTTTCTAAAATAATTATTTTCTAAATTCTTTAATTCTGGCCCTCAAGAAAATGTGCGCAGATAAATTTCTTTCCCCACACGTCATATACAGTTTTTACTGTTTTTTGACAAATAAATAAATACTAAGAAGATAAACACTGACACAATAAATAATACAGGCATGTGCAGAGCATTCATTTAAGTTAATATAAAATTATTTACCGACTTCTTGGTGAAGGAATCATGGGATGCAGTTTATAACGCTGTTGACATAAATGAAAAATGTAATTTATTTCACTCCAAGCTTTCAATTCATTTTAACGCGTGCTTTCCTCATCAAAAGAGAAAATTAAACATTTCAAACAAAAGTAATACTTGGATCACACAAGGAATTAGAACATCGTGTAAAAACAAACGTGCGCTTTACTTTATTTCTGAACAACATCATGTATACTTCCGAGAATACAAAAGAATTTTAAGGAAAATAATAGTTCAGGCAAAAATAATGAAAAATAGTCAGGACATTTTGAGCGCGAGTAACAAAACTAAAGCAATGTGGCATATCGTAAAAAATACAACCACATCATCTCGATACCTTGTAGAGAATGTTATTTTAAAGGATAATGAAAGAGAAACGAGTAATCCGGAAAAAGTTGCCAATCTCTTCAACAAACACTTCTCTAGAATTGCGTCCGATCTCACGAAGGGACTAAAGAAAACCACAAAATTCGACATCTTACGCATCCCAAAAAAATTTCGATTCGATGTTTATTTCCGAAACTTCTGCCAACGAAATCCTCAGAGTAGTCAGTAAACTAAAAAATAAATATTTATCTGGTTTAGATGAATTTCCGGATTGTTTATTAAAAACTTGTGCACGTGCCTTTATACATCCGTTAACTCATATTTTCAATGCTTCTTTATGTACAGGAATATTTCCAGATATTTTCAAAACAGCAAAAATTAAGCGACTTTTTAAAATAGGGAACAAAAATAAAATTTAAAATTACCTGCCTATTTCTCTTTTGTCATTTTTCTCAAAAATATTAGAGAGGATTTTTCTACTCACGAATGGAAACTTTTTCCAGGAAAAACAAAACGTTTTCAGACTTCACGGTTTTAGAAAATCAAAATCTACGGACAATGCCATTTTTCCTTTCCCGTATGCGTACTTATACACGGAGTGATATACGTAGTATAGGGAAAGTTACGTAATGCTGCGCGAAAAAATGGTGAATTTTCGGTGGAAAAAAATTAATTGCCGGGCGCTGATAACGAAAAAGTGGACAAAACCAGTTGCTAAATTAAGGGGGGAAAACCCCCTAACACGTGGTGTAGCCAGAAACCCTCTTTTGTGGGTCCTTGATACCGAAAAACCAATTGAAAGGAAAACGTCTGGCTGTCCGTCCGGCTGTGAACACTGCTAGCGCCTAAACCATAGGTACATTTTTTTCCAAAATGCATATTCCCCGGTCGATCTGGTTTGAGTCAAAGCTTTGAGATTTTCAAAAAGCTTCTTCAAAATTTGGGGATACTTTACATGAAGCTCCCCTGACATTTATTTATTACATTTATTTTACTTATATAAATAATGTTTTTTTGTTTTAGATTCATATAAATGGACATAAGACTGTCACTAATAGGGAGAGGAGAGCATCATCTTCCACAGATTTTGTACCTTCAATGAACACCTTCCTCCCTTTCGAATTCAAAAAACTCCACCCTACTGAATTCAAATAATTAAAATATTTATTCACTAATGTAACATTTCATGTCATATTGTTTGGTACCCAATGATATGATGTGAAAACCCCCAACACATGGTTAATATTCAAATGTAGTAATTCAACCCTGTACATATGTATCTGAGAAAGTTAATACTAATTTTTGGACTGACTGTCATAAGTATTCATAAAATTAAACGCCCAATAAACATTAAAAGTTTAAGGAGATTCTACAGTCACAAATTCTTGAGACTCACCTTCAATGGGGTCTTCTTCTGATACAAAATTTGTTAGTAAATAAATGAATGAGGTTGAAATTTGTGAAAATACCTTCGCTACACGTACATTCACAGCACCCTAAAATTAATAAATTTTTTTTTCAGAGCTTTTGTCAGAACACATATTCTAAGAAGAATTACTAGAAATTCTTTTCAAAGAAAAGAAATAGAAAATGGCCTATGGATGATATCTCCTGATGAAAAAAAAAATGGTGGGAGTTTTTAATTTTAGACCTAAGAAGAGTGTTTGAAATAACAGATAGAAAACTGATTGATGGCAAAACCTTTATCCATCAATGAACAATGCAAGCATTCTGCAGATTTTCTCCAAAATTGATATTCCCCATTCAATCTAACGGATGACACAGTCCCTGGAATTTGAAACCGATATTTTAAATTTTGGGGGCACTTTACATGAAGACCCTGGGTCATTTTCCACATTTTCAAAAAAAATTGCTGCATTGTTTTTTATTAAATTTTGTTATTGGATAGTGTAAAGGACATTTAAGATAATGGCGCAAGTCTCATGCTTGTTGAAATCATTGATTTTCCTAAAATTGCAAAAGTTCAAAAATTTTTCAGCGTCTTCTTACAACAACAATTATGGAGATAGAGATTTTTTCCCTTAATTAAATCTGTTACTTAACGAGAGATTTTGTAATATGGTAATGTACAATTTTTCGAAAATTTGAGAACTTGTGAAATTTTGCATGAAAGTACTGGCGAGAAAGTACATGCTGTTTTAGCACCACTAGTTTTCTAGTAAATTCAGAAATTCGAAATCATCTCATTTGTTTCCCTGCGTTATGCATGGTATGGCCTGATATCACGCATGGTTCCATTCAAGCAAATCTTAATGCAGATTTGCATTATAATACGATTCTTTTTCAATATCTCAAGTATATGGGTAGAGTTGGCTCTTTGGAACAAAAGCAAAAATATCAAACAAATCTTTTACATGAACTTCTTTATTAAATATATGTTGTATGTTAAAAAACACGTGTCTTTAGCACAAATGCATTACATTTTGAACTCTTTATTAAATGTATCAAATTAAATGCAGAAAAGTCTTAACTCAGGAATCTATCCTGAATATTCCATAAAATGCAACAATTTCTGAACAATAATACTTAAATAACTGATCAAAAGATAATTTCCTGCATCAGCAAATGCAAATGAATTTGATCAGTTTCATATTATCACAGGAAGTAAAAAGGCAACTGTAATACTGTTTTGCGCGCTTCAAACAGACTCGTGCAGTTAAAAAAAAAAAAAAAATCCCACTTGTTTATGCAAGAGGTGGAAATTCATCAATCAGTCTGGTGTATTTGCGACATATAGGGCATGTACTGTTGGTATGAAGCCATTGGCGAATACACTGCAAAAATAAGACAATTATAAACAAAAAAGGATTCACAAAAAATTCCAGCCTACATCAACTCAAATTCTGCCTTATCTTCCTATCACTTCTTACCTCAGTGTGAAATGTGTGTTTGCACTGCAAACTGGTTTTACTATTGGCCTCTATATTTATATGGCAAATAATACATTCATTTTCAACGTCATCATTTTGCCAACTGACATCATTTTCCTTCACTTCTCCCCATGCTGCACATCCAAATTTATCCATTCCCATATTACCTGAGAGAAAATTCATCTTCTTAAAATGCAAATTCATAAATATATTTAACTTAGAACTAAACGCTGCTTTATTTCCGTAAAAATACATTAAAAATTACAATCAACATAGAGGGTTGTCTAAAATTAACCCCAATATTTTTTTTGCTTCTTAATGTATAATAATTTGCAATAGAGCAATAATTCTTCCTAACGTGTATAAATCATTATTTCAAAGATTTCAGGTCAAAATTCTTCTCAAAGATTTTTTCGCTTTAGTTACATACCTATCTTTTTGCTGGATCTATCTTCCAAAACTTTTTCAACTCTGCGAATAATTGAAGAAACAGACAAACCTGAAAGCTTGTTCCCATTTTTTTCTCGAACAATAAAAAGACTTTCACTTAGTTCAACTCTGCAATCAGATGCAAAAGGTGTAAAAGCAAATTAATATTAGAATTAATAAGCATTCTTAAAAAGTGTAATCAAACTAAAAAGCATGTATCTGACCTATATTTCCAATATGGTGTTAAATTTGAAAAGGAAATGAATTTTAGAAATATGGACTCAGTTGTTGCATAATCTTTATACAATTTAAAAAAATTTATTCAACTATTATAACAGCATGAAACACAACAAAATCTTGAAATGTTAATACTGTTAATTACTGTTAACCTCAAGGAAACATTATAGCATATGCAACTGTAACGTACAACTACATGATTTTAGGCCATTAAACATTATTAGAAATGTCATATCTAAAAATAACATTTTTACCTTTCAACCATGGATACAGTGAACCTAATTCACTAGTCCTTATCTACATACACTAGAAATAAACTCTAGATGATACTGTTACAGTGAATTCTCCACATCAGCTATAGTGAACAGACAGAAGACAACTTCCAGGAAAAAATACTTTATCATAGGTTAGTGAATTCCAATAGCACTAAGAGTTTGCAGGCAGAGGGTCTCGTGAGTTCTTTTTGTAGCATTTATGGTAAGTCAAAGAGATTGAGAAAACAATCCACTGAAGACATTTTTTCAGCTTGTTTACAACAATTCTGTCAAGTGAGAAGACTTAATTGACACAGTTTGCAAGATTAAAACTACTGAAATTTCATCTGACTAGAACATCATTAATACTGTGAAAGGATCTTCTGGAACAGAAGAAAATGAGTGTGATGACAAAGAGAATACAATTGAAGAAAATGCTCCACAGTGCAAGAGTCATTCAAAGGAATTAAGACTAAAATATTTTTTGTGTGAACACTGTAGAATCAAATGTTGAGAAAGCATGGATTCTGAATGAGGTAACAGGAAAGTATGAACAAAAAACTGAATACAGCAAACAGCATTTAATTCTTTATTTTAAGGCCAAATGAATGTATTGAATTTCAAAACTTCACAATTTAAATAATTTACTGAATTTCTGTAATAAGAAAATCAATTTAGGAGGAACTAATTTATTTTTGGATTAATGGATACATTTTTCCCCAAAAAAATTTTAGTTCTAAAAGGTTCTGGGGGGTACCTACTTCTATTCTGCCTCTGGGAGTATAATTATTAAAAAATATTTTATACATGCATTCTCACATCTCTCTTAAGATAATATTTTATATTACATGCATATAAATGTATAAAATTTAACGTATTTGTGTGAAACTTTTCAAATTATCTCTAATAATGTTTCTGATAATCTCAAAAGTTTTTGAGTGTAAAAGAGCTGAAAATTGTACATTTTCAAAATGCTCCAACATTTCCTATAAAAAAGGCAAAATTTTTCCCAGAAAATGTCAATGTAAATTCCCAAATTAAAAGAGTTCTTGTTTTTCTACGAGTATAATATTCTTAAAGTCTTACTTCAATTAAATGGTATGGGGAGAAAAAAATTGAAAATGTATATGTTTTTCAATTTTATCAATATCATTGCTCCAAGGGGGGAAAAAAGTCTTTTTTTATCCTACAATATGTTCTGTATAGTTATTTCTTTTGTAAAACTAATATCCAAAGGAAAAACATATTGAAAAAGTTCAAAATTACATAACAGAGATCCCTAGGAAGTATATAAATTTCTTTACAAAGGAAGATGCCAAGAAATGTCACTTTTGGCCTTAGAACAGAGGAGCAGCAGTGATAATATAGAAACTTTTAAAATTTTGAAAGGATATTAAAACATTCCTGAATTTAACATTTCTTTTTCAGAGCCACAGAGCCTAGGCTTAGAGGATGATAAGACAGCCTTCGCCCTTTATTATCATCTGCTGTGTTGTGAAGTCATGGGATAAACTTCCAGCTGACTGCATTCAAAATGCAACTCTCAATACCTTCAAGGAAGCATGGGTAGTCACAATTTTTAACAAAATTATATTAAATATAGACCTATGCACGTGAGTATGTGTGTATATGCATGTATATGTATAAGGTTACGACGGGTAACATCGTCACAACTTCAAAAAATGTAAGTAGCACAATCTGTATCATAAATTTATTTGCTGGCTCAGTTCCCATAGTTAGCTGCCTCTCTTAGAAACAATATATACAGTAGTTTGTTGCGTTGGGTTAGAGTTGCAACCTAAAATGTCCATACATATGTATGGTGTAGTGTGATGCAGCCAAATCTCATAATTGAAACTGTTAATTTTAAATTAATTGAGTTGAAATAAACGACATAGATAAGTATACATGTAAATACGTCATGTTCTAGGCATGCTATGTCGTGACTTAATAACTATTCATTATAAACAAGGCAAAATGTATTAATAGCATACACTACTTTCAGAGTAACATTGCCATACTGGTCATCTTGACCCTCCATGTATATCCTTTGGGAAGAAATTGTTACATTGAATTAATTGACCTTGTATGAGTTTATATATATTTTATAAAGCATATGACCTATAAATTGTAAATAGTAATTAATTACATTTGATACAAAATTACTTTTTTCTTGTCGTCATACCTGCACTGTAACTTTGCCACATAAACAAATAAAAAAATCCAATATGTAAGATTTGGAAACCTATGATGAAATTAAAATGCACTAACCAATGGAAAAAGTAAATAGTGGAAAATTAAGAACGAAAAGGCTACTGAATAGTACGGAATTAGCAGGTCCACTTTAAATGATGTGTGCTACGCCAAAATACGATATTGTTGCTGAGCTTCTCAGACTAAAGCACTAAAAAGGAAAAAGCACTTTTTTCTATTGCATTTTATCACAACGTTAAACAGTTAATAAAATGTATTTTAGACTAAGTTCTCAAAGCAGTATTTATCCCTCTTTAGAGTATTTAAACTACCAAAAATCCATGTTCTGATGCACATTTGTTTTTCTGCTTCTTATCCAACTCTCATCCATTAAAACATAGTCAGAAACTTGGCAATAAATAGAGGTGGCAATGTTTGGCCCCTGTGGTTTTTACCATTGCCACGTTGCTTGCTTTTAAAAAAGTAATAACCTCTTTCAAGTTACGGAAGCTGTGACTTCAATATTTTGAAGAAACATTGTACTTTTGTGAAGGATTAAAGTGTCAAAATAATGATTGTTAAGATTGATGTAATAAAGTAGAATTTTAAAAGAAACAAAGATGTGGCAATGTTCCCCCCCCCCCGTTACCTTATATGTATATGTGTACTAGTACAATCTGTGATCTATAATTGTGATTCAAATTATAAAATTGTTACTCTACCAAACAATTATTGTGTAACTTGTTACACCTGTCGCAAGATGTTTACTTCCAATCTTGCAAACACCATTGTGAGTCGCAATCATGAAAGAGTTAAGTTTCACTTCTATTATTATTATCACTATCATTATCATAATTGTCATTATCATCAGAGTGAGCTGAAGGAATAAAAGGCATCAACTGGCTGCAATGTAATGAGACAAACAACAAATAACTTCATGGAGGATAACTCCAATAAAAGTTCAAAACCTAAATAGAGCTGAAAAGAGATATTGCTTAAAAAGACACAATGAATTATCATTATCATGATCATTTTCATTATTATTATTTTTATTAAATTACTGATGTTACATAACAGTAACATTTTTACAAAAAGTACTGTCAAATCAGTTGCCCAGTCCCCCTTATTGGGCAGGGGTGTTCAAGTATGCAATCACTTACACTTATTCAAGATATGCGTAAGTCAGGACCATGTGAACATGCACATGAATTAAAAACTTTTCACAATTTTATTTAAATAATAACTAAGTAGGCTACTTTCTCACATTTTCTTAAGTGAAAGGTTTTCTGTTCAAATTGTGAAATGGTGTAACATTCTTTCCATTTTGTAGTTTATTTAGACTAGTTGAACATTGTTTTAAAAGTGAAACAACCAGCGTACAGATATTGAAACCCAACAACAAATGGTCCTCACTACTGATAGAAAAAAGACATTTCAGAGCAATTATAAATATCCCATGAATACATAGTAAATACATTAATGATTTAAATCAATATTTCTAAGGGTTCAAGCGAATATTCAGGACTGCATGCAGAGCTGATGTAAACATAATATCATTACATCTTTCACACTCAAATTTTGAATGACTATATAAAACAATAATGACTGGAAGAAGACAGAATGGATATCAAAAGCACTAAACGGAATGTACATTAACCAATCAGAAAACAGAGTTGTTCACTGGGCAGCTACAACTCTTCGGGTCAAAGAGAGGACTTAATTGGTGAAACAACAGGGTTCAAGAAGGCCATTCAAGACAAGAATGCTACCTGTAAGTGACCTACCAGAAACAATCAGGAATTTATTCAAAAATCTTTCATTCATAGCGACAAATGCAGAAAATACAAGGATTCATTGGGAACAATCGAGGTCTGTTCATGTCATATTATATATATATATATATATATATTATATGTATATATATATATATTTTCTGTCTTCTATATATATATATATAGAATACTAGCAGGCCTGTGTGAGAACGCTCTCTGCTTTACCCCACCCTCTTCCATATTTTTCAATTTCCCTATTAAGCCTGTAATATTTATTTTTCTTCAAGATCCTCTTATTCTCCGTCACGTTCTATATGTCACCTTGTAATTGATAACATTATAATTAATTTCAATGAAATTTATAATGATCCAAAATTACAATATTAAAAGTACAATTAGAAATTGTATTTGAAAAATCTGAATAAATAAAATTTAAAACACCTTTGTCAATACAAACTATGATTATTTAACTTTATTATTGAGCAAAGTGGTACACTCTTGTAATTCAATCGCATATCAAGTAATTAGTAATTTCACATACAGTTACAGATTCTATAGGCTCTGAGCAGATAGGTTAGAATCGAGAAGTGTCGAATCGGCAAAAATATAATAGAATGGTCAAGATCTCATCCTAGATTATGGTAGATTACAGGGTGAGGAACATGTCTTTGAGGTCCTACACCTCAAAATTTTAGTTTTAAGGCCCTAGAACGCTTTGTTTAGGAGTTATTTAACAATATATATCTTAAAGGCCTGGTGTGCATTGCGGGTTGCATTTTACACAAGTTGTTTTTCAAATAAATCATATTTTTAAAGTCAAAGTGCAATTCATCACGTTCCCATGAAATTCTCTTTCTTTAGGGACCTCATTTATGAAGATTGTTTGCGTGTGAGAGCTGCAAAGGATAGGTATACTACTGAAATAACATAGGAGACGATATTTAAAGGCACTAATGTAGCAAAACTGAGACCTTAGCGACATGCAAGTCACATTTTAATAACATCATATTGTAAGAACACAACTCGACCTGCGATTCAGTATACTTTTAAAATAGACTGAGAAAGAGAAATTAAATTAGACATTACAAAACCTGCAAATGATATCTCCCAAATGTATAAAGGCAAAGAAGAAGTTCATCTCATCAATAATGGCATCCCTCTAACCCAAATTACAAGTACACCCTACAAAAATGTATAAATACACTGATTTGGCAAATTAAATCAAAAAATTGTGGGAAAAATATGAAGTAACCATAAGATTCACAATAAGCTTGACTGCAAGAGTAGTACCAAAATCCGCAAAACAATTAGAAACAGAAAAACAACAAATTGGTTAATTTGGATACACGCCATTTTGGTCAAAAATTTCTTGAAGAAAAATTTACAGAACTAGACAAACAAGTGGTGCTACAAGAAGAGATACTTGAATTATTGCTAAGTTACATAAAAAGATAAAATTGTAACTTCGATCCTAGCAACGCTTCAGCCATTACTTGAAAATCTCCTAACCAAACTAAGCACAAGAGGTTAATAAAAATTACATAAATATCTTTAATATTTTGAAAATTAAAAAGTTTAAATGAAAATGGCTTTTTGCCATTTGTTCCATTGAGTTTCATGCAAAACCTCTAATCTTACAAAAAGTTTAAAGACACAAAAAATATTTGCTTCAACCCCAACACTTGGGCTTCTAAGGGAGCCTTAACCTCTCATTCTAACTGGATGCAGGTGTACCATTGATTCTTAATATACCAGTTATTATGGAGAATAACTTACGTTGTTTACTTTTTCAACTTACTCAGGAATTGTTCTGAAGAACTTCTGCAACACTTCAAACAGTTTTTGATAATTCCATCGCTTTGGTGTTTGAGTACTTCCCTTTAGAGCTTGCTTTGTTTCAAAATTCCTAA
Source organism: Acheta domesticus (assembly GCA_031308135.1). Classification (NCBI taxonomy): domain Eukaryota; kingdom Metazoa; phylum Arthropoda; class Insecta; order Orthoptera; family Gryllidae; genus Acheta; species Acheta domesticus. Next base: position 62,425,812 of record JAHLJT010009436.1, read on the forward strand.
AAGAAATAATACATCCATTTAAAATTATATTTACATTTTAAATGTGTTAATGTCTTTTATAAAAAAAATAGTTTATATTCCTTTTAACCCTTCTGGGGATAATTAATTATTTTCTGTAATTCTTTGCACAGCTCTAATTCATTTTCCCCTTTGACTCTGTGAAGGAAATCTTCAAACTTTTAGTAAGATAAGATGTCTAAAGACCATTGATTAATCTGACCCAAATTGTTACACCACCAGAGTTGGCAAACTGAAAATGCACAGTTAAAACGGATTTTTTAAAATTTTAATTATTAATGAGACGTGCCCTTAGAAATACATATAATTATGCAAAGTAAATATGTCACAAAGGTTACATGACAAGATGTGTATAATAAAAATACAAAAAGCTAATTAAATAATGATTATAAAATGCACAGCCCGATAAAAAATTGCCTCACAGCAAGTATCAGAGAATTATAAAAGTTGTAAGTAGTTGCATAAGAATTAATTTAAATCATAGAATTAAAGATGGCCGATACACTTTGGATCAGAGCCTAAAAGAAGTTTAAGGCAACTAACATTTTTTTTTCAAGTCATAATCAAAAACATGTGGGTGTTTGAAGAGAAGTGCGTTACTTGCACGCCAAAGACTTTGCAATCCTAAAAATGCCATATGTATGTTTTATGACATTTTCCATACATACTCAATTTTTCCATTCACCATTATGATGTACTGAATCACGCACTCTACTGAATACAATAATGAACATGAATTTGTGTTTGTAATAAATCTGAAAATAATACAAAATCTCAGTTTTCAAATCAAATTCCTGCTTTTCTACCCTGTTCTTTCAGGTTTTCTTAAACCCTGTTTTTCAAGGATTTCTGGCCACTCTGGTGAAATTTGGAAAGGTCATGAACAGATTGGTGTTCCATTTCTGAAATCTAACTCATATACCTGAAGGTTTTTTTTTAAGGACAGTCAAACTTGATATTGCCTTGTTCCTGAGTTCTCAGTTTTGTTTTCTTGATTTGTTTCTACCAAATAAGTAAAATTAACCATCACATCCTACAATTGCCGACGTTTTGTGATTGTTGACCTAAAATAATAATGCTGTGGTTGCAAGAAATCACAAGTGAGCTTCCAAAAGAAATCAGAGAAAATTCATCAAGATAAAATTACTAGAGAAAAATGTCTGTCAATTCTCAATCTGATATACCCAGAACTAGTGCAAGGATCTATTTGGAGTTTACACGTGAGCAAGAATATAAGTCTTAGTTTCAGAGTAAGATGTCCTTTATTTCTTTTGGTGTTCTTCTATTAGAGACGTGAGAAAATGATGAGCACAAGTTATTGTTTTATGTGTTTCGAGAGTGAGTGTGTCAGCAGAAGCTAGTGTGTGAGTGGGAGCTAGTGTGTGAGTGGGAGCTAGTGTGTGAGTGAGAGAGAGTGAGCAAGAGAAAGAGAGTGAGCGAGAGAGGGAGTGTGAGCGGGAGAGGGAGTGTGAGCGGGAGAGGGAATGTGAGCAGGAGAGGGAATGTGAGCGGGAGAGAGTGTGAGTGGGAGTGAGTGTGAACGAGAGACAGTGTGAGCGACTGCGAGAGAGTGTGTGAGCGAGTATGTAAGGGTCAATCCATTTTAAGAGGTCCAGCAATGGTCGCTCGACCATCTCGAAAAAATTTCATATTTTGTACATAAATTTCCTTATGTTTTGGTTGCTCAAAACCATCTTTAACTTTTTTTTATTGTACCTGGTATATAAATGGCGGCCATTTTTGTTTCGCGCCATGCGCCACTTTTCGCGTTCGCAGACATTTACTCTCTCTTAAATTGCTCAGCTCTCGGTTGCTCTAGCATTCTAGAATAAAAAGCATTCAATTCAGCATACTCTGGCCTACAAATGGAAATATTATTTACCTATTTTTTATGTTTTATGTGGGAAATATTTGCAACCAAATCTATGGAACGCGAATGAACGAAATTCGATTTTTAGAGAGTAATTTTTCAAAGAAGTAATAGAATCTAAGCCTTAATTTTTTCTGAGCTTCTACACTCAACGGTATAGTTACTTGTTGTACAATACCATTGGTATATAACGTACCCCTTCAAAATTACATCCTCTTGAAAATTGGAATTTTGTATTTTTTCCTATTTTTGAACTGTAATATCTCTGTTGGGGGACCAGATAAAAATCTAAAAATTACACACATGCTAAACCGTTATCATACCAAACTTCAGTAAAAATTACAACTTTTAGATTTAACTCCAAGTATTTTTTAAGAAATTGAAAACTTACAAAAAAAAAGGCTTCATTTCCCCATTGAGGATACTTTGTGCCAAGTAGTAATCACTTTATTTTGAAGCTATTTTAAACTAAAATCTACATTGATTTAAAATAATTAATTATACTTAATAATTAATATACATAAAAGTGGCCTAATATATAATTTTCAATATTACGTATACTTTACTCTAAAACAAACTTACAATTTGACATCTACGTCCGTAATTGAAAATATGGTAATCTTGATTTTGAAAGCTGAACCGCTTAAAACAAAAAATATTTATAAAATACAACAAATAAATAAATTCAGCGTTTTGTTTATGTTTTTGCGTTTAAATTTGCCATTCTGCTTACCATTTCTGAATGTTTCTGCAGAAATACGGACGGTCGCACCGTATTTCTTCGTGAAAATAACGTGACTGAATTAACAGAAAATGCAAGAGAATCAGCGGATATTAGACCAGAGCAGTTTAGGAAAGCAGAGTAGAAGCTACTGCCAAACTTGACTCCGCGCCTCTGATTATTTCTTAGAATATCAACAACCGAAGATTCGTGTATCTGACAGAACCAACACGGTGGGCCGAGGATTTAACACACTTTCTAGATCACACAGGCTTTTGAATCGTTTTCTATGAGTTTGTGGCTTGAGGGTTGTCTTCCCTTTACGTCAAAACGTGTTAATCTGTGCCTTTGTGCACAATTGTGTGACCGTTTATGAAAATGGAGTGTGATTGCTGTATCGGTGATATTACTAATGAAGTTGGCCATAAAACTGTATGATATTTTTCCTAAGGACATTACGTCAATTGAAGACTTTGATGTAGAGGAGAAAGTTTGTTTTCATTAAGGAATAATTGTGATCTCACATCTCTCTGTAAGTATCAAAAGATAAAATACGAACAAAAATTTGATCTCTTTGGCCGGTCTTTTTCAAATACTTACAAAAAACATAAAAATTCTTTATGAAAAGCTTTGACAGAAATAACTTTGGCTCGCACAACATTCGCACAACTAAAAAGAAAAAAACTTTTTTGGACAATTTTATATCAGGGAAATGATTGTGTCCATAATGTTATTCTAAAATTCCTTAGCGATCATTGCATCTAAGGAGTACTGTGCGACTGTTCGTATCTTTGCAGAAACATTCATAAATAGTAAGCAGAATGGCAAATTTAAACGCAAAAACATAAACAAAACGTTGAATTTATTTATTTGTTGTATTTTATAAATATTTTTTGTTTTAAGCGGTTCAGCTTTCAAAATCAAGATTACCATATTTTCAATTATGGACGTAGATGTCAAATTGTAAGTTTGTTTTAGAGTAAAGTATATGTAATATTGAAAATTATATATTAGGCCACTTTTATGTATATTAATTATTAAGTATAATTAATTATTTTAAATCAATGTAGATTTTAGTTTAAAATAGCTTCAAAATAAAGTGATTACTACTTGGCACAAACTATCCTCAAGGGGGAAATGAAGCCTTTTTTTCGTAAGTTTTCAATTTTTTTAAAAATAATTCAAGTTAAATCTAAAAGTTGTAATTTTTACTGAAGTTTGGTATGATAACGGTCTAGCATGTGTGTAATTTTTAATTTTTATCTGGTCCCCCAACAGAGATATTACAGTTCAAAAATGTGAAAAAATCCAAAATTCCAATCTTCAAGAGGATGTAATTTTGAAGGGTTACGTTATATACCAATGATATTTTACAACAAGTAACTATACTGTTGATTGTAAAAGCTCAGAAAAAAATTAAGGCTTAGATTCTATTACTTCTTTGAAAAATTACTCTCAAAAAATCGAATTTCGTTCATTCGCGTTCCATAGATTTGGTTGCAAATATTTCCCACATAAAACATAAAAAATAGGTAAATAATATTTCGATTTGCAGGCCAGAGTATGCTGAATTGAATGCTTTTTATTCTAGAATGCTAGAGCAACCGAGAGCTGTGCAATTTAAGAAAGAGTAAATGTCTGCGAATGGGAAAAATGGCGCATGGCGCGAAACAAAAAGGCCGCCATTTGTATACCAGGTACAATAAAAAGAGTTAAAGATGGTTTTGAACAGCCAAAACATAAGGAAATTTATGTACAAAATATGAAATTTTTTCGAGATGGTCGAGCGACCAATTTATTAAATTCTGGACCACTTAAAATGGATTGACCCGTAAGCGAGAGTGTGTGAGCAAGTGTGAGAGCATGAGCGAGTAAGAGAGTGAGCCTGTGTGAAAGAGAGTGAGAGAGCGAGTGTGAGACGCAGAATGAGTGAGTGTTTGTGTGTAAGAGAGAAAGGGTGAATCTGTGACAGGGTGAGAGAGAAAGGGTGAGTGTGTGAGATACGGTGTCAGACGGTGGGAGAGGGCGAGTGTGTGAGTGCGAGTGAGAGTGCTAGAGTGAGTGGTGTGAGAGGGTGACTGGTGTGAGAGAGGGTGAGTGGTGTGAGGGAGGGTGAGTGGTGTTAGAGAGGGAGAGTGTGTGAGAGAAAGTGAGCGTGAGAGAGGGTGAGGGTGTGAGAGGGAAGTATGTGAGAGGGTGAGTATGAGTGTGTGTGAGAGAGGGCAAGTATGTGAGAGGGTGAGTATGAATGTGTGTGAGAGAGAGCAAGTATGTGAGAGGGTGAGTGTGAGAGAGGGTGTGTGTGTGTGTGTGTGTGTGTGTGAGAGAGGGTGAGTGTCTTTGAGTGAGTGTGGGTCAGAGTAGGTATGTATCTGGTAGTGTGAGACTGAAAGTGTGTGAATGTGAGAGAACGCGTGTGTGTAAGAGAGCGTGTATGTGAGAAAGATTATGAGAGGGAGTGTGTGTGTGAGAGCATGCGTGTGAGAGTGTGTATGTGTGTGACAGAGAGCATTGTGTGTGAGAGAGAGAACGTGTGTGTGAGGGAGCGTGTGTATGTGTGTGTGTGAGAGAGCGTGTATGTGTGTGTGCGTGTGTGAGTGAGAGAGCATGAGTGAGAGTGGGAGAGAGCGTGTGTGAGAGTGGGAGAGAGCACATGTGTGTGTGAGTGTATGAGGGAGAGAGTGGGAGTTAGTGAATAAGAAAGAGAGGGAAAGTAAAAATTCATGGGGCCCAAACAAAGTGTTAGGGTAGCATCTCCAAAAAATTTCTTTACAAATGCATAAAAAATATTGTTATGTAACTGTTATATTACTTATTATTTATCAGTGTTTCATTTCATATATTCAACCCATCATCCATTGGTAAGTTTTAAATGAAACTGACACATTTATTGCTTCTATGAATTTCTTTCATTTCTTCACCAGATTTCACTTCACATTCTATATTAATCGTAATCGTAAATATATAAATCGTAAAATCGTAAACTCCATATTCTATTTAAGAAAACATCATTGAAATTGATAATAAGAGTAAGGTAATGTTTTAAGAACCCATGTTTTGCATGTATCTATTTAAATTACTTTAGAAAGGCTGCCGAATTTTTTGAGGCATGAAAATAGTAATTGTTAAGAAGTTATGCTAATTGAAGAATGTTTACTTCAGAAAGTATTATCGCTCTTACAATAAGTGTTCTGATATCTATAGTATACATATCACTGGGTTTATGGCTTGTCCAACTGCAATACAGCTGCCAAAGCTGGGCCCAAGGCACAGCCTACTCTGTGGATTTTGTCATCCAGTTAGTATACAGATCACTGCCTCCACAAGAGAACATGTAGCATCATTCGACTGTATACATCTTTCTCTCATAATCATGATCCTCATGATCCAGGTAAGTTACGCAATGTATATCGAGTTCCATATCAAAAGCAATAATATATCAATAAAAAATAAACACATTTACAAGCTTGATTACGTCTAAAAAATCAGGACTCTCAAGTAGAGTTGTACATCAATTTATTTCATGATCTGCAATCAATTAACATGTATATCTCCACTTGAAAATCTTGATTATCCACACATAACTGACTATTTAAATGCACTCCTATCAAAAGCAACCAGTTGCACTTTCATGGTTTTCATATGGTACTGATTATATATAATGAGAAAATCTGGGATATTTTGTTTGACGAATTCTACAGAATTACATTGTATTAAGTTGAAAAAAATGCTCTTGAGCACGCTTTACTGAACATCAGTATTGCTCCATATAAAGTATAAATGAATGTACTATCGAATACTTCCGATGAAAAAGAGTAAAATTGGACTAATACTGCTATACAGTCAACCACTAGCATTAATTATATGATTAATAGAAGAGATGCTTATGCTAAATGAATGTAATAATTATACCTAAAATTACGAAGTTCTGGATGTTAAGCAAAAAACATCAAACACATTGCTCATTTGCTGCAGCAATAGTATAACTCAAAAAAGCTTGATTTGGAGAAGATGCTTTTGATATTTCAAATTCACATATTAATACAGCAACCATTTGTACACCACTGAACCTCAAAAAAGGAGATCAAGCTCTAATTTCTTTAAATTCAGTTGTGTAAAATTTTGAGTTATTCCATTGTTTCAAGAAGTGAGCAACATAAACATACAATGGCCAGGGTAAAGTATTTATGACAATTTTAGATTTTCTCAAGATTCACCATCACCTTTAACAAGTAAAGAGAGTATGTTAATTTGCTCGGAACATTAAAGTTGAAAAGCTGTCAGTTAGCACTTTTTAATTATACAAATACAGATACTAACATGGCTTTTGAGGTGAAATTAGAAATTCCTGGTTTTGATATTTCAATAGGAGTTAAACCAGAAGCAGACGAACTATTAGCTCTTTTCTCTCCAAACACTTCTCTTTGTTTAGCTTCGGCAACAAGGCTGGGGCCGTCCTTCCTTTCAGACACCTTATCACCTGTAGCATGACTGGCACCCTCCCCACTTGTCAGGGATTCTCTACTTTCGCTGACATGATTAGCAAATATTGGGAGTGTAACAGGTTCTGTAGTTCTCAAACCCGAAACAGATTGGCCACCAGTTACATGATCAGGTTGATCACTTCTCAAGCCACCAACAACAAATTCAGGTGGCCAAGATCCAGTAACTGTACTATTTGTATTCTGCAACAAACAAGAAAAAGTTTGAAGGCATCCATCTTTTAAATCAAAGTAGCATCGAATAATTTGATGTTGTTCAGTAAATTTTATAACATAAATATTTTAAAAAACTGAAAGCTGAACTGAAAAGCTGTCATTTATTTTAAAAAACCTTAATGTGAAATTGGATGGGGGGGAGGGATGTCAAATTTGATTGGCTGTTTCTGCCCATTCATCAGTGAATGACACTTTGTTATTCTGTAAATTATTCAACTCTGGATGTTTGCGATGTTGACGGCTGACGGTTTCATCCAATTGGGAGCTTATACTGCGATTTATTATACACTGACCCTGGCAAGTGTTGGATATTATAACATCATGATTGGATGAAACCATCAACAGTTGATACCTGCCAGGGGCAAAGTTGAATAAATTGTATATCGTATAGTATCAAATAATAAATTCCAACACTGAGACCAAATGAGGCAATGTGACGGAGTACCATGTGGCTCCCAAAGCAGCAAAAAGTTTTCAAGTGTTCAGCATTTCTAATATGATGGGAGCAAGGATGATGTATTATGGAACGTTGCCAGTGATTATAAAAGTTACATTGCATCAGGGTGAGGGTGGGGGTGGGGGACATTCCAGGAGCAATGGAGATTAAATTTAACATCAACTTGTATACTGTGTGCATTTGTGATAAATAAAAGTTCGGTTTAGGCATAAAATTTTGCTTTTCTTCCAATGATTTTTTAAAATTTATTTACTTATTCAACGGGATGAACCCCTTTACAAAAATTAATACATAGTATAACACAAAATAATTAGACAATAAAAGCAGCAAAATAAGCATTGTCATAATACGTGAGTAAAATAAAATATTATGGGTCAGATGCAGACAAGACTTTCTTCAAGTGCGCTTTAAAGTGCATTTAGTTAGGCTCAAAGAAGTCCAAAATATTACAAAAATTATTCGTAAGTTTACAGTTTCTGTTAATGGTATTGTTGGTAGCGTAATTGGATCTACAAAATTTAGTACTAAACAATATTTGATTTCTGGTAAATCTCTTCGGAATACAGAAAAACAAATTAGATAAAATTTCACTACAATCAGTTAGGTTGTTAATGACACTGTACAAAAATAACAAGTCATTATAGTCTCTTCTGTAGGATAACGAAGGAATATCGAACATTTTGCAGTCTAGGGTATAGACATGGCAGAATCTAGACAAGGGGGTGTTGTTTACATATGCAATCTGACGAAGGAATCTGTCCTGAACTCTCTCAATAGCATCAATACAAAACTGTTTGTAAAGGGACCAGATCACATATGCATATTCCAATGAAGGAAAAATACTAGAACTTGAAGGTTTTCATTTTGTTAAAGTTGTGAGTGTTTCTCATAATGAAACTCAAGAGTTCTCAATGCATTGTTGGCGGTCATAGAAACATGTAAATTGAAATTCAGTTTGCTCTCAAATATTACTCACAGATCTTTGATATTATCAACAGTTATCAGTGAACAACCATTCAAGGAACACTAATAATGTATGGGATTATTACGACAAGAAAAAGTTATGGCAGTAGTTGCATCGCATTAGCAGTGCACCACAGATTCAAGTTATCAAATATCTTGCTACAAATGCCGAGCATCGTTCACTTCTGAGATCTTGGAGTATATCTTGGTGTCACTGGCACATAATCAGGCATGACTACAGGAAAAAACAGATGGTAAGTCATCAATAAATATAATGAAGAGAATAGGAATCAAATGAGAACCCTGACGTACCCCTGATACCACCGGAAAAGAATTGGAAAAAAAGCCATTTATAGACACACACTGTGTTCTACCAGTCAAATAAGAACTTACACAGGACAAAAGAGGTTCATCCACACCCATCCTGGACAATTTGCGAGTCAAAATGGTATGGTTAACTCTGTTGAAAGTTTTAGTAAAGTCAGTACAAATTGCATCTACAGTAAAACCCCTTTATAAGAGACACCTGGGGGAATGGAATTTTGTCTCTTATAAGCGGGAACTCTTATAAGTGGGAAATGCGTTTTTGACTTGTTTAATGAGGTGTTACCATATTTTTAGTGGATTAGTATGATTTGTACACTTATTTTAAACTGGAGGAAACATAAATTAGTTGATTCCAGAGCCCATTTAACCAGATCTATTGAGTGAACTTTATGACACTTAAAGCATATGTGCTCATATGTGAACAAACATTATGTGAACAAACCACCTCTAATGTAAATATTGGCATGAGAGTTATAAAAAAGTTACATTTGTGTAATTTTTGAAAAAACAAATGAATAGAGCAAAATGATGTTAAGAGACTTATAAAGTACTTTTGTAACATCATATCAAAAGTTTAAAGAAAAAATTTGGAGCTGTTTTTGGGAAAATCTTGTTTTTGTAAATGTTTATTACTTCACTCGATATTATGTGAAAACTTTTTTTTTAGTACACAACATTAATGAAAGACCTAATTATGGAGAAAAAATTTTATTCTAAGAAAAAATTTCTATCTTTAATTTTGTAGCTATAGAAAACACTGAAAAAACTGCAAACTTTTTCAATTTTCGAAAATTTAGAGTTAACAGTGAAAATCCTAACAATGTCACCACTATAAGTGAATTTCACTCTATTCTTACAAGAAATTTAAAGAAAAAAATTGGAGCTATTTTTGGGGAAATTTTGAAAATGCCCCACAGGCTCCATGTACAGTACCCACAAAAATTTGTTTTTTCAAAACCGCAGAGTTCCGAGCGGAAACAGATTGATCGCGGAATATTCATTTTTGAAAAAAAATGTACGAATAGTTTTGGCGCTAGTGTTATTCACGGACGGACGAAGGGAAGTTTTGAAAGAAAAAAACAAACCGTTTTCGGTATCAGAGGACCCCAAAACATGTATTCTTTTTAAATCTCGAAGTCGATTTTCTGCAGCATTAGATTACTTTATCTATATTACGTATATATGTATGTATACGAGAAAGTAACAATTGGAAACACAGGTCAAAACACTAAAAGCAAAATACTGTGATTTATTCAACTCTGCCTCTGACAGGTATCAGCTGCTGACGATTTCATCCAATCGGGAGCTTGGAAGTCACCATCGTGACGTCACTGGAGACACAGAAGCTTCTGATTGGATGAAACCGTAACAGCTGATTACTTCTAGGGGCACAGTTACAAAAGTCGCACTATATGCGTCTTCCTTGCCAAAAGACACGAAGCTTACTGAATGAGCTTTCTTCACGAGAACTTCGCACACCTCTCCCCCCCGCCACTGGCACTGGGTTGCGAACCCCTGCTTCAGCCTATTTTAAGCACGTGCCCCAACTGTTACCACGCTGATGAAATTCCTGAGTCACCTGGAGGAAAATTCCACGCTTTGTCCCTTACAAGCGAGAAGAAACGCATGGCGGGGAATAAAATCTTGTCCACTATATGCGGGAATCTCTTATAACGGGGTCTCTTAAAAGCGGGAAATAAATGCATTGTTTATATACAACTGACCTCGGGACCGTGAATTTTGTCTCCTATAAGCGGGATTCTCTTATAACGGGGTCTCTTATAGCGGGGTTTTACTGTACTTGGTAACCATTCTTAAATGCATCGGCAATAAAGCTTCTAAAAACTGTCAAGTTTGTAATAGTTGATCTGTGGCTCCTAAATCCATGCTGACTTTCAGAAAGCAAATTCTTGAAATTCAGCATGAAGAATTTAGTTACCAGCTTTTCAAACAATTTTGGGATAGCACTGGGGATAAGAGACTGGACACTAATTCACAATGTCACCCCTTTTTATGAATAGGAATCGCTCTACTGAATTTTCACGACATAGGTAAAATATCAATCCGCAAAGATTGATTAAAAAGTATTCAAAGCAGTCACGAAAGTGAATATTTACATTCATGTAAGATGATGTTCGGTATTAGGTCAGGGCCAGCTCCCTCGTTAATATTCAGATTACCAATTGCTTCAAAATCATCTGCCATGTTAATATCAATAGAACGAAAGTCAGTCATGCAATTAGAACCCAAATCAGAAACAATTGAGTAATCTGGTAAGTTACAGATGGAGAAATTGTTTACTGAAATAGTGAAGAAGGAAGCTGTGCATTGCCCATCAATTTCATGATTTTCCTCCAGGTGCAAGATAATTTATTCCATGTGGTAGTATTTCTGATGTGTCTCCAAAAACCCCAAGAATCATCAGCGATGCACAATTCAGTCGAAGTAATACATTTTTTACAGACTTCTCTTTGCAGCAATTTTCACTCAGATCTTATTCCTGAAAATTTGTTTATAGGGCCTTAGTACTTTAAGTATTACATTGTTTGTGACATTATTTCTTTTCACTTATCTAAGTTTTCAATTCAGCGTTATACCATGACAGATAGTTTGAATCACAAATTATATGTTTCGGAATATAAAGATCTATCAAAAAATATAAAGTGTCATGAAACTGATCTACATTATCATTAATATCACAATTTTTAAAGCACAAGTCCCAATCAATACAATTTAGACAATAAAGTGTAGAACAATAATCTCCCATCCAAAAGTGGTAAACCACCATTGGTAGCATTGAAGAAGATGAAATGATCACCAATGGAAGCTCAAAAACCAGAGCAGAATGGTGTACATCGCACGTTAACAGGGCATCAATACATTCTGTGATAACAAGGGAATTGTGGTTGGATAAAATTAAGTTGAGCTGTGAACCAAGTGAGTTCACAAAATTATTGTGCTGGTGAACATGAGGATGAAGACAGTACTCTGGATCCATCCAGAAGATCATTCCAACAGACCCCAGGAATATTAAAGTCCCCAGTAATCAGCAAGGATTGAGGTCGACATGACTCAAGAACTCCCAGAAGACACTCAGCATAGATGGCACATTTCTCAGAACCGTATGCCAGAGCCGTCAACCGTCCCCTTTTTTAAGAAAAATCTCATGTATAAGCCGCACCCCTATTTTGCAAGTTACTTTTCAGGAAAAAAAGTGCCGCTTATACATTAGCAAAAATGGTACATCCTTATTAGTACATTTCTTTGGTGGGACTCAAATTTACAATGAATTTCATGTTAAGCGAGTTCATACTGATGAGGGTTTACTGAATGAAGTATTTTCATTCAGTATTTGGAACTGTCAATATCCTAAAACCCTTAGTAGTTCTTATTAACACTTGCTACCATATGTGTGGGTGTTCTTATCAACATTTTTAACGTCAATATGTGGAGATTCCCTCAAGCATTCTAGGGTGAACAAAATTCTTGGGGTGTATTGCTGTTTGTCAGAGCAAACTGTGGGTACAAAGTGAAGAAAAGAGGCTTAAAAACAGAACATAATGCCTTGACCACAAAAGCAAATTAGGGTCACTATAGAGCAGAAAACATAGAAATAAACAGATGATAGTATTTATCTTCCCTCTCTAGCAAGGGCATGAAGTGAGCGAGTCAAGTTTGCATGAAAAGTGGTCTTGCAATTTTGCAATTCCTCTGCCTAATGGTGTCTTTGGGTTTATTATGTAGTGTTTGTTGTGTTGAGTTATGATCTGAGGCTATTAAGAATAATGAATGAGTGTGCAAGACAAGACCATGTTCAGCAGAATCCTTAACCATGCTAACTCGAATATTACTTAGTGCAAACAAATAGTTTTAAATTTCAAAAGGAAGAAACTTTTAAGGACAGTGATGTTTCGTTTGTCAAAACATTAACTGATGAGAATTGCTTACCTCACTTGAATTCTGAATATGGCCAAGATGATTACTGTGAGTAGGTGACATCGTTCTTGGGAAATTACTGAAGGTGTTTGGACCATTAAAGGTGTTTGGATCTGAAAAATTGATAAAACAATGTTATTTAACAGGCGAGTTCAAAACATGCACTTCTAAATCTATGTAATTCACTGATAAACTGGTTTCAATTTAGCTTAGTCATCATTCAAGTTTACACCTAATCGATCTATAATAAGTTTTTACAAGAATAAACAAAATGCCCCCTATAGAAGGATCAAAATTATACCAAAATCGGAATAGGAACAGGAAAAGTGAGAGTGAGAGTGAGGGAGAGTGAGACTGAGTGAGAGGGAGAGAGAGAAGAAGAAGATTATGATGATGAACAGTGCACACAGTTTAATTCACACCATACAATTGCAATAAACTGATCCTTATGTAGAATTTAAAGTTGGTAGGAAGAGGCAAGCAAAATAGTGTATAGAGGAAATTATAACTTTTGTTGAGAAGAAAACATTCAAGTTGCTTTCCTTTGAAATCATAAAAACTCAAGCAAAAATTATAAGCTGCTAAGAAGAAGCTGCTAGTCTTTCAAAGCACATCTTTATCATATAAATAGTAGAAAAAAATAGCTTTCAATTGCATTGGGTTCTTATCACCTATGTTTGCACCATTCCAAAAGTTAATAGGATTACGTTAAAAGGAACAAATGAACTTTGATATGGACATGAGCAACAAAATGTACATTCAAGAGGCTAGAATAGGAAATGACTGGCATTAGAACCAGTGAAGAAAAAAGTGTACAAGTTTTGTATTGGGACACATGAGTAATTTTTGTGCTTAGGAGTGTAGGAAAATAGGCAGATTATTAAAGAAACAACAATGTAATAAGTGTGCAAAGTGACAGCCAGTGGCAATAAGTGGTGTGCATGACAAATGAACTGTGTGTAAACAGTAGCAAAGAAACAGAATTCAAGAACTTTCCGGCAGGAAACATTTAAAAGGTGGGTAATATGACTTGGAGGAGGAGAATGTGTTTGGCATGATGAGTGTCAAACATGTAGCTGGTAGTGCAGTTTGTTGTAGGAATAATTTGTGGTTGAGTTGTTGTACAAGTGAAAAGAGTAATTGAAGGTGTGTAGAAGGAGACAAATTAATTCAAACAGGGAATGGATTTTTAAAGATGATAGTAGCAAAATTATTATCTCAAATTTAAAACATTACGCAGAACACGATATTTGAACTTCCTACATTAAATAACTCATGTAGGAAGACAACACTGTGCCAAACTGAAATGAAATTCATAAGAGAATCAGAGGTAGCATGGCTATGAGAAAGTAATAGTCAGGCAAATGATGAATTGTGTGAATGTGTTGTAAATATAGAATGAAAGTCAGGATTATATTGTATTGTTATAGTGGTTATTTGTGTTTCTTTGTAGCATCAACAGTGAAACTAAGATAGTGGGTGTGATACGTAATGGTAAAAGCAAAATAGCAATTATATCTCTGAATGAGTTTTTACTCAAGAAGTTAAAAAAAACGTTGAGAAAATCCTGTGTAAACTTTCTAAACTTTAAATCCCATCAGGACAAGTCTGTCAACCTCAATATTATAAATTTTTCTTAGACCAGTGAGTGATTTCACTCCAAAACTTAAAAGTCAGCTATGATAAATTGTGAAATTGTAAGAAAATAATGAGTTGGGCTGAGGTCAACCAAAAACTTGAATTGAATAAATAAGTAAATAGAATAAGGAGTAAGAAAGGAATCACGGGTCTAACAAAATATGATCTTGAAATTACATAAATTCAAAAAATAAAAAGCATAAATCACTTCCTTCAAAATCACAACTCTTAAAACAACAACAAAAACAATAACATTCTCACTGTTAACCCGAGAGAGGTGGCATGAGGTCTCTTGTGACCCCTGCATATTTTTGTGAGTCAGAAGCTTTACATTTCATATACCTTTCACCACATTCTTTAGCTTTTTTCTGAAACATTTTCAAAATTTTATATGTAATAATTCATTTATAAATATTTGTGAAACCAATACAAACATCTTAAATTTCGTACTTTTTCTAAGTTGAGTTGATTGGCTTTGAAGCATTTTCAATAAATTGTTTGTTTTTATGTGAGACAATGTTAGAAAATGAAAGTTACTTAATTTTCTGATACCTTAGTCATTGAAATATTCAGGAAAATGTAAATGGAGACACTACATTAAATGAAAGATAAATGATAATTTTGCCTTTTATTTGTTTCAATTCTTCATTTGCACGTTTGTTTATAATAGTGCATTAAGTTAATACGACCTTATAAATGATTGATTATTATTAAAATAACTAATTTCGCACTTATTTCTTGCTAAATATAATTTTATAAAGAAATAACCTAAAGGGGTCAGAAATGACCCTGCGCCACCTCTAACGTAACACCAGCAACTGCCACCTCTCCAGGGTTAATGTAACAATATAAAATAGCATTACAAAAAACATTAAAGGATGGCTTGGTAAGAACTTTTCAATGTTAATAGGGAAGTAAAGAGTCAGTTTTACAGCAACTGACATAATGAAGGTTTGGAATGACACATTTTCTTCTTTTTCAAAATAACAACCAAGTCAAAACTATAAGAGTACTATGAGAAAACAAAATTAAATTTTATTACAAAATGCTACTTACAGAATGGTGCCCTATAGCTAAATGGATTAGTTGCTCTAATGCTAAATGGGTCTTGATTAGAGTGATTCTGCATCCCAAGCGTCGAATTTGTGTAGGAAGATAATGTCTCCGTGTACTGTGAATTATTTCGAGAGGCATTCGTTGTGTTTTGGCCATTCATAGAACCATTTTTCTGACGAATGTATTCCATAGTAAAGCGCAAAACATTATTCATATCTTGTAATGGGTAATGAGGTTCTGTTGGTAGATCTGCCAATTCCAACTGAAGAAGAAAGTCGGAACTCACTTTATTCTTCAATTGCTGAGACAGTATGTCATATTGAACCTGAAATAATGGAAAGGAATTGATTTTTAAGAAAGGTGACAAAATTTCTACAGTAAAATTCCCTAAATCATCCATGTTTGAAAGAAAATTTTCCTTATCATAAATCATACAAGTGTACACTCCAAAGATATAATCTTCTCAATTAACATCCATAAAAACAGTAATATCTGTTTTGAATGAAACCATTTTTAAGATTATTTCTTTTATTTTTCATGCATACATGAATTTTTTGATGCTCAGCCTACTTAAAACTGAATCGACCACTCTGCCTAGTAAATTTGTAAGTCATAAGTCAATCCAAACCACATTTTTCTTTTGCCCTAATTATGATGCAATTAAGTTTTTAAACTTTTTCATTTACATTATGTCCCAGTTTTTGTATATCTGCTTAGGTTTTAATACAATTGAAAATGGTCTATAGCAAACTGCACTCATACGAAACATTTCGTAATAACCAATGTGCTTTTGGTTTGTTTGGTTTGTTTACTCATTGCTAAAAATAATAAGCCACAATGGGGCCAATAAACAATCTAAGGGCTACAAGTTTGATAAAGATGGCAGGATTCATGAATTCATGTTTTTTTGCAAGTAAAAAACAGAATATTCTCTTTAAAGAGTACTTTTTTGTTAATGTTTTTGGGGTCTGTATTTACAATATTTCTTTTCATTACTTCAGTTTGTGCACAGGTTTTCATCAGTCTTTTTCAAATATATTAACAATGAAAACTGAGTTTCCATTGTATAATATTAGAAATTAACAAAAGACATTGTTATAAGAATCTATGGTAAATTTTCAGATAAAAACCAGTAACAGAGCCCTTATTCAAAAATATACAGGAGCTTACAACAGAATTAAATGAAAGATAACAAAGAAACGAGTAGGTGAGAAACAATAAAGATCTACCATCCTGTATCCACTACTCTCCCAGATCTACTTAATTCACGATTTAAGAATGGAAATACAAAAATCAAGAAAGAATGAAGAAAAATAACCACAAATTATTGTCAATGTTAGTTGCAGATGACCAAACAGTGATAGGACACAGAATACACACAACAGAAAGCACCTTTCAAATTGAGAAAATATGTAAAGAAAACCAAATGAAAATACCTAGCCAAAACTGCTAACCTTCTATGGAAAAGATAATCTTTGAACAAAAATTACTATTTTTTCTCAACACAAAATTCAATAAAAGAACAAGTTACTACTTTGGATTTTAACAAAAGAATGCAGAAGAAAATATAAAAAAAATATACTAGAAACAAATGGACACTTTGACATAAGAGACACTTTGGACATAAGAGAAAAGAAACAATTGTGGAAATTCATTACATCGAATCAAAAACAATTCTAAAGTATTGTGATGTGCCCTCACTTTAATACATAATAAATAGTACCAATAAATATTTATTACTAATTCTTGACTATTTTGAAAGGATTAATCTCTACTTTTATCAATGTTATTATTTATTTCATTTCCTCAGCTCCTAAATCTTCTGAATATTAAACCATTATTATCTGGATTCTACTTTTATTACTGCTCATGGGTCTCGACATACAACATGTTCCCTTCTTACCTGTTGTACGTGGATGTGCAATTCTGTAGAGAATTACAATTCCTGGAAGTCCTCTTGATTGAAACCAATTATTGAAATGATGGCAACAAACTACAAATTATTGGCCTTTTCTTTTTCAAAATAATAATTTAACATTTATTATGACAATGTTACACTTTATACTGAGCTCATTAATGATATGATCTGATTTTTCCTATGTACAATAATTATAGTTCTGTATATTAAATTAAAGTTCTGTGGATTACTGTGATCATTGCATGCTATGATGATTTCTCAGACGAATTCCAATTCCTCTGGCTAGATACAGTTTGTGAGATGTTCTTGTTGATGTTCCTCCTATCGTAATTTTGCCTAACATCAAGCTAGGTTTGCAAAGGTTCCCAGAGTATTAAAAATTTTTTGGTAATTTCATAAAAATTAATAATTGCAAATGAATTATTCCATGAGCGCGACTTGCTCTGGCTGTGCTTCAGATGAACACCTACACGCGATTGTCTATTTTCAATCCTAACTGCTAAATATCATCCCTGTCTATAAAACTATCCTAACATAAGTCCCTTTCGAACACAGAATCTATTTTAATTTTAATTTCAACTTACAACTCGAAATAATATGGTATCTTTAACTTCTTAATTCATGCCACACTTAACATGTCAAAACTATTTATACATCACCTGCTTCCTTATAATTGAACTATTACCCTTATCTTAACTGAAAGATTACACTCATGCTGTTCAGTTGCTGCACCCATTCTATTCGACAACTAGTAAGAGTGATTAATTCAACATTTTCATAGAAGCACGACTTCCACTGCCTCCTTCATACATTCCTTATGTAATCCTCTCGGAGCTGTTCCTTCCCCCCAAATGAATAGCATATGTCCTTTAGCATGGAATATACTAACATGTTTGTCAGTCGTGTTAACAACTTGTATTCCTTGGCTCTAGCGTTCTATGTGCATACATTTACACTGTATCAATAATGTTTAATGCCTTTTTCCTGTACAAATAACACTGGGGTTTCTGGCTCATCACAGTATAGTTCTCATACGTGAATAATGGGCACCACAAAACCAAAAACCAAAAGTGTGGAAATAGCTCGGACCAAACTTTTAAGGTTGATTTTAGGTGTAAAAAAAAGAGACTAAATTCATAATAAAAAATTAGAATGAAAGTCGTAAAATCTGACGTGACGTTTCTGGCTCATCACAGTATAGTTCTCATACGTGAATAATGGGCACCACAAAACCAAAAACCAAAAGTGTGGAAATAGCTCGGACCAAACTTTTAAGGTTGATTTTAGGTGTAAAAAAAAAGAGACTAAATTCATAATAAAAAATTAGAATGAAAGTCGTAAAATCTGACGTGTTCTCAAAGAGCACTTTACTCTTTTACCCACGTTGAAGTAATTACTGAATAAAAAAAATAGATACACAAGGAACGTAGCTCGTGACTCAGAGCAAAGTCACTCGCCTTTCACCAAGGTGGTCTGGATTTGATTCCCAGACAAGCTTATGTGAAATTTGTTCCAACAAAACAAGTCTGCCAGCTGCACACAGGCTAGTCTAAGTCCTGTGAAGCATCCTAAACTTTACACTTGTCCTAATTCCTTCCAAATTCTGGTCGCTGGGTAGTGGAGCGACCCCGGAGTGCGTGTGAGAGGCACGTACACAGAGACACTACTTCAAGTCCTCTTCACAACTCCTGACACAACTCACAGAATACAGATTAAAGTATAAGGAGGAGATTATTCCATAACAGAGGATTACTCCATAAAACATGTTCTATGCCAAGTTCTTGGCTTAGAGGAACGTTATCACAGAAATAAAGTGACAGAGAGAGGAAAAGAGAGAGAAGAAAAAGAAGAAGTAGTATTACTTCACAAACCATGAAGAAGTGAATGACATATTTTTCTCATGTAGAAAACAATCTTTGTGATATTGAATATTTTATTTTATTTGTTTCAATAAAGTTTCAAAAAGTATGTGAGGTTACATCAGGTTTATCAGTGCTCCCATCTGGAGTGCCCATGGATAGATAAAAAAATAATTTATCAAATGGAACCAAGACCGTCACACAAATGGGCATGCAAATGACCTTCAGCCCGGTTCAATGAGCTGATAACAAGTGTCCAAAGATGGAAATAGGGGTTAGCAGACTTGATTAGAAAGCTGCTGATAGGACACAGCAAATGTGTTGACATTTCAAAAGAGCTATTCAGGTATTAAAATATAAAAACGTCACATTCTCTATTTATTTATTAACTGTCAAAAAACCATTAAAAACTGTATGAGATGCAAGGGGTTGAAGTGCAACCTACACATCAATTTACATTTAAACTAAAATCAGACAAATCTCATAAGGGGCCATCCATAAATTATGTAACACAAATTTCAAGTATTTTCAATACCCCCCTCCCCACCTTGTAATACACTTCCCTGTCTCTACGTAATGCAGAGTAACGTTGCCTCAGACCCTCTCCCTCCTCTTAAGCGTTACATAATTTATGGATGACCCCTAAGTTCTTTAACCATTGTCGATCTCGAAAAAAAAAAAAAAAAAGAGAGAGAGAGAGAGAGAGAGAGAGAGAGAGAGAGAGAGAGAGAGAGAGAGAGAGAGAGAGAGTTCTAACTGGGTACGATAGTAAAAAATATATGTTGGACAAGTTTTGATTTCAAATTCATAATTTAGAAAAATATTTGCAAAAAGCAAATTTGAAGAAAAGGAAAAAAAAGAAGAAAAAAGAAAAAGTAATTTTTAAGACCTTGTGGACTGAAATGTACTCTACACTTTCATGTGTCCTGTGCTCATACCTACCTACCAGCATGTCTACTTCCCCTCTCCTCAAAATGGCATAATCTGGTGTTCATTGGTAAGCACAAGCATGCTTTCAAGCAAATATGCATACTGTTTGACAGTGTTTCAAGACAATAAAGAAGAACTGCAAAAACTTGTTTTTAAATATTATGAAGAATCTTTAACCATCCGGATACAATAGAATAATATAATGAAGCAACATTTAACTGTCTTATAAATGACAGGTTCAAGTGTAAAACATGATAACCCACATGGAAGTGCTTAGTGACATTTTGGTTTAAGGGGTTTAATGACAACAACTAGGGGCATAAGAGCCGTACATTTTACTATTTGAGTATGACACTGCATGGCCAACAGACAGCAAGAATAGAAAATTAAAGTATTACAAAAACTACCATTCTGAGGGTTATAATTTTTTATGCTAAAGTCCTTCAAATATATAACACCTTTCAATAAAATCAGCATAAAAATTTAATCTTATCAAAAAACTGTAGAAGAGTTTTTTTAGTTCTGAATAATTGGAAAATGCATTTCATTAGAATTTGCAAAACTCAAGTTGTACTATATATGTGGTAAAATGAAAAGTGGTCACGCTTTAAAAAAATAGAATTAGCAGCCAAGTCTCACCTGAAGCAAATCTCTTGTTTCTTGAAGAGATACTGCAACACGTTCCCATGCTTCAATTGCTGGTTTTATTTCATCAGCACTAGATGAGTTGTCTTGAAACCATTGAAACATTACATTCATGCACTGCAGTCTTTCCTTACATTTAGCCAGATAACTGATAACAAAAAAATTGTAATCAGAACTATACTCACATAATTATTTGAAGTTGTAGCAACAATGATAATCCAAAGTGATAATACACAATTTGACAGCAAATATGATTAGAACAGAGTTTTAGCAAGGCAAGAATATGTGTTAAATTTCCGTGAACTCAAAAAATACATTCAAAATCCTCTCCATGGTTTAAAAAATACATTCAAAAACCACCTCCAGGTATATCCCCCAGTGGCACACTGCCCCAGCCACAAGAAGCTCAAATCTGCCAACATGCACATGGGTGTGCATGTGAGTGCTGTAGAAACGTGTAAGCATGTGCTTTAAAGAGAGGAGAAAACAATGATGAGGAAGGGAAGATTAAGCACAATCCTTGGCCGTTTGTTATTAGAAAACCACACATGCATTTGCCTGGTGATGGTCAGAGAAACCATGGAAAATTACCAATCAGAGCAGCCAACCTTAATTCTCTTCCAGGTAACGTAGCCCAGTCAAATCAGACCAATAGAGTAAAATATAATGTGGAGTTTTGAAATTTGGCATGACTGTTTATTGATATCTGCAGTACATCATAATAAAAATCTTGGAAGCTGAGAAATGAGCTGGGGAAGGAGGAGCTTTTTAAGGATGGTAACTATCGACTCTACACAAAATTATACCATGTACTAAAAAAAAACCATGTAGAACTTCCTACAAAAAAAGTTCTATCGATTTTTGTAATAAAATTAATATTTTTGCGGTTATGGAGTAAACAAAATACCTAAATTTAACACATCTAACATCATTTAACATTCGATCCTGAGGTTTACGCTATGTGGTTAATTCCTGTATCCTGAGCAATATATCTATTATTCAAAATGCTGGAAAAGAAAAACTACTGTACACATCAGTTTGACACTGATGACATCATGTAGTATTGTTTTTCCTCTTTAAGTCCGTTAGTACATTATTGTTGTTTGATTTTAAGATTGTAGTGCGAAAGGAATTCAAAAAACTCATTTATTTTTTTATTTTTGCAAAACGTAACAGTGTTACAAAATATGGGGGGAAAACAGAGTGAACTTCATCCCACAACAATACTGGCGCACTATAATTATGATGTTCAGATGAGTCTTTCTTTACAGGAAATTATATTTCACTGGTTTTCTCGAACACTGGTAATTGAGATAGTTCATCAATTTCATACCATTCTAAAAGAAAAGGAAAGTCCTGAATTTGAGAAGATTCAGCAATAGAATTCATTCACATTATTATCACTTTCCTCAGCATCATTCTCATAGCTCAAACTAGCCAAAAGTTCAGGAAGAAAATTGTTCTCCTCATTACAAGAATCTAATTCCAATCAATTACTTAAAAACTCTTGCATTTCTACTGTGAGAGTTGCTATGAATTTCGCATCTGTGTATGTCTTCTAAGTAGCAATTTTGAAACAACAACTGGAGTGAAACAGGGAGATTCATTGTCAGCCTCTGTTTAGTATGATAATAAATGTAATAATGAAAAAACTGGACATAACGGCCAATGTCGCCATGCACGTAAAACAAAGTACAGGATATGTGAATTACATTCTTTTAACAACCAGATCTAAGTCTGCCCTTGAAGAAATGTTCCAACACCTGAAAGAACAGTCTTTACATTATGGACTAACCATACACGATCAAAAGACCAAAATCATGAGATGTAAATCTGGCCCAACAAAACTGTATATTAGTATTGATAATATAGGCAAACGGCCCAAAAACTTTGTGTGTATGTTCACCTAATTCTTATCATTTTAAGTGTGTTAAATCCAAAAATAACATTAAAAATGCTGTATCACCCACCGTTTGCTCACATTTTAATATTTTCTTTGTATAGCTAGGCAAATGCAGCTCAGAGTATCTAAAACTGTATGAGATACAGGAAGTTAGAATGAGAAAGTGTTAGGGCGACAAAAAGGGTGGTTTACTCTTTGGTAAGATATTTGACAAAACAGTACCATGTTTGTTTTATTGGAGGCGCACATGTTTGCATTGTTGCTGATAAGATACTAGTTTAGCAGTTAGTGTTCAGTCACGGTTAGCCATGGTTGTAAGAACAGTCTTGGCAGTTTTTGTTATATTTGTGGTGAATTTGTGATTAAAACACTAATGGAACATTACGGACTTTGCTATTAATGTGTATTTTTGATACTTTGGAATTAAACTTGGTGATCAGGACAAATCTTGGGTGTTTCATAGAGTACATTATAATTGTATAGAAAACCTTTGAAAATGTTAAAAAAAAAAAAGGAGAAACCATCCTTAGATTTGCCACTCCAATAGTATGGAAGGAGCCAAGGAATCATTCAGATAATTGCTACATTTGTTGCATTGATGTTACTGGTTACAAATCAAAAAACAAAAAGAAATTCAGTCCCGTAACCAACCATCTGCAATTTGGCCAGTAGGCCATAGTTTGAATCTGTCTGTACCTGAACCACCAGTGACTACTGCAACTGTTAATATGGATAACATGTCAAGTGATGAATTCCCCTGTAATAAAGAAAAACTGTAGTTTTAGAGAAAATAAAATACTCTGCTCATGGATGGATGGTATGTGACGATTTAAAAATCATATGCATGCACGCTTCTTGGCTAGCAAAGTGGTTTTACTAAATTCCCATGTTTACTATGTGAATGGGATAGTATGGCACAAGATCAGCATTAGCCTAGAAAGAATTGGCCTTTAACAAAATCTTTAAACCCCGGGGAAAAGAACATTCTTCAAGAACATCTGGTAGATCAACAGAAGATTCTGCTGCCTCCATTGCACATAAAATTAGGTCTCGTGAAACAATTTGTGAAGGCCTTACCTAAAGATGGACAGTGTTTCAAATACCTTTGTGAAAAATTTACACAATTGTCTGAAGCAAAATTATTAAAAGAGGGAATCTTCGTTGAGGCTGATATTAGAAAAGTGATGTTTGATCTCCAACTTGAACTACATATGGCAGTAAATAAAAAAATTACGCATAGCGTGTTTTTAAATACGTTAATAAGTTCCTAGGCAACAAAAAGACCCAGACTATCAAGAATTTACAGTAAAATCTGTCTAAACTGGAATCGATCGCGACACAAAAAAATTCCGGTTTAGGGAGGTTTCTGTTAACATTTAAAGTATTCATGGAAGAAATCGCCAATAAATGAATATTAAACTTCTTCATACACAGCTTCCGAGTTGAAAAATACACACCTTACTGGCTGTATTCAGACTGCTTCCTGAATCT
Source organism: Acheta domesticus (assembly GCA_031308135.1). Lineage (NCBI taxonomy): Eukaryota > Metazoa > Arthropoda > Insecta > Orthoptera > Gryllidae > Acheta > Acheta domesticus. The sequence continues at coordinate 62,450,262 of JAHLJT010009436.1, forward strand.
TTTAACGCACAATGTGTCACAACCCAGAATGACGATGTTCTGATACCCAGGCATGGCCTTGCGCAATGTGTATCTGGTTGAGGGGTTATGATTTTCAACGCGGGGCAGGAAGCTGCATGGATAGAAGCCATGCCCATACACCTTCCCATGTACAGAGTCAGGTAAGAGGGAATCTACGGCCCCTACACCTTGAGAGACAAGTAACCCCAAGGTCAAATTCTACGCTGACAGCTGAAGCTCCTCTCCTTCAATATCCAGCTGCCACGACTAAATCATGTGTCATAGGGATAGAGAATTTTAAAACAAGCTTGCAGATGCTTTCATTTCATTAAGAAGATCTTGCGTCTCAATGCCAATTGCATTAAATTCACAAGAATTCCATTTTATAAAGATTTTCCCCCCTGCAGGACATGAAAATCCATTCTGTTTCCGCATTGGAGCGGTTCCGTTTTATGCTGTGTAAAATGCCATTTAAGTTCACAAGTGCTGGACAGGTTCCAGTTTCAACAGATTTTACTGTATTGCCAATATGCTGGATGCTTTCAAGAAATTGAGATGTTTAATTAGCCTCAAGATTTACTTTTTAAACATTTACAAAGCTTTCCAAACAATATAGGTGATGTAAGTGAAGAACAAGGTGAGTGTTTTCATTAAGATCTGAAAGTGATGAAAAAACATTATCAGGGATGCTGGAACACCAATATGATGGAAGCTGTTGGTCACTTCACTGAGAGAGTCAGCAAACAGCGCAGAGAAGAACATGCTATATCAGGGACTTTAAAGAACAGGGACAAAGAAAATAAATATCAATGGACACATAAAGCCTTTGTATAATGTAATTTTAAGAATATAAAGCCAACTTCTATGTTTAAATAAAGTTCTGTTGATATTTTAGAAGACATTTATTTTCCATTTTAATTGCATGTATAGCATATATTATCATATCTTAATAGACCAAATTCTCACTAAACTGTGGGTGATGAAGAGAAATAGAGTTCAGATGTGGATTCAGCACACAAAAAACTATTAAATTAGCTATCAAGATTTAAAAAGTTTTTTGAAACCCTTTTTTCATTGGCCAGTGTCATCTTCGTTATGAAGAAGTTAGTTCATTTAAATACATCGGGTTAAACATTGTTAATCATAATCATATGGAAGAGGATATTAAAGAAAGAATAGTAGCTGGTAATAAAGCCCATTTTGCCAAACAGTCTTTAAAAGTAAATTGGTATCTAAAAGTGCCAAGTTAAGACTATATGGCTGTAATGTGACAAGTAGCCATCTACGCAGCAGAAATGTTGGTCCTCAGAAAAGTTGACATTCAAAAGTTAATGATTTCTGAAAGAAAATCTTGAGGAGGATTTTTGGACCAGTTAAACAGCCAAATGATATTTGGAGAACAAAATATAATACAGATTTGGATAACCTAATAAAACACAAAAATATTATTAATCATATCATATCTTGAAGATTAAGTTGGAAGGGACAAGCCTACAGAATTAATCATGATAGGCTAGTACAGAAAGTCCTTGGATAGAACCCTATTACAACCAGAGTTAATGGAAGACCGAAGACAAATTGGAAAGATGATGTCATAAATGATTTCAAGACAATGAAAATAAGAAACTGGATCGTGAAAGTGAACAGAAAGGAATGGAAGGCCATTAGTTGAACCCCTCGCCTGTGCCTGTACAGTCCACCCATGTACGGCAAGGTAGATTTCACTGGAAAACTCGGGGTTATTCTGCACTAACACTTCAGTGCGTCAACACAGCTTGGGACTTCCAATTCATCAGTGTGTAAGAACCGTGGTAAAGAGAAACAAATTTTGCTGAAAGAAGATTTAATGTGAATGTCATAAAAGTTTGCAAAGGACACATTTCATTCAACGATAATGGAGTAAGTTCATGCACAAATGAATAAACGTAAATTTTGAGAAAAAGAGCTCTTAAAGTTGAAGTCAAACTATTTTAAATTTGTCACAAAAATTACAAAATGTTGCCAAAGGAGATATCATTCATGGGTTTAAATTACTTACAACAAAACAAATGAGAAACATCTGTAGTTAGAAAAGGTGACAGATGCCTGTAAAATATCAAGTTAATTTGCCTTATTAAAATAAACATTAATATTATTATTAAATGCCTGAGTTTTTCAATAAACCCAATCCCGCACCCCAATTCCAGAAATAAATTTCCAGAACAAATTAGCTCTGATTGGACATAATCCATGCAGTAAATGTAAGTTTAAAAATCAGTCAGGCCAAACAATTACTGAAGATTCTTACAAATATTAAGAACATGATTTGCAATAGCTATAACTGGAATGAAATTGAATCACCACTTATCCCAGAACGTAAATAAAGACTTAGAAACATAAATTGACAAATCTAACAGCAGAAGGTTTTCACAGCATGCCATAAACATAAGCACAAATACGTAAATGTTTATGTGAAATTAAGTAATATAAAACAATGGAATTGGGAGAATGGGAATTCAGTATAAATAAATATTGGGATTAGGAGAAATATAGGAACATTATTTTAAATGATTGTTGATGAAGAAAACTTTCCATTAGCCATTTTTACACATGCAAAGTTTTAAAGCAACTAAACATTGGATAAATGGATTACAAATCTTCAATTAAAGAAGACAAAGCAATACAAAGAAGCATTCTTAAAAGACATGGAAATTACATCCACATTCTGCTTTATGAGACACCTTACCTATCCAGTTTGAATTCACCAAATAACTTCCTGGTTGTCAAAACTTGTTCATTTGCTCGCCTCAGTTGGTTTTCCAAACGATTGATAGTGTTGGCTTGTTTTTCCACTTCTTTGTTAAGTTCAGACATTGTTTCTCTGAAACAAGCAGTAACTTTTAAATTTCCAAAATTCAATATATCTAAATTTCTTAGAGAAAGAAAAGGAAACCTTTATATTTAAGCCAAATGGGCAAAAAGTGCAATTCATTTACATTAATTCTATATTTCATAATCATATGAATGATTTCAAATTTCACTCTGAATATTTATTTTCAATTAATTCCGAATTAAAATAATTTATTTAAAATCATTCAATAAATGATACTTATGTTCATCACTTTCACAAATATTATATTCCAATCAATTCCACAATATTATATAATCCACAATATCACATTTAATTAGCAAAATTGATGTAATAATTTTATCTATTTCATTGGTATAGTTTCATATTGGTGACTGTAGTTTTCAGAAGTGATAAAAGTAACACTTTTTCTAGTGGCATTTCACAGCTATTGAAGCATGCTGCTTCTCCAATGTGTCAGGAACTTTCTAGATCAAAGGAGATGGACCATTTGAGGATGGGTGGTAAGCCTTACATCTCAGCCACAATGGAAGGATTTCACTTGCTGACCGAGACCCATTGATTAAGTCTTAAACATTAAGTAATCGTGCAGCATCCACCTAGAAATAATAGGAGGAAACTACAGAAATGTTTGATCAGAGCAATCAACCTCTACAATTTTAAGCCAGCTCTTAAAATGAAAGTGAAATTAATTGAAAACTGTTATAATTGGACCAACTGCCTGGCAGAAAAACATTCAATCTGATATCCCCAATGATTGAAGCCAATGTGCATTTGGATCAGTGGTGAATGAAGAGTTGATGAGTCCTAAGTGAATATTAAAGATGTTACCCCCCCCATCATCATCATTATCATTTGATTACCCTCTCCCATTTCAATACAATATATAAATGTTTATAACAAAATTGTCTATAAATTTTTTGTTAAAAATCAAAATGTTAACCTGTAATTCCAGTGATGATAAAAGATTACAAATTCTTTGCAACATGCAACAATTAATGTTTATTATTATGCAACAATTTATTATTATATTTATGCAACAATTAATATTTGCACAAATATTTTAAATTATTTCAATAGAATGTAACTACTGAGCAAGGTTTCAAGTGAATACAAAATACATTTTTCAAAATTTTAGGGCTGCAAGCACATTTATGACATATCGTTGACAAAGTTTCACAGTAATAAAATTTATAATCAAAACTAGTAGAGGAAGTTGCACATTCTCATTAAAATCACTTCAAATAATTATAAAAACTTAATTAGAGTAAAAGGTACAGTGCCACTCCAAGTATAATTTGAATTACTGCTTTTTCTAACACCGTATTCCAATATTTTGCTTCTAAATGACACGAAGGGACACTTTCTGTTTATAACGTAATATTTACTTTGACCACTAGAGTGCAACTGTTGCCAATAAAGTGGATGTTTGTTAACAGTGCAGTGTGTGTTCACTGCACGTAAGGATTTCTTAAGATTTTCTTTAGAAACATGATTTCCAACAGTGATGCCTGTTGATTACAGCCATAAGTAAATCACATATATATCTCAGAAAACACAAATCTTATTGAGTGACAATGATATCAGCTGAAAATGAGAAGCCTAGCTTTGCATATATTTAGTGACTTGAAGGGGTGGCCAATGACTATCTTCAACAGTGTGTGGACTGTGTAGCCACTCTCCTCATGATCGTTGTCAAATAGTTTTAATTGTAGTTAAATATTGCACACAGGTAAATCCTCCCTGATCTTACAATGCCAGAAAAACTGAAGCAGGAGTATGATGCAGAAGCCACAGCAAATGCCATCAAACATGTTAAAAGTAATTGAGGGAAAGGTGAATTCTGCTGCAAAATCATTAGGTGTTCTCAGAACAAATTTGCAATTTTGTTTAAACAATCCAGATAACAAAACAGCACTAGGTCCTGATACTGTATTATCTAAAAAAGAAAAAGACAGTCTTGTTAGGTGGATACTTGAACAAGCTGTGAAAGGTTTTCCAAGGAAGAAGAGAGATCTACACAGTAGCATTCAATAATATTGAGGTGGTTAACTAAGGCCCAATCCGTTCTACAACAACCATCTGGAGAAGGCTTGGTCAAGGCTTTTTTAAGAAGGCATCTCATAATCACTACATGGGTAAGTGAAGCGGCGAGAGCCGCTAGTTCATGTGTCAGTGAACAAGTCATCAGAATGTGATTTGAAGTAATTATAGGGTACATCGAGGAAGTTACTTGGATGACAATGTAAGTGATCCTACAAGGATCTATAGAGGAAAAAGAGTCAAATTTTGAAACATGTCCAATAATAGGAAAGGTTTTAGCTGAAAAAGGAAATAAAAATGATTACTCAGTTGAACAAGGAGCTTCGAAAGACAATACGACAGTCATGTTTTGCTTTGCAGCAAGTGGACTTGTCACTAGTTCAATGAATTATCTATCCCTTAACATTTCCAATCTTTCCCTTAATATCTGGCCGTACAGTCTCCCAATTGTACTGGTAAAGCTAAAGCCCCTATAATTTTCACATTTGTTCTTGTTGCCTTTCTTATAAATAGATGAAATGTGTGCCATTTTCCATTCTTTGGAAACTAAATCTCCTTCAAAGCATTTATTGAAGACCTGTGCCATAATATTTATGGCACTTGAAGGGGCAATTTTAACACATTGACCACTATGTGCATCACGTATGATTCACACTTGCAATGTATTAGTGAGCCGTGAGAATCAAAGGTGCTTCACACCCAATATTATTGTCTAGGCCGCATGGGTCAGAGGTGCTTCACGCTACAATGCTATGTTTATGGAGCAATATACTCAAAGGCCTTGTGAACAGATTAGTGTTTTTGGCCTACCTGAATATACAAAATATTACCTTCAAATTCCTTTGCTAAATTCATAAGCCATTTGTTAATATGAATAAGAACTTTCGATACTTACGGTGACGCGAATACCAGAACATTTTGTTAATTCAGAGAAGGGAAGAAACCACGGAAAGCAGTAGAATCCTTAGCATAGCAGACATTAATTTTTTTCTCGATCGTACACAGTTCGCGAGTAAGCGCCCATCAGGGACACAGAGTAGGGACAGTCATTTAGATGTCAGATTTAGGCGATAGAAGGAAGATGCCACAGATTTTCAAGAAAGAAGCAAAAGTCTCGGTCGGCGATTAGAAGAACGAGGAGTCGCGCAGAGGTTCATCTGGACTGGTTTCTTCGAGGCAACATCCAACAATGCCAAGAGAGCTCAGGATACCATTTTGTTTTAAATATCAGAGGTCATGACCGTTGAAAAATTCAGACAAATCAAACAATATGTTCAAAATAACGTTCATTGAATAAATTAACTTTTGTTATTTGAAAAAAAATTTAATACATGGTTATCATTGTGCAACATGACACATAATTTAGTGCCACAGTATCAGCAAACTTTCAAATTTCGCGCTACTCTGTACGGAGGGCGGATTGAGTGGCAATTGGCAGAGCACATAAGCGGATTGCTACTTAAAACCGAACCTAAACGACTGAGCCAGCACGGCGACGTGCGATTAATTAACGTAAAGCTATTTCTACTTGGAATTGTTTCCTGGCGCCCAAAAGAATTCAAAGAAAAGTAATTAGCAGAATTCGTCAATCAGTAAGTGTAGGGCGTGTTAAGTTAACAGTGAGGATATATAGAAAATTGAAAAACTTTACGGTATATATTATCTCTTATACACAATAATTATGACAATGAACTTTTATTCGAAGATTATAAAGAAAAAAGAAAAAAAAGGGGGGGAAAGGGAAAAAAAGGGGGGGAAAGGGAAAAAAGGGGGGAAAAGGGGGAAAAAAGGGGGGGGGAAAGGGAAAAAAGGGGGGAAAAGGGGGGAAAAAGGGGAAAAAAGGGGAAAAAAGGGGGAAAAAAGGGGGGAAAAGGGGGAAAAGGGGGAAAAAAGGGAAAAAAGGAAAAAAGAAGAAAGAAGAAAGAAGAAGAAAGAAGAAGAAAGAAGAAGAAAGAAGAAGAAGAAGAAGAAGAAAGAAGAAGAAAGAAGAAGAAAGAAGAAGAAAGAAGAAGAAAGAAGAAGAAAGAAGAAGAAAGAAGAAGAAGAAAGAAGAAGAAAGAAGAAGAAAGAAGAAGAAAGAAGAAGAAAGAAGAGAAGAAGAAAGAAGAAGAAAGAAGAAGAAAGAAGAAGAAAGAAGAAGAAAGAAGAAGAAAGAAGAAGAAAGAAGAAGAAAGAAGAAGAAAGAAGAAGAAAGAAGAAGAAAGAAGAAAGAAGAAGAAGAAGAAGAAAGAAGAAAGAAGAAGAAAGAAGAAGAAAGAAGAAAGAAGAAGAAAGAAGAAGAAAGAAGAAAGAAGAAGAAAGAAGAAAGAAGAAAGAAGAAAGAAGAAAGAAGAAAGAAGAAAGAAGAAAGAAGAAGAAGAAGAAGAAGAAGAAAGAAGAAGAAAGAAGAAGAAAGAAGAAGAAAGAAGAAGAAGAAAGAAGAAGAAAGAAGAAGAAAGAAGAAGAAAGAAGAAGAAGAGAAGGAAGAAGAAGAAAGAAGAAAGAAGAAGAAAGAAGAAAGAAGAAGAAAGAAGAAAAGAAGAAGAAAGAAGAAAGAAGAAGAGAAAGAAGAAAGAAGAAAGAAGAAAGAAGAAAGAAGAAAGAAGAAAGAAGAAAGAAGAAAGAAGAAAGAAGAAAGAAGAAGAAGAAAGAAAGAGAAAGAAGAAAGAAGAAAGAAGAAAGAAGAAAGAAGAAAGAAGAAAGAAGAAAGAAGAAAGAAGAAAGAAGAAAGAAGAAAGAAGAAAGAAGAAAGAGAAAGAAGAAAGAAGAAAGAAGAAAGAAGAAAGAAGAAAGAAGAAAAGAGAAAGAAGAAAGAAGAAAGAAGAAAGAAGAAAGAAGAAAGAAGAAAGAAGAAAAGAAAAAGAAAAAGAAAAAGAAAAAGAAAAAGAAAAAGAAAAAGAAAAAGAAAAAGAAAAAGAAAAAGAAAAAGAAAAAGAAAAAGAAAAAGAAAAAGAAAAAGAAAAGAAAAAGAAAAAGAAAAAGAAAAAGAAAAAGAAAAAGAAAAAGAAAAAGAAAAAGAAAAAGAAAAAGAAAAAGAAAAAGAAAAAGAAAAAGAAAAAGAAAAAGAAAAAGAAAAAGAAAAAGAAAAAGAAAAAGAAAAAGAAAAAGAAAAAGAAAAAGAAAAAGAAAAAGAAAAAGAAAAAGAAAAAGAAAAAGAAAAAGAAAAAGAAAAAGAAAAAGAAAAGAAGAAGAAGAAGAAGAAGAAGAAGAAGAAGAAGAAGAAGAAGAAGAAGAAGAAAAGTGTAAACAGTACAGAAAACAATGATACGACACCAATAATTGGTCCACACACTTTCAAATTGAAAACCAGAGTCATTACTAGCTTTTTATACAGAAAATAACTGTGAATCACGTTTTCACCACGCAGCTCCTGATGAAGTAATTCACGTCTCAGGCCACATGGTGAAACGTTGATTCACGGCCCAAAATGGCCGTTATATCTGTGAAAATTAGTTACATTTTCCAAATACATAATATTGTATCTCTTATATAGCCGTTAGGAATAAAATAAACGTGTGGCCTGAGGAGAAAAATAAATTTGATAACTTTACAGCAGTCAACGTGTTAATTAATTCATTTGGGATACCTCCAGGTCCCAGAACTCTACCACTTTTTATTGCCATGAGGGCCTTATTGACATCCCTTGTTATTTGTGGAATATTTCCCTCAGTTTCATAGGAAATGTTCATATACTATGTTCTATTCTTAGTAAATATTCGCAGTAGCTTTTACATTTTTCCAGGCCTATTGGATCCACTTTCCAATGCTCTTTTTTATTCTTCCAGACTGTATTGACAAATTTCCATGCTTCTCTTGACTTTGTACTTCCTATTAATTTACTTACTTCTTTACATCTACTTCTCCAGTATCCATTTTTTATTCTCAACACATTTCTTTTAACATCTACGCTGCGTCATACATATATTTGTCTATCTTGATAACATCCTGTAGACAACCACCTTTTGTAAGCTGTTCTCTTTTCTTTAACAATTTCAAGTTCTTCATTCCACCATTCACATCTTTTCTGTGCCTTTCCCTTGATGCCGATAGTTAATTCTGCAGAATTCATTAAAATGTTTATAAGATTTTGGTACATTTGGTTGGCATTTTCCATTGGCATGGTACTAATACGTTGAGCTACATATAATTGTTATTTAAACCTTGTTGAAGCATTCTGAAGTTTACACACATTAAAAACATTGTTTGGAAATACTATTTTCTTGTCTAAGATCTTCAACTACATAATTTACATACTTAAAAAAGACAGAGGATCTTAATAGATAATGATCTGAGCCAGAATTTGCTCCCCTATACACCCTTGTATCTAGAATTTTAGTTTCTGTTTGCTGTTTTACCACCAAGTCATCTATAATTGATGCAAAATTTCTTCTTGTTTGAAACCATGTTTTTTTGTGTATATCTTGGTGTTGAAAGAATCCATTTGTCATATGGAGAGAGAACTGATTACAGATTTCAATAAGATGTTCTCCGTAATCATTAAGAGTATCCTTCCCATAAGGCCCCACAATCTTATCACCTACTTTTTTACCAATTCGTACATTAAAGTCGCCCATCACAAAAATGTCTTTCCAGTCACATTTTTCTTAATGCCGTTGTCAATTCCTGCATAAAACCATCTTCACGTTGCACATTAGCATCATCAGCATGTATTATATAGAACATAGCATATATTGTTCTTGGATTTCACTTCCCTGTCCTTTCTTTTTTGTTTCAGTGAGTATTGCCATATCTAGATGTAATCTGCTTAACTCCTTGAAAACTTGAGAGCATTTTGTGTTAATGCCTTGTACATTCCATGTTGCAAATTACATTGTCCTTTTTCGATTGCCTTGTCGTCGTTTATATTTCAGGTCTAGCTTTGTTCCATGATTAGGCTTTTTAGCATTGGTATGTTTTTCTGAGAGACGAGGAGCTGGCCCGACTCTCAACCCCCGCCCCGGAACACCGGATTTGTAATTGAGGTGTCCTTCCTTTACGGAGGCTGGTTTCACTACACCTCCAGAGGCCCCCACCCCCTTGGTTTCCTGTCAGGGTTTTCCTTCCCTTACCCCAAAATGATCCCATTTTAAGGCACCGGAGACCGCCCTTGTGCCCTTCTCTCATTGGCTACTCTCAAAGGTTTATCTCAGAGAATACCCAGGGGCCACTATGAGGAGGAGAGAGAATGGACTTCTTGACTATACCCTGGACCGGTGCAACCAGGTACCTGGGGATTTAAAGGGTCTGCAATGGGGAAAACGCTGCATCTTGCCATATGAGACCAAGGACTGCAAAGGGTTAATACTGTCACAACTCTTAAGTGACTAATCATCGTACTGTTTACCCTATCTACCAATTAATATTGAATTAAAATACGTAAACTTGGTTATTTATATTTTTCCCTTACCCCAACCCCTTTCCCAAAGCTATCTCCTACCACTGTATACAACATTTCTGTAATAATAATGAAATAAGTAAATACATAAATATATTTTACATGAATACAATTTTTTTTTCTTTAATGCATGAGCCCAATTAAGATGTCTCGGTAAACTTTGTTTTTTAATCCTGAAATTGATGATCTGTATGGTGTCTTGTCATAAAGTTTCAAGATATATGAACAAATAACACTGTTAATTGTAAGTAGTATATGATTTTCCAAACAACTTCTTCAGCTAAACAAATATGTGTTACATTTTTACAACATTGGGAGTTTCTCCTGCACATTTAGCAACAGTCAAATTTCATTATGGTGCCAGGATGAACAGTTCATAGGAGCTTAGTATTTTGAAGATGTAATATTAGGAAGACAGTGCTATCACTGGATAGTTCAGATACGCCAAAGGATATAATCTCAGAGGTTTTCTTGGCACTGAAACAAGGCATGCACAGTTGTACTTCCTATATAAAACAATTTGCAAGGACTTCGAAAGATTCCAATTGAGCAGGAAAGTCTCAAAACAGGTTTGAAGAAACGAAAAGATATCTTCACCTTTCAGTCAATAAAACTTTAACACAAAATTTGCAAAATTGAGCCCATTCTTTGATGAAATCAACGAAAAGACAATCCGGCATATTTAGTCAGAATTTGTCAGAACTTATGAGCATACAGTTTCATACTTAGGGCAACACTTAGCTAACACAAGTGGGATTTGGTTTCACAGGTTTGGATTGTGGTGCACATTGACAAGGACAAAAAAATTTTGAAATCATATTAAGTTCATGATAGAGTATTAAAGAAGGCATGAATGTTAGGCCTTAAGATGGAGTAATTTGCAATTAAAGAAGATCAGGATGCCACTTGCTGCTCCCTAGCAGACTTTTATTCCTTTCACCCTCTCTTTTGTCGTTTTTTAGTAATAAATTTCTACACAAACACAAGAATGTTTGCTCCAATCCAAAAAAATGTTTTCAAAATAAAAGTTGTGTATGATTACATGATGGAAAAGTATGATGAAATTTCAGTTGGCTGGAGGGCCTGATTAGAATGGAATATTTACATTTAAACACTAGAAAATACTTCAAATTGGATTGATATCGAGTTCTAATTAGTACTCTGTCTTCAGAGAAGTGAAGAGGACTACTAATGAAAATGTTAAAAGAATCAAAATAATTTTCGGAATATTCTTTGGGGATATGTTATCAATATTAATTGAAATTTTGAAATAAATTAAATATTTCTATGCTTGAAAAGAAAAGGGTTAAATCGAACACCACTGAATCAATTTATTCAAATTTAATTACTATTAAATCAAAATTCAGTTACAACTTAATTCAAATTAAAATTCAATTACAATTAATCACTATTAAAAAAATGTATGAAAGTTTCATTTCAACTGAATCAAAATTAGCACGTGTAATTTTTAAATAAAGCACAAACCCAATTTCACAACTTTAAATAACAATTTTCTATTGATAACATCCTTAAGACCCTGCCATCTGGGCAACCCCCTACCTCTCCACGTAACTACACTACTGATTTTAATGCTTGACCTCTGGAAGGGTGAGATTTGGAACACCTTCTACTGAGAAAGATAAAGAAAGAAAGTATATACAACATCAAGTCATTGTTTTTCAAAGAAAGCTGTGGCATGGACATCAGAGGCTATCTTTTCTTTTTGCTTATGGACATCAGAGGTTATCTATTCTTTTTGCTTATTAGGTTTTTGAGGAAAGCAAGAAAGAGGTTAAATACATTATAATATGATTTTATGGATATTACACCACAAATAAAATTTTGCAACAATTGGTTCTGGGACAATTTCTTACATTTAACTCTGGATTACTTTCACCTTATAACTCATTCTAATGAAAGTAATCTGACCACTTAAAAAGAGCACAGTAAGTAATATTCTACAAATGTACTTTTTATTATAATAAAGTCTACAACGTAAATTATAAAATCCTCTAAGTCTTATCTTTAATAATTACTATTATAATAAGAATACGAGTCAAATTTATACAAATATCTTACAGATTTCTCTTTAATAAACCTGCATTCTCTTCATTTTTCTTTACCAGTTTGCTGAATTCTTCATGATTTTTCTTCATAATGGCATCAATTTTGGAGTCTCGTATACCAATTTGAAATTGTAAATCATTTTCATTCTGCTCCTTTTCAACAACCAGACTGGATAGCCTACTTTCATATAACTAGAGAAAAAGTCAGACAGGAAAAACAATAATGAAAGAAAATTCTCAATACATAACATCTCAAAAATATACATTGTCCCTTTAGCACATACTTGTAATTTTTGTTTGTACCCATTAATCTCTTCTTGAAAACGAGACATTAAATTCTGTTTTTCATCATTCAACATAGTTGCAGCCTGTAGCAACTGACTATTGACAGTTCTTAAATCTTCGTTTTCTCTTTCCAAATCACAAGAACTATCAGTTTGTGTGTCAGCATCCTTTTTTAGTACCTGCAATATTCAATACACATTTATATTTAGAGTGTGTTCTCTTGAACGATTGTCTTTGTATTATTCAAATTATATTTTGAGGTATCCTTTCAATTTTTATAGACAATCACACAAAATTTATTTTGAATTTTTATTTATTGGAATAAACAGTTTCCAATCATTGAGTTGAATTGGCAAATTTACAATTTGTTAATACGTCTTGAGAAATGTTTCATTCACATCTTCAGGAATATATTACCACTGTAATTGGAAAAGAAAACTCGAAAGGGAGTTCAGAAAACGAAAATTGTTTCATCGCGTGTAGTGATTCGGACAACAAAGGTTTTATAACTTTAGAGGAAAGTGATGACTATATGAACACAGATGTGCAATAAGAAGTTGAGAGAGAACAGACATAGAATCTGAAGAGCTGAGTGGAAACAAAGAACAGTGTGAAACCTATTAAGGTTAAAGACTGTATCAGAATTTTGTACAAAGATTTTGCATGCCATTGGTGAAGTCACAAGTACTGAAGATGATGAACTACTGGTGTGATTGCATTTAAACAACACAATTTTTTTCTTGGAAGGAGCAAGGAATTTTACTGGAATGGAAAGAGGTATTGAAACAGAGGAACCTGAACTTGGCCAAAGGGGAAATTTAATTTTTAACAATTCTTTCAATAATTTCAAAATTCAGTATTTTTTTCACCCAAGTTAAAATTTGTTGACATTAGACTAGGATTTATGACCCAATTTTTTTTAGTAGTTTGTTATATTAAAATGAAATTAAACAAATTTGTTGTTTTCTACATTATCTTAAAACTTTCTTTTTGAACGTTCTCAATGATAGGAAACTATTCAGAATTTTTTAAGGAGATGTAGAATGCGTGAAGTTCTTTTTATCTTCTTCATACATGTCTTCAGCATCAAAAGACTCATATTCAGAATTTTTTTCATGTTTTTGCCACAATTGGAATAGAAAATAAGGTGAAAAGTTTGCACTATTGCATTACATTAACCCTGATTGAATCTACTTGAATACTACTGACAATAAAAGTACACCAGCAGATCTACACAACATTTCAAATTAAAAATATAAACACATCTTTATTGCTTACATTATTTTTTTGAAAAACAATGTTTAGTGCTTCCAATTTGAATTTACTCACCAATTGCAAATCTGCAACCTGAGTAGCAGCATCTGCAAAACATTCAAAATATATACATTTTTTTATTATTAAGTAAAGTAAAATTAAAGAAAACAACAGAGAAACCCATACATGAAAAATAACAAGTACCTGCAATCTGCACATCCTTTATATCTTTATCTGATAATTCGTAATAGACACTTCCAGCACTTGAACTACAGTGAGCACTAGGAGAATAACTTGTATCAATTAGTTTCTCTGGAATTAGTGATGACACAGGTGTACTCTCTTTCACTTGTTCTATGTTCGTATTGAGGTGCAGTTCGTTTGAATCAATTGTGGTATTTATTTTTTCAAAATCATCTTCGTTTTCATAATCAGAAGTTATAATTCCGTCGTAATCTGAATCTTCCCCTGAAGTGCTCCCTGACGAATCTTGAATTATATACGAGTCACATTCTGAATCTCTCTTATTCCATGGCATTTCAGAAGAATAACCCTGAGAGCTACTAGGAGTTATTGTTCCAGGTCGTTCAACAGGAAAATCAGGTATAGAGCTATTTGAACTTGTGTCTTCTATTAATTTACGGGCACATTTATTCACAACTAAATCTATTTCAGCTTCATTTTCTATTGTATGATTGGAATGACTCAATATAAATGTTAAACTTTCTCCCACTTCTTCTTGCACTCTTTGGTAAGTATCAGATAGCTGGTCAGCAAGGCACAAATAATCATCGATACATGCGAAGCGATACGATATAAGAAGGAAATCACAAATACCTGAAAAAGAAAACACTTTTGCTTATCCACAAACATTATGCAAAATAACAATAACTGAAATGTATGATATTCAAAACAATTAAGTTGAAAGGCAAATATTTATTAATAAACTAAACAATTTAACCAATATGTTATAACACTTTACATTAATGACATACCAATCGCATGTTTGCGACTTTAAGCACATCTGCAAAAAGGCAAAGAGTACACAGAAAAAAAAGGAAGTGTTATATAAACCAGAAGATTAAAAAGAATGTTACCATGTTGTTTTTTTTCCATTCATTCAACAATAAATTAAAATATTTACAATTAATACAACCCTATTGACCAAGTCATCATTAGGTATCGGATGTTTAGGAAAACGCCTATTTTATTCTAATGTAAATATTAAAAGGCAAAGTGGCTCAGAGCAAAGTGCACTGACTTCGCAGGCAGGAGGTCCAGTTCGGCACCTGGCCTGGCTATCCTGACTGGGGGTTTTCATGGTTTCCCTCAGTCATAAGGCAAATGCTGGGATGGTTTAAAAATGCCACGATCACCTCCCATGACCCCACCACATCCCATGACCCTACCCCTCCTTATCACCCTATCGCTTCATTCAGCATTCCCTCCAAAAAGGCAGGAGGCCCTTGCCCAATGGGATCTTAGTTGGCTAATAATAATAATAATGATGATAATCATAATATTATATGTATATAAATTATTTATTTATTTATTTATTCAACAGGATGAACCCTTTACAAAAAATACATACATAGTATGATACAAAATAATTAGACAATAAAAGCAGCAAAATAAGAATTGTCATAATATATGAGTAAAATTAAATATCATGTGTCAGATACAGACAAGACATTTTTCCAGCAAGCTTTAAAGCATATTGAATTAGGCTCAGAGAAGTCTACAGCGTTACAAAAATCGTTCGTAAGTTTGCAGATTCTGTTAATGATACTGTTGGTAGCGTAATTGGATCTACAAAATTTAGAGCGAAACAATATTTGATTTCTGGTAAATCTCTTTGGAATACAGAAAAGAACATCAGATAATATTTCACTACAATCAATATGGTTGTTAATGGCTTTTAAAAATTTAAAAAATCATTATAGCCTCTTCTGTAGGATAATGAAGGTATAGCGAACATTTCATAGCGAACATAGTTATGGCAGAACCAAGACATGGGGGTGTTGTTTATATATGCAATCTGACGAAGGAATCTGTTCTGAACTCTCTCAATAGCATCAATACAAAACTGTGTGTAAAGGGACCAGATCACAGACACATATTCCAAAAGAGGTCTAATGAAGGAAAAATACAAGATCTTGAAGGTTCTAATGTTGTTGAAGTCGTGAGTGTTTCTTATAATGAAACTCAGAGTTCTCAATGCATTGTTGGCAGTTGTAGAAACATGTTAATTGAAATTCAGTTTGCTGTCAAGTATTACTCCAAGATCTTTGATGTTATCAACAGTTACCAGTGGACAACCTTTCAAGGAATACTGATAATGGGATTTCTAAGGCAAGAAAAAGATATGGCAAAACATTTATCTGTGTGAAGTTGCATCACATTAGCAGTGCACAACAGATTCAAGTTATCAAGATCTTGCAGCAAATGAAGAGTGTAGTTCACATCTGAGATCCTGGAGTATACATTGATGTCGTCAGCATATAATAATGCATGACTGTAAGAAAAGACAGATAGTAAGTCAGCAATAAATATAACGAAGAGAATAAGAATCAAATGAGAACCCTGAGGTACCCTCGATTCCACTGGAAAAGACTCGGAACAAAAGCCATTTATAGACACATACTGTGTTCTACCAGTCAAATAAGAGCTTATCCAGAACAGAAGAGGTTCATCCACACCCATCCTGGACAATTTGTGAGTCAAAATGGTATGGTTAACTGTGTCGAAGGCTTTAGTAAAGTCAGTATAAATTGCATCTACTTGGTAACCATCCTTAAATGCATCAGCAATAAAGCTTCTAAAAACTGTCAAGTTTGAAATGGTTGATCTGTGGCTCCTAAATCCATGCTGACTTTCAGAAAGCAAATTCTTGAAATTCAACATGGAGAATTTAGCCTTCTAGTAATTTTAGAAAATTAAACATTTTTATTAATTAATTAATTAATTTATTTATTGGTATAACAACAGGCAATTACTCAATTACATACGTATAATATTTACAATAATATAGTTACATAGTATACTAATTTATGAGTATTCAAATAGACAAGAGTCAAGCTAAGTAAAATCATTCAAAAATATTTTCCTTGCTTCTCGATGAAATGTATAAATTGGTAGACTCAGCAGGTCTCTATCTAATATATTATGTAGTCTACACATACGTTTCATTGGTTCGTAATATGCTACATTAGTTTTTGCAGTTGGTATAAAAAATAAATTGTTTATATTATTTCGGGGTCTCCATAGTCACAGATGCGGGATTTTCCATTTTATCATAGACAGTAGAGCAGGACAATCAACAATATTGTTTAATAAATTATAAATAAAGATCATATCATTAAATTGTTGATGAGAATAAAGGGAGCAAATATTAGACAATTGAGATACAATTGAATAGTCATGAGACAAACGAGGAGAAGGTAAACCCAATTTCCATGAAATAAACTGATAGTGAATACCTATATCACAGATTAAAGCTTGATAGTCTTCAAAATAGAACAAATATGCAGCACATTATTATTTTCATTAAGATTATTTGGTGAACTGTAAATGCTCCAGATCTGTTGTGTCAGGATTCTCTATCAGTTCCAGAATTTGTCTCACTCTCACAGGATTTTTTATAATCCTATGACTAACAATTTGTATTTGCCTAAATCACAATTGTTTTAAGTGACGGAGTTAACGAATAATTTTCTTGGGCATTGTGATTCTGAAATTGATGTATCAGTTAACTCCATCAATAATCTAATTAACCATATTGTGATATACCAATATATTATATATTTTGACAATAACATTTGCTGTAAATGGGTTGGGTTAAAAGGGTCTGCAAATGGCAATATACAGCCTTAGCAACGCCGGCGTAGTGGTTGGCAAGGTCAATAAACTGCATTCAGGCCTTGAATAGGTGGGGGCGCTGGCTAGAAAGACATATAAGATAATTTAGGATTGGTCTAGAAAGGAATGACTATCGAGGGCGTGGCTACTTGATTTGGTAAGAAATGAATAGATTGGCTAAGGGAAAATAGACTGTCAACTCCTGAGAATAGACTGTCGAATTTTGTTGTTTTGTTTAAAAAAATAAGAATGAAGAATGGATACCGAGGCGTTGAGGGCGAAAAACGGAGGAGTAAATGACATTCTGATAGAGGTCGTCAAGTGGTACAGATCGCTCATGAGTATAATATTAGGCGAGTGGGACTTGTAAGTTTGAAGTGAGACTCAATAGTTTTTGGACTCTGAAAGTTGATGTGCAGAAGAAAATTCGCTTAGGACTTTGAAAGTTTTTTATATTGCGGTTTTGGACTTTAATGTTTTACCACGTAGTTGGGGAAAACTAGGAACTGTGAATATCAAGTAAGAACCGGTAGATATAGGCAATGAGGGCTGGATTCGTCAGCAGTGTCGCAAGATTAGAAGAGAGAAATTGGACTTGGGATTATCAGCATTCAAGTGAGAAGATACTGCGGGGCGCCGTCAGTCAAGATCACGTTAGATAAGTACTGCAGTGCAAAGGTTTTCTTTTAAAACGAGGTCATGACCTAAAGGCAGAACAATTGTCAAATTGTTAAATAAATTGTTAAATTTTTCTTTTGGAAATGAAAAGATGATTTTCATTTGGTCAATCACAACTGTTAAGTCGTTAGAGATATATAATTATTTCCT
This sequence comes from Acheta domesticus, assembly GCA_031308135.1. Lineage (NCBI taxonomy): Eukaryota > Metazoa > Arthropoda > Insecta > Orthoptera > Gryllidae > Acheta > Acheta domesticus. The sequence goes on from JAHLJT010009436.1 coordinate 62,468,818, forward strand.
TTCAGATTCCTCGCCATACTGTATAGTTGGCGGATCAAATAATGGGCTATCTAGGCGATAGCGATTATCCATTATGTGACCCATTGACCCAGCTAGCCAGACATTTATCCATTCATTAAAATTAGCTGTGGAAGCATTGGTTTTAATTATCAATTATCGTAACCTGTTCCTGGCGCCCAAAATTTTTCTATAAATTCGGAACAGATCACAAATATAACAGTCCTAAGGGAAAGGATGTCAGTTAACATGGCACGATCTCGTAATAATTTATGACGAGACATTGTTAGTACATTTCAATATCAAAGATTATGTTACTGCCATTAATTATTAAAACTTGTTCTTTCTACACACAGTCCTTTGATTGGGGTAACCCACTGGAGTTTGTATTGTAAAAATAAATAAATAAAAAAGAGAATATCCATGAACAACATGATACAATATTTTCAGGGCAATCCTATGCATGCCCACACTTACCCTGCACATACCCACATGTGCCTTGTAGTAAAGTTTAACAGTAATTGAGAGACGAGTTTCTTAAAGTACGACCCAAGTTAACAACTCAACACAATATTTAACAAATTTTCTTCAAAGATATAATTTTAAGATTTTAAAGAAATTCAAAACTCCTCTCTAAACAAGATTTTCAATAAAAACATTCAACTATCTTACTGTTGCAGACTAGTAATAAATTAATTTCCATACCATCGTGTTCAGACAAAAATTCATTTATTCCAGGAAATTGGGAAATATCTTCAAGCCATTTCTTCTCTATTGCAGACACTTTTTGTGGTCCTTCATCATTTAAATATTCATAAAAATACCTGTAGAACATAAATGAAAATATGTTAAATAATATTTTGATTCCTGTGGATAATACATTTTATCCAATAAACTTACGTGTAAATGAAATTTTTTCTTTCTCTCAAAACTTCTGAATCTTTACTATTTATGAAAGTTTTAAGGGTAGAAATATCAGGCCTTCCGAAGTAATCTTTTTGTGGATTCCACTAACACACATACACAAAAAACTTCATTACATTTTTAAGCCAAAATTTACAATAATTAAGATCATCAATCAAGAGAAATCAAATTATGCAAACTGACATTGTTTTTCTTTTTCACTTACGCTATTTGTTTCTTCAACGCCAAAGTTTATTTCCCGCAATATAGTTAGCTTCTGTTTGCAATGGGATAAGTCTTCACTACAATAAAACAAATACAAGATCTGAGAACAACATTTTTAACTATTCAGCGGAATTTTTTTAAGAAAGACATTTTTATACATTCACAACTATATTATTTATTGAACTGAATTAATCAGCAGAAAAATCTCTTAAAACAAATGTAGGGTAAAAAAGTTTTCTGTAACCATATTAGTTGAAAATATATTTAATAAATACTTAAATAAATACTTTCATTCATTTGTGACAAAAACTGTACTTACAAATCCTGCTGTTTCCTATGTGAACTGACAAATGGAAAAAGGGGTAATTAACAATCAAATTAATACTAGCAAAAGATAAAAAAGTAAATTTTTTCAAATATTTGGCAACAGCATTTCTTAAACTGAAGTGTTTGGCCTTTTCAGGTAAAGTATTAAATATTTGTATGATTGTATGATCTTGAGAATCGATTTAGTCACACCAACTCAGGTTATCCAATGACTTTATTTGACACATCACTAAAATTGTATCAATGCAATGATTTGTCTATTCAGAAATAATTAATGAGATTCAATTAGATGAAATGTAATTCTATTTCCTTGTAGTAGAATTATTATAATGAGCCACTGGGGTTAATTTATGACGAACACACACTTCTACTGTCACTATTCAAATGAAGGAGTACAGAGTGTCTAAATCAATTCATAATGATATACACATTCATTAAAATATTAGTTATTACTGGATCAATCAGAGCAAATCATCATCTACTAAAGCAATAAATGATAGAATGAATGATCTTAAAAATCATGTAAAACCTTTAATTTATTCAGGGGGAAAAAAATTTTTACATTCTCACATTTTAGGTTTTCCTGCCTTTCACATAATTTTTCATGGGTGTTTTACTTCATTTTTCTCTTTATTTTTTACTTTCTCATATACATGAGTATTATATGGAGATATACACATACTACAGAGAAAGTTATCTAATGCTGCAGCAAGAAAAGGCGATTTTTGTACAGAAAAACTCATAGATACAGAAAAAGGGGATAAATCCCGATCCAATTTGTAGAAAATTAATATATAAGTGCTACATATAGATGTAGCAAACTCACAGAGCCTTGAGATTGTTCAGATCAATCAGGGAATATCAATTTTGAAGAAAATCAGCAGAACAGTTTTGACGCTAACATTTACCGTAGATGGCCAAACAGATGTTTCGATTTTTCGGTTTCAAGGACTTCTAAAGATTTCATGGACCTACGGATTGTGGCTACACCATATGTTAGAAGTGGTAATTTACTGTATTCATGAACATGATTTATACACTTTTTTTTTTACCAGGGCCTGTCAGTAAGAGATTTTGTGCAAAAAATTTGCTGTTTTCCAGTGCACAATTATAATACTCTCTCTTCTGAAGTAAGGGCGAGGAAAGTAAAAACAGAGCCACCATTGCACTAAATAAAGTAAAAACTTGCCTAGCCTATCTTTCCATCAGTCCCCTGAAAAGTGGCAAAAAGGTGTTTTGCTGTACAATGAAATTTAAGGTAGTGTGTGTCAATGTTACTGAGCAAAATTTGGAATACACACGATCATAAATGGTTTAAATTTCAAAAAGATATGAAATTAATCTCCCTACCAGTGTTAACTAAAGCTGTTCACTTACATGGAAATGGTAGATCGTCTCTTCACTTTCTTAACAATATTTTGTGAACTAGGCGGTATTTTCTTCACTCTAGCCCGAGCCACTTTAACCTGCAAATGACATGATTTTTACAAGATACTCTTTTAAAAATCACTTTACTAGTTCAAAACCTGCAATAGCTAGTCAAATGATATCATAAAATATTTCTCTTACTTTTACAGGCTTTTCTATCTTCTCATTCTTCTTCTTCCTAAAATAATAACAAAATAAATGTAACAAAGTGTCATCAAAAATATTCCTATGACAGAGCACAAAGAATATTTTTTTACCTTTCTTTTCTGTGTTCGTTAACATTATCAGTTTTTGTAGGCTCTTTTAAGCATGACGTTTTTATTTTTCCATCTTCTCCATAAACTTCTATTCGGACAATCACTGATACTTCATTTCTTTCATTTATACAATCACTCGTTAAACAAGCCTTACCTAGCACATCCTGTTAAAAGAATAAAAATCAATATCAACAATACTATGAATACAACAACACAAGAACAATGACAATGCTATACAATACACAAATACACAGACTACATAGCCTTAGAAGCAGGTTTCATTATTATATTTATTTAGGAGTGAATATTTTAATTTTCTTGTTGTTTTCTTTCTGTAGAAGAATGACATGCTCTTTGTAATCTCAAAACTGATGCTTCTTTTATTACTCATAAATTTTTAGGCTATGAAAGTATTGTCACCTATGCAAGTATGCTATCAGCTTCCAAATACATATTTTGTATATAAAAATGTAAATAATAGTAATTAATAAACTAAAGAGTTTATGAATTACAAATTTACTCCAATATAAATTAGTATTTTGTTAATCCAATGTAAATTAGTATTTATTAGAATTGAGTATTTTTATTCTCTCACCTTATCTGATAATTTTCCTACTGATGACAGACACTCTTTATAATGCTTCCAACAACCTACATGGTATGTTATTTTGCAATTCTCTTGGCATATTATCACAACATAGCCCACGAAGTCCGGATCGCTTAAATACAAAAGATTTGTAATATTGATAAACTAGTGAAAGGTTTAGTAGTAGCAATATCTGCAAATACAGTACTGTACAACTTACCTGTAAAATATAATTTCTGAAGGGCAAATGTGAGAGCTCACATTTAGACATTCTTTATATCTACAAATAGCATCAGGTTCACGATATGTTCTGCATTCATAACACAATTTATTTAGAGACTCCTGAGAAAGGAAATTCTTTTGACAGATTCACTTAAATTGATTTTATAAATCAAAGGTTAAACCATTTATTTCCATCTAGGCCTATTTATATTGTTGGCTTTTGCAACAAGTATCATTAAAACAAATTTCAAAAACTGGAAGTTCCAAAAATCTGGAAGTTTCTGAAATGTCTGTTCCAAAATAAAAACAGAACTTTTGGAGAGGCTGCAAAAGCCCATTTTCAATACCACACGAAGGGTGAACAAAATCAGAATCAGATGAATATCGAGGATTTACATTTTTCCTGAAACAAATTTCCCTAGTTTTCCAACTTCACCAGCCCCTTCCTCTCCTAAAAGAATTGTAGAGTATTTAATTTTTCCTAAAGAAAATATTCAAGGAAAGAAAAAACAAAACTACACCACAATTTGTTTTAAAATAGACTTTTTGAGCACATAATGACTGAACAATTTGTAACTCTGTTTTCCCTGTATCATTGGTTCTTTTTGCCATGAAATTAAAGAAACTCAATAATATAATTGCCTTCACTTGTTTTTGCTCACAGGACATTTGCTTGGTTGTTTTGATGCATTTTTCTATTTATTACACAAAGTATGCTCTGCATGAAAAGCAAGAGTTCTCAACAAACTAGAAGGCTTGAGGAAGCATAATAGAACAGTTCAATGCGAAAAAGAAACTAAAAGTGTATAGTCAATCACTTTGATCAGTTCAAGTAAAATGACAAATTATCCTATGGAGAAAGATGGGTGATTAACTGTGTTTGCTCTCAAACACTTTTGATAAAGGGCACAAAACAAGGGATTTCCATGTACAAAATATCCTTCCCAAAATAACCTAGCTTATCACTGAAAGGTGCTGCTAAGGTGAGTGGTCTCTGTTGAGAGCTTATTCATGCTAAAGCATTCACTGTGTTCAGAGCAGCAGGATGAGTGTAAGCTGAGCAGTATTCAAGAAGGCATAAGGCTTTTAATTAATCTTAATGCATTTTCAATAGAGCTTTTCCCCATGATGATGAGTTTGGTGTTGATCATTTGGTAAACAGTAACCTGTGTGAAACGAGTTCCCAAAAATTTGGACAATTTTTTTGAGAATTCCAATTGTGATGGCTCCGAAAAAGAAGTCAACATCAAAAAAATTTGAGATTATACATCAAGTCGATAATAATAAAAATGCAAGTCAAACTCAGGTAAGACGTGCAGAACCCTATCCCACTTCTAATCATGTGAGTTCCCACCTGTTAGAGACAAAAACCAAGGTCCCCATGTGTCTACTATAACAAGGTTCTACTGTATATCTTTAATACGACAAGTAACTCATTTTGAAACAATTAGCATGTAGGTCATAAAAACAAGTCAAAATATGTTTCTCGGCAGAAGAGCAAAGAAAAAAATATTGAAAAGCATCATCTTTCAATGGGGCAATATTTGGATATATAATTATTATTTTCTGTAATTATTATTTACAGAGCAAAAGTAATTAACTGCTTTTAATTTCACTTTCTGTTCTGGCCTTTCTAATTGTTTCATCCCCTTTGAATGTTCCAAATTTCCATTTCAACTATTTCTTTACATCATGGACGATAATTTCTCATAGAGAACACATTCTCTCCAGCAATTAACAAAATTTGTTGACAATTCCATTACCTATTAGTGTGAAACTAATAGTAAATCTCAGTTTACCATCATTCCTTGATTTTTCCAGAATATTGTCTTGACTAATATTTTATAATACAACCACATGTTATTAAACATTCTTACCTTCAAACCCACTTTAGTTGTCTCCGCAATCATCTTTATTGTCCCTGGCCAAGGATGAGCTGTTACTTCCGACATGTTTTCTATCATTTTTAAACCTTTATTTAAATGATCTAAAGCCATTTTAAATCTGAAATAGATACACAAATTACACAATAAGCATGAAAGAAATTTAACATGAAAAGTAAAAAGAACATCATAATACCAAAAAATTAAAAAATTAAAATTTTAGAACTCTACATCTCCATGACAGGGAATCAAACTTAGGTCCCCTAGTTACCAATACAGCCAACTTTCTCAACAGTTTCTTGAACCTGTCAACTGTCTGTTGTTTTAAACTCATTCCAACAAGGTGAGAGGAAGGTAATAATTAAAAATAAATAAATAAATAAAAAAAATTAAAAAAAAAACATTAAAAAGTACATCATAACATTCTACTTCAAATGTTTTCATTTGACACTAAGTAAATTTACCTTCAACCTTCTTTGAAGTGTACATCCAGTGGAAAAATGTAAAGGCCATTATAATCAAAATAATCTTCACACAATTGCGTTTGACTCGGTTTGGACAAAAACTGACTATTTTTCTAGAATTTGTCTATTTGTCAGTAATTTTCATTACTTATGGTACATTTTCACAAAACAGTTTTTGTTTAATAATGAGAAATGAGACACAAGTGAAAATATTCTGTATCTTCTAAATTAAACACAGTAACTTTTTTGCCTTTATATGGTAATAAATATTATTTTTGAAAATAACTAGGCAAATAAATATAATAAACATAAACTGACAATATATTTCATTGCTAAGGGGGAGGGGAATTCTCAACTCACATCCCCTCCCATTTCAAGTAAATATGCACCTGGTGCAGGTGTATCAAAAAAGCTTTCTCTAAAAATGAAAAACCCAAATGACTAAAAATTCCAGACATGTCCATAGGTGAAAAAATGTAATGAATAAAACTACATTCAATTTGCAATTTTGCTGAGGAATTATGTTTTCTAATCAGTTTCTACAATTGTTATATTTTGTGTAAATTGATTAAAATTAAGATACAACCTCAGTTAAAATATTGCAATTGTGAATGTTTTGCAAAAAATAAATAATGATCATGAAAATAGGACTTTTATTATAAACCTAGAATCTACCCACACAAAAATTTAGAAAAACAAGAATGTGATCCTGTAAAGTCTCTTTCAAAATGGGAAGACTACACATTCTCTATGGTTGCGTAGGCTTCCGCGGCCGGAATTCATGGTGTCCAGGCTATCCAGGATGAGCCGCGTCGTTGATTTGCTGGCTGACGTTTCGGCCAACATGTTGGCAAATCAACGACGCGGCTCATCCCGGATAGCCTGGACACCACACATTCTCTATGTTTATGGCCAATCAGTTAGTGATGTTAGTCAATTCAGTTAAAGAGAAAGATCACAGACATGTGGGTACACACTCTATCAAATATATAAAAACTGACACACTAGCATTACTACCTGTCAGGTAAGTGGAATAGTAAACTGAACATCTGAAATAAAGCGACAAACAAAAATATTTATAAAAAATAAAAAAAATCAAAGCATACATTTACCAAAAAACATTTGCCTTAGAAAGAAACATCTATACCAAAAATATTGTTACCTATTCAATCGATAAAATGCACGTCCCAAACCATAATAAACAGCAGGGAGATCTTTTGCTTGATGAGTCTCTATTTCCATTAAACATCCAACAGACCGCACAATGTTATTATAATTCAGAGTTTCAATCCAACAGATCGACAAGGTATATCTCAAAACGATGCGATTGATTTCTGGCATACCAAAAACCTACAACATGTTTTTCTCATGAAAGAATTTTTCGTCCAAAAATATTACTGAAAAGGAAATTCAAACTGATAAGTCACTGACCTTTATGTCACATTCACCCATAATGTCTAAAGCACATTTATACTTTTCTGAAGCTTGTTTTGTTGAACCCATTTCCATTGCTTCATATCCCTCTTTCATATGTACCTGTAACTTCTGTTAAAAGAGATTTATTTGCACATCAAATTTCCTAGCACAAGAATTACATTAAATGAATAAACTACTTGTAATTAACAACTAAGAAGTCAAAAGTGAATTTTGATTATTTCTAATACAATTGTCTTGGCTCAAATCTTTAGTTTATCTCAGCTCCAGTTTTTTAGCAATATCTCTCAGAAGACTGAAGTCAATCTTGTGGCAAAAGGTAAAGAATGATGAACTTTAATTTTGCTAGATATCACAAGTTAATACACACACTGCAAAACTATAGAATGAATTTTTAAAGTTAGAATTTAATTCATTAAGAGGGAAAAAATCAGGGTCTTACGCCACGTCATAACAGGTTGATTCCCAATTCATGAGATCTGTGAATGAAAGTGAAAAACAAGTGGCAGGACAAAGGGTATTCTGTTTATGTAGTTCGAATGATAATCAGAAATTACACATTGCAAAAGCTCAAGGATATTTTACATTAATCACATAAGCCAAATACCAGAGCCTCGTCACTCCACTTCAACATACATTGTGAAGTGTCAAAATGTCAAGTTATCAGCATAAATGAACTGATTTTTGTTTAACAATGTAAATCACTATAAAGAATACCAATCCAATCAAATATCAAATCATACCAAATATCCAATCCATTCTTTTGTAGTGCAAAGTATTGTTTTTTAATCAAACCATCTTTGAAGCCTGGCAAGGAAATGTAATGTTCTTTTCATTGTAATATATATTAGTAGCTTATGCCCTCAGCAGTCGATGTGACTAAAAATAAAAACATTAAAAACGTCGAAAAAAGCATAGGAATTTACACATTGGACAAACTCAAGGTTTTTTATATTAATTGCATAAACTGCCAGAGCCTCATTATGACATTGGAAAAGTGTGGCGTCAAATGTGTAGCGTAAACATTGGAAGCGTCAATTCCTTTAAAAGTTTGAAGTTATACAGTAAAACCTGTCTAAGACAGAACCTGACAGTTCCTTCAAAAAGTTTCCATCTTATGGAGGTTTGCCAAAAAATCACTATGTAACTTAGGTGTTGTATTTATGGTATAGTCATAAAAGTGAAACAAAACAATGAAAACAAAGCATAATTTATCATTAGGGGTGGATTTTAATGATTTTTTTCTTTTCACTTTAGAACAATAACTTTTAGTACAATTTTTTTTTTAATGTTACGACGTAAGGAGACAACCCATTTTTATAAAACATTTTTTCTGCATTTTTCTTCGGTTTCGACTAATAGGTCATTTTTTACCTTTTCCCATGATTTTAAGAATGTTTTTCACTGATTTCATCGTTTTAAGTATTTTAATGGTAAGTGCTTCAAATAATGTTGATGACAAATGTTCACCAAGAATTCCAAAGTAGCCTATTCGATTTCTGCGCTCATGTTTAGTATTGTCAGCTGTCGTGAGTAATCTACGGTACCTGTAATGCCTATCAGCACCGTTACCAGTTTGGCCGATTTCACAATAAATAAAGAGATTTCCTAGTAAAGAACAAAAAGTTTGCAAGCTGTGTTCGCTTGTAAGAAAGGAAGAAGTCTCAACTACATCAGCAACATATCTGGAGCTGGGGTTGGTCATCTGAACTGTTTGCGAATTTGCTGCAAAACAGTCACAATGCCATATATATTGCTGGAATTTTAAACATAAATTTCTCTCTCAGCCAAGTAAAAATGACTTTACATTCACTAAACACCATTCCATTTCTGCACTATGCAGGTTTCCAGCTTATAAAGGTCATTTTTATTTATAAAATTGTTCTGTTCTGATGAGATTTTTTTGTCCGGGATGGCAATTTTTGTCTTACAGAGGTTCTTATGACAGGTAACCATGGGTACTCTTATTGTAAGATGATGCTGTTCCCCTCTTGGGTGTCTGCTGTTCACCATGTTCTCGCAAGAATAGGGATGTGAATTAATACTTCACATTTATTACAATAAAGGAGAACATGTTAATAAGGAGAATGTGTCATTCATGTTTCATATTTTTTGTGATAAAATTGACACCAAGACTGCAACCAGAGCTAGGGTTGACATTTACTCATCATCAGTTAAATGATAGAAATCTCTCATGGTAACTGTAGTGGGTCGTTAGCTGTCATTACAAGCCTATGTTAGGATAGTGGAAATGTGAAAGGAATAAGATAAAAACAGAGAAAATCAGGTATCTTTTAACCATTGATTTAATACCTTTTGTTTTTCCTTTAAAGCTTCACGTTCCTTCTGTTGAGGTGATTTCTCCTCAGGGGACAATTCACTTTGTAATTTGGCGAGAGTATCGAGAAATGCATCACTTTTAGGTTCACTATTACTTTTAGACAATGATTTTTCATTTGTTGAGCGGTTAACAGACACGCTTCGTACACTGGCCTACAATAAATATTTCATTAGTGGTTTGTGAATAATTAGTTTCATTAACTCAAAACAATACACATTTTTACAAATTCTCAGTATCAACACCTTGAGAAGCATATCAAGAACAAAACAAAATCATCAACAAATATGTTAGATGTAAAACCTAAACTTTATGGATTTACCTTGTCAGTTGGATCTTTACTATTGTTTCTATTACGGCTTCCCGATGACCTGCTCCTGAGTTTATTTTGGTCACTTCGTGAAGGTCTTTCTGTCTCCGCACTATTCACTTCTTCCTGAGCACCATTACGAGTTTTTGTGTGTTTCTTTGTTTCTTCTTTTTCCTAAATTTCATAAAAAATAAGGCTTCACATAATCTCAATAACAATCATAGTTGGCTAAACAAATATGATTCATGACGATGATGATGATGGTGATGATGATGAACACATCAGAATAATACGACTTCCTGGGTTGTATGGATTGGTAATTATTATTAATATTACTGAAATCATTGGGAACTTACCAAGTGAGGTTTGGTTGAGGTGGGGACACTGCTTGATGGATCACCTTCTGCAATTCAAATATTTTTAACACTGCACATACTGTTAAAAACACTGCAGGAAACAACAATATATTGCATCTACAAACCTCCATTTTCCTTGTTAATTTCTTCATACAAAGTTTTGAGTTCTTCTGCTTTTGGGCAATTCACTAGACCTGTTCGCAAATATGATAAGGCTCTATCTTTCTTAGACATTCCAAGTGCTGCTTTCGTAGCCCGGTAAAATCCCTGAAGAAATAGAATTGTATTTTTAATACAAGATGAAATCAAACGCAAAAATTAGAGTAATTCACAAAACTATACAGTAATCAATGTTATATGATGTCTCAAATTTGTTCTTTTTATATACCTATCATTAAATTTAATGATTTTTGTTGATAAATTCACATGCTAATAAAAAAAGTATTTCAAAATGCATTTGATTTAATGGTGAATTGTGTTTTCATTTGATTATGTTATTTGTACAAGCCATATTACTAATCATTTCTGGATAATTTAAATATTTGTGGTTAAGAGTGGAGCTTCTCGTTTCCAGAACTATGACATTGTTTACTGAAAAGCAAAACCTAAATCATAAGTTGATAGATTTCATGGTACTTGAACAATAGGTTAACATCTAAGCTACATAATTTGCCTTGAGGAAGATCGTAGTATGATGACTGAAATATTGGCATCAGTGCCCATAGGTGGCATAGGACTTGGTGAATCCTGGACAGTTAAAGTCATTCACTCCAACATTGGAACACTATGCTTTAACAACAACACTAGATTGCAAGGAAGCAAATTATATTAACTCTTTATATGTCAACATCAACAATGAAAACTGAGCGAATTTTGACAAACCTGCCAATTTTGCAAAAGATTTAGGTTATTGAAATTCTTGCTTTGTAATGTGAGCGGTGAATTAACAGGCGTATATGTACAGGAGATCTGAAGAACAAAAAACAATTGAAGAGTTATCAAGATTCAATCTATTTTGCTTTGGGCTCCAAGCAAGTTTTGGACATATCGCTTCTGCTACCATCCAAGCAGAACTGTGCAACACTACATGATAGAAAGGAAGAAATCACTTAAAATATACGTCTCTATGACAAGAAATCTGAACAATTTGTCTAACAATCTGCTTACAACCATATGTCTATTAAGAGCTCATTTATTGCGCACAGAAATTTCAAGATTAAGTTTGGCTGAGGATTGGTGAGTATTGCACAACTACACGAGTGTGTCACCTGTGTGAATTTACACCTTGTCTCTATTATAATGATCAATAGATATTGCAAGTAAGCATGCACTCAATGTAAGATAAACACAAAACAAATTCTAACCAAGGATAAATACAAATCGTGTTGCTACAGAATCTCACAGACTTTCTCATACTATTGGGGTCCCAGATGTCCCAGTTTTACCGGGACAGTTCTGTTTTTCGAAGGTTTTCCTCCTTCTGTCCCAGTGTCCCGACAAAAGAATTTCGAGACGGCAAATGTCCCAACTTTCAATACTACCACTGCGCCCTCCAAATCTGAATTTATAATGCAGATGGCTGTGTTCGCTACCATTCAGTTGTCATCGTTAGCCAGTAGAGGCAAGCACTTCTGCTTTCATCCACAAACTGCCTTCTTTCTCACTATCTCACCCTCCCTGGGTTTAATGCCTTGATAGAAAAAATTTTTTCTCAGATGAAACCATTGTGGACCAAGGAGAGGAACAGTCTGTGTAGAAACAGTAGGTGCAATGTTAAATATTAAATCACACCTTAAGAATGTGTCAGGTTCAGATATTTTTAATCTCATTTCCAAAACTAATACATTGTTACAAAAGTTAATTGTTCAGAGAAGTACTCTAAATGGAAAAAAAGTGAAGATGATGGAGCTCCTTCCAACCTCCAGGCTGTAGGAGTTGACAATGGAAACTGAATAAACATTGATTCACAAGTAAGATTATTGAACTGAATGCTAGTTGTTTCACACATCACACTTGAAGTTTCAGTTGAAATGTTTAAAGCAACTGAATGTGTTACAGAAACTGTTGCAAGCAGTTATTAAAATATTTTTTTGTTCTGTAACTTCTTTTGTTATTTGATATTCTGAACGTGTGGATTATTGCCACAAATTCCCAAGAATATTGTATATCAAAATACTGGCTATCCTGTACAGCACATCAAGCAGGTGTACCAGTTTTTTCTTCGTAACACATAGGACCCCTATCATACTAGTTAGTTTCCTTTCCTCGGACTGCTTCTTGTTCATACCCCACCCTTTTTCAAGCTGACAACTATTGATACCTAAAAGACATTTTCTACATTTTTCATTCACCAAATGGTAGATTTGAAATAAGACTTAAGGAATATTAAAGAAAATATTGTGTGATTGTAAATATGGTACTATATGTGGATTTTCATTGAAATACTTGGAGTGGTTTTTGAGAAAATATTGTTTGAGCCTTTCTGAAAATCCACAATTGTATCTACTTTTCACAAAACTGATTTGATTTTTTGAGAAACTACATAAGAAATCATTTCATGCACATGTATTCTCAAACACAATAATCGTCTCCTGTATTATTTCAGTAGTATACCTTTGGGTTCAAGCTCTCACACGCAACCAATCTTTATAAATGAGGGCTCTAAAGAAAGAGAATTCACGGAGACTTGACGAATTCCACTTTGACTTTAAAAATATGGATGATTTCTTTAAAAAACGCATCCAAATATTCATGTAAAATGCAACCCGCATCACATGTCAACCTATATCGGCAAATAACTCATAAACAAAGCGTTTTAGAGCTTTAAAATGTAAAATTTTGAGGCCAAAGGCCTCAAAGAAACGTTTTTCACACCATAATCTACAAGATGAGACATTCTCCGATCCATTCAATTAACTTTTTGGTTCCACGCTTCAATACTATCAAGGCCACCTCAATATTTCAGCCCTTCCTGCTGGTAGCAATTTTTGGGGCGACACGCTTAGAAGACTTAGTTTCGACAATCTTTATTTACGCTTTCTGTTAACACTGTAGTTTGTGCAGTCTGACGAGGTTTATTTGCATAATCATTAATTCAAGATTTGCTCTCCAGCAACAACTAGAAGTACTATTATAGTTGCTTGATACCTATACCTATACCTATACCTATGAAGATTGTTACTTATGCGTGTAGTGAAACTATTCAATTAACGTTTTTTCATGGTCTGTATGTGCTGTGTACTTAATTGTGGAGGTATGTGGGTGTTCTGTGAAGAGTGAAGACAGTGTTTCTGTTTTACCTGTACCAATATTTTCGTTATCATTCGATGACATTTTCAAGTCAACAGGTTCAGACACGTAGCTTTCTCAAAAGTAAAAAGCTAATATTTTTGTGACTATCACGAAAAGCTAAAACCTAACTGACAAAGAATATTGAATAATTACTTCAAATGTCTTTAAGTAAGTGTTGGGAATTGTTCCAAGCAAATTCTCCATGATATTGAATAAATATTTATTGAAAATTTATTTTACACATTAATTGCATTGTTTTTTTATTTTTATTTGTAATTGTGTTAGTACATTGCAAGATACCTTAATAGATTTTAAACAAATAAACATGTTTCATTAACTACTTTCCCTCTTAGAATGAAAATAGAAGAATAGGGATGAGTGTGGTGTCTATCATGCGAGAGTTCTCGCACGGGTACGCAGAGATAGTGGGGGAAAACTTGTGCTATGGCACAACACAAAGAACAAACTTTTTAAAGTAGCTAAAGTAAAATAGCTTGAAATAAATGAAAAACAAAAATCAAAACGCGCTAGCCTTCAATACTACGTGAATCAATTAAAAAACAACTAAATTTAAAATTATAGAAAGAATAGTGCAAGTCACCCGACAACTGCCAACGATCGCAGTCCAAACGCACGATTTAAATGTTGGCGGTATCTTCAAGTATGTACACCAACGCCCAGCTGCAAACTCATATTGTAAATAAAAAACCGTTTGATATTAAACTCAAGGTGTCGGTTTGTTAAGATATTAAAATGCAAACATTGTTTCAGCAACATTCCCATGTACCGAAGTGGGCTTACTAATGCCTACTAAATTGTTTCTAATGCTAACAAATGGTATTTAGTACTCAAAGGTGAAAACATTAGTTTCATTATTTTTTGGCTCGGAATTGCTTTTCTTGAGGTACGTAAGGATGCAGAAAATAATTCAATACTTTTTAGTAAACAAATAATTTTTCAATTTTCTCACCCCAGCAAGCTGGCATCCTGACTCTGCAAACCCACTCGGTTCTTCACAGCAAATCAAGAAAAGTTAAATAATATTGCAATGAGTAGGTCTGTTCTTGCCCGATCCGGTATTTTCGCACTACTTTACTTGGCTTTCTCAAGAGTAAAAACCTTTTCTATTATTTGACTATCAAGGAAAGCGAAAAGCTAACTCTCAAGGAAGATTGAAATATTTCTTCAAACGTTGTTTTAAAGAAGTATGAATTGTTCCAAGAACATCTCTCTATAATGTTGAATAAACTTTAATTGAAAATTTGTTTCAAACATCAATTGCAATGTTATTTTGTTTGATATTCTCTAAGTACATTAGTAGTTCCTCTCCTTTATGAAAAGAATAGACAAATGGATAGGGAAAGGGTGGGATTTAACATGCGAGAGTTCTCGCACGGGTACGCTAGTGTATAATAAATTTCCGTAATAATAATATTAACAACTTGAAAGATATTTCAAAAAAATTATATCCCACGACTCAATTTTTAGTTTCTGTTGATTATAATTTACCGAAAACAACTTGGTGGAATACTGGAACAAGAACTTCGTGTTTTTGCACTGATGCTTCTAACATTGAAATTCACTTTACTTTCACACATTACTATCAAACACTATTAATTACTTAAATCTTTATCAATTAAATTACACTTTGAGTAAAGGTAATAAGAGTTTAGATATGATTTTTTTGAATGATATGGAAAGTTTAATAAGGAAAGTTGACTGTCCAGCAGAGTCCACTAGTAAATTGTGATGATTATCATCCAGCCCTTGAAATTTGGTTTACCCATAGTGGTAAACATATGCAGACTCTTGATGAAATTGAAACTAAATAAAATTTTTCTACAGCAGATTATGTAGCAATAAATCACAATTTGATATTGTTTATTGGTTTACATTTTTTATGGCAAACTCCCTGGAGTTATACATTGATCACTTTGATCAGAAAATTCTTGATCGTCTTGAAAAATATGTTCCTAAATACATGATACCAAAATCTACATATCCCCCTTGGTATTCCAGTAAAAGAATATCTCGAGAGGATTATATAAATTACTTAATGTGACAGAAAACCGAAGTATGTTAAATCATTTTGGAAATTCACAAATGTTTTGAGGAATACAAAAGGGTTACCAAACTTGATGTTTTTTAATGTTAAAAAGGCGGATAAGGAGTATGAAATTGTTGATTTATTTGCTGATTTTTTTGAATCAGTGTATGTCCCTCAGTCATCATATGTTCATTTGAAAAATCACTATGAAAATTCTGTTATACATACAGGCTCCATGTATTCTGGATATGATGTATATATGTGGATATGCCAATATGATGTATGTACGGCAATCAAGAAATTGAACATGAAGACCAGACCAGGACCAGATGGTATTCCCCCAGGTTTTTTGATGAATTGCAACACTTCCTTAGTACCAGTTTAATATTTCATTTTTAATAAATACATACAGGAATGAGTTTTTCCATCAGTATGGAAATAGAGTTATGTTACTCTAATATTCAAATCAGGGCATAGAGCATGGATTGTAAATTACAGACCTATAAGTAAAATGAGTACCACACCAAAGTTGTCACTATTGTCTATTGTCACTGAGAAGTTGACGAAGCAGGTGGGTCCATTATTGATTGATGAGCAGCATCGTTTCAGGTTGAAAAGATCAACCACTACAAATATGATGACTTTACAGCAATATATTATGGAGAAATTAGAAGGGAAGTAGCAGGTTGATGTTTATACAGATTTTGGTAAAGATTCAATTCAGTTGATCATAGCATTTTATTATTAAAACTTCAATACATTGGTTTCCATGGAATTTTCCTGAAATGGATCAGTAGCCATTTGAGTGACAGGATAAAAAAAAAATACTAGTCTTTTGTTGTATATACCGTACATTAAATACAGATTATGTTTAAATTATAACAAATACAAAGTGATGAGATATTCTCAAGGGAGTAATATTATTCATTATGAATATTTGCTGGAAAGACATTTGTTGAATTCAATCTCTACTTTTAAAGAGCTGGGAGCCCTTTTCAACCCAAAGTTTAAATTCGACAGTCAACAAGTTTAAATTCGACATCCAACACATAGCAGCCAAAGCGCATGCTTGGGTTTATGATGAGGATGACCACAGAGTTTAAAAATATTGAAACTTTTAAAATGTTACATTTATTGCTAATTAGACCTACTTTATGATATGCTTCTCCAGTAAGATCACCCTCTTATAAAATTTACGTAAACAAACTTTATGTAACAATAATATTGATTTTGCTCCGTCAAAAGTGCCTTCAAAAAATTAGCCAAAGAAGTGATGTTGATTGACTTTGTTTAATTTTAGCTTTGTATACTTGCGACTATAATGAGGGTTGTCATAATTTTAAGTGATCTGTATGTTTTATTTTATTCTGTTTTTGTATTTTTTATTTTTGATGATGTGATGTGATGCTGTGAAATTGTGTAGTTTTGATGAGTTGTGATGTGGAGTTGTGTAGAGATTTTTGTTGTTTGCTGTGTGTAATGTTTTTGAACTGTGCAATTGTCTGTTTGATACATAAATAAATAAATAAATAAGTAAGTATATTTTTTGAAAAAACAAATGACTACAAAGTGGCATTTATGCCATGTTACTCACTGCATTTAGCACTATCCATACAAAAAATGTAAAGAAAAAATTGAAGTTGTTTTCAAGAAAAAGGTATTTGAAAGTTTCTTAAAATGTGCAATTTTGAGTTTATTTTCTCAGAAAGATTTTGATGTTTCAAGAAGCTTTATAATAAATCATTTGAAGCGCTTGTATTTACAAATGCAATAATGTATAAAAATGCCCATAATGTTAATATTAACAAGGTGGAAGGTATTTCAAAAACATTATGTTGTATAATTTACAAAAAGATATATCACAATGATGTTCATGTCATTTACTCAGTGCATTTAACACTATTCCTACAAAAAAATTTAGAAATGTTTATGAGACAATCGCGTATTGAATAATAACTTTATACTATATATAACTATAACACTCGGTGTAGTAATCATATTTATCAGGTGTGAGCATCAACAGCTCACTACAAAAGATTCACACACAATACACATACATTATTTTAAAACAAATTGCCAGATGACATTAAACTATTAAAATCGATACACAAGTATAAGTCCCAAGTAAATCTGTTCTGCTGCATAACTTTTTATACAATTAGAGACTATACTGAGTATCCAAAAGGAAAGTAATATTAATTTTAACAACGATATTTAATGTATTAACTGCAATTTGGACTGTATAATTCTAAACAACCTGTAAGCACTGTATCGCAGCTTCTGGGTCCCCCATCTCAAGTCAGGTGAAAAGTCCAGTTTCCCTGATCCTTTGAGCGAATGCTGAGATAGCCCCTTGTTTTGCTTCTGGACTTAAATGTCACTTCATTATCTTCTCGCACATCTTCTACAATTCAGTGGGAAACGTAAGTTATTCAAATTATCATTCTCAATGTCGTTGCAGCAGGAAGTTGATTCCTTCACGAAGATTACGATGAGGGATAAAAAGCAAAAATATATAGCTGATTTGCCCCTGCAAATATTCTTTATTACTCTGGAGCAAATATTTTCTTATCAATTTTGCCCTAAAAGCCAATTTCCTTCTGTATTCATATTTCAACTTGTATATGGCTTTGTGTAGGGATCCCACAATTAAGAAAATGTGTCCAAAATACACTTTTCCCCAAAGATAGTTGAACAGTTTTTAACTAATTTTGATATTAAATATTGCCCATATTTTGCTGAAAATTGCAGTAAAACCAACATTTTCAACAACAAAAAAAGTGCATGACATTAATTAAAGAACAAATTTCTTTTAATGAAAAAATCCATGCCTTCACTAATGTAGTTGTAGAAGGAGGAGGAAAAAATTTCAAACATTCACAAATTTTTAAATTTCAGAGTGACAAGTGAAAATCATAGCTATACTACTATACTATACTATCTTTATAAGGGTATTTCACTCCATTGTTACAAGATTTTTAAACAAAAAATATGAAAGCATTATTGACAAAATACAGAAAATGGGCTTCATGTGAAATAGCTGAATTTTTTTTCTTTTTTCCAAATCATAGAACTTCAAGTCAGGACAGATCCACCAGTGAATATTCATTATTGGAAATTTCCTTCTGGGCATTTGGATGTCAGTGTTGTTCACAGACAGGTAAACAGACTGAACAAATTAACATTTTCGAGAAAGAGAAAGAAAAAAGGGGGGGTGCAGGGGACTATTTTGGTTTCATGAGCCCCCAAAATGTGTATTTCTGTTGAAATCTCAAAATCGATTTTCTGCAGCCTTACATAACTTTCTCTTTACAATATTACTCCTATTGTCCTACATACATATACAGGAAAGTAATCAGTGGCACAGACTCTCTCATATTAGTTTTCTAATTTCTTTGGTCTGAGCCAGCTTTTGGCTTTTCCCTCCACTCACTTCCCAGGTGCGATCTATTGCCACAAAGTGACAAGCTCACGAGCACACGCTCACCCGCACGCGGACACGGACACGGACACGCACACACACGTATGACGCTAATCTGACATTTGCTGACCACCTGAAGTACGCCAGCATTAAAGCGGCGGTAGTTAATGCGAGTCAAGGCTAATGCCCATGGTTTTGCGGACGACATTGCTATCATCGCCGTTGCCCAATATACTGAGGAGATTGTGTGTAACTGAAATGAAGCGATCGCCATTGTTAGTCGGTGGTTGAAGTCCTTAGGACTGCAGTTAGCAGAGCACAAGACCGAGGTTATCCTGGTCACTAGCAGGAAAAGGAGAGAAACCATCACTCTCAAGGTTGGAGACCATCGTATTACATCATAGCCGTCGATCAAATATCTTGGCCTCATGATTGACGCCCGCCTGACATTTGCCGACCACCAGGAGAACGTCAGCAATAAAGCCGTGGTAGTTAATGTGGAGGCTAATGCCCAACATAGGGCCTTGTTAGGAGAAGAAGCTCCTGGCCTTGGTTGTTAGGTCCGCTTTGCTCTATGGAGTCCCAGTATGGACCAACTCCACATCAACAAATAGCTACGTCCTAGGGATGACGTCAATGTACAGGTTATCAGCATTGCGGGTAACTTGTGGATTCCGCACTGTGTCAAACGATGCAGTGTGCGTCATCGCGGGGATGCCTTGTATCGATATCGTGGCTCAGGAGAGACGGAAGCGATATCACAAAGAAGAGGAGAATCCAGAATGCTCGACAACCCTGCTCGAATGACAGGAACGCTGGGACAACTTCACTAAAGGAAGATGGACCTACCGCATCATTCCCTCCACTGCGCCGTGGATCAACCGCAAACACGGTGAAGTAAATTTCTGCCTGGCTCAGTTGTCTGGACATGGATGCTTTCTGGCGTATCTCCACAGGTTCAAGCTGGAGGATACTCCCTTCTGTCCACTACGTGAACCTGCTGTCGAGGACGCCGAACATGTGTTCTTCCAATGCCCGCGATTCCATCTGCAGCGACGGCACGTTATGAGTATCCTCGGGATCGACCCGCTGACACCAGAAGCAATGGTCGGGTGCATGCTCGCCTCAGAAACCAACTGGGCTGCGGTGAGCGCACATGCGCAGACCATAAAGGTGCGTTTCCACTACAGAGTAACTAGCTAGTCTCAATATAAGCTAAGAGTGAGCTAGTCTCAACAGAAGCTCGAAATACTCTGTCCACCTGCGAACGATTCGTAGAAATATCTGGCTCTCGAGAGGGCACTTGCCGCGCCTTCTCGAGATTCTCACATGCCTATCCACTGGAGACCAGTAAGCTCGCGATGGAGATGCGAGAGTTAAGATGGAGGTGAAGAAGAGAGCAGCGGCGGCTTTCGTTTCTTAATTCGCTGCTTGCAAAACAAGAAAACTACTCGATGAGAAAGAGGATTGATCATGAGGCACAGATCCTGTCATCATCACGGCGTGTGCGCGTGCGAGTTTCGGCTTGTTCGACACTTGTCAAAGAATTTGAAATTGAGAATGCGCAACATTTTAGACAACGCACGTTGTTTAACCAAACCACAAATTTTCAAGAATACGCGCAATACGTTGTTTCTATTAGTAGGCTACTTTTTTAAACGTTTTACTTGAATATCAAATATAAAATCACCAAGGGCCACAGAGTAATTTTTTTTTGCTTACCCGGTTCTGTACATTAAGAATTTTCTTTATATTTTCTCGTACAGGTAAGTATAAACGGAGTTCGGAGATACGTAGTAGAGAAAGCTATGCAATGCTGAGGAAAATCTATTTCGAGATTTCAAAGGAAATTCGCGTTTTTAGAGTCCCCTGATACCGAAAAATGTTTGTTTCAAAACAACCTGAATCTGTGTATCCGTCCGACTGTGAACAACACAAGCACCTAAACTTCATATGATTTTCCCAAAATGAATATTCCCCGGTCGTTCTGGCCCGACTCTAAGCTCTGCGATTTTGAAAACATTCTTTAAATTTTGAGAGTACTTGTAAAACAAGTAAAGCCCCTAGGGCATTTTCAGATTGCCCCATTTTTTTCTTTAAATTTCCTACAAGCATAGTCACATGTAGAGAGTGTGTGCCATTCTCTGCATGTAGTCGTGTAGAGAGTGTGTGCCATTCTATAGCACCACTAGTTTACTTCTTCAATGGCACATTCAATTTCATTTGCAAGTAACTTCATTATGTAACTTCATTATTTGTGCACGTCTTCTGAATTTCAGTGGGAAATATAGGTATTCAAATTATCGTTTTTCATATTATTGCGGCAAAAAGTATTATTCTTTTATGAAGAACATGAGGGTTCAGGGCAGGAATTTATAGCTAATTTACCTTTGAAAATATATTTTATTATATAGGAGCGAATATTTTGTCAACAAAACTCGAAAAAAAACTCTCTTTTCTGTATTCAAAATTCGACTAGAATATGGTTTAAGATAGAGACCACAGAATTATGAAAACGTGCACAAAATTCACTTCTCCCCATAGCTCGTTATACGCAGTTTTTAACTGTTTTTGACGTAAATAAATAAAATAAATAAATAAAATTTCTGTTTGGCAGCGGCAATATCCAGGCAACAAACACGAAAGAGTCGCAGACGCTCACATGCACTTCCAGCACGTTTCGAATGCTGAGAGCAAAAAGTCGGTGCGAGTCCTTCAAATATTTTTATTTTTCTAAAATAATAATTATTTTCTAAATTCTTGTTTCTAGTTCTTTTTTTTTTAATTCTGGGCCTCAAGAAAATGTGCGCAGATAAATCTCTTTCCCCACACGTCATATACAGTTTTTACTTTTTTTTTTTTTACAAATAAATAAATAAAAGTCCTCGCGCAGGCGTGTCTACTAGCGAGTATACTGCGATTTTTCTAACTTTGCCCCTCAAGGCCCGTCTTCACGATGGAATATGTCAACGCGACCTTCTCAGTCGTGCCGCCAGGTATCAAGCAGTATCAAGCAGTGCTTGCGATCATGCGATAGCGGTACGATGGAGAAAGACGCGAAATGCCGTGTGATATTCTATCGTGACCATAGTGGCTTGAGGGACAGAGAAAAATCGCACTATAGGTCAGATGGCGATCGCACTCTGCGAGCTTTACACCACTCTCTGTTGCAGACTCTTAAGATGTGTCCACTGGCTCTCGACACAAACTCGCGAGAGTGTAGCTCTCAAGTGGACACGCGCCTTAATAGCTGAACTCAGAAGAATAAGAAAAGGAAAGAAGGGATGCCGGTTGATCCGTCTTAGATCCTTCCTACAATCTGGGGAAGAGAAGTGGCAAGTGACTAAGCCACTCTGATCCACTTCCCGCGATGTAATACCTATCGGCGAAAAGCCTTCCGCGGGGAGGATGGAGGAGAAGAGAGGTAGTTTTAGTGAGAAAAAATCTCATACTACCATGTGGAACGGGCCACAAGGTGTCTTTCGAAGATTTCCACCTACCCTCGTAAAAACACACACACATTTTTAAAGTATTCAGTCCCCTAATGAGAGAAATCAAACACATCGTCTCCTGTATTATTTCAGTAGTATACCTTTGGTTTCCGGCTATCACACGCAACCAATCTTTATTAATGAGGGCTCTAAAGAAAGAAAATTTCACGGAGACTTGACGAATTCCACTTTGACTTTAAAAATATGGATGATTTCTTTAAAAAAAACGCATAGAAATATTCATGTAAAATGCAACCCGCATCACATGTCAACCTATATCAGCAAATAACACGTAAATAAAGCGTTTTAGAGCCTTAAAAAGTTAACCTTTGAGGCCAAAGGCCTCGAAGAAACGTTTTTCACATTATAATCTACAAGATTATGATGTGAAACATACCGAACCATTCAATTAACTTTTCGGTTACACGCTTCAATACTATCAAGGCCACCTCAATATTTCAGCCCTTCCTGCTGGTAGCAATTTTTGTGGCGACACGCTTAGAAGGCTTAGATTCGACAATCTTTATTTACGCTTTCTGTTAACACCGTAGTTTGTGCAGTCTGACGGGGTTGCACAATCATTAATTCAAGATTTAACATGCGAGAGTTCTCGCACGGGTACGCTAGTTGTATTTAATTTCTATCTTTAAGAGATTAAGATTTTAATTATATTGTATCAGTCAAACATGGTTTTACAAGGACATTTTTGTTGAACATTTTGGGACCATTTTTGAGAAAAGGTTGTTTGACCACTCCTGAAAATGCGTTATTTTGATCTCAAGGTCCGTCTTCACGATGGAATATGTCACGGTATTTCGCGACGTTCTCAGTCATGCCGTTTAATTTCTATCTTTAAGAGAGTAAGAATTTAATGATATAGTATCAGAGTCAAACATGGTTTTACATGGACATTTTGTTGAAAATTTTGGGACCATTTTTGAGAAAAGGTTGTTTGACCATTCCTGAAAATAAGTTATTTTGATCTCACTTTCACAGAATACTTTTCAGTTTCTGAGAAATTTCATTGAAAACCATTTGAAAAAGCTCTACTCACAAATGCAATAATGAATAAACAATGCCCGTAAAATACATAAAAAAATGAAAGATATTTTTTTAAATTGTCTAATTTTTTTTAAGAATGAGAAAACAACAGCAAAAGAATATAGCAAAATGGTGTTTATGTCTTCTTTGTACAGTGCATTTAGCACAAAAACACTTGAAGCCGTTTTAGAGAATGTGAAGTCTGAGCGTTTCTGAAAATGGGGAATTTTAAGCTAATTTTCACAGAAAAGTTTTACGTTTTGAGAAATTTTATAGGTCATCAATTGAAGCTCTTGAACTTGTAAAAGCAATAGTGTATACCTATCGCCGGTAACGAAGATGTTAATGACGTGAGAGAAATATCACAAAAATTACATTTATTTTTACTTTCTCGCATACATAATTACATATGGAGTATTTAAACATAATGTGGAGAAAGTTATGTAATGCTGTGTAAAATCGATTTCGTGATTTCAACAGAATTACACGTCTTGGGGGCTACTGATACCGAAAAAGTTTTTTTAAACGTCCATCCGTGAACACAAGCGCCAAAATCAGTTGTAGGATTTTTTCCAAAATTGATATTCCACGGTCGATCTGGCTCATCTTGAAGTGCTGCAATTTTGAAAAACATTCTTTAAAATTTGGGGTACTTTACTTGAAGCCCCACGGACATAGTCAAAATTTTCTCACAAATGGCTCAAAATTTTCTTTAGATTTCTAGTAAAATTAGAGTGAAATACATGTTGGCCGAGTTAAATAGTTAACGAAAATCAATGGACACACAGAAACAGTTCACACGTTATAATAACTTATAAAACAAGACAAAAGACATCTCCGGTTGCAGAGCAATAGGAAAATACAGAATATACGTCGCATAGCGCTAGGCAACCACACACGTAGCTGGAGATCGTATCGTCCGACTGGAATTCCAATACTTCCCCTCGAGATGATCTCCGGATCTGTAATTATACCTTCATGACATCCCTAAGAGCCCAACACAGTGCTCGTGTTTTGACTCGGTCAGCCCCTTCGTAAGGATATCTGCCGGCATCTCTGTAGATGCGAGATGCACCAATTTCAATGCTCCAGACTCCACTACTCGGACGAAGTGATGACGAACATCGATGTGTTTCGTCCGCGCATGGAAAACTGGATTCACAGCCAGTCTTGGAGCGCTAAAGTTGTCGCTGTACAGTGTCATGGTTTCCACGTCCGCCGCACCCAATTCTCTCAGGAAACTTTGCAGGTGTACAACTTCTTTAGCGGCATTGCTCAATGCCATGTACTCTGCTTCCGTGGTTGAAACCGCTACTGTGAGCTGTTTTCGAGAATCCCATGCCACAGGACCTTCGCTCACAGTAAACACGTAACCAGTGTATGAACGTCTATCTTCAATCGAACATCAGTAGTCAGCGTCGACATACCCTGTTATGGTACTTCCGTCTTTATCACACGGAATTTCTAATACTTTGGCACCTTTAAGATAGCGCAACATTATTTTCGCCGCCTCCAAATGTGGCTTTCCAAAGCAATCGTTATATTGTGCCAGGGAACTCACAGTGTGAACAATGTCTGAGAGTGTAGTCACTGACAAGTTTAACAGACATCCGATTAGTTCACGATATGGTGATTTGTTGCCATCAGCGTCTGTCCACACGTCACCCCTGGTAAGTCTCGTACCGGTAGCGGTAGAGCTTTCTTCATGTGACATACTTGGTCTCCGTTCGACAGTTCTTTCAACATAGTCAACATAGTCCCGGGCAACCGGGACGAACGTCTCGTGGAAATCTCTGCCGTACTGTTGCGAGTACCCTTTGGCAACAAGTCTTGCCTTTGCTTCTCCAAAATGCCATTTGTTTCGTAGGACAAATCGACTCCCTATTACATCTTTGGCACTTGATCGGGGCACTAGCTTCCAAATTTTATTTTTCATTATTGATTTCACTTCGTTTGCTAAGGCTTTCATCCATTCTTCTGAATGTTCGCTAGATAAGGCGTGTCTGGCTGATACCTCCGTTAAAAACGCGAGATCTGCCTGATCTTTATCTTGGTCTCTGGTACGTCCTCCTCCTTGGTCCAAGCGGAGTCTTCCCGGGCGTCCGGTGTAGTCTTCCGCCGCGACTCCCAGTGACACTTTTCAAAGGGAGTGGCAAATTCTCGTCCGAATCGTGGGCTTCAGCGTCCTCCCTGACCTGTTTTATGCTATTATCCGGAACTTCCAGACCGACATCCGAACACTGAGAACAGTTGAGATTCACTTCGATGAATGGTTCTACGACGTTTCTACGTCTATCGTCTTTATTCATTGATTCTGATTGTTTTGTAGTTTACGGTGTTTTCCCATTTAATCTATTCGTTTCGGATATACGGTAGTTAGCAGTATTCACAGCTTCCGCCCAAAGATAAGAGGGGAGCCCAGGCTGAATGAGAAGACATCTAGCCATGTCCATCAGTGTCCTGTTGCGTCGTTCGGGAATTCTGTTGTGCTCCGGATTATGAGGAGCCGTAAGCCGTCGCAGGATTCCATGTCTTTTGAAAAGATCTTCAAAGTTCTTATTCACGAACTCTAATCTATTATCTGTTCGAAGACATTTCAGCTTCCTCCCCTGCTGAGTTTCCACGGCGGCCCTGAAATTATTAAATTCTTTCATAACTTGACTTTTCTTCTTCATCATGCTTACCTCACACTAACTAGAACAGTTATCAATATAAAATGCCTAATGAAATGACATGCGTTGGACCAAAAACATCTGAATGCACAAGCTCACCTATATCCGCTTTCTTCTCGGAAAACTTTGGAAATAAAGGCCGGCACATCTTTCCCTGCATACATGATCTGCATTTGAAGTTAGCATTAAGATCGTTGATTCTGAGTCTTAGCAATCGTTTTGTCTTTAGAGCCTTGCACAGGTCATAAGGGTTTATGTGCCCTAGACGAATGTACCACTCTTCTAAAGAGTTCCTTCCTAGACTCCTACGTTGATTGTTTTCTTCAATTATCTTGCATTCGGAATCATTTTGACTATGAAAATAGTACAGGTCATTCACCCGGTAAATAATATTATAATTTGCGGTAAATAATAACTTCCGGTAATAACTGCGGTAAATAATGTATTTTTTTCTAATGTTTCTCAAGCTGTTATTACGTACTTAACTAGCGATTTGTTTACAATATTGCATTTCAGTTTAAAATAGCTTCAAAATAATGTGATTTCTACTTGGCACAACGTATCCTCAATGTGCGAATGTCATTTTTTCGTAAGTTTTCAATTTTTTAAAAAATACTTTGAGTAAAATCCAAAATTCCAATTTTCAAGAGGATGTAATTTTCAATAGATACGTTATATACCAATGATATTTTACAAAAAGTAATATACTGTAATGCGTAATAGCACAGAAAAAAAATTAAGGCTGTGATTCTACTCCTTTGAGAAATCACTCTGAAAATCGAATTTCGTTCATTAGCGTTCCATAGATTTGGTTGCAAATATTTTCTTATAAAAACATAGAAGATAGGTAAATAATATTTCAATTTGCAGGCCGGAGTATACTGAATTGAATACTTTTTTATTCTAGAATGCTAGAACAATCTATAGCTGAGTAATTTAGGAAAGAGTAAATGTCTGCAAACGCGAAAAATAGCGCACGGCGTGAAACAAAACTGGCCGCCATTTGTACTCCAGGTACAATAAAAAAAGTTAAAGATATTTTTTGACAGCCAAAACATTGGGAAATGTATGAACAAAATATGATTTTTTTCCGAGATACTCTTAAAATGGATTGACCCGAATGAATCTTTCTGCAGTGACAACATGGAGATCGATTACACTGGTCAACATGATTTTTGTCTCATGAGTACCAATAGGTGAGTTTTATGCAGTTTTTAGTCCAGTTTTCAAATAGGTGTTCGAAATTTCTCCATCACCCACATTTTTTTTGTCATTTCAATTCTTTTAAATATTTGTAAAAGTTTTTTCGTCCATTTGCCCATGGTAAAGTAAAAACTCCCAGATTATTGTAAATATGATGGGACCAAATGAGACCATTGGTACCGTTTTGCAGACTCAGACATGTGTAAACATGCACAAACTGGATCTTGAGTAGCACACATTCATCAAAAGTATGCCAGTTGTGAGATAGTAGTGAACCAGTGAACACGTCATAGTGAGTGCTTGTGTGCCTGAATTATAGTGTATTTCATATTTATATATTTATTTTAATTAGTCGTTGGTTACAAAATGCCTAGATTTTGTTTAAATCATCGTAACAATTTTTATTATGTGGTAAAGTGACGCTCAAATCCCAAAGGGGAAAACTTACTCCATTAGTAAAATGGTTTATGAACTTCATTTTACGAATAACGTAAAGGACCATACAAAGACATGGTGCCCACATATATATTGCTTATCGTGTTCTACGATTCTCACTGTATGGAAAAGTGGCACCTGCCATAAGCCATTTGCTATCCCTATGATTCGCAGCGAACCCAAAGACACTCATTTCACTGCTATTTCTGCTTAACAAACATTAAATGCATTACGTCCAAATCAAAACACACAGTGGTGTACCTTAACTTGTAATCTGCGATATATAGATATGGGCATAGTCAATTCACTGCGAAGGTATGGGTATGGGCAATTAACTTCGAAGAATTGCCCGTACCAATGCCTCCAGAACACTGAAATTAGATGTGGAGAGTTCAGATTCTTCAGGAAAAAAAACAGATTCTTCTTGTGACACAAATTTTGAATATGCTCCTCCTCTGAGCCCCGTTTATTGACTAAAGATCTGAATGATATCATACAAGATTTAAAGTTATCTAAAAAACAGTCCGCTTGGTTCCCGGATAAAAGGATAGAATCTTCCTCAAAAGAATATCAAGATATGCACTTACCGCAATATTCATTTTGATTTTAAAGACTATTTTTCTGAAGAAAATGGAATAGTGTTTTGTAATGACTACAGTCAGGATTTCTATGCAAAGACAGTGGCGGCTCCTAGACTTCAGGCCAGGTAGGGCACCAAAAAAAAAAAAAAAAAAAAAAAAAAAAAAAAAAAAAAAAAAAAACCACACACACGAGAAAATAACGCAACTTGCAAAGCGTAGCAAAACACCTCTAATTTTTATAGAGGAATTCAATCCTTCTCTCCTTGGCTCTGGCAAACTCCTCAATAACTTAACCATTAAAATCCCGAATGCCATGAATCATCCGTTTCTCAATAGAAAGCATGGCTAAGGCATTCAATCTGTCTGCACCGAGAGTGTTTCTAAGAAAAGTTTTTATTCTCTTTAGAGTGGAAAAACAACGTTAATTTTCCACTGTGGTCATTGGAATGGTGACAATTATTTTCAAAACGTGGATACATTCTGAAAAAGTGCGTGACATGTTGTTTTCCAAAACAAATTGAAGCAATGCAGCAGCCCCAGATGCACCATGAAAGTCTTCTCGGGAGTATAACACTTCCAGTTCCATACTAAATTTTGGACCATTTGTTTTGGAGTGTATTTTCACAGTGGTTTCAAAATCACTTTCCGGGAAATTCACAGAGTACTGTACGAACTGTTCCGTCAGAATTAATTTCGCAGCACACAAATGGTCAGAACTCTCAAACCTGTCTACGATGTTGTTTAATATAGTATTACTTCCAGAGCAGCAACACGGTTACTTCCTTCTTTGCGAGGGGTGCGTTGTCTCTTATTTGGGGGTTCACTCGGAGATTCTTGTTCGTCTTCGTACACTTTGCGAACCTTGGTTACTTCACCAGAAAACCTTTTGATGAATTCCTTCATTTGAACAGAATCTATATTTCTTTTCGTTTTTATATTTCTATAACACTGTCGGAAAAAATTGCTACATGAAGCATAATTTTGTGGTAGAAAGAAAGCCAAAATACAAAATCTGGATCTTTTAACGTTCGCACAAATCCTGCAGCTTGACCACCGGCTTTGGGATTCTCTTCTTCACTATCTCGAATATGCTCGAAATATTCAATGAGACAGTATTTATTTTCAAACACAGTATGAACAGCCCTATGCTGGAAGTACCATCTTGAAGGTGGTGCAGAACACAGTTTTCTTTGCACGAATGTTGCTAAATGTTGCATTCTTTTGGGCGATCTAGAAGAAAATGAGCATATTCCTTGAAGCTCTTCAAAAAATACTCTGCTCCCAGAAGATGAAGAAGCTGCTTTCTGAAGTAAAAGATTTCCTTGATGTGTGTAGCAATGAACGTAATTTGCGTTAGGATATTTTTCTTTTACAATGCACTGCATCCCACTTTTTTGACCTTTCATAACAGCAGCTCCATCATATGTTTGGGCTATGAGCTTATCGGGAATTTTATCTAAACCGAGCTTGTGTAATTGCTCCAAAATTTTATCAGCCAAACCCCGAGCACCTCTTTCGATGATTTGAAAGAAGCCCCAAAATCGCTCATATATTTTACCTTCCGACTGATATCTCAAAATTTATGACATTTGGATTTTGCAGGAACTGTCCGTTGTTTCGTCCGCCTAAATGGCCACGTGTTCTGCCTTGTTTATTTGCTCTGTCAAGTATTTTTGACAAACGGCAAACATTGCATCCTGTAAATCATTTTGGATGGTCTTTGAGATACCTCTAAAAGTCGTTGCATTCTCCAAATGGCTTTTAAAAATATTATCCAAAACGGCGGTGTAATTAATCAGTCCCCTGAAAATACCTGGGTTATCTGAAATCTCAGATTCATCATGACCGCGTAACGCTAATTCAAATTCTCCACAAAATTTAATAGCGTCAACAATGCGACCCAGAATATATCTATTTTTATCCACTAGTTCATTACGTTTACGCACAGATATTCTATATGCGTCATCCAATTGTTGTCTGATACTAACCCTCTCAAGAACAGCTAAATTCATTTCATTCCTGATATGGCTTTTTGAAATAGCGCGTTTTTTGCATTTATCCGGGAGATGCGTCAAATCTTTGATACCGTTCTTGGTCCACGTTTCGTCACCCCCGAATAGAAGGCATGGGAAGCAAAACAATCCATTACTCACCGGAAATCCAAAAATCCAATCCCATTTATCATACACTGACTTATTAAATCTGTTCTGTTGTACGATCTATTTTTGTCACTAAAAGCTTGCTTGATGACCAGATCAGGCCTCGGTGGCCCTAATTCTTTCGCCAACATCCTGTCTTCATAACCTAAATTTTTGCTTCCTAAGTACTTCACTTCATTTTATTTTGAAGTTTAAGGGCTGTAACCTGAAAAACACTTGAAATTCCTCACTGGTTTCTCACGTATTAACTCGGCTGAGTGAGGAGAGAAAATAATTGAATTGAAACAACAAACGCCCATGCTCAAGAAAAAATAACACACACAGAATTCACAGCTGCTATTATCAAGATTACGCGGGCCCTGAGCTATCAGAATTTCATTTCTCAGACACTACGAGCGTTGTTTCTAAATCTGTAAAGTGGCGCTTGCAGTGGCAGTCACAAAAAACTTGTGACCGTGAAGGGCCTTAAGGGAGCATTACCCCCTCTCTTTTTCTCTCGCACTATGAGGAAAAGCTTTGCCGAACTACCCCGTCATCTGCGCTGTGAAATATTATCGACATCTCCCGTGAAAACCTTAACGTAAATTCTCTAGAATAAACGTAAATTCTCTAGTCGATAACATGGCACGCATTTCAGTCCACTATTAATATTTTCTTTTACAACTGGCAGGGCACGTGACCATGTGACCTTATGGTAGAGCCGCCACTGTGCAAAGACATGTTTTTATTGAAGCTTGGTAACATTTCAAACTTTGTAAATATATGTTCCATGAAAACTCGTTTAAAAAACGCATACTTTTTCCGTGCATGTTTGCCTGATTTGATGTTTTGGTATTTTTTGGTGAAATTCATGCAGATTTCATACTTGGAGGTTTTTTAAATTAATACTCCATATTTAGATTTCTATCCAGCATTTTAAGTACTTTCTTATTATTTCTCTGCATAATTTGTGAATATTAAAACTGACTCATTTTGTAAAAATACTATACTGATCTTAGATTCTGATAACACGCAGTTCTCTTGGGAGCTTGTTGTTGAACATTAACCTTGGATTAACCTTTTAACCTAACACTACTTGGATTTGCGACGAGAGTACACGTGGGGTGAGCAACGACGGCGAAATGGATTATCAACGTCATACGATACGTCGCAAAGGACACGGATGATACACGAAACCAAACCTCAAATACCTTTGACACCTGACAATGGGAGAAGAAAATAATAAAGAGCAGCCTCTCAGTCTGCTTGCGTGTAACAGAGGATTAACCAGTGGCGGCTGGTGCCAAAGAGTATATATGGCTGGTGCCGCACGAACCAGGTAGTTGCAAAGATACGTCATTTGCTCGGACTTTGAGATATAACATATTTGCCCCCTTTAATCTTGAGCTGTTAAGAGTTCCGTGGAAATTCAAGAAGCACCCACTGGTTTTCGTATACCAAATTGCACATCAACTATTTATTTATTTATTTGGTCAAAAAACAATAAAAACTGTATATGACGTGTGGGAAAAAAGATCTGCGCACATTTTATTGAGGCCCAGAATTAAATTAAAAAAAGCAACATTTGAAAAATTAGAAACAAGAATTTAGAAAATAATTATTATTTTAGAAAAATAAAATTTGAAAAATGTTTTGTTCCCGAGTTCTAGGAAATCAATTGCAACGGTAAATGAACTGCTGATTTGATTTTTCTGCATTGCTAACAAAATAGTAATGAACATCAATCCTACTCCTACCATTACAAGCAAAAGGAGTGCTCAACAAAACGAGCGCACAGTGAAGATACATTTACGTTCAGAAGCAAAACAAGGGGCCATCTCACCATTTGCTCAATGGATCAGGGAAACTGGACAAAAACCTGATCGAGATGTGGGTCATTGATCCGGAAGCTGAAATACATTACTTGTTACAGGCGTATTAAATATTTCTTAAAAATGTATACAATACAAACGTAAACTAATTCATAATATATCATTGTTTTGTTAAAATAAACATTATTTTTCTTCTTGACGATCAGTATAGTCTCTAATTGTATAGAAACAGTTTTGCAGCAGAAAAGATTTTACTTTTAACTTAAATTTGTGTACCGACTTTAATTGTTTAAAGTCATCTGGCAATGCGTTGTAAAGTAATGTACATGTTTTGTATGTTGATTTCTTGTACTGAGCTGTTGATACTGACACTTGATGCACGTGATTTCTATGGCGTGTGTTGTAATTATAAACATCAATATTGCATGAAAATATGTTCCCTCCGTTAAGTAGGTCATTTTTGACAAATATTACAGATTCGTAAATAAATAGACAAGGCAATGGTAAGATTGCAAGCTCAATGAAAAGAGGTTTGCAGGGATCACGTGGAAGACATTTTTTCATTATTCGAATAATTTTCTTTTGCAATCTGAAGGTCTGAGTACTACAGGATGAGCTTCCCCAGAATATTATGCCATATCTCAGGCGGGAATGTACATTTGCAAAATAAACGCAACGAGCTGCATGAAGGCTGACAGAATTTGAAAGAATTCTGAATGCGTAACATAATGAACTTAATTTAGTGCTTAATTTTGTTACATGTACATTCCATTTGAGGTTTGATTGAATTGAAAGACCTAAAAATTTAGTTGCCTCAACATCAGCTAATTGCATATTGTTCATTTTCAATGGAAATTTTGTTGTTGAATTGAATGTTGATGTGTGTTTTTGCCGCTGTATCACGTTGTTTTCTTCCAGAATTTGCTACGCGAGTGTTACAGATAAACCTAACAATAAAATGTAAGCATTTTATATATCATTTTAAAATAATTGTATGTCGAAATAATAACATCTGATAATAATTTTATGAGCTTGGTTGCATGTTTAATAACATCTGAAAATATTTAGAAGCGTGGTCAAATAATGAATCAAGAATTGATAGATTTCTAGTAATTGACCACAGTGGTCAATTACTAGGTGAAACCTTGTTTTTATTGAACTCCTAATTAACTATCTATTTCTTTGTATTAGCATCCACCAAAACATTTCTAAAAGTTCGGCACTCGGCGTGGATCTTACTTGATTCCGGAGATGAAAAATTATTCAATATTTTTAATGTAAATATCTTGTAAATGCATACTAAAATTCTATTAAAATATTGTTTCATGTTGTCGGTACTGTGTATGTCAATATAATTTAATTAATAAAATAACTTCTTTATTTGTTAATTTTAATAATTATGTGGTCAATTTATGAGGGATCAACTACTGAAAAAACACCATGCTTGGGTGGTCAATTTCTGATTCAGAATAATTGTTTTGAAAAATCAACCCCAAAAACTGGAAAATGCAGTTTTTGTTGAATGTTGTTGTATTGCATGTTAGCAGGAAGTATGGTAAGTAGTGTAAGCTATTCAGATTATATAATTGGCAAATGTAAATAGTCAGGTGGATGGAAAATGATACATTTTTTACTTAAATGGTCAACTACTGGTACGTTTACCTTAGAGATTTTTTTTTAATTAACGTGGTCCTTTTAATGAATGTATTTCTTAGTGGCAAATATTGTTCTGAAGACAAGATTAAAATTTCTTGGCACTTGAGGGAGAATAGTGTTGTCAAAATTCAATTTCAAAAATCGAAGCTTCTGTGACTGATCATTTCCTTGTAAGAGCCAAATAAATAAAGAGAATATAACTTAATAGAACAAAGAAAGCTGCCAGTGTCGCTAGGTATGAATCACATGAATATGATTCATTTTTAATGAAATACGAGATGATTTCTCCAGCATGTAATCCACACCATACAATTCATTTTTCAGGATGCAATGGAGGCTCGTGAATTTCCTGAGGATTGGTCTTACTCCAATTACAGCAATTGTTGGTTGACATAACTATTTAACCAGAAGTGAGCTTCATCACTAAACAACATATTTCGAAGAAAGAAAAAAAAGGGGATCAATTTCCAGTCGATTTACGCACCATTGACCGAAGAAACGACGCTTATTGTGGTCTTCCGGTTTCAATAGTTGGTGTAACTGAATCTTGTACGGGTGTAAAGAAAGGTCATTTCGTAAAATTGTCCAGAAGGACAGGAGGCAAAGTTGTTGCGAAAGGCGACGAATAAACTCGTCTCAGATCTTCCTCAATATTATCACCGATATTTTTTTTTCTGTACGTACAGTTTTTGCCGTGATGTTAGTTTTGCATTTATAAGACTGAATGTATGGAATTTAACAATAGTTCGACGAATAAGATGTTCTGATAGACTATTACGGGCACCATAAACATTTTGAAGAACTCTGTTCGTCTGGCGAACAGAAAATGATTGGAATTGTGGGAATGTATTTCCACAATTTATAAAGGTTGTTGCGATGTCAATCTTTCCATTAGCATTTGCCAAAGCCTACTAATCTAAAATGTCAAAGCAAAATATAATCAAAACAAAACAAATGACAGCTATCCCTATCAAAAATTCTATAATTCTAAAAAACACCCTCTATATTAATAGAGCTGATGAAAAAGATAAATAAGGTTTAAAATAAAGTTTGTGTAGTTGTTTAATAAAGTAAATTTATTATTTGATAAAAAATTAACTAGAGTGAAACATGTGCATAAAAATGTTTTTATAAATTAAGGAAGTTTGAATATGTAGAACATCTTTGACAAAGCAATTATTGTGGATTAATCTGACACAGAAAATAACTCCACAATAATACATCTCAAGAATCAATTTCCGCCTAAGCAGTCACAACTAAAAGAAACAATAAAAGGTAAGTTGCTACTAGAGTTATTTCAAATTCCAATTAGATATCCGTTCATCATCATTACAAGTGAGAGCCACTTCACGATTTAGGTTTACCAGATGTACTCTTTTAAGAATGCATGTACTCTTTTTCTTCGTATCCTCTGTATCCTCTTTTGGTAATCTTTATTTCAATTGTGTAGGCCTACTCAGATGTTTTCTTTTTTTCATATCCCCTATAAAACACTTTAACGCCAACATAAATGTATGATTTCTTGAACATCATTACATTAATTTTCCAAATAAATATTGCCAACTTTCATGTATTCAAAACTGATTGTTAACAATGTCTTTTACACCTTAACACACAGGTGTTGCCAGCATTGTTAATCGATAATACAGAAATTCTTTGACAGATGCAAGTACTAGTAATTTTTATGATTATTTGATAAATTGTAGCTAGCCTAGCAAATTTTTTCTTGTTATATTACACAAAAGGGATACTTTAATATATTGTAACTAGCTTAATTTATGTAATAAATAATACTATGTATTCAAAAACTGGCTTTGCTTCTTGTTTTGAACACAAAACCATAGAGTAAAGATGTCCATAAACCATAGTAAAGGCATCCTTAGTCTACGGCAAAACATCTCCAA
Organism: Acheta domesticus; assembly: GCA_031308135.1. NCBI lineage: Eukaryota > Metazoa > Arthropoda > Insecta > Orthoptera > Gryllidae > Acheta > Acheta domesticus. Next base: position 62,505,260 of record JAHLJT010009436.1, read on the forward strand.
GAAAAAATTAGAAAGTTTGAAAAATAAAAAGTTCCTTCAGCTTCACACTTTTTAAATTTGTTAGTTATCCATATCTATGATATAAAAATAATAAAATCATATTTTGAAAAAGTATTATCATTGAAAATTTACTTTGAATTCTAAAACAAAATTAACATAAAATTTGAGAGATTTTGAATTGTTTGAAAATCTCCTAGAAAACTAGAAATAAAGAGAGGTAAGAATGATAATTAATTATTGGAAAACGTTTATAAAAATCATAAAATGGGAAATCACAGACAGTCTTTCTCAATAAGCAATGACTTGTACTCTTTAACTTAAATATGGAATATTCTCTTTCTTTCTTGACGACCTGGTTACCTTTTAACACATTCAATCCTGAAGGTTCCGCTACATGGTTAACTCCTGTGACCCTATGGTTAACTCCTGTGAATGTAGCTTTTATTCAAAACGTTAAAAATAAACTACAGCACACAACAGTTTGAAACTCATAACATTTTGTAGCGTTGGTTTTCTCTTTAAGTTTATATGTATTTCATTGTTATCTGATTGTAAGATAAGGGAGAGAATGGAATTCAAAAATCACGTGTTTTAATTTTTTTTATTTTCCCAGAAAGAATCAATGTATGGGGAAAAAACCGTACTTCATGTAACAATAGTTCCATTTACATATGTATTTCTTTTTGGCTTGGTTTTTAGAAATACAATGTAGACCAATGAAAAAGGGTCTAATTCAGTTGAATCTTCATTTACAGGAAATTTTATTTCATTGGTTTTCTCAAGCACTGGTTATTTAGACCTTTAGAGTGTTCATCAATTTCACACCATTCTAAAGAAAATAAAAACTCTTGAATTTGAGAACACTCATGAACCGAATCAATTGCACCATTATCTCTCTTTGCTATTATTTTCATTGCTCAAACTAGTCAACAGCTCCAGAAGAAAATTGTTGTCCTCATCACAAGAATTCAGTTCAATCCATAATTCAAAATCTTTTGAATTTCTAATGCTGAGAGTCGCTGTGAATTTGACTTCTGTATGTGGCTTCTCAACATCTGTATTTATCATTAACAGCAAGAACGCTACTTACAAACAAGGATTCTGAACGTAATTGACAATGCCCACACATACGAATATCAAATTCCAGGAAAAAATTGCAAATAGTGCAACAAAAAGAAGCACTATTTGACAAATGTCCTAAGATTTTCTTAGCGACTTTAAGAAGCATAATCTAGGTGCCTATGCATGTCTGAGAAATATTCACAGCCTGACTAAAAAGACAAATGCAGAAGAACGTGTGGCATATATCCATAGATGACATACTGGATACGTTCTTAGGATCAAAAGTGTTAAAAAAAGACACCACAAACAATGTTACATTTTCAGAGAGTATAGGGGGACTACTGTCAAATTGACCCCACACACACACACACATACACACACACACTGACCATTAGATACCTGCCTCCCGGTCCAAATTTTCATTAATACACCTGATGTCAGATGAGACAACTTGTAAGCAAAATCTTTTGTCAGGGAGTGGGATACACCTTGGAAGCTTTGCACAACATATTGTGTTGTTGTATTGTGTTAAGGACAATGCAACACTGCTTACAATATTTTGTGTCATACTACAAGCAGTAGAGCATAAGATGTACCTATTATACAGAAGACACATAAAACATACCACCGAAGCGGCACCATTTTTTTTGTTTCTTCCAAATTTCATTGTATTTAACACTTACATGGAAACATGATTTTTATGAGGCAAAGAGAAACATCGGTCTCAGAGACTGCCATTTGTTATTGCGCATTGAATGTGGGATGTAAAGGTAAAATAAACTACAGACCTGCTTCAATCTATTCTTACATTTCTTTAGAGTATTCTCAAACATATTCAATATGATAAAAACATTACAATTGTTGAAAAACATTGACTTTGTTGTAAACCATTTTTAATAGTTGTAAAATATTGAAACTGCCTCTAAATCCGTACAGCATTGATACAACTGGTCTTTGTGAGCTAGCAAGGAATTCCTCAGGAATCATTTTTGTCCTTTTTTTTACGCTCCCAACAAGTGAATTTCCTCTTCATCAGTTTAACAATAACTTCTGCAGAACTAAATCAATTTTCTAAAGTGATGTTCCTGTTAAACCCTTCAATAGGTTGCATACACAAAGCATAGCTTGAGTAGGGTAATAGAATTTTTCTCTTCTTGATCTAGGATCATCCGAACAAATTGGGCAATTCATTACAATATTTTGAAAGGAATGATATTAAATATTTGAGAAAGTCGCCCAGGTGCGTAAATGGAAACACCTGTCTTACAGACCTTACATACTAAGAGAAACAGTCTCACTTACCGCTATGAAAAATACGGAAAGAGAAACTGTGGGTCTCATAGACCACCACGATATCCAAAAATGCCCCTTATGTGCCGGCTGCTTCAACAGAACTAAACAAAACTCCACCGAGTGATAGAAGAGGGTCAGGGAGGAAGGTACTATGACCATCAAGGTTCTCTCATACTTATATTGGCCGTTATTGCATATACCAATTTCACTTGGTGCCTGTCAGATCGATGTTTCCATATAAGTATTAAGCAGTTCAGCTCAAAATGTCATCAGATTACTTTAACAAGTTTGCATCATTCACTCTGAAATTTCTGCTATATTCTATAAATAAATAGAGAACAATAAATGTCCTCTAGTTTTGAAGTACAAAATATTTTTCATATTTCTATATTACCATTTCTCTGAAGGTAGCCCTGACTGTTGCCCTATTTGGGGGATAGAAAGTTGTTGGTTTTGATTTCTAAACTGAAATAATATTTAAATTTTAATAAATAACATATTTTTCCTAGCATTCAGAAATAACAATTTCAACACCCCAGAAATATTTTCCGAAAAAACTGGATAGTTGGAGAAGACACTTCATTGCCAAAATACGCAAGTTCTTGTATATATCCCCATACTTTTGTTTTGCTTTCCCTAAAATTACTTTGTGTATACTACTAGAATTTAATGCTCTTCATCATGGATAAATGAGGTATAATCACTATGCTTGCCAAACCAGCTTTGTGCACTTTGTATGAAAATGAGTTATTTTCACTTTAAGGAAACAAGAAGTTACTTAGAATTATTCTTAGAAATTATTGTAAGAAATACAATGGTGTATTAACGCATATACAAAGAAACACAATTATTTGAATGAATTTTTATGACTCTCTTGTAAAATGACATTCACTTTACATGGTCATTTTTACAGGTCTAATGTCAATATATTGCAGTTACATTCACGAAAAACATTTATTTCTCTACAAGTTTCTTCCATGGAATTATAAGTGTACCTACAGTACATTTATTACATAAAGCTAAAGTGGACACTTCAAAAATACCAAAAATATTTTAAATTATAGAACTTTTATTTATTTATTCAATGTCAAAATTGGTAAAATCTGTTCAAGACATTCAGTGGGAGAAAAGCCACATTTTGCATTTAGAAGCAAAGAAAGGTATCATTTCAGCATTTGTTTTAATGGATCATGAGAAACAGAACGCAATCCCAATTCTCATTCATTCAGTCTTCAACACGGTATTTTTAAAGATTTTCCTCATTTTTTCCAATGATTTATTAAATGGAAATATTTTTCCTCAATCTTCCTGTAATATTTTCTCAAAAAAGCGTTAATTACAATATCAATATTATTTCAATGCTTAATGAAAAAGGAATAATTTTGTAAAATATTTCAATACTTCACCTTCACTGAGTCAGCCTGATGAGCTAATGTGACAACTGCATGAACTTCAGCCTCTGCAAATTCCTTCACAGCAAGGTATGCTTGAGCTAAATTACAGTTAATGGTAGGGTTGCCAGGATCCAACAATAAACCTGCAACAGTAAAGAACAAAAAAAATTTTGAATAATTTTTTACTTTCTGTCCATATTATATGTCAAAACCCCATACATTTTTTGTTCAGGTATCATCTTTCAAAAAACGAGTATAAATGTACAAGAATAGTGTATTCAAAATAAGGATTCGATTCCATGAGAAAAATATTCAATATATTTAAAATCATTTATGACATATTATAGCAGGTTAAAGAGAAGTATAAAAGGTCAAAAAAATGTAATGGATATTTCTGATTCAAAACGTATTAATACATACGGAAAAAATTCATACCTAAGGGTCAGAAAACGTGCTTGAATCTCATTTTTTTCACGACTTCTACACTTTATAACTTATGATGAAATTACACAAACGTAACAATTCCTGTAGACAGTCAGGCGTAGACAAGACTTCAAACCCATGTCTCGGGAAACCACTCGTTCGTGTGGCGGTATTGGTGGGGGGAATCGAGATCGTGCTGCACTCTTTTGACCACCGCCGTAACCTCTTAACTGTTGGTTGTTTTTTAAATGGAACACTATCCCTTTCTTATTATTGCGTCTCCTTTGTCCGTTCGATAAAAATGGAGAAAAGTTGAAGTTTTAAACAAATGGTTCACGAAACAATGGGTTATATTTCGTCAAGTAGTTGGAAGTGGAAGGGGTAACTTGACAAGGAGGGTAATGTGCAGAACTGGAGCTGCATTCTTGTGACAATCATACGCACCGCTTATACTACGATTTTTGTAACTTTGTTCCTGACAGGAATCATCTGTTCACAGTTTCTTCCAATCGGGAGCTTGAACGTCACTACAGCGACGTCACTGTTGCGAAATATACGCTCCCGATTGGATGGCAGCAAAACAGCTGATTCCTGTCAGGGGCAAAGTTACGAAAATCGCAGTACATAAATTGCGTTTTTTAACGCATATTATAAAACACCAGCTTTTTGAAATGATATCTTCGCCTGACGTGTACACGGGTATGGCAGACAGCCGCTATACCACACAAACCCGAACGATAAAAAGGGGCCCCAAATGCCGGAAACTGCAGTATGTGATTTTTTTCCCCCTTGCAGTTTGGTTGGTGATACGGTAGGATCTATCCCGATAATGTTAAATCATGCAACTTCATGACCCCTTTTCTCGGGAACTACTGAATAGATTTTAATAGATTTTGCACTGCTTTGTGGTGCATTAAGATATCATTGGTCCTCAGTTAAGTTTTTATTTCTATTCTGAAGCTATTGGTATTTTATTTTCATGAGCCATTTGTTTTTTAAATAAGCAAAAATTTCCTAACTCCTGGACTAGTAAGGTAAATATCACGAATGAAGATTCACATCCTTAATCCATAAATAATATAGTTTATAATCACCGAAAATTTTCTGCAGATATCTTCAATAGTTTCTGAGACAATGAGGGCAAACGTTTGAAAATTTAACTTTTGAGAAAATGTCACTTACAGTTTTCAGACGCGTACGCAGTAAAAAATGAGTGCGGACCCGCCCGCAAAAAATTGTATCCGGGCCCCCTTTATAAAAATGTTTAGCAAACAAGTGGTGCTAATACCTTAAATAATAAAATAGGCCGCGCTGCTGAAAGTTACGCCACTGAGTGTACGTGACGAAAACTTATTATTTTTCTCAAGAGTTACTAAAGGCAGCCTATGCCGTAATCGGAGATTTCGCCTCTTTTAAACCAGTCTGAGTCCTTCTCTTCATCTTTCTTTCCCCCTTTGTCATTTGCAAAGGGTTGTACTCCACATCTGCAATGAGTAATCCGTAAAGTTCTATAAAAATATCAATACATTTCTTTCCTTGTGACGAACGTCACTTTTTCAGCATTTCCAATCTGGCACAGATTCCCTTGTTCTAGGTATATTACAACAGTATCAGATACTCCTAATTGTAAGGTTATGAGATCAATAATAGTTATGTATCAAGGGTGTTAAGAATATATTTTTGCCCCAAGGGCGACTTCTAACCCCGAGGACCTCTGGCCCGAAGGGTTGGAAGTCGCTTGACGGGCGAAAATGCTAGTAACGCCCGTGGTGCGTACAAAACTTTGTTTTTTCTTTAGTTAACTAATTGGGGACAAGGTTTACTAATTCGTTGCTGAATCAAACGAGAATTCCAAACATTATATATCTCTTGCGTCTTAAGTGAAAAGACGCACTGTAATAGTCCTCTGTTAGTATGACAAAACATTACCCAGACGTCAGACAGATATTACACAAATATATGTATTTTTTTAAATATTTCTCACGCCGTTAACATGCACATTTCCGGCGATTTGTAAGCACTATTGCATTTGTGACTGGAAGTGCTTCAACTGACATCCAATGAAGTTTTTCGGAAACTCAAAAAAGTTCTGTGAAAAAGAGCTTCAAATTTCGCGTTTACAGTAACGCTTAAACGCCATTTTCTTAAAAACGGCTTCAAAGTTTTCAAAGAAAATTGCCATTTAGGACGAGGTTTTGCTCTTCATTAATATTTTTAAAGTACTAATTCGATTCTTCTATTAGCAGAGCGAAAAATTGAGAAAATTTAAAGAAATATACTTTGGACGGCGATAGATGGCAGCTGACAAGACGATGGTGCAAGACCATAAAGACAACACCATGGAAATTAGAAAACTTTACGAGTAAGTCTGTGACATTCTGTAGTATTACTAGTTTTAGATATTCCACAACTGTAGCCCACAAACGATTTGATGGGCTGAGCGTTCCACAAGAGGGTCCCCAATTCCGCTGACGAAAATGAAAATCCACGAACACCTTCGTTCCGCGAAACCATGTACGAATGGAATGCTAGATACTCATATACATACTGATAAAGACACTTTCCCGAATAAAAACACTAGTAATCATCTAGACATCATAATAAATTAAAAAGGGGGTAGCTTATAAATGGCTACGCCATGCGTAGTAGCCTTAAATAACCTCCGCCGTACCTTCCTGAATCACCATGGAAGTCATACTAATAGCGAGAAAATAAGAAGAGGAACCAAGTACGGCATCGTAATACAATAAGTTCATTTCTGTCATTATTAATACATCTTAGATCATTTCTAAATCTCACTACAAATGTACATTACGAGCTAAAACCAATTCTTTTGAAACAAAAACATCAACTCAAATTCGACAATTAAAACAGATTCATACAGCCACAACATCTCCCAACAAGAATTAATTCTCAGAATTTCAAACTACAGTGTTTCTATTTTATTCTAATCTGATAACGGTAATCAGACGAATGGGTTTTGCTAAGCTTTTTGAAAGTTATGTAATGCAGCGCAAAAAAAGGCGAATTATCGGCAGAAAAACTATTACAGGACCATGGTAACGAAAAATGGATAAATCCAGTTGCTAAATTTAGAAAATAAAATCCTCTAACACGTGGTGTAGCCAGAGTCCATGTTTTATGGCTCTTTGATACCGAAAAATCGTTTGACGGCAAGAAGTTTGTTCGTCTGTCTGCGAACGATAGCGACTAAACCGTTCAGCCAATTTTCTCCAAAATTGATATTCCCTGATCGATCTGGCTGATGTCTTGGCCCCTTGAATTTGAAACCGATATTTAAATTTTGACGGGTACTTTACATGAAGCCGCTGGGACATTTTCAAAAATTTAAAAAAAAGGCGCCATTAACTTTCATTAAATTTTGTTGTTGGATTGGCACAAGTTGGCTTGTTGGAGAGATTGGTGCAGGTCTCATGTTGGTTAAAAACGTTTCTTTGAGGTCTTTTGAGGCTTTCGGCCTCAAAACTTTAGATTTTAAGGCCCTCGAACGCCTCGTTTAGGAGTTATTTAACGATATACATTCAAAATTATGCCGAGTGTGTTGCGGGTTGCGTTTGACGTGAATATTTAGTTTTGTTCTACAGCGCCATGTAGTGGAGTAGTGGAGTTACAACAGAATTAACAGCATATAAACCTTCTGGGTGAAAAAACACATAGAAGTGCCAACTTTCATGGAGATCGGTCCGACAGTGTCGGAGTTTAGCTCTTACAAAAAAGTTATAATAGAATAAAAGGAACAAAAATAACGAACAAAACTCAGTCTGCAGCGTGAACGCTGGCGGTAATCTCAATGGGCCAGGTTCGCCTCATTGTTGTCGCGTGGGGGAGAGTGCATTATGCCTACGCCTACGCGTTCGCTTCGTTCGAACACATCCGTTTCATCATATTTTGATTCGCACAAAATTGTGATTATGAGACTTCCAATTTCACTAACAAAACATCCAAGACGTGCAAGCATCAATATAAAAACATCGATGTTAAAAATACATCGGCATTAATAAATCGATGTTTAATGTATCGTACAAGCCAAAAAGGCATTATTGTAACGAAAACCTCCACGTCGATGACGCCTCCTTAGCTATTTAGGTATCACCTCGTCGGCGACGGCCTCTTCGCCCATGCCTGGCTTGTCGACTCCACGACCGCTCACCACATGGCTTCGCCCAGGACGCGCTCGCTGCAACTAACTGGGCTCAGCCGAGCTGCCCGCCTCTCCCCCTGCAGCCCAGAAGCCACGAGTAACTACAAGAAGTGCCAGATCTTTCCTTCAAGTGCTTTGCAAGATACTCTTATTCGCCGCAGAAACATTTGGCGGACTGCAAAGACCTAGTTTTTCTGTAACAATTAATGGCCAACCGTGGTGGAATATCGAAGTTTAATTTACCATTTGAATCCACGTAATGTGAAAACCCGCTGACTTGAATTCTGTCCACCCGTAATACAGCCCACATCCGCCAACGACCCTTAGTCGTAGTAAGGGGCCTCATACGGGGGGTGGACAAGAAAGAGGCATGTTATCTCTCGTAATAAAATTATTGCAACTCTTGTAATTAGCACAGACTAATTTATTACCACAGGTAGCGGTAAAAAGAGGTACTGGGCATTAAACATTATAAATTTAAAATATTATTCTTTTTTTCTTCCTCTTTAACATGCGATCCACGTGCTAATTGATTTAATTTCGATATGTTTGTAGGGTTTTATTGCTACTACGGCGTTACTTGAATTTATCGCAATACGAAATATAAAGACTAATGTTATTTATATATATATATATATATATATATATATATATATATATATATATATATATATATAAACTTTTTTTACCCATGTTCCAGGAGTACTGCAGGTTTAACCTGCTTAGGGTTGAGAGGATGGTAGGAATCCTTTCCAATTAGGTTACCATCCACTTACTAGGTTACCACCCTCAATACATTATAACGAGTATTTTTGACGGTTTTATTATGACTTTGGAAGTGGAGTAAAGATGGCGTGCCAAGCGTCATGCTTCAGCCGGATACTTTTAAACTAAAATATTTACTATTAATAAAGCCAGTAATTACTAGTAAGAACAGAAGGCCGAGTGAAACTTAGCACCGCCTTGAATACGCCTTGTCCGGATGCTATGCTGAGATTAGAATCCGGGTCCCTCAGGTTTAACAAACGTGTGTCCTAACCACTACTTTGTCGCGACCCATTTTTATTAACTTCTTGTGATTGATTACTCTCGCAACTGTCCGCCCATCAAAAGCTACGTCGTCACAGGTCAATTCGTCCGACTAACCGTCTGTCTGTCTGACCGACAGACCGGCCGGCCGGCCGGCCGGCAGGCTGTTTGACTGACTGTCCGTCTGTCGGACTAAACCTCCGCCTGTCTGACTCACCGTCCGTCTGCCTGACCGTCCGTCCGATTGACCGTCCGTCTGTCTGATTGACCGTCCGTCTGTCTGATTGACCGTCCGTCTGTCTGATTGACCGTCCGTCTGTCTAATTGACTGTCCATCTGTCTCACTGACCGTCCGCCTGTCTCACTGACCGTCCGTCTGCCTGACAGGACTGATCATCCGACCGTCTGACAGTCCGTCTGCCTCACCGTCCGGCCGTCTGACCGTTCGTTCGTTCGTTCGTTCGCCCGTCTAACCGAGCGTCGGTCTGACTGACAGTCCGTCTGTCTGATTGAGCCTCCGTCTGTCTGATTGAGCCGCGTCGGTCTGACTGACCGTCCGTCTGTCTGACTGACCGTCCGTCTGTCTGACTGACTGACCGTCCGTCTGTCTGACTGACTGACCGTCCGTCTGTCTGACTGACTGACCGTCCGTCTGTCTGACTGACCGTTCGTCTGTCTGACTGACCGTTCGTCTGTCTGACTGACCGTCCGTCTGTCTGACTGACCGTCCGTCTGACCGTCCGTCCGTCTGACCGTCCGTCCGTCTGACCGTCCGTCCGTCTGACCGTCCGTCCGTCTGACCGTCCGTCCGTCTGACCGTCCGTCCGTCCGTCCGACCGTCCGTCCGTCCGACCGTCCGTCCGTCTGACCGTCCGTCCGTCTGACCGTCCGTCCGTCTGACCGTCCGTCCGTCTGACCGTCCGTCCGTCTGACCGTCCGTCCGTCTGACCGTCCGTCCGTCTGACCGTCCGTCCGTCTGACCGTCCGTCTGACCGTCCGTCTGACCGTCCGTCTGTCTGACCGTCCGTCTGTCTGACCGTCCGTCTGTCTGACCGTCCGTCTGTCTGACCGTCCGTCTGTCTGACCGTCCGTCTGTCTGACCGTTCGTCTGTCTGACCGTCCGTCTGTCTGACCGTCCGTCTGTCTGACCGTCCGTCTGTCTGACCGTCCGTCTGTCTGACCGTCCGTCTGTCTGACCGTCCGTCTGTCTGACCGTCCGTCTGTCTGACCGTCCGTCTGTCTGACCGTCCGTCTGTCTGACCGTCCGTCTGTCTGACCGTCCGTCTGTCTGACCGTCCGTCTGCCTGACCGTCCGTCTGTCTGACCGTCCGTCTGTCTGTCTGACCGTCCGTCTGTGTCGGACCGTCCGTCTGTCTGACCGTCAGTCTGTCTGTCTGACCGTCCGTCTGTCTGACCGTCCGTCTGTCTGTCTGACCGTCCGTCTGTCTGACCGTCCGTCTGTCTGACCGTCCGTCTGTCTGACCGTCCGTCTGTCTGTCTGACCGTCCGTCTGTCTGACCGTCCGTCTGTCTGACAGTCCGTCTGTCTGTCTGACTGACAGTCCGTCTGACTGACCGTCCGCTGTATGACTGACCATTCGCCTGTCTGACCGACCGGCCGTCTGTCTGACCGTCCGTCCGTCTGACCGTCCATCTGACTGACTGACCGTCCGTCCGATTGGCCGTCCATCTGTCTGACTGACCGTCTTACCGTCCGACTGAGCGTCTGTCTGATTGACCGTCCGTCCATATCTGACTCACCGTCCGTCCGTCCGTCTGATTGACCGGCCGTCCATCATGCCTGACAGTCCGTCCTCCGACTGACCGACCATCGTCCTAGTCCGTCTGTGTGTCATAGTCTGTCTGTCAAGGTCCGTGTGTCTGACTGTCACAGTCCGTCTGTCTGACTCAGTTCGTGTCTCACAGTCCGTCTGTCACAGTCCGTGTTGTTCGAATTTTTAACATAAACGTTGTTCACATTAATATCTTCATGAGTCCATGTGCTCTAATTAATGTCATATAAAGTTTCTCGAAAACTCAACCTTTTTCTACGAAAACTAGCTCAAAATTCTGCATTTTCAGAAACTCTCAAATGCCATTTATTTATTTATTTATTTATTTATTTATTTACGTCAAAAAACAGTTAAAAACTGCGTATGACGAGCTATGGGGAGAAGTGAATTTTGTGCACGTTTTCATAATTCTGTGGTCTCTATCCTAAACCATATTCTAGTCGAATTTTGAATACAGAAAAGAGAGGTTTTTTTCGAGTTTTGTTGACAAAATATTCGCTCCTATATAATAAAATATATTTTCAAAGATAAATTAGCTATATATTCCTGCCCTGAACCCTCATGTTCTTCATTCATTTTCTCATAAATGGCTCTAAATTGTTTCTTCAACCTCGTCTAGCGGATAGTGTTAATTGCACTCTTTAATATTACGTAAAAATCATTTTGGGGTATTTTTTTGTTTTTTCAAAAATATTACACAAATGTAATTTTCTTGAAAGCTCTCTAACATCGTTAATATGTCCATTTCGAGCAATTTGTAACCACTGTTGTACTTGTGAGTGGTAGTGCTTCAAATGGCTTCAGATTAAGTTTTTCAAAAACTGGAAAATTTTCTGAGGAAATGACCTTCAAATTTCGAATTTACAGCACAATTTTCTTAAAAAAGGCGCCGAAAAATTAAGATAATGACAAAAAATTGTACTTTGGATGGCGACAGACGGCAGCATTCAAGAGTATGTGGCAAGTCCGAAATGCTAGGCGAGACCAAAGGAAATTGGAAATTAACACGGGTAAGTCTGTGCCATTCTGTAGCAACACCAGTTCGTTTCTAGTGCCCGGCAATTAGATTTTTTCTAACGAAAAATCGCCGTTTTTTCTCCCGTAACTTTACAATACTACTTCTATACTGCGTAAGCAACATGCAAGAAAATAAAACCTTAAGAAATACTGGGTCACGTAAGGGCAAGAAAAGAAATTTCTTCACGTTTTCTAGAGCTCCGAAACTTTTCAAGTACAGAGTTTCGAGAACAAAGCAGAACCTACAAAATTCGTTATCGCTCGCCAATTCATTCGAACCAGCTTCCAATGCAAGCCTCTTGCCAGGAAATGCTTCGCTGGCGGTAATCCGATACATGCTATCTGACACGGCAGATATAGAACGTGACGCAAAGAAACACTTCATGAGTCAGTATTCGGAAGCGACGTCGTGGTGTTTTCTTCTCAAATCATTCCATCTCGTATTTCATTCGTTTACCGTGTAGCCTGAAAAATGTCAGCTACACTTTCGGTTTTGAAGAACTGATTAACAAATATATTTCGAAATTAACTTCTCCAAAAACAATGAAATTTACATTTTCATTAGATGTAACATTCCTACACTGAGATTCATTGACTGAATAACCTTTTATAATACACTATTTTTAATAAATTTAGAATAAAGATAAATTGAGATACAAAACCATAAAACCTTTAAATCAGTAAGAAAATTAGCTAGAAGTAGCAGGAAATAATAAAATAAATAAGATTTCTTTGAACTTGTGGAGCACTAATTTTCTTAACCTTTCCAGAAACAATTTACACTAAAAGATGCTGCTTTTAATTTGTTTCTTGTCTGAAATGTTGTCTACATTACTTTTACATTACCGTTGTTAGCGTAAACTGTGTTCTATATTTCGGTTTTTCTTTCTTGGCGCACGGGGGTGTGTCAATAAAATGGAATTTCTCACGGTATTTCGCGTCGTTCTCGGTTGTACCGCTAGGAGTCGCATGACCGCGACTGCATCGAGTAGTGATGGCGATCATGCGATTCCTGGCGGCACAACGGAGAAAGACGCGAAATACCGTGAGATATTCCACTTTGATGACACACCCCCGTGCGCCAAGAAAGAAAAACCAAAGTATAGTATGATCACATTCGAGGACTGGTCAAAACACGAAGATTTCCTTAGTCGATTCGATTGATTGATTGTTAGTTACTCCGGGCGCGTCAACTACTACGGTCATTAGTCTCGTAAGTGTAGTGCATGTTTTCCATCGGGAAGTGGTGGTGATCTTCCCCCGCTAGATTGCGAGATCCGGCGTCGACCTACAATCGACTAGCGGGGATTCCCCACCCAAGTATCTCCCATCAGTGGGGCACCGCCCCAGCCGGGACAAGCTCTAAGCCCCCCCCCCTACCTGTCTCCCGGCATGTATGGTAGTATAGTGCATGTTAGTGTGTGTGTGTGTGTGTGTGTGTGTGTGTGTGTGTGTGTGTGTAAGGGGTGAGGATACGACAAGGAAGATCTGGCATGGTCTGTGGATCGTTTGTTAACGTACTGCTCCAGCATTCGCTTGGTGTTGATCAGAGAAACCACGAAAAACTACCGATCAGAACAGCCGGCCGCTAGGATTCGCCTCCAGACAGCGACTGAATTCCACCTAGATGACAACCCAGTGCCGAAAATCCTGGCCATTAGGATTCAAACCTAGAAGCTCTCGGTCAGATGCACTGCCGTGACATCAGTTGAAGCACTGTGCCACCCACCTCTCCCGGTTAGGTTCGATCCAATTTTCCCCATTTTTGTTATTATTTGTGTTTAGAAAAACACTGGATCCCCAGGCTGCAATTTCTACAGATAATTATTACACGTTCACTTTTTCTAAAACAATTAAAATGCATGAGCAAACATCATTCAAATTAAAAATACTAGGGTAGCATTTCAATTATATGATATCATAGTTTTTATTTACACTTTTGTTACCAAAACGATCTTTTGGGAATAATTTGTTCCCATCTTCTTTACTCAAATATAAAATATGCATTCATTTTGCAATAACTTATCAAGAACCAAAGCTACGCCATGCTATGTTTCATGACAAATTTCTAGATGCCATCACCAAGCGAACAGGTTATAGATTCAAACTAGTGGTGCTACAGAATGGGACAGATTTTCCCAAATTAGTTTTCTATTTCCGTTAGTTTCGGCTAACAATTCAGACTTGCCACATCTTGCCAGCTGATATCTATCGCCAACCAAAGTACATTTTTACTTTCCCGCATACGTGCGTGTGTGTATACGCAGTGATATACGTAGTATAGGGAAAGTTATCTACTGCTGCACGAAAAGCGGCGAATTTTCGGCAGAAAAAAATCAATGCCGGGCCCTCATAACCAACTAATGGTGCTACAGAATGGCACAGACTTTCCCGTATTAGGTTTTCTATTTCCATTGGTCTCGGCTAGCTATTCGAACTTTCCATATTATCTTGCCAGCTGCCACCTATCGCCGCCCAAAGTACATTTCTTTGCTATTTTCTTAATTTTTCGGTTTCCTAATAGTAAAACAGAAATATTATTTTAAGAATATTAAAGGACACTAAAATCTGGTTCTAAATGGTAATTTTCTTTGAAAACTTTGCAGCCGTATTTAACAAAATGGCGTTTAAGCGCTTCTGTAAATGCGAAATTGAATCTCTTTCGCAGAAAATTTTTGAGTTTCCGAAAAACATCATTAGAACTCTATAGAAGTGCATCCACTCACAAATACAATAGTGTCTACAAATTGCTGGAAATGTGCATATAATAACGGTGTGAGAGATGTTTCAAAAAATTACATTCGTGTAATTTTTCAAAAAATCAAAAAAATATCCCAAATTGAACTTCACGTAATATTAAAGAGATCAATTAGCACTATTAGTTCGAAAAGATTGAAGAAAAAATGTGAAGCCATTTTAGAGAAAATGGCGTTTTAGCGTCTCTGGAAATGCGGAATTTTGAACTACTTTTCACAGAAAACGATTGAGTTTTCAAGAAAATTTATATGACATTATTTAAAGTAAAGATACTCTTAAATATAATCATGGCAACAAACTGCCGTGACGTGAGAAACAAGTCAAAAAAAATTACATTCTTGTAACTTTTGAAAAAACAAGAGTAGAGCAAACTGACGTTTATGCCACCTCACAGTACATTAGGAACTACCATTACGAAAAGTTTAAAGAAAACAATTGGAGCCGTTTTTGAGAAAATCTTGTTATTCTAATTTACGAATTTTCGGCAGAAAAACTCTTATTACAGGGCCATGGTAATAAAAAAATTGTTAAGTTGATATTTGATGAAAAAATGATAATTCCCGTTGCTAAATTAAGAAAAGTCTCCAAACACGTGGTGCAGCCAGAATCGCTGTTTTGTGGGTCCTTGATACCGAAAAACCAATTCAAAGCAAAACGTCTGTTCGTCCGTCTGTGAACAACGCTAGCACCTAAACCGCTCAACCGATTTTTTCCAACATTGATACTCCCTGATCGATCTGGGAAACATCTCGTGGCCCCTTGAATTTGAAACATTTTTTTAAAATTTTGGGGGGTTACTTCACACGAAGCCCCCCGGACATTTTCAAAATTTTCTCAAAAACGGTTCCAATTTTTTTCTTTAAATTTCTTGTAAGAATAAAGTAAAATACACTTAAGGTGGCATAGGTCCGATTTTCTGGGATAACTCTTGAATTTTTGAAAATTGTGAAAGTTTGGATTTTATTCGGCGTCTTTTTCCAACTACAAAATTGCAGAGATTTTTCCTTCAAATAACACTTGTTCTTCATAGTGAGTTCTTTCACTAAGGTCATGGTACACTTTTTGAAAATTGTAGTTGCGTGCAATATGTGAAAATTGTAGTTGCGTTGAAAATTGCGTGCAATATGTGCAATTTAAAAAAATAGAAAAACAAGAATTTGTCAAAAATTGCTCCAAATTTTTTCTTTAAACTTTTGGTAGGGATAGTGATATATGTACTCTATTAGATGACATAAACGCCATATTGCTACGTTAATGTCATCTCATAGAGCACATTTAGCACTGTCCATACCAAAAGCTTAAAGAAAAAATTGGGCACCGTCTTTATGAAAATCTTGTTTTAGTAATTTTTTTAAAATTTGAAATATTGCACACAATATTGCGCGAAAACTATTAAATTTTCAAAAAAAGTGTACATGACCTTCATGATAGAACTCACTTTGGAAAATGAATTTTATTTGACGGAAATTCCCTATCTTCAATTTCGTAGTTGTAAGAAGACGCCGAAAAAAGTTCAAACATTTGCAATTTTCCAAAATTCAGAGTCAACTGTGGAAATGGGACCTATGCCACCTTCATAAGTGTATTTTACTCTATACTTACAAGAAATTTAAAGAAAAAATTAGAGCCGTTTTTGAGAAAATTTTGAAAATGTTCGGGGGGCTTCATATGAAGTATCTTCAAAAATTAATGGATGTTTATAAAAATCGCAGAACTTCGACTCAGACCAGATAGACTGGGGTTTCTTCAATTTGGAAAAAATCGTACGTATAGTATAGGCGCTAGTGTTGTTTACATACATTACGGACAGACGGACGTTTTCCTTTCAATTGTTTTTTCCGTACCACGGACCCACAAAATAGGGATTCTAGCGACACAACGTGTTAGAAGATTTTTTTCTTAATTTAGCAACTGGATTGAGGACTCCTGCCAAAAATTCGCCGTTTTTCCCGCAGCATTATTACTTTCCCTATATTACGTATATTACTCCGTATATACGTACGTATGGGAAAGTAAAAATGGATAAATCCAGTCGCTAAATTAAGAAACAAATACCCTAACACGTGGTGTAGCCAGAATCCCTGTTTTGTGGGTCCTTGATATCGAAAAACCAATTGAAAGCATAACGTCCGTATGTCCGTCAGTCCGTCCGTGAACACAACTAGCGCCTAAACCATACGTAGGATTTTTATCAAATTGAAGAAACCCCTGTCGATCTGGCTCAGTCGAAGCTTTGAAATTTTGAAAAAGATTCTGTAAAATTTGAGGTACTTTACATGAACCCCCCCCCCACGGGTATTTTCAAAATTTTCTCAAAAAACGGCTCCAAATCTTGTCTTTCAATTTCTTGTAAGAATAGGGTAAAATACACAAATTAAGGTGGCACAGGTCCGATTTTCACGGTTAACTCTGAATTTTCGAAAATTGCTGAAGTTTGAATTTTCTTCACAGTCTTCCTCAAACTACAGAATTGCAGATAGAGATTTTTCCTTCAAATAAAGTTTGTTCTTCATAATGAGTTCTTTCTTTAAGGTCCTGTACATTTTTTCTTTTTGAAAATTTTAGTAGTTTTCGCGCAATATTGAGTGTAATATTAGCAATTTTTTAAAATTACAAAAACAAAATTTTCTCAAAAATTGCTCCAATTTTTTTCTTTAAATGATTTGTAAGGATAGTGATAAATGTACCCTATGAGATGACAAAAACACCATATTGCTTTATTCTATTGTTTTTTTCAAAAATTGCAAAAATGTAAATTTTTTGACTTAAGTATCTCAAGACGTTAATATTTATACTAGCGGCGTTAGCGCTAGCACATTATTATAACCGGTACATGTGCTTTAAATAATGTCAAGTAAAATTTCTCGAAAACTCAACCTAAGGAAACTAGCTGAAAATCCCACATTTTCACAAAAGCTCACAGGCCGTTTTCTCATAAATGGCTTCAAATTTTTTCTTCAAACTTTTGGAACGCGTAGTGTTAATTGAACTCTTTAATATGACGTAAAGTTTATTTTAAGGATTTTTTTTGTTTTTTCAAAACTTACGAAAATAATTTTACCTTTCCGTATACGTACGTATATACGGAGTAATATACGTAGTATAGGGAAAGTTATGTAATGCTGCGGAAAATCTATTTTGAGATTTCAACGGAAATACACGTTTTGGGGTCCCCTGATACCGAAAGAGTGGATCTTTTCAAAACGTCCGTCCGCCCGTCTGACTGTCTGTGAACACTAGCGCGATTTCATACCATACGCGTAAACCATACCTGCGATTTCTTCCAAAATGGATATTCCCTCGTCGATCTGCGTCCACTCCAGACGCCTCGATTTTGAAAAACTTTCTTCAAAATTTGAGGGTACTTTACATGAACCCCCTGGACATTTTCAAAATTTTCTCAAAAACGGCTACATATTTTTTCTTTCAATTTCTTGTAAAAATAGAGTAAAATACACTTAAGGTGGCATGCGTCCCATTTTCACGGTTAACTCTGAATTTCCGAAAATAGAAAAAGTTTGAAATTTGTTCGGCCTCTTCCTAGAACTTCAAAATTGAAGATAGAGATATTTCCTTCAAATAAAATTTGTTGTCCAAAGTGAGTTTTCATTGTCATGTACATTTTTTTAAAAATGTTAGTAGTTCTTGCGCAATATTGCACTCAATATTTGAAATTTTAAAGTTACAAAAAGCAGATTTTCTCAAAAATGGCTCCAATTTTTGTCTTTAAAGTTTTTGTAGGGATAGTGCTAAATGTGCTCTATGAGATGACATTAACGCCTTATTCCAATATCCTTTTGTTTTTTCAAAAATTGCAAAAATTGATTTTTTTTACTTGTCTCTCACGTCGTTAATATTCACAGTACCGGCGATTTGTTCACATTATTATATTAATGAGTACATGTGCTCTAAATAATGTCAAAGTTTCTCGAAAATTGAATAGTTTACTGTGAAAACTAGCTCAAAATTGCACATTTTCAGAAACGCTCAAACGCCATTTTCTAAAAAATGGTTTCAAATTTTTGGTTCAAACTTTTCGCACGGATAGTGCTAATTGCACTTTTTAATATGGCGTAAAGTTAATTTGGGAGTATTTTTTTGTTTTTTTCAAAAATTACAAAAAGGTAATTTTTTTTAAGTTCTCTCATACGGTTACAATGCACATTTCCAGCAATATGTAAACACTATTCAATTTGTAAGTGCTTCAAATGACTTCAAATGAAGTTTTTCGAAAACGCAAAACTTTTCTGTAAAAAAGAGCTTCAAATTTCGCATTTACAGTAGCGCTAAACGCCATTTTATTAAAAACGGCTCCCAATTTTTCAACGAAAATTGCCATTTAGGGCAAGTTTTAACTGTTTTTACTTTCCCGTATACGTACGTATACACGGAGTGATTTACGTAAGTATAGGGAAAGTTATGTAATGCTGCGCGAAGAAATGGCCAATTTTCGGCGGAAAAAATTAATTGCCGGGCCGTGAAAACGAATAAGTGGATAAAACCAGTTGATAAATGAAGAAGAAAAAAAACTCCCCTAACACGTGGTGTAGCCAGAAACCCTGTTTTCTAGGTCCTTGATACCGAAAACCCAACTGAAAGGAAAACGTCCGTCTGTCCGTCCGTCCGTGAACACTGCTAGCGCCTAAACCATACGTACGATTTCTTCCAAAATGGATATTCCCCGTTCGATCTGATTCTAGTCGAAGCTTTGATATTCTTCAAAATCTGGGGTACTTTATATGAAGCCCCCCGGGGATTTTCAAAATTTTCTCAAAAACGGCTCCAACTTTTTTCTTTAAATTTCTTGTATGAACAGAGTAAAATACACTATTTAACATGGCATAGGTCCGATTTTCACGTACAGCTCTGAATTTTCGAAAATTGTGAAAGTTTGAATTTTTTTCGGCGTCTTTCTCCAACTACAAAATTGAAGATAGAGATTTTTTCTTCAAATAAAATTTGTTCTGCATATTGAGTTCTTTAATAAAGGTCATGTAAATGTTTTTCAAAATGTTGGTAGTTTTCGTGCAATATTGCGTGCAATATGTGCATTTTTAATAATTACAAAAACAAGATTTTCTCAAAAACGGCTCCAAATTTTTTCTTTACACTTTTGGTAGGGATAGTGGTAAACGTACTCTATGAATGACATAAAAGCCATTTTGGTCTATCGGTTGGTTTTTTCAAAAATTACAAAAATGTAAATTATTTTACTTGCCTCTCACGTCGTTAATATTTACACTATCGGCGATTTTTTCACATTATTATATTTACGAGTATATATGCTTTAAATAATGTCAAGTAAAGTTTATCGAAAACAACCGTTTTCTGTGAAAAGTAGCTCAAATTTCGACATTTTCAGAAATGCTCAAACGTCATTTTCTCGTATATGGCTGCAATTTTTTCTTGAAACTTTTGTAACGGATAGTGCTAATTACACTCATTAGTATAGCGTGAAGTTTATTTTGAGTTTTTTGTTTTTTTCAAAAATTATATAAATGTAAATTTTTGAAAGATCTCTCACATCTTTAATATGCACATTATCCGCAATTTGTAAAGATGATTATATTTGTGAGTGTAACTTCAAATAAAGTATTTTGAAAACTCAAAAATTTTCTGTTAAAATGAGCTTCAAATTTCGCACTTTTAGTAGCGCTAAAACGCCATTTTCTCTTGAACGGCACATCTTTTTTAAAAGAAAATTGCCATTTATGACTAGGGTTTATTGTTCTTTAATATTCTAAAATTAATGTTTCCTTTCTACCAATAGGAAACCGAAAAATTAAGAAAATTACAAAAAAAGTACTTTTGGCGGTGATAGATGACAGCTGGCAAGAAAGAGTTTGTGGTAATTCCGAATAGCTAGCGAAGACTCAAGGAAATAGAAAACTAATACGGGAAAGTCTGTGCCATTCTGTAGCACCACTAGTTTATTCTTAAAATAATATTTTGTTCTATTAAAAAAAACGAAAAATGAATAAAATGTCAAAAAAAAATGTAGTTTGGGCGGCGATAGATGGCAGCTGTCAAGTGTATTGGCAAGTCCGAATAGCTAGCCGACACCAAACGAAACAGAAAACTAATACGGAAAAGTCTGTGCCATTCTGTAGCACCACTAGTTGAAATATCTCTCAAATCTTTAATAGGCACATTACCAGCAATTTGTAAACATTATTGTCTTGTGAGTGTAAGTGCTTCAAATGCGGTTTTTGAAGACTCAAAGATTTTCTGTGATAAAGAGCTGCAAATTTCACAAATTTTAGTAGAGCTTAAACGCCATTTTTTTAAATGGCTCCAAATTTGTCAATGAAAATAGCCATTTAGGACGATGTTTTTGTGTTCTTTAATATTCTGAAATTAATAGTTCCGTTCTATCATTAGGAAACTGAAGAATTAATAAAATGTCAAAAGAATGTACTTTGAGCGGCGATAGACGGCAGCTGGCAAGAGTATGTGTCAAGTCCGAATAGCTAGCCGAGACCAAAGGAAATAGAAAGCTAATACGGGAAAGTCTGTGCCATTTTGTGCCACCACTAGTTCGTTATCACGGACCGGCAACGAATTTTTTCTGCTGAAAATTCGCCATTTTTTTCGCGCAGTATTACAGATATTTCCCTGTACTACGTATAATACTCCGTATTCTTCTCCCTACTATACAGGAAAGTAATAACCTACGTGGAAATTAATATTTATCAGTGGCGTAGCGTCAGGGGACGCTGAGATGCTGAGCATCCCCGTATATAAGAACCTTAAATACTGTATTGATAATCTTACAAGTGGTCTGTTGAGCGAAACACGTTTTGTATTAATTTAAAAATGATTTCCTATGATTGAATTCGGCGGGCTGTTGAAGCTGGCCTCTGATTGCTTGAAAGCTAAAATACTTCAGCGTCTGCCGCCAGATTGCGACGAGCAATGACGCATGCGCAGATGGCGAGGTCCCCCTCTCCCCTCTTCATCCCTGGCCCAGAGAAACCCGACTGCTTTACGCTAGCGTCTACTGCGGAAAGGAAGCTCGTTTGTGCACGAGAGCGCAGCACACTTCAGGCGTTCAGTAAATTATCTTTCTCTCTCTCACTCGGGAGTCCCCGCTTGGTCATGGTACAAACTGTAGAAATAGTGCCTGACTACTATTTCTTAATTAATATCCAAGAAATTGTATTATCTCTTAAATAGATTACATATTATTTAAGTCTGCAATGTATAAATTAACAAATGGTCTTATTGCCATTCGCGTATAAGAATTAAAGCTGAGCCATTGTATAATTTGCTTTCAAGACATCGGCAGCCCTGACTGCTGTGAGGATTTTGAGGGAAGCGCCTACACCGTCGTAAGCAATCGAGATCGTGGAAGTAGTCCCAGAGTATCTGCTTTGTGTTGCGTTCGCCTGTTAGACGAAGTAGTTGATAGTGACTGTGACTAGTGATTTTGTGTGTTATTGTTGAGCATCCCCAAACGTGTGAGTCACGCTACGCCACTGATATTTATATCCGTTAGCGCCATTCTCTCACGCACTTCCGTGAAAATTGCATTGCAATAACTTGAACAGTTCAAAAATGCCGGAGGTGCTAAACTTATATGACTCTCCCATATTTTTTAGAAAGCCACGTGTCATACTGAAACGCTACTTCCTTGCACGTTTATTACAAGTGGGTGGTTGCCAACAACGTATAATATTGTATATTCCATTTAAGACCTGAAATAGATGCCAGACCGGTCAAAGCAGTTGAGTAACTTCGGGCATTGCGAAGGAAATTGCAGTGACCCACGTAAACGATGAGCCGACTGCGCGTTGTGGTACGTGGGTCATTACATGTTAGACCCGCCTTGCGTGTCAAGCGAGAAAGGTGTTGATACTTCTGAAGTGCACGACTCATCTATTCGTTGCGTTCTAGTGTTAATTTTGTACAAACAGGTCCCTTGCAATACCGCGACAGTGAGTAAACCATCCAATTTCTATTACATGTATGGTGAGATAACTTAGAAGAGCCAAAGGCTGAATATTACTCCCTAAAGAAGAAAGGCATAGTAAATTGCATTGTGGGTGTCATATTCGTGATCAGGACAAATTACGAGCCCCTCATATGTTCTATGCGCCTTGTGTAACATTACTTGGTGGTTGGCTTAACGGAAATTCGCGACATGTGCCATTTCCAATTCCCAGGGAACCAAAAGACCACCCCACAGACTTATTTCTACATACCAAAGTTGCTAGAATCACAAGCAAAACGAAGAAGACCATTCGATATCGCAAGCTCCCTTCACAGCGCGACTTGCCAATCCCAGCGCCACTGGACAATTGGAGTTTCCGTTCCGAAAACTCGGGCGATCAAGATTTAAACGTAGGAACCGAAAGGACGACATTGAAGACCGGGATTTCGGTGGAATATCAACAGAATGACGTAGAAACAATCAGTCAGAACAAAAAGATCTAGTTCGTGATTTAAACTTGTCGAAGAATCAGATAGAATTATTGGCGTCACGATTAAAGAGTTGGGAACCTCCGACAGAAAGGAACTACAATTACTGTGTATTATCGACGGGAACCGATCCCTGTTCACAGGAGAAGGCGATGTAATGTATAGTACTGATGTTGATGCATTACTACGTGCTTTGGGAGACAATTATGATACTAAGAAAGAGGTTGTTAATAGATTCCTCTAAACTCAGTTTAAAAGCCGGGCTTTTCATTTCGGAAATGAAAAACAAGCTATTCCTCTCGCCTATGCAGCCCATATGAAAGAGATGAACGATATCATGAAACTTTAGTTATCGAAGATACATTACCAGCAGTATTCATGGAATGTTTACGGCGATTTGAAAGTTATCGCATTTTTGTTAGGTCTAGGATATTCTAAATTTTGCTGTTATCTATGCGAGTGGGATGGCGGAGATCGCAAAAACCATTTTATGAAGAAACACAGGCCTCAACATCTGAACCCTGACCAAACAATGTAACTTTGCAATACTCTGTAATGCTGCACACGCGTATCTTTTTCTCTTGCACACCAAACTCGGATTAATGAAAAATTTGTGTAGGTGATGTATAAAAGTGGGCGAGGTTTCCCGTACTTAAGGAACAAATTTCCGAGGATCATTGAGGCGAAAATAAAGGTGAGTATATTTGAGACGTTGAGAGCGTAAGTGATGTAAGTCAAAACCATACTTTCCAGAAAATGACGTGTAAAAGAAAAACTGTACAACTATAATGTGTGGAAATAAATTACCTAAAGTGTTAAGGAGATATTCACTTAACTGAATACAGATATTTTGCCCTGAAAAAAAATCTTATTAATTAATTAACTACTTTGTTGACTTACACCACTTTTGCACACCGTTTGTGAAAATTATGACTTACATTCAAATAATAGGAATGAATAATTTTTGTCTACGATAGTAATATGATGGAAAAATAAGGAAGTAGAGTGAAATTAATGCAAAACAAAAGGACAATGAACACAATGTATTTATACAATTTGTTTTGAAACAATCGAAATTATTGTTTTATACAATGTAATTTATAATTAGTTAATATCACAAAATATAAAATAGAAATTTGTTTACTATTTACATGTTTTACATTAAGCCACAAAGAAGCATTTTGCTGAAGGGTAAGTCAACACTGTTGACAAGTTAGTTGGGGCAGCAGCCTCCTAATCTTGAACTTGTTCTAATGGTCCCATATCTTTATCTAGGAATGACTTTAGTGGGTAGAAGTAATTGGGGTGCACTGGAGGTATGAAATGTAGAAGTTCAATCATGACTTTTTTTGCTACAGTTACAGGCTATAGTTAGGTTCTTCTCTAAGGAACCACATCCACTGAATTTGCAGCCCATTTACTTTGGATCCTGCATTATTATTCTTTACCACAGTTGCCTTTACAAGCTGCAAAGTGGACTTAAAATCTGCTTGGGCCATTTCACATACTATTCTTCTTTCGCGCTCAACGGATGCAATTTTACCAGTCAGAGGAAAAATAATGAATTTTATTTTTGCCAGCTTGCTCTATGTTTCCAAAATCGGAGTCATTTTTCATAAATGAGTGCGCCCTGATACAAGAAATTTGTGGTCCAAGCCAATGTTTACACTATTGGCTTTGACTCTCACAATTTTCATCAAAGTGAGAGCAATTTTGACCTGTACACTTATCACTAAGAGAGATTATATGATTTTTTCTGATATGCTTCTTCTGTGATTGGTACAGATAAACAAGAAGTTATTTCTTGGGAGACCCCGGAAGCTGTTGTTTTGCCCCACCTGTGACTTACACCACAACTGCAAGCAGCGCTACGAGAAACTTGTTGGCTACTTCTGAATTGTGCTGGCCTCTTGCAATGAAATATTGAAAATTGGTTCACACAATTTTAGCAAGTGATGGAACAATGTTAAAAAACAGTGCGTCTAAATCTTCCAAAATTTTGATTTGCACCACTTTTGCTCTCAACGGCTTATTACAAATCACAAATGAAAGAGCTTATGAGGGATCATGAGTTTGAGGCAATTTGGAATAATGTTGAATAGGTTGCTTGGATGGTGCTTCCAAAAGTCGTAATGGAACTCCTTGCTAACAGAAAAACCGAGACCTGTGAAGAAATAGTGTCGCAATTCTTTCACAATTATAAAGTTCTGGGGTGTGACATGTTGTTTCTTAATATACATTTTCTGTATCCACACCTAAGACTTCTTTCCTGAAAATCTTGGTGGTGTGAGTGACAAATACGGTGAATGATTCCACAAAGTCATTGCAACTATAGAAAAATTTTATAAGGGATAATGGATTCAAAATATGCTTGCAGATTGTTGCTGGGGACTAAAAAGGATATACTCAAATGAAATACAGTAAACAATCATTCAAAATTACATTCAGATTGAGATTTTTATAAGTAGAGAACAATAACTTAAAAACAGTGTGTTGAAGTCAAGATTCAATATCCATCCTGCTTTGCTCAAGTACAGACTTGCATCGCATTTTGCATTATATTTTGACTTCAAAGTATTTTCTAGGAACAGTTACAGGCCTTTGAATTCCCACATTTTCCAGGTTTTCCATATTTCCAGACTTTGATGTTCTGCCACAAAGCCAAATAACTTCCCTTTGAGATTGTTTCTGTTAATTTTATCTTTGTTTTTTTGAGATCAAGGTTATTGAATTTCTTCGGTAATGGAAAGATGTAACTTGCTACCTAAATATTCAATGGTAATGCAAATTTTCAAAGCTGTAAAATAGATCAGAAAAATTCAAAGTGCTTTATTTTTTCTGAGCATCCCAAAGTTGCATATTCAATACAATTAGCATTCATGAAATCTACACCCTGACATCTGCTGACAAAATTAATTTATTTCTAATAACCATGGCAAGTATTTTTAAATTAATATTAAATGAATTTGACCACAGAGTTTAATTGACAGAAGCCAGTATATAATTGTTTTTTAAATAAAAACACTAAATCACATTATTATAAACTTTAAAGTTTTATCTTTCATGAACCAGTTTCTTTAAAAGATGAATTTTTTCCCATTTTCAGGCATTTGAACAACAAGAGATCATTAAAACATTAAACTAAAACATTATTTATCTACTCAATTGTTACTTTTGATATGTCATAGATAGGAACTACAAATCATTAATATTTTAGTATGCTAATGGGGCATGCAATGGGATTTGCAATGCTTTATGTGCCAATATTTACTTTCAAATATTTTGTTTTATACATCAATTAACAATTCATTTCTTTCACACAATCATTATTTATGTTAAATGTTAAAATTAACACACTTTAATAACGTCATTCAACAATTAAAACCCTGACAATTATACCCAAAAAATCTACATTTTAATCAAATTTTTACATTCTCATGGTCTTCCAACAATTAATTTTAAAATATTTCCAACACCATCAAACCAAATGACTCTGACTTAGAACATGACACACATGGAAGACAGTGGCCAGCATACAAAATTTTAAAAGTTTTGAATAAAGGCTAGATGAACATCGCAACCACTAGAAAAGAGGAAGAACATTCCAAAATGTGTGGTAAAATAATGACCACAAAGAAAAATCATCAGATGAGAACACTGAAACAGACCTCTTAACAACAGATGAGCTAGAGGTAGTAATTGCTACAATGAAATATAGAAAAGCTTTCGGACAGTATAAAATAAATTTAGAACTGTTTTAATTATGGTGGTATCCTTGCTAAGTTTTGATTCCTGCACCTACATGTGCTGGTCAAAAAAACTACCATTAGAGTGGAACTAAGGAATGGTTAGCCCTATCTTTAAGAAAAGACTCAGAAATAATTGCTCTAACTAGAGAACTGTTAGGTTGTTAATCACTAGCTATAAAACATATGCGAAGATAATAACAGAATCCAAGCAATTGTCGAACATGTACTTCTAGAAGAACAGAATAGTTTCAGGAGGAGGAAGGTCCTATAGATGGAATAATTGAAAAATACAGAGGAATGACCTTAGAAACACTCCTTTTGTTCAGACTTAGAAAAGGCATTTCGCAGAATAAGAAGGCATACACTCTGGACAAGCATGGAAAGGAAAAGAATACCCAGAAAACTAATAGAGGTAATAACATGCATCTACAGTGGATGGACATTAAATTAGGATTTTTTATTTATTTAAGTTTATTCTATCATTTTATCTACTTTTTAGAGGAAGTTATGTTTACAAAATTACATATATCAGATTTCCGTTCCATTTAGAATATTATTTTAGATCAAATTTATCTCTTAGTATTTTGTAGCACATCCTTTTCCTTTTACAATAGCTTGAATTATTCTTGACATGGTATAAAGAGCTTCAATCACGTGTCTTTCCAGTTCTTTGTCTTGATAACATACTTCCCCTATTCTGTTTACGAGCTCAAATTTTGTTCTGCACTTCACTTCACTGACTTTTTTGTAAAAAATCTTCCAAATTCCATCAACTGGATTGGCATCAGGACTATTTCCTGGCCATTCTAATACCTTAATTTTATTTCCTTGAAAATAAATTTTCAAAATTTCGGCAGTGGCATGGATCTCCATCCTGTTGGAAAATATAACCATTTTGTGGAAACCATTTCCTTAATTGAGGAACTGCACACTTTTTTAACACTGAGTCAGTGTTCTTTGTTCATGATACCAATTCACATGGTAAAGTCTGCTTAATTCTTTGAGTGAAATCATGCCCTATATCATCACTTTTGTAGGATGTTTTATTTTTTCCCTTCATACATTCAGGGAGCAGTTTCTCAGCAGATCATCTTCGGACGAAATGATGTCGGTCTTCTAGAATTTCGATGGTAGTCTCGCTGGAAAAGCACACCTACAGAAATTACAACAAAGAGAAATGTGTAATTTTGTTACTAGCAACTTGCAAAATTGTTCACAATCAATCCAACTCATTAAATAACAATGTAATATCAATTAAATAAATGAAATAAAATTCTGAGTGCTTACTTTGGACTAGTTATCCATTGTCCAGCGTTTGTGTTGACATGCCCAAACAATTCACTTCTTTTACATAGCACCAGTCAACTTTGGGATTTTCACTGGCCAACAAGTTCTGAAATCAATTTCATTGATACGGCGTCGTAATGTGCATGTACTAACTTCACATCCAAGATCTCGTATCACGACTTGTAGTTCCTTATTTATTGCTTTTCTGTTTTTTGACACAAGCATTTTTATCATGAAGTCTTATTTTTTGGAAGATTTTCTAGCAGTTTTGACGATTTGTGGAATTTAGTTTTGACGATTTGTGGAATTTCCACTCAATGCTAAATCAAACCTCCTTTTTATTCTTCCTTGACTTTGAGGCGAAACCTTCATCAATTTTGTATTTTCAACCTTTTTCAGTTCAGTGCTCTTCAATATAACTTGAATCTCCCTTTTTCTTCTTAGAAGAAATGTCACTTTTCTTACCCATGACTCCTAATAACATTTACCTTTAAAACCACCAATCTGCTGCCCTCTAAAACAATGAATCTGAGCTAGAACATTACTTCTCACTATTACCAACACAAATAAAAAGATATTTACGAAACTTCCTACTTGTCAGATTGAAAAACCCCTTATTAACTGAAATGTAGGAATTTGCAGGAAGTGGCCCGTTGAGCAGTGTCTGAGATCTATTGGTAAATTGGGTAATTAACACTAGAAGGACCGGAATTTCGTTCTACCTAAAAGGACCGTTGTGTGTCATTTTGACACGATCTCCTTAGCACTTGAATAAATAAAATTATATATTTTTTCTCATGCAGTGCAATGTAAAGTGGAAAAATGAATAAATGCACATATATCTGGAACATTTTAATTTATTATATTTCAAAAAATTTGAAGTTCCAAAATACAAAATTTTAGAAATTTTTACAGAACTTGAAATAATAGAGACGATACTGAGCAATGAATAAAAACGTTAATGAATATCCATTTGTTTATAAAAATTTAATGTTCATATTAATGGAGAAAGAAAAAAATTAAACATAACGTAGGCATGTTGATTTTTTTCTCACAGCATTTTCCGTAAAGAAACTTTGAACTGATACAACTTGCAGGGGAAGTAAAGTTGTTGTAATTGCTTTCTCTTTGGCAGTGCTTCCTTTTTATATGATTAGGTGTAACAGTGCTTTTTATCAAGAGTGAAAAGTAAGATTTACCATTTTTAGACGATATTTCATCTACTATCTTGCGAATAAATTGCAATCTATACGTAGATGCTTTTCTTGCATCATTCTTGAACAATATCTATGCATTTGCTGTTGGAATATCTAAGGTCTTGAATAAAATGTGAGCTGGCCATCATCACCACCTTGTGCACACTGTATTTACACGAACCATCTTATGTATCTATCTCCACCTATGCTTTTATAAAAAAAAATGTCTTCATCTTCTTTGTCCCAGAGATCTGTGTGCTGATGGTGTCATGTAAGGTGCTCAGGATTCGAATACTTTTGTTCTTTTTGCGATAATAATCTGACCGAAGTTTTGTTTGTCCAAAGTTGTAAAATTCACTATGACAAAACTGCCTAGATTTTTTTAGTGTTTTTGCTTCAAATATCAGATCTTGCTGATACCTTTTCATTATACCTATCTTTATATTATACCTATCTTATTTTATTCATATTCAGCTTTTCTGTCAGTGACACAGAAGAAAAATGTTATCGCAGTTCATGTTCAAGCTCCTCTCTCGTTACTCACTAAGTTCAGACTGCTGCTTTTCCTACTTCTTGGATAAAATTGGCCATTTCTTCTAGTTCTTGTTCTACTTCTTCACTAGAATCTACACCAGAATCCTCGATTTCATCACCCGTGTCATCTGCTTCCTCAGAAATGTCTCCATTGCTATCACTGCCACCTTCACTGTTTTCTTTAGTAAAACTTTAAAGTTCAAGAACTATTTATTATACCTTCAGTCCTTTTTCTGTACTCATTATGCAAAGTTTCACACACACACACACACACTCACAGCTTGCAATTACGTTCTGCACACAGAAAGTTCTCTGTAACATATACTGTGGATTCAGAAAGAACAGGATGTATCCGGCGATTTCTAATGGATTGTTATTATCATCATGCATCGAATTTCAAGGAGGCAACAATAGTCTTATCAATCTGAAAACCAGAGATATACTTCTTGCAATGGGAAAAGGAAGTTCGAGCACTCAAGCACTACATTGTAGTATGTGTCACAAATGTGTCATTTTGACACACTCGGTCCTTCTAGTGTTAAAAGGACACTAGATTACAAAAATCTATTTTACAGCACTGGGAGAATGTTATCCTAATCTTATTACGAAAGTTTCAAGCTTTCTCATATCTATTCATTGATATAGAACAGGACATTTGGAAAATGTACAGAAAATTCCTAATTTAATGGCCACCCACTGTATGATGAAACACTTATACATGTAATTCTTCCTAATGCAAAGAGAGTATTTTAAAATAAATTAATGGATTAGACAGGTTACAAGAATGATTTAGACAATGAAAGGAGATTAATAGGAAATAACACTAAAATCAACACTTTATTTAGCATATATTGTCTTGGTCACTAATCGTGAAGATGACCTCCAGAAGTTAACATTTAAATTATAAAAGAGGGCAATGTAATATGTTTGTAAAATATCAATCAACAAAAGTAAGGCCATATCTTTCAGAAGTAAACATCTCATTCAAACAAAAATAGTAAACAACATCACTATTGAACAAGTGTTCAACTTCCAATATTTATAATGCAATGTAACATATCTTAATGACATTGACAACAGCAAAAAATATCTGAATTTCAGGCTATCTGCGGCACTATCAAAAGAAAGAACAGGGAAGGAAAGAAAGAAAAGAAATCAAACCCACGTTTTATACAATGGACATTCATCCATACAGGTACTGTATGGATGAAACATGAATACTATATCTGGGTGAACAAACGGAGACTCAACACAGAAAAAATGCAATTCCTGAGGTATATGAAGGGCTGCACATTAATGGACCATATAAGAAGTGAGGATATAAGAGAAGGATTGGGAATTAGCAACATACAAGAAAAGATACATATACACATATAGATACACATAAAGATACACTAACACATATAGAAAAAACTCGATAGACCGTTAACAAAGAATGAATGATTAGAAGAGATTGCCCAAGCAGGTCTTTTACTATCTCCCAAAAGGAATAATAAAGTAGGAAGACCAAAGAAGAGATGACCTCTACCTAACTTTGCCGAACAGGCTAGATTGGCCTAATCCATGCTGCTGCTGATGGCAACGACCCAACACCTCCCAATGGCTCACCAAAATAGGATTTCCTTGATTTTCCAGATAAAGCTATTAGATATCATGATAGAGTCAGTGTTTTCTTCAAATTCTCATTACAATGCAGGTTTTCAAAAGTTTGGAACCACGTAACTTGTTACTCTCCCAGGAATTCCTTTAAAAATTTGCAATACTGAAGCAACTTTGCCTAGGTTTTCTCTGCGCATGATGTTTACAAGTACTTAGCTCACAATATAATCAGCACCAAATTCTGAAAGGGCCCCTAAGAGGGATAATCTGCTAATAAATAATGCAAACAACAACAAAACAAACAGTAACAATAATAAAAGTTCTTTCATGGCAAGGTCCATCAACAGAATTCAACAATGAACAGTTCCACGGTATGACTACCAGTCTGCTGAACTAAAGACAATTTGTAAATTTCT
Organism: Acheta domesticus; assembly: GCA_031308135.1. Taxonomy (NCBI): domain Eukaryota; kingdom Metazoa; phylum Arthropoda; class Insecta; order Orthoptera; family Gryllidae; genus Acheta; species Acheta domesticus. The sequence continues at coordinate 62,537,391 of JAHLJT010009436.1, forward strand.
CTTAAATGAGAGCAAAGATAATTCTTCAAATCAATGTATTGGTGAAAAATTTTGAAAAGGCAGAAGAAATTATTAAATTAAAAAATAAGTTTCATTACAATTGTGCAAATAAGCCCTAAAAAGCAGCCATCTGCTCTGCGAATCAGAATTCCTCTCTTAGGGATTTTCTGACTATTTCATGTAGAAATGTTTTCTTAATGTCTAATGAGATATTCTGAAAAATCTTGTTTATATAACATTCAAAATATTATTTAATTATATAATAATGAATGAATGATGCAAAGGTGAAAAAAATTCAGTAATTCCAGAATTGAGAAGAAAATTCATGCATAACCCAAACAGCATATTATAAAAAATAAAATAAAATCACTTGCAGGCCATTTCAGAAACATTTGTCAAAATTTACAAAGACCCTTCTGAGAGAAAACAACATACCTTCTTTATAACACTTTATGGCTTTGAAGTATTCTTCATTTTTAAAATGTTTGTTCCCAGCATCTTTTAATTCTTCAGCTTTACCCATTTTTCTCTTTTATTATTCTGTACCTGAAATATATGAGTAACCACTTTATTATAGATTCCCACAAATTCAGTGGGAATTTATTATGCGTGCAACAGGTTTCTATAGTTCGATGGAGTTTCATCACCTATTTTATTACAAACTTCTGTTAAATGTTATTAAAATCTCGGCTGCTCATGCAACTTACGTAGTGTTGACATAAAATTGAAGGAAACACTGTGCCTGTCACTATAGGAAATTAAATTCAAAAGCGGAACGACCCAAAAGAACAAATAAACATCTTCTAGCTGTTTTTAATGTTCACAATTTTAATCTATAGATCACTCTCTGTGTCACTTTCTTTTTATCAAACGCGAGACCAGATAACAATCTGGAATTGCTATCAAGAACCTACCAACCACAAGAAACGTGGTAATTCCGAACGCGGAATATACGCTGCGATCCCCGCTTAAACTGAAAGCGAACACTACGACTCTAGCGGATGTACCACGCAACTTCCGATTTAACATCATTCAGAACCGTGGTCAGTATCTCAGAGATCGAACAACAGAGTAAAACCAAAATGATTTGTAGTTTCCAAAGAAAGAATAAAATTAATTAACTATAATACAAAATGCAGCATATAAATACGTTAACTTAAAAAGAATAAACACATGGTCGCAAGCGCAAGTAACCATGTTAAAAGACGCGAACAGAGGAAACGCCCTTACTTTATTTCACAGAGCCCTCACGATCAGCTCACGATTTTTGTTTGTCTATGCTTTACTTGTATTTACAGCAATGAAAATAGTGAGTCAACGGGTCATCGATAGAACGAAATAATTTTGAAATAATCTGTAATGAGGGGAATCCCCAACCGTGAATTCCACAGAGGTTATACCGTGGGTTACCATCTCATGAAAATAAAATTCCGATGCATCTGGCAATCGAGGGAAGATCTTGGGACACGGACGGATTAATGAAATGATAACAGTCAAAACTGGTTTCAAATTGTGAATGAAATACAATTTTTAATGAAGGTTTAAACATTTTTCTTAAACGAAATAACAAAAAACTAAAAAAAGTGTTTATTTATTTATTTATTTACGTCAAAAACAGTTTAAAATTGTGTGACGAGTTATAGTGTGACGTGTTATAGTTCAATCATAGCCCGCTAGTATGTATTCTAGCAGGCTATGGTTCAATTAACCAAACCGAAATTTTAAGATCAGTGTTCTCTACTACAGAGATGTCTAAAATGTCACATTTGGCGGGAAAGTGATGGGTTGCAATATCTGATTTATTCAATATATTTGGTCAAAAAACAGTAAAAACTATGTGTGACGTATGGGGGAGAAGATTATCTGCGCATGATTTCTTGAGTTCTAGAATCCCTTCCCAACATTTTAACTATAAATATGATACTTGAAACATGAAAAAAGTTAAAAAAAAAACAATAATATGTTTTTAGAAAAGCGCGAGATTAGTAATATTAGAGAAACTAGACATTTTCGTCCCTGAAAACATATTTGCCACGTTAAACGAGCTGCAGCATTGATTTTTCTGCTTTCCTAACAAAATCTCACCCTCAGATCTACTCAGTGGCGTATATACGGTATGGCAGGCATGGCACGTGCCATGGGCGCCACTCACTAGGGGCGCTATTTACAGTATACCCGTTAAAGCAAATAACAACAACCTTAATTTCAAGCATCCCCACAGTGGCGCAAATTCTATGCTTGCCATGGGCGCCTGAATACCTAGATACGCCTCTGGATCTACTCCTACCACTGTAAAAGGAGTGCTCAACAAAACGTACGCGTAGTGAAGCTATATTTATGTCCAGAAGCAAAACTAGGGGCCATCTCAGCATGTACTCAATGACACAGGGAAACGTGACAAACTCGATGCGCGTAAGCGATTCCTAATGAATTTGTGCGTTTTTGGCTTATTTGCCGCTCCTTTTGACCGCGGCTGCCGACGTTTCTGTTTCAAATCACATTTAATATTTACAATGATTTTGGCATTCTTTCGGTTTGTTTACATTCTGACTGCATCTTGTTCACAAAGTTAAAGAAGCACAACTCAAACACATACATCAAGTCACTATCTTTTCATTTTGAAAATTGTTTAAAGTAAATATTTTCATGACCTTCGCGATGATGCTAAAGTGTTAATCTAATATTAACTAGTGGTGCTACAGAATGGGTCAGACTTTTCCGTATTAGTTGTATATTTCCTTCGGTCTGGGCTACCTATTCGGAATTGCCACATACTCTTGCCAGCTGACATCTATCGCCGCCCAAAGGATATTTTTTTGACATTTTATTAATTCTTCAGTTTCCTAATGAAAGAACGGAACTATTAATTTCAGAATATTAAAGAACACAAAAACCTCGTCCTAAATGACAATTTTCTTTTAAAAATATGTAGCGTTTTTAAGAAAAAGGCGTTTAAGCGCTGATCAAAATGCGAAATTTTAAGCCCCTTTTCAAAGAAAATTTTTGAGCTTCCAAAAAACTTCATTTGAAGCACTTACACTCACAAATATAATAATGTTTACAAATTGCTGGAAATATACATATGAAAGATGTGAGAGAGATTTCAAAATAATTACATTTGTTTAATTTTTGAAAACACAAAAAAACTCAAAATAAACTTGATGTCATCTTAAAGAGTTCAATTAGCACTATCAGTTTAAAAAGTTTGAATACAAAAATTGGAGCCACTTATGAGAAAATGGCGTTTGAGAGTTTCTCAAAATGCGGAATTTTCAGCTTGTTTTCACAGAAAACGGTTGAATTTTCGAGAAATTTTGCTTGACATGATTTAAAGAACATGTATTCATTAATATAATAAAGTGAACAAATCGCGACTAATATAAATATTACCGACTTGAGAGTTAAGTCAAAAAATTACGTTTTTCCAATTTTTGAAAAAACAAGAGTACAGCAATACTGAGTTTATGTCATCTCATAGAGTACATTTAGCACTATCCACCCAAATGTTTAAAGAAAAAATTTGGAGCCGTTTTGAGAAAATCTTGTTTCGGTATTTTTTTAAAATGCACATATTACACGCAATAGTGTGCGAAAACAACTTATTTTTTCGCAAAATGTGCATGTAAAGAAAGAACTCACTATGAAGACCAAATTTTATTTGAAGGCAAAATCTCTATCTTTAATTTTGTAGTTGATGGAAGACGCACAATAAAATTCACACTTTTGCAAGTTTCGAAAATTCAGAGTTAATCGTGGAAATCGGACATATACCATCTAAATAAGTATATTTTACTCTATCCTTACAAGAAAATTAAAGAAACAATTTGGAGCCATTTTAGAGAAAATTTTGAAAATGTCCCGGGGGCTTCATGTAAAGTACCCTCAAATTTTATAGAATCTTTTTCAAAACCTCAAAGCTTTGACTCAAGCCAGATCGACCAGGGAATATCTATTTAGGAAGAAATCGTACGTATGGTTTAGGCGCTAAAGTGTTCACAGACTGACAGACGGACGGACAGACGGACAGACGGACCAGACAATTCAATATGAAACTAGTGGTGCTACAGAATGGCACAGACTTTCCCGTATTAGTTTTCTATTTCCTTGGGACTTCGGTAGCTATTCGGAATAGCCACATACTCTTTCTTGCCAGCTGCCATCTATCACCGTCAAGAGCACATTTTTTTGTCATTTTCTTAATTTTTCGGTTTCCTATTGGTAGAACGGAAATATTTATTTTAGAATATAAAAGAACACAAAAACCTAGTCCTAAATGGGAATTTTCTTTTACGAATTATGTACCGTTTTAAATAAAATGCGTTTTAGCGCTACTAAAAATGCGAAATGGTCATTTTCACAGAAAATTTTTGGGTTTTCAAAATACTTTATTTCAAGTTATTTCAAGCACGTACGCTCACAAATATAATAATCTTTTCAAATTGCTGGTAATGCGCATATTAAAAATGTGAGAGATCTTTCAAAAAAATTACGATTATGTAATTTTTGAAAGAAAACTCAAAATAAACTTTACGCCATACTCAAGAGTGTAATTAGCACGATCAGTTACAAAAGTTTCAAAAAAATTTGCAACCATATATGAGAAAATGGCGTTTGAGCGTTTCTGAAAATGCGGAATTTTGAGCTACTTTTCACAGAAAACGGTTGTGTTTTCGAGAAACTTTACTTGAGATTATTTAAAGGAAATGTACTCATAAATATTGTATAATAATGTGAACAATTCGCCGCTAGTGGAAATGTTAACGACGTGAGAGACAAGTCAAACAAATTACTTTTTTGCAATTTTTGAAAAACCAAAAGAATATAGCAATATGGCGTTTTTGTCATCTTATAAAATACATTAGGCACTATACCTACAAAAGTTTAAAGAAAAAAATTGGAGCCGTTTTTGAGAAAATCTTGTTTTTGTAATTTTTAAAATTGCACATATTTCACGCAATATTGCGCGAAAACTACTAAAATTTTGAAAAGAATGTACATAACCTTGAACAAAGAACTCACTTCGGAGAACACATTTAATTTGAAGGGAAAATCTCTATCTTCAATTTTGTAGTTGGAGAAAGACGCCGAAAAAAATTCAAACTTCCACAATTTTCGAAACAAAATTCAGTAATCCGTGAAAATCAGACCTATGCCACCTTAGTAAGTGTATTTTACTCTTTCCATACAAGAAATTTAAAGAAAAAATTTGGAGCCGTTTTTGAGAAAATTTTGAAAATGTCCGGGGGTCTTCATATAAAGTACCCCCAAATTTTACAGAATCTTTTTCAAAATCTCAAAGCTTTGACTAAAACCAAATCGACCGGGGAATATCCATTTTGGAAGAAATCGTACGTATGGTTTAGGCGCCAGCAGTGTTCACAGACGGACGGACGGACGGACGGACAGACGGACGTTTTCCTTTCAATTGTTTTTTCGGTATCAAGGACCCACAAAAGAGGGATTCCGGCTACACCACGTGTTAGGGGATTTTTTTTCTTAATTTAGCAACTTGTTTTATCCACGTTTTCGTTATCACGGCCCGGCAATTTTTTTTCCGCCGAAAATTGGCCATTTTTTCGCGCAGCATTACATAACTTCCCCTATACTTCGTATATCACTCCGTGTATACGTACGTATAGGGGAAAGTAAAAACGAGCAACGCCGGGTATTTTGCTAGTCTTGTACAAAATCGAAGTCGGATTTTGTTAAGTTGCTGGAAATTGCGCAACACGACAAAATGCGTAGTTCCTTTGTGAGCTGGTAGCGCAGCTGGGAGGTCGAAAGGCCCTCCTTTGCTCACAGGGACTTCAGGAAGCACGCTTATACCCGCCGCCCCAGTGGCACCTGCCTGAGACGCCACCCCTTCGTCTATTTGTATGTAGGCCGACGGCGCAGACCAAAAACCACGTCCCTGCGGTCAGGGCGTAAACAGTATTGCAGAGGAGGAAATCACAGGCTGCGACATCTAAAACTTCTGCTTCTTCTCCTTCAGGTATATAGGTACCGCCTGTTACGCTTCCATTCCCATCTGGTCACCCCATCTCTTCTTCGGACGACTTCGTCTTCCTTGTGAGCGGTATTGTACGAGTAGAATTATTTTCGGCAGGCGGTTGTCTTGCATCCTCTCAATGTGCAGTGTCCACGAATTTCGGTATAGTTAATTTTCTCTTGAAGATTATATATTCCAAATTCTTTACGAATTTCCAAATTCCTTTGCTTGTCCATCAGCGTATAACCAGCTAATGATCTCAGAAATCTCATTTCAGCACTTTTTAGTCTTGTGCTATCTTTTTTGTCCAGTATTCACTTCCATATAAACATGTTGGGATACTTAATACCTTATAAGATTTAATCACTGTTTCCTTTCTGACTTTCTTTTTCAAGGTTCTCAGGATCGTTCCGTTCATGCGATTTAGTCTTTCAACTTTCCCTTGTGCATCTATTTCCACTCTGTATGACATTTTGTATCCCAAGAAATTGAAACTTGATACTTGCTCTAAAGGTGAATTGCATACAACTAATTTGGATCTAATCGGTTTCATTCCTTCAAAGGTCATGACTTTTGTTTTTGTAGACGATATGCAGATATAGTACATTTCAGTTACATTTTGTAATTCAAATAGTGCTTTCTGGAGGCTATATTCATCATTTGCTATTATTAGTTGGTCATCCACGAATAATATGGTCATTAAGTTTCTTTCTTGTCTCATATCATGACTATTAGATTTTCGTATGGATATCCACATATTTAATGCTTCATCTAATTATAAATTAAAAAGAATTGGGAACAGACTACATCCTTGTCTTACTCCTTGGTTTATTATTTCTTTCTTATGCTCTTGGCACTTGATACAAATTTCGGAGTTATTGTAGATGTTACTGATGACCGAAACTGCTGTGGTGGGAGACCTTTACGATGTAATATATAAAATAGAGTATTTCTGTTTACGAAGTTAAAAGTTTTCGAGTAATCTATGAAGAGCATGAGTGTTCTTTTATTAAATTCTTTATGTTTCTCAATGATCTGTTTGACAATGAAGATATCGGAACAAGATCTACCCTTTCTGAATCCAGATTGTTCTTCTGGTAACGTTTACAGAACATTGGTTATCTCCTAATGAACTTCGCATTTTCCAAATTCCAAACTTTTACCTCGCAGGCTATTATTGTAGAAAAAGAGAATCTCATAAAAGTCCTGCATATGGAGGTTCTTGTATTTGCGTTAAAAATAATATTGATTCTATTTCCTTGACGGAATTCAATGAGTATTCCGTTGAAAATGTTTTTGAAATTTCTGTTGTACATCTTCCTGTGCTAAAAATGATATTGCTTTGCATCTACAGGCCTCCAACAGAGAGAGCTGCAGATTACATTTTGTTCTTAGAAAAACTAGAGATAACACTAATCAAAGTCATCAATCGCTTTTTGAATCCATTGTTGTATGCGGAGATTTTAACATTGATTTTCTGGTCGAATATTGCGAGAAAGAGCAGTTTCATAATTTAATTAATTCCTTCAATTTAGATATTACAATAAAAGTACCTACACGGATCACAGTAAATTCAAAAAGGCAATCGATCAAATTATAATTAACAAAGCCACTACTCGACATGAAATTGAAACAAAAGATTTAGGATACAGTGACCACGATGCACAAATTCTTACCATTATTCGAAATGCGAACAATGACACAATAAATAATACACGTATGAGTAGAGTGTTTTCTAAAAGTAAAATAAAATTATTCATTGATTACTTGCTGCAGGATCATGGGACGCGGTTTATAATACTATTGATACAAACGATAAATATTATTCTTTCTTTTCAACGCTTTCATTTCATTTTAACACTTGCTTTCCTCTTCAGAAAAGAAAATTAAATATTTCACGTAAAAGCAATTCTTGGATAACACAAGGGATTAGAACATCATGTAAAAACAAACGAGTTCTTTCTTTCATTTCTATACTGTGATTTTTCTAAGAGCGACCCTCAAGGCCACTCAAATCCCATCTTCGCGATGGAATATGTCACGGCATTTCGCGTCTTTTCTCGGTCTTGCCGATAGAAGTCGCATGATCGCAAGCACTGCTTCATACGGTCGCGATCGTGCGAAATCTAGCGGAACGACTGAGAAAGACGCGAAATGCCGTGACATATTCTATCGCGAAGATGGGATTTGAGTGGCCTTGAGGGTCGCTCTTAGAAAAATCGCAGTATATGCATCATAACGTATCTCAAGATTTCCTCCTGTACTTTAAAAAATACAAATCATTGTTAAGAAAAGTCATAAGGCAGGCTAAAATCATGAAACACGATCAGGATATTTTGAACTCAAATAACAAAACAAAATTAATGTGGGATATAGTAAAAAATGCGACCAAACCAACTAGAAACCTTGTAGAGAATGTTGTTTTAAAAGATAACGATAGAGATGTGAACGATCTGGCAACAGTGGCTAAGGTCTGTTCGCTGTAACTTCACTCCGCATGTAAACAAACTTTGAGTGTATCCCTCCGCTCTGTAGTTCGTGATTGGCTACGCCATTCGCACCACGATCATACTCAAATGCCCGCACGTGTCACAGCCAGAACTGTCACAGCACATTATTTTCACTAGTATTTCTTTAATACGCCCAATATACCATCCAAACTACGCAGATATTTCTTAAATATCACAGAACTTGTATTTACGTGTGTTCTTGCAAGGTAGCAGTGAACTTTCACCCGAAGCACGAATTTCAATAGAACATACAGTGGCGTTCTTTTAAAATTTGTCAGTCCCGAATCTTCATTAACCACATCAAGAATTTTATTTTATGTTGGAAATTCTTTTCTACGAAAAAATATGCACATCAATACGAATGGCAGATTAACAAATTCATCGCACTCGCCCCACCTCTTTTGCTCTACATCTTCTCTTACGAGGAGAAGTTACCTTTCCGATGACACAGTTTTCAAACACTTCTGACACCGACACCTGCAATTCAGCAGTCATTTCTTCCTCACAAAGTCATTGACGGATTTTTAGGCGCTAATTATTCAAACACATCAGTACAACCTTTTCACTACATCTGAGGGATTTTTCCTGCGAAAGTTTCAAACCGGATTATCCCGGGAACTGCTTCACTTATTGTGTTCGATGAGGAAACAAAAATCAACGCAATGAGCAAACACACCTTTCACTAACCAAACAAAAATACAGCTTTATTTTAGAACTTTCTCATTCGGGAATGAAACTGCTACTGATAAAATTTGGCAGGAGCGGCGCCGACGGCCTGGCGAACGAACGTTATCTCAATGAGGTCTGTTGGCAGCTGAAGGTTGGCAGTTAACGTCACGCTCGGTGTCTGATTTTACTTCAAGGCAAAGGAGAAAATTATTTCAACTGTTTGTCTAAAAATTCTGGAAATAAATCAATTTTGAAAGGGACCTAACTCCTATAGAGCACGACGCCCTGAAGGGGAGTGCGATGTCCGTCAGCCAATGAGAACAAGCGATGACCACGTGCATTAGTTTACGTGCTGAGTAAAGTTAGAGCGAACGGACCTTAGTCTCTTTAACCAACACTTTTAGAGAATTGCTGTCGATCTCACTAAGGGTTTTTAGTCACAAAATTCAACATCTGACGTTTCCCTAAAAATCTTAGACACTATGTTCGTTTCCGAAACCTCTTCCTATGAAATTCTCAAAATAATCGGTAAATTAAAAAATAAATATTCGGCCGGTTTAGATGAATTTCCGGATTGTTTGTTAAAGACGTGCGCGCCAGCCATTATACACCCGTTAACTCACATATTTAATGCATCCTTATGCACCGGAATTTTTTCAGATATTTTTAAAACAGCTAAGATTAAGCCGCTCTTCAAAAAAGGCAACAAAAATGAAATTCAAAATTATCGGCCAATTTCTCTTTTGTCAGTTTTTTCAAAAATATTAGAGAGACTTTTTTATGTGCGAATGGAAACCTTTCTCAATAAACACGACGCGTTTTCAAATTGCCAACATGGATTCCGGAAATCAAAATCTACGGAAACAGCCATTTTTTCTTTTCTTAAGGATGTTGCCTCATCATTGGATCAAAACGAAGCAACTATTGGAATATTTTTAGATCTTTCAAAAGCTTTTGACGTCATTGATCATAATATTTTACTTTCAAAATTACCTTCATATGGAATCCGTGGTATTGCTCTAGATTGGCCCTGTTCGAACCTTAAACAACGATCTCAGAGAGTAGAAATACCTTACTGGAATAACGGAACTTTATGTACACACCTTTCCGGTTCTTTGCCAATTGCACGTGGAGTTCCGCAAGGATCGATTTTAGGCCCCATTCTCTTCCTATTATACGTAAATGACATGCCCTTAGCGATTCGAAACGGAAGAACAGTTCTCTTTGCGGATGATACAAATATTCTTTGCAACAAAGAAACCGTAAATAGTACAATATCAGACTTTCAAATTGGTTCCGTAATAACAAATTAATAGTAAATGAAAAGGAAACTGTTTCAATGCAGTTTTCCATTTCAAAAAAAATTCTGTACTCCATTGAAAATGAACGGTGTGCCATTGACTGATGTTAATGTAACAAATTTTTTAGGTCTATCAATTCAGTCAAACCTCAAATGGAATGCCCACTTGAATGAATTGAACACAAAATTAAGTTCATTATGCTACGCGTTCTGAATTCTTTCAAATTCCGTCAGCCTTCATACAGCTCGTTGTGTATATTTTGCCAATGTTCACTCCCGTCAGAGATATGGCATAATATTCTGGGGAAACACATTTTATAGCTCCCAGACTTTCAGATTACAAAAAAGAATTGTACGAATAATAAGCAAATCCAACCCACGTGATTCTTGTAAGTCTCTCTTTATTAATCTAGGAATTTCACCATTAACTTGTCTCCTGATTTACGAATCAGTAGTTTTTGTCGAAAATGACTTACTTAAGGGCGGGAATATATTTTCAGCAAACGCCGATGTCTATAAGTATAACACACGACGTAGTAATCATATTCACCAGGTGGCAGTATCAACAGCTCACTACAAAAAATTCACATACAATTCATGTACATTACTCTACAACACGTTGCCAGAAGACATTAAACGATTAAATTCGATAGAAAAGTTTAAGTCCCAAGTAAAATCTTTTCTGCTGCATAACTGTTTCTATACAATTCGAGATTATACCGAGCATCAAAATGGAAAGTAGCATTAATTTTAACAATGATAGTTAATGTAATTATTTATCATTTGGACTGTATAATTCTAAAGAACCTGTAACAAGTATTGTACCACAGTTTCTGGGTTGATGGCCCCCATCTCGATCAGGTTTTTCGTCCAGTTTCCCTGATCCTTGAGCAAATGCTGAGATGGTCCCTTGTTTTGCTTCTGGACATAAATGTAACTTCATTATTTGTGCACGTCTTCTGAATTTCAGTGGGAAATATAGTTATTCAAATTATCGTTTTTCATATTATCGCGGCAAAAAGTATTATTCTTTCATGAAGAACATGAGGGTTCAGGGCAGGAATTTATAGCTAATTTACCTTTGAAAATAAATTTTATTATATAGGAGCGAATATTTTGTCAACAAAACTCGAAAAAAAACTCTCTTTTCTGTATTCAAAATTCGACTAGAATATGGTTTAGGATAGATACCACAGAATTATGAAAACGTGCATAAAATTCACTTCTCCCCATAGCTCGTCACACGCAGTTTTTAACTGTTTTTGACGTAAATAAATAAATAAATAAACATGGTATCTGCAATATTACGTACTCTGGATGCGATTATTTTTAATAGATCTTGTAAGTAACATTTAAAAGTCTTATTCCTCTATAATTCTCACAGGACGACCGGTCACCTTTCTTAAAGATAGGGCTTATTACTGCAATTTTCCATACTTGCGGTATAACCACTTTTTTTCAACATAGATTGAGAAAGTGTAAAAGCTGTTTCTTTAAATTGTCTGAGGCATATTTGATCATTTCGCCTTTAATACCATTGCTTCCACTCGCTTTTCTGTTCTTTTTATTTTTCTTAAGGCATCTTCCAGTTCCTCATATTCTATATCGTTAATTTGCCTAAGTGTTCTTTGTTTTCATAACCAGGTTCTGTCCATAAACGTTTATAATAAGAGGGAAATTGGTCATGTTTCATAACTTGAATATATGCTATATCTTTCACCTCTCTATTCAAATGTTGCATTATTTTATAGCTCATTATCTGGCGTCCGAGTATATCATGCTCCAGGTCAGCTATGTATCTGTCCCTTCTCTCTTGTTGTACCTTCCTTGTAAGACTTCTTACGTAGTTTGATGCAGTAGAATACTCTTCTTTTGACACGGGGTCTCTATCTCTTAGATATTTCAAGTATGCCGTTCTCTTTGTATTTACAGCCTCCTGTATCTCCTTATTCCATATTCGTAGCCTTTTACTTTTCATTTTTTGAGTAGCTGTATCAATTGCTTCCATCGCTGAAGTCTCTATCACTGTTTTAATACGTTTCCATTCTTCTTCGACATCTTGACTTACAGGGTATTTTCCATTTATTTAATCTAGTCGCTGGTATAACTGTTTTATGGAGTCTTCTTGAAGTAAATAGACTTTCCATTGCCTGTTGTCAGATGAAACCATTTTCTTCTTCATTTTATACCACCTTTTGTAAAGTTTCAATTTACCAACTAATGCAAAATGATCACTGTATATATCCCATCCTCTATATACTCTTACATCAGTGAAGAGTCTTTTCATTTGCCAAGACGTAATCAATAGTGCTACTCTGTCCACGTGCTGACCATGTGTACTTATGTATTCGTTTGTGTGGAAAGAATGTATTCATAACTTTTAGGTTATTGAAGCAAGCAAAATTTCGCATAGTTTTTCCGTTATAATTTAGTACATGATCCTCGTTACATTTACCAATCACATCATCCGTTTGGAATTTTCCTATTCTGGTATTTAGGTGTCCTCCAATTATTAAGTAGTCATTCTTATTTATGTCACTTATAGTTCTTTGAAATAGACAATAAAACTCCTCAATTTCCTGTTTCTTTCCCTCTTCTGGTACGTAGACACAAATGAAGGAAATGAATCCTCTGTCTACTTTACACCGTACAGTGACAATTCGATTAGATATCCAGTCATAAGATTGTAACTAAAACTTATTACTGCAATTAAATAAACACAAGCGTACCCCTGCGAGAACTCTCGCATGTTAAACCCCCATCCTTTGCCTATCCCTTTGTCTATTCTTTCTAGAAAGACCGTTGTTAATGAAACTGTTTAAAAACGTATAAATGTAGCTTCTAATGAACCTACAGAATATCAAACAAAAATAATAATACAATTTATGTTGGAACCAAATTTTCAATAAAGGTATATTAAGCATTATGGTGAGAAGTTCTTGGAAAAATTCACACTTCTTTAAAAACAACATTTGGAGAAAATATTTGATCTTCCTCGAGAGTTTGCTTTTCGCTTCCTTTGATTGTCACAAAAATATTAGAAAAGGTTTTTACTCTTGAGAAGGCTAAGTAGAATAGTGCGAAAATGCCGGATCGGGCAAGTACAACCCTACTCTTCGCAATATTATTTAACTTTCCTTGATTTGTTATGTGGAACAGAGGGTTTTCGAGCGGCATGGTGCCAGCTTGTTGGGGTGCGAAAATTGAAAAAATATTTCTATATTAAAAAGTATTGGATTATTTTCTGCGTTCTAATGTACCTCAAGAAAAGCAATCCCGAGCCAAAAAATAATTAAACTAATATTTTCAACTTTGAGTACTAATACCATTTTTACTTTCCCTTATACGTACGTATACACGGGGTGATATACGTAGTATAGAGAAAGTAATGTAATGCTGCGCGAAAAAATGGCGAATTTTCGGCGGAAAAAAATCATTCCGGGCGCTGATAACGAAAAAGTGCATAAAACCAGTTGTTAAATTAAGAAAAAATCCCCTAACATGTGGTGTAGCCAGAAACCCTCCTTTGTGGGTCCTTGATACCGAAAAACCAATTAAAAGGAAAACGTCCGTCTATCCGTCCGTCCGTCTGCCTGTCTGTCCGTGTGTGAACACTGCTAGCGCCTAAACCATTGGTACAATTTCTTCCAAAATGCATATTCCCCGGTCGATCCGGTTACCATTAGAAACAATTTATGGTCCGATTAAAATTAGAACCGACTTGGGACCTCGGAGCGCTGCAGTGGAGGGGGCAGCGCTCAACCAACGACGGCTGCGTATCGGGAGGCACGTCGCTGCATGGTTGCCACGGCAGAATGTAACCAGAACCGCGTGGGCCTGACGGCCGGGCGGCCGAGCCATCTAAAGCTAGCAGCGCCCAGAAACCAATCTCAACCAAACTATATCCAAAATTTTAGGCTAATTTTAGGCTAATTAAATGCTCTATTCCCGAATTTTAGGCTCCTCTGGATTTCCAAAAATCGTGGGCGCTGCTAGCTTTAGTCTAAAGCTAGCAGCGCCCACCCAGAATCTATCTCAAAATCAATTGTAAAATCTGAAACCCATCCCAAAATTTAAGAATAATTTTAGGCTCTTGGAAAAAAATTATCCCCGCCTTCAAATTCCAAAATTCAGGGCTGTACAAAGCGAAACAATTAACATTGGTTCTTATGGGCGAATAAACATCAAAATCAAAAAACCTTAGGAAAAATCTGAAACCCCTCCCAAAAGTTAAGAATAATTTTAGGCTCTTGGAAAAAAATTATCCCCGCCTTCAAATTCCAAAACTCAGGGCTGTACAAAGCGAAACAATTAACATTGGTTCTTACGGGTGAAATAACACCAAAATCAAAAAACCTTAGGAAAAATCTGAAACCCCTCCCAAAAGTTAAGAATAATTTTAGGCTCTTGGAAAAAAATCATCCCCGCCTTCAAATTCCAAAATTCAGGGCTGAACAAAGCGAAACAATTAACATTGGTTCTTACGGGTGAAATAACACCAAAATCAAAAAACCTTAGGAAAAATCTGAAACCCCTCCCAAAAGTTAAGAATAATTTTAGGCTCTTGGAAAAAAATCATCCCCGCCTTCAAATTCCAAAAATCAGGGCTGTACAAAGCGGAACAATTAACATTGGTTCTTACGGGTGAAATAACACCAAAATCAAAAAACCTTAGGAAAAATCTGAAACCCCTCCCAAAAGTTAAGAATAATTTTAGGCTCTTGGAAAAAAATCATCCTCGCCCTCAAATTCCAAAATTCAGGGCTGTACAAAGCGAAACAATTAACATTGGTTCTTACGGGTGAAATAACACCAAAATCAAAAAACCTTAGGAAAAATCTGAAACCCCTCCCAAAAGTTAAGAATAATTTTAGGCTCTTGGAAAAAAATCAACCCCGGCTTCAAATTCTAAAAATCAGGGCTGTACAAAGCGGAACAATTAACATTGGTTCTTACGGGTGAAATAACACCAAAATCAAAAAACCTTAGGAAAAATCTGAAACCCCTCCCAAAAGTTAAGAATAATTTTAGGCTCTTGGAAAAAAATCATCCTCGCCCTCAAATTCCAAAATTCAGGGCTGTACAAAGCGAAACAATTAACATTGGTTCTTACGGGTGAAATAACACCAAAATCAAAAAACCTTAGGAAAAATCTGAAACCCCTCCCAAAAGTTAAGAATAATTTTAGGCTCTTGGAAAAAAATCAACCCCGGCTTCAAATTCTAAAAATCAGGGCTGTACAAAGCGAAACAATTAACATTGGTTCTTATGGGCGAATAAACATCAAAATCAAAAAACCTTAGGAAAAATCTGAAACCCCTCCCAAAAGTTAAGAATAATTTTAGGCTCTTGGAAAAAAATCAACCCCGGCTTCAAATTCTAAAAATCAGGGCTGTACAAAGCGAAACAATTAACATTGGTTCTTACGGGTGAAATAACACCAAAATCAAAAAACCTTAGGAAAAATCTGAAACCCCTCCCAAAAGTTAAGAATAATTTTAGGCTCTTGGAAAAAAATTATCCCCGCCTTCAAATTTCAAAACTCAGGGCTGTACAAAGCGAAACAATTAACATTGGTTCTTACGGGTGAAATAACACCAAAATCAAAAAACCTTAGGAAAAATCTGAAACCCCTCCCAAAAGTTAAGAATAATTTTAGGCTCTTGGAAAAAAATCATCCCCGCCTTCAAATTCCAAAATTCAGGGCTGTACAAAGCGAAACAAATAACATTGGTTCTTACGGGTGAAATAACACCAAAATCAAAAAACCTTAGGAAAATTCTGAAACCCCTCCCAAAAGTTAAGAATAATTTTAGGCTCTTGGAGAAAAATCATCCTCGCCTTCAAATTCCAAAATTCAGGGCTGAACAAAGCGAAACAATTAACATTGGTTCTTACGGGTGAAATAACACCAAAATCAAAAAACCTTAGGAAAAATCTGAAACCCCTCCCAAAAGTTAAAAATAATTTTAGGCTCTTGGAAAAAAATCATCCCCGCCTTCAAATTCCAAAAATCAGGGCTGTACAAAGCGGAACAATTAACATTGGTTCTTACGGGTGAAATAACACCAAAATCAAAAAACCTTAGGAAAAATCTGAAACCCCTCCCAAAATTTAAGAATAATTTTAGACTCTTGGAAAAAAATCAACCCCGGCTTCAAATTCTAAAAATCAGGGCTGTACAGAGCGGAACAATTAACATTGGTTCCTACGGGTGAAATAACACCAAAATCAAAAAACCTTAGGAAAAATCTGAAACCCTTCCCAAAAGTTAAGAATAATTTTAGGCTCTTGGAAAAAAATCATCCTCGCCTTCAAATTCCAAAATTCAGGGCTGTACAAAGCGAAACAATTAACATTGGTTCTTACGGGTGAAATAACATCAAAATAAAAAACCTTAGGAAAAATCTGAAACCCTTCCCAAAAGTTAAGAATAATTTTAGGCTCTTGGAGAAAAATCATCCCCGCCTTCAAATTCCAAAAATCAGGGCTGTACAAAGCGAAACAATTAACATTGGTTCTTACGGGCGAATAAACACCAAAATCAAAAAAACCTTATGAAAAATTCGAAACCCCTTCCAAAAGTTAAGAATAATTTTAGGTTCTTTGAAAAAAATCATCCCCGTATTCAAATTCCAAAAATCAGGGCTGTACAAAGGGAAACAATTAACATTGGTTCTTACTGGTGAATAGGGTATGTTGTATTCCTAACGGGAATTTTCCATTTTTTGGATAGGGAAGAGAGAAGGCCAAAATTATTTGTGGGTTTTAATAGAATTCTCTATAATGTGTGGAATATGAAGTTCACTTTTCAGAAGCTAAGTCGTTGTAGTTCAGGTGTTATAAGAACTCAAATATTGAATATCGAAAAAAAGTGGGTGTGTTTCGATTAATATTCTATTTTTTTTCAGTCAGAACGGTGCTAGCCCAAAATTATTTGAGATTGGCATATTGATATGTAATGTATGAGCAATTGCTAATAATTTCCCCATTTGAATTAGTAAAGTAGTTCAGAGATTATTTTGTGAGAAATGAAAAATTAATCGAAAGGTATGTTGTAGTTCTCACGAGAAATTCCCATTTTTTGGAAAAGAAAGAGAGAAGCCCAAAATTATTTGTGGGTATAATACTATTTCCTATATTGTGTGGAATATGACGTTCAATTTTCGGAAACTAAGTCGTTGTAGTTCAGGTGTTATAAGAACTCAAATATTGAATATCGAAAAAAGCGGGTGTGTTTTGATTAATGTTCTATTTTTTTCAGTCAGAACGGTGCTAGCCCAAAATTATTTGAGGTTAGCATATTAATAGGTAATAAATGGGCAATTGCTAAGAAATTTCTCATTTGAATTAGTAAAGTACTTCAGAGATTATTTTGTGAGGAATGAAAAATTAATCGAAAGGTATGTTGTAGTTCTCACGAGAAGATTCCATTTTTTTGGAAATGAAAGAGAGAAGCCCAAAATTATTTGTGAGTATAACCATATTTCTTATTATGTGTTGTATGTCACCCGCCTTTCCAAGGAGCCAAATCCTTGTAGTTCAGGTTTTATAACAACGGAAATATTAAATGTTGGAAAAGAATTAGGAAAGTTTTTAGTAATATTAATTTTTTCCAATAAGAACGGCTCTAGCCCAAAATTATTTGAAATTGTGATATTAATAGATAATGTATGAGCAATCGTTAATAAATTTCTCATTTAAATTAGTAAAGTATTTCAGCAATTTTTTGTGAGGAATGAAAAATTAGTAAAAAGGTATATTCTAGTTCTCACGAGAATTTTTCCATTTTTTTGGAAAAGAAAGAGAGAAGCCAAAATCATTTGTTAGTATATCTGTATTCCGTATCATGTGTTGTATATGGCCTTCAATTTCCAGGAGCCAAATCGTTGTAATTCAGGTGTTATAAGAACGCAAATATTGAATATCGAAAAAATTGGGTGTGTTTTGATGAATATTCCAAATTTTTCCAATAAGAACGATGCTAGCCCAAAATTATTTGAGATTGGCATCTTGATAGGTAATGCATGAACAATTGTGAATCAGTTCCTCATTTGAATTATTAAAGTATTTCAGAAATAATTTTGTGAGGAATGAAAAATTAGTTAAAAGTTATACTGTATTTCTCACGAGAATTTTCCACTTTTTGGAAAAGAAAGAGAAGCCCAAAATTATTTGTTGGTATAATCGTATTCCTTAATATGTATTGTATGTCACACGCCAATGCCATGAGCCATATCCTAGTACTTCCGGTTTTATAAGAACGGAAATGTCGAATATCGAAAAAAAAATATGGACTGGTTTTGTCTATTATCCCTTTTTTAATTCTAACTAATATAGCCCAAAATTATTTGAGATTTGAATATTATTAGCTAATTTATGAGCAATTGTTAATAAATTCTTCATTTGAATTGGTACAGAATTTTGGGGTTTACTTTTTCAGAAGTGGAAACGTGGTGAAATGTATATTGTAGTTCTCACGCGAATTTTTCTTTTCTTGGAGAAGAAACCGCGAAGTTCAAAATGATTCATGAGTATAGCCGTATTCTCTATCATGTGTTGTATATGGCACTTTATTGCCAGGAACGAAATCCTTGTAGTTCAGGTTTTATAAGATCGCAAATATTGGATAGCAAAACCAAAAGTTATTCTATTGATTATTATTCCTTTATTTTTCAATAAGAACGTTTCTAGCCCGAAATTATTTGAGATGAGCAAATTGAGAAGCAATGTATGTGCAAATGTAAATAAATTCTCTTTTTGAATTAGTAAAGTATTTTGGAGTTTATTTTGTGAGGAATGAGAAATTGGTCAAGAAGTATATTGTAGTTTTCACGAGAATTTTCCATTTTTTGGTAAACAAAGAGAGGAGCAAAAAATACTACATTTCTGTAAATCTTGTAATTTCCTAAATGACATATAATCCTTTTAAATATGATTCAAAACTGTTAAATTTTTCTGTATAATTTTTCTGTTTATTTATTGTTTGTTGTTTCTGTTTCTGTTTATTGTTTCTGTTTATTATTTCCTGTTTATTTATCATTGTCATTGTGAGAGTATTGTGTCATTGAGTTATTATCTTTGTCATTGTGTATCATCAATTATCGTTGTTTTTATAACTAAAGAAAATATTATGTATTGTACAAATTGGTAGTCGCTAATAACCATAGCAGTTGATGCGACTTAAAATAAACAAATTAAAAAAAAAAAGAGAGGAGCCTAAAATTTTTTCTGAGTACAGCCGTATTCCATATCATGTATTTGAAAATGACATTATCAAACGCGAAATACCTGTAGTTAAGGTAACACAAATATTGAATATCGGAAAAACGTTGGGACTGTTTTGATTAATATTCCTTTCATTTTCAATAAGAACGAATCTAGTCCAAAATTATTTGAAGTTGACATATTGATGGCCAATGTATGAGCAATTCTAAATAAATTCCTCTTCTGAATTAGTACAGTATTTTGGAGTTTATTTAGTGATAAACCAAAATATGATCAAAATTTATATAATAGTTTTTACACTAATTTTCCAATCTTTTTAAAACAAAGTGAGTAGTCCAAAATTATTAGAGAGTACAGCCGTATTCCCTATTATGTGGTGTATATGATATTAAATTGCCCGGAACGAAATCCTTGTAGTTTAGGTTTTATAACAACACAAATATTGAATTTTGCAGGAAAATAGGGTGTTTTGATTAATATTCAATTCTTTTCAAAAAGAATGCATCTACCCCAAAATGATATGCGTGTCGCGCTTTTTTGCCATAATGTGCATGTTATTTGTAGAACATTGAATTGATTGAAGCGAAATACCTGTAGTTTAGTTTTGAAAAAAAAAACAACAAATATTTGAGATCGGTAAGTATTTCGGACAGTTTTTTTTTACTTTGCTTTTCTTTTTCATGAAAAACATGGCAATGCCCAAATTATTTCAAGATCGCATCTTATTTGTTGGTATGTGTTCAATTGTTAGTAAATTCCATATTTACATTTGTTAGTCAAGTTTGTTTTCTTTTTTTTTTTTTTTTTTTGACGAATGAAAGATTGAGAAAAAATGTAGTTTGCCTTTTATACTAGGCATTATTCTTTTCCCATTTTTGGATTTCTCTATTATTGATTGTGATTTTAGAATTGTAGATGTATAGTTAAATAACTATTTTATCTTTTAATTCGTCGCTGCTTTTTGGAGAGAATTTTTCTTGTATGAAATATTTAATAAGTCCATATTGGATATTTACATAGGAATGAATTAAAGTAATTATTTCAAGGCTTGATATTGATCCTGTCCGAATAAATGGTAAAACTCTCAACAAATACATTTTTTTTCTTTTTTAATGTTGGAAATACACGTGTACGGTATAATTCTCCCAGAATATATGTGAAGTTTCTCCGGATTTCCTAGTTTTGAGATAGTTGATAAGTTGCTAAGTTGATTTCGGGGTGTTTTTTGATGACACTAAAGAACCCAAAAATATGGCCCAAGATTGTTTGAGTTGAGTTGCTATTGGGATGGTTTTAAATATTTGTTATCGTACGTAGGGGTGAGTTTCAAAATTTTGAAAAGGAACAAAATTTTCGCACGTTTACGACCACACAAATATTTTCGAATTTTCAGTACGGGTGGGTGTTCAATTAACAACCCACAATTTTTAACCTTAATTTCGGAGATTGTAGGGTACCAAAATAATGTTTCTGGTGTCACTGAAGAGCCCAAAAATATCCCGAACTTATGGTGGGAGAAATTTTGAAATTTGAGAATTAGGAGTGGTTTTGATTTTTTGTTTTCGTATTTAGAGGTGTGTTTCGAAATTTTGAAAAGTGGCCCCCAGAAGCCCAAAATTCACTTGTTTTGACCGTGCAAAAAAATTTGAATTTTAAGTAAGTGGGGGTGCTAGCTTTACCGGCCAAAATTTGAAATCGTAATTTCAAGGTGTTGGGAGGTAGCCCAACATTTTTAGAAGGGGGCTGAAATTAGCCCAAAATTATGGCGCAAGCATTTTTGAGTTTTGAGAAAGTGGGGGTGCTAGCTTTACCGACGTAGTGGCGCCTGCTATTACAAGCACACCGTCCAGACCTGGTCCCTGCCGAATACCGCCGTGTGTGTAAATAAATAAAACTGTGCCCGGCGGGGGCCGCCTCGGCCGCGGGCATTGTCTGGCGTAGGCGAATCCGCACCTAAAAACTCCCGCGCCACCACCCGGAGCCCCTCGATGCCCCTACACCCTGTCAAAGAAGATGGTGCAGTGATGGAGCAGTTAAAATGTAAATAGTGTAAATAGTAATCAGTGCACAACAAGGACGTGACAGTGACACCTGTGCTTAGTGTCAGGTCATTTCAGGATAAGAGAATTTCGAAGATAAAAGCAACAAGGACGCGACAAAGTCGCTTATGAAGTAATTGTAATTAGATGTAGGTTGTTGAAGTAATGATAGTGTAAATACAACAAAAGAGGTGCGTCAGTTACACTAGAGAGGAAAATCCTCAGACTATTATAAATAACGCAAGAGAGGTCAAAGCAATCTTGAACTCTCCAACCATCCAATATATACATGCTATGTAGTGCAAAACTACCACTATGTATAAAAATTGTTCTGTCGACAATAAACGCTACTTAAATACAGAGTAATATACGTAGTATAGGGAAAGTTATATAATGCTGCGGGGAAAATGGCGAATTTTCGCCAGCAAAAAATTAGTTGTCTGGTAGTGATAACGAAAAACTGGATAAATCCAGTTGCTAAATTAGGAAAAAAAATCCCTTAAGACGTGGTGTAGCCAGAACCCGTTTTTTGTTGGTCCTTGATTCCCAAAAACCAACTGAAAGGAAAACGTCCATCCGTCCGTCCCCGTCCGTCCGTCAACACTGCTAGCACCTAAACCGTACGTACGATTTCTTCCAAAATGGATATTCCCCGCACGATCTGGTTTGAGTGAAAGCTTTGAGATTTGGAAAAACATTCTATAAAATTTTGGGGTACTTTACATAAAGCTCCCCGGACGTTTTTAAACTTTTCTCAAAAACTGCTCCAAATTTTTCTTTAAATTTCTTGTAAGAACAGAGTAAAATGCACATATTATGGTGACATAGGTACGATGTTCACAGTAAACTCTAAATTTTCGAAAATTGCAAAATTTTGAATTTTATTCAACGTCTTCCTCCAACTACAAAATTGCAGATGGAGATTTTTCTTCAAATATATTTTTTTCTTCATAGTGAGTTATTTCATAGTGAGTTGGGTTTATTCGCACGTAAGAACCAATGTTAATTGTTTCGCTTTGTACAGCCCTGAATTTTGGAATTTGAAGGCGGGGATAATTTTTTTCCAAGAGCCTAAAATTATTCTTAACTTTTGGGAGGGGTTTCAGATTTTTCCTAAGGTTTTTTGATTTTGGTGTTATTTCACCCGTAAGAACCAATGTTAATTGTTTCGCTTTGTACAGCCCTGAATTTTGGAATTTGAGGGCGAGGATGATTTTTTTCCAAGAGCCTAAAATTATTCTTAACTTTTGGGAGGGGTTTCAGATTTTTCCTAAGGTTTTTTGATTTTGGTGTTATTTCACCCGTAAGAACCAATGTTAATTGTTTCGCTTTGTACAGCCCTGAGTTTTGGAATTTGAAGGCGGGGATAATTTTTTTCCAAGAGCCTAAAATTATTCTTAACTTTTGGGAGGGGTTTCAGATTTTTCCTAAGGTTTTTTGATTTTGGTGTTATTTCACCCGTAAGAACCAATGTTAATTGTTTCGCTTTGTACAGCCCTGATTTTTAGAATTTGAAGCCGGGGTTGATTTTTTTCCAAGAGCCTAAAATTATTCTTAACTTTTGGGAGGGGTTTCAGATTTTTCCTAAGGTTTTTTGATTTTGGTGTTATTTCACCCGCAAGAACCAATGTTAATTGTTTCGCTTTGTACAGCCCTGAATTTTGGAATTTGAGGGCGAGGATGATTTTTTTCCAAGAGCCTAAAATTATTCTTAACTTTTGGGAGGGGTTTCAGATTTTTCCTAAGGTTTTTTGATTTTGGTGTTATTTCACCCGTAAGAACCAATGTTAATTGTTCCGCTTTGTACAGCCCTGATTTTTGGAATTTGAAGGCGGGGATGATTTTTCTCCAAGAGCCTAAAATTATTCTTAACTTTTGGGAGGGGTTTCAGATTTTTCCTAAGGTTTTTTGATTTTGGTGTTATTTCACCCGTAAGAACCAATGTTAATTGTTTCGCTTTGTACAGCCCTGAATTTTGGAATTTGAAGGCGGGGATGATTTTTTTCCAAGAGCCTAAAATTATTCTTAACTTTTGGGAGGGGTTTCAGATTTTTCCTAAGGTTTTTTGATTTTGGTGTTATTTCACCCGTAAGAACCAATGTTAATTGTTTCGCTTTGTACAGCCCTGAGTTTTGAAATTTGAAGGCGGGGATAATTTTTTTCCAAGAGCCTAAAATTATTCTTAACTTTTGGGAGGGGTTTCAGATTTTTCCTAAGGTTTTTTGATTTTGGTGTTATTTCACCCGTAAGAACCAATGTTAATTGTTTCGCTTTGTACAGCCCTGATTTTTAGAATTTGAAGCCGGGGTTGATTTTTTTCCAAGAGCCTAAAATTATTCTTAACTTTTGGGAGGGGTTTCAGATTTTTCCTAAGGTTTTTTGATTTTGATGTTTATTCGCCCATAAGAACCAATGTTAATTGTTTCGCTTTGTACAGCCCTGATTTTTAGAATTTGAAGCCGGGGTTGATTTTTTTCCAAGAGCCTAAAATTATTCTTAACTTTTGGGAGGGGTTTCAGATTTTTCCTAAGGTTTTTTGATTTTGGTGTTATTTCACCCGTAAGAACCAATGTTAATTGTTTCGCTTTGTACAGCCCTGAATTTTGGAATTTGAGGGCGAGGATGATTTTTTTCCAAGAGCCTAAAATTATTCTTAACTTTTGGGAGGGGTTTCAGATTTTTCCTAAGGTTTTTTGATTTTGGTGTTATTTCACCCGTAAGAACCAATGTTAATTGTTTCGCTTTGT
Organism: Acheta domesticus; assembly: GCA_031308135.1. Taxonomy (NCBI): domain Eukaryota; kingdom Metazoa; phylum Arthropoda; class Insecta; order Orthoptera; family Gryllidae; genus Acheta; species Acheta domesticus. The sequence goes on from JAHLJT010009436.1 coordinate 62,561,873, forward strand.
ACAGCCCTGAGTTTTGGAATTTGAAGGCGGGGATAATTTTTTTCCAAGAGCCTAAAATTATTCTTAACTTTTGGGAGGGGTTTCAGATTTTTCCTAAGGTTTTTTGATTTTGATGTTTATTCGCCCATAAGAACCAATGTTAATTGTTTCGCTTTGTACAGCCCTGAATTTTGGAATTTGAAGGCGGGGATGATTTTTTTCCAAGAGCCTAAAATTATTCTTAACTTTTGGGAGGGGTTTCAGATTTTTCCTAAGGTTTTTTGATTTTGGTGTTATTTCACCCGTAAGAACCAATGTTAATTGTTTCGCTTTGTACAGCCCTGAATTTTGGAATTTGAAGGCGGGGATAATTTTTTTCCAAGAGCCTAAAATTATTCTTAACTTTTGGGAGGGGTTTCAGATTTTTCCTAAGGTTTTTTGATTTTGATGTTTATTCGCCCATAAGAACCAATGTTAATTGTTTCGCTTTGTACAGCCCTGAATTTTGGAATTTGAAGGCGGGGATAATTTTTTTCCAAGAGCCTAAAATTATTCTTAAATTTTGGGATGGGTTTCAGATTTTACAATTGATTTTGAGATAGATTCTGGGTGGGCGCTGCTAGCTTTAGACTAAAGCTAGCAGCGCCCACGATTTTCGGAAATCCAGAGGAGCCTAAAATTCGGGAATAGAGCATTTAATTAGCCTAAAATTAGCCTAAAATTTTGGATATAGTTTGGTTGAGATTGGTTTCTGGGCGCTGCTAGCTTTAGATGGCTGGGCGGCCGGGCGGTTTCGCCCTGGCCGGCGCACGGCGCGCGGGGATGAGGCGTGGCGCGATGACAGATTTAGGGGGCCCTTTCGGTCCCTCTCATCCGCTTCGCTTCGCAACATCCAGTTGCTGGTCAGTGACGAGGCGCTAAACTAAAGAAAAATTATCTTGTGCTTTGTTGAATGGTTGGTGTGCCAAAATTCTACCATTGAAGATATCCAAAATTTATTAAAAGCGGAACTGTTGGAAGAAGTAGCAAAATTAAAGCCACGATTTCCTGTATATGCTGTCGATGAACTGGCCAAGGAACACAGGCATGTGGTGATTCGATTGCCGCCCTACCACTGTCACTTTAATGCTATTGAGAAAATTTGGGCGCAAATAAAAGGTTACGTGGCAGATAAAAATGCAAAATTTACATTACCTGAGGTGGAAAAGCTCATGAATGAGGCTGTGGAGAGGACAACTGCAGAACAATGGCGCAATGTGGTAGGTCATTTTAAAAAAGTAATTTCGAAAGCATGGGTAGACGAAGGAATTGTGGAACAAAATTTTGAAGAACTTATTATTTCTCTTCAATCTTCGAGTTCTAGCGCTTCGGAACAATCATCAGAGGAAAGTGACTCTGAAATAAGTGGAGTGTTTCCTTCGTAACAGTAATTTGTTTGACAATTAAAACTGTAAATAGTGTAAATATAACGGAAATTCTTGTGATTGTAATGACAGATCGGGGTAAGTGAATGTGCTTCGTCGTTCTGTTTGGAAGTGGAGAGCGGCATTTGAAGAAGGACGAATAATGCAGTTGTGGCCAAGGCGCCTGCAGTCATCCACCCACTGAAAGTACCGCTTGTCTTTCTGTCACCGCGACGGGGCCCGGGCGGTCCTCGCCGCTCCGACCCCGCCGCCCTAGCACGTGCACCGCCGCTCTTGGCGTGGCAACGCCGCTTCCCACCACAGCGCGCTCCCAAGTCGGTTCTTATTTTAATCAGACCATAGTAGGCTTTGACTTCACTTCGGTACATGGAAATGTTGCTCAAACGATGTTTGCGTATTGAATATTTAAACGAACCGACACCTTGAGTTTAATATCAAACAGTGTATTATTTACAATCTGAGTTCGCAGCTGGGCGTTGATGTGCATGCTTGCAGATACCACCAACATTTATATCGTGCGTTTGGTCGTTGGCAGTGTCGAGTGACTTATATTTGGGTTTTTATTTCTTGGCGTGTGGGAGCTTGTCTTCACGATGGAATATTACACGACATTTCGTGTCTTTCTCCGTCGTGCCGTTAGAAGTCGCCAGCACTGCACGATACAGTCGCGATGAGGCTACTCCTAGCGGCACAACCGAGAACGACGCGAAATACCGTGAAATATTCCATCGTGAAGACAAGACCCCACACGCCAAGAAATAAAAACCCAAGTATACGCTATTATTTCTATAATTTAAAATTGAGTTGCTTTTTTAAATTAATTCACGTAGTACTGTAGGCTAGCACGTCTTGAATTTTGTTTTTCATTTATTTAAAGATAATTTAGTTTAGCTAATTTAAAAAGTTTGTTCTTTGTGTTGTGCCATAGCACAAGTTTTCCCCTATTACCTCCGCGTACCCGTGCGAGAACTCTCGCATGTTAAACCCCACACTCATCCCTTCTATTTCCATTCTAAGAAGGGAATTTCTTAACGAAACGTGTTTATTTTCTTAAAAATGTATAAAGGTAACTTGCAATGTACTAATCCAATATCAAATAAAAACAATGAAATTGACGTTTAAAAGAAATTTTCAACTAAGGTTTATTCAGTATTATGGAGAGTTTTCTTGAGACAATTCACAAAACTTCCTTAAAGACAACATTTGAAGTAATTATTAAATATTTTTTGACAGTTAGCTTTTAGCTTTTCGTGATAGTCACAAAAAACATGACTTTTGAGAAAGCTACGTGTGTGAACCCGCTGACTTGAAAATTCCAATGAATCACTGCTGTTAACGATATTACAGGTAAAGGTAAAATACAAACACAGTCTTCACTCTTCACTGTACACCCACATCCCACCACAATTAGGTACACAACACTTACAACCCACGGCAAAACATTAATTCAATGGTTTCACTACACGCATAAGACACATCTTTATAGGTATCAAGCAATTATAATAATACTTCTAGTTGTTGCTGGAGAGCAAATCTTGAATTAATGATTATGCACATAAACCTCGTCAGACTGCACAAACCGCGGTGTATACAGAAAGCGTAAATATATAATTAAGGAATCTAAGCCTTCTAAGCCACAAAAATGGCTACCTGCAACAAGGGCTGAAATAGAGGTGTGGCCTTGAAAGTATTGAAGCGCGAATCCGAAAATTTAATTGAATGCCGAGGAATGTCTCATCTTCTAATTATAGTGTGAAAAACGTTTCTTAGATTTTAAGGCCCTAAATCGCTTTGTTTAGGAGTTATTTGACGAAAACTTTGCCTAGTGTTGCGGGTTGTATTTGACTTGAATATTTAGAGGAGTTATTTTAAACAAATCCTTCATATTTTTTAAAGTCAAAGTGCAATTCGTCACGTCTCCGTGAAATTCTCTTTCTTTGGAGACCTCATTCGTAATTACTGGTTGCGTGTGAGAGCCGCAACGGAAAGGTATTCTACTGAAATAATACAGGAGACGATGCCCACCCGCGTTGAACTGGACATGCAGCTGCGGGTTCGCCGCTTGCATTAGGCTTTCGGAGTGAGAGAGAGCGCTGTTATGGAACATTCGGGAATCTTACGGGGATTGGCTGAGAACATTTTGAGGCTCAATTGATTTCGACCACTTACAACACGTAATTTCTAGGCAGCAGAAGCTGGTAGTGCAGGTAACACGGGGCGGGAAGGGCGATGAGATTTGACTAGGGAACTGAGCGGAGCGCGGAGCAAGTGATCGCTTCCGCGCGCTCGGCAGGACAGGGTAATGATAGGGAATCCTGTAGAGGTCTGTGCTAGCTGGCACCCCAACGAATCTCCACAGTAAAATGGTAGACTTAGGCACCCCTAGTAATAGGCATCCTACACTCGGTAGAATGGAAGGAAGCGATATTAGAATAAAAAAAGAGAAACACTTCAGTAAATATGTCCACATACTTTTAATCTAATTATTTGAAATTACAAAAATTAGAAATTTCAGTGCGCTCACTACTACATTTGGTGTTTAAAAAACAGCAAACATCTTACAATTACACTTTTGAATTGTATCATCAAAAAATTAAAGGCCAAAACGCGGCCACGCTGTCGTACAAAACATTTTTGTTAACTATCCTACTCAGTCACGATTAACCAAGAGTCTTTTGTTTCAGTGAATCGCTTGAAGAGCTGCTAGTTTAAACCTTAACGTGGTTTAAGATACGACCTCACTCTGTTCTTGATAGCGGCGAGTTACATTGAGGCGAGTCCAGGAGGTCAATGACCCATCAGCTGCTTTCCACTCGGAAAGGTAGGTCTGGGCGCGGAGCTCTTCGAGACAGCCTCCAGCCGCGGCGGCCGGTCGGCGCCCGTCGTTCACCACAGACCGCTGCGCGAGCCATCTAAAGCTAGCAGCGCCCAGAAACGAATCTCAACCAAACCATTTCCAAAATTTTAGGCTAATTAAATGCTCTATTCCCGAATTTTAGGCTCATCTAGATTTCCCAAAATTGTGGACGCTGCTAGATTTACCCTAAAGCTAGCAGCGCCCACCGAGAATCTATCTCAAAATCAATTCAAAAATCTGAAACCCTTCCCAAAATTTAAGAATGATGCCCTAAAATTTAACAATAATTTTAGGCTCTTCGAAAAACATTATCTCCGCGTTTATATTTCAAAAATCAGGGCTGAACAAAGCGAAACAATCTGCTATATTTTGCACGAAATTTCAAGAAAACCACTCATATTTTCTAAAAATTTAACAGAACTATCACAAATGTCTTTAAAAATAGATTTCATTAACAGAAAAATCTATCTTCAATTGTGTAATTATAGTGATGTTACATCGACAACAAAATATCGATGTTCCTTAGCATAGATGTTCCAAAGTAAAACATTGATGTTAAAAATAGATCGATCAAAAGCCATCGATGATTTTGAACATTTATGTTTTATAGTATGTTTAGTAATCTTTCAGATTAGATTCCTGCACTTAATTTGCCAGTGGTAGTCCATATTATTTTATAATTAAAGTATAACTGAAAAAAAGTTAAAAAACGCCTCTTCATGTGCGATATGCAAGGAAAAACAAAGGAAATTTTAGGGCATCATGATCATCTCCGGCGAAGTATAACAGTCTCTTGATAGAGTGTAGTATATATCGTGTTTGTGTTTTTCGGACCGAAAATAGACAGTGGTTCTTTCAGTTTTTATTTCATATTTTCATTTTTACAAAATTGTGATTGTGTGAATTTCTCAACTACCTACAAAACATCGTAAGCGTAAAAAAACGAACATAAAACATCAATGATCAAGAAACATCGGCTTCAATACATCGATGTTTAAAACATCGACTATGGAAACATGAATGTTTTAAAAACATCCACAACGATGTCGCAACCCTAGTTGCAGCGAGGTGAGGGTAAGGCTTCACACTTTTTCTAAGGTTGATTGATTTTGGTGTTTCTCCATAAGAAACAATGTTAATTGTTTGTTTGAACAGCTCAGAATTTTGGAAATGAAATCCGGAATACTTTTTTCTTAGTGCCCAAAATATTACAACATATTACAATATATAAACATTATACAAATTAAAGAGCTTCAGATTTTTCCACGGTGTTTTGAGTTCGATGTTTATTAGCCCGTAAGAAACAATGTTTATTGCTTCTCTTTGCACAACCCTGATTTTCGAAATATAAACGAGAGAATTTTTTATCTAAGAGCCTAAAATTATTCTTAACTTTTGGGATGGGTTTCAGATTTTTCCTAAGGTTTTTTGATTTTGGTGTTTATTCGCCCATATGAAACCAATGTTAATTGTTTCGCTTTGTACAGCCCTGATTTTTGGAATATGAACACGGGGATAATTTTTTCCAAGAGCCTAAAATTATTCTTAACATTTGGGATGGGTTTCAGATGTTTCCTAAGGTTTTTTGATTTTGGTGTTTATTCGCCTGTAAGAATCAATGTTAATTGTTTCGCTTTGTACAGCCCTGAGTTTTGGAATGTGAACACGGGGATAATTTTTTTCTAAGAGCCTAAAATTATTCTTAAATTTTGGGAAGGGTTTCAGATTTTTGAATTGATTTTGAGATTAATTCTGGGTGGGCGCTGCTAGCTTTAGTGTAAAGCGAGAAGCCCACGATTTTGGGAAATCCAGAGGAGCCTAGAATTCGAGAATAGAGCATTTAATTAGCCTAAAATTAGCCTAAAATTTTGGATATGGTTTGGTTGAGATTCGTTTCTGGGCGCTGCTAGCTTTAGATGGCTCGCTGCGCGCGGACCCCTCCAGGTCCACGCCATTCACGCGCACACCAGAGTTGCGTGTACACTCTTCATTAATCTCTCTTTAATCGAGTGCGACAGGTTTTGCGAATTCACGCAAACTTTTAGCGATGGAGCAAAGCAATGCACTTGGCAATCAGAGTTATACAAGTAGGAGCCTAATCGCAACTTGTGCACTAGGTTGCGCGTTGCCATCCTTGTCGCCCTCGTTTTCTATTTTGCCTTCCATTTTGATTGTTTCTACCTCGATTAGTTTACAATTTAATTACCTTTAACAAAACAGCACAACATAACATGCACAATGGCAATATACACTGGAAACAAGCTGAAAGAAATGGCATCAACGGCAGGCCACGAATAATTATTGAATATGACTGCCCGTTCCATTCACCACCGGCATTATTCAGAAATATTTTAGATTGATGTGAGTTCTTAAGATTGGAGGATTAATCGAGACCCACGTTGAAATGCGCCTTTTGTAACATGCCGGTGGGGTTGAATGCAGGATTACCAGTTCAATAAAAACGAACATAGTCTGATAACACATTTAATTAACAAGTAGCATGATTATGAGGATGAATATGGGCATGCACATGAATGATTGGTTACAGAGAATTTACATTTATTTTCTTTGCGTTTAAACTGACAGGTACTATTTCGGCCACAAAAGAAAATAACTTGCCGCCTCATTGAAAATACATTTATTGACAGTCTCGCCCGCGTTATTAGCGGGGACAAGGGCGAGCGGTGAACCCGACTAAAAACACCGATGTCTTTCCTGCTTTGTTGAATAGCTGCGCCGCCCTACCACCTCTGGATGGCACCACTCGACGCCTCAGGTAGTCGTGACAAGGCCGGCTGTCAGCTGATTCTCGCCGGTCGTCGGCGCGCGCCGGCTCTGTGGCGCCCCCAGCAAGCTGCGCTCTTCAGTCCTCTCGCTGACGGTCGGGCCCTTCGGCTGCGCACGCACCGAGCACCCTCTTGTGGCGCCGTGGCGATGACCCGTTCTCACCGGCGATGGTGCTCCGTCCCCGCTGGCGACGGTGTCCCGGGCGCATTACCCGGCAAAAGCAGTGCGACGATGTGGCTACTGTGGCTATTACGTGAGGGTGTCGGAGGCGCTCACGAACGTAGTGGTAATTTAGAGGCTCTCCCTAGCGCAGGAAATAATGCCTTCCTCGATGCTCACTCGATGCCTAGATCATTCCCGAAGTTCTAGTTAACTTGTCACTGAGTCTACACGTAAAATGTCCGAACTCGAGGCAATTAAATCATTAACCAGTGCACTCGAGGTGTTCTCTTACTGAGTCTCGGATTCGCTTTCGATCTATCTCATTTACCACCACTCTCAGGAATGTCCGCGTGAATGTCTATTTCCACTTGTCTTAGCGGACCTGCCTATCTGATCACGAGAGCTCGGAACTCTCTCCTTCCGTACGCATCCCAGTTTTTGATTGCTCATCTTCGACGTCGGGGAGCATGGACGGGAGAGGGGGTGCACTTGAACCAATAGCGTGCTAAAAAGTTAACATAAAAAATTGTTTTAAAAAACAACAAAAACGTTTTGACCGACGCTGGCGTCGACTGTGCGACACCGAATGCATTGGGCAGGGTGGGCCAACATAAAAAATGAGGCGGCTGTCCTTGGGTGACCTCCTCGCCGAGGGTTTGGTGTGCCGAACCTATCGCCAGTTTAATTTCACTTCAGTCTGACGCCTACGTCCTCGCCGTTTAGCTCATTGGTCAGCGTGCTCGCTCTCAATGACGCGACCCCGGGTTCGATTCTCGGTCGGGGAAGATTATATTGTTCGTTTTCCTGGCAATGTCCCAAAATATGTTACTGTGTCACGATGAGAAGAAGAGAATACAGCGTGCGGATGTCTTCGTGCACACGTAGCCCTCAACCCATGGCCACGAGGCCAGGACGCTGCTGATAGGTCCTGACTCGTAAACGGACTCTCGCGCCATGTATAAACAGATGAAGCTTACATATTCGTATATAAATCAGTGGTATGTCTCACGGTGAGCATTGCAATAATCTGTTTCGATGTCTCACAGCAAACGTCACTTGTGCTAACTGAAGTGTATTTTAATTTAACCGAATCACTTAAAACTGTACATTATGAATTTGAGCCAGAAGCTTTTATGTTTAACATAAACGAATTTTTGTAAAAAATACATGTCTGAATCTGATTGCACCTGGAAGCAGCCCTGAAACTAACACTCCGTGAACTACTCATGTGAGCTATCTTAGGGCTTCAGACTGTCTTGCACGAACCATAAAACTATACAGTCCACTCATCAACCTAAAAGAGCATAGTGGCCTGAACATGTTCCTCCGAGCGCCGGATATAGAACTAGTGACCTATGGATAAGCGCATCTGAACGTCCAAATGCCGTGTGTCGAACCAGTGACATGCAACTCCGTCGATCTACCTGTTGCTTGGGGCTTCAAGAAATAAGTTTCTTGTCTGAATGTTGTGTTTAGCGCTCATGTGTTTCTGTGTGCCACTCATCGTGTATTTCAAGAGCTGTGCAATAGAGTCCCCCCACTTACAAGTTTGTGCTGTGACAAATTCACCAGCAGAGCTATAAAAAATAGCCTAATATGAGCGTATTTCAAAAGTGGGCATGAGTTCTATAAATTTGTTCAGTGAAATCATTTTCTTTTAAATGTGTGGACATAAAACATTAATTTGTCCACTGTTGCCTTGTTTCATTTGCTAAAATCTGCATAAAATATTAATTTGCTCAGTGAAGTCAATTTTTAAAAAAAAATTGGACATAAAATAGTAACTTGTCCCTAGCTGTGTTTCAAAATTTCTGAGCATAAAATATTTTGGTTTAAATTGCGGAATGCAATTGTGTTTACTAAATTTGAGCAAACATGTTCATTTAAACTGTACAACTATTTTTACAAATTTTGGGCATTAAAGTGTATTATTTAGTTAATGATTTTTCACAAGTTTAGTGTTTTTATGTATTTGTGTAAAGTGTACATGTGTTTACTGTGCTATTTAATTTGCACACATGAAGTTTGTGTTGGCTGCTTGCATTTTGTTGTGTTACCCTGTTTATTATTTGGTATTTCATTTTTCGTCAGCATAGAGAAGTCAATAAGATTTTTTAATTGTTTATCAGCAAGCAGTGAATTTCAAATGCAATGTGCGTTATGTGAACCAATTTGCCACTGTCTTTGATGGCAAACCATTTCATGTGTGATTAAGTTGTGTGCTTAACAAATCGAGTGTCTTGTGTATGTCAGTCATCACCGATAAAGAGTGAGTACAAACCGATCAGCTATCTAGTCCTTCCAAGCATTTCGTGCTTAGTGATTTTGACAGTGCAGGTTCTATTTTATTTTGTGCAGAGTCATTACTTGTGTTTTACTGAATCCAGTACTGTTTGTGTTTATGCAATTTTTACTTTTCCGTATACATACGTATACACGGAGTCTTACGTAGTATAGGGAAAGTTATGTAATGCTGCGCGAAAAAATGGCAACTTTTCGCCAGAAAAAAATTCGTTGCCGGGCCGTGATAACGAAAAAGTGGATAAATCCAGTTACTAAATTAAGGAGTAAAAAATTCCCTAACACGTGGTGTAGCCAGAAACCCTATTTTGTGGGTCCTTGATACCGAAAAACCAATTGAAAGGAAAACGTCCGTCTGTGAACTCTGCTAGCGCCTAAACCATTCGTACGATTTCTTTTAAAATGGATATTCCCCAGACGATCTGGTTCTAGTCAAAGCTTTGATATTTTGAAAAAGATTCTGTAAAATTTGGGGGTACTTTATATGAAGACCTCCCGACATATTTAAAATTTTCTCAAAAACGGAACCAAATTTTTTCTTTAAATTTCTTGTATAAATAAAGTAAAATACACTGATTAACATGGCATAGGTCCGATTTTCACGGATAACTCTGAATTTTCGAAAATTGTGAAAGTTTAAAATATTTTCGGCGTCTTTCTGGAACTACAGAATTGAAGATAGAGTTTTTTCCTTCAAATAAAATTTGTTGTCTAAAGTAAGTTCTTTCATTAAAGTCATATACATTTTTTGAAAATTTTACTAGTTTTTGCGCAAAATTGCACGCTATATTTGAAATTTTTTAAAAAAATACAAAAACAAGATTTTCTCAAAAACGGTTCCAATTTTTTTTCTTTAAACTTTTGGTAGGTATAGTGCCCAATGTATTTTATGAGATGACAAAATGCCATAATGCTCTATTCTTTTGTTTTTTCAAAAATTGGAAAAATGTAATTTTTTTGACTTGTCTCGCACGTCGTTAATATTTATATTAGCGGCAATTTGTTCACAATATTATATTTATGAGTACATGTGATTTAAATAATGTCAAGTAATGTTTCTCGAAAACACAAACGTTTTCTGTGAAAAGTAGCTCAAAATTCCGCATTTTCAGAAACGCTCAAACGCCATTTTCTCACATATGGCTGCAAATTGATTCTTCAAAATTTTGTAACGGATAGTGCGAATTGCACCCTTTAATATTATGTAAAGTTTATTTTGAGTTATTTTTTGTTTTTTGTTTTTCAAAAATTATATAAATGTAATTTTTTTGAAAGATCTCTCATCTTTAATATGTACATTACCAGCAATTTGTAAACATTATTATATTTGTGAGTCTAAGTGCTTCAAATAACTTCAAATAAAGTATTTTGAAAACTCAAAGTTTTTTGTGAAAATGAGCTTCAAATTTAGCATTTTTAGTAGCATTAAAACGCAATTTTCTTTAAAACGGCACATAATTTTTAAAAGAAAGTTGCCACGTAGGGCTAGGTTTTTGTGTTCATTAATATTCTAAAATTAATACTTTCGTTTTACCAATAGGAAACCGAAAAATTAAGAAAATGACAAAAAAATGTACTTTTGGCGGTGATAGATGGTAGCTGGCAAGAAAGAGTATGTGGCGATTCCGAATAGCTAGCGAAGACCCAAGGAAATAGAAAACTAATAAGGAAAAGTCTTTGCCATTCTGTAGCACCATTAGTTACTGTTGGTGTGGTGACCCAATTATTAACTCTCCTTGGCCCACCTACCTTCAGAAAGGACAGTGAAAACTCAGCTCACCTGAATAAGCAATGCTATCAATTATTTTGAACTCTCAATCAACGATTTTAAGTACCCAGATGGTCCGTTGTATCAAAAACTATTAATCGAGTCTAATAAACTAGATAAAAAGCATAACAAGACACAAGGCCTTGACGATGATTTAGAACCTGATTCTGAATTACTCTTTCTGAGGAAATGTTTGAAAAAATATGATGAAGCTAGTTCAAAGGCAAAATTTTCCATAATGCAACACAAACAGTTGAATCTTGAATACTGCCTCGTGTGTGTCAGAAGCCTTCAACGCAAATTCATTTTCATTGAAATTTCCAGAGATTAAACATCTTGTGTACACTTGGCAATGTATTGGAATGGTCAAAATTTAATGACATTTTTCAGAAAGCAATTATTGTTGCTACAAATGTAACAGATCCTGTCAAATTCTGTTATTTTTAGAGGGTTTAAAAGATGAGGCCAAGGGAATTCTGAACTATCTTGAAGTGTCAGATTCTAATGTTTCTGTTGCTTGGAAAATGTTTAGAAATCGGTTTGATTGTCCCATACTAATTGTGTCTCAGAACTTCAATTCTATTTTGAATCCTCCTAAGTTAAAGCCTGAGTGTGTCAAATCATTGCAGAAACAAATAAATTTTTCAATTTGCATATCAATACATTGCCGGCCCTCAAAGAAGAATCTGACCTCTCAGACTTGCTGCTTATTGCTTTTGTGACTAAGGGACTTCCACAAAATATTCTCAGGGAGTGAGAACTATCCTTAGCCACTGAAAAATTTTCTTAGTGACGTCCAAATTTTCTGATTCTGTCAAAAAAGGACAGGCTTGCCTTTACTGAGGCGAACAATAGGTTTCGAGTGTTTAAACTTTAAGTCTGATAAACATACAAATCGTCAGAGATCCTGCGCTGTATGTGAAGTCTCATCATCAGCTGATACATAGTGACAAGCCCCACTCCAAGGCACCCCAGCCAGCTGTTGTATCAGCTGCTATTACTGCCAGTCCAGGTTGTGGCGTGCTATTCCCTACTGTTAAGCGTATGGTTTTCACCCCTAAAGCGGACCCCTATTATTTAAATGCCCTTCTCGAGAGCGGGAGCGCTGTTAATCTAATTATATGGGAAACAGTAAAAACCCTTAAATTACCCACTAGGGAATTTAACATTAATATTGTTACAATAGGCAGTTACCCCATTTCTGCAAATCATGTTGTCGAATTAAAGGTCTAGTCTTGCCAGGACAACAATTCTTGTTGCAAAACTATTGGATTTTTTGTCGTGCCAGATCTTCCCACGTCTCTTGAAGAGACTTTTGATCGTAGTTCGTGGTGTCTGCCCACTGTGTTTTTGGCATATCCCTAATTTAATTGATCTAAAGCCATTAATGTTCTACTCGGCGCAGAATACATTTGTGTGATGACGGGAGTTTTCGGCGAGAGGTGTGGTGAGACTGACGCCCAGAGGCACGATTTCGGGTCTTCTATTAGGGAGGCAAATTTGGGCGCTCGCTATTATAAACACTAAATACTCGTTTATATTAATGCTTTAAGTTAATTGTGCTGCAATTATAAACACTGTTTTCAATTTTGTTCATTATTTAATTGATTATTAATGAATGTTATTAATTAGATTAGTTGAACACAGAGGTGTCGATCCTCATTGCTATTTGAACTGGACGAAATGTAAATTCAACGATACGTTTTTTCAGTGAATATTATAACAGAAATCTTTATTATTTATGATCACAAATGTTTATACATAACTATAGAATACATATTATAAAAATTTAATACATATTATAATAATTTACGTTTATAAATTCTTTTAATTGAAATGCAATCTTTTTTTTTCAAGATCGAAGATATTTAAAGTTTTATTTTTAGGTAAGAAAGTGATAATATGAGCTCCCACTTCTATTTCGAGTTAAAAAATGAATTAAATGCTTTTTTAAAATAACAAATATGATAACTTCATCTTCATCATTTGTGTAAACTTTATAAAAAAATGAACTTTACTAGCTGAATGTTGCGATCATTAAGGTCATGTACATTTTTTTGAAAATTTTAGTAGTGTTTGCGCAATATTGCACGCAATATTTGAATTTTTTTTAAATTACAAAAACCAGCCATCACACCCCCTCCTGATAATATTTTTTCAGATTTGGCCATAAGATTCTAAGAAATTTTCAAAAACGTGTTTTTTCATGTTTTAGTGCTGCGAACTTGGTGAGTACGCCAGGAACTAAACCAACATGACCTAAATATAACTATGTAGGTAGCTTTGATTTAAACTCCAGTACCAACACCGATGTAGATGAAGACGAAGAGAAAGGCAGAGGAAAATGTAAAAAACGACGTAGAGGAAGACACATAATTGAGGAGCACTTAACCGAAGGTTTTTAAGAACTTGTTGAAGTACAAAACGTTCCTCGCGTTCATTCAATCTACATTCCTTTGGTTTTCGTGGCAAATTTTTCGTAGCACTAGGAGGCCTCGGGAGATGAGGGGTTAGCCGAGGTGGCAGGATTTTCGAAGGGCCGAAAATCCACAGTAGCCATGTCACATTCGTGGCATGTAAAAGAACTCTGGCGGAATGCCCGTCAAAATTAAATCACTCCGACTACATTCTGCCCTAACGAGATCTCGCATTCTCCCGACCAGACAGTTCGAATATATTTAACTGAGACGGATATCTGTCAGAGAAAGTGAGGGTCAAGTCCCAGGCGTATTTACGGACCGCCCGCGAGGTGCGCCTGCCCGACGAAGATCCCCAGACCCGCATCGGGGTTAGGCTTCCAAGGAAGCCTGGGTCGCAAAACACCAATGTGGAACAATTACCCAAGGACAGTCTCCCCCCTAATAGTCCCACACGATAAATAAATAAATAAATAAATAAATACATTTTGTAGAACCTTCTTCTCTAAACTTTCTGACAATGAACTGCACAGTGTTATCTATTCGACCTATTAGTCGCAATGAATAGTCCTTAAGTGATAAGTTGACAATTACCTCTTTCTCATTGAAAGTGTGCTCCTCTTGCTTAGACATTTCGATGCCGACTGTTGCCTACTGGCGGAACTATCCCTACAGAGCACATTGAGGCCTAAGAAAATGGTCGAGGGCCGAGTAACTCGACGCGGAAAAACAATTTATTGACACTCACTTCGACTGTACGAAAAGTTGTAACGAAAGATATTTGTTTTATTCAATATGAATTTTATGTTGAGAACACATTCATGTAATAATTTTTATTGACATTAAACACTTGCTACTAATGCAACATGTGCACAATTTCAACAAAGATATTATTTTTAAATATTTTTACGACGAGATATGATGATTTTTTATTCCTAAATCTGAGTGTACGAATAAGAATGTTAGATACTGTATCAGTTTCGGTCAAAATTCATAGTAGGGTTTAAGGGTACTTTCTTGTTCACAGACAGATATGCCGTAAACCAATTGTTCGGTATCAAGGATCCCACAAAACATGGATTCTGACATTACAACGTGTTAAAGGAACGGAAGTTATTTACTACATACAGGAACAAGGATTGTACACTTTTTCGGTATCAGGGGCCTACAAAACGTTGTTTTTCTGTAAAAAAAAGTAGTATGTAGTACATGCGACAAAGTAAAAATAATGAAATCAATAGTATGTAAATACCTAAATTTATAAAAAAGAAATCCGCCCACGATATTATCTTGGAAGTGTTAAATTTTAATTGAGGGAATCCCATATACTAACTCATTTCACTCAACACGTATTTCTTATTCAAAAACAAATTACGATCAAAATATTGTTGTGTATATGTGACACACTTCCCACGGTTCAGTAATGGCGTTTTCATTTCTGTGAATGAAGATTGCTTTTACTTCATCTATTATTATTTCACTATTGCACTGTAACGACTGACTACAACTTCTATATTATATCAGCATCAGTCAGACCTCTTCACTATAATGGAAAACGTTCAGGTAACGACTATGAGTAATTTTACTTTCGCAGAAGAACAGCAGACGACTTGTTGATATGTTCACGATGGTAAATGTGATACATTAAATAGTGCATCATTCTTGAGTCAGAACTGTTGAGTTCAGTCAGCTGCATAAAAACTTCAACACCATTGTCATCTTCATCTTCTTTGTTAATGAATGTAGAGATAGGTAACCTAAAAGTTGCTAGTAGTTAGAGTATATAATAAAACAAAAATTATATAATTATAAATATATTATAAAAAAGTGTACAATATTCTCTTTTACAATTTCTATACATTCAGTAAGCTCTTATTCCCGGCTTTTCACTTTATATTGCTCGACTTCAATACTTCTCAGTGACTTCAATGCAAGTCGTGCACTTGAATCAATAAAAGTCTTGCAGTAAGTATATATAAGTCACAATAAACATGGCATTGTGCAGCTCATTTTGAAGAATTGAATAGTTACCCCGAATAGAGATCTAACCCACAAAAGGAAAAGGAAAGAGAAAAAACCTCTAATCAGTGAAAATTAATTTATTTCTTTAAAAAACTTACATACAACAATATATTATGAATTGTGAATCACTGTGAAGTCAATTTTTTGTCAACGCATTACCGCTTATAACAAACTCACATCGATCCAACATCTTGCTGCAGAGAGATCACTAGTCGCCAATAGGAAAACTTTACCTAAAGAATAATATACTTTGGAATGACCTGTGCACCCTCAGAATCAAGGAAGCTGTGTATTACGTCCAATAGATCACTATTCCACTGAAATCTCAATTTTCGACTTTTTGTGGGTTAGATCTGTATTCGGGGTAACTATTCAATTGTAAAACTTTGCATTGGTAATCAGCCATGAGAGAAAAAAACCTTACGTGAAATTGGCACCTAATTTGGATAATTCATATCGACTCCTGAGAAAAATAATGATCTATGTCGGCGGAAAATGCTAAAACTACCCACGCATAATCCTCAACTCATATCCTGTACCTAGGTCTATCAGGGCCAGGAGTCTCATGTGTCTGCACTAATCTGCACTAATATTACATGCATCATATACAAAACGTCTAGTTCATGTCGAATGTAGTGCGCCTCTATATTTCGTTGCGACGTCATTGCATTATTTACGTACACTCTTTGTCACGAGTTGCGTAGTTGCGTTTCTTCGAATTATTTTAAATACATTGTTCATAAAGTAGTGTTGGTTAGTGTACTCAGCTGAAAGAGTTCAGTTACCTGTAACACTTCCTAAGTAGTGTTCTCGATCCACAACACTAGATCTTGACTCTAACAAAGGTGCGTTTAGTGGATTCGTCCAGGATCTGCGTGACACAGGAAAAAAACGGGACAAATCCAAATCTTTGTTAGACGAGTCAGACTTTTCCTCTATATTTGCATACGCTGCCATCGTTGTAACTTTGCCAGAGGCTATCCCATCTTTAAATAAATCAAAATAGTTGTCTTTAATATGTTTTAATGAACAATCTTCATTATAATTTTTGTTGTGAATTGGCGATTGAATGATCTCACGTTGCTAAATGCCTCTCAAGTTTGTTGTTAATGTATGTTTGTAGTGTCACCCTAATTAACACTTCAAAGCATATTCATAACTAATTTTCAATCTTAAATTTATTTTGCGTGATACGATTATTTACTTTTATCCTGTGACATGCACATGTATAAATTAAAATGTAAGTAAACATTTCCAGGTACTGAAATTATTTTTATTGCTTGACATTTCAGCAACTGTGTGAGGCAGAATCTCCATTACTAATGAAGCCTTGGGCAATGAAGACAAATATGTGTAGCAGTGAAAATGCTCCTTCTAACATAATGCCCTGCTCCTTGCCACCCAGTTCGGTTTTATTGCCATCAAATCATATTCCTGTAAGGCTGGTTCGCTGGCCTCATTTTTCTCAGTACTTAAGGCCTAGATTTATAAATCCTCAGCTTTTCAATCAAACAAACTATCAAGCAATGCATGAAATGGTACCTGTTTCATCATATAATCAATTAATGGGAGCACCTGTTATAACTCAAAAAACTGAACTACCGATAAACTCTACAAATGAATTACATTCCCCTTCGGAAAACAAAAGCTCTTTTCCAAGCAATGAAGAATCTTTAGAAACTATTCAAGCAAGTGTAGAATGTCCAAATGACAAAACAGATAACCAAAATGATATTTTTTCAGTGAGTGATTTATTTGATGAAACTAACAAAGATTCTAGCACTGACGAACTACTAAATGAATTAACAAAAGAATATCAAGATACTAATGAGAAGGACATTGATATTCAAATGAATTGCACAGCATCTTTTGATGAAAACACGTCAGAAAATATGCCTTGCTCACTGAATGACATTGCTTACGAAATAGAGGTAAGAAGTTTACGATTCATAATAAAATATTAAATTCTGGTTGCTTAATATTTGCCTCGTGAAAACAATATTTAAAACCTCTTTCGAATTTTCAGCTTCATAAGAATATAATCCATGATCTATTAAGTTAATTATTGTTGTTGATTTAGTTAATTATTGTCGTAATTTTGCTGTACAGCAAAATCCTGTATTACGTAGCAAACAGCAGTAATGCTGGCTCTGAGCATAACTCAGCCGTTGTATACGAATTAATGTATGTTTGAATAAGTTCATTAAGACCGTGGAACGCGTGGATCAATTTCCACCAAATATTGCGAGAATACTTTTGAGCGGCGGAAAAAATCAGAGGGAGGCGGCGGCTTGTGATTGAAACTGTCGCGCTCAAGTGTGTTTCGTAATGCAATGCCGGCGCTAGGCATGGGCAAATCGGGCGATCGCCTGGGGCCCCGCAAGTCAAGGGGTCCGATGATGGACTGACGGAAAAAACATTAGGAAAAAGTGAAAAAGAAATTAGAACTCGAGAAAATCATTTTCATCATTTTACAAGCCGCGTTACAGTAATATGATATTTAAGAACATTTTCAATTAATTTTTTATCTTAAGAGGTTAATTATAGTCATTACCTATAAGGTAGGTCACTATGAAAGGAATGAAATGACACCAACATTGTAATAGGTTCTACTGACATTCTTATTTATTATTTTATGTATTTAACAAACAAGTGATTATTAAACACTAACCCAACACAACAAAAATGTTTAGAGTTAAGCTCACCGGTGAAATTGTATTATTTGATCACTTCTTTTACTTAAAACTATCGTTTAAAATAGATTTCCAAAACCTTTTTCTAGCTTAAACGTCGTAATTTTTATTTGTTGAAATATAATAACGCACGTAGTTTCTTGATACAACTTTCACATTTTTAATTGGGGGGCGGCTTCATTTCAGCATTTTCTAGCTCCTGAACAGGTGTGATGCAATTCGCAATACACCTCGGCATTGCGGGGCATCTGGGGCGCATGTCCGAAGAGATAGGGTACAACGGGTACCTGAATGCCCCGGGGTTCACCAGCTCGATGAAGCCCCATGTGTCCTCTAATTGTTATTTTAAATAATCTAAACATTTAATTCATTTATTGTTAATCATACCTAGACTTTACAAATTTGTAAGTTAATTTATTTTGAAAATTAAAAATCGCGCGAGGGTCACAGTGTCACATGTTATATGGCGTTTCGAGACATCTCTTATCATGGAAAGTGACACAGAAACTGTTGTAAACAGTCGAACGTTGAAGGATAACTACATTTTATTTAAATATGTCAATATAATTGAT
Source organism: Acheta domesticus (assembly GCA_031308135.1). NCBI lineage: Eukaryota > Metazoa > Arthropoda > Insecta > Orthoptera > Gryllidae > Acheta > Acheta domesticus. The sequence continues at coordinate 62,580,855 of JAHLJT010009436.1, forward strand.
TGTGTGAAAATAATAATTCACTAATACACAAACAGAATTTTTTTTAACAAGGGCCCACGTACCTTTTTTGTACTGGGCGCGGACTTTCTCTGAGCGGGACATTCGGGGAGGGTTCATTTGAGTGAGACATTTGAATGAGGAGGCATGACTTATAACAGTAAGCGCCAGAACGATTCGAGTACCTCTTGTAAAGGTGTATCCCAAGGGAGAGAGGGCGTGCCCATGCTCCCAGGGCAAGATTCACATCATGTACGACTTGTTAAGCACTACATTATGGATCTCCCCGTTTCATATCCCTAAAGTAATATTGGATAGATTTGTTGCTTCGGAAATCTACCTTAAACGTGTCCAGTCCGTCGTAAATGACAAGTTGATTGATTGATTGATTGATTGATATTTCCGAGCTCGTCATCAGATAAAGTCGTTAATCCAATTAATGTAGTTAATGTCTTTAATCCCGGGAGGCAGTTGTGTTCCTCTTCTGCTGAATGGAGAAAGGCGACGTCCACATGTCGGCTTGCGGGGATTTTCCTCTTAACGGTATCTCTCCCAGCGGAGCACCGCCCACCCCCGGGCGAGCTCTATTAAACATCCAATTAGTCTCCAAACATGTGAGATACAGTGGTGCATATAAGGGAAAGTGTGTATGATTAAGGGAAGAGGCTATGACAAGGAAGAGGAAGGAAAGACCGCGCACGGTTCATGGCCCGTTTTTTAGGATACTGCTCCGAGATTTGACTGGTATTGTTCGGCGAAAACTACCGATCAGAGCAGTCGGCTGCAAGTTTTCTTCTCTGGAAAGCGGCTGATTTCAACCTAGTATATTGCTAATGTCCAAAATCCTGCCACTTTCGGGACTCGAACTCTAGGATATCACTGTCGGAATCACTGCATAGATATATATTGCTGTATCTGAGATAAATTAGCCAATTAACTGGCAAGTCGGAATTGTCTTATTATATGATTATGTAATAAATTAATAATCTTTATTGATTTCCTATGAAAACATGAGATTTCCTTTCTCTCTCGAACATTTTCCGGACCGCCCATTTTTCGGACCCGAACATATGTGCAAAGTAAAACTGAATTTTGGTTCAAGAAACAAATTCAATATATGCCCTTACAATAATAATTTTCTTTCTCGTCTTACTACGTAAGTAGCAACGCGAAATTATTATAATCGTGTAGCAGAAATCGGCGATTTTTCTGCATAAAAACTCGTATTGTCGGACCATAAAAATGTAGATAAATCTTGTTTCTACATGAAGTAAATTGCTTCCTCTAATACGTTGGGTAGGCAGAATGCATGTTTCTTAGGTCCTTCATACCGAAAAATAGATTGAAGACAAAACGGCTATCAGCCGGTCTGTGGCAAACGATAGCGTCATGATCTTCTCCGAAATTGATATTGACAATCTAAACAAACAAAAGGCCCTGCTAAAGTTTGAAACGAATATTTTGATTTTTCACGCTATTTTACACGAACCCTCAATATTTTCAAAATTTTCTCAAAAATAGCTCCAAAGTTTGTTAAAAAATGATGTCCTCTGATAGCGTAAAGAACGCATAAAAATTGCGCAGATTTCTTGGAAATTCTGCTGATTTTTTGGAAGTTCAGTGATTTCTTTAAACTCTCTGAATTTTTGCAAAATTAGAAAGTCAGAAATAATGCGAAAAAGTATATGATATTGTAGCACCGTTAGTCTTGTGTTGTGCATTTGTTGCAGTTCTCTGTTTTAACTTTTCTACAGTTCTTCCTTTTGTGCGGTGTAAAGGCATGAATTATTCTAGTGAAGATTAATTAATTGCCTCATTTCTACGATTGGAATAAATCTATTCTTTAAAAAACGGTCAAAATTATAATTATAGTCTTTAAATTATTTGAATTGTATTTTTATTATATTACATTAATAATAAATATATAAGTATAACTATTTAAAAAACTTCAAATTATTAATTAATCAATTTCGGATGATTTCTGACTACTACGTATCTACAAACGAATCTCTGCAATATAAGCCATAGTAGTATTAATTTCTTTTTCCTATCAATGGCTGATTGTGATAAATAAAAACGGGGTTTACGTCAGTTCACTTAAGATATTATTAAATTTAATTAAGATATTAATAACGGTCATCACTTTATTCATATACATGTATATTCATAAATGTATTTCATTTATTGTTTTTTTCTTTATATAAGGTTGAAACTAACATTGAACAAGATTTATTGCATGAAGTTCTAAGTGAAAACTACTCGGAAGAGGGCGATGAAGCCGATAAAATTACGTTCAATACCATAGAAGAAGTCTTAACTGCAATTGATGAATCAAAACAAAGTCAAGAATATTCCTTGCCTTTTGAATTGTCTGGAGAAAATTCAAGATTGAATATAAAAATGGTAAGTTGTTTACACGTTATTTCGGTTCGAAATTGCAGAGCATTTATTTAAAACTAAAGAGCTTTTATTTATTTTTAATCGGTGATGAAACTTTCCTCTAAGAACTTCAGAATGTTGTCAGGTGTAGAGTAATTATCGTACTTTCACGATTATTCGTGATGTACTTGTATATTAAGTACATGACAATGATATGGATTTATGCGATAACGTACCTAAATTAATTTCTAATAAATTACACTTCTGGAATAAAAATTATTTCAAAATTTTCCGCTGAAATTCTGAAAAGCTTACATGTTTTTGTCAGTGGCCTCTTTAATTATATATCAGTGGTTTCTTTATGTAATCCATATCGATATGGCAGTAAACCAAGCGAAATTTCTTCAATAAGGGGATGCGAACATACCAATTGTTTCCATTGCCTTAGTCTTGTGTGTGTGTGTATATATATATATATATATATATATATATATATATATATATAATGATTTGGAGAATACGTAACAATTTAGGTACAAATTAATTACAGGATTTCACACATTTCAATGGCATAATAAGGTGTTCATAAACAGAGGTGTTTTCTTAGTATTCATGAACATTGGTTAAGGTAAAACTCAATATTTTTACGCATGACCCTTTTTGTTTAAAACGAATTTATTTCCCCCCAAATTGTTCTCGAGTGTGAGACTTATGGACTCAAGGACATGTGTGTGTGTGTGACAGAAAGAGGATGGGGACTAGGAGACTAGAACCGTTGTCCTCATGCCGTTGTCCCAGCTCCCACACCTTAGAATAGCGCGGAAATTTTTAAAGCGTTTGCACTTTTTTAAAGACTGCATATCCTTGCCATCCGCACAAATCTAACATTTCTGAAACAGTTCTAACAGACCTCATTTCTGAAGAGTGTACCAAGTTGGGCCTCAAAGGCTTCTAATCAGAAAGAATATTCCTTTCTTGACCAAGCAATCGGAGAATACATTAAGAAGAAAATTTGCAGTCAATGTGTAAAGTAATTGGTAATAAGTAATTATACAAATAAATATGTAATTTAATTTATAGTATTAATTATTATATATATATATATATATATATATATATATATATATATATCAGAAAAGTTTAATAAAGTTTTACCTTTACTGCCCAATGACCAACTTTTCTCTCTGGTTTTAAACGAAAACATTGAACATACTTTAAAGTTATACAAAATTAATCCAACATCATAATTTCGCATTTCGGCCTTAAACTAATTGTGCGAAGATAATACATAGTCCGGAACAATATTCACTTTGAACGGCTGGCAACACTGCACCAAATCAACCCTCTCGCAACACTGCGCTTATCCTGTGTCACTCTCAATGACGGTTCTAGGATTTATGCCTCCTTCCCTAAAATCCGCGTTATAAAAGCGATATTATAAGGGAGATGCTAATATATACACATATTAAAATAAGGGTTTGCGCCCAGAGTATTACGAGAGAAAGCGCGATTCATCTAATGTACGTTGGCTTAACCAATGTTCTCTGTTAACAAAAATATATTTTTCTGTCTAAAAGTCTCTGCTTAATCTGCCAACACTGAGTCAAGAGTGTTATTTCCCTTTTACATTGAGTCTCTAAATTCGCTTCTGGCCTTCCTGTTTCTTTTAACCATACTCCTTTTGTTTCACTGTTATTTACATCATATAAAACTGAACCGCTCGTGCTGGAATTGTAGTTGGTGACTTACTGAAAGCTCTTTAGAATTATTGGTAATCTAATCAGGCTCAAATACAATGTGTCCATGTAATAGAAACAGATTAAGGATCAGTGAAAGTAAATAGGCATTACTCAAGAAAATAGGCAACACTAATTTGTTGATTATACTGCGAATTTTTAAATTTGCCCCTGAAAGGAATCAGTTCTTTCGCTGCCATCCAATCGGGCGCTTGTATGTCGCCACAATGACGTCACTATGGTGACGTTCAAGCTCCTGATTGGATGAAACCGTCAACAGATGATTTCTGTCAGGGGCATAGTTAAGAAAACCGCAGTATACAATAAGTTCTTTTAATGACTTTTTACCCTCGGACAATGATGTACAGGCATTTTGTCAAACATCCTGCATGTATAAGATAATTTCTCTAGAAATGTTTTTATAATAATAATATTAATAGTAATAATAACAATAATAACTCCACCTAGGTAGTACATGCATGACCTTGTAGTTGGTGGTGGAGCTTGAGTACCCCCACGAGCCTGAGAGCTATGTCGACGGTAGCCTAGCTACTAGTAGGGCCTCCCTTGCTGAATATATTAAAAGACGAAGAAGTACTCCAAAGGAGAGTGAGAAGTAAGTAGAGAAGGAAAGGTCATGAACCTTTGGACTTACTTTTATCGGCCCATTGAGGCTACAGGAGAGAAACTGGGTTGGCACACCAGGCCATTGATAACAGTGGAGGCCCGAACCTTGCATTAGCCAGCGAAGAAGGCTGCCTAAAGCAGTCAGTGAAAATCCTGTAGGGTTTAATAGGTAATGCCGACTGGCGATCGGAAGGACCCCTTGCTGGGCACTGCGGGGGGATGTCCCGAGGCCACTGTCGGTTGCAGTAAGGGATAACAGGAAATAGCCCATGGGTTAAGTGTGATCTGTCAATTCGAACTTGCTTCCTACGAATTTCCACTTAAAACCAATGAGAACTAGTGGTGCTACAGAATGGCACAGACTTTCCCGCATTCGTCTTCTATTTCCTTAGGTCTCGGCTAGCAATTCATACTTGACACATACTCTTGCCAGCTGCCACCTATCGCCGCCCACACTACATTTTTTTGACATTTTTTTAATGTTTCACTTTCCTAGAGATAGAACGAAATATTAATTTTAAAAGATTAAAAACAGTAAAACCTTAACCTAAATGACAATTTTCTTTGACAAATTTCGAACCGTATTTAAGAAAATGGCGTTTATGCGCAAATAAAAATGCGAAATTTGAAGACCTTTTTCACAGAAAATTTATGAGTTATCAAAAACTTCATTTGAAGTCATTTGAAGCATTATAACATACAAATACAATAGTGTTTAAAAATTGTTGGAAATGTGCACATTAACGGTGTGACAGATCTTTCGAATAAATTACTTTTGTATAATTTCTGAAAAAAAGTGTTTAAAAGTGTTTTTAACTTTACGTGTAATTAGCACTATCTGTTCGACAAGTTTAAGGAAAAAATTCGGAGCCATTTTTTAGTAAATGGCGTTTGAGCGTTTCTGAAAATGCGGAATTTTGAGCAAGTTTTCACAGAAAACTATTCAATTTTCGAGAAACTTAAATTGACATTATTTAAAGCATATATATTCATAAATATAATCATGTGAACAAATCGCCGCTAATGCAAATTTTAACGACGTTAGACAAGTAAAAAAATCTACATTTTTGTAATTTTTGAAAAAACAAAAGAATATAGCAATATGACGTTAATGTCACCTCATATAGCATATTTAGCACTATCCTTACAAAAATTTCAAAGAAAAAATTTATAGCCCTTATTAAAAAAATCTGGTTATTGTATTTTTTTAAAATTTCAAATATTGCCTGCAATATAGCGCAAAAAACACGAACATTTTCAAAAAAAATGTAAATGACCTTGTGACATACCAACATGTCAAATATTTTTATGCACTAATATCTGTCGTAAATGGGGTGAATTACAAGGATAAACAAATAGGAATATGGCGCCCTAGCAACGGCAGTCGAGTGGTTGTTAAGGTCAATATACTTCATTCGGGCCTTAAACCTGAGGGGAGCGGCTACCTAATGGTGTGTAAGGTACCTACCTGTGTAAGCGGTGAAGAGATTGGTTGAAAAAGCAATGACAGTCTAGGGCGTAGCTAGTCGATTAGGTAATCAATTGAAGGATTGGCCAGGGGGAGAGTGACAGTCTATTCATGACGGAAGTGCGTTGAAGTTGCATTTTTTTTGTGTTGGTAAAAAAACAATAGAGGAGATAGGCCGAGTTTTGAAGGGATGAAGAAAAAGATTTTTTTACATTCGGACATATGCCGTGGTGCTGCGCGGGTCGCTCGCGGATAATTAATGTTATGAGATTGGGACTTGTAAATTTCTCTTTAGAGTGAATAGTTCTCGGACTCTGAATTTTTGTGATGTGCGGAAATCAGAACTCGTAAGTCTTTGAGAATTCTGGAGTGCGACGAATGGAACTTAAACTTTGAACTCATATGAATTCGTTTGCAACAGGACTCGGAATATTTGTTAATAAGCGATAGTTTGTTGAAATTTAATATTTTGCGTCACGTAGTCGGAAAGAACTGGGAACTTTCGCAGTAAATTGAATTAGAACGGTCAGATATTTGAGGCGGTTTGGTGACTTGACGGCAGTTGTGCAGAGCAGAAGAAAAGAAGCTGGTATTTGGACTTGGAATTCTCGTCACCGGATGAAAAGAAACTGATTCTGCGGTCGTCATCAAACAAGCGCGCGCGAAGACGGTGCAGGAAGGTCATGACCAAAAGAACATTCTGTATTGTTATTAGTTTTAAGGAATAATTTTTTCCATAAATTCCATATTTAACATAAATTCGGAACGGGTTACGTCGAAACAATCGCCCAATAATTTTTTATATAAGCAGTTTGTGTGCAAGGGCAGGACATTTTAAAATTGATGATTGTTTCAACCTTAAAGAAAGAACTCACTTTGAAGAACAAATTTTAATTGAAGGAAACATCTCTATCTTCAATTTTGTGCTTGGAGAAAGACGCCGAAAAAATTTCAAATTTTTGCAATTTCCGAATATTCAGAGTTAACCGTGAAAATGGGACCTACGCCACCTTTATAAGTGTATTTTACTCTACACTACAGGAAATTTAAAGAAAAAATTCGTAGCCATTTTTGAGAAAATTTTGAAAATATACGTGAGGCTTCATGTAAAGTACCCCAAATTTTGAAGAATAGTTTTCAAAATCGCGGCGCCTCGAGTGGAACCAGATCGGGCTGCGAAATATTCATTTTCGAAGAAATTGTACTTATGGTTTCGGCGCTATCGTTGTTCAGAGACTGACAGACAGACACGGACGGACGGACGTTTTTAAAGAACCACTTTTTCGGGACCAGGGGACCCCAAAACGTATATTTCAGTTAAAATCTCGAAATCGATTTTCCGCAAAATTACATAACATTCCCTATACTACATATATGGTGGATTTCACCAACACTCGTCAAATCTCTCTTGACGATCGTCATTTTTGACGAACGTCAAAATATTGACGCATCGTTACGTTTCACCAACGTTTTTCTGTTAGAATTGACGCCCCGTTAACTTTGACGATTCGTCAAGGATCGTGTGTCCATTTTTTCTCCTCGTACAGAGGTTGGCTATCATGTCGTTGGCTATCACATATTTGCACATTAACGAAGAAATAAATTTGTTTAATTTCTGAATAGTTCTAATTCAATTCCCCTGAAGACAAAATTTGCACATGTGTACAGTCTGTCATCTCTGTATCTCCAGAAATATTCGCTATTTAAAAAAATGTTTTTGGTTAGGGTTCGACACCGCATGGAAATACCACATTCTATGGGCATAGAGAAGGATTTGCGAAAGAAACGATCTTTCTATTTACGCAATCGCTCTCTGTGATGACAAAATTCCATTGCAATGGCCGGAGGAAATGTCATGCAGCATAAAATATTAAAGATATCTACTGGGCATGGGCGTTTATTTATTTGTTTGAGGGATATTCCAAACGCAGTTTTATTTCTTCTAAATTCTTCAGCAACACCGTTTTTCGACATTCTCTCGATATGAATTGAAGATCTTCCAATTATTAAAAAGTATATTTTTGAATAATTGCTTGTTCTAGATCCATGGTTTGTAATTATGCAAAAGTTAAGAATCAAAATTATCCCACTTGAACAGCAAAAAAGTAAAATAAATAGTTTAATGAAATACAATGCACGCGTTTGATTCACTCTAACCTCACAACAGCAGTTTAACGAGTCGTCAAAGACGTTGATGGCGGGGTGCCGGTCCATCAAAATTTGACCAATACTTTGGCGTTCGTCAGGCGAAAAGACCTTGGTGAAACGTAAATAAGGCGTTTGACGCACCGTCAATGGTTTGACGTCCGTCAAAGCTGCTGATCAGCGTTGGTGAAATCGACCGATATACTCTGCATATTCGTACGTATATGTGAAAGTAACTAGTGGTGCTACAGAATGGCACAGACTTTCCCGTATTCGTTTTCTATTTCCTTGGGTCTTCGCTAGCTATTCGGAATTGCCACATACTCTTTCTTGCCAGCTACCATCTATCACCGCCAAAAGTACATTTTTTTTGTCATTTTCTTCATTTTTCTGTTTCCTGTTGGTAGAACGAAAATATTAATTTTGAAATATTAAAGAACACAGAAACCTAGTCATAAATGGCAATTTTCTTTTAAAAATTATGTGAAAATGGCGTTTTAGCGCTACTAAAAATGCAAAATTTGAAATACATTTTCACAGAAAATTTTTAATTTTCAAAATACTTCATTTGAAGTTATTTGAAACACTTACACTCACAAATATAATCATCTTTACAAATTGCGGATAATTTGCATATTAAAGATGTGAGAGATCTTTCAAAAAATTACAATTATGTAATTTTTGAAAAAACAAAAAAATAACTCAAAATGAACTTTACGTCATATTAAAGAGTGTAATTGGCACTATCTGTTACAAAAGTTTCAAGAAAAAATTTGCAGCCATATATGAGAAAATGGGGTTTGAGCATTTCTGAAAATGCCGAAATTTGAACTACTTTTCACAGAAAACGGTTGTGTTTTCGAGAAACTTTACTTGACATTATTTAAAGCATAAATACTCGTAAAAATAATAACATGAAAAACGTCGCCGATAATGTAAATATTAACGATGTGAGAGAAAAGTAAAAAAATTTACATTTTTGTAATTTTTGAAAAAAAAACAAAAAAAGGAAGCAATATGGCTTTTATGTCATCAGATAGAGTACATTTACCACTATCCCTACCAAAAGTTTAAAGAAAAAATTTGGAGCCGTTTTTGAGAAAATCTGGTTTTTGTATTTTTTTTAAAAATTGCACATATTGCACGCAATTTTGTGCAAAAAATACTAAAATTTTCAAAAAAATGTACATGACCTTAAAGAAAGAACTCACTATGAAGAAAAAAATTTATTTGAAGGAAAAATCTCTATCTTCAATTTTGTAGTTCCAGAAAGACGCCGTAAAAATTTTAAACTTTTGCAATTTTCGCAGTTATCCGCGAAAAACGGACCTATGCCACCTTAATAAGTGTATTTTACTCTATTCTTACAAGAAATTTAAAGAAAAAATTTCGTGCCGTTTTTGAGAAAATTTTGAAAATCCCCGGGGGGCTTCTTGTAAAGTACCCCAAATTTTGAAGAATTTTTTTCAATATCTCAAAGCTTTAATTAGAATCAGATCGACCTGGGAATATCCATTTTGGAAGAAATCGTACGTATGTTTTAGGCGCTAGCAGTGTTTACAGACGGACAGACAGATGGACGTTTTCTTTCCATTGGTTTTTTTCGGTATCAAGGACCTAGAAAACAGGGTTTCTGGCTACACCACGTGTTAGGGGATTTTTTTCTTAATTTAGCAACTGGTTTTATTCACTCTTTCGTTTTCACGGCCCCGCAATTAATTTTTTTCCTCCGAAAATTCCCCATTTTTTCGCGCAACATTACATAACTTTCCCCTACACTACGTATATCACTCCGTATAGACGTACGTATACGGGAAAGTAAAAATGAATAGTACAAGAAATGTAATGAATCTTAAAACGCCTTGGTCTACCAATGACCCACACCTGCGCAGAAATCTAGTCTAAGGTCACCTTGTCGACGCCTAGTTATCCAACGGATGTTAGTTAGTCCCAGGGTACCAGAGCCGGCAGTAGCTCGAAGCCATCGTCAGAGATAAACACAGGATGAATTAAAAGAGGTGATGTGGTACTTTTACTACGCAAAAGCGAAACATGTTTGCTAGAAATACAAGTTTTTAAGATATGGAGAGAGCGCAACCCAGATATGAGATCTACAGTAGATTCAAAGAAGCTCGCCAGTCCACGACAATATATACTCAGCAGTGGAAAATTCACAGCAGAACAACTTGCAGACACTCAGAGAAACGCAGAGTATGTTTTTCGATCGAACTATCTGCATCACGAACATTTAAAACCATCTAATATCCCTGAAAACGATGGTCTCTGGAAGGTTCATCTCTTCCAAGTGAAACATCCGTCAGTGGTGACATTTCATTTGGCTATGAATCACAAGATAAGGACATGATGCGGAACCTCCTCCAACGCGACAAAGAACGAGTTCGTCTACTTCCATTCATAGCTCGTGCACCGTTGAAGAGAGTTTACTAAGCATCACAATATCTTACACAATTATTTACAATATCACTCTTAGCTGAAGCTAAGAGAGTAATAGAGACAACGAATTCTGTCTTAAATGACCCCAGGTAGAGATCTAGATATTATTAAAATCAATCAAATCGTGTATGCATCTCGATATCTGGTATCTCATTTTGGGGCCAGCTAAGAATACCGACGGCCGACAGCCAAACGGAGTAAACAGCTCCGCACCCCCATGGGCGAAAAGGATTATGAAACGGCGGCACACAGCGTGAAATATCATTCTTAACCGAGGAATCCTCTAAATCAACTCACAGCACTAAATTTCATCAAAAACACTTCATGTTCAACAAAAATATCAAATTGAAAATGTTACAAGGTTAATGGTATCTGAGAAGCTAAAAGATAAAATCCAAACACAGGCTCAACGAAGTAGACGTTACAAACGTTTAGATTTCCATGTACAGAATCGGTTGTTTGAAATAGATGCGAAGAGATTTTATCGCAATCTGACGCAAAAACCGAATGGCAATGCAAACCCTTCTTCAAAATATGACGTCGAAACATTTTGTGTAGGAATCTGGGGGAAAAGCAAACCCCTCAACAAAAACGCATTGGCTTCAATCTGAAGCTGATGCTGCCTATGAACTCGTGTGAACTGTGGAACATGTTATAACGACTCAGTCGACAGCAAAACAGAGTTAATAGCCGTGTACCCCCATGGACGAAGAGAAGATGGCCGGCACTCGGCGTGAAATATCACTCTTAGCTGAGACATCTTTTAAATCAATACACCCCACTAAAGTTCAACGAAAGATTTTCAATGCTGAACAAAAATACCAGATTAAAAGTGACACAAGCAGGCCAGTGGTAGTTGAGAAGCTAAAAGAGAAAATTCAAGCATGATCTCAACGAATTAGACGTTACAAACGTAGAGTAGATTTCCGTGTGCAGGACCATTTTTTTAAAACAAACGCGAAGAGATTCTATCGCAATCTGACTCAGAAATCGAATGGCAATGCGGTCACTCCTTCAAAAGATGACGTCGAAGCATTTTGGGCAGGAATCTGGGAGGAGAGCAGATCCTACAACAAAGACGTATCTTGGATTCAATCTGAAGTTGATGCTGCCGATGAACTTGTGAAAACAGTGGAAGATGTTCACGAATTCTCTTAAGAGGACCTCTTTCAAGCAATTAAAAACATGGGAAAAAAATCCCCCAGGATTGATAAGATCCATATTTATTGGATTAAGAAATTAGCAGCAATGCATTCCCATCTAGCAAAGGCTGTTAATAAAATTTTAGAAAACCCAAAGGAACTCCCGAATGGCTCACACGCGGCATCACGTATTTGCTACCCAAAGCGGGAGACAACTCTTTGGCGATGAACTACAGGCCAATCACTTGTCTGCCAGTGTTGTACAAAGTTATAACTGCAGCCGTAGCAGACAAAATGTACAGACATCTAGAGAAGAATCATCTGATGCCAGCTGAACAAAAAGGAAGTCGTAAAGGTTCTTATGGCTGCAAGGAAATCTTACTACTGAATAAAGTCATCGTGAATGCTGTAAAGAAACGAAAACGTAATTTGAGCTTGGCTTGGATTGACTACCAAAAGGCCTTTGATAGTGTACCACACGATTGGATTTTGAACACCCTGAAGATCTATCGATTTCATCCTAGATTTATTGAATTTTACAAGGCTAGTATGAAGTCGTGAATTACCAGGTTACTAATACACACCGGAAAGGAAGCATGTAGAAACCAGAAGTATTCAGATCAACAGGGGTATTTTTCAAGGAGATTCACTATCCCCTCTGCTGTTTTGCATTAGTTTGATCCCACAATCTAGACAGATGTCGGAAGCTGACTTTGGTTGCAAGCTCCATGGTAATGAAAGGCCAGTATCACATTTGTTTTACTTGGATGATTTTAAAGTGTTTGCAAAGAATGAAGCGATTCTCACCCAAATGCTGTCATCAATAATTTTGGCAATGACATCTGCATGAAGTTTGGTCTTGACAAGTTTGCAAAAGTCAACTTAAAAAGAGGCAAAATGACCACGTCAGAGAACATTGAAGTTGATAGACACACTGTGATTCAAGACCTTGAGCCAGGTAAAACTTACAAATATCTGGGCAATGAAGAATGTGAGACCATTTCGAACGACACAATGACAGAGAGAATTCGCAAGGAGTATTATAGAAGAGAGATGAGACTTGTCCTGCAGTCCGCTCTGAACTCAAGGAATAAAATATCAGCAATAGGTAGTTGGGCGGTGCCTGTAGCCGAATACAGTTTCAAACTAGTAGACTGGACTGAACAGGAAATTCGCATCATGGATCGAAAAAACAGAAAATTGCTTACAATGCATCATGTTGCCCACCCCCGGGCTGATGTACATAGACTTTATGTGTCACGTAAGGAAGGAGGAAGAGGCCTGAGACAAATTGAAGCCTCCTGGCACAATGCAATAACTGGGATGGGAAAGTATGTAGTCAGCCATCACGAGGACCCACTAATGAGGCAAGTCATGAAATCTGACCGAAGAATGGGAAGCAGAGGCATTGTAAGTGTATCAAGAAGCATCGCGAACAACACTATGCAAGACACCCAGAATGACAGAGACACTGAACTTCTGATGTTACTTAACATGAAATTTGAGACCCAAAAAATGTTAAAGAAATCGTGGAGAAACAAACCACAATATTTGAAACGAATGGACAAGGTGCAGATCAATAAAGATTAATCATTTATGTGGCTTAAAAGGGGAAGAATGAAGCCAGAATCGGAAGCATTTGTAACAGCTGCCCAAGATCAGGCCTTGAAAACACGACATTATGATAAAGCGGTTCTCAAAATTTCCCAAGATGATAAATGCCGCATTTGTCAGGAACACGTAGAAACCATCGATCATATTGTCTCAGCATGTCCAATCCTAGCAAAGACAGAATACTTGATAAGACACGACAGGGTGTGTAGCTACCTCCACTGGCAGATCTGTACCGCCCTCTAAGTTCCGAACACGTGCCCCAAGTGGTACGAACACTCACCGAAACCGGTGACGTCTGTTGGATTGTGTACGATATTGTACGACCAACAAATTCAAACTGATCGCACGATAGCAGCAAACAAACCAGATATAGTCATCCGGGATTTGGAGAACAAATCGTGTTTACTTGTCGATGTTGCTGTACCTTGCGATCAAAACGTCGTTACCAAGGAGGCAGAGAAACGTCTTAAATACAAGAGTTTGGAAATCGAGATCAGCCGAATGTGGGGCGTAAAAGCACAGGTCGTCCCGATAGTTATCGGAGCTCTGGGATTTGTTCCGCAAAATTTGTGTAAGAACTTGTGTAAACTCCCAGGTAATTCAAAGGACTGGGAAGTGCAAGAAATCGCTTTATTTGGAACAGCCCACATTTTGCGCAAAGTATTGTAGAGGCACCGACAGTCCCTAGATCTACTCCTTAGGTAGCTGGTTGCAACCTGGAGTAGATTTTATATTCAGCCGACTCATAACATCTTTAGTCGTGATGTAGTGGAATAATAATAATAATAATAATAATAATAATAATAATAATAATAATAATAATAATAATCTATTATTCTATTTTTAATCCTAACATAGCGTTCAAATTCGAAATCGATAACTGCCGACATGCTCGGTCACACAACTTTGAGAATTTTAAATACACATTTCTCCAGTGCGAACGAAGTAATAACTAATATGGCATTACTGCTGTAATGCCAAATAAATTCTGTTTACTAAAAAACAGTCTTCTAAGATTTTACTATGTACTTTCTAGCATTTAATTTTATTTCCGGAATCAAAATACCTGCTCAAATAGATCACTGCTAGCTGTCATCTAAATTCGAGGAGTAATTTTCTAAATTATTTTCAGGGTCCTGGAGTCCAAGAAGAAGTAGTTAAAGCTGCGAAGTCACTCTTCAGTAAGCGCACTAGAACTTTATATCATTGGTTATATCCCGATACATCGAAAACGAAACTCAAGGCCACAGTCACCACCGCCTGGGATACTCTTCCAGAAAATGAGAAGCACTTCTACATGTCACAGGTACTTTAGTTTAACAGAAAAATTGAGCTCCACTAAACAAAATATCAAGTTATTTTTTCTATTTGGGTTTTTATTTCTTGGCAAGTGGGGTCATGTCTTTACGAAGGAATATCTCACGGTATTTCGCGCCGTTTTCCGTCGGGCCGCTAGAAGTGGCATGATCGCTACTGTACCGAGCAGTACTGGCGATCACGCGACTACTAGCGGGACGAACGAGAACGTGAACTATCGTGAGATATTCCATGGTGAAGCCAAGAAATAAAAAGCCAAGTACAGTTTAAATCCCACAGTATCGAATATGAGCTAAGAATTAGTCACTTTTACTTTCTCTTCTACCACTACCTAGTGTACCAATAGTACAATAAAGTTGGAACGAAAGGTCATGTTTATAATAAAAAAAACTAGGGGTGCTACAGAATAGCACAGACTTTCTCGTACTAGTTAGTTTTCTAATTTCATTCGACAAAATAGAGACGCTTGATACAAACTCGAAGGTCTCTTTTTCTCTTTTCAAGTTGCACGCATCTGCTCGCTCAGATGCACTTTTGCTCGTTAAATTTTTGATAAAGCTTGAAAAACATCAGCATATATGATTCGAATCTCCAAAAAGGAATCATTTCTGCTGAACCACCTACTAGGACATAGACGCATGAGTTGTAGGTCTGCCCAACTTTAAACGAAGCAGTACATAATAGGGGCCGCGGAATGTCAAATTAAAAATTTGGAAAACTTCGTGACATAATAAAATACGTAGTAATTCTAACTTTACATTAGTTGATTTATTGAATTAAATAAATCGTTTTCAGAAGGGACTTTCAAAGTGCGTTAGCCGGCCTGGATAGCCGAGGTCGCTAAGGCTGAAGGGTCGCGGGTTCGAATCCCATCTTGGGCATGGCTGTTTGTGCGTGTTCGTGTTGTCCGAACGTGTTCTTCCGAACAGTTAAAACAATCACATTAGACGTTATATAACGAAGTTGTTACAAAGCGACCCTAAGTCCGTTCAGTTAGACCAAAAAATTGCATTTGGAGACCTCCTTATGACTGGAGGCCCCAGGTAATTGCACCTGCCGAGCCGGCGGTAGCTACGCCACGAACAGAAATTGCGGTGATATAATTTTACCATAACTGATATAATTTGATGATGAATTTGGTGATATAATTTAACCATTACTTATAAAGAGAAAGTGCGTGCTGTCGTATCATCATATTGTTTCTTAATTATTTATTGCTCTAAATTATTCAGTTTCATGTACCCTTTATTTAAATATAAGTAGTTTTCGCCCAATTTTCTGATAAATTGTTTGCAGTTTTCGATTGATGTCTCGCTCGTTTAGGAAATTTTATTTGCAAAACAATTTTTCGTGATCTAATATTTTAACGCACATTTGATATCCATCCGAACTTTTCATCCCTTTAATAAAAGAAAAAATTCAGCCAATAGCGATTTTTTCTGCAGATACGACATTTTTGACCTCAATTAGTCTGAATTTTAAGACACATTCAGATTCCTAGCTCAATGCCGAGCCGTGCCGTGACGAGTATCAAGAAAAAGTGCGCGAATTCTTAACGTGTTACGGCGTGCATTGTTATTTACGTCGTTAAACACTCGCTTATACTTCGGTTTTTCTTTCTTGGCGCGTGAGGGTGTGTCAGCAAAATGGAATATCTCATGGTATTTTACGTCGTTCTCGGTTGTGCCGCTAGGGATCGCATGATCGCCACCACTGCTCATTACAGTCGCGATCATGCGACTCCTAGCGGTACAACCGAGAACGACGCGAAATAACGTGAGATATTCCATTTTGATGACACACCCCAACGCGCTAAGAAAGAAAAACCGAAGTATAGCTCCTTAGCAACCAACCATCTGAACAATGCTTTAAGAGTGCATCCATGGCTAAAATACTCGAGAGTACATTGAAAATATTTTAGCGGACTTTCGGGTTTGGATTTTACCATTGTTCATAAATCTTTGGATAAATATGTCCCTTTCGTTCCACTTGGCTCTTATCTATTTTAGCCCCTCACGTCCCATTGGTCCTACTTGCCCCATTTTCGTTTCCCCCTTGTCCCGTTTCGTCCCGCCGTTCATCTTGTCCCATTTTGACCTTGTGTCCCCTAGTCTAATGTCCCCTTGTCGCACTATGTCCCATTGTCCTACTTTGTGTCTTTGTCCCCTTCTCCCTTTTTGTGGCTTTCCCCTCTTCGTCCTCCTTCCCCCACTTTGTCACTCTTCGTTATTTTGTTCCTTCCGTGCATTGCAATTGTAATTTAAAAACAGTTACAAGAACCTTTACCAACAACTCTTACTACAGAATATCGAGAGTAATGACAATTCTTAACTAATAATGAAAGTGTTAAATGTTTATTTGGAATAACTAGAAAAATGAGAAATAAAAAATATTGAATATAAGGTGTCCTCTATTAGTCTTTAAGGACTAATGTAGAGGACTTATTACAGAAATATCTATTATGTGTTTGATGCCAAGGTATAATGAAATGTTCTTTAATTTTCAGGTTTTAGGGAGATTTGGACTCCAAGCAGGGAATCTCATGATAAATCCCCAATTAGATGGCATGAAAGGACTCTCTGCAGAAAGTATTATTAATTCCGAGAAAGTGGCTCAACAAAAAATAAATATTGGAGAGGATTTGGAAACAGATCAGGCGGTGGATGACTTACTGGCTTCTTGTGGAGAATCTGATTGCTGGCTGTCATATTCCTCTTCAACAAGTGAAAATAATCGTAAACGTAAAAGAGATGATTCTGAAGTTACTCATCTGTATTCTACTCCCAGCAAAGGTGTCAACCACGAAATGTCATTCACAAAGCAGTTAAAGGAGGTTGCAGATGGCAAAACTGGATTTGAAGATGATACAGAGCTGAACAATGAACTAATGAAATTTCAAATTTTTAATGATATTGAAAGTATTACAACAAACAATTCCATTTGGCAATAACTTTTGTGTATTTTCATTTATATTACAGCAGAACTTTCATCTAGAAACATCAAAAATCTCTGAGCAAACTATTATGTGTAATCTAGCATTAATGCATTACTGTAATAAGATGTCAGTGCAATATTTTATTATAAAATTTTCTGAGGAAAACTTTTTAGGTAATACATTTTTGCAAACTAATGAAACACTAGAAAAATAAAGTTTTCTGTGGCTTTGCTAGTATTTATGTAACGGGGGCAAACTATAAATAATAATTTGTATAATTTTAACTATACAGTAAGTGATTTCACTATTAGTGACTCTCCACGAATTAAATTTATCCACTGCCATTAGATTCAAACAGCAAGATATTGCATTATATTATCAAATATTTTAATTGAACAATAGGTTCAGTTTAAAAAAATTGTACAAGCAATAAGGGCTTAAGGATATTCTCATATTTTTCATTATTGTAATTATATTTGTATAAAAAAATACTATGAAAACAAAATATGTAAGCAAGTCAATATCATATTTCAATTCATGATTGATCCTGAATATCCACCAAAACTCTTTTTTATTAATCTGAAATTCTTATATTTTTACACATGGGTCATTCCATATTAAATTAACATAGTCATTTTACATCACCATCTCAGATTCAGATGAAATTTGAAACATAGGTAGTATGAATGAAGAATAAGAAAAGTACAAATTTTGAGTAAAATATTTCCACCCGTTTGTGAAATACACACATGTAAAATTTTACAAAATTGGGTTCCCGAAAATTTTTAAATTGATGTAGAATCTCTCCAAATTAAGATAGAGAGCTGGAACAGGTGTCATTTTGCAGCTTTCTTTATGGCCTTTTATGTGATATACAACTCAATAGCGGTTGGGTTACAAAGGTTTTCAAATTTAAATTTAAAATTTTGATTTTTTTCAAAATGCTTATCTTCAAAAAAATTCTAAAATAATCCACATACGTTTCCAAACAGATAATGCAAGTTTTAAAATGGGACTGCAGTGGGTTCACACAGTAATCTTTACTTAAAATGCACAATATTTACTAACTCTAGATTTTACTGATTTAAAATGCATTTTATTTCAAATTGTAAGTCCTAATACATACAAATTATAAATTTAGTGTTTTTTGTTGGCAAGCATGTTGTGTTTAATTGTTATTTTTATTATCATTATTATCATCCTCATCATTATTATTATTATTATTATTATCATTATTATCAGACCGCGGAACTTCATGCCATTGCATATTTTTACTGACTGTGCACATCAAAAGGAAATATATATAACTTTATCTATCACCAAAAATAAAACAAATCAAGGTCACCTTTCAGTTGATGAACCAGATGCAAGATGCGTGGGAACTTAAACATTTAAGTGAAATGAATTGATGAGGAAAGAATACCACCTTTGAGCAGCATCAGCTAGTTACTTAGCATCATGCACGGAGTTAATCATGCCCAAAATTTTGCAAAATGCCATCAGTGAAGAAAGCACATTGAGTGACATAATCTCATGGTACATCAATGAATAGGCAATTGAACTGCAACCCGGAGGAGGATGCCTGAAGACATTTTCTGATCGAGAAGAGAATCTCGTAGTGAAAATAATAAAGAAGGATCCTCGTATTAATGCACCAAAAATTACTCCACAGTTATAAATTGGCATTGGCAAGAAAGTAAATCCCGAAACCGTGTGAAGGGTACTAACGAGGTTCAATTTCCATAGCCGCATTTCCAGAAGAAAGCCACTAGTAGGTTGAAAGAGAAATACTCGAAAAGATCTGACTTCAATCCCCTTCTCTACAAAAACCTGCAATATATGCACTTAAAAATACTGCATACATTAAAACAAGCTTTTAGAGAATAAATTTAAAACATTGCACACATGCAAAATAAAAATTGCGTAATTTGTTTAATTTTTGGTGATAGGTAAAGTTATATACATTTCCTTTTAATAGGCAATCGGTAAAAATATGTAATGGTATGAAGTTCCGCGATCTAATAATGATGATGATGATAATAATAATAATAATAATAATAATAATAATAATAATAATAATAATAATAACAATAACAACAATAAAACACAACACACTCACCAACAAAAAATACTAAATTTATAATTTGTATGTATTAGGACTTACAATTTGAAATAAAATGCATTTTAAATCATTAAAATCTAGAGTAAGTAAATATTGTGCATTTTAAGAAAAGATTACCATATGAACCCACAGCAGTCTCATTTTGAAACTTGCACAATCTGTTTGGAAACATACATGGATTATTTTAGAACTTTTTCAATTTTTTTGAAGATGTGCATTTTGAAAAAACTTAAATTCAAATTTGAAAACCTTTTTCACCCAACCCTTATTTAGTTGTATATCACATAGAAGGCCATAAAGAAAGCAGAAGAATGACACCTTTTCCAGGTTTCTATCTCATTTTGGAAAGGTTCTACATCAATTTAAAAATTTTCGGGAACCTAATTTCGTAAAATGTAACATGTCTATATTTCACAAATGGGTGGAAATATTTTACTCAAAATTTGTACTTTACTTCATTCATACTACATTTGTCAAATTTCATCTGATTCTAAAATGCCGAGGTAAAATTTTAATTAAAACTGTGTTGATTTAATATGGAATAACACACATACAACATATCCTAGCATTAGTAGGTTGCATTATTTCTTCATTTTAAATTATTATTTTATTGAATAATTATTTGGAGACCTGAGATCGTCTTGTTTAATGAATACTTAACACATTAAAGTTTTCTAAAATGTTCTGTCACACAATATCATTTAACATTCCATTAAAATTATATAATTATGTAGTCGTAATAGAATAAAGAATATTATACAAGATCCTCTTCACCAACAGCAATAGATTGCATTTTGTTCAGAAAGAATTATTTACGAATTTTTGTAGATAATTGATTACACAAAAACAAACAGAATAATAATTTACATTAAAGTGTACTTTGGAACATTTGAGACAAGTTGTCCAATAAATAATACAGTAACCTCATTCTCCCATCCAAAATTTTTTAAGTGTAGATAGTTCACACAGTATCACAAGGAAGAAATCCAAATAACAATATTAATAAGCCAGTCCCGATAGCCAAGATCACTATGCCAGTAGTGCTGTGGTGAACTCAAGATGGAAGGTTTGCGGGTTTTAATCCCACCTTGGACGTGTTTGTGTGTCATCTATTCACTCTTCATGATTAACATCATTCTATCTCCTCCCCCCCCCCAGGACTAACAATCCGGGGGGATAAAAATCAATTTGCTTAATGCTGATTGCCCAATGAATCATATGCACTTGCCTCCATAAAATGATACTGTGCCCCAGAAAGTGCAGGTGCATATCTCCATGGTCCAGGGTGGGCAATTCACAAACAAAAACTTAAATAAATAAAAACAATACTAATACACTATTTACTGCTCTAGGAAAGAACCCAGTGGCAAGCCTTCTTTCTTATGTACATAAAATATTACTGTACACCATGTACTTTTATACATTTATAATTCAATAAATTTAGACTACTAAAATAAATTCTAAACATGAGTTGATTGCTAATTTACTGGTTTTATTTACTTTTGAATTCTCACTCCCTGAGGTACATACAATTGTAACTTCACTACCTGTGCATATTTTCTAGTTAAGCAAGTAATATAGCCATTCTAATTAATGTGCTCCACATTCTCTAGGCAATAAGCTGATTCCTTCACGCAAGGCATGATTAGGAAAATAAATCACAGAAACTGTTGCAAATGGTTTTTATTTCATGTGAGCAAACATTTTATCAATTTTGGTAAAAAATACTTCTTTCTACCTGTATTCGTAATTCAACTGGTATATGCGTTAGGGTAGAGATCCCAGAATTTAAGAAAAGTGCACAGAATCACTTCTCTCCATAACAAATAAATAATAAAGAGGTAAAGACTCAAAGTGTCGCAGGCATTTTCTTTTTTTGGCTGGTCAACAGAAAAGCTTTTGCCACCTTTCTTTACTGTCATTAGCACCTTCAAACAAAATGTAAAACTCCTTGTTCACCTCATCATGAAAAACCTCTGAGGAAGTGAAATCACCTCATCCTTACCATTAGCACATAATTTTAATTATTGATTAGGATTATTTCAGCAAGATCGTTCTTGCACACATACTCTTTCTGGAACCACCAGAATTTAGCTACTATGTTTCTAGTGGAAGTTTTTCTGATAAAGAAAATCCATTTTTATTAGACTTTCATGATAAAAAAAACATTTCAACTGTTCATGCCATTCAACAAAATCTTTCAGACACTGGTCCATTTAAAACCAAAGCATTAACCCCTTTGTTCTTAAAAAAAATTTAATTTGCAAAATTATCACATTACCCATATGAGAAATAACTCAACTAAAATAACTTGCTAATTTCAACCATTCAAAAATGTCACTTGGACAATTTTATTCCCACAAACAAGGAGAAAAAAATGAAATTTAAAAATTAAAGATGGAAATTAATACCAGAAAAAGAATAATTAAAAGTCAATTCCTGAAATACTAAACTCTCCCTAACACTGATAAGATAAAACTTGCACCTAGCATTCTCTAGTAATAAATTTGAACAGAAGAAAAATGGTCACTAAATTATGTACAGTGAAGAAAAAACTAACCGACCTTCAACAAAATAGCTATACATACAAAATTAAATATTGCAAAATGGTTCAGGTAGAAGGGATAGTGAAAGGCCTACAGACCAGAACAAGAGAAATTGTTTATTACACAATAGAACATCCATACACTTTAAAAAAAAACAAATGCATTAACAAGTTTGCAATATATTCAATTCCTCACTACAAAAGTTACATCACAACAAACATCCACCACGTAGACGCAAAACAAGATGAAGAGTTGATTCTTTCTGAATGTTATAGTCTGACAAGGTACGTCCATCTTCCAATTGTTTACCAGCAAAAATCAAACGCTGTTGATCTGGAGGAATGCCTTCTTTGTCCTGAATTTTAGCTTTAACATTTTCAATGGTGTCTGAAGCTTCAACCTCCAAGGTAATTGTCTTCCCAGTTAGGGTCTTCACAAATATCTGCATGCCTCCACGAAGTCTAAGTACCAAATGAAGGGTAGATTCTTTCTGGATATTATAATCTGACAAGGTGCGACCATCTTCTAGCTGCTTGCCAGCAAATATCAGACGCTGCTGATCAGGGGGGATACCTTCCTTGTCCTGGATTTTGGCTTTGACATTTTCAATTGTATCAGAAGCTTCAACCTCTAAGGTAATGGTTTTTCCAGTCAATGTTTTTACAAAGATTTGCATACCACCTCGCAGCCTTAGCACCAAATGAAGTGTAGATTCCTTCTGAATGTTGTAGTCTGACAAAGTGCGACCATCTTCCAATTGTTTGCCAGCAAAGATGAGACGCTGTTGATCTGGAGGAATACCTTCTTTGTCTTGGATCTTAGCTTTCACATTTTCAATGGTGTCTGATGCTTCAACTTCAAGAGTTATGGTCTTCCCAGTAAGAGTTTTCACAAATATCTGCATACCACCACGCAGCCGCAGTACTAAATGAAGAGTTGATTCCTTCTGGATGTTGTAGTCTGACAATGTTCGACCATCTTCCAACTGTTTGCCAGCAAAGATGAGTCTCTGTTGATCGGGAGGGATGCCTTCTTTGTCCTGAATCTTAGCTTTCACATTTTCAATAGTGTCCGAAGCTTCAACCTCAAGAGTAATTGTTTTGCCAGTTAATGTTTTCACAAAAATTTGCATACCACCTCGAAGTCTGAGTACCAGATGAAGTGTAGATTCTTTTTGGATATTGTAGTCCGACAGAGTGCGCCCATCCTCCAACTGCTTTCCAGCAAAAATGAGACGTTGCTGGTCAGGAGGAATTCCTTCTTTGTCCTGGATTTTAGCCTTCACATTTTCAATGGTATCCGATGCCTCAACTTCAAGGGTAATGGTCTTGCCTGTGAGAGTCTTGACAAAAATTTGCATACCACCACGCAATCTCAAAACAAGATGCAAAGTAGATTCTTTCTGGATATTGTAATCTGACAACGTGCGACCGTCCTCCAGCTGCTTTCCAGCAAAGATTAGACGCTGTTGGTCTGGGGGAATACCTTCTTTGTCTTGAATTTTAGCTTTCACATTCTCAATTGTATCCGATGCTTCAACCTCCAGAGTAATGGTCTTACCAGTCAAAGTTTTGACAAAAATCTGCATACCACCACGAAGTCTTAACACCAAATGAAGAGTAGACTCTTTCTGAATATTGTAGTCTGACAATGTACGACCATCTTCAAGTTGCTTGCCAGCAAAGATAAGTCGCTGTTGATCTGGGGGAATGCCTTCTTTGTCTTGGATCTTAGCCTTCACATTTTCAATGGTGTCCGACGCTTCCACTTCCAGGGTGATTGTTTTTCCAGTTAAAGTTTTCACAAAGATTTGCATACCTCCACGAAGGCGGAGTACTAAATGAAGAGTAGATTCCTTTTGGATATTGTAGTCAGACAAGGTGCGACCATCTTCCAACTGTTTACCGGCAAAAATCAAACGTTGTTGATCAGGCGGAATTCCTTCTTTATCCTGAATTTTGGCCTTTACATTTTCAATGGTGTCTGAAGCTTCAACTTCCAAGGTAATAGTTTTTCCAGTTAAAGTCTTTACAAAGATCTGCATACCACCACGAAGTCGCAGTACCAAATGGAGGGTTGATTCTTTTTGGATATTGTAGTCTGACAGAGTACGACCATCTTCCAATTGTTTGCCAGCAAAGATGAGACGCTGTTGGTCAGGGGGAATGCCTTCTTTATCCTGAATCTTGGCTTTCACATTCTCGATGGTGTCAGATGCCTCCACTTCCAGGGTGATAGTCTTCCCAGTCAGCGTCTTCACAAAGATCTGCATGCCACCACGCAGTCGCAGAACCAAATGAAGAGTTGATTCTTTTTGGATATTGTAGTCAGACAAGGTGCGACCATCTTCCAACTGCTTACCAGCAAAAATCAAACGCTGCTGATCAGGAGGAATGCCTTCTTTGTCCTGAATTTTAGCCTTCACATTCTCAATGGTGTCAGATGCCTCCACTTCCAGGGTGATAGTCTTCCCAGTCAGCGTCTTCACAAAGATCTGCATGCCACCACGCAGTCGCAGAACCAAATGAAGGGTTGATTCTTTTTGGATATTGTAGTCAGACAAGGTGCGACCATCTTCCAACTGCTTACCGGCAAAAATCAAACGTTGTTGATCAGGAGGAATTCCTTCTTTATCCTGAATTTTGGCCTTTACATTTTCAATGGTGTCTGAAGCTTCAACTTCCAAGGTAATCGTTTTTCCAGTTAAAGTCTTCACAAAGATCTGCATACCACCACGAAGTCGCAGAACCAAATGAAGAGTTGATTCTTTTTGGATATTGTAGTCAGACAAGGTGCGACCATCTTCCAACTGCTTACCGGCAAAAATCAAACGCTGCTGATCAGGAGGAATGCCTTCTTTGTCCTGAATTTTAGCCTTTACATTTTCAATGGTATCTGAAGCTTCAACTTCCAAAGTTATGGTTTTTCCAGTCAAAGTCTTCACAAAGATCTGCATGCCACCACGCAGTCGCAGTACCAAATGAAGGGTTGATTCTTTTTGGATATTGTAGTCTGACAGAGTACGACCATCTTCCAATTGCTTACCAGCAAAAATCAAACGCTGTTGATCAGGTGGGATGCCTTCTTTGTCCTGGATCTTGGCCTTCACATTCTCGATGGTATCAGATGCTTCAACCTCGAGAGTGATTGTCTTTCCAGTCAACGTTTTCACAAAGATCTGCATGCCACCACGGAGTCGCAGAACCAAATGAAGGGTAGATTCTTTCTGAATGTTGTAGTCTGACAGAGTGCGACCATCTTCCAACTGCTTACCAGCAAAAATCAAACGCTGTTGATCAGGTGGTATGCCCTCTTTGTCCTGAATTTTCGCCTTCACATTTTCAATTGTGTCTGAAGCTTCAACTTCCAAGGTTATGGTTTTACCTGTCAAAGTCTTCACAAAGATCTGCATGCCACCACGAAGTCTCAGTACCAAATGAAGGGTAGATTCCTTTTGGATATTGTAATCTGACAGAGTGCGACCATCTTCCAATTGTTTGCCAGCAAAGATGAGACGTTGTTGGTCAGGGGGAATGCCTTCTTTGTCCTGGATCTTAGCCTTCACATTCTCGATTGTGTCAGATGCCTCAACTTCCAGGGTGATTGTCTTCCCAGTCAACGTCTTCACGAAGATCTGCATGCCACCACGGAGTCGCAGAACCAAATGAAGGGTAGATTCTTTTTGGATATTGTAGTCTGACAGAGTACGGCCATCTTCCAATTGTTTGCCAGCAAAGATTAGACGCTGTTGATCTGGGGGAATGCCTTCTTTGTCTTGGATCTTGGCCTTCACATTCTCGATGGTGTCAGATGCCTCAACTTCCAGGGTGATGGTTTTCCCAGTCAGAGTCTTAACGAAGATCTGCATACCTCCTCGAAGTCTCAAAACAAGATGAAGTGTGGATTCTGCAAAATAAATACATTTGATTTATTTAATTTTGAGTCCACAAGCAGCAGGAAATTACCAATCTCAGAAACATTAAAATAAAAATGTTATATATATAATATTTATATTATATATTTTAATCTGGAAGTCACTGTTTAAAATACTGCATTAAATGCTACACCATTGTGCTAAACAGTGGAAGTAAACAAAATATTATTTTACTGCAGAAATATAATTCTTTAATGGCAACATCATTAATAGAATTGAAATCAAACTTCTTGGTTTTGTAAAATATTAGAACTTTTTCATCCTTATTTTCAGATTGTCACAAAATTTCGCTTAAAATGCCAGTGCCCAAGCAATTCACAAAGTTTAATTACTCTAATGCTGGAAAAAAAGTAACTTCAAAAATATAAAGCTCTGAATTAAATATAACAGTCAATGTTCATATCTTTTAGGGTGCCAGTAGTTTCCCTTCTGCTATGTGGTGTAGTCGGTAGTCTTTTATATTTGAACTTAAACAGAGGGTCAGTTGTCATAAGTCAGCTGTAATGGGGTCATCTAATTACATTTAGTATAGTTACTAAAAGCTAGTAGTTTTCTGAATTATTCAGTTTAAAAAGTTTAATAGCTTGAATACAGGTTTTAGAATAATATTGTGGCCATAAACAACTTATAAGCCCAGAAGTGGAGAAACTTGTGTAATACACCTACAATGAAGGTAAAACTTAAATAGTTTGACAATCAAATACCATCCTATGGAGAGAGAGAGAGAGAGAGAGAGAGAGAGAGAGAGAGAGAGAGAAACTTGCCAACCAAAACGTGTCCACAAAAGATGTCAGAAGGATGTTTAGAACAGGATTACAATAGAAAAATCATTTCACAAATACAAACAGCATCAATTTAAACTCAAAATTTTGAAGGATGTTAATATGATAGTGAGAGTATTATAAGGGATGCTACTGAGAAGAAAAGGGAGTTTTAGCAGAATGGAAAAATATAACTACATTGCAGCAAAGCAACAACCAACCACAAGTTATTTTTTAAACACATCCCAAACATAAAAATGGAAGTTCATTATCAATTTAATACATTATGTTTGTATGAATCACAAGAAGGCAATCTGATAATCCCAGACATCCTCCCCGTGCAAGTCATGTTGAGCAGTCAGTTTGGACCGACAGCAGCCAACCAGTATTATAAGTCATTTCGAATAAAGGAATAACATCTGTTGACACTATCAGCTATGACACTGACAACCAATCTGGAGCTTATACTGAGATTTATTCAACTCTTCCCCAATGTATCATCCAATGAGGAGCTTGAATGTCACCACAGTGATGTCACTGCCAATACCTACCAAGGGCAGAGTTAAATCACAATATAAACATCACTATGAGGACATTCCGAAGTGTTTGAGTAAATCAGAATCTCAGCTTATCAACCATTGATAGTCTTTAATGTTTTAATCAAAGTATAGTAGTAAACACCATCTAGACTCCTTAATATGAGTGTCAATTCTGACATGGCAGCCAACCAATTTTGAAAGGAGCTATGCTTGATATAGTCATTTGCTGTATTACCAGTCAACATTAATCATCTCCAAATCATACAAATTTTTTTAGCTCAGCTTATTTTTTAGGCTAATTTGGTAAACTCTCAAAAAAGCATGATCTTTATCCTTTTCAGTGGCCTGAAAAACTATTTGAATTTACACCATAATTAAATGGAAATAAGAAAAAAGCACTGAAGAGGACAGCCAGCTTGAAATAACTTCGCTACACATTAACCACAGAGCTCAATAGTTTGGCTTCAGTAGTCAATGTTTTGACACTTAACTGCCCTCCCACATCCATAAAAAATTATCAATTTCATATCAACTGACCCTTTTGGATATTGTAATCTGATAACGTGCGACCATCTTCCAACTGCTTTCCAGCGAAGATCAGTCTCTGTTGATCAGGAGGAATTCCTTCCTTATCTTGAATTTTTGCCTTCACATTTTCAATAGTATCTGAAGCTTCCACCTCTAGAGTGATGGTTTTCCCCGTCAAAGTTTTCACGAAAATCTGCATAGTTCTGAAAGAAAGGAAAATTAGATCTATTAACTTTAAGCACACTAAAATGTCGGTAAGTTTCCCGTTCAAAACAAAAACATTGTTACTACACTGCAAATATGACCAATTTACGTTCTCGCAAAAATTACTTTGACAGTTAAAAGTAGTCTTCTGTTCAACACCAAAAATTTGAACAGCAATAGACAACCTTTACGACCTACATTGGTAGATTAGTTCCATCTCAGGTTTTCACATTTACTGAACGGAAATTCCAAACTTCAGTTAGTTTTAGAAATCTTCAAGATGGCGATTCGTCCTACTTCTTGAACAGGTAAAATGGCGTCAAATTGCCCCCAGATGAACAAAAAGTATCAAATTGAACGTTTACATGCATATTACATATAAATAGCTATTAAAGTTCAGTTTTGACGGGCCCATGAAATTAGAAAGACTACAGCTTACTAAGACTACAGCCGTGAACAAATTTATAACATATATAACGTACGCACACGAAACCTAGTAACTCGTGCAACACAAAATTGCTATAATAATTGTGCTTTAGTAAATCAAGCAAATAACACAAAGCCGTCGCTTACCTTCTTTCTCAGCAGAAAAAGACAAGAATAAAATTTTCCAAGCAACGAACACACCACGAAATGCACTGCTCCAAGCAAAAGCACCGAATGCTACGATAAGCTGTCTGCTATTCGTTTCTATAGATCAGTCCAGATGATTGTGATTGGCTACTCACGAAACACGTCACTTGACTATTATTGGTTGACTTGTATAACCGAGCGTCACACACAGAGTAGCCAACAGAACGTAACAAACTGAAGAACTAAATCCATGATGAAACAACAAAGAATTCCGTCCGAACAAAATCTTTTACGTTGGCAACCATATCTTGCATGACATGGCAAGGCAGAACGGGAACTGCGCAGTTCTCTCTGATTGGCTGAATCAACGAACTTTCTGGAAGCTCAGGCTTTTTCTTGCCAACATCGAGTAATAATAAGATTTTACATTTCCGCTTTCTCGCAACAAAGAACAAAGGATGAATTTATTTTTATCAGTAGTCGCTTTTGTGATGTCTTTTTTAAATCGTGTAGGCTACTAACCTATCCGTGGTTCTTAATAAATCAATATTGCTGTAATAAAATTAGAATTGCATGAAACGTGCACATATTCAATATAATGCTGCTGAACGTAAAAGCGATTAGCATTCCGATGATATTCTGCGGAGACGATATTAATAAATCCCGAGGAAAATAATCAACGTAAAAGTGATATTACGTTAATTCTTAAAAAGTCGTAATGAACAAATAATAAATGCATTCCGAGAAACATCGTTACCTGTTGGACTGGTCGACCACCTTTCCTCTGCTTTTAATTGAAAGTAGAAATTTGGAAATTTAACGGTCTCAACACAATCGTTGTTTCTGGAGCGAAACGCTCCCGATTCTTAGTTCTATTATTTGCGAACAACCGACTAACAAAGATATTGTTTTCTGAGCTGTTTGAGTAATACCCAAAGAACGAAAAATATTTCATTATAAATATGTAATTATCATTTTAAACTTATTTCAAAAGAAAAATAGCATACCTTCATATAAACAAATTGTCAATGTGCCTTAATTTTACATTGCTGTTGTCTTATTAATATCAACAATCAGTATTTCGTGTTTGGTTAAATGCTTGTTATTCCAGTAGGCAATGCAAACACAAAAAACAAAGAAATTGTGTCTAGGCAAATGGTTTTGTGTTTAAGTAACTAAACATTGTATCTGTATTTTGTCGTGAATGTCATTTCACTGAGTAAAGTATGAAATAGATCATGACAGCATAAATGGGTGAAGGAGAAATGGATGGTGGTATGAATTATTCATTTGGAGGTAGTAAATTTTTACCGATTTGATACATTTCTCAAAGAGCGTTTCGATTACTAACGTACTAGACACCTAGCGTATTGCAATATGGGAAAACATTGTGCAAGTGGTGTACGCGTCTTATTTTTTTACGATGTATCAGTGTACTCTCCTCTTTAATAAAGAACAATGGTTTCTTATCGCTGCAAGACTCATTCGGACGAATGGAATCTTCTGAGAAATTACTAATTCGATGTCTTAAATATTGTATTTGGTAGTTATTTAACAGCGTCATTTGTAATGATCTTACAAAAAATAGTTCAATTCTGCCCACTGGTAAACAAAAAAAGCAACAGTCTACAAGTAGATATTCGTATGATCTTTCTTTGATTACGAGAATTCTATTGATTTGGGAATAGTGATAAATAACACTTCAATCAGAAAATTGTCTGCACTAACTAGTCATATTATTAAATTAGAATATAAATTAATAAAATAGTGATAAATGTATTAACAACGTGCTGTGTGTACGATATCGTCGTTCAGTGTCCAGTAACGTAATTAGTAGGTGATCAATAAATAAGTCATTTTAGTTTCTAAGCATATAATAAGAAAATAAGAAAAGCGCACAATGTGCAATGATAGTATTTCGTCTCTCACAATCGATAATTTTAGTTGACAGCCACTCACTGATCAAAGTTTACGTGAGTAATAGTAATCGTTTATTTCAAAATATTGCACAAGTTCCTGAAATAGCGTGCAAAATATATTGTATGTATGATATTAACCACGAAGTCTACAGTCCTCTAAGACTTCGTGATATTACACGCCAACATCATATTTCAGAATAGATAGTAGTTTTGGACTCAGAAAACCAAAAGGTTTTTAACATTAAATCAGTTTGTTGTTTTTGAAACACTGAAACTAGCATTTTGTTTATTCTCGAGTATTTCCAGAATGAATCTGAGTATAACTTACGTAAGCTTAACGCTTGTTAAGATTTCTTTGGCTACAGAGTTGACTATCATGTACCGTTGCTCTGGTTAAAGTGGTTATGGTTCAGAGAATCTTACGAGAGTATGTAATATTTTCTTGCAAGTTTCTAACCTGACTGGCCCCGACCAAGAGATATAAAAGATTCTAGTATTTACTCAGCTATACCCATACTCTCATATTCGGCGACAGAGGCTACCATTTATAATACTAGTGGCTCATCTACGTCCCGATTGATTTCCAGGACCGTTAAGCCGCTGAGCCAGGTGTGGTGGCCGGTGGGTTCAATGTCTTCCTTCAGTTTCTGACGGAGTTATTCCCATTTCTACCACCACGTAAAATACATTTGTTTTGAGGAGGGTTTGAGCTTCTTTCGCACAAAAAGCCAGCCTTTCAATTTTCTCTGTCCTATGATTGCGCACTCATTAATATTACATACTACAAGAAAAACACATTGCATTTATAAAACCGTTTTGGGCGATTCTTTCTTCCTTTATTTTTATTAACTGACTTCGAAAGAAAGTTTATACGATTTGTAGGGTTTATGTTCTTTAAACCATAACTTTCACAAATGTGTGCAACGTACAAAAATTACGAAGTGCCTTTTTGTTTCCTTTCGATAAGCATCTCTTCATACTTCACAGACCCGTTTAAGTTGTGAAATCAGCCTGAAGTTTCTTCTGATCATAGATCCAAAGGTCATTTGATTAAGAAGATGAACAGATAATATTAAAATTATTTCACTAATGCAATTGGTTGCAATTTTATGATAGATACTGGTTCATTTAGAATCACTTTCGTCCAAAGTTTCATTTGTTTGAAATTTTTCAAAGATCGCCTTGTTTCAAATAATAGATGTTAGGGGTCATTCATAAATTACGTACCGCAAATTTCGAGTATTTTCAATACACCCCTCCTCCTTGTAACACACTTCCCCATATCTATGTAACGCTGCCTCAGACCCCCTCACTCCCCCTTTAGCGTTAAGTAATTTATGGATGACCCCAGCTATGTTTCCTTCCACCAATGATCACGTAGATGAATGAGAAAAATCTATGGACACTGTCTTGTATTTAGAGATACTAATGCTCGATGATTCTTGACCCGTAGTAATAATGATTGTGAGGTTCATGAACCTCACAATCAAGATACTAATGTTGTTTTGCCTGACTATATTAGAATATGTTTCAAGCAATGTGCCTTTTTAGCATAATGATATAATATTGAAATAATAATTCTGTTATTATTTACCTTATAACTACACTTTTTGATTGATAACTAATTGTTATTTGTTTCTCTTTTTTTTTTAAATTTCCAAACAAACATTTCAAAAATCATGTTGGGTTGGTGAAAAATAAATTTTTATTAATTATTTTTTTAAAGGAAATGAATAAATGCATTTAAAGTGGGACGAAAGAAGAGTACTAAAGAATATCAAAAAGTTATGTACAAGATTTACAAGGCTCAAGTATAATTCCTTATTTAGATATAAATCTGGAAATGTGTCGCTGATGTAAATCTATAAAAACATAAAAAATATAAAGTGAAACATGACAATAATCTTTTAATTATCAATGTCCCAACATTATGTAATGTGTAGCAGGAGTTTTCACATTTCATAAGTGAAGACTCAATTTTCATGTATTACTGACAGTAATAATGCACCTTCATCAACAAGAGCAGATGCAAGCCAATAACAAACGTAGTAAATTTTATTTAGAAGAATAGATTAGAACTAGAGTCCCTAGATACAGGGACTCTAATCCCAACCATTACAAATTCTAACAAAACAAAAGCAAGGAGTGAGATATTCTTTCACTAACAACATGCTCAGTTGCAGATGAATGAAATTTGACGCTCTATGATAACACAGCAGAAACAAAATGTTTTAATTTTAATTAAAGTAATTGTGAAGAATAACTAGGGAAATGAGACTTTCTGTGAGAGAGTTGTGTAGTATCCCTATAAGCAAGGGTAGATTCAGCCAATCATTGGGGTGGGGATCATAGATTTTTGATCAATAATAATCATATTTTTTATCATATTGTATATTTTTGTGGTGTATGTAGGATACTATATTACATTATTTTAAAATAATTACATAATTGTAACATAAATAAACATTTAAATACATTTTGGCTAATAAAAAACGGTAACAAACGTTTTTCTCTAGGCCTTTGGGTGGAGGGAGGGAGGCATGGCCTCCATATCCACCCTCTCCCCTGGATCCACCACTGCCTGTAGGCAGTTAGGGTTATAATTTATTTTTAAATTTTGAAACAGTCAATTGTCCAGTACTGGTACATGAAATGTTTCACAAAAATGGTCTGAAAAGTGATAACAAATGAGGTAAAACAAAAGTGAATGGTAGGTCAATAAAACTACAATTACTGAGTTTTAAAATTCTCGTAAATCCATGTTCTTATTGGGTCTTAAAATTATGTAAGTGAGCAGGTCAGGTCAATCACTCAAAAACCTGAAATATATTGTAATTACCTTTACTTAAAAATACATTTAATAATACATTTTGTATGAATATTTTTGTGTAAAATTATAGAGGGTACCTGCATTTGATGTGGATTCTCCTTCCTAAATTGATCAACTTTTTTCTGAAGAAAAAGAAGAAGAAAAAAAAAGTATTTAAAAAGATGTAATCTATTGAAGGAAACACTGCAAATAGGCAGTTTTCTCCAAAAGGGGTCATTCAAAACTTGTGGGGGGAACTATATTAAAGCGTGGATAGTGAATTGAAAACCAACTTCACTTGCCCAGTTTGAAAGAATCCTAATAATGCTCTTGAGATTATTTGGATTCCTTCATTTGAACACCAGAGTATGGAAATCATAAATAGGGCTAGTAAGTGTGTCCCAGCCAAGAGAAATTAATACTTCTCAAGCAAGGGACATCCAATTCTAGTGAGGAGGTGGGGATCCTCAACATCCTTGCCCCCCAGGCAATTTGCAACCTGGGAGTACAAGAATGTTTATTTGAAAAGTTTGATACAGACATCTTAAAATTAAATATTAATGAAAAACTGAATGTCTTTAATTGAAAAGGGATTTTTTTTGTTAATATTTAATGTAGGCATTCATAAGAAGGAAAAAGAAAAGACACCTTAAAATTCTCCACACCTGCATAGTATTAGCCTTAATTTAAAAACATTTTAATGATTTTCAACTGTTCTGAAGTTATTTTTATTTCTTTTAGAATGTGACCTCAATAACTTATGAAAGAAAATGGTACTGACAACCAGTTCAACTTTGATGGTTTTTGAAAATTATATTATTTCCCAATTCTACTAATAAGTACCAATGTTGTCATTGCACAAGTAACATATTGAAGGAGAGGTTTTTGCACCTTTTCACTCTGATCAGTTGTTTGCTGGTTCTTATCAGTGTTTTTACTTTTGACTGGTAGAACAATAGTTTTTGGTAGCATACTAAAGTGTCTTACCTCCCCTTTCAGTCAAATATAAAAAAACTACATTTTTTCTGTTTTATTAACTGCAGCATGTATAATTCCTTTTCAGAATTACTTTTAAATTGCATTTAGATTTAATAATAATAACTTGAGACTGTAGCTCCAGGAAACTTCGTGAAAATGGCAACTTAGAATTTCTTGGTCAAATTTTTGAAAATATTAGTAGTTACATGAAATGTTAAGTTACACTGTGGCAAAGTTAATTTTTTTCTTTCTAAACGAATCCATTCGACAATATTAGATCTTGAAATCGCTTTGGGCCTGATTTCCAAATATATTAGCATTTTTCACATAATTTTGAGTTACATTGTTTGAGTTTCACAAGGGATGGATAAAGTAGGTGGCTTACTACAACAGAAGTTGCAGTAAGCCACCTACTTTATAAAATTACTTTTTTATTTTATATAGCTATAAAATTACTCAATGGTTACCAATTTGTGCTATTATAGTTTTCTGGTGTTTTTTTATTAATATATATTTTTTTTAGTAATTTCCACTGGTTTTAAAGTGGCAAAGTGGCCCAATTTCCAAGAAAAGTTTGCAGTTGCCAAGGCTGTTTTTATTTTTTAATCTATAAATGTTTACTTAAGTTGTCATGCTCTCACACTCTGAAATTAGAGATCAAGAATAATGGTTTATGATAGTTTTAAAGCATTTTTGTACACTTATCAAAGCAGTTGAAAGAAATTAAAAATGGTCAAAGTTACCCTAATTGCACGTTTTCTCAGAAACAAACATTTAGTATAAACTTTTTTTTATATATTTTAAAATTATTCATTGAATTTTATTAATTCAATTCTTGTTCTGTTCTAAAACCTATTTCTCAAGGAAAATAAACTTTTTTTTCATTTAGTATCATCAGTAATTCATATTTATTAAAACTTAATCTATATGAAATTCATGTGAACAACAGTCATCATTGACTGATAAAAATGCTCAAAAGCTTGTCCTGCTTTAAATTCACAATACCAATCATGATATTGTGAGAATAAAACAATTAATAACTTAGTTTAGTTTTTGTTACTGTATTCAACAATGCAAAAAGCAAGAGAGGGACAACTACATTTCTGGGACTCTTTGCAATTGATCTTTTTATTTACAAACAACATACTGTATTTTTCTAGTAACTGAATAAAACATAGAAGAGGGCTGAAATTTAAACTCTAATGACACAATTAGTAAATACAATTTATTGAATGTTGAACCATTTACACAGAAGCTGCATGGCTTGGAGAACCTCTTCCCCAAACGGGAGAAGGGGTGAATTTATGCCTAGGCAGAGGAGGCATGTGCCTACAGCAGCAAAATTTTAGGGGTGGCCCAAATTGTGGACTAAATTTGTGTCTAAGAACTTCTAAAATTTATGATATGAATAAATTATTCATATTGTATATTTAAGAAATTAAACAATTTAAAAATATAATTTTGATAACTTGAAGATGTCTTCAAGTTATTTCATTCATATTATCTAATGTTAAATGTAGACACAACATCGTTTCAAGAATTAAGTGGAGAACAATAAATATAAGTGGTAGAATAATAAATATGTATAACTATGAAAAAACCAAAAACATGATGAATTTGTGTTATTTCTATTCACCAAAATACACGATTTAAAATTAATTGATTTCTTGTAGAAAAAACTGAACATGGACTATATTTAATTTTAGTTGGAAATATATGTGTCCAATTTTTAAGCATAAATTATACTTGTTATTATGTATCACTTTTTGCCTGGGTTATTTGAAAAAAATAGGCGGAATTTTTCGTATGCCTACAGGCAAGTTGTTATTCTGTCTATGTATGTAATAATTTCCCAAATTGTCATAAAAAGGGGAACATCAGGGATTAAACATAAGGAAATAAAATGTTTTATTAGAAAAGACCCTGGGGCATCTTTCGAAATTTTCAGGGGGAGGGGCAATTCATTCAGAAGTTAATAACGTAATAATTAAATATTTATAATTTTCAAAAATACAATACTTTCAATGATAACAGGACTTCAACATTATTCATCGCAATTTACCTTTATTTATTTTAACTATTTTAAATGAAATATGAACCTTGAGTGAAGACCAGAATGCATAATATTGTTGCAAAACCCAACTTTTTACTGTATTTGGTAATGAAATGGGGATATGAAGAGGTACAGGGTAATGACAAGCAGACAAAAAAAAATCGAAGCCACCCAAATTAATAATATAATGTCAATACGGAAATATCAAGCAGAGACCAGATAAGAAGTAAAGGGATGAAAAGAAAATCCTAGCAAAAATATTATTTTAGAAATTGAAAAATATCAAAAGAAATGGAAAGGAACAAAGAAAAAAATGTTTCCCAAGAAAGGTACTCAATTACAAGTCAAGAGGGATAAGAGACCCAGGCAGACCTAAAAAGTGCTGGGACAACAAGGAACACACTGTAAGTGACTAGAGGAATGCTGGAAAAATGAAAGGTTCAGGCCAACAGGCCAAACCTTAAATGTACAGATGAATTACATACAAATTTGGAGTAGATAGGTAGATCATTTATTGCACAAAAACATATGCGTTTAGAACAATGTCTGGAGTAGAATAAAATTACGAAATGCTAACCCAAACTCTTCTACAGGGCAAAATGGATCAGAAAGCACTACTGATCTAACAACTCTTTCAAAGCCACTTGAGGCAAATCTGTTTCATGTTTTGGAAGTGTGTTAAATAAGTTGGATTATGAACAAAGCTATTCTTTGCTTTCTGTATATTGTTAGGCACAAGTTTAAGTTTCTAATGTACTTGGAACACACTTCAAAGGCATGTTGCGAAGCAAAATCTGAATCATCCAACAGTTTTTCAGTTGTGAAAAAATCATTGAAGTACATCATCCAAGTTCCTTTTTTGTATTCCAATTTTAAAAGAACTGTAACCTAAATACATTGTAGTTTTTAATTTTTCCTCCTGATAATTAGCAGCTTAGAATATCATTAAATTCCACTGGGGGATCAAGATGCGACAGAAAGAGAAACAATACTCTGTCCACTGTGTTAAATTTACCCTTCTGAGACTTCCTGTAATGAAGACACTCTTTCAGCAGACAGTGAAGGTAGAAGGGATGATTCAGAAAACTTTGAAAATGTAATATGACTTAAATTTTATGTTCCATATATTGAAATATTCACAGGATTTCATGTTGAGCAAGAACTATTGGTGAATATTCACTTTTATGGTTTAGGAGTTTGAAGTATTCTCATACTGGTAAGAAAGTTTTTTAAATAATCACATTTTCAGCAGTGCAAAATTCTCAAAAATTTCATTCAAAATTATGAGATTGACTTCTCTCATTATTACATTACTTTCTCTAAATTGTAAATGTGAGAATGTAAATATTAAACCATGAAATCCATTAATGAAACTATGAAACTAAGTATCACTGCTTTGAAATGGTTAATTAAACAAAGGGTTCTTTGAAAAATATGAACCGAGAACATAACAATGGAATTGGGTACAATATTACATGAAGTAAGGAATAGTAGTACAAAAATCAGGTATATGTATGGAAGAGACCAAATATTGTGCAACTTTTTAATGTATTGTGACTAAAATGGGTGAACGCTTATTTTAATCAAGGGATTGTAACCCCTACTAGGAATTTACTGGGAAGAAATTGAAAGGTGAATGAAAATGATTAATGAGGCTCTCAGTAAAATGGTTGGATAGTATGAAACAAGATTGCACACCTTGAAAATAATTAAACAAAGAAGAAAAAAGAAACAATGTGGTTGACAAAACCATGGGAAGAAGTTGACTGCTAAACTGAAGAAGAATGGATTATTACTGTATATGGATGGAACATACTTCATCATAAAATTTGGTTTGCTCTCCATTTGGTGACTGAAGTTAGATCAACACTAAAACAAGAGTTGCTCCTTAAGCCATGGAACTGATGGTCTTGGTAGTGTACTTAACAGGTTTGAATTATTACTAGTATTCCATATGTAGCTTAGATAATGGAATATCAAAAGTAAAAGAAGAAGGGAATGTCTTAAAAAGCACATGTTACTGTTTCATTGCCCAGATGTAGGCAGCTAAATTCTACAAAACAAAATATTAGCTTTGAAACCCACAACATAACTTTCATTTTTGTTGTTATTTTGCTGATTTCATCAAATCAACAACAAACTATCTGGCTTGCATTTTAGTGCTCAGGAGAAAGAAAATAAACTATCAACTTTGGAAAATTCCATTGTGAATGAGACTTTCAAAATTGTCTAATTATACACATTGATAAACTACAAATTTTGCATTTATTCTGGGCTAGAAAGCAAAGAAGGAATGCCAAGGCAGGACAGCTAAGAGATTGTTTCTGTTTGTTCCTCATGTGCAGATACATAAGGTGTGATGAAGGCAGAGCCTCTCTCTTGCAACCCTTGTGCTGCAACGTCAAGGAAAGGACATAAGGACAGGCGTCCCAAAATTTACTTTGAAAGGATTGTCCCAAGGTGATAAGTATCAGTTAAATACAGAGAATGCCAGTATAAAATAATAAAAGATTATCTAAGTTTTATTTAGTAAAAGCAGTGAAGCACCATGATGTCCATTATAACTTATAATGTCCTATTGCATTTAAATGTTAATCTGTATTTAGAACCAAAGGTACCCACTAATGATCAGTTGCTGCCATTTATGTGGCTCTCCTAAATGATGTAGATACTTTCACACCGATAGTTAAAATAGATGGAAACCCAGCTTAACCCAGGTTAAAGCCAATTTCCCATTTCTTGGCTAGTGATCTTTAGACTTCCATATACTGTATATGAATAATTCACTAGCAGTTCAAATGATACTAGAATACGGAAGAATGCAGTGAACTAGATGCTAGTTCACTGCTAGTGCAGGATGCTAGAAGGTATTGGTCCATTGAAGTATTTGCAATGTTTTGCAAGAACTCCTCTTGTGCCAATTCATTGAGCTGGTTGTATTCACTACTTCAGTAAGTCTCTATAACCTGGTTGTGTTACATTAACTCAAGAGTTTGAAGTTTGATTTTTCCTATGTTGCTTAAAATGTAGTGATAACTATTGCAATTGGACTAAATGACAGTGACTG
This sequence comes from Acheta domesticus, assembly GCA_031308135.1. Taxonomy (NCBI): domain Eukaryota; kingdom Metazoa; phylum Arthropoda; class Insecta; order Orthoptera; family Gryllidae; genus Acheta; species Acheta domesticus. The sequence continues at coordinate 62,620,702 of JAHLJT010009436.1, forward strand.
ATGTTGATTGATTAATTGATTTATTAGTGATTCTGAGCACATCAAATTCTAAGGTCATTAGTCTTGTAAGTGTAGTGCATGTTTTTATCTCTTGAGGTGGTTCCACCACCTAGCTAGTGAGATCCTGCGCTGACCTACTTTGGGGATTTTCCCAACCAGTTATCTCCCACTAGTGTTTGCATTGCCCTAGCCAGGACAAGCTCTAAGCTCCCAACTGGTCTCCCAATATGTGTGTTAGGGTTGTGCATGTGAGTGTAAGTGTGTGTAAGGGGGGAGAAAATGGCAAGGAAGAAGAAGAAAAGATCACATGCAGTCCATGTCCCGTTTGTTAGGGTACAATGTAACATGTATATGAAAGGGTTTAGTAAAAATTCTAAAATTTTCACACATTGGCAATTTATACCAATAATTCAACACACAATCAAGGTTTCATTAAAATGTAACATGCAACAGGAAATGCATATTTACTAATGTTTTATTTTTTATTTGCTTTTTTCTTGAATACAAGTAATTATATTTTATTGACTTTCAAATCTTTAAGAAAATAACAAAAATAAAGCATTTTTTCTTGTTCCTTTGATACCAAAAAAATGCCAACACTGCAATAGATTACATTTTCAAAGCCATGTTACACATGTAATGTGAAGGTAACATTTTTTATCAACCTAACAAAGCAATAAGCAGTCTTTTGTAGTCACCAGCACAGTCCTCCTGCAATTAAAATAATTAACACAAAAATTAGATAAATGTTTTTTTGTTTTCTTTTAATCCTAACCTCATAAAAATCATCAAAATCTCATCACTGCTTACCTCAATCCTAGTGGCTAATGGTTTTTCATACATTTTCTCATATTCTTCTTTAATGTCACCCAAATCAATCTCAGATCGAGCTACAATAATTCTAATTAAGGTCCTGTCCTTTGTACCCATACCAGCCATTGCATCATGCAAACGTTCAGCAAAATACTGTGTCTTATTTTTAACGGATTTAACTGAAAATATAGAAATAAATGACATAAGTATAAACTAATTTTTACCTCTTAATATGTAGCTATACTTCTTAATATTACTTGTAGTTCGAAAAGAGAGAGAATACATTTTTTTTTACTTACCTATGGCAAGGTAACCTCCCTCTAAACTTCCAGAAAATTCTCTCTTAATAGCATCTTCGATATCATGGCCAGCAAGTTTATTATACTCTCGGAAAATGCGTTTTAGTTGCTGGTAACTTTTTGTAACCAGAATAGCATTGAATGTTGATTCATCAGTTCCCCATTGCATTTCACCTGAAAAGAAAATCACTTATTCGATTTTGCAACTAATACATTAATTTTTTTAGGAAATAACAATTAATAAAATGAATCACACATCAATTATGTCCATTTGTTGATTTTATTAAATTCAGTTAATATTATTGTGTTCAATAAAAATACAGATGTAAACATAAGAAATAATTTTTTTTTATTATTAAAAAAAATATTGTTCTCATTTCAAATGTAAATATTCCTCAAATGTCTTTGTGTTATATAATAAAGAGATTTTACTGTAACTCTTATTCTGGCCTTATTTCGGAAACAAAACTCAGCTCATTTACCATTCAAATGAATTTTTGGAGTGTTGTTTGCAGTTTTGAGAACAATTTTATTTTAATGATGATAAAAATGAATTAATTGTAACAGCGTATTATATCATTAAGTGGTTTATAATGTTTTGTTACTATTTGTTGCCTAGTACAACTCAAGTGTCATTCTTTCATTCTAAAAGTGAAATATTTTCTCAAGGGAATACTTTGAAATTGAAATTTAGCATTTTTCTTTCTCGCTACCGCGGTATAGAGGAAGTTATGTAATGCTGTGCAAAAATAAGGCAAAAACCGTCTTCCTGCAGAAAAACTATTATTACATGCCCTAGTAATGCAAAAATGGATAAATCCAGTTGCTAAATTTAGAAAAGAAAATCCTCTAACATGTGGTGTAGCCTGAATCCATGTTTTCTGGGTCCTTGATACCGAAAAATCAATTGACGACAAAACTTCTGTCCATCCGTCTGTCTGTCTTATCTGTGGTCAACGCTAGCAGCTAAACTGTTCTGACAATTTTCTCCAAAACTGATATTTCCCAATTGATCTGGCTGATGTCGTAGCCCTTTGAATTTGAAATCGATATTTTAATTTTGGGGGGTACTTTACATGAAACGCTTGGACATTGAAAAAAAATGGCTCCATTGCTTTTTTTTAAATATTTTATTGTTGGATAGTGAAAAGATTGAGAAAGAGAATGGTACAGGTCTCATTTTTGTTAAAATCTCTGATTTTTTGAAAATTGCCAAAATTCAAAATTTTTTCGGCGCCTTCCTACAATTACAATTATGAAGATACATTTTTTCAAAATGAAATGTGTTCATCAAAGACAGATTTTCTAAAAAGATCATGTTGAATTTTTGGAATATATGAGCAATTTTGTGTAATTTGGCAACAAACCTAGTCGCTCGCTCACAAATTACTGTTCTTTGAGAACGTAAAATGAGTGGTGAAACTGTGCAGTCGGATACATAAGTTAGAATTTGTATATTATTTCATATTTCATTTTGTTATTATTGTTATTGTTGTTGTTATTATTATTATTATTATTATTATTATTATTATTATATTTATATTATTTCAATTTAAATTGTGTTCAATAATTGTATTAAATGTGAATACAAATAGATGTTTTCGCTTTGCTTAATAAGATGTGGGAATGAAGAGTAATCCATGAAAAAATTGAGTAATTTTGATGAATATAAAAATTTTGTATATATGTACATATTTGGCACGACAGCCTGTGAACGGGCTCAGATCTACCAGCGTCCCTGGCTCGTGGCCAAGGGTTAAGGGTAGTTTTACCAGATGTCCATATTTAGCAGGACATGTACATATATTTAGCAATTTTCCTGACGTCCATACTTATTTTCCAAAATGAGCAAATTGTCTTTATTTTTGTCTTACGAATAGTGATTGTCTTTTGAAGCACCATAAACTAACGTTTTTATGAAAATTACATTTGCTTACTTTTTTACTCTAATCTTTTTTACATTAAGTTAGTGTAATATGGGCCAAAGTTGCATCGTTGTTCTTTATCTTGTTAAAATTCAATTGTTTCTATTTGTCTGAGATTTGTGTGCACCCCTTATCTAGTAAGCCGATAGCATACCTTTGTATGAGTATTTTAGATTTCACAGTTAGACTGGTAGAAATAAAGTCACCATGTCCAAGCTTGGCTTGAAAACAGGTGTGTCAATTTCAGCATAGTTTATGCATTAACGAAACGATATCTGATGTTCCCTAATGGTTTCATGAAAAAAAATAGGTGTATGTTTACTGCTGAGTCGGAGGTGAAATACAAGAACTTCAAAAAGGGTCACACTGCTGAGGAAGCAGAGTGATTAGTTTGCAAATCTGAAATGTACGTATCTGTTACTGCTTTTGTCCTACATTTTAAACTCATTTGTCCTTCTTTACACCTGTTCTCATCTGGTAACCCTAGTTAAGGGAGTACGTGTGGTTAGCACGTAGACATCCCCATGATGTATTCAGGTCTTCTCAACCTGAGAAGTGAATTTTCTCATTGTCTCCAGCGACATAAACTGGGACATTGCAATGAAATCGCACACTATAGTCTTGCCTCAACAGGGAATCAAACCCGGGGCCGTGTGGTAGAAAGCGAGCCTGGTGACCGCTGACACCAATAGCTTGCTGCAACGCTAATATAAAAATATTACCTTTACTTAATTATTATATTTTTCTATCCATTTTTGTTTTCTTGCGAGCGGTATCAACTATGCTAATTGGCAACATGTGTATCCCATACAAATTAGAGATCATTTTACTTGTAACCCATTGTTGTAACACTGCACTGATAACAAAGGTGATAATGACGGCTCCCTTTTGTTCACGTTAATGTAATTAAATGCCAACGACATTTCACCTCTAAACCAATACATGTTAATGTAAACTAAAATACTTTTATATATTTGGAGAATATTACAATACTATAGTGTTTAATAGTACTATTATGTATTTTTCGCTCTATTTGCATTTGTTTGCCAATGGTATCAGTATCATATTATTTATGAACTTTTAAGTATTTTACTTTCTAGCATCATGCTTACACAGGATATTGTAAAGCTAAAAAACTTGTCGGATATGTTTTTGAGTACACTGCATACCTTATAAAATGAATTCAATGTCAGAAATATATTTTCATTTAAAGTTTTGAATAGAAAAATTTATTGCTTGAAACTATTTAATTTTTAAACCAAATGTTCTACAATTTTAAATGAGTTTTTTATAAAAAATGATGACTGAGATGTGTTAATTCGGAGAGAAACTATATTGCATAGCCATTAATAAAGGCAAGAAAGTATGTTCTGTTCAGCACCTCTAGTATTATAAAGGCCCACTGGATGTATATTCCACCGTCATGTATGGAATCTTGTTCCATGATAATACTGTCAGTAATTAAAGCATTTATTTTTCCTTAAATTTCTTATTTTTAAACAAATATTTTATTTTAATATGATTCATACAACTAATTAATTTTGAAAATAAATTAGATAGATTTCTTATAATACAACAGAAATATGTACAGATTATTCTTTATCCCAATTATTAATCTGAGTCTGATGACAAATACTTTCCATGTATTTAATGACAATGTAAAATTGAACATATCTTTTTTTCATTTTCTTTTTCATTCAGCTCACTGTCATATCATGTAGAAATGTCCTTTAGAGCAGTATTTTTTTGTCTTTATCAAACAGTAATCTTGTTCCTTGTGTATAATTAATATATAACAAACAATGAACAATATATTTTTGTAGGGTATAATTGTGTTTTAAACTGTCAATAGTAGATACTGTACCTGCTGACAGAAGTGCCTCAGCATCTGCCTTGGCGGAAGCTTGTGGGTCAGGGTCTTCCTCCTCATCTCTGTTCGCCTGAACAAGAAACATCATTCTTAGGTGAATGCATAAGAGAAATTTAAAGCACACTTTTAAAGAAATGTAAGAAAAAAGAAGTCTGAACAAAGTTATTAAATTAATGCAGGTATAATTATGCAAAAAGGAACTACATCAAGTGACAACATAAACATTACACCATTTATAATTTTCAGTGCAACAAAATAAACATAGCTTCATAATATGTAACTAATGTACCTTGCTTGTATTTCATTTTTATTCATTAAAATCTAAATTCCATCCTTTCAGTAAATTGCTAAAGCTCTCAATGATCTACAATTTTCCTTAGATCTAATTGAAATGTTGTGTTAATGTTTTTTGCCCTATTATGGAAGGTGCAAGTGACAAATTAATCTTCATAGTGCATTTATTCATAGTCAATGGACGATGTATCATGCACCAATATAGAAGATATATCAGCATTGAGTTGTTAATCATGTTTTCGAACGATGCTATTTAGACCAAACAGCAAAAAAACCCTAAAAATTTCTTACCATTGTGAGTGATACCAGCAGTCTCTTGAAGTGGCCAGACGTATCACCTTTTAAATCATCTTCCAAAGCATTTCCATACTCTGCAACATCAAGCATTAGAAACAAGAAATTAAAAATTCATATTATTTAAATGCACAATGGTTTACTAAAACTCTAAAGCTATCTGCTTACCATTCTGATAAACTTGGGAAACTGTGCGGATTCCATAATTACTCAGAGTGCAGAGAATCTCCACTATTGCCTCTTCGTCGGTCCCGATGCCACTAATAGCATCGTGTAATTCTTTGGCGTAAAGTTCTGGCAGCGACGTCATCAATGCCACTATTGCTTCTTCGAAGTGCCCTGTCAATTCTCCCTTTAGTTCTTTGACCAATTCCTAGGGGCAATAGAAAAATCACCATTATCTACCTTTCTTCATACATTGACATAAAAATCGTTTAAATATTTACATCATTATTTATTGCTAACATATGTTAACTAATGCTAATGGATAATTATTATTATTAAACTTGAATGTACTGAAACCTCCCGCAATTTTTGTCACGATGATCACTTCTTATGTACTAAGATTTGTGAACATTATATCCAAAATTTGCGTTTACATGTAGTGACTTACTTTGCCGTACAGGGTTTTGAATGTTTCTGCGATTTCAAGTCTTTGGACGACCCCCCGTTTGGCCAAGATGTCAATGATGACCTGTTCATCCGTGCCAAAGCCCTTCATGGCTGCTCGCAGAGTCTCGGCATCAGCGTTGGCATCGAAGGGGTCTGCCGGCAGCACTGTGGCACGGCACTGGAAGAGGATTCAGCATTGTTTTTTTGATACAGTGTTCACTTGAAGCTGTGTTATCATTCAAATTTATTTATGTACTTCTAAAAACTGTATATCACAAGTGGGAGTGCTACACTACCACACTTGCAGGGAGACCGGTTGGGAGCTTAGAACCTGACCATGCTGGGGCGGTGCCCTGAGATGGGGATCATTGATACAAAACCTACTTAGTAGTTGCGATGTTTTTACAGGTATATGCAGGCTTTTAGAATTATACAATACAAACTGATTTTAGTTTACAGCGTAATATAATGATTTCTTTTTATATTTGAATTTAAGTACTACTTTTCATCGCCAGGCCAAGTGTCAGGCCATGTCATCTATCAGTGGACGATCCTTAGTAAATACTAAGGCGAATCTAATTTAAACGTCGGTATTGGTCCCATAAGCGTCTTTAAAGTCTGTTCCTTTGTAGAGACTCTTTAAAGTCCATGACATTGAAGAGTTCCACAATGACAAGTCTGGAACCGGGGACAATCAGCTTTATTTTCCTTCTGAAGGTAGGTGCATAATCACCTGCAACTTTTTGATTGGGTTCGAATTCATCCTCTCTTATTCCGTGCTCATTTGGGATATGTCTGCAAATAACTTGGTAATTTTACTTTTTTGTTTACTTACGTACATAGATACGTAGAATAGAGAAAATTACACAAGGCAAATTGATTTCTACATTTCAACAGAAATACATATGGTCAATATCAAAACCTCTTTTTTTTTTTTTTTTTTCTTTCTTTCTTTCTTTTTTTTTTTTCTTTCTTTCTTTCAAAACATCCGTCCGTAGCATCTATTTGTATAATTTTTTGTCAAAATAAATATTCCCCAATCGATATGGCTTGCAACGAATCCCTGCGAGGTTGAAAGGTTTTCTTTGAATATTGGGATTACTTTACATTAACACCTGAAACATTTCTCAAATTTTCCTAAAAAATGCCTCCATTTTTTTCTTAAATTTCTTGTAAGAATAATGTTAAATACACTATAAAGGTGGAATAGGTCCGATTTTCACTGTTAACTCTGAATTGTCAAAAATTGCAAAAGATTCAAATCTTTCGGACTAAAAAACAACAACAATGTATTGCGTCGTTGTTGACTTGATGTGTCTCTTGAACCCTTGTTGGGCATTGAGTGCTTGCGTGTCAAGTCTCATCTCGTCTCGTCACAGTTAGTCAGTGCCTTTTATCCCTTCGGCCAAGGGCTCGACGCTGTTCCTGGCCGGTCAAACAATCAGGAATCCGCGAGTCTCGAATTCGCTTAACCTCCATGACTTCATGGAGCATAGTAAACGAATTCGCCTAACGACGCCAACCTTCTCGTGCAACTACATTAATGACGCTAAGAAGCTTTTTCCTAAAATGAAATTTGTATTTCACAATTAGTTCTTTATTTAATGTCATGTACATTTTTTGACATTAGCAGTTTCCGAGTAATCTTGAAAGAAGTATGGGCAATTTTAAAAACAAGAGTTTTTAAAAAGCGGCTCCAATGTTCTCTTTAAACTTCTTGCATGATAATGCCAAATGCACGAATAACATGACATTCTGCCATAATCAACGTCATTTTGATGTAGATACACTTTTGAGGTTTCAAAAATTAACCAAATTTTTTTTTTCTGAAATACCTCTCCCATTTTTCATAATATACATTATGGGGGTTTCTATAGATTATTTCATTTGTGAGTATAAGTTCTTAAAATTATTTCTGAAGAAGTTTCTCAAATACTCAAAAGTTTACTGTAAAAGTGAACTCAGAGTTGCACATTTTCAGAGAAGCACAAAACCAATATTTTCACAACACTGAGTCCAAATTTTTCAATGAAAATTTACATGTAGAACCACCTTTTAATCTTCTATAATATTCTTAAACTCATATTTCAGTTCTACTATTAAAGGAACGAGAATTTGAGAAAATGAATTTAAAAAATGACTTGCAAATAGATGACAGCTGGGAAGAAGGTGGAGCAAAACCGAAAGCTAGATGTAAGAGATAAGGAACTAGTAATTAGGAAGAGAAACTCTGTGTCATTCTGCAACAACACTTGTTTATTTTTTATTTATATTTCATCACATCATTCAGAAGGAATGAGTTTTAACTATTAAAAATTAGGGTTGAAATAATGTAATTATTAAATTACCAATTTAAAAAAACAAACAACAAGAACAGAGAAATGAGAATAATATGGAAAGTATGTGGGGAATGGAAAACAACTTTTTGCAATAATTTCTTAATTCTTTCTTTAGATTAGTGTGATATATAGTAAAAATGTCCAAACATTTTTATAACAAACTCATTTTTAACTCACCTGCGTTGGATAATACTTTCGAGAACTCATTTTTAAAAATGTACGTAGTAGGAACCTGAAAAAATAAATAAACATGAAAATGCTGTAAAATTTCAAAACATATTGAAAAGGCAATAAGAAATTACTTTAAAACAATATCGTTTTTTTTTTGTTGTTGTTGTTTTGCACTTTGTGAGCCCAGGGGCAAGACATATGTAAGTTGTATTTAATTAATTTACTAAATGTACTTCATTTTTTATCTATAAATTTTTATATTATGTGGTTAGGTGGAAGAGCAGGCCCACGTTTCGCCACATAAATAAATTTTATTATTATTATTATTATTATTATTATTATTATTATTATTATTATTATTATTATTACAATTGTAAGATATGAAAAGAAACAAGGAAAGCGATATTTACCCTTAGACTTTTTTCATTTTAGTTTGTTTAATGACCAACAAAATCATGAACAAACGCAGTTACTTAAGTTTTATTGTATCAAGGTTTGTGTATCAATTAGTATAAAATTATTATGATGTATAAAATTAAAAACTAAGAATGAATTGTTGATTGGCAGTCCGATATTTGTATAAGAATATTATGATATCTACTCAGTTCAATGTACCACAGGAATATTGTGTGTCCAGAAAAAGGTAATGTTACAAGTATATATTAGTATTTAATTTGTAATATTGCTATTTAGCCTCTCTCCTGCTACCCGTAAAAACATAACTATGTAAATAATTCCGCGTCGTGGGGTAGGCAACACACTTGACAAAAATGTGTTTTCATACAAGGGTTGCGTTGCCCCTGCGAAATGTACGACCCTCTCCGAAAGTACTTACTCGTACTATGTGTGAAAATAGTGGATTTGAAATAATTTAGCGAAGAAGATACAGAGCTGTCTACATTTTAAATGTAGCAATAGTGACCAATACGTCTGGTCAACTACGTAGAGAGGTCCAGCTGGAAAGGACTGGGGGAACGATACCTTGGTGATCCGGGGGAATTGTCAACTTAGGCTTAGGGTTACGTGAAAAACGGGGCGCACTGAGCTTCGCGAATAAAAATCGAGAAGACACTTTAATGTTCCCTCATTATCGATCTCGAAAATCGAGAATATCAGTAAAACAGAGCTGTCCTCGTAAGTTCTTTGTTCACACTGATAAACGGTGACAGTAACCGAGTCATGTAACTAAAGGCACGTAGAAATTGAACACTTCCCCCCCCCACACACACACACATTTTGAACGTAATGGGAAGGGGAATTCGCTTCCACATACCTATAGGACTAAACCTCCTCCCTGAGTAATAGTTACGAGATCGGGAAGTAAATTGTTTCAAACAGAGTTTGGAATTTCGAAATGTATACTGCAATAAATACTTCTCGCCCGTGTGCCGTACTGCGTTTCATTGCTTACTTTCTCGCGTTTCATCTGAAAATGCAAAGAACGTATCAGAGTATTGTCCAAGAGAAGATGGGAATCGAACTCGGAGAGGATGATAACTGTCTGAAAAAACAGGATTGCATTAGCCAGTGGTCCGCATTGAGCGTTCGACTGATGGAAATTGAGATGAATGTGGTGCGTCTATGTGATTTTGAAGAAATCCGATGAAGCAGTGAGGTAAGAAGTAATTAATTGAGAATAAATAGAAAATGCGATGTGAGAAGAAAATTGACTTTTTTTATTGAAGAAAGGAAATTTAATTAAGGAAAATTTAATTGAAGTACTTGAAAGAACTTATAGGCGTTCCTGCAACTATGTCAGAGAATCAAATATTGACAATATAGTACAAAATTCAAAATAAACTGTACCCAATAAACATTATTCTACAAATATATGTTAATACGTTAATGACGCTTCATTAATTTGTTAATAACGTAACGTTATTGTTTTGTTTTCAAAAATAAATGACTGAAATTAATATTATTTAGTTCGTAGTTTGGTCTAAAACATGCCTTTGGAAAAAAGGTCTCTAACTTAGATGTTCAGAAGTTGGTATGAACATTTATTACGATACACAAAACGACGGTGATATACCCAGGTGATTCTCAGATCGACGTTAGCCGTGCGCGGATTATCGACATCTAGGATCCCTAATTTCGGCGGGATTTTTATTAATTGTATTTTTGCGTGAACAATTCCCAATGGTCATCTACAGGGAGCTCTTTTAAACGATTCTTCACGATTTCCTCGAGTTTAAAAACTTGATGGGAATATGGTTTAATAACTCTGAAATTTTTTCTTTTATTTTTTTCACATTATACTCCTAATGAGAGGGGTGATCCACGATATTCCGGTTTTTGCAAAATAAAGAACATCGTAGTAAACACATTTAAAATTACAAAAAGTTTCAAGAATCCCTGCACATACCCTGTCAATGTTTGAGGTAATGCCTGCTACCCGCTGGAATAACTGAATTATTCCAATATCATCATCAAAAGGTTATCTCTTTTTAAGGAATTTCTAATTATTTTCAAATATAATCTCAAGCTTATCTTTGTCGCTAGATCTTGACAAATAATTTTTGAATCCGAGAAGGGTTGAGAATAAAAGAAAGGAAGTTTTGTTTGTTATTACTGGCAAGAATATACTCTAAAAGAATGTCATCCACAATATTCTATTGAATATCACAATAAGAAAATTGTCTAAGAATGTGGTCATATCAACAACAAATAAAAATGCATGAATTATAGTTTTCTCATAGTTAACTTGCATCATAATTAAATGCTGATTTTGCTTTCCTTGTGAGTGGGTTGTAATCTGAAGACTGTTATCTTGATGGGGAGAGTCTTTGCTGTGACCGTGTGAAGATGCAAAGTATGTAAATTCTCTGGAAATTATCAGACGTATATGATGAGTTGCATAACCTTCACAAACGAATCATATCGTCCACACCTCTTTCAATGGACTTCTAGAATCCAAAATTTTCAAACAAACACATTCCTTTCAGGATATTATTGGCTTTCTTTCAAAAGGTTTTTATTTTTCAGAAAATATGCTGGGCCATTTATAATGCAGTTATTACAAAAGCTGGCTTCTTTAGAATGCTGTTAGCAAACATAAAACATGCATCCTTGGAAATTTCACCTTTTGTCTGCGGGGGGGGGGGGGGCGCTAACTTTCTAAGTAGGTAAGAACAGAAACTACTTAGTAGTCTAAATAATATCAACAAATGCCAAACAACTTCTCAAACTGAGAAACAACACTTAATCTAAAGGACTTCCTGAATAATAGAAAAAATATAATCCTTCCTCGCATTGTATAAAGAGTAATTATCTCCGTTCAGTTGAATTAGCGTCATGTGATCTCAAAATATTTTTCGCCGTGTACAACGTGTGTGTATTCTTGAAACAAGAAACACAAGTATTCTTTGACTGTATGGCGTCTACCGGATCTGTGGCCTGTAGATCTGAATGGTGATCGCACTTCGTGTCGGAGCTGCTACTCTGAGCGTGCCATCACGGCGGCGGCGCCTCAAACAAAAAATGCTCGTGTGAAAGGTCGGACGAACAGTCGGAGAGGTGAGTCATCACTAGATATAAAATGGAAATTACATGATTTGCTGAGCCAGTCACATTTCGAAATGATTCATAAAAAAGACATATGATTTCAGTTTATGTGTACTGTTCAGTTTTTCAGTTTATGTGTACTGTCAAAAAGATGTTTTGGGAACAATGTAACGTCTTGAAACGTTTTAGTTCTCAGTGCTAAACATTTTCATCTTCCCTCGCAGCTGCTTCTGAAGTTACTCAATGGGTACGTATAACGAATTCTCGGAATACTCAAATGCATTAAAAAAGGGACCTAACATGTTACATTGCAATCGCGATAACGCAACACATGCTTCAGTACTGATTGTCGGAAAAAGAGAGAATACTAGAACATGCGTTTATAGGGTTACATTGTTTCTGGGATCGCTCTATGATTGGAAATACCTGCTATCGGATACTCCGTAGGGTGGGGTTCCAGAGTTTGGACTCTCCATCTTGGCAGGGGATGATCTAGACATACAATATAGGAGGGCGGTCACGGCCTTATGACTTAATATAACATCATTAGAAAGTGACCTTGCAAAGGCGACTGGTCCCAAGAATTAAGGAGAACAGAACTTACTTGTACTTTCTCGCAAACGTTTGCGAAAATTCACTGAGTTCAACGCAAATGAGACTTGTGTCAGTTGTGAAGTGTCATGACCATAGAGATCTCATTTTTTAGCATTGACATTAGTTAAAAAATCTCCACCATCAATACTGTATTTTTGCAATATTAATTTTAGTAATTTTCAAAAATACAGTTGGTTTTACGAAAATTGGACCAGTAGAACTTTTTTCCGTCTTTTTTATATCCGAGGGAAAAAAATTAAAGACAAAATTTGAATAGTTTTAAGAAAATATTTGTTTTAAAATTGCTTAAATTTCACGCAAAATTATTCGAAAACTACTTGTATACTTGAAAATTTGTACATGACTTTACTTTGAGACCTATTTTTAAACAACAAATTTAACTTTTTTTTTTAATTTCTCTCTTCAATATTGTAGTTCAAAGAAAGTCACCAAAAAAGTTTTGAACTTTTGTAATTTAGGAAAATTTAGAATTCAGAGACTTCAACGAAAATTAGTCCTGCTTTATTTTCACTTATTCTTTATGGTATCTGAGGCCAAAGTTATTTTAATCAATTTGGAGCCATTTTTGAGAAAATTTTGAAAATGTTGAGGCTTCATGTATGGTAAGCACAAAAATCAAAATATCCGTTTCCAACTAGTAGGGTGTCCATTTCTTTTAGATTGTCAGAAAATCTTCTGAATGGTTTGGGTGCTAGCGTTGACCACAGACGGACAGACGTCAGATGGAAAGACGTTTTGCAGTCAATTGATTTTTCGGTTTCAATGGCCCACAAAACATGGATTCTGACCATCCAACGAGTAAGAGTAAGTCATTTACTACAGGGGCAAGATTTATGAACTTTTTCGTTACAAGGGCTCGACAATAAGGGTTTTTGTGTCGAAAAATCGTCTATTTCTGTCGCGGCAATACAATATTTTCTCTGTATTACATTAGTACATAGTACGACGAGAATGTAAAAAGATGCCTTGCAATTATTTTTGGTAACTAAAAAATTAAGGTAATGGTTAAACACTTGTACTTGTCCGTTTCCAACTCACTAAGGCCGCTCATTTTGACGACTTACTCTTATTGCAATCACCTTATTCTAATTTACGAGTACACTTGTTTTGTCCGTACTTGATGTAGATACTGCAGGGTTTCTTATAGGTTTATTTCAATACTTTATCACAGGAATAACATGCTTACATTACAATTGCTCAATTAATTTTATTTTTTAAATAATTCAACTATATTGATTAAAGTTAAAAAATAAAGAATTCATAATACTACTATTATTATTAATAATTATATATATATATATATATATATATATATATATATATATATATATATATAACTCGAAAAAAAATATACGTGGGAGGGGGGGGGATTTCTGAGGAGTCCTGGGAACAAGCTTGAAGGCAGCGTAGTTCAGGCTCGAAGGCACCCCGCACCTGGATATTTGCCTCTTTCTGGTTGCTTGCGACCCCCTGACCCCACATCCACGAAGGATTGTACTAGTGCTTGACGTGTTTGCGAAGATTCACGAAACGTCCCTTAGGAGCTAAAAGTAACTGGCATCGGTAAAAAGCTAGTACTAAAATAATCAAGACGGACCCCAAAGTAAGTAAGAACCCCAAGATAAGTATCGAGATGGTGAGCCAACGGAATGTTGGCCATTGTGGAAAGAGGGTTCAGCGACCGTAGGCCTTTCGACGGCCGTTATCGACGGCGTTCATCTCGAAAGCGGGGCGGCTCGATCCGGAGAAAGATCCGGCTGGCGGAGCGCGAGTGGCAAGCGGCGAGCGGCGCGGCGCGGCGGCCGGGGCGGATGCAGGCACCTCCGGCGGGTGACGTCATCGGCGCCCGAGGCCGCGCCGCGCCGTCGCGGTCACTGACGCCACGTCATGCACCCGCCTCCCTCCCCTGCCCACCGCTTCGGCCACCAGCGCGGCGCCGCTGTGACTCAGGTAGGCGACGTAACACTCGGAGCGCTCCCCGACGACGCCGTCACGAGGTTCGTCACTTCCAGGCCACCGCGCCGCTGCCATCGCTGCATTGCGGCGGTGGGCGTGGCTGGGGAGCTCCCCTGGCGTAGACGGGCCACCTAGTTCTATATGACGATTCTCGAGTAATCGATTCTGGAGGCCGCTTGACTTTTGGTGACTTTCTATACGACCTTCCCGTCACCTCCATACAGCGTCACTGCTTCTATCGTTATTATACATGCGATTTTCAAAATGGTCTATTCGGGAGGCTGAACGACCTATGATGTTTTGTTTTGTGGTTTCACTCCGCGTTGGTTCAGAAGTAAGTTGATTTAATAACTGTAGGATGATGGTATGTGCCGAAAAAATTGCTGCTCTCAGATATCTTCCGCACTGCATCAGCGCTATCCTCAATGGCTTCCGCGATGTTTGCTCACTCAGTTTCTTTGAACCTAGTCGAATAATTTACATCATCGTTCTAACAAGTTTATTCTAAGGAGGCACGTCAGCCACCACGGACGTACGGACAGGGCTGGGCAGAGGACAGATTACAGGCACACCATACTTTTTATCTAGGAGAAGAGTTCTAGCCACGTCATCTAAAGTTCATTTTCTCTTGTTTTGCAATATCACGCATCTACATGTCGCTGCGTTTCTGAGCGGGTACTTGAACTTTTGGGCATCAAAATGCCGTCTTGTGTCGCAACAAGATACTTTTCCTGGTGCAGTGTATGCTTTCAGTTCTCACCTCAATGTTAAGAGTGGATTTTCGAGCTGCTACGAAATGCGATCTTCCGTTACGCGATCATGGTCATCTATATTTAACTCCTACAATATTTCATTTTTAATTTCTGACATTTGTTCATTCAAAATAAGCAGCCTGCGCAAAATATTGCCGAGAAAAAAATGTGAAAGCGTTGTAGAGAAACATTTGCACGAGTCAGGATCATCGGACAAAAATATAGTAAGAAAAACTACCTAGATGTAGAAAGATGAATCTACGTCAAGGAAAAAGAACGTTTTTAAACGTAATAAACAATAGTTACGCTAAATCATTTGGCAGGAACACACTGATTTAAATAATTATATATCCAAGATATATTTTATCCAAAAGCAATGAAGATCAAATATTTATTATTTTAATTCACTTTGTAGCCTATGGTGTTGACAACCTTCCTGCATGGCTACGAGGATATCCAAACCATATTTAGCTTTAAAAAACGCTTGAGATGAAGAGTAAATAATTTTAATTCAACTTTGCGACTAACTCCTCGTGGTCATGCAGTGAACGGTCGTGGTCAATGGGGGGAGGGGTTCCGGGATCGCCTCCTCAGAGAGTTGGACATCTTCTGCTGGCAAAGTAATAATTTAATCTGGTCAGAGATATTGTTAATCCGTATTAGGTGCCCCATGTATTATTTTCACTTTTTAAATCAAATCAAAGACTCCAAACGAAGGAAACTATAAAATAAACTTTGGTAGGAAAACAAGGAAATGATTATTGGCCCAGTTGCATTGGACCACTTTCAAGGTAACAGTCATGCGTATAAATGACTGTTCATCGCATCACTACTAAAAAAATGCAGTTTCTGTCAGGACACCTGTGAATTTTTACTTTTTTACTTGCCCCCCCCCCCGGAGAAAATTTCCGATTCGCACTCCGGGCACGGCTCACGAGAAACTGATGAGGGTTGAATGGCGCGAAGCCCTGAAGGGGCTGCGCCTCTGGTGACTCGTGTAAGCAGAGGCGGGATTAAACTTTTCTCTTTATTTAAATAATATTTATTTTTAATAAAAATGTACGAAAAGCACTAAGCTGTATGCTTGTATTAAACAATTTACTTTTTAATAATCTGTATTGCTCACAATTTGTATTTGATGCGTAACTTATAAATATATGTATATAAATATAATATTACCTTTAGTGGCTTGGGTTTTGTTTTATATTTTGAAATTAGCGTACCTCGTGTCATATGTGTATAAAAATGGGAAATACTCTTTTTTTGAGAGTTAATTCGAGTATTAACGCTCGTGATTTTAGGCATGAAACTTTTTTAATTTTTAAGTAAATAACGTTTGAAAGCAAAGTAAGTTTAAAGATGATTTATTGATTAGCGATATTCACGGTAACGCTGAACATTATCCCATGCGTTTTACAATGCTGAACTAAAGTTCACTAATTTATTAATGTATGTTATTGTTCGTTTAATTATTATTAAATTTCTTCTCAAAATATAGAAAAAAGGAAGTCTTTTTATAACATAAATTTGAAGATCGCGAAATTAAATGTCTAAATATATTTTTTAAAAGTCTGTCCCAACATTGGGGGGGGCAATGGCCCCCTCATGTCCCCCTGCCCCTGAATCACGCCTCTGCGTGTGAAAGAGCACCCTGCTCGGCCTCGGCGGCGCTTCGCGGCCAACGCCCATCCATCTTGCCGCATCATCCGTTCCCTCTCTCCGAAAGACACCTCCATGAATTTATCTCGAGGACATTTGCTTTCAAGTCTTTTTCTCCTCACTACAATATCACTAATGAATGAACAAAAAACTAGCGCCCTCATCTGAAGGTGTAAAGAAAAAAGTGGACTAAGAGAGATTCGCTTGATGCTCAAATAAACTGAAAATGAAGAAACACTCCATGCGTTTCTAATATAGTCAGTTCATTATCATTTGATGACGTTGATTTTGTCGTGGTAGAGCCGAATGAATTAGGGGATGCCACGCAGTTTGAGCGGCCATTGTTGTACGGTATCTTAACAAGAACTCTGGAACAATTCGCTTTAAAGAACATTTGTACGTTCCAGTGCGATGACTGCGGGAGTATTCGTATTACCCTCTTCCAGCCATCGACTGTCTGACTTATTCACACGTTGCACTCTTTTATTGCAGAGCTTTTCGTGATATACGATGGAGTTCTTCCCAAACGAGGCAATACCGGCAAGGACCGGTCCGCCCTAGGCGGCCTCTACGCCACCATCGCAGAAGCACTGCGAACCTTCACTCGTCCAACGCAGTGGATCCACACACTTAATATATAAAAGAGTACTCCACGTTTATAAACGCTTACCATGTCAATTAAATAAACGGACGTTCTATTACGATCAAAGTTAAAATCGAGGGAAGAATGGCGAAAGTCACTTAACATGTACATGATGTACATGTACATTATCTGTCGTTTAAATTTCTTCGGGATAGAACGGAATTGAATTCAAACACATTTTCGGAATTGACTGATATGGAAATAAACACTCATTGTTACGAATGTGATGGACTGACACATATGCGTAGGCAAAATATTCAGCTTTTCGACTGCCATTCTACATGTTTCTTCTCATCCGACCGATTTATTGACCTTTTTTCAACTATTAGATTCCGGCTCGATTAGAAAATAGTTCATGGCCGCGGAGTAATGGACTCTAGTATTTCCGATCGGTGATGGTACTCACCAGAGGCTGTCGGACGCGGCGGCGGCGGTGGCGACGACCAGACTCCGGAGCTTGCGGACGACTGCGGCACTATATCTCCGCTTCGACCGCGCGCCGGCTCCGCTCCGCCCCGCCCCGCCTCGCCGCGCCGCGCCGAGCCTCCGCTGCCCCTTCTCGGCCGCCCCCGCGAGCCGCGGCGGCAGAGTTGCCAACGGTGCGCGCCGGCAAACTTTCGCTCAAATGCACAACCCTTCCGCTCGGTTCGTGCCAGCGCTACGGTGCTCGATGTTGCTTGGTGACCTCGAGCGTGTGTCTTCGCAAAACAATGGGACGGACTCCGGGATGGTTTGTGTTCATGGCGTGCGAATTGCGTTCGGTTTGGACAACACTGCGGTTTCCGCGAGTGATGGAGGTGCGTGACTTCAAGCGAAAGGAACGCTCACTTGGGCTTGAACCCATTGGCTCACCTCGAAACGTCATACAGTTGGGGCCTCTCGGCTAATTCACCTGCGGTCGGCGTCATTCGAATGGAATCTCTTTATCTAATTCACTACAGTAGAGCGCGCGGGAAGGGATTTGAGACTTATGACTTATTTTTCGTCTCGCAGTTCGTAATATTTGAATGGTGACTGTGAGGGACCGTAATACAGGACACGCAGATTTACTTTGGGGACAAGTTTTTGTAGTTTATCAAGCCCGAACAACTAAAAAGAGATCCAAAACCCTCGATGCACAGCCCTCCCTCAATTTAGACAGGTTTCTGAGAACAAAAAAGTACTTTATATTTGAGAAAGTACGATTGATTGGTGTTACTAGGCGCGTCAATTGCAGTGGTTGTTAGTCCCGTATGCGTTGTGCAAGTTATATCCTGGAAGTTGACAGTGTTTCTCCCCGCTGTCACGCGAGACCCAGCGTTGACCTTCACGTCAGATTGCCGGGTTTCCCCTCCAGGTATCTTCCCTCAACAAGAAACCGCCCCAGCTAGGATATGCTCTAAGCTCCCGACTGATCTCTCGACATGTGTGGTAGTATAGTGCATGTAAATGTGTGTGTGTGTGTGTGTATGTGTGTGTAGGGGGAGACGAAGGGTCACAGGTCGAGGAAGGAAACACAAGGACACACAAGGTCGAGGAAGGAAAAATCGCGCGCGGTCCGTGGTCCGTTTTGTTAGGGCCTCCGGCATTCTGATGGGAAAACCACGTAAAACTATCAATGAGAACTGCTGACCTCTAGAACTCTGTCGCAGATAGCGGCTGAATTCGACTTATGTGTGTAGAACTTCGAAAATCCCCCATCGTCGTTACTCGAACTCGTCTCGGCTGGACTCAGTCCTCGCGGTCGAAGTCGTTACAGTAAAACAGTTGTGGCTCTGACGTAACTCAGCTGGTGAGAAAGAAAGAAAATTTCATGCGAAAACACATGATGATTTTTGATTCCCGTATTAAATGCTTGCACATCGCTAATATCGTATTTTCAAATATACTTATTAATATCAAAAGATGTCTGAAATGTTTTCTAAAATCTTGTAGGAAAAATAAGTCGCATTATGTGAAATAATCCCTATATTCTTAAATATTTAATGTAGGTACTAAAAACTTATTTTTTTATTTACCAGTCAGGTTTGTGCCTTGTTTAAGCTGGAACATCAGCTGGCGCTGTTTCAGCTGCTGTACAGCCGTAATCGTGAATCCGCCCCGTTGTCCCGGGACTGCCAGAGGGCTCCCTGAAGCGTCGGACTTCAGTTAAAATAAATGAAATTGTTTCAAGAAGGGATGCGACGAAGTGTTTTTCGCGAGGAGAGATATTCCAAAGCTAAACGTTAGGAGTGACGAATCCCCAAATCTAATGTGGTCGACCGAAATAGCTCAGAGGACGGCGGCGGCAATCGTCTACACTAGTGAAGGATTCTCATCGTGGATATTCCAAGGGCGTGAATATTTCCCCCTTAATGTATGATAGGAGTATAAAAGTGTAACTTGGATCACAAGTACACTTTACATCGTGATTCATCACTTCACAATTGCCAGAAAAGCGAAGTGTCCGTTCTCTTTTCTTCATCACGAACATCCTGCAAAGATAATGGTGTCTGAAAAGAAGAACGTAATGCTTACGCTATAATCTTCGTGGTGCAGGGTATCACAGTTCCCGACATCCTGCTTCCCTAAGTTCTGAGTATACTTCTAGATCATGGATAGTGGGAGTATCAAGCACTGTCTTTGGCCCGATATTCAGTGTATTACTGCTCAAGTATCTGAATGAAAATTGATAATTTCAGTTTGAAAAAGGAAACGGTCTGTTGTAGGTGCCAGATTTTATATTTTTCATGGAATTAATGACGGAGATGGGGATAAATTTATCATCCAGCACTAAGGCTTCGGAGGAATTCGCGTTCGAGTGATCACGGTCATTTATGACCGAAAGTTTTAAACACCGGAGTGCAGGCTCTATAGCACCGCTTCCGTTGAGTTCTGGAGAATACGGCCGAAGTTCCAAGTCAGCAGAACAGTTTCAAATGAACTTCAACTATTTCGCCGAATTGAGTCATCCAATATAGATGTAGACGTATTTGTTTCGTTAGTGAAATGAAAACACCGACAGAAGGCCTCTGATTCAGGAACGGAAGGAAATTTCGGAAGCAATGGACAAAAGATGTTGCTGATATGTACTGTCAATCATTAACCTAGTTTTACTAATGCAATAGGTCTGTGAATTTTTATTTACAAACATCTCTTTCAAATCATATCACACCAACTCGTAACAAGCATTGATCTACGCGAACTTTTTACTTTTTCGTATACGTACTTACAGTCATAGTCGTAGTATAAAGAAAGTTATGTAATGCTGCGGAAAATCAATTTCGAGATTTCAACGTCCGCCTGTCGTCTGCGAACAACACTAGCGCCTTAACTATGCGTAATATTTTTTCCAAACTGAATATTCCCCTGTCGATCTGACCTCACTCAAAGCTTTGCGATTTTGAAAAACATTCTAATGAATTAATATTTTAGGGGCTACTTTTCATGACGTCCCTACAATATTTTCAAAATTTTCTTAAAAATTGCTTCAATTTTTTTCTTTAAATTTCTTGTAAGAATATAGTAACATTTCTGTCTCCTGGTGGGGATCTAATATTTTTTGCCGATTAATCAAGAAAATTCTAAACATTTCTCTAAAAACGTTTCTTTTTACCCTTTACTCTTACAGTGCTGCAGAATTATCCTGCTTGTGTTAGAGGAGGTTAGGACTCCTCTTTTAGCCATTTTTCCGGTTTATCCCCACTTCCAAGGTCCTCTGTACAGAAGACTATAACGGGTTTCTCTTAGATGGTCGTATGTCTAGAAGTGGGGTGAAGATGGCGTTTGTAACTAAAATGTTGTTTAGGTAACTAAAATGTCTTTTTGGTAACTTTCGACACCAATAGAGATGATCAATAATATTCTCTCGCATGAGATTCCTCTCAAGAAGACAAGTATGGATTGACATAATTCTTAGCAGATTCCCTCTTTGATATTCTGGCAGATTTCCAAAAAATTCTGTTTTTTTCTGACTTCAATACACCTACGAGTCTACGAGTCCGAGTCCAACGTTATGAATTACTATACTTTGTTTCTGCTTTTATGTGAATAGTTACAACTTGTTTCGTCACATCGACAATGATTATATAATTTTGTAATGAAACAAAAATGTTAACGAGTATTTTAATCGATACCCTTACATGTTTCTATGCCCCAAATAAACGAGTCGGAAAACGGAAATATGTTTAAAATGTATATTTATTATGAACTTGTAAAGCAAAAATAAAACGTTTTAACGTGTACACATATCCACCGTAGGCGCCACGCAAAGCTAGTGTATGATTTTTGAGAGTTAAGTTAGTCAAATCACAATCAAAATTAGGATTAGGGGAGGCATGGGCCCTATTTTCCCTCTGGACCCGCCAATGCTGACAACCTTTAGTAAAATGCAGTGGAATTTAATTTATCCGGTCCTCCTCATTCAGTGGCCATTTAAACAGGATCAATAATCAGTAGTCTACATCTAAGATGTGATTAATACGCTTGCTTCTTCTTGACACCACGTTGCGGAGTCGACAATAAAGAAATCACGAGAAAAGCTGAAGCCGACTTTCTGTGATTTCACCGAAAAAATTTTGCGAAGTTCTTTCACCTTTCCGAGTTGGAGTTTAGAGGCATTTACAAACTTTCCTCGGTTCCTGATACAGGTTTGGTGGTGTAATTGACTAGTTACAAACGGAAATGGCGTAGTGACAAGACGAAATTACTGCTGCTTATTCATCTGCAGACCCTGATGGCAGCGAGAGTGATCCTGAGGTCGTCGATTTTGCTCAAGCTCAAGAAGGTATGATCCATCCCGAGGTACGGTGTAGCAGGACAAACGGATGTACTTGTAATGCCAAACGGAAACATCGTCTACGGAAGTTATGGTAGTGAGACATCTGTGCGATCGTGCTGCATATAAACGTCACGAAAAGTTTACTCAAGAAACTACTTTAGTGGCTTTCAATGATATGTAAATAGTGTATTGTATCTGAGGCGGACGAATTGCATTTCAAACTTTGTATCATTCAAATAAAAGGTTCCTGATTTGTGAATAGTAGGCCCTCTAGTTTGTGTTTCGAGTTTATCCTGTACTCTCTTCCCGACAATTTCGTGAATCGTTAGGACTTGATTAATCATTTTGACGATAATTAAATATAATTTGGTAATGAAACAAAAAATTAAAGATGTATTTCAATCGATACTTTTTCATGTATATTTCTATTCCCGAAAATGCACAAGTCAGTGAACTGTAATATGTTTAAAAATTTACTTTTATTATGTATTTGAAAAGCACAAATAAAACATTTTAACTAAAAAAAAAAACAACAAAAACGTACGGGATGTCAATGAGCCAGTTTTCGAGTAATTGAATGAACGTTCAATGATTGCGAGTTAACTACTTAAATCATTATTCCAGTAAGTGTAATGCATGTTTTAACCCGGAAGGTGATCCTCCCCGGAAGCAACGTGAGCATGCATGTCGACTTGCGTGTTTTACCCATCAGGCATCTTCTCCGATGGGGCACCGCCCCAGCCAGGACAAACTCTAAGCTCCCGACTAGTCTCCCGACATGTATGGTATTGTAGTACATGAAAGTGTGTGTGTATGTGTGTGTGTGTCTGTGTGTGTGTGTGTGTAAGGGTGAGGATAGGCCAAGAAAGTAGAAGGAAAGATCGCGCGCGATCCTTGGTCCATTTGTAAGGGTACTGCTCTGGCAATCGCATGGTATTTACAGTATAATCAATAGTCTACATCTAAGATATGATTAATATGGGTGCTTCTGCTTGGCACCGCATTGCGGAGTCGACAATAAAGAAATCACGAGAAAAGCTGAAGTCGACACTGTTTATCGGAGAGACCATGTGAAACTATATATCAGAGCAACCGCCCGCTAGAATTGTCCTCCAGTCGGTGTGTATGTATATTTCCCCTGATTTTCTTCAGTCCGTATTGCTTTGGACCTCACCAAGGCCTAAAAATTAGGTTCTACTGTTTGCTCCGCTTAGCTACACGAACTGTTATTTTGAATCTCATTTCCAATAAATCATATTAGGGATGTAATCAGTGAATAGAATGTAGAAATGTTTTAGATTAATTTCACAAACTTTGGCCCATTTGTGCCGGTGCTGTCGTACTCCCTTTTCTTTCCTTTTTTCGCCTACAGGAAAATGATTGCCTGAAACCAGTGAATTCATGTTGTTAGAAAACAGCAATAGAACACTTCAAAACTTCTATTTAAAGAAATGTTCCTTACGCGGTTTATTCTTTGATTAAGCGTCTGTAGCGAATTTGTTGAAAGCGTGATGAAAGTGATATTCGAAGATTGTGGGTCGTCCGTTACCTTCGGTATTCACGGAATCACTTTAAATTTCTCTACCAAAGAATTCATATTAATATTATTCCATTATTTTCGACGTGATTAGTATCAATTCTTAAAAACTTTTACATAGTGATAGCTTCGGAACAACCCGTTACATCGTAAAATCTACCCGGAACCTCCAACTGCATTCACTGAACTGACACTTACGCGGCACTATCAGTTAGAGATCGGCTACTTTAGCTGGTGGTTGGCGATCGGCTAATCAGGCAGGCATTTCGCAGAGCGATGCGATCCTCGGCGATGCTGAAATGTTTTAGAGCCTGTCAAAAAAAATCGTCTACTGGACTGGTTAAGCGTTGTAGGTCACTGGTCTGATTAGCCTGCTGGACCGAGCGTACCAGTGAAGACGTCTGCGAAATAGCACCGCACGCGTGGGTTTCGAGGAGAGTGGATTCGCACCGCGAACGGCGCAATTGCCGCGCGAGGCAGGTGCGGTGCGTGGCAGAGCATGGCGGGACGGGGCGGGGCATGGTGGGACGGAGGATGGCGTAGCGTGGAGTGGCGAGGCGTGGCGTGGCGAGGCGTGGCGAGGCGTGATGAGGCATGGCACGGCGTGACGTAGCGGAGCACGAGCATGGCATGGCATGACATGGTGGGATGGGACGTGGCCGAGCATTGCGTGGCGTGGCATGGAGGGACGAGGCGTGGTGGGAAGTGGCATGGCGTGGCGTGACATAGCGGGACGGAGCGTGGCGGTGCATGGCGTGGCGTGGCATGGTGGGACGAGGCGTGGCGGGGCGTGCCGCGGCAGAGCGAGCCATGGCGGGGCGTGGCATGGTGTGGCGGAGCATGAGAATGGCATGACGTGACATGGTGGGACAGAGCGTGACGGGGAGTGGCATGGCGTGGCGTGGCATGGTGGGACGAGGCGTGCCGCGGCGATGTGTGCCATGGCGGGGCGTGCCATGGTGTGGCGGAGGATGAGAATGGCATGACGTGACATGGTGGGACGGAGCGTGACGGGGAGTGGCATGGCGTGGCGTGGCATGGTGTGACGGGGCTTGGCGGGGTTAGTGTGGCGTGATGAGGCGTGGCGGGGAGTGACAGAGAGTGGCGGGGCAAGGCGGGACGAGGGTAGGGGAACCTCCGTGTGGGAAACGGAACGTCGGCGGCGGCGGCGCACGGCCGGAAGCAGCCTTGAACCCTCGGTCTCCCTCTCGCTTTCGCTCTCACGCCGCCGCTTGTCTTCCTTCTGACCTCCTTCGCAACGAAACAGCCTGACAGCCTTTTGTAATGGCCGCGTGGTTAGCGCCAGTGCGTCATAACTCACGGCTCTCTTCTACAAAATGTTGAGCTGATTTAAATATTGTTTTGACAATTAGCAGAATAAAATCTTTAGAAGCCAAAGCGGTATCGTGACGAATCAAAGTAATCAAACTTAGGAATATTCAATTAATTTATTTCCTACTAGTTCACAAAATAAAGATAGCCTTATAATAATTACTTTTAGGCCTATCTAGTTCAAACATACATCTTCGCTTCGACGAATCGTTGCTTGTATCGTGGTCTCCAATTACTCAACAAGTTCTCCTTCCAATTACATGAACATTGGGGATGTTTGGCATTCAGTGGTAGATGGTGCCCCCCCCTAAATGGGGGTTGTAGCTTATATAGTACTTCCCCCCCCCAAATAAGGGTAGTACTATATACTACAAATTTTCGTTTAAAATTTTGGAACATCTCTAAAATCTAAAAGAAAGGTGATAGGAAACAGTGTGCAAACTATAGGGGTATAACTGTCCTTAGCAGCATTGGCCGAGTGTGTGGGAAAATATTAAAAACTCGAGTTTCAATTTTGGAGAAAATCGGCTGAACGGTTTAGTCGCTAGCGTTGTTCACAGATAGACAGACGGGCAGACGAACAGATGGACGGACGGACGGACAGACGTTTTGCTTTCATTTGTTTTTTCAGTATCAAGGACCCACAAAATAGGGATTCTGGCTGCACCACCTGAGATTTTTTTTCTTAATTTAACAACTGGATTTATCCACTTTTTCGTTACCAGGGCCCTCTAATACGAGTTTTTGTTCTGAAAATCCGCCATTTTTTCGCGCGGCTTGACATAACTTTCCCTTACTATATGTACGTACGTACATGTACATGTAAATGTACGTGTACATGTACATGTTTCCCTTACTATATGTACGTACATATAGTAAGGGAAAGTCAAAATTAAAGTACGGTTTTTAATGGTGCAACGGAATGTGGCGAATTTTCGTTAGAAAAATCGTATTGTAAGGCCCTGATATCGGAACTACTGGCACTACGACCGCATATATTTTTTTGCTCTACTAATAGTTTGTATTTTTACGAAAACTCAGAGAGTTCAACGTAAAAGAGGCTTGTGCTATTTATACTTTCCCGTATACGTACATATATAAGGAGTAATATACGTAGTATAGGGTAAGTTACGTAATGCTGTGGAAAATCGATTTCGAGATTTTAACGCAAATACACTTTGTGGGTCCTCTGATACCGAAAAAGTGTTTTTTCTTAACGTCCGTCCGATACATGCGATTTCTTCCAAAATGGATACTCCGCGGTCGACCTGCGTCCACTCAAGGTGCTGCGATTTTGAAAAGCTTTCTTCAAAATTTGGGTGTACTTTACATAAAGCCCCCCGGACATTTTCAAAATTTTCTCAAAAACGGCTCCAAATTGTTTCTTTAAATTTCTTGTAAGGATAAAGTAAAATACACTTATAAAGTTGGCATAGGTCTCATTTTCACGAATAACTCTCAATTTCCCAAACATTTCAAAAGTGAATTTGTTTGGGCGTCTTCCTACAAGTACAAAAGTGAAGATAGATATTTTTCCCTTCAAATAAAATTTATCCTCCAAAGTGGGTTCTATCATTAAGGTCATGTATATCATTAAGTCATTATCATTTTCCATCATTAAGGTCATTGATATTGTTGTAAAACATTGAAATTTCCTCTAAATCCGTACAGCATCTTCTGTCCTCTAAATCCATACAGAGTTGATCCAACTGGTGTTAGTGCGCTAGCAATGAATTCCTGAGGAATAATTTTTGTCCTATTTTACTGTCCCAACAAGTTAATTTTCTCTTCATCATTTCAACAATAACTTCTGCAGAACTAAATCAACTGTCCATAGTAACATTTCTGTTAGACCCTTCAATAGATTTGCATACACAAAGCATAGCTTGAGTAGGGTACTAAATTTTTCTCTCCTTGAGCTGGGATGGGGTGATCCATTACAGTACTTTAAAAGTAGCAATTATAATAAATATTTGAGAAAGTTGCTCAAGAGCATGTAAGGAAACACTCGTCTGACAGACGACTTACACACTAAGAGAAACAAACGGTCTCACATATCGATACGAAAAATTCCAAAAGAGAAACTGCTGGTCACACAGACCACCACAATATCCAAAAAAGCCCCTTATATGCCGGCCGCTTAATCAGAACTAAACAAAACTCCACCGAGTGACAGAAGAGGAAGCTACTATGACCGTAAAGGTTCTCGGCCATTCATATCAGCCATTATTGCTTAAACAAATTTCACTTGGTGCCTGTCAGAGCGATGTTTCCATGTAAGTGTTAAACTTTTGGTAGCGATAGTACTAAATGTACTCTGTGAAATGACATAATTGCCATATTGCTCTATTCTTTTCTTTTTTTAAAAATTACAAATATGTAATTTTTTGACTTGTCTCCCACGTCGATAATATTTAGATAAGTGGCGATTTGTTCACATTATTATATTTACGAGTGCATGTGCTTTAAATAATGTCAAGTAAAGTTTCTCGAGAACTCATCCGTTTTCTCTGAAAATTAGCTCAAAATTCCGCATTTTCAGAAATGCTCAAACGCCATTTTCTCATAAATGGCTCCAAATTTTTTTCTTCAAACTTTTCGAACGCATAGTGCTAATTGCACTCTTTAATATGACAAAGTTCAATAGGGCGCTTTTTACTTTCTCGCCTTACGAATACTTCGTAAGAAGAGAAAGTTATGTAATCGTGCGGCGGAAAACGGGGAATTTTCGCCAGAAAATCTCTTATAGCAGGGGTCTGGTGACAAAAAAGTGGATAAAACCTGTTACTAAATTTAGAAAAAAAATCCTCTATCTCGTGGTGTAGTCAAAATCCATGATTTGTTGCTTCTTCATACTTCAAAATCGATTGACGGCATTCCGTCCGTCTGTGGTCAACGCTAGCGCCTAAACCGTTCGGTCAATTTTCTTCAAAATTGATATTCACCGATGGTTTTTACTCGTCTCGCGGCCTCTTGAATTTGAAACCGATATCTTAGTATTTGAGGATACTTTACATGAATCCCATTTTTGCGATTTTGTACATTTAAAAAAAATGGCTCCAAATTTTTTGATTATATTTTGTTGTTGAATAGTGCGAAGAACGTTGAAGGGAATGACATAGGCATCATTTTCATTGATAGGCCCTATTTTTCGAAAATTGCAAAAAACTGTTTAAAAACTGCAAAATTGAAGATAGAGATTTTCGCCTCAGACAAAGTCGGTTGTACAAAATTAGCACTTCAAATAAGGTCATGTACCATTTTTTGGAAAAACGAATAGTTTTTGCGTAAATTGCGATTCAAATTTACAAAAAAAAATTTTCTCAAAAACCACTCCAAATTTTTTCTTTAAATTTTCTGCACGTGTGTAAGAAGGGAAGGGAAATATATAAATAAACTAGTGGTGCTATAGAATGGCACATACTTTCTCGCAGTAGTTATTTTCCAAATGCCGATCATCCGATAAATTGTGTGGAGTAAGCAGTTCACCACTGCCTTTCTTGGTCATATTTTTTGAAAGACATGTTTTTCGCTTGTTGACAATTACCGCCCTCCTAATGATAGAACTAGTACGTTAGATACAAGTACGTTTTGACTGAAATATTAGAAGTTGTTCCGCAAGTGGGTCTCGTAGCGCGGTTGGTTAATGCACCTTCGGGTTGAGATCTTCAATAAGGAAGGTACCGAGTTCGATCCCCGAGGGGAATTTTAATTTGATGAATGTGATGATGCAGGAAAAAAACATTGAAGAGTGTATATACTTTATTGAAAATCATTTGAAGTACTTCTACTCACGAATAGATTCAATATAGATAAATAGACAGGACTTGTCTGTTTTCCCTAACTGCGTCTTTTAAACAATTTTTCAACTCTGTTATTCGATTTCTGAAGCGTATGACATGTCAAATCAACCGTTGTCTAGTATATATCTGTATGAACCAATTTAAGTAAAATTATGAGCATTTTAACGTTAAATTGTAATACAATATAACCAGAAGGCATGCGATGAACTTTGATATCCCTAACGGTTCCAAAAAATTCTTATTACTTTCTCGCCTTACGTATACTTCGTTAAGCGATTCACCGCTGCCTTTCTTGGTCATGTTTGAAAGACATGTTTTTCGCATGTTGATAATTACCGGCTTCTAATGATAAAACCCATACAATTACGTTTGACAAAAATATAACAAATTGCGAGAAATATACTGGAAATGTCTGTATATATTTGTTCAAATTTTTAACCTTTAACAATTTTTTACTTCTCCTCTTGGATTTGTAAAGCGTATGTACCATCGTATCGATTGTTTCTTTATAATGCATTTACCATTTTATAGGTCGGTTCTATTCTTTCGTGGCTCTGTTCGATATAGGCGGTGTTGGTGTGGCGTAGTGCTATAAGTGCTGGTTCGTTGACTTTGAGTCGTGCCTCGGTACGGAAAACGTTTGCTGGTATAATACACTTTTGCTGGTTTATGAAGTAGTGGAGTAGCAAATACTTATATAAGGACCGTATAGAGGCATAGCGAGAAAGCATGTGCGTTGGAAGCACCATTAGTTTTGTTTTGGCAAAAATTACACAAATGTAATTTTGTTGAAAGATCTCTCACACCTTTAATATGCACATTACCAGCATTTTGTAAACACTATTTTATTTGTGTGTGTAAGTGCTTCAAACGACTTCGAATGAAGTTTTTCGACAACTCAAACATTTTGAAAAAGAGCTTCAAATTTCGCATTTATAGTAGCGCTTAAACGTCATTTTTTTAAACGGCTCCAAATTTTTCAGAGAAAATTGCCAAAATTGACGAGGTTTTACTCTTCTTTAACATTTTAAAATTAACTTTTGCGTTCTGGATTAGGAAACCGAACCATTAAGAAAATGTGAAGTGTACTTTGGGCGGCGATAGATGGCAGCTGGCACGAGTTTGTGGCAATTCCGAATATCTAGCCCAGACCCAAGGAAATAGAAAACGAATACGGGAAAGTCTAAGCCGTTCTGTAGCACCACTAGTTTCTTCTTTGTAATCTGAATTGAACGTGAAGTGGTAAAATGCTACGTTTTACGAAATGTTTTAAATAAATGTAAAATCCAAATAACAACAATCTTGTTTTCACTTTGCATTACCGTAATAGGTCTTCTAATTTTTCAGAATAAATCAGGATTTTCAGGAATTTATCTTTATCGTTTACTACATTTAGAATATCAGAAGTTTGAAAATTTGCTGCGTTCCATCACTATTGATCTATCAAGGTTAAGTAAGCATGAAATCACAGAAAAATCACGTTCTTGTTCCATGGTGAAATCATTACAATATCGATTTCGACGAAAATACACGTTTCGGGGTCCCCTGATACCGAAAAAGTGGCTCTTTTCAAAACGTCCGTTCGCCCGTCTGTAAACAATCGTAGCGCCAAAACCATAAGTACGATTTCTTCCAAAAGAATATTCCGCAGCCGATCTGGTTCCACATTTAAAAAAATATTCTTCAAAATTTGGGGGGACTTTACATGAAGCACCCCGGACATATTCAACATTTTCTCTTTAAATTTCTTGTAAGAATGGAATAAAATATACTTATAAAGGTGGCATAGGTCCCATTTCCACGGTTAACTCTGAATTTTCGAAAACTACAAAAGTTTAAAATTTTTTCAGAACGAAAAAAACCCCTGTCTATCTGGCCTGAGTCGACGTTCTGTGGTTTTGAAAACTATTCATTAATTTTTGAGGGTACTTTACATGAAGCCCTTGGAATATTTTCAATTTTCAAATACTTATAAAAGTGGCATAGGTCCGATTTTTACGATTAACTCTCAATTTTCGAAAACTGCAAAATTATGAATTTTTTCGGCATCTTCCTACAAAATTGATAGGGATTTTTCCTACGAATTTGTTCTTCATAGCGAGTCAGTCAGTCATAGCGATTAAAGTCAGTTACATTGTTTTGAAAATTTTAGTAGCTTTCGCGCAAGTTTGCAATCTTAAACACATCACAAAAACAAGATTTTTTCAAAAACGGACCCAATTTATTTTCTTTTAACTTTTGGAAGGGATAGTGCTAAATGTACCCTATAAGATGACAAACATATGTTTGCTCTATTCTTTTGTTTTAAGTTACAAAAATGCAATTTTTTTTACTTGTCTCTCACGCCATTAATATTTACATTAGCGGCGGTTTGTTCACATTATTATATTTGAGTACATGCGTTTTAAATAATGTCATAAAGGTTTCTTGAAAACTCAACCGTTCTCAGAGAAAAGTAGCGCAAAATTCAGCATTTTCAGAAACGCCATTTTCTCATTAATGGCTCCAAATTTTTTCTTCAAACTTTTCGAACAAATAGTGCTAATTGTGTTCTTTAATGTGACGTAAAGTTCACTATTTTTTTCAAAAATTACACAATCATTTTTGGGAATGTAAGATAAAAGACATGTAATTTTTTGATTTTAATATGCACATTTCAAGCAATTCGTAAACTCTATTGTATTAGTGAGTTTAAGTGCTTCAAATAAGGTTTTTCGAAAACGAAAAAAAAAATCTTGTGTAAAAGAACTTTAAGTTTCGAATTTACAAAAGCGCTTAAATGCCATTTTCTTAAAAACGGCACATTTTCAAAAGAAATTGCCGTTTTGATCGAGGTTTTACTGTTCTTTAATATTCTCAACATAACATTTCGATTCTACTATTAGGAAACCGAAAAAAAAAATAAATTAAAAAAAACAACTTTGGGCGGCGATAGATGGCTACTGGCAAGTCCGAATAGTTAACTGATAGTAAACGACACAGAAAACTTATACGGAAAAGTGTGTGCCATTCTCTAGCATCACTAGGTAACATTTGCACCAGGATCATTATTTATTTCTACGCCTACCTTTGCTGATCAAACTCTTGATTTCCGGCAGTTTCGGTGCTGGATCGTCCTAGTGGTGTGTTTTGGCCGGATCATATAAAGACGCAACATACGGTAGTGGCTTAGAATCATGTATTACTAATTTAATTTTCCCATGTACTAGTTCACTTCAGACTATTTTTTATTTTTTGCGAAAAATGTTAAAGTTCCATTAAATTTAATACCTTTTAAATTTTGCTACCATTTCCGATTCAGGTTTTAAGAATTCATTTTACCCCAGCAATATCCGTTTTTTGTTTTTTTTAATGGAATTTTTCCTATTAATCCTACAGTTGCTTAAGTATTGTTTTCCAATTTGGTAACATAGCCATTAATTCAAAATTATTAAAATAATAGTCAACTGGAAACCTGTGAATTTAAGACTTCAATGAGCTTAATTAAATTTACTGAATTTTTAGCAAACAAAATGATAAGTATAACAGTTTTTCAAAAAAGTAAACAATATTTTTTCATGTTATTCTAGTTGGGTAAACTTTGTTTATGTTGCAGAGAAAATAAATTATTAATTTATTTTTCTTTGGCTTTTGCAGCTTCAGGGGATGTTGATTTCAACTATGTACCAGGTTTCCACTAAATCCCTCATGGACACACTCATTAACCTTTAACACTATACACACTTTCGGGCTCCTCGATCTGTGGTCAAAAGACTCACATCGCCTTCTATGACAACACACATAGACGAAAGATAAGGGACAAACAATCATGCCCACTGTGAGGCTTGAACCCATGTCTCTTCAAACCGAGGTGCTGAGTCGAGCATGCTCTAGCCACCTTGGCCTTTCAGGTTGGCAGAAATAAAGAATTACATTCTGAAGGATAAAATGTTGAATTACTTATACACTTAATTATCTTTCACTAGTATTTCATAAAATTGCCACTGACATGATCCTTCCATAATATTTCATTCAATACCAAAAGAAAATATCCTAGAGGGGACTCCATATCATGTGAAAATGTTCAAATAAAATTATCAATCTTTTCAACACACCCTCAAACTTCAAAAGAAACAGACATAAATTAAATGGACATATTTGAGAGAAATTTAGTTTCATCACTGTAAGGGTTAACAATCAGTCACCTCCATTACATCACTCCTTTTTCCAACTGTTTTTTAGAGAGAGCTTTTTGATAATTTGTCACAAAAGTATACAGCAGTTTGGTAAATAGTTTTTTGAAAACTCAATTAAAAAAAAAATTAATCTTTCACACAGACTACAACAAAAGTTGGCCCTAAGTCCTTCATTTGAAATTCAAATGATGCTTGGTGCCTTGAGAATCTAAATTGGAACTGAAATGAATGTTCACCAGAAGTTCAACATTGCAGTGGTTTTCTGATTATTTCTGGAATATAATATTTGAAAAAGCAACCAAAGCTAGTGTTTACATTAAGAAAAGAGTGCAAACACACAATAGACCTCACTAATTTTGCCACAGCAGTTCTTTTGTTCTTTTTCTTCAGTTCCAAGACAGACACAAAATATTGCATATAAAATTTCTTTGCAAAGAGGGGTTGGGGTTATTATCGGTGAGATAATTTACCACACGGTGAGATCATTTGTGTGAATACTTATTTTAGAAACTCAAGAATTCTATATTTAATGCCTTCAAAACAATACATTGCACATTAATTTATGTAACTGACCCCTACAAAACGACGCCATTACATTTACACTTCGAACGGACGTATACAAAGCATTTCTGTAGTTATATATGGAATGTTGTAAATGAAAAGCAGTATTTTTGTCTCACTTTTCTGGAGACCCACATAAAACAGTTCAGAAGTCATTACAAACATCATAACAGTGATACATTGTCATTAAATGCAGGTAGATTTTTTTTTTTGTATCTCTGCATTCTAAACGTTTTGATCCACGGAATGTGGTGAGAACATTACATGTTATCTGATGGCACTCATTTATGTTCTTGGCAGATTATGCACTTCTGCCATCAATAGTAGAGAAGATATACACTGGAGTTACTCAAAACCCATAAAAACGCTAAAACAATTATGATGAACATTTTGCAGTAGTACACTGTACACAAGACAATCTCAACCTTAAACAACATAACTGTCACAAAATTAGGTCAATTTCCCTAGAAGACATATGGTTTAAGCATACAGAGAATATTTTTTAAGGAGAAACTTGGCAGTCTGCTAATTTACTCTGAAACAGAACCTCACAGATATGAATGGGAACCTGGACCAAAAAACAAAAAACTAACAAGCAAATTGTATGCAACTTTTGTCCAACTTAATATACATATAAAATTAAAATATATATCATGGACTCAAATATTTTAATCACAAATGACAGATGGCTTTCCAAGGGTATTTAGTTTTCAAACAATTTCTGAAAACAATAAGTGCAATTAAATACAAAGCTTTAACAACAAAACTTATCTTACAAAGATTTTATGTCCAATAAACTGAATTAAGCAAATGTACACAAACATTTTATTGCACCCCAATAAACTAAACACATTTTGTGATTGTAGGATAGGATTCTGTTGGTGGTTTTGGTGCAATACTCTTTCAGAACGAGAATTTGCAACTTCAACAAACTCAAATTTTTCTTTCACGTTTGAGTACGTAAACTATGTACAGTAATCATTTTATGAGAACAATGAAGGATATTAACATCTGTCGTTTGGTGCTGTTGGCACATTCATTTCCTTTCAGAAAGGTTCTTCAATCACATCATATTCCTACTGATTTGCAGTGGTAGTCAAAACCAAAATACATTATACTGAAAAACCAAAAACAAAACAACATTTTGGTATGTTGAGCTCTCAATATTTTATTATGATGCCCTTGAAATAAAATTAATGAACACAAATAAATAATATATGTGAAAAAAAATATAAATTAAATGCTTTTTCAAGGTGTCCAGTTTTAAGGAAAATTATGCAAAACCGTGGCTATTTCACTGTGGCAATTTCCATTGAAAATCAGCATACAAACTCATTTCTTGGACAGAGAGAGAGGGAAAAGAAACTAAGTTTTTGAATTTCACAACTACTACTAACAGAAAATAAACTACCATATTTTTTTTGTTTTATTTATGTTCAACTAATTGGCTAACTCCTAAGACAAATAATCACAAAGGATTGTCAATTTGCTGACCCATCAGCACTCATCAAGTAGTTATCAGTAAACATGATTCAAACTCTGAGAATCTTAAATAATAAGACAAGTCAGAGCTACAGCTATAAATGCAAATAATGCAATCCATTAATACTTCATTACTATACATGTATCAGCATACTGCACTATTACTACAACTTTTTGCAAATGAAGAAATCTTTACAGTTAAAATAAATAACTTTAAAAAGTATGATAATCCTTTCTGCAAAATTTTTGTCACTGAACAACCAACCATACATTTGTCAACAATTTACATCTGGATGTTACATATAAAGCCTCATTCATGATCAACCTGCCACAATAGAGGCACAGACCCTGAAAGGTCTTTTCATATGAAGTCTTGTTGCGGACGGACAGTTGATTATATAAGAGAAAGGGTTAAATGAATGCATGCACTTAATAAACAAACTTTAAAAAAGGTAAAATTAATTAAGCCTGTCATATATGTATGTAAATTAAATATGTAACATATATGTACATATTAATGTACATTTATATATATGTACATAATGTACATTAATATGTACATATATGTAAATTAATTAATCTGTCATACATGTATGAATTTATTTTTGTTAAATTTAAATTTACTGTACTTTTTGTTTTCGTAACACATGTACCATTCTCATTTTTCCTACAGACTAGACACCTTGTTCTTATTTGCTTAATCAGTACTATGTACTAGGAAACCTCACATTATAAATAAAGATAGGTCACAGTACATGGCCCAGATAGCCATTCTTCTGTGAGAAGCTGCGCTTGTATAACATTTGTCCACCCACTAAATGAAAAAAACAAACAAAACAAACCCTCAAACAAACAAAATTACATTATTTATACATGTCTATATTACAATGAAACACCAATCCTGAACACACATAGAAGAGCTGAAAAATGCTTGATTTTCATTTTGTGCAGAGATCTTGAAGTTATAAGAATTAGCAAATAACGTATACAATGTGAAAGTAAAGTGCCTAGACTTACTAGAAACACAACAACTGGTTAGAAACTCAATTTAAGAGACAATGGGTCAGAAATGAACAGGAATTAAATCCATATGAAGCAGAGACAGATAAATTTTGCAGGAGTTTAAAGCATCTCCAGAGAATTATTTAAGAATGGAGGAAGGCACTACAATCCTTTTTGTCTCAACAAAATCCAATAACAATAACAACAACAAATAAAAACAAACAAAACACATACTTCTACACAGTTACTGTATGTTTAAATATTTCCGTCAGCTACACTTTTGTTTTTATGACATGAAAAATCTTTTATATCACAGTAGTTGGGGCACTCTTGAAGATAAAAACATAATATTTTAATGTTGAAATTGCTTGACATCACAGCTAATAAACAACACAGAATTGCTACTTTAAAGAGGTAAAAAGAGAGAGAGAAGCTGATTTACTAAGATCCCTCTTTTCATTCAAATTAACCCATTCATCTAATGCATTAAAAACATCCTGCTGTAATCTGTAGAGGGGCACAAGTCCTCCAGTATCATGTAAATAATGAAATGACTCATGCCTACTACTCACATGGCAGCAAAATCTACAATATCCAGAATATTGGGTCACCAAAAATACATATTAGTGTGGTTTAAGGACTTTTAGGATAGCTCCATTATAGCCCAATAACTTGGTCTAGATTCAATTACAGAATGCAAAGAGGAGGGAGTTTCTCAATATTCAGAATTAAGGGAAAAAAGAAAGAAAGGGAGAAAAAAACAACAACAAAATCTAAGTTCAAAAATTAATTCCTTGATCAATCAACTATATACAACCTATAAGAAAAACAACTCACTGATTTCGTCCTTTTTTGATTATAACTGCAACTAATATTTCAAATAAGGCAGCACTTACTTGTTATTACACAGTGCAATAAATCCCCTGGGGAATAAAATAAGTATTTCCCTTTGAGGTCAGCAATTTTGAAAGATAATCTATGATCACAAATTCTCCATTTTTTAATAAATTATAATAAATCTTTGGGTTCACTACATCATTTCACTTTTGAACATGAAATGTATGCACATGAAAGATAATGTGCTGCAGAGCAAGAGGGATTAATTGTGGGGCTGCCAGATTTATAATGGTAAAAGCAAAAGAACAATTCCAAATACTAATGTAAATAATTAACTTAAGCCTTTCTGAAACATTTTATTGGATAAATTTAATAAAATTCAATAAACATTTAACAAAACAACTTTACAATGGATACTAAATATTTTAATACACATTTGATACTTCATGCTTTAATAAAAAAGAGTGGCACTTAATAATTTTTGGATCTAGCTAATTTCTACAGTTTGGGGTTATACAAATTGCAGAACAGACATACTTTTATTTGGCAGCAAACTTTCTTTGTAAGAACTAATCATAATAGCAGGGACAAGAATACTTAATTTCACCAAAACACAGATTGATAAATGTCAGTATTAGTTAAATATCAAAGTAATGAAACAAACATTAAATGGATAAGAAGCAGATATCAATGGAATTGCCAGAACATTAAAAAAAATTGCAATTTGGCATCCTGGCTACTTTGAAATTCATTCCCAAGTTCATAAAGAATGATTAAAAGAATCTGGCAAAGAGGATGTTGTACAGCCAGTCTCTGAATTCCAATTCTTCCCATTGTCACTTCTGCTACCGCCATCCATCATTCTCAATTCATTACAACATCCAAAGTTATTGCATTTCATCATGTAATACTAAGTGCATGTATTGAACATACCTAATGGTTGTTATAAAATTTTATCACACAGCCAACTTGGTATTTTTGATTTACCTTTGTCATAAACACTTGGAATTAAAAAGAATAATAATTTCTGACAAGCTGATTAAAAAAGAATCTGGATGATACAATGCATGCACCGTTTAATTGACAAATTTACAATTCTAATTCCCTTCATCAAGTTTGGTGATCATTCCATTGATACTAGTTTTTAAAAATGTTTGTCTTCCTGCCACTTGATACAGATCTGTTCCTTTAATCATTGTCTCATCAGTTCCTGCTTGTAGTGGTAGAAATTTGCAAATCAATGGTCAGGGCTTACCCTTGGACTCATGAGCGTCACCAGCATCAAATCATTGGGGGGGAGATGATTGAATAGATAAGGAACAGATTACCATGAAATCCCTCCAATATACCCCAAAAATAATGGGGCACCCCCCCCCCCCCGGCTCCTGTTAGTGATGCTCATGCTTGGGCTTACTAAAAGGTAACAGAAAACAGTAGGGATATGCAACACTCCACCCTAAAGGTAAGTTTTTTAGTTTTTTTTATGGATCAAAATCTTGGCTTTTCAGCAAAGAAGTTTCAGGTAAATTTTCTTAGTTTTATAGTTTACATATAGGGAATGATAAGGATTGTGCACAAAACAACAATTTCTGATTATGCTTAAAATGCAATAACAGTCGCATCAAATAAAGTAATTATGTTTTCTCAATGATAAAGTGTACTTTAATTGTAAAATACATTTTGAAATATTTGATTTAACTGCAATTTTTTGGGGAAGAAGAAAATAAAAGAGGTAACACTTACAAACCCAAAGTTTGTGGTTAACATTTAATGATGTAGTGAACCCCTAATCATTTTAAGCATGTGCTGCCAATAGAGTGGAATTATTTTATTGGCTCTCGAGTCCAAGGAAACAAAAATTTTGAAAAGCCAAACAATGCACATAACGCACATAGTTTATCTAGAGTCATAGAAATCAGAATTTTGAAAAGCAAAATATGAAAACCAATGCAGATATAATTTATCACAGAAAAGAAATATTAAAGCATTTATATACCTTTACACTGATTCAGAACACTGATTATATTTTCAATGGCCTTGGCGATGCCATAAACTTAAAAAAAGTTATTGGTCATTCAAAAATGGGAAGTAAGTGACCCTCATGGCTCCAAATCTGCAAGAGAGGCCTAGTTGCAATATTTCCATTCGGTCGTTCGGTGGCTGGGGCTGTGCCTGAGAGCGTTCGAGGGGAGGGAAGGAGAGGGCCGGGGTGCGTGTTCAGCCCTCGGTGTTGACCGCCTCGCGCGCGTGGTGGATCTTGACGTGCTTGTTGTGGTTGGACTTGGTGCTGGAGGTCTTGCCGCAGATGTGGCAGGCGAAGGGGCGCGCGCCGCTGTGGATGCGCATGTGCTCCTTGAGGTAGTAGCGCCGGTGGAAGGCCTTGTGGCACACGTCGCACGAGAACGCCTTCTCGCCCTCGTGCTCGCGCGCGTGCCGGATGCAGTTGTACTTGCGGATGAACTGGCTGCCACAGTAGTTGCACGTGTAGGGCCGCACGTTGCGGTGCGAGTGCATGTGCGCCGTGTACTCGCTGTGGCGGATGAACGCGCTCTTGCACAGCGAGCACTTGAAGGGCTTGAGCGAGCGCGCCGCGTGCGTCCAGCGGTGCAGCTGCAGGTTCCACTTGGTGCTGAAGCTCTTGCCGCAGATGTGGCAGCTGAAGGGCCGCTGCCCGCTGTGCAGGCGCATGTGCACCGCCAGCGACGACTTGAGGAACACGCACCCGCACACCGGGCACTCCACGTTCTCGGCCTCGCGGCCCGTGCACGGGAAGTAGCGCTGGTCGTGCGCCTTGCGGATGTGCCGCGTGAGGCTGGACGCGTGCACGAAGCGCTCGCTGCAGTAGCTGCACGTCTTGGGCTTCTCGTCGTGGATCTCCTTGTGCCACAGCAGCTTTTTCTGCGAGTGGAACACCTCCCCGCAATGGCAGATGAAATCCTTTACTTTTTTCTTCAGCTTCAGGTGGTGACGGTTTTTATGCTGAATCAGGTTACTGTAGCGGCGAAAAGTCTCGCTGCAGAGATTGCACTTAATGGGAGTATTGCCCGTGTGGGTGTTAGTGTGTTCCGCCAGTTTCTGTTTGGTAACGAAAGATTTGTCGCAAATAGAACACTTAAAGGGCTTTATTCCTAGATGGCGCCTAATATGTAAATTCAAATTTTGATGTCTATAAAAGTATTTTCCGCACCGCGAACATTCCAAGGGGTGAATTTTGAGATGGGCCAAATAGGTAGGCTCCGACGGGAACTTTTCTCCGCACGTGCGGCACGTAAACTGGCTTTGCCCGTGAACGGTTCTCACATGACGGTGTAGGCTTTTCGCACTGGAAAACACGTTTTCACATCTCGAACAAATAAATTTAAACGCGTTCTCGTCCGCGCCCGGTTGTTCCTCCAAGTCCTTGACGCCCTTGAGACACTCCTCGTCGAAGGCGCCGGGCTTGATCTCGTCGAGGTCGTCGTCCTCGTCGACGGAAGCGGCGGCGGCCGCCTGCGCCAACGCCAGCGCCTCCGTCTTCACGCCCACCTTGCAGTCCTCGCCCTGCTCCTCCTTGACGCGGCCCAGGAGGTCGGC
The DNA here is from genome assembly GCA_031308135.1 of Acheta domesticus. Taxonomy (NCBI): domain Eukaryota; kingdom Metazoa; phylum Arthropoda; class Insecta; order Orthoptera; family Gryllidae; genus Acheta; species Acheta domesticus. The sequence continues at coordinate 62,661,488 of JAHLJT010009436.1, forward strand.
GTCCGCGGGCGCGTCGCGCGGGGTGGGGCTCTGCGCGGCGTCCGCGTCGCTCTGCCACGGCTCCGCCTTCGCCTCGGCCCCCGGCCCGCCCACGCGCGGCCCCGCGTGCTTCTCGCTCTGGTGCACGCGCCGCTCCTTGGGGCACGTGAACGTCTCGTCGCACGTCCAGCACTTGTATACGCAGCGCAGCTTCTCCCGCCGCTTCTTCTTGGGCTTGGCGTCTTCGGGCGTCGTCGTCGTCGTCGTCGTCTGTGGCGGAGGCGGCGGCGGCGCGGCCGGGAGCGGGAGCGGGCTCGCCGGGGCAGGACTCGTCACGGGCGGGCTGGCGAGCGGCGGGCTCGCGAGAGGCGGGCTCGCGAGGGGAGGACTCGCCAGAGGCATGGCCAGCGGCAGCGGAGGGCACGCCGTCGCCACCTTCAACAGCTTGGTCGACACCGGGCTCACGCCCAGGTCGCCGTCGTTCTCCGCATCCGACCCGTCCGAAGCCTCCCACTTCTCCCGCGCCAGCAGATCGTACGATGTAGTCACGTCGTCCTTCTCCTGCAACACAAGGGTTTGCCCCACATCAGAACAGCACAGACACACACAAACGTATTGCAGTTTGTTTCGAGGATTTGCTAAAAAAAATCACAACGAACTATTCAGCGCCATTTACTATTTCGTAACAAGGTTTATGATCTAATTATTTCCTAAAAACAGTTTATATCACCATACACGATTAAGTCGCTCATTTGACTCCATATACAATAAATAAGAAATCTAGTTTATACACGCGAATGAAAGAAAATATATTTTCAGAAGTACCTTATATCGAATTACTTGAGCTTATTATCTCAATCTTACTGGAGAAAAGAATGGTACACGGAATAATGAACTTTACATACGTAGGAGATAGGAAAAGAACTAAATATTACCTACTGAAAGCATACACATTTGTAACCTAATTTTCCAACAAAAAGAACTGGCGACGTTGTTTTGATGTGTACATTATAACTGGTGGAAAAAAGTGATCTTAACGCAGATAATTCGTCACTGTTTTCCAGCAAATGAGGAATAGTTAAGTTTTAGACGGGGGGAACGGCTTTTTCGATACAATTCCTCTCATAACTAATTCTGACAAGATAAAATTTCAGAATTCGAAAGCCGATCAATTGCGCGTCACGCCCAAAACGAGAACACTTTTGACCTTTACAAAATCACCAAAAGATATGAAAAAATTGCAACTAAGAACCGTGCACTGACTGAGCAGTAGTCCCTTCATATCTGATATTTCATTTCAAACTTGTTTAATGTCCTGATAGCTACAGAAATCCAAGAACATTCTCTTACAAGCAAGATTAAATGAAAAGTATGAAGAGTGTACGAATGAATCAAGAAACCTGGGACCTTGTACGAAAACATTTTCTCAATTAAAGAATTAAAGACTACGGATCTTAATGAAAAAAATTTTAAATGACAAATATCCTGAGTACATTTTGCTACGAATTTTTTTTAATCTGTAGTGAAAAATACACTACTGAAGTTTTGCCAGGACAACACCGCGAATACAAAGGATGGACCGCATTTATGAGAATAATGGTATTCCTGTAAATTACTGCTTACTGTATTTGTGACAGGATTTTACTGAACGACCATTCCCAGTCGATACCCATTTTCTACGTATGGTTTAGGCTGTAGTAGTGTTCACAGATGGACAGACGGACGGAAAGACAGACGAGAAGGGCGGACAGACGGACGGGCGGACAGACGGGCGGGCGGACAGACGGGCGGGCGGACAGACGGGCGGGCGGACAGACGGACGGGCGGACAGACGGGCGGGCGGACAGACGGGCGGGCGGACAGACGGACGGGCGGACAGACGGGCGGGCGGACAGACGGGCGGGCGGACAGACGGGCGGGCGGACAGACGGACGGGCGGACAGACGGACGGGCGGACAGACGGACGGGCGGACAGACGGACGGGCGGGCGGACAGACGGGCGGGCGGACAGACGGGCGGGCGGACAGACGGGCGGGCGGGCGGGCGGACAGACGGACGGGCGGACAGACGGACGGGCGGACAGACGGACGGGCGGACAGACGGACGGGCGGACAGACGGACGGACGGACGGGCGGGCGGGGCGGGCGGGCGGGCGGGCGGGCGGGCGGGCGGGCGGACACACAGCCGGACGGACAATCATTTGATACTATTAATGTATTCTAGTGTAAGCCACGCAGTGCTTTCCTCAGAGAATATTACTCGACTGTTTCAACGCTTACGCGGAGAACCGAGGAAATGCTCCGCGCAGGAGACGCCATCTGGTGTCGTAGCATTTGAATTTCGCTCCCGGAAGTGATTTTTAAACACAATTTTTTTAAAGGAAATTTTTTTTTCGAAAAAATGGACCTGCCATTTGTCATGACGTGCAACACACAATTTCGGGTATTTATTTTGTAACGGAAGCTTCTGGACACCCTATTACGTATGTATACAAGAAAGTAGAAAGTAATATGATATAGAATTAATAGGCAGTCCACGAGTTTAAGCAGTGAACAGATTGATTCTAAGAGAAAGGCATATTTCTATTTAGTATTGGCTGCAATACCATTGTATTATATAGGTCTTATGTTACATACTAGTGGAACCCGGCAGACATTGTTCTGCCCTTCATCTCCCTCTTTCCCCATCCATCTCCTTTTCTCTCGGTCTTTCCCTCTCTCTCTTTCTTTGTCTCTCCATTTCTCTCTGTCCCTGACTCTGCCCCTCTCATTTAGTTTCAGATTCTGCACGTCTCTGAGCAGAAGAGGTAATATCGAGAAGCGCCGGACCAGCAAAAATGTTCATGAAGGTCTCATCCTGCAGATTACGACGGAGAAACGTTTATTCCAGGCCTTTGGCCTCAAAATTTTAGTATTTAATGCCCTAGGACGCTTCGTTTAGGAGTTATTTAAAGGTGTTGATTCAAAATGCTGCCGAGAGTTACAGGTTGCATTTGACGTGAAATATGTAGTTTTGTTCTACACACTTATCACGGGGGCTTAGGTCCGATTTTCATGGTTAACTCTAGATTTTCGAAAATTGCGAACGTTTGAATTTTTTGGCATCTTCCCACAACTACAAAATTGAAGATAGAAATGTTTCCTTCAAATGAAACTTGTGAGTCCTTTTATTAAGGTCACGTAAAGTCAATTTTTACTTTCCCGTATACGTACGTATACACGGAGTGATATACGTAGTATAGGGAAAGTTATGTAATGCTGCGCGAAAAAATGGCCAATTTTCGGCGGAAAAAAATTAATTGCCGGGCCGTGAAAACGAATAAGTGGATAAAACCAGTTGCTAAATTAAGAAAAAAAATCCTCTATCTCGGTGTGTGGTCAAAATCCATGATTTGTTGCTTCTTTATACTTAAAAATCGATTGACGGCATTCCGTCCGTCTGTCCGTCTGTGGTCAACGCTAGCGCCTAAACCGTTCGGTCGATTTTCTTCAAAATTGATATTCCCCAGTCGATCTGATTCTAGTCGAAGCTTTGTGATTTTGAAAAATATTCTTTAAAATTTGGGGGTACTTTATATGAAGCCCCCCAGGGATTTTCAACATTTTCTCCAAAACGGCTCCAAATTTTTTCTTTAAATTTCTTGTATGAATACAGGAAAATACACTTTTTCACATGGCATAGGTCCGATTTTCACGTACAGCTCTGAATTTTCGAAAATTGTGAAAGTTTGAATTTTTTTCGGCGTCTTTCTCCAACTACAAAATTGAAGATAGAGATTTTTTTCTTCAAATAAAATTTGTTCTGCGTATTGAGTTCTTTAATAAAGGTCATGTAAATATTTTTCACAATTTTGGTAGTTTTCGTGCAATATTGCGTGCAATATGTGCAATTTTAAAAAATTACAAAAACAAAATTTTCTCAAAAACGGCTCCAAATTTTTTCTTTAAACTTTTGGTAGGGATAGTGGTAAATGTACTCTATCAATGACATAAAAGCCATTTTGGTCTATCGGTTGGTTTTTTCAAAAATTACAAAAATGTAAATTTTTTTACTTGTCTCTCACGTCGTTAATATTTACATTATCGGCGATTTTTTTTACATTATTATATTTACGAGTATATATGCTTTAAATAATGTCAAGTAAAGTTTCTCGAAAACACTACCGTTTGCTGTGAAAAGTAGCTCAAATTTCGGCATTTTCAGAAATGCTCAAACGTCATTTTCTCGTATATGGCTGCAATTTTTTTCTTGAAACTTTTGTAACGGATAGTGCTAATTACACTCTTTAGTATAGCGTGAAGTTTATTTTGAGTTTTTTTTTGTTTTTTCAAAAATTATATAAATGTAATTTTTTTGAAAGATCTCTCACATCTTTAATATGCACATTATCCGCAATTTGTAAAGATGATTATATTTGTGAGTGTAAGTGCTTCAAATAACTTCAAATAAAGTATTTTGAAAACTCAAAAATTTTCTGTGAAAATGAGCTTCAAATTTCGCATTTTTAGTAGCGCTAAAACGCCATTTTCTCTTAAACGGCACATAATTTTTAAAAGAAAATTGCCATTTACGGCTAGGTTTTTGTGTTCTTTAATATTCTAAAATTAATGTTTCTGTTCTACCAATAGGAAACCGAAAAATTAAGAAAATGACAAAAAAATGTACTTTTGGCGATGATAGATGGTAGCTGGCAAGAAAGAGTATGTGGCAATTCCGAATATTGACAAATAAATAAAATAAATACGGTCATGCTTAATTTTTTCAAAATACGAGTAGTTTTTCTTTAATTTTGTGACAAACGTAATAGGCCGCTGTAAATTTACTGCGCTTCGGACTGCTGGATGCGTCGTAAATTAGAATGTGCAATTTTGTATATTATTTCTTTCTTCGTTTCTTACATTCGAACTTTGTTATAGATTTACACATTAATATTTTAGAAATTTTTTTCTTTTGAAATATTTGAAATAAGTAAAAAGAATTAATAGCTCTCAGAATAGCGATAATGCAGGGTCTGCAACAATGGAATTCACTTTGCGCTCGCGAATATCTGTGAATTAGTGTCATTGTTGTGACATAATGGAGCTGTATGAAAAGGAGTTATAATTGTCTAATTTATGTTGATATTTGCAGGCAAATACTTAGTTTTGAACCAAATGCTGTACCATTTGTAGTGAGTAGAGAATTTGTTGCATGGTTTTAAAATACTCTTCCCTAATCATGGCCCAATGGAAGGCATTTCTATATTTCCAGGGTATCAGGCTTCTTTTTCCAATACAGGGTTACAAAACTTTTGCATTCTATTTTTGTGAAGTTGTAGAATTCACATAGTTCTGACAACACTGCAATGGAAATAGTGAGTTCCAAGCGAAGATGTTAGTAGCGCATAAAGTGCAATATTACAGTACTACTTAGCTGTTTCCTCTAATACGGGAAAGTAAGTGCTGTTGTAGCACCACTAGTTTTTTAAAAAAATCATAGTTTTTGCGCAATATTGCGAGCAATATGTACAATTTGAAAATATGACTAAGATAAGATTTTCTCAAAAACGGTTCCAAATTTTTTCTTTAAAGTTGTGGTAGGGATATTGCCTAATACACTTTTGGGGTAATTTTATGTTTTTGTTTAAAAAATTACACAACTGTAATCTCTCACACCGTTAATATGCATATTTACAGAAATTTGTAAACGCTGTTGTATTTGTGAGTTAAAGTGCGGGCCGTATTCATAGTCGTCACTTATAATAAGGAAAACCTTAAGGAGTTTCTTATAACGTTTTTCAATTCATAGTGGTAACTTATCCACTTGCATAAGAAACTTCTTATAGCTATAAGGAAGGTCCAGCTTCCACTTATAGCTATAAGTGAATCGTCTCTCGGTGGGTTGAAAATAGTCGTAATGTGAAAGAAATGGAAATGGACTGCGATTTTGAACATTATAAAAATGTTTAAATTGCATTGTTCTTCGTAGCAACTATATTTACGTGATATGTACAACCCTCCGGAAATGCACAATGATCAAGAACATTTAAGAAAAGGTAGCGTTTTACCCGGACGAAATTATATGTTTTGGTAAACGTTGGTGGCAAAAATCAGCTACAATTAATTGAGGTTTACCGATTTCCCACTATTTAAGACACTGTTTAAGTTACTACCACTATTTAAGTAATTGTGTAGGTTAGGTTACCACACGGATGCCTACGGATGCATGCATAAGAATAGTTCACGGCCAGTTTGATGGGACGTTTCAGGCAGGATTCAAGTGGCTGTGAACCACCCAATGCGCTGTTGCCACACGAGACGCTGCTAGCGTTGTACTTATGTTAAGTATCGTCTATGAATACCAAATGTGCATAAGCATTTCCTTATCAAAAGTAACTTCTTATAGCTTAAGTATTTTCTTATTCCATAAGTGACGACTATGAATACGGCCCTTGGGGCTTAAAGAAGTTCTGTAATAAAGAACCTCTAGTTATAGTTGCGCTTAAATGCCATTTTCTTAACAACGGCTCCAAATTTTTCAATGAAAATTGCCATTTAGGTCGAGGTTTTACTGTTCTTTGATATTCTTAAAATAATATTTCCGTCCTACAATTAGGAAACCGAAAAATTACGTAAATGTAAAAAAACGTTTGGGTGGCGATAGATGGCAACTGGCAAGATAATGTGGCAAGTCCCAATGGATAGCCGATACCAAAGGAAATATAAAACCAAGATGGGAAAGCGTGTGGTATTTTGGAGCACCACTAGTTTACAATTTGGTTTTGTTTTATTAGTTTTTCTATTTTATTTATTATAAAATACTAGGAAAACCCGGCAGACGTTGTTCTACCCTTCATCTCCTACTTTCCCCTCCCATCTCCCTTTCTCACTGTCTCTCCCTCCTCTCACCGTGTCCCTGTCTGTTTGTATCTGTCTCTGCCGCTCTGTCCCTCTCATGCAGATTCTGCACGTCTCTGAGCAGATGAGGTAATATCGGGAAGCGTCGGACCAACAAAAATGTAGTAGAATGTTCAAGGCCTCAAAATTTATATATATATATATATATATATATATATATATATATATATATACATATTTTTTCGGCACCTTTCTACAATATTGACATTTTTGTTTATGAAATCTGTCCAATATAAGATCTGGAAATACTGACATGTAAAATCTCGGAATTTACTGGAATTGTAAATGAAAATGTTCAACTTTGTTTTTAAAACGTAGGAAAGACTGTTTTACCTAAGAATCTGGCGGTGTAGGGGTAATGTAAATGGCGTGCCAAACTTAAGTGTCCGAGTTCGATTTCCACCATGAGAAGAGCATTTTTGGTGGTTGGAAACACTTTTGTGGGTTCAAGTAGTATTATATTACGTAACCGTTGCAAATAATACGAGAAAGTACATGCTGTACCACTAGTTTCAGTTTATTTATTTTCTCAAATAAAATTAAGGATTTTAACGAAGAAATGAAGTTGGTGTAATCTTCAAAATAATTGACTGTATTATTTAGCTGTTTGCACACCAGTTATCGAATCAGTATTTAACTAAAATGTAAGAAAAAATAAAGAGGTACAAAAATTGAGAGCTCAAATTTAGTGGGTAATAAAGTGGTTTTGGTCAGAATTTTGAACTTCTCATAAATATGTTTAAGTGGTAAAAATCTCGATAAATACACATAATTCCATGAATTGTAAAAAAGGGCAATATCGTTTACACACCGTAGGTAATTATATGGCGAGGAAAAAGATACGCCATATTTGTATTTAAAAATTTAATTTTGTTGTAAGACGTCACGATAAAAAATTAAATGTAATATAAAATTTTATGGTTATAATTTTCTTACTTTTGCGATCCCACATGCTTCGATATTTAATGACAATGTTGGAATTACGTATCCCTCTCCTTCCTGTAAAAGCGCCTTTGCCTTAAATTTAAAGAAATTTGCGCTAGAAAAAATGGAGTCTCCGGCTCGTCTTTTAAGAACTTTGTTTTTTACTTATTAGCACACAATTACGAATTATCCTGCTTCTTTTGGGTTTCTATATTCACTATATCACTTCCATTCAACATCCGTATTCAATGATATCCATATCAAATGCACTTCAAAATGCTGTTTCTTCCATTAGTAATTTTTAAGTAGCCTACTCTTGGATCTTAAACCACTCTCTTCATTATCTTTCCATTTCAACATTAAGGGGAGAAAGTTATTGACGAAACGTGTTTATTTGTTTAAAAAATGTCTAAAGGTAACTTGCAATGTATTTACAGAATATGAAATGAAAATACCAATCAATGTAATTGATATTTAAACAAATTTGCAATGAAGGTATATTCTCTATTACAGACAAGTTATTAGAACAATTCACAATATTTCCTTAAAATATTTTAATTTGTTGTTCGCATACCTTGATAATCATAAAAATATGAGGAAAGCTTTCTACTCTTGAGAAAGCTACGTAAAGTTGTCCTTGCGAAAACATAGGATCGAGCTAGTGCAACACCACTCTTTGCAATGTTTGAAATTAAAAGTGCGCCGAAATGCAGAATCGAGAAGCTCCGAATCAGCAAATATGTAACAGAATGTTGAAGATCTTATCCTGTAGATTACGGCTTGAGAAACGTATCTTTGTTGCCTTTGGCCTCAAAATTCCCGGTTTTAAGGTCCTAGTATATTTCTTTCGGAGATAAATAAGTATACAGATTTTAACACTTAAAATTTTAACATTTTAAGATTTTTATTTTCTCATGTCTATGCGCCAAAGTAGCGGGTTGTATTTGGTATGGATATTTAGAAGTGATGTTTTGTACAAATACTGCATATTTTAAAAGTTAAAGTACAATTCATCATGGTAAATTCTTTCTTTAGAGACCTCATTTATAAAGAATAGTTGCGTATGAGAACCGCAAAATTCATCTATACTACTGAAATAATATAGGAGAGGATTTTAAAAGCAATATTTTACCACATTCGATTTACTGATGATGTCATATAGTATTTACAAAGCAGATTTTATCTGGATTACGATAATTATGAATGTCATTTAACAACTGGTGGTTCAACCGCATATCATTTCTCGAGTTGTTTGCAACTGCTTCGTGATATAATATTTCACGAGCCTGCAAACGAGTTCCCAACCATCAAAATTTGTTTCTCCCCACTGGGAATTGAACTCGGGATCTTAAAAGAGTTTGAACACACCCTTCACCTTATCCCTACACTATCAGCCTTTTTGCAAAAACCAACCTTCCCGACGCTTAAAAAAAGTTGATCGTAGAGATATAGTTTTACTAAAATTTTGAATGCTTTATTAATTGCACGTCACTCGAATTTTACCAGTCGAAATTTAATACACGTATTTGGATACGCAATAGAACTAATTTTCCATTACATGAAATCGATGAATGTAACTGAATTTGTTTCGAAGACATAGGGCTAATAGTTATTTACTACGTACCACAAGACATCTTATTACAATACGATACTGGAGAATTATCAAACGAGGCCGTTAAGAGTTTGATAACCATTGGAGTATCGTATTAGTATGTTATGATACGAATGTGGTACTTTTATCTACTTTGTAAAAATTCCGTTTTTCTTTTAAATTTCACAATTCATCCGGCTAAAGGTGACAGACTGATGTTGATCAACATCGATTATAGTATTATTATTATATATTATCGATAATAGTTCTTGCACTCGGGTAACTGATTATTGGAACATTTCTTCAGATGGGTTATTGGAACATATCTGGTCTAGTATTGCTTAATTCGTAAAGTAATCATTGTTAAAAATAGTGGGTAGAGATTACTAGAATATTTGTGTTCTATAAATCCTTATTACAACATTCATATAATTTGTTTCGTTACGTGTGATTGTAGACAAAGTGGATAATAATTATGTAATGAACACTGGTATTCGAGATTTTCTGCTATTTTATTTCAGTTGTTTTACTTTGCATCTGAGGCACGTAACATCAATAATGAATATTTGAAGCCAAGATGTTTATATTAAAAATATTAATGAGAGGAAATTCGATGCTCATTAACACAAAAACATTACTAAATTAAAAAACAAACAAACTTCTATTTCCTAATTACCAACACACACAGTCCAATCACATTAATGTGACCACCCGTCAAAATCCTCAATAACCCCCTTTTGCAGCACTGACAGCTGAGAGACGTGCAGGAAAAGAGTCAATTAACTTGTGGATGGTACCGACAGGGATGTGGAGCCATGTTGACTCCAGTGACGTGGCCAGCTGCGCTAGGTTCCTCGGTTGCGGATCCATTGCGCGAACAGCCCGATCAAGATGGTCCCACAGGTTCTCGATTAGGTTTAAATAGTGGGAGTTTGGTGGCCAGGGAAGTACTGTAAACTCATCCTGGTGCTCTTCGAATCTCACATGCACTCAGCGAGCTGTATGATACGTTGCATTATCCTGCTGATAAATGATGTCTCGCCGAGGAAAAATTGTCTGTATATTGACATGATCCTCAAGGACAGCTGCATATTTCTGTTGCTCCACTGCGCCTTCCAGAATAACGAGATCACCCACGGAATGCCAAAAAACATTCACACACCATCACGCTTCCTACGGCCTGTACCCGCCCAGTGATTGTTGCAGGGTATTTGGGTTCAGACGTTCAATGACTATCTGTCCGAAGAAGCAGAAAAACGTGATTAATCTGAAAAGGCCTCCTGTAGCCACAACGTGGACGTGTGGACGTACAGTTGCGGTATTGGGCGTGCACACTCCAGTCTTCGTTGCCGATGAACTGCAGTCAGCATGGGTGCATGAACCAGGCGCCTGCTGCGGAGGCCCATTCGCAGCAACGTTCGCTGAATGGTAGTTGAGATCTTGGTGGCGCCTTGGTTCATATGGGCGGTCAGTTGCTCTAGTTGCATGTATACCCGCCCTTACACATCTCCGCAGCCGTCGTTCTCCTGTATCATCAATGCCCTGAGGTGCACCACAGTTCCCTGGTGCCTGTTTTGAATATTGTCATTTTGCCATGCACGGTATACTTTAACAATGGCAGCACGCGAACAATTTACAAACTTATCCGTTACGGAAATGCTTCTGCCCTTGGCTCGAAAGCCAATGATCATGCTCTTTTAGACGTCCGATAAATAAATCGCTTCATTTCTGAATTGCAACAACCACTGTACTGTTTTCCGCTTCCATCCGACACGTTTTATATACCCTCCACTATCAGTGTTGCCACCTGTAATCTTTGAGGGGTTTATTGCACGTTTACGTGGAAACCAGGCGGTGGTCACTTTAACGTGACAGAACTGTGTATTTCCTTTAATGATTTTAATTTTCCTTTTGGAACTACCAGACCCATCGCAACTCTAAAAATCCTACGCCGCACGAGTAATACCTACGACTAATGCATAAACACAATTACAAGTCTACTTCTACCACGAACGACTACTTACTCAGAGTTCGTCGAACAAATGTTATTTGCATAGTTTTGGTGTGAAAGAAATAGACGAAAACACACAAACACAAAGTTTTATTTGAGTAAGATAACAGTTCTCCCTCAACTCTTTCGCAATGAAATGAATAAAACCTCGTTCACATTAATATAATTTATAGAATTATCAAATATCGTTGTGTGCGATTTTTTTTAAATAATCCAAACTATTTTCACATACGGTGCAAGTATACTACGCGAAAGAATACAAAGGACTTTTGTTTTCTTCTGCTTGTTGTTCCAATGGTTAACTTCTGCAAGTAACATATTGTTCTTGTGAATTTGGAATTGCGTTAGTAAACGAATCTAACCAACAATCATCATTAATCTCTTGTGATAAATTTTTAATTCAAAAGTAACATATCTTCTCATTTAAGTCCGCAAAAAATTTAACATATGTAACACAATGAAAAGATAGACACAAGAGAGAGGGCGTTGTTGCAGCAAAAGACAGCACAACATTCAGAATTTAGTTAACTTCTGACCTCTGATGGGAACAGCTCAGACGACTGATTCTACTGATGAAACACTCAAAACTTTATTCGACATTCTTGCACACGCAACGGCTCATCGATAGCCCAGAAGTGTGATAAACGGGCCCTATAAAAGAAGATGAATGTGTTACAATAACATCAACATGAGTATAAACATTAGTTACACAATTATTTAGGCCCCAATCACGTGAAATCAAAGGATTTTCACACTTAAAATAGAGGGAAAACACAACACGTATCACTATTGAATAAACGAAAACTGCACGTTCAAATACATGATTAATACTATCATGCACCCGCATGTTCATGTAACAGTCTTTGGTTAACGGAACGAACATTTTCATTCCTGACGTGACGTTAAATATCTTCAAGCACGGAGACATAGCCAAGCTAGTATCAGCGTAGAGCATAAGCTGACTTCATTACGAATGCTTAATACGAGTACAGCAGCGCCACAGTGGCTACAATTGAAATCGAAGGAAATGTAGGATACTAATGAATAACGAATGTTTTTAGATTCGTATAAAACCAATGAAAGTTCATACTTTTCGAATAAGGATTTCTCCTGCGTGCCCCCTCCCATATAATAACGATGAGGAGGGCCGAACCCGAAGATATCTTTCCAACATTTTATATAGTCTAGTAAAATGGTAGAAAATAATGGGAAGTTTATGTGTAGTTTCGAATCTTGTCCCTAAGATTACATGTTTTTTGGGTAGCTGAATGCGAGTATCAGTTTTGCCAACGCTATATTGTACTGGCAACACGTTTTTAAGCGAAACATTTGTAAAAATCCCCATTTTTTCAAACTACATGGCATACATTTTTTGTTGCTCTCTGAAGAAATAAAGGGATAACATTACTTACATTTAATGTCCTTAAGCTTTTATTTCTCCAATTAACGTTTTAGCCCCGAAAACACTGCGAAATTCGGTGATGTAAGCAAACTAATGGTGCTACTGAATAGCACAAACTTTCTCGTACAAGTTAGTGTTCTAATTTCTTCGTTCTGACCTAGCTTTGCTGTCCTGCTACATGCTCTTGCCAGCTACAATCTATCGGCCCCAAAAGTACCTTTTTTGGCATTTTCTTAATTTTTCGTTTTACCAACAGTGGAACCGAAATATTATTTTAAGAATATTAAAGAAAAGTAAAACCTTTTAGTAATTTTGGCAATTGAGAAATTTGCAGCAATTTTTAAGAAAATGGCATTTAAACGTTACTGTTACTACTTACTAATGTGAAATTTGAAGCTCCTTTTCACAGAAAACTATTGAATTTTCGAAAAACTTCATTGAAAGTAATTTGAGGCACTTCCACTCACAACTGCAATTGTGTTTACAAACCGGTCGAAATATTCATAGTAACGGAGTGAGACATATTTTAAAAACATTTGTATAATTTTTTTAAATTAATCGTATGTCATCTCAAAGAGTGGAATTACCACGAAACGTTTGCCGAAAAAATATGGAGCCGTTTTTCAGAAAATGACGATTGAGCGTTTCTGAAAATGAGGAATTTTGAGTTCGTTTTCACAGAAAACTTTTGAGTTTCCGACGAACTTTATGTGACATTATTTAAAGCACAAGTACTCATAAATGCAATAATGTGAACAAATCGCCGCTAATGTAAATGTTAACGACGTGAAAGATAGGCAAAAGGATTATATTTTTATAATTTTTGAAAAACACAACAGAATAGAGCAATACTGCGTTTATGTCATTTCATAGAGTACATTAGGCACTATACCTAACAAAAGTTTAAAGGAAAAATTGAAACAGTTTTTGACAAAATCGTGTTTGTTATTTCTAAAATGGTACATATTGCACGCAATATTGTGCAAAAATTACTAAAAGTTTCGAAGAAAGATACATGATCTGAATGAAAGAACTACTTGTAGGCAACAAATTTTATTTGAAGGAAAATTTCTAGAGATAGACGGACGTTTTGAAAAAAAGAACAATTTTTAGTTATCAAGGTCCCACAAAACGGATTCTGGCTACACTACGTATTAGGATTTTTTTCTTAATTTAGCAACTGAATTTATTCACTTTTTCGTCATTAGGGCCCAGCAACAATTTTTTTCTGCAAAATCCGCCGTTTTTTCGCACAGCATTATGTAACTTTCTCCTTACTATGTATATAGGTACATACATAACTTTACAGCATTAATAACTTCCTCTCTACGATATATATATATATATATATATATATATATATATATATATATCGTATATACATACACACACACATACATGAGAAAGTAACTAGTGGTGCTACAGAGTGGCACAGACTTTCCAAAATTAGTTTTGTATTCCCTTGGGTCTCGACTAGCTACTCGGACTAGCCATAAACTCTAGCCAGCTTCCAAAACAAAACGTCATCCAAACAAAACGCTGAATTAATTTTTGTTTTAAGCGGTTCAGCTTTCAAAATCAAGATAACCATATTTTCAATTACGGACGTAGATGTCAAGTTGTAAGTTTGTTTTAGAGTAAACTATATGTAATATTGAAAATTATGTATTAGGCCACTTTTATGTTTATTCATTGTTAAGTAAAGTTAATTATTTTAAATCAATGTAGATTTTAGTTTAAAATAGCTTCAAAATAATGAATTACTACTTGGCACAACGTATCCTCAAATGAGGAAATGAAGCATTTTTCTTCGTAAGTTTTCAATTTTTTAAAAAAATACTTCGTGTTAAATCTAAAAGTTGTAATTTTTACTGAAGTTTGGTATCATAGCGGTCTAGCATGTGTGCAATTTTCAGATTTTTACCTGGTCCCCCAACAGAGATATTACCAGTGGCGTAGCGTGACTCACACGTTTGGGGATGCTCAACAATAACACACAAAATGTCACTATCAACTACTTCGTCTAACAGTCGAACGCAACACAAGGCAGATACACTGGGACTACTTCCACGATCTCGATTGCTTACGACGGTGTAGGCGCTTCCCACAAAATCCTCACAGCAGTCAGGGCTGCCGATGTCTTGAAAGCAAATTATACAATGGCTCAGCTTTAATTCTTATACGCGAATGGCAATAAGACCATTTGTTAATTTATACATTGCAGACTTAAATAATATGTAATCTATTTAAGAGATAATACAATTTCTTGGATATTAATTAAGAAATAGTAGTCAGGCACTATTTCTACAGTTTGTACCCATGACCAAGCGGGGACTCCCGAGTGAGAGAGAGAAAGATAATTTACTGAACGCCTGAAGTGTGCTGCGCTCTCGTGCACAAACGAGCTTCTTTCCGCAGTAGACGCTCTGGACGCTAGCGTAAAGCAGTCGGGTTTCTCTGGGCCAGGGGTGAAGAGGGGAGAGGGGGACCTCGCCATCTGCGCATGCGTCATTGCTCGTCGCAATCTAGCGGCAGACGCTGAAGTATTTTAGCTTCCAACCAATCAGAGGCCAGCTTCAACAGCCCGCCGAATTCAATCATAGGAAATCAATTTAAAATTAATACAAAACGTGTTTCGCTCAACAGACCACTTGTAAGATTATCAATACAGTATTTAAGGTTCTTATATACGGGGATGCTCAGCATCTCAGCGTCCCCTGACGCTACGCCACTGGATATTACAGTTCATAATTGGGGAAAAATCCAAAATTCCAATTTTCAAGGGGTACCTTATATAACAATGATATTTTACAATAAGTAACTACACTGTTGTGTGTAAAAGCACTGAAAAAATTAAGGCTGAGATTCTATTCCTTCTTTGAAAAATTACTCTCTGAAAATCGAATTCCGTTCATTCGCGTTCCATAGATTTGGTTGCAAATATTTCCCAAATAAAAACAAAGAAAATAAGTAAATAATAATTCGATTTGCACGCCAGAGTATGCTGAATCGAATGCTTTTTATTCTAGAATGCTAGAACAACCTACAGCTGAGTAATTTAGGAAAGAGCAAATGTCTGCGAACGCGAAAAATGGCGCACGGCGCGAAACAAAAATGGCCGCCATTTGTAAACCAGGTACAATAAAAAAAAAGTAAAAGATGTTTTTGAACAGCCAAAACATAAGGAAATTTGCGTACAAAATATGAATTGAGGGTATCAGTGCAATAGTGGCCTAACCCACATTTTTGGGAAATTGGGTTATCTGTGTTAATCGCATCTTATTCTGCTTAAATTCAATTTGAAATAGTTTTAGTGGGTCATAATCCAGCAGTTACAACACAATAAAACACAAAAGATTTTTTTAATACTGCCAGTAACTTATTACGCCATTTTCTTCAAACACAGGATTTGTAGATAGGTCACTATTGCACTGACACCCTCAATTTTCTTCGAGATGGTCGAGCGACCAGGGCTGGATCACTTAAAATGGATTGACCCAAGACGATTGACTGCACTTCTGACCCACGCGTAGGTACGAAGGCCCGGGGTTTCATAGACATGTTACATACAAATGGCATTAGCGGATCTTTTTATTATTATTATTATTATTATTATTATTATTATTATTATTATTTCTCTACATCACGACTAAAGATGTTGTAAGTCTGCTGAGTATCAAATCTACTCCAGGTTGCAACCAGCTACCTAAGGAGAAGATCTAGGGACTGTCTGCGCCTCTACAATACTTTGTGCAAAATGTGAGCAGTGCCAAATAAAGCAATTTCTTGCACTTCCCAGTCTTTTGAATTACCGGGGAGTTTAGATAAGTTCTTACACAAGTTTTTCGGAACAAATCCCAGAGCTCCGATAACTATCGGGACGACCTGTGCTTTTACGCCCCACATTCGGCTGACCTCGATTTCCAAACTCTTGTATTTAAGATGTTTCTCTATCTCTTTGGTTACGAATTTGTTGGTCGTACAATATTGTATAGCGTCCAACTGATGTCACCGGGTTTGGGGAGTGTTCGTAACCACTTGGGGCATGTGTTTGGGACTTCGAGGGCGGTACAGATCTGTCAGTGAATGTAACTAAACACCCTGTCGTGTCTTTTCAAGTATTCGGTCTTTGCTAGAATTGGACAAGCTGAGACAATATGATCAATGTTTTCTACTTGTTCCTGGCAAATGCGGCATTTGTCATCTTGGGAAATTTTGAGAACCGCTTCGTGTTCTCAATACCTGATCTTGAGCAGCTATTAGAACTGCATCCGATTCTGGATTCATTCTTCCCTTTTTAAACCACATAAATGATTGATATTTATTGATCTGCACCTTGTCCATTCTTTTTAGATACTGTCCATGGAGTGGTTTGTCTCTCCATGAATTCTTTAACATTTTTTGTGTCTCACATTTCATGTCAAGTAGCATCCGAAGTTCGGTGTTTGTTATTTGGCGTGTCTTGCATTGTTTTCTTTTATTCTTATTTTTAATAATCTGTATTACATTATTTCTGATGATTGGCATTATATAAAATCTCGTAGAATGCCCAGGTCCTCTTCCATAGGTTTATCAGATTCAATGGCTTTATTTTGTTGTCTTGTTGCAGCTCGTAACTTGCCTTTCCGGCATTTGTTTTAGAAGGAATTGTGATATTGCCGCAACTGTTTTTTGCAGTTGAAACAATTTAAAGCATTCATCCCTGCCGTCTTGAGGTCACTTTTGTTACTCGTAGTTTCTTGAGCACTTGCAGGAACATACTTCAAACTAATAGAATAGGCGGAACTAACAATATGCCAGGGGCGCAAGGCCACCTTTTGTTCTTTTCCATATCCACTCTTCTGGATTTTTTGGAGACATCTAATCTTACCTACACCTGATGATAAACTCTAAAAAAAATTGGTGCTATACTGCAAATGGTGGTAGTGCAGCTTGTGGCGTACGTTAAACAGAGGAAGCCCTTGGGCAGACAATATGGGCGCCCCCTTGTTCAAGATACATCATTAATTTAATTTTGTGAGTATAAACTAAATTTTAGAAGTAAACACATTTATTACAATAAATTATTACAGAAAAATAATTACCAGTTTTGCAACTTCATGATTTATTTTGAAATCTTTACTTCAGATTCACAAATTTGTCAATAACAGTAGAAATATTATTTTTCAACCACATAGTTTCTTCGTGCTCAACTAACAAAAAACTTACTCAGGTGATTCTGTACCATTGTACTTTGTAAATATTTTTAATCACCTTTAATTTTGAAATCTTTCCTTCCGCGCTGGCGACCGGGACAGGAATTGGTACAAAATGTCAATACCGTACTAATACTGGAAACATTTGTTAGTAGTGAGCAATGTTCAATTATTGTTTGCAATATCTTTAACAGATCTTAGTTTTGAAATTTGATTCGTTAAACAAATCCGCAAAAATAATAACTGAGAGAAGTTTTTCGCAACATCTGCACGGTATTTTGATTGAAAGTTGGGTGCTTCGTAAATTTCATCGTCCGAAAGAGCTATCAAAACTTGTGGCTGAATCATTGTGTAAATTGCCACTGTATTTTTTAATCCAACAAATCGTGGCTTTAAGTGGTTAATGGTAATATCTAGGAATCCACAGTAAAGAAGTAGAAGTATTATGTATAGATCTTTGTTGCACATCATACTCTTTCACGACTTCTTTCCTGACTTTGGATAATTCTATTGTATTATTTTTCAAATCCTCTTAGAATTCCGAACAGTCGTCATTTCTTCATGAGCTCCATCGAGTAAATTCTGCACCATTTGCAAATCCAAATCAGGGTTCTGAAGGTATTTCGAAACAGTGATAGTTGATGTTAGTATTTTGAAATGTAGTGTTACAATGGAAAAATTCAAAATTTTCCGGGCATCATTCGTTGCAGATATTTTGTTAGAAAAATGATTTTTTTGTTAAAGCTTACCAAAGATTAAAGTATCCTAATCTTATATCTATTAAGGAATCTTTTCATGATAACCATTTCGAAGGACAAAGTCGTTTTAATGTAACATTACTTCGCTTTTTATCTAAATCAATCATGGTTCGTAATGTTCCAGCGATTAATGATACGACCAAAGAAAACAAATTTGTTCCAATAAACAGTAAAATGTTGGAACTTCAAATGTCCCATTCATGGCATCATTAACCATAAGATTTAAAATACGAGCAGCACAAAGCACAAAGGCGCTGTCAACTTCACATATTTTTTTTCTGAACACCATTGTCAAATATCCATTCATAACTGCTGCGTCATCATATCCTTGATCTCTACATTTCGATAAACCAATGCCTTGTTCCTGGTATGTTCTTGATATCAAAATGCAACCCTTGTGGTGATTGATCTTTGACTTTCTTAAACACTATGCAAGATTAATTTATTTGTATGTTAAACTGTTAGCCGTATTCATTTTTCTTGGTGGTTCCATATAGTAAAACAATTTGACTTTATTGGTTACACTTTTGATACTTTTTGCATTGTGTCCATTATAATAGAAAACACGGCGCTTTATTTATTTATTCTGTGATTTATCAGTTTCAGATAAGACTTATTTCGTTTTGAATTTGGGGAACTTAAATGGCAGGGGTCTCAGGACATGATCCTGTCAGTTCCTATGGAACTTACGCCACTGAGTGCAGCAATGTTTGACTTGCAACTGAAGGGAGATTTAGCAAACATATCTCGATTGGTTGAGTAATGGCACGGTAGCCGAAGCCCACTGTAGCCCAATAGTGAAACCATAAAAGTTCACTCCCTCCTTAGTAGTTTACGTTTGAGATTATGAATAATTTTAAAGTCAGCAAGATTAGTGTCTTTGTCACTCAGAAATTTTTTCTGTGCTTGAACAACGCCGAGGCGCTTTCACTACCATTCTTTCCATGTAAAGGAAAGTGATCGGAAATTGTTTCACTTACAGCAGAAACGGGGAAACAGGAAAATAAACCTTTTCTTTCTCAGGTTCCAAAATGGACACATTTGCATGCTTACAGACAGCTCTTTGTGGCGTCAAACACTATGAGCGCAAGTTTTCTAGACGTTTTAATTCGTTACGCACCTCAGGGCAGCCATAAAATATACTGCTTATGATTAATATTTTGTTGACGAACCTGTAACTACTTTAACTAGGGGTGCTACAACAGCACGTACTTTCTCGTGATATTGTCACTGGTTATGTATATTATTATAATATAACAGTTTCTACCTTACACTTCAACATTTGAAAAATTCTTAAAGAAACGAAGCGCGAAAAAATACATATATATTTTTTAAAATTCAAATGCTTAAACGAAAACAGCTTTCTGCCATTGAATTCAGAGTATTCACATTCTATATAAATGTACCAACGATGCGCGATGGGTACTGTAGCCTTAAATAAAATCTTTAGTGTACAAACCAACGACGGCCGTTACCGGTGCGGCGTTGCAACAAACAGAAATACATGAACAATAGATGAAGAAAGTCACAGGTTAGCCAAACGTCTACTGTCGGAAAGACGGCCCAAGTCTTGAACTCCTAAAAAGTAAAAAAGATAATTTCCAGTTTTCTTGTACGCGCGCTTTGGTTCGAATCTTGACTATATACTGTACTGCGTTGTTATGAAAGTGAATAAAATAATAAGCTTTTGTAGAATAATATGCTTGCTCTCATAAGCGTAAAAATACTAGACTTTCCTGAATAATAAAAATCCTAAAATGAATACTTCTGTGGTCAGTTTTAATTTCAGACACACAACTTTTCATTTCTAAAGATTTTTAAATGCATGATTTAATCATTTTGCAATGTGTTTTAAGGGCCTACAACGCCACTTTTCAGTCCAATAGTGCCTAATTTCATAATCTTGTTACCTATTTTAGATGCCTAAATCATCACTTTTTTTGTGCCTAAAATTCCAGCTTGTCGGTAAGTCCGTACTGCTTACCCTGCCATCCAAAGACGCTAAAGCCTGAGCAGAGACCTGGCCTCGCTCAACCTCCTCCGTTCTTCTCTACTCTTCGCCGCCTCCTTCCTCTTTCCGGGACTGACGTGCTCGGGGCCCCGTCGCACAGCTCCTCCACACACGCTATTGGGCCTTCCTAGTCTTCTCTTTCCTCTGACGTCACCCTGCGGGGCACATTTGGGCATTCTGCTGTCAGGCTTTCTGACCAACCGTACGTACTATATCATACCAATACCCGAACTCAAAATCGGAACGGAATGAGGAAGCAGCTTGCACTTTCGAAACGCTATTAAAATTATTTATACTCGCATCATCTTTTCTGACATTGTTTTTTCATCTAGGACGATTGGGGACGCAAACATATTCTGCGTTATTTCCTACTCTATCGATCCAGAGATTAAACATAAACTCAGAAAAATCTTATAATTCTTAGCATACATTTTAAACACAGTAGTTTTTTAGGCATTCAATGGTTTACTAGGTGATAATTCGAACCCTTTTTCCCCTCCTACAATGATCGATGAGTTTTCATCAAGTGTCTAATCTAAAAGATATTTCGGCATTTGCATGAAATTTCTAGCATGTGATAGTAACGCTAATATGCGAACATGATCAAAATGTAGAACTTATTAAAAAACTTAATAGCACATTAAAAGCGACGTCGTGCACACGAGTTTCGTCATTCAATGTGGAATCACCCGCGTATTCGTGCACTAATATAAAACCTATGTCAAAAGTCGGTTGACAATATCCATATTATTTCCGTTACTAAGAGCCTTAGGTTAGACACAAGAAAATTAGTGTTCAGAATGTGAGTGAATCGCAGTTTGGATTACAGAAAGATCCATACTTTATTTATGTTACTGCAAATTAACTTAACACCAAAGCTTTGTCCATGCTTTTAATTAATGAAAGAGAGAAGCATTATTTTCCTTAGGATTCAAAGATTGGGACCCCTCTCATGATTAACATTACATGTACTACGATTTTCCCAGAAACATTGAAAGGCAACAGAACGTCTGTTTTCTCATCATAAGAGCTACTTCTCTGTTTCGGTATCAATTTCGAAAATTAAACAATTTTTTGACATCTCTCTCCTGTGGTTAATGCATACAATAATGGCAATTTGTATACATTATTGCATGTATGAGTTCACATGCTTCAAATGAGTCTTATACATTTTCTCGAAAACTCACAAGGTTTCTGTGCAAATGAGCTCAAATTTCCGCATTTTCGGAAACGCTCAAACTCAATTTTTTCAACAAACAGTTGCAATTTTTACTTTCTCGCCTTACGAATACTGCGTAAAAAGAGAAAGTATGTAATCGTGCGTCGGAAAACGGCGAATTTTCGTCAGAAAAACTGTTATAGTTGGGTAACGAAAAAGTGGATGAAACCTGTTAGTAAATTTAGAAAAAAATCCTCTATTTCGTGGTGTAGTCAAAATCCATGTTTTGTTGCTTCTTGATAGTGCAAAATTGATTGACAGCAAAACGTCCGTCTGTTGTCAACGCTAGCGCCTAAACCGTTCAGCCGATTTTCTTCAAAATCGATACTCCCCAAACGTTTTCACTGTTGTCAAGACTCCTGGAATTTGAAACCGATATTTTGATTTTGGGGGGTACTTTACATGAAGCCCGTCGGAGATTTTCAAAGTAAAAAAAAAAAAAAAATTAAAAAGAGGCTCCAAATTTTTTGATTAAATGTTGTTGGAGGACGTTTAAGGGAATGATGCAGGTAAAAAAATTCAAAATTGAAGATAGAGATTTTTGCCTCGGACAATGCCGGTTGTACAAAATTAGCACTTTAAATAAGGTCAGGTACAATATTTTTGAAAAAACAAGTAGTTTTTGCGTAAATTATACAGCAAATTCACAAAAAGAAATTTTCTGAAAAAACGCTCCAAATTTTTTGTTTAAATTGCTTGTAAGGATAGTGTAAAATACACTTATAAAAGTGGCATAGATCCCATTTTCACTGCTAACTTTGAATTTTCGAAAATTGCAAAAGTTCTCCAGTTTTTCGGCGTCTTCCAACAACTACAAAATTGAATTTTTCTTTCAAATAAAATTTGTTCTCCAAAGTGAGTTCTATTATTAAAGGTCATGTACACTTTTTTGAAAATTATAGTAGTTTTCGCGCAATATTGCGTGCAATATATGCAATTTTAAAAAATTACAATACATTTTCTTAAAAACGGCTGTATTTTTTTGTAAACTTTTGGTAGGGATAGTGCTAAATGTACTCTATGAGATGACATAAACGCTATATTGCTCCATTCTTTTGTTTTTTAAAAAATTACAAAAATGATTTTTTTTGAGTCTCTCACGTCGTTAATATTTACTTTAGCGGCAATTTGTTCACATTATTATATTTATGAATATATGTATTTTAAATAATGTCACGTAAAGTTTTTGGAAAACTCAACCGTTTTCTGTGAAAACTAGCTCAAAATTGCGCATTTTTAGAAATGATCAAACGACGTTCCCTGAACGTCGCAACGAACAAATTTTACTATTTTTTTAACAATAAATTTAAATTTAAAACTAGTGGTGCTAAAACAGTACATATTTTCTGGCTATTTTATGTAATACTATTTATACAGCAATTTCTCTCCGAATTAATACATGTACCTGTCAGTCATTTTTTGTAAAACTTATTACAAATTGTAGAACATTTGTGCGAAAACGAAATATTTTTCTAGCAAACATCACAAAGGCTCTAGCCCGATAACGAGGGTTTCCGGCCTTAGTTAGCAATTCAATTAAGATTTTCCCCACATGTTTGGATATAGAAAATATTATTTTCAAAATATGAGGCAAAAATAATCACATTGTAAGTACTTACAGCGAAAAACGTTTTTTTGTGTTTAAATTAAGAAAATAATTTTATTTCATAAAATTTTATTTCTTTGCTTCTGATTTGAGCTTTGCCATAATAAATGGATAAAAAATTGTACGTAATTCGCAGAAATTCAGCTGCCGTCTTGCGGTGCTGAATACTATTGTTGCATTCCAATCTGATATTCCCTGAAGGCTAGCAATTTTTCTTTCATATTTCAAATAGGTTTGAAATATTTTCTAAAAGATTAATGGGTAAACATATAACAAAAGCTCGATTGTAAGAAACGAACAAAGACATATGAAATACATGAAGGGGAAAAAATCTCTATTTTGAATACTTTAGTTGTAGGAAGACGCCGAAAAATTTTTGAACTTTTGCAATTTTCGAAAAATCAGGGTTTTCAATGAATATGAAACCTGCACCATTCTATTAAACGTCCTTTATACTATTCAACAGCAAAGTTTAATCAGAAACGTTGGAGCCATTTTTCTTTAAATTTTGAAAATATACAAGAGGTTTCATGTAAAGTACCCCTCAAAATTAAAATATTGGTTTCGAATTCAAGGGGCCGCGACATCAGCCAGATCGATAAGGGAATGCTAATTTTGGAGAAAATCGGCTGAACGGTTTATTCGCTAACATTGTCCACAGACGTTTTGCTGTCAATCGATTTTTCGCCATCAAGGACCCCCAAAACATGGATTCTGGCTACACCAAATGCTAGAGGATTTTCTTCACTAAATTTAGAAACTAGATTTATCCACTTTTTTATTACCTGGGCCGATAATAAAAGTTTTTTCTGCCGAAAATTCGCCTTTATTCCCGCAGCATGACATTATTTTTGCTCTATTGCGTAAGCGGTAGCTAGAAAGTAAAAACTGAAGTCATTTTTGAGAATATTTGGAAACGTTTAAGGTCTTCAAATTGGATCAGATTTATTGAGGAATATTAAAATTGGAAAAAATCCTACGAATGGTTTAGACGCTATTGTTGTTCACAGACATGACACATTAAACATGGTTACCTAAGAGGCCAAGAGCATTGAATTTATGTATTTTAATGACTGACACCATTCTATCCACTGCAATGTTAAGCAATGCAAAGTTATTTTGGCATTAAAATGTATCAACCCAGTAATGAACAATTTTCTCAAAATTAATTATCGCTACAAAAAATGTTGTATGGCATAATATTACCGTATCAGCTGACACAATGGATTTTACTTTTACATAATACTTATATTGAGGAAATCATCTTTTATAAAAAACACATTCATTTTTCCACTTTTTCACAATATCTCAGTCCTAGTGTAGAAAGAAATTTGACTCCAAATGTATAATAGAAGAGTAAAACTTTGTTGTTTTTGCAAATTTTCATTGTAAACTTTGGAGCCATTTTTGAAAAAGTTTTTTTACTTTTTAAGAAAATTAAGATTATGAAGAATTATGAAGATTTTGAACTCATTTTCACACAAAAAATATTTGAATTTTCGAATAAATTCATTAGAAATAAATTGAAGCTCTTGCACTACAAAATGCAATAAATTAAAAAAACACTTGAATTAAATATTAATGACGTGGGAGTATTTCAAAAAATTACTTTGGTGTAATTTTTGAAAAATTAAAAGGATACATCAAAATAGCATTTATGTCGTTATTCAGTTGATTTAGCTCTCTCCATAGACTAAGTTAAACAGACAAATTTGGAGCCACTTTTGAGAAAATCTTGTTTTTTAATTTTTTTTTTAATACTGCCTAGATTTCAGTAAAAATTAAGGGGAAACTGGTTGTGGAAAACATTTTACATTTGAGAAAAGAAAAAAAGAAAAGAAAAGGAAAAGGAAAAGAAAGAAAGAAAGAAAGAAAGAAAAAGAAAGAAAGAAAAAAATCTATCTTCAATATTGTAATATTAGGAAAACAGAAAAAATTTCAAACTTCTGAAAATTCAGTTAACACTGAATATCGGACACATGCCATCTTTGTAAGTGTATTTCACCCTATTCTAACAAGAAATATAAAGAAAGAATTGGGCATATTTTTATTTAATTTTGAAAATGTATCAGAGGCTTCAAGTAAAGCTTTTGAAAAGATAAAAGAATGTTTTTCAAAATCGCAAAACTTTGATTCAGGCCTCATCGACCATAGAATATTCATTTCGGGAAAAATCCTATGAATAGTTTACACACTAGTATTGTTCACAGATGGACAGAAGAACTTTCGAAAAAAAAACATTTCCGGTATTAGGGGACACCAAAACAAGTATTTCCTTTGAAATCTCGAAATACATTTTCCACAGCATTACATAACTTTCGGTGTATATGCATATAATCTCCATAAATATGTACATATACGAGAAAGTAAAAACAAAAATTAAATGACTATGGATATGGAACAAAAAGATGTAGGACATTGTGAAGACAAAGAAGAAACCATTTTTAAAATATCACAGAGATAAAGATCTTGTGTCAACACAAGAGTATTTGCTTCTAACTACGTAAGAAGTTGTACAAGAAAGGTGCAGCAAGAGAGCTGGGAAATACATAGCTGATCTGGAGCATGATATACAAGGGCATCACACAATGAGATATAAACTAACGCAACATTTGAATAGAAATGTGAAAAGTATTCAAGTGACCAATTCCTCTCATATTATAAACGTTTAGAGACAGAATCTGCATATGGAAACCAAGAACATCTCATGAAAACACAAAAGGAAATTGATAGCATGAGGAACAGGAAGATGAAAAATTAACAATAGAAAAGCTAGTGGAAGAGATGGTATTAAATGATCAAATATGCTGAGGAAAATTTAAAAGAATGGCTCTTACATTTTCTCAATTTTTATTAGAAGAAAACACACATACTCCAAAAGTGGAAAATCACTGTAATATATCCTATCCTTATAAAAGGGGATCATTCATCCTGTAAAAATTATAAAGGATTTATAATTATGGTCTCAAGTGGCAGTCGATGTGTTAAGAACATATTTTTATCATGATATATTACCCGAAATTAATGCTTCAGATGAAGTCCCGCAAGAAAGATCAACCAAGAGGAAATAAGGAGAGGTCTCCACCATTCACCATCTAATAAGCAGGCCAAAAAAGTTATGGGATTCATGTGAGTAGTATAAACGTACTGATTAATAGCAATGTATACAGGTGGTATTACATTAATACAAGTATCCAAGGCAAAATATTTTATTCAGAACAAGAAAATATGAAAGCTAGTACCCAACAATCTCTACAAGGAGAAGCACAAATAGCTTTAGTAAAAGATTCCAAGAAAACAAACCCATCTTTAACACAAGTAAAACTGTCCCCCAAAATTTCAGAAATCCACTCTAAAGAAAACCCACCAGCACAATTTGTCAAAAACATGCCTGTAAAAACTGCCCAAAAAACAACTTTCTTTGCGCTGACTATTCAAGACGATCTAAAATAGAACTCTTACAGACTAAGTTATAAGCTCACCAAATAATGGTGTATCATTTACATTCTTAGGTCTAATTCTAACTTAGATACATTACCTACTCTCATTACAAACCATTTACTTTGCAAAAGCTCATTCATATCTAAACTATGGAATAATACTTGGGGAAAATTCACTGGAAAGTATTCACACTTACATCTTCCAAAAACCAATATTGAGAAATGACAAAAACCCACAAGAAGGAGTCCTGCAAACGAGTGTTCAAAAAGTTGCAATTCTGACCATGCCAATGTATAAACAATAAACATTTGAAATGGTAATCTTCATAAACAAGACCCTTATGAGAATCAATGATTCCGTTCCTCTACAAGCACAAGTTCATAAATATGATACTAGAGAAAAAAGAAATCTTCATGTCCCTAACAGTGAAACTGCACTCTCAAAAAATTCCCCCCAATTTTTTTCTGTATAGAAACAATGTATTCAGTCCAGGCTTCAAGCTCATTTTAGAACAATTGTTTTTTCTTTCTTACTATTATTATTTTTTATTGTAGTCTCCTTGCACTGCTGCTTATAAAATTAATATGTATTGTATTTAGTACAAAATTCACATTAAGTGTAATAAAAACTATTTGGATCAATACTGCAGCTACAACAATAGAGAAATTAAAAAGTTGTGCAAAATAAATGCCTAGGCGGAAACTCCATGCTCCTTCGGTTTCTACCAAATTCCCAAATTCATACAGAATTACACATAGATTCAATTAAAACTCGTATAATAAAAATTTCTCAAAATTGTTTCTCTTCACATAACTTTTCTCCTCCAATTAAAACTCGTATAATAAAAATGTCTCAAATTTTTTTCTCTTCATATAACTTTTCTCCTCCAACTCTAAACTTTAATTCAGGCCATTAAGTTGTGATCCCTAGTAGAATCAAATCTAATTTCCTAAAGATTAATTGCATCTATCTTAATTATTTGTAGTATTTCTATTGATCTCAGAGAAATAATTTTATTAAAATCAAAATTCTTTAAAATTAAACAACTATCTTAAACTACGAATATGAGTTATAGTGTAAATGAGTTAACAATTAGCAAATGGTGCCAAAACCTTGTTGTGAATAGTAATAAAATTGTATTTAAGATCTTGAAAAGCCTTCTGGTTGATCAATAAATAAATAAAAACTATCTCTTGACATGTAATACACATCTTGTACTGTATTTGTAAAACAAATAAATTATTATAATTTATTATTATAATTATCATCATCATTGCACATTATTGCTTGAAACTGACAAATGAATGGGATAATGGAATGAAATATATATATAATTTATTATATAAATTAATTCTTTAAAATTGTAAAATGGGCAATGTAATTTCAAGAAATTTTGCTCAGATATCCAAGACCTTAATAATTCTGCTCTCTGCTTTATAACGAATAAGGTCTTGTAGATATTCATTCTCTTCAGTGAATATTCTTCAAATGCCAAAACTAAACTTATTCTAATCAGTGCCAGCACTAGGCTTGGACAGACCAGGCGATCACTCCAGGCACTGAAAATCTAGACACTCAAAAATGAGATACTTTCAAAAAAGTAAAGAAATAGAAAAATACTAAAAAAATTGTAATGATTTTGTAATTCATGTTAAAGTAGACATTTAATGTAAAAAATTTACAATTTTAGACCCTACCATGAATTCAGTAGTCATTATTTCATATTATTTCCAGTAAAAAATATATAATATTAATTCATTTGACAGTGTTTTAATTATTATTTCATGTAATATACACAACAATGAGATTTTTACTATACCTCTTTTAAGGGTACAAACTAATTCATTTATAAAAAGTAAAATATTGAGTAATAAATACCAAAGTTCAAATATTTTTTTAGGTCAGTGTACAATGAGAGACACCGCTGTTAATAAGAGTATAGTTTGATCATTAAATATTTGGTTCCATGTAATAGAAGTACTTTTATTAATATTTAATATCACAGTGCAAAAATAAATTCTATTTAGAAAGAAATAAAACATGTGTATTTTTTAACCCTAGAAATACGAAGGAGGAGCTCAAGGAGCATAATTTTTTCATAATGCTTCTGTGATTGTTTTTGTGGTTATATTTTTCCCCATTCATCTATTTAGCAAAATTCTGATTGTTTGTGTTGGCAATGTTTTCAACATTCATTATTTTTTGTAAACAGAACATAGTGGTAAGAGTGCAACTATTTTGCAGCTGTTGTTTATTCACTGAAGATGTCAGAAAGATTGCCTGAATGGGAAATTGAAGAATGCTTCTGAAGGAGAGTATAATGTATCAGATTGAGATTAAAAGTGGACTCCTTAAAGGAATTTGTATTTCTAAGTATTCAGTAAATTATCTCCTGATAAGAACATACACAATTTTTTTTTTGATACTAATCATATCAGTGTGCTCAATGAGCCTCCCTTAGGAATAGATATTACTCATTACACTCTTGTATTGCTAGGGTTAATACAGCGAACACTATTTTTCTAATTATTTATTTATGGAGGAGAGATCGTGAAATTCAGTTTTCCCCAGGGCTCAAACTTTTCTAGTTCCAACTTCACGAATGGCATTAACTCCTATGGAAATCGACTCCAAATTCTGTATATTAAACAATGCCCATAGAATACTAAAAAACAAACAGAAAAAACACATACAGCAGTATTACTACTGAAAAAAAATGTAATTAGAATATTCTGCAAATGAATACTCAAAACATCAGTAAAGGATAAGAATATGGAGTCATGCTTCAAAGAACAATTAACATATAACATGCAGACAAGAATAATTCAGACAATTACAATCACTGAAAAAGAGCATTCCTTATACCCACAAAAATATAAAAAAACCTAAACCTTCTGCTGCATACTATTCAATCTTCATAAAACAAATATTACATAATTTGTTTAAATGGGTCTAGAATTCCTGAACACTAAATAATTGAACGGTTTGGCTTGAGAAAGTCCCATGACACTTTGCCACTAAATAAAAGAGAAGATAAAGGTTTCAATCTAATGTTTCTCACCAGAGAAGGAAGGGCAAATGGTTTTTTAGTATTGCGACATTTGTTACACAAGCATCTCAATAGTTATACAAAATGTAATAATTAATATACAATGTTAGAAAAGTTATTTTAATTTTCACAAAAATGTGAGGTAGGACTATACAGAGCCAAGCCCATCAATTGATTAGTGCAATATCTGACTGAATATGTGCTTAAATAGAATATGATATAGACATTATAAATCTGACATGACCATATCTGTGTAAGTAACACAATAAAAATTGTGCAACTTAAGATTTTAGATGTGCAATAAAACAAGAGACTCCCTTTAGCTGGGACAAACTAAATTTAAAAAATTTTGGTCTCTGCATTGAAAAGGTATTTTGAGTTTAAATAGGCAAGCTAGAAGAAACATTTAGAAACCCAGAGGCTCTCAATGATATTAAATTTCAAATTGTGACACTTGGTATATCTTACTATAGAAGATTCTACCTAATGGGTAGGAAAAATTAATTTCCCTGAATCATATCATTTATCATGAGCAAGGAATACAAATAGTTAACAGTGTAGTTACAAGTCAGTTTCATTGTGCAATAAAACACAATGATGTACAAACAAAGAAACATTAAACAAGGTTTTTTGTGCAAGTTTCTAATCATTATTAAACGCCAATCTTTGAATCAGATTTCTGACATTACCAATATGTCACTCTCCAATTAATGCAGAGGTTGCTAACTGAATTCTTTAACTCTGTAAAGTCCCAGAGGTTACACAATTCAGGACAGTGCATGTTCCTCATTGGGTGACCATCTGGCATCCCTGGGATCTAACAATGCTGAGTTCCTGGCTGAAGTTTAAAAGGCAATGGCTGACTAGATTAAAGGAAAATTACTCCAAACATTCAACGCCAGTAAGTGGCATTACTAGAATGTTGTTACGAGTTGTATTGAAACTTAATGGTTAGACATCCTCTCCCCTCACCCTCCTGAGTACACATCAAAAACTAACAATGCAATTTAGAAAGAGGTAAAGGGTAAAGCAAATACAAAAATTACAGAAGGTAACACCAATACACAAACACGCTCACAAATTAAGTTCATATTACCTGTGACCAGGAGCTGATATCATTTTCTCCAAGACTCTCTTGTCCTGAAAGTTCACCCATGGGAGGCATCACTTCATCGGTCTGAATGTCGTGATTCGCCACTACACTTACATCCGTGTCACAATCGGTAGTCTGATCTCTACATCTACTTTGCTGACTGGATGGTTTTAGAACACCTTCACGGTTATCACTTTGGGTCTGATCTCCCTCAGTTGCCAGGAAGTGTGTTGGTACAAGGACATGAATACCCTCTATATCAACAACTTTGAAGTGCCTTCCTTCCATATTTGCTGCAGAGTCTCTGCACACAGTTGTTGGCACTTGAGTCTCAGATGGTTGGCTCTCCAATTCACAAACACCCCCGTCTGTGTAAATATCAGATGTGATATATTCTGTTGAATCTTTCTCCGTGCTATCTACAGGACAAATTTCTACTGAGCTATTTTTATCTGTTTCTGAAAGAAATACCCAACCTTCATTTTCATTACATTTCTCAGCAGCTGTAGGTATGCTATTCCTTTCTTCATGCACTATTGTATCCACACAAGCATTTTCTAATTCACTGCTATTACCGCCTGCAGGTTCATCTTTTGCTTCAGAACTAACTTTGCTAAGGTCTGTTCTCACTCTCAAATTAGGACTGGCAGGACTAAACAGTACATTTGATGCCCCAGTAATATCATCCATACACACATTACCATCTTCATTTGCACATTCTTTGTCACAAGAATTTGAAACTATTTTCTCATTACTATCACTACCATATGCACTGTTGCTACAATCATTTTTAGCACCAGTAGGAGAAGGTACAATAATCTGATTATTTATATTCTCTTCATACTCTTCACTTATATTTTCACTACTGTTTGGTAAATCCTGTACCTGCTCTGCTTCTTGAGTTTCTTGACTATCACTGCACTGACTTATATGCTTAGGAGAACACTGCTTGTCTTCAACATCCCTGTACTTTGGCAATTCAGGGGTGGAAGGTACAATGGCCTGGTCCTTATCATTACGCTTAGTTTCTTGACATCCATTTGAAATAGATGAAAGAAAAATTGATGAATTAGACTGAATATTATCTCCATTTTGTAGAACAGCAGCAGAGCTGGAAGACACTGGAATATTGTTCTGAAACACAGGATTACCACTAGCAGCAATGCTGAATTGAGGTGAAATAGGAAACAAGGCAGATGGTGGAAGAATTTGGCGAGTAAGTGGTTGTTGCGGTACGGTCCGAAAAGCATTATAAAACTGAAGTTGTTGTTGCTGTTGTTGAAGGATATATGGATTATACAACAATGGCATTACTGCTGCCGTACCCATTTCCCCTGCAGGAGCTGCAATAATAGCAGGAACTGAGAAGCACTGTGGCATCACAGCACCCCCAACAGAGGCATTACTACTCATGAACTGTTGATATGTTACTGCAGCTGTAAAATGACTGCTACTTGATGGGTACTGCTGTGATGTTCCAGACTCAGTTGATTCTCCAAGAGCTGGTTCACTTTGCTCACCAGTGTATTGAGCAGCCAGCATACTGTCCATTTCATTTTGAGCATTTCCTTCCCTTCCAGGGCCACAGTACTTTAATAATGCTTCAATAACCTGATCTTTTGGATGAGTGTTTAAATGCGTTTGCAACGAGACGCCCTCCCGAAGGTAAAGGGTACATACTGGACAAGAAACTGAGGTATCCATCACAAAGCACTCTAAATGTTCATGGATATTTCACGCTTGAGGCGCTCGATGAGGCCTCAAATGGCACTAAAGTATTAAAAATACATTATAATAGTAGCTTTCAAAGAAATGTTTTCGAAATATCACATATATTATTTTTTCCTATTACACAACTATCGCTAAGATTGAAACTTCACTACTTTGTTCGCCAACATCACAAATGACAGCAGACCCCCACACACTTCACCGAAGCCATTAGGGCAAGGCAAAAGTAGTGCTGAGCGAATACTCAGAGAGTACAAGTTGACTCAATATGTGTATACGTGTAGTATTCTCGTTGAAAATATATATAACGCAGTCTATCGGATATTTGTTAAAATCCTCTGTATATACTATGCAAATTCTCTGCTTTCCTTAATTCTCAATGGTGCCCAAATACATATATACTCTCTGCCCAAATATGAAGAGCAACCAAACAGTAAAGTTCGATGATCGTTCACTGTAGTTAAAACTGGTTAAAACCCCGATAAAAAGAGCGATAGAAATGTAATGTAAAGATAGAAAATATTGAATCACGATCCAAAGCTCTTTGCATCGTGGTGAAAACTCCCTACTTGTTTCTATATATTCCCTTTGTCTTTTTTTGCACAGGTACCTTTTTCCCATTCAGTATTATCTGTTGTAAAGTGAAATAACTAATACGTAGGTAACTTTAATAAGTCTGTGACATCATGATCACAATAATCCCAATTTTGAACATCACCATCACGGGGATCACGTCCTCGCCCGCGGCGATGACGATCATGATTTTTATTTTATTTTTTTTAAAGCGCTTGAATATATGATACCTGTGTGAGAATGCAAATTATTATAAACATAGGTTTCGGCAAATCCAAAATATGAATGATAGTTTTTACAATTAAAGAGTCTTCTTCCATTTTTACTTTCCTGTATACTCACGTCGGCCCTATATATGACTATACCCTATATATAATGCTGCGCGAAAAAACGGGGAATTTTAGGTGGAAAATATTGTCGGACCCTGATAACGAAAAAGGGATAAAATCAGTTGCTAAATTAAGAAAATAATCCCCTTACACATGGTGTAGCCGGATCCCTGTTTTTTGGTTCCTTGCTATCGAAAAAACAATTGAAAGTAAAACATCCGTCCGTCCGTCCGTGAACTCTGAACAACACTAGCGCCTCCCTAAACGATACGGACGTTTTTTTCCAAATTGAAAACCTTCTCCATCTGCCCTGAGTCGAAGCTCTGAGATTTTGAAAAACATTCATTAATTTTTGGAGGAACTTTACATGAAGCACCCCGGACATTTTCGAAATTTTCTCAAAAACGGCTCCAAATTTTTTCTTTAAATTTCTTGTAAGAATAGAGTAAAATAGACTTATTAAGGTGGCATAGGTCCTAATTTCACAGTTAACTCTGAATTTTCGAAAATTGAAAGTTTGAATTTTATTTGGCGTCTTCCTCCAACTACACAAATTACAAATAAAGCTATTTCCTTCAAATAAAATTTGTTCTTCACAGTGAGTTCTTTCTTGAAGGTCATGTACATTGTTTTGAAAATATTAGTAGTTTTCGCGCAATATTGCGCACAATATTGCGTGCAATTTCAAAAATTATAAAAACACTTTCTTTGGAAAAATCACAAGTTTCAAAATGCAATATTGTAATGTTCAACTAGAAACAGAAATCGATCTCGACCCATCTTCTGGCAATCTTTTCGCCACAAATATTCCACGAGGAGTCTAAATCATTCTGGCGTGAACCACCGTGTGCGAGGCGACGACGTAAAGGGGTCTATTGGCTTTCAATAGTGTTCAATAGTGTTTGTAACTCTGATTGCGAATGGTTCACTGTCATGTGAATAAAATTATGTTGGGTTCAGAGTTGGGCAGTATCGGAAATACTTGTATTTAAAATACGTATTTTCGATACTTTTGTAATTTGTATTTTGTATCGAAAATACATATTTAAACTTGTATTTGTATTGAAAATACTTTCTGATAGTATTTTGTATTTTCAAAATACAAAAATACTTTTTATTAATCCGTCAGAAACATTCATTGCGCCAGCAAATGGAGGGGGTCCCGCCACGTGGACAAGTGGAGCCGGACCTCCGGTTACTCCTATTACGTTTTCCGCCCGTCGTCGGTTCAACCAGAGATAACCGGAGAAGCGTTGTAATCACGGTGTAAGCTATATTTCTTACACCGTGTCTGTAATCGCGAGCTCCGATTCAATTTCTCGGAGAGCAGGCTCCGCGTACCAGAACGAGTGCTGCCCATGTGTGTGCCTGGTGGCCCTGTAGTTGTGCACAGTGATTAAAAACTAAAACTTGTGCTTGCGGTGTTTTTAAGAGCTGATATTTCGTTATGGTATATTTAGGTAAAAATCTATTTTTTTCCTTGGTACCTTGTACAAAATAAAGCTTTGTATGTACATTTTTGGTGTATTTGAACTAAAACCGTCAATTTTATAACGCCTAAAAGAGCCTATTTTAATATTAGTGCCTATTCTACATTTAAAAACCTAAAATGAGACTAATTTGCCTAATTCCTTTGTCTATGGCTCCTTTTACCTTTTTCTTCTTTGTCGGCACAACAGACAAGGACGATATTAATTTTAAGTTACTTTTAACTACCAAAATTGCATTCGTCCTCTTTATCCCCTTATCTCTACCTTTTTATCCCCTTGTCTCATTTTGTCGCCTGTATGAGAGCGAGAAATGAATATACCGGACAAGGATCTATAAAAATTCTATATCTATTATAGCGATAAAAGTCTCCCCGCCACTACTTCCTGACTTCATGGAGATAAAGCGATTGAATTTCCCCGAAATTAAAGTGATCTTGACCGATAAGAAACGTTCATTTTATCTTGAAAACTTGGAGAATGTATTAGTAATTTATTGTGAGGCAATGATGACATGTCAGAAATCACTAAGTAAATAAGAGAATACTGAAGATAATAATACACCCTAATTTAAATAGCATGACTTCTGACGTTAACTATGCAGTTATATATTGGAGAGCTTGTATACAAAAAAAGATCATAACAAATCTTCCAATTGGATAATTGCGTCAAAAACGACGATCTGTCACAAATCACCCAATTTAAATTGAAGTACAGAATGAGGTGTGATCAGATATTACAGTTCGGTTTTTATAACGTGGTGCGTCAAGGCCCGTCTTCACGATGGAATATGTCACACCATTTCGTGTCTATCAAGCATTGCTTGATATTACTTTGCAATCATGCGAATCAGCGATGGTGCGACATCAAAAAACGACCGAGAAATGACACATTTTCCATTGTGAAGACGAGCCCCAACGCGCCACGAGATAAAAACCGAAGTACGTATTATGTATCAATACTTGGGTTTCTATCGCATGTACTCGCATGATCGCAAGCACTGCTTGATACGGTCGCGATCATACGATACCTGGCGGCACGACTGAGAACGTCGCGAAATATCGTGACATATTCCATCGTGAAGACGTGCCTTGAGGGGCAAAGTTAGAAAAATCGCAGCATAGTATACTTCAGTTTTTCTGTCTTGGCCTTTCTCCTAAATTGAGAATAACACGAGGGGTGTCAATAAAATGGAATCTCACGGTATTTCGTGTCGTTCTAGCTTGTGCCGCAAGGAGTCGCATAATCGCGACTATCGAGCAGTGCTGGCGGTCATGCGATTCCTGGCGGCACAACGGAGAACGACGCGAAATACCGTATGATATTCCATCTGTTTTATACCCCGCAATGCGCCAAGAAAGAAAAACCGAAGTATATGTGGGCGGGCACTGTCTGGATCTGGCAGGTCAGGAGCAGAGAGTATAGGACATATATACTCTCTGGTATAGGAGTATAGGAGTTTGCGGACAGAGGTGTGCGGAGGTGTGGTAGGTAACCTAGTCAGGCTGGTAGCTGTGGGTGGGTTGCGGTGAAGTTGAGTGGTTAATATGGAATGGTGTTCTTATACCAATGTGGCTGACTCTCATACCTCAGTGTAAAGCTTTTAATTGTGAAGCTGATGTGATTTGAGAAACCGGACGCCCAAGTGACATCTGTCACCTTCTGTCAGGCATAAAAGGCCTTATAAGTTGCCAGAAATTTAGGTCCTAATTTGAGAATAAATATATCCCCAGTACCTTTCCAAAGAAATGCACCATTATTATTGTGTCATGATTATAATGGAGTTCTTGAAGCTTATGTGAGAGTGTTTTAGAAATGTGTAGCATAATTCTTCGAGTTATATTGGTGTTAATAAATGTTGTAGCAATATCATGTGAGTATTGGAGTATTTTAGATAGTAGTATTCAGTGATTGGTTCATTAAAATTTTCATGATTAATGTTTTTAGGTACACTGTATAAAAATTTGAAATATTTTGAAACACTTCATGCCTCTGAATTAAATCATAACATTGTGAAAAGAGGTGTAAATCCAAGTCCACATCCATTCAATAAAATTAAAGAAGTGTCATTTGATACTTTAGGGAGGTAAGGTCTATTACTTTCCTTTCATTTTGACATTTTTATTAACTTTTTTTTGTTAATGAATTGAAATTGTTTTGAAAATGTGTGATCACTTCACACAAAAGAAAGAGCTATAGAAAAGTTCCACATATTCCCTTCATGGAAAATCAAAAACTCTAAAGATATTATGTCATGTTCTTAGAAATTATTCTCGAAAATGAAATGAGGAAGGTTTATAATTTCTGGAACAAAACAATCACCATTGTCAGGGAACATGTTTCTGAAAATGTAATTGAAATATTTTATATTTATCAAGATCTGTACATGAATGGTGTCATGAATTATGGCAAAGAAATTGTGGTCCACTTTAATTTAAAAATACAGTGCATCACCTGTAATAAAAATCACTGAAATGTTTTGTGGAAAGAGTTGTAGCAGATGATTGCCAGACAATGCATTTAAATACACTTACCAATATTTGCTTTAGAATTGCTCATCAAACTTAGCAAAGTGAAAATATATTTTTTTAACTATATCCTCATACTTGCATGTGTACAAAAACTCTACTGCTTTCAATAGATCAGTTACAACTTGCTCAGTGAAGTAATGTCATTTGACAGTTGATAAAAGTTTGTTCTGTTAATTTCAAAATCTTGTTAAAATGTATTTTTATATGCATTATACAGTCAGTTAATAAGAGCAAATGATAACTTATCTAGCACACATTACTTTTGATTTAAATCACAAAATTTGGTAGAGAACTCAGTTTAATCTTCTTTCTAAACAAAAGTCTTTTAGTATTTTAAATATTTATTGGTATTTTGGTATTTTATTGTTCCAGTTTAAGAAACACAGGTCATAAAATAACAGTTGTATTTGTAAACTTCAGTTAGAGAAATAAAATAGAATTGAGCATTACAATGTTTATCAGAATTATCTGTTTTCAGGCATTTTCGTTTAATTCTCAGTCCACAAAAAGAAGTTTTCCATTCTCAGTTTAAAGCATTTACAGTTGATGGAGATGGAGAGGAAAGATCACTTTTTGTTGGTAAAAGCACTTTATTATTAAAAGGTTTACTTGTAATTTTTTTCTTTTCGGTCTAAAGATTAAAGAACATGTGTAATACTTGGTTCTAGATACTGAAGAGTTTTATCATGGTCGAGTATTTGGAGAAGTTTCCTCTGATGTAAGCGTGCACTTAGAAGATGGTTTAATGACAGCATCTATCAGTTTACCAGATGATACATATCATATTGAGGTTATTAGAATTTTTTTTAATATTATTGTTGACTGACTACTAGAAATGTTGATAATGTATGCAATATATTTTTGGGTTAGATTGTGAAAGAGTTTTTATTTCAAGTTTTTCAGTTCTTATTGAAGAATTAAATCCTTGAGATGACTTTAAAATATATCATCTTCAATTTGAACTGAAAATTAACAGAGAAGATTTATGTAAGCAGTCTATACAGATTCAGTGAATATTGCAGTTAATTCTTTATTAATGGCACTCATTCTGAAAATGAGTTGCATAAATATAGAGTAAATTAGCAGTGAGATAGTTGGAATCATTTTCTGTTAAAATTATCAGAGAGAAACTAATATTTAAATGCTTGTATATTGGTTCTGTATGCTTGGCTATTAAGCAGTTTCTGAAAAATATAATTTCAGCCATCATGGCGTCACTTGCCACAGACGGACAATATGTCAATGATTTCATATCGAGCTTCTGATGTACAATTCAGTTGGGATCAGCCATTGGATGAATCTGGTTCCTTCCCTCGGATGTGTGGATATGTTCGAGAGGCAGAGGGTAGGTTATTAATTTTTAAATATTTATCTTAAAAAACAAACAGAAAAAACAACAACAAACTTTAATTTCAAAATAAACATTGATTTAATTACTAGAACATATCACAAAAATTAATTTCACTTATCTAACAACATTGAACTTCAACTTGTAAATAATAAACTTGTGTGTCTGTGAAATCTATATCAAAATAATTTTTTATTTGGAATAGTACTATGTCTCAATAGAAAATTAATACAGTGTTGGGGATATTATCATGGTTAAAGTAAGGTGTACGGTACACCCTTAGAGAAGCGATGCGAAATGAGTAAAACTTACCGATAGGCGATTTTCGTGGCTCATAAACTTTTTAGTCGCCCTCATACGCTTTGTCTCCCCCGCATTATAATGCCAAATTACTTTTAAAGGCAAGTTTTCTCGCTTCGCTCGCCCGGATCCAAATCCCGGCGAGGCTCGGTCCTCGCATTCACTATAAACAACCTTGAGTCTATCCACCGCATAATTACCAATACACTTATATAAGAAATCACTTAAGTAAGAACTTTATAAGAAAGTCTCTAGTATTTAAACTGCGCAGTTGCAAACACATGAAGATGCGCGAAATGCCGATTTGAACGACTTCCTTAAATGGTACCGTACACTAGACTTCAGCCTTTATCATTATAGAGTAAAGTTTGTGCAGTTCAAATATCCCTGATGTTTCTGGTTTGGTTGTTCTTTTGTACGTATTTAGATGCTAATGAGGAAGCTCACTTGGACACACGAAGTAAGAGACAGGCAGATCAATATGAATATACTCCAACAAAAACTCGATGCCCTCTGCTGTTGGTTGCGGATTACAGATTTTACCAAGAGATGGGTGGTAGTAACACAAAGACTACTATTAATTATCTGGTAGGTAGTTCTTTGAGCATATGATTCTGGATCTTAATTTTTGGAGACAATACATTTTATGTAAATACTATTTGTTTTTGGTCATTGTCATTATTTCCAAAGGTCTTAAACATTTGTGTGAGAACATTGTCTCTTTGAAATGTTACCCTCTTTGTTTATTTGTGATTAAGTTTGAATTCATTGTGTTGTTGCTGCAATTGTTCAGCTGGAAAGCAGGAATTCTGAATGTTCTGAATGAACCAGCAACAAAATGAAAAGATCTTTCTGTTCTGTGATGCAATAGATCATAGCCTGTGTTCTCTTCTCACACAGGAGGATGAAAATAGATTTTCTTTGATATTGTGTTTTAATAGAAAAGAAATGTTGAATTAATATAGTGTAGAAAAAGAAATAATAAAACAATGTGTGCATAAAAACTATAATAATTTTTCTTTCTTTTCTTGCTGTTTTCAATTATTTTTTCTCAAATAAAATGTATTGAAATGTAGATGTTCTAACTTTCTTTTATATTGGTGCATTAAAAATCAATAAGAAGACCTTCAAGTGTTTCTTTGATTTCTTTCCAGATAAGCTTGATAGATCGAGTTCACAAGATCTACAATGATACCATTTGGCAAGACCGTCAAGAACAAGATGGCTTCAAGGGCATGGGTTTTGTAATAAAGAAAATTGTTGTCCACAGTGAGCCGACACGTGTTCGTGGAGGGGAGGCTCATTATAACATGGTCAGGGAAAAATGGGATGTACGTAATTTGCTTGAGGTAAGTTATGACAAATTTTTGGATTATTTTCAAAATTATTTATAAATGTCTCTGCTCTAGAATTTGTCTCCTAGAAGATGCGCACGTTTGACATAAACTAAATGTAATATTTTAATGCACATTTAGAATTATAGCTAGTTAAAAAATCATGGATTTCCTTGTTTGTATACTTTGCACTTTACAATTAAGTTTATCTGGAAAAGAAAGTTTTATTGCGATAGATGTAGAATTGCTCTCAGAGAAGATTTCAGAATCTGGAATTATGAACAAAACAGGGAGTTTGGCTTATTTTCAATAGAGAAACTCTTATTGCCAGACCCGGGTAACAAAAAAGTGGATAAATCTTATTCCTAAATATAGAGTATTACTTCCTCTTACATGTGTAGTCAGAATCCACGTTTTGTGGATCCTTGACACGGAAGAATCAATTGATGGCAAAAATGTTCATCCCTTTGGATATACCCAACACTAGATGCTAGCACCAAAACTGTTCACACATTTTTCTCCAAAATTGTTATTCCTTGATCTATCTAGCTTGATGAACTTGAGGCCCTGCCTAGTTGTTATGAATATTTTGTCTTTTGGCAGTATATTACACGAATTATATTCAATATATAAATATTTATGAATTTATATAATTCAATTAAATTATATTCAATACTTTTCATGAATTATATCAAAAATAATTTCTGTGAACTTCAAAATTTTCAAAATTCTCTTAAAAGTGGCACACATTTTTATGATTAAATTGTCTTTGCAAAGGATGCTTAAAAAATGGAGCTGGTTCCATTTTTGTTGAAATCTCTGAATTTTTGAAAATTGCAAAAATTCAAAAGTGTTTTAGGTTATGTACAATTTTTTGAAAATATTAGTAGTTTTCCATAATTATCTGAAATATAGACAATTTTAAACTATTATTATGTGGCTCCAACATTTTTGTGTAATTTCTTCCCCTCATTTAGACTATTAGATGTTAAAGAAATAGCACAAGTCTGAGGTTTGGCAAAGTCTCTGTATTTTCAAAAAAAACATTGCAACATTGATCGAGATGTTACAGAATTAGTACAAACAATTATTGAATCTCTTTTGAATTATGTGTTCAAATAACAAGTTAAGCTGTATATAGTACGCAGCACAATCATCTCTATATAAAACAGGATGTTGGTATGTATATAAGAGCAAAACTTCCATACTGTTGGACCGATCTCCATGAAAGTTGGCACTTCTACATGTTTTTTCACCTAGCAGGTTTGTGTGTTGTTAATTCTGTTGTAACTCCACTACATGGCGCTACATATCCACTACATATTCATGTCAAATGCAACCTGCAACATACTCGGCAGCATTTTGAATCTATATCGTTAAATAACTCCTGAATGAGGCATTCTAGGGCCTTAAAAACTAAAATTTTGAGGCCCAAGGCTTCAAAGAAATGTTTCTCACACCGTAATTTACCGAATTAACTCTTCCTGAACATTCTATTACATTTTTGCTGGTCCGGCACTTTCCGATATTACCTCACCTGCTCAGAGACTTGCAGAATCTGCAAGTAAATGTGAATGAGAGGGACAGAGAGCAGCAGAGACAGAGGCACACAGAGACAGACAGGGACAGGTTGAGGGAGGGAGAGACAGTGAGGGAGATGAAGGGCAGAACAACATCTGCCGGGTTTTCCTAGTCTATACAGGAAAAAGAATATATTCTGTGTATGGTGTATCCTGGCTGTATCTTTCTCTACCCTACTCTGCTCCTCCCTGTGATCTCATCCTAACTCTTACCTCCCATCTAGGTTCACCCAATCCCTTCTCTTCCCCTGCCCCACCTTACTTTGTTTGCTACAATCATTGTTGCTGGAGATAGCTCTAAGCAAATGCATTGTTGCATATTACTGTGAACTCCAGTAACAATTTTGATCTTATATTACTCAAAACCTAAATGCATTAAGTAGGGAATTTTAAGGGCTTTCAAATGTGTATTACCTTTGTTAGATTTACTTTCTGTATTTGAGCAAAAAATGGAATGAGTCCACACTTAAATTTTACTTTAAGGGTGAGGAAAGGAAGATGGGGATAGTT
The DNA here is from genome assembly GCA_031308135.1 of Acheta domesticus. Lineage (NCBI taxonomy): Eukaryota > Metazoa > Arthropoda > Insecta > Orthoptera > Gryllidae > Acheta > Acheta domesticus. Next base: position 62,704,383 of record JAHLJT010009436.1, read on the forward strand.
GTCTGATTTATCACGTAGATAGTAACTTACACACACACACACGCACGCACGCACGCGCAGGTGCACACGCACACGCACCCCCACGCACGCACCCCCACGCACGCACCCCCACGCCCACACACACACACAGATATATGCAGACAATTGCATAAACTTCCTTTATTTAATGGGTATCATCATAATTTGCATCAGTTTCTGGGATTGGTTGTCCCCATCATCAGGCTATTGAACCAGTAACTTCCTCATTAACTCCACTGAAATGTTGACAAGACATGGGCTCCTGCCGATGTATGGCAATAATTTCATATTATGGGCTCTAATGTGTTTGGTAAGTGCAACCTGTACATACTTGTGACATTTCTCTTGCTTTATATAAAATTTTACTTCTAACATTTTAATGTTTATACTTTTAAAAATTTTAATAATAATAATAATAATAATTTATTAAGTCACATATACAATTACAATCGTGTATGACGAGTCAAAGTGATGTTTTGGGTGGAGAGAGTGAAGTTACATTACTGTCCAGGAGCAAAACAAGGGGCCATCTCAGCATTTGCTCATAGGACCAGGGAAACTGGACAGAAACCTGATCGAGATGGGTCATTAGCCTAGGAATTATCCTACTACAATAAGTCAATAGCCTACTACAATACTTGTTACAGCTAGATTAAGATATTATACAGTATATATTTATTTTTAATAGCAAAATAATTTAACATTTCCAGATTGTAATGTTTAATGTGAAAGTAAAATTCACTTGTTTATATAATTTTACTGCTACTAATAATAACAATCATAATTGTAATACTATTACTAATAATAATAACAACATATATTGAGTCACTTATACAATTTTAATTGTGGATGACTAGTCAGATATGATATATGCAGGTGCACATGTCAATAATAATAATAATAACAACAATAATAATAATAATAACAACAATAATAATAATAATAACAACAATAATAATAATAATAACAATAATAATAGTATTAATAATGGGATAAGTATTTTGGTTTATATGTTGTTAAGGTAAGTAGGGTTGTGATTTGTGTATTCCTTCACACTGTAGAACATGTTGTTAAGCAGGAAAGCTTTCAATTTACTTTTGAATGTATGTATTGTGTTTAAGTCTTTAATATCGCGGCCTAGCTTGTTGTAAAGTGTAATGCCCTCTATTAGGGTACTTTTTTGATAAAGTGTAGTTTCAGAGTGGGGAACATGTACTTTATCCTTTTGACGAGTGTTGTAGTTGTGTACATCAGAATTTAGAGTAAAAGTGTCTTTGTTTTCCATGAGAATCTTTTTTGTGAATACCACTACTTCAAATATGTACATGCATGGTAGAGGAAGAATCCTTAGTTTATGGAACAGGGGTTTGCAAGACTCCAGCTTATGAGTGCTGGTCATTGTTCGCAGTATTCTTTTTTGGATAATAAATGTGCGAGTGCTTTCAGGGGCATTTCCCCAGAAAATTATTCCATATTTTAGGTGTGAGTGCACATTTGCAAAATACATTGTCCTAAGTGTCTCAATGTTGGAGTTCGACCTGAGGGTGTATAGTGCATAGCAAGATTTGGTGAGCTTCTTGTTAAGATTTGAGATGTGAACATCCCATTTTAGGTTTTCTTGGATTGTTAGACCTAGGAAGGTGGTTTTATGAGTTATCGTTACAGGGTTATTATTTATGAATAACTGCTGTGGAAATTTTTCTTTGGTTCGAGGATTCATAAAATTTAGAGAGACTGTTTTGCTGGTGTTTATGATGAGATTGTTGTCTTGAAACCATTTTACTAGGGCATGCAGAGTTTTCCGAGTTTCTTTTTCTAATGATTGTTGTGTTTTTGCTTTGATGATTATGTTTGTGTCATCTGCAAACAAGATTATTTTGTTGTTCCTTAAAGCCAAAGGCATGTCATTTATGTATATAAGGAATAGAATTGGCCCAAGGATGGATCCTTGTGGGACTCCACAATTTATCATCTGAGGGCAGGAGTAGTATGAGGAGATTTTGTTTTCTTTAATGTGCTGGAGGGTAACTACTTGGCTACGGTTTGATAAATATGATTTGATCCATTGACCTGCAATGCCTCGAATCCCTAGCATTTCTAGTTTTGTTAAAAGTATATGATGGTCCATAATGTCAAAGGCTTTTGACAAATCTAAGAAAAGGCCAATGGGAATTTCCTTCTGATCGAGTGCAACAAGTATGTCATTTAAAAAGGAGAAGATGATGTAATTTTTTAAAAAATTTTAGCATGATGGGACAACCAATCTTTGAAACTGTTGCAAATCATGATGAGACATATATGATAAAATAAGGAAAGTTTATGCACTTGTCTGTCTATAAAATTATGTGGGGACACCGCACCTTCTGGATTGTTTTAAGTATATTTTAAAATATAGAGGTCACTTTCTAATTAGAATAAAATAAATATCTGAAATAAATAAATGTTAAAAAGTTTTTAAATTGGTTAAAAATGAAGAACTCTGCCTTCTCTCTTCTTGTCCTGTGTAGTACTTTTTTATTAACTATATATTTCTGTTTATAGAAAATAATATGAACAAGTTTGCACTGTGTTGTAATACACCCAATTCTTTTCTGGTGAAAGGTGATGGCATTTGAAATTATTGAAATTGTTGTTTGTAGTTCACACCAGTGATAATGCCTGACTCTATTTTTCTTCAAGAAGGATGTTTCTTTTTAGTCCTGGCCTTAAGAATGGCTTTTCTTGCTACTGAGCAATTTTTGCAAATTTTGCAGGTTCCATGTCTGCCTTCTAATCTACAACTTCTGCGCAGATTCTACACTTTTTGTCTTCATTCTGATTGATGCATCCCTGGGGGGTAATGCTCTGTTCAGGTGTTGCGTATTTATGGTTTTTTGCTTGTGACAATGGTATCTTATAAATTGTACAAAACTGCCATTTTTCCCTTGTATTTTGTATAGAGAAGAGAAGGGATTCTTGTGTATCTGAGAAATTATTGTCCAAGCTATAACAGTATATAGCTAGAACAGTGAGTGCCTGTTTGATAAGCACGACATGGTTTGGTGATATGAAATGGAAATAAGAATATTAAAATGATGTTTTTAAGAAAGGAAAACATTTCTTCTTTCTTGTTATTTATAAAATAAATATATTATGTATTTTTGTGCAAAGTTTGGTGAGGAATGCTTTATACCAGTGTGTAATTTAATTTCTGCTTTACACATTCACTTACTTTACCCTTAGGTTGAGCCAACAGTTAATTTTAGTGTGGCAATTTTTTTTTGCTAATTAGGTTTTCAGCCGAGAATATAGTCACAAGGATTTCTGCTTAGCTCACCTTTTCACTGATCTCAAATTTGAAGGTGGCATCCTAGGATTGGCATATGTTGGGTCTCCCCGTCGCAATTCTGTCGGAGGGATTTGCACACCAGGTTAGGAGCGGAAAGCATTTGAAAATTTTATTCATGTTTTTCACCTTTCCAACTAGTAAACTGTCAATAAATGCTTTTACACATGTTAATAATTTTTTTCTTTCTGATGTGAATGGAACTTAGTTAATATTATTATAATTATTGTTGTAAATTTGTTCTGTAGAATGAAGATTGAGAATTTTCAAGATGTTGTAAATTTGCATGATTAAGCTCTTTTCGAGCCTGTAGGCTGCATGCTTGCATGAAGGAGATGATTTCTGTTCTCTTTGAAGGAAGACAACTCTTTGTTTCTACCTTTTCTGTGGTATAAAATTGCATGAATAAATATTTTCCCAATTTGACACTTATTCAGTGCTTCCAATTTCAGCTCTGCTAGTGTGAGTAAAATCCCATTACAAATGAAACATCTTTTATTGAATGAAACTCTTTTGATGAGAATTAATCATCATCAAAATTTTCTCCATAAAAATATTTTCATAGCCTTAATTGTAATTCATAATTCATGTAAGTTAGTTTTGTGTCAAGGAATTTTATTCCAGTGTGTGGAAGGCATGGAAATGTGTATTATTCAGTAATCTTAATTTTTGTGGTTTTTTGTACTATGAAAAATACATGCTGATTTGTTACATGAATCGTGTTTCTCATTGTTTGGTAAATAAGGTTAAGAGTGCACTATTTATTGTTGTAGAAAAATTTTAATATTTTAATTATTATTTACTTTTATTTGCTAATTTTCTTTCAGAAACATTGATATTGGTTTATATAATATATTATTGATGTGGTATTAAGGCAGAACTCAATATGTCAAAAAGTCTACTTTTTGTTTCATTATACATTTTTGTTATCCAGTGAAATGTTGCAGTGTTCTACCAGAAAGGAAGGTCTTAGTGGTGAAACATTTTAATGGACTTGCTATATTATTGGAAATAAATTCTTAATTTCAGCAAAAACATGAACTTTGGAAAGCATCTCCTGAAAAATCATTTTTTTGCCATTTTGGGTTCTGCCTTAGGTTTACAGAAATATGACTATTTCATTACCCTCAAATATTTTAACATCAACGTTTTGTACAGAGTATTTCAAAAATGGATATACCCTTTATTTGAACTCTGGATTGAGCTCCAGTCGCAACCATTATGGACAACGTGTTATCACTCGTGAGGCTGACTTGGTTACTGCCCATGAGTTTGGCCACAATTGGGGTTCTGAACACGATCCTGACATACCTGAATGTAGTCCAAGTGCAAGTCAAGGAGGATCTTACTTGATGTATACATATAGTGTCAGCGGCTATGATGTTAATAATAAGGTATTGTTAATGTATATTTATTTTCAGTATACAGTAACTTTCTGAGTATCCACTAAATTTATTAAGAAAAGTTTTTCATGAACCACAGAGATTCTCACCATGCAGTTTACGTTCAATTCGTAAAGTTCTGCAGGCAAAGTCCGGTCGATGCTTTTCAGAACCAGAGGAATCTTTCTGTGGCAATCTCAGAGTGGAAGGGGATGAGGAATGTGATGCTGGATTGCTGGGAACTGAAGACAATGATGCTTGTTGTGATAAAAATTGCAAATTACGTCGTAATCAAGGAGCAGTTTGCAGGTACAGAGAATGTTCTTAAAATGTTTAGAAGCTTGCTTTGCAAAAAAGTACTACATTGTAAAATAGTTCAGTTTCATTTACTTGAACTTTAAAGAGATTTTAATGAAAACCATACTTTAACATTTCTGTGGATATTGTTTTTAAAGAAATATAAGTATTTTTTAAAAAAGTTATTTCACTTTATTTATAATTGTGTATCACTGCAATTTTTTTCAGTGATAAAAATTCTCCCTGCTGCCAAAACTGTCAGTACATGCCTGTTGGTGTGAAATGTCGTGATGCTCAATATGCCACTTGTGAGCAAGAATCACGTTGCACTGGAGCATCATCTGAATGTCCTCGCAGTCCACCCATGAATGATGGAACAGGCTGTCTGGAACGTGGCCAGTGCCGGAGGGGTAAATGTGTACCATATTGTGAAACACAAGGACTTCAAAGCTGCATGTGTGACACCAGTAAGTAGTGAAATATGATTTCCGTAGTGGTTGGAGAAGAGTTATTGTTTTGCCCTCCTTATTCAGGGGCCTGATCTGAAAATTTTTCTAGAGAGGAATCTTGTTTTGAATTACTGAAATAGGTAAATTAAAAGTTCGTTAGAATGGACATCATTATTTTTAATTATTTCATTTAATGCATAAAGTATTCCATGTCACGATACATTTTCCCCCGCATAATATATTTTTGTGGGCCCTTTTAAAAATTATGGAAGTTGTTTTCTTTAATACGTATGATTAATGAGATACAATTTATTTTTTTTCTTTAAAAAATTTGCTCCATAGGTTTGAATTTGGTTCTCTACCCGCTTGTTATGTAATCAAAACTGCCAATAATTATAGTTTAAGGGATACGAAAACAACAACAACTTTTCACTCGTGTCTGTCATTGTCGTAACTAAACTATGCTAAGCAAGAATATTTTCGAATTAAACCAATCTCAGATGTCTATCACCACAAGAGTATTTATTTTGCATTCTGCTGTAATCACTTTGTTTACAGTTTTCTTCTTATCGATAGCAATTGTTTTATGCTCATAATAGCCTATAATATTAAAATGAGTCATTTTGGTAATGTTTTAAACTCTGAAATTGAAACTATTATTGAACATTCAGTGCTGAAAAACAGCAAAAGAAACATAGAAAGTGTGTGGAGGCAATTTCACAAATTTAGTGAAGAAAGAAAATACAAATTGACAGGACATACTACATTTTGAAAGATTGAGCAATTAATACGCGAATGGTGTAGAGTACGATGAATATGCTAGCAAAACTTTGCGGAACATTGCAACCAAATTAATACAGGAAATACTTTAATTTAAATACTGATTGCAAAAGTTTGTTTAATCCATTCAAAATTGACGAATCTTGTTGCTAATTCACCCTCCTACATCGTCCATTTCAAATACATCCATGGAATTGCAATATTGAAAACACAACTTCCTTCAACTTTATTATTTGTGTTTTTAATAAATGTTCTTGTAAGTACTTATGTGTATTTTTGTAAGTTTTACTACCATAAAATTGAAATCATGAATAACTGTTTAATGCTGAAAATATTTTCTTTATGTATGTTATTTCAGGAGGCAATGAAGTGAACAAGTTTCATGTAATCCAGTATGAGTTTTGAGTAACATTAATTTTTTTTGTAACTCCTGTGATTTTAATTAACCATTCTCATGTTATAATTCTTGAGTCACACTAAATATCACTCAAAGTGCTGTGATAATACTTTTATTATAACTGCTGTGAGTGCCCTGTATCAAGAATTATCATAACAATAATATATAACAAATTCATTAACTTGGTAAATCTTTTTTTCTTTCGAAGGACGTTTGTGTTTATTGATTCGTTGTTCTATTGTTATTGTCTATTATAGCTTTGTCTGGTATAGTTGTGTTTATACTTCCTTGATCCATATCCTAGGATATGCATGTTCTTTCCTTGTTTGTCAGTGATATGTAAGATTTTACTTATGCTTTTTGATACAGTTGGTGATGCTTGTAAGCGGTGCTGCCGGATGAATTTGAATGACACTTGCTTCCCTGTTGATCCTCAAGATATTTTACCTGATGGAACACCTTGTATCCAAGGGTTTTGCAATAAGGTCATTTTATATTTTATGATATGTTCATTTTGCATAAAGAACAAAGGACAATGGTCAGGATGAAGCCCTTAAATTTTTCTTTCTTTGTTTATTGGGATCCATTGAACCACATTTAAGTGGTTAGGTGGAAGAGCCATCAATAAATACATATAAATAAATTCTCAAATGCTAGGGAAGATGCATCAGAATTATAATCCCATTCCTAGGATATTCAAGGAAAGATATTTCTAGTACTTCCTTTCAATATTATTTTTGGAGAATGTCAAAATTTTGTTTCTATAACACGAGAAAAATTACATTTCAAAAACAAATTTTATTTCAATGAATTTATTTTTATATTTCATAAAAATATATAATAGGAAGTATTGCATCCTGAACCAAATGCAAATATTTATTAAACTATGATGTCTATTGTTTGTAGGGCTTGTGTGAGAAGACAATTCAAGATGTTGTGGAAAGATTTTGGGATATCATCGAAGACATCAATATTAACAAAGTATTATTATTTTTGAAAGACAATATAGTTGGAACCGTCATCTTGGTGACTGCTCTGATATGGATGCCTGCTAGTTGTGTGGTAAGTTATGTTGATAGACGGCGACGGTTGCGACAAGAACAACGATGGGAATGGCGGCAAAGTAATGAATTTTACCGAGATAATAATTTACGTGTTATTTACTCCCATGTACCTCGTTCACGAACTGTGAACCACTCTGTTGCTCCATTATAACAAAGGTTTGCTGGAGCAAGGCAAAACAGACTATGTCATTAATATGATGTGTGTGTTCATTTTGAGAATAACGGAGTATTTCAAATTGTTCAAAGCTCTATATTCACCCCAACCAGGAATCAAACCTGGTTGTCGATTGGTCCACATCTGATCATTCATAAACTGAGAAGACCAGTGCTTTGAACAAACAAGAGAATGTTGTGTTAATGGTTAAGGACAGAATTGGCAAGTTATAAAATTGCCATTGTGTGATTTACACAAATATTGAAAAATAACTTTTGTAATTATTTGTACAAATAAATAAATACAGTTGCATGAGGTTTTGGCTCTGTTTAACGATGGAAAAGTACAGGGTTGTCCAAATGGCAGCCGACAACCCCATTTATTGTGGCCCACAAAGTGTTATTAATCAAACATGAAAGTCCCTTGCATCCATGCCAGGCGAGAACATAGTGTGCCTATTGAACAAGCCATGTTGAGGTCAACAACCCCTTAATGTAAAAACAGGTTAAGTTTGGATGCAAGGATTTTTTCTAGTTAATTCAAGTATTCAAAAATTATCCAAATGTGTCACACTGCATTATGCACAATACGGCCTGATATCACGCAAGGAACAATTCACCCCCACCCAATTTCAGAGCAGTGGGGTAAAGTACACAGATCAACAGGGGAGTCAGGTGTGGGTCGCCTGAGTAACAAAAATGCGGCCTGCAACCATATTAACCCTTAACTGGAGCACCAGGGTTCTGGGAAATTTTTTGGGCTTCATAATTTTGCCGCAATGAGTTCTACCTAACCAAGACTCCCATGTAAATTCATTTCAGTATTTTGATTAACCTGTCTAACGTTGGCCACATTCTAATTAGAGCTCCGATGTGCTGCTGTAAAATTATATATTTGTAGGCAACGGTAAGGGTCCCTTAGACCCTGGTGCTCCATTAGTGTAAGTATTTTAGTTTAGTGTAATTTGCTGTGTTTTATGTATTCAATTGTTCGCAGGACATTAATTTCCTGTGGAAAGTGTCTTTTACCCTTATGTAATAGTTGTACCAGGCAATCTGTAAACACTGCTTTAACTGAACTTAATTTAGTTTTCACATTATGTTATAAGAATATTCCCACTGCTCTCAATCCTTACAACCAACTATATACCAACAATAAAAATATAAATCCAAATATACCTCTTAACAATACAAATATAATCCATACAAGAAACCATCCCCATTCAACAAAATACATTTCTCGTGTTATTTTTTTATAAACATTTGACGATGTTCCTAATTTTCATAATTTTTACTATGTTATATAAATATATTGTGTTCCAAAAAGTGCAATTACTTTTTATTTTATTTAAGACACTGTCAACAAAAAACAATAAAAGTAATAATAATACACAAATAATAAAATTGCCCTTATCAAATTGCAAGGTTTGGAACATGAGGCCTGCTCTTCAATCTTTCCATCATTGTATTATTTTTATTTTTAAATTTCTAAATAACCCAAAGTGTCTAAATATTTCCCCTAAGTTATTTCAATAAAATAAATCACAAAAAGTCATATTTTTGTATATTTCATCTCTGTTAAAACTTAAAATTAAGTCAGGGTCTCCCGGACCCTGGTGCTCCAGTTACAGGTTAAAAGTTTATAGTTGCAGGGTTACCAGACATTTTTTCCCCAGCGGAGGACATTTTCCCAAAGAGAGGAGGACATTTTACATTTTTATAGTCCACGATGTGTAGACAATATACTCGACAATTCCAAACCATTAATAGTCTTTAAAAATAATATAATATAAAAATGTAGGTGTATATATAATATTAATTATGTTATAATAATTTATTTTAAATGTATTGGATTATAATCTCTATTGATAATAATCAATTTCAAATAAAATGTTTTATTAATAGGCATTACGTTTGACAGACAGATATGAAATTGTTTGTAATCAATATATATTTTACCCCAATAATATTAATTAAATTAATATTAGACTTTGCTTGCAGAAAGATACCAACTTTATTGTTACATTGTACAAGTAACATTTTTATCGATTTTTATTGCTCGAATAATATTTATCATTTGATTAAATTTTTTTCAACAAATCTGGTTTAGAAATTATATATTTATAGAACTGCAAGCAATTTAAATGCTTCAAATTATATTTCACAGTTATGATTCCTTCTATTGACTCAACAAGCAGTTTTTTTCTCTCATCAGTCCACTGTGAATTAATTAAAGAAAACACTCTTTCAACACTGCAAACTGAACCAGAAAATTGCGAAATAAAATTGGCAAATCTTTAAAAGTTCAGAAAAACTGTCTAATATTTGAGTGTTCCCAAAGAAATTCACCCATTGCGCATGCACCAACTTCTCAAAATATTCATTTTCTCCACAAAGAAATGCTTTCAAGCACTGATACTGGTCAAAGAATGTGCAGTCATCAATGGTGACATCTCCCTCCTGTAAATAATCTAGACTAGGTAAAATCATTTCAAACTCAGGTCATTGACTTTCTTCTTCTTAAAAATGTAGATATTCAAGATACGACGTCCCTTTTATGAATTAAATTACTTAATAATTTTGCCTGAATTATTTTCAATTCTACAAGAAAAAAAGGAGGACATTTCATATAAATTTAAAAAAGGAGGGAGGACAGGCGGACAGTTTTAAAAAAGGAGGACATGTCCTCCAAAAAGAGGACAGATGGCAACCCTGATAGTTGTGGTCCTTGAGACCTTGGAAGTTACTCACCCCTGGACAAGTACATTAGCATATAAAACATTCAAAATACAGAATGTCAACAGTAATTCACATCACTACTTTTAGTAACCTAAATATTCCTTCAAAATTTTTGTTTGCTGCAATTTACAGCAATTCTGCCTCATGATGAGAACATACTAATTCACAAAATCTGGCAACAATGAACAATTTTCTGTCCAACTTTTTTAATTGTTAATAATGTGAACTAGTTGACTTTCAGTGCCTTTGTATCATAAACTTGTCTGTCACTGAACCAAAGGGCCAAAACTGAATGTAAAAAGTTAGAATTTAAAAAGATTGATGGATATGTAAATTAGGATTCTTTTAATTTCAATATTTGCTTCAATTCATCATTAATAAAAACTTTTTTTAATTAATGACACGTTTTCATGTGTGCAACACAACTGCATCCTCCCCCCTTCATTAATGAATGAAAATGCAGCCTTTTTGTCATTTGCCGTTAATGTAATGACTTAGCACTGACCTATTGGAAGATAGTTTATTATTCATTAAGTTCTAGCCATTTTGTTTTTTATTCATTCAGATTTTTTGTTTGTTTTAATTCAATAACCGTTTAAATCTTGTAATTTTTTACTATTCTATGTACGGAAATTACATTTAACGAAAAATGTGATCCTTTCCTCTCATTCTGCAGAATTTTTTACCCTTTTCTCTTACTGAAGATTTTGTTCAGCAGACCGTTTAATGATGACAAGAGATGTTTCAAGGGAACGGGTGTGCACATAGTGATTAACAGAGAGAAGTAAGTAAAAAATATGCATGCCTTCACATGCATTTTGAAATGCCATCCTAACCAGATTGAAATTTTTGACAGAATGCCTTAGCATGCACAGCAAGGAATTCTTTAACTACAGTCAGTAGTGAACAGAGAACAACAGAACCTCTATTTTCTGGGATTGTGTGAGGAAAGGGAAATGGAAATCTGCATCAAAATATTGTTTTTTCTCATTCAACCTTCTTTCTCACTCAACCAAATGTGTTAGGGCTGCGTCACACGAGCATTGCGTTGACGCCCAATGAGTACACACAGGTCATAGGTTAACACTCTCAGCGTTCATATGCTGTTTCACATCTGACACAACGTTATTCTATGACACTGAAATTTAATATTTACACACACATCGTGTACTTAACATTTCCACTTTTTGACCAATATCTACTACACAAATTAAAATATGTTATGCATGTACTGAAGTTTTGTAAATTTGTTTGGTCTCATAATGGAGTGTGCATATACTAGATAATTTAATGGTGTTCGGGTAACAGGAGTTAAGTCGATGTTTAAAAAAAGGAGTGGAAATAAAAAGATAGTGTGATCACTGAAACTCAAACGGAATTGCCTCTTCAAAAAGTGCAGAACAATCAATTTTAAATAGAAAAGGAAAAAATCTAAACGGATTAACATACTTTTAGTAATCTATGATCAGTTTTATAATCATACTCTTATTACAATTTGGGTTGCTTTCCAAACACAACTCATTCACAGTATTTGCAAAATAATGAATCATGTGATAAGTTTGTAATGCGGAGGGCAATATTTTAGGTATTCTGTTGCTGAAGGATATCCAATTACTTGGTCAGGAAGCATGTTAATTTTGTGAAAAATCCGAAAATTATGACTTCAGTGTAATGTTAATCATGGTTACATAAGCTACTTGAAATTCCTCGTTAATGAATTTTTGTCTCAGAATAACTTTGTGTTTAAAACACAAGGGTTTCCATTTAGAAAGAAAGTTGAGCCTTTTACTCAACAAAAATTCATGAATTGTGTTCTAAATGAAAGGTAGATGGTCCAGATGTAATTTCAAGAGCTATTATTAATCGGTTTTATACTATAAACACTAAATTTTATTAAAATGATCAAATTAACAGAATGACTCACAAATCTGCCACCATTTGTTCATTAAATGTTTAGGTTGTATCAAGACCTTCTGTACGAAGGTCTAGTGCAAACAGGCATGTGGGAGAGATTATAGGTTGTAAGCAGAGATACCGAGTTTAAGTTAAAGCTAATCAAGTGTATATAAACACCATGTTCAGCAATTGTTTGAAGCATATATCTTTACAAAACAAACATCTGTTAATTTTAAAGTCATGCATTACTTTTCTACATGATGGTGTTAAGCAGATTTCTACAACAAACCTGAAAAACATCATCATTTCAATTATTTATTCAGAGACATGTTTAAATCACAGTGAATAGTGATTGCATTCTTCTAATTGTGAACCTCACTTGTTTCATTAGTCTTATCTACCATTTGCTCCGAATGACATGAAACGATATTTTGGGTCAGTTTTGATTTTCTCATAAAGACCGTAAGTTATACTTTTTAGTAGTAATTATAATGAATATATAGGTCTCTTGTATTGCTTATTTATTATAATGGTTTATTGACCTTGATAAACCTAATTTTTTATAACAATAAATAAATTGTTATAAAAAATTACCAAGTCTTTTTATTAACGTCAATAAATTTTCAATAGTAACTTATCTACAGTTCTTCCTTTTGTGTGCTGTAATCACAAGGATTCAGCTAGTTTATAATGACAACAAATGCCTTGAGATTGATCTTAAGAGTATTTTTTTCAAGAAATACCACGTATTAATCCCAAGTATCCAGAGAATTTGCAATTTGTAGACAATTTTATTATACTGCAAAATATAAACACAATTACCTACATTTGTACAAATATTATGTCCAACTGCATGTTAAGGATTTAGAAATATTCTCCAATGTATGCACTATATTTTCATCCAATGTTTAATAGATGCACTAATGTTTCATGTCAAAAATGAGAACTCACTAACTCATATGAGATTTGTCCATTTACAATAAATTCATCACTACTGATTTTTGAACTCCTTTGAAGGTAACAAGCACAATACTTTACTTTTATATTAGAAGTAAATTATTAAAGGTAAGCAAATTTGCATTTATCATTAGACAAATCATTATTTTTCAAATGTTACATTTTCCTAACCACACAATATTAAAATCAAATTATTGTACAGATTATTAATATACTTGATTTATTGGAATAACTTTTCTTCAAAAGGGGTTTTGAACTTTTGGCTTATCTTTGTTACTCACTCTCAACCCCTTCACAAAGTATTTGAAATTTCTTTGCTGCTTCTCTATTCTGTAACATTTCTGCATATTGAAATCATTCTGAAATTTATGTACATAACTTCATACAGAAGAACAGGTGAAAAGAGAAATATCTGTTCCAGAACATGAGCAAAACAAAGTAATTATACTACATAATTTGAACACGACATAGTTCCAATAACATTTCCAAATTTGAAATACAACTCAAACAATCACAAATGTTAAAATAGATTATCAGTATTTTCTTCTTATTACATAGATTTTAATGAATCAACAATACATAAACATGACATTAATTTGTTCTGCAAAACATTCCATTTGTCCAATTGAACTCTTTGTAAAAGTTGCAGTTCATCACACAATACCATTTCTGAAGCTATTGTATCACCATGTTTCTTCAGAAACAATGCAAAGTATGCTTGTATCAACTCAAAGTTTCTGTTAGTTTTCAGAACTGATTCAACTAGTTTCATGAATTGCCTTATCATTTGCAAAGAACCACCTCCTTCAGGAGACAGAGCAGAAATTTCATAATTAATAGTAGATAAACTAAACTCTTTCAGTTTTTTCATTGCTTGATCAAAATCACTTCCACTAACTGAATCAGACAATAATTTCGCAAAACCTGTAGTTGAATTCTTCAACTGAAATGCATTTGCAGATTCTTCATTTGTATCTTTTTCTGCATTTAAATCAAATTGTAAATCCAGAGATGGTATAGTAGGCAAGAAAAATGGAGCTGTTTTAGGTTTTTTTAGTAAACTTTTGGGTTTGTTCTTTTTCCAAACTATGTCCATGTTCAAAAGGTTCTGCCATCTTGAACTTGAAACCGATGACAGGGTAATAAGTTCTTCACTTATCTGTTCATTTGTTTTAGGCATATTTTCAATAGGATCATCAATTTCAGAAAGGTAATCACTTTGTTCTAAACAATGTGCTGTAGATGGTAGGGCTACCAAAGGAATGTTCGTTAAATCACGGACAGGAGATAAAGAAACGTGTTCAAACACACATCGGTTTGCCCAAAGAAACACGCCCAGGGAATTCACATGAGTAGTAGCTAATCTGTCTCCTGTTGGTGAGAATGTTAAAGATGTACATGGAGCATCAACCTAACAGAAAAAGAGAGAGAGACATTAATAAACTATATTATTTATAAATGTACATAATATTTAAACAATAGATATGAAAACCTAAAAAAAGTAGAAATAAAGCATGAAACATCTTATATGAAAATACAATACTTACACACTACAAAAAATATGAAAGGGAAGTCTCCAAAAATGATGTTAAATGATAAAACTGACCGTAAGTGGGCATTAAATGTTTTGTGCACTAAGCTAGCAATTTATCATCATTTCATTGAAAGTAACCTTTCTTCATCAAAGTTATTTAGTTCATCAAGTCCTTCCCTGACATTTATTTTATCTGGAAAACTACTATTGCATTTATACTTAATCATTTATCAAAATTTTAATTTTCAAAAAAATATGTATCTCAGCTTTACCAAGAATGCAAAAAAAAAAAAAAAATGTTTGTACAATTTATCTTCATTCAAATGAACATTTACCTCAAAAACCTGTTTTCTTTTCCTTTCAATCGGTTTTTCGGTATCAAGGACCAAGAAAACAGGGTTTCTGGCTGCACCACTTGTTAGGGGATTTTTTTTCTTAATTTAGCAACTGGCTTTATCCACTTCTTCGTTTTCACGGCCCAGCAATTAATATTTTTCCGCCGAAAATTTTTTCACGCATTACATAACTTTCCCTATACTACGAATATCCCTCTGTGTATACGCACGTGTACAGGAAAGTAAAAATGCATGTCAATAATGCAGGCGAAACCAGGATTAATTGTAAATCTCTATTGAGACAATCTATATCTTTATTAATCTACTTTATAATATATCGTAATCAGTAAGTACAATTTAAGTTTTTTTATTACATTTACTTATTTGAAAGTTCAGTAGAGCTGATAATTTTATATCTACCCATTTAGACAGTTAAAATTGCCTCCTAATGGTTTACACTTGTTTGATCAAAAATCTGATCTACTTATGGTGCCAATTAGTTCTGATGTTTGACACTCGATTCATTAGAAGAATTATATGTATAATGAGAATTCTACTCTGTGATATCATTGTCACTAACACCACCTCAAAAGCCAATGGGTTAATAGGTAAGAGAAAGAACAAGACAGAGAGATCCACATGTACCAATTATTGCTGATGGTGATCAGAATTCTTCAACGAATTTTCAGACCAAGAAGAAATGACAGGAGGCTAGTTTGATCATTAGTTTTCCTGAAAATCAAGTCTGAGCCATTTACATAAGCATGTTATTCTCCATTTAAACAAAAATTGTAAAGAAAAAATTCCAAGCTGCTATTGAGGAAATTTTGAAAATCCCACAGGGGCAATATGCAACACTAGTAAGTTACTCTAGAAAATAAAAATATCAGATTGAAATTTGAGGAGCCACTAAATCAAGTCATATTAAACAAAATTCGGTGAAACTCTTGCGTATGCTTTAGGAGCTAGTGTTGTTCACAAATGGAGAGTAACCAGGGGAAAACATTTTGAGTATCAAGATCCCCAAAATGTGGATTCTGACTACATTTATTTGAAAAAGTAATTTACTACATAAAGAGCAAGAAAAATCCACCTTTACAGAACATCAGAGACTTACAAAACATGCTTTCTGTCAAAAAAAGATCTGATACAAGCGGTTTAAAATTTAATTTTGATTTGTTCTCATACATACACTGACTTGCCCATTATTAAATTATTATAATATTTTACTCTATTATTTTAATAACTTTATGACCTCAGATGTATACTCAAAAAAATTTTTACAATAAAGAGACCACAAAGTACAAACCTGAAATACATCAACAAGATGTGCACAAGGAATGTCCCATGTGCAAATGGTGCAATCCATTGCTGCAGTGACAAGCCAACGAGCATCTGGACTGAACCCTATATCTGTTAACTGGGACATGTGAGCTTCAAATTTTCGAATCACTAAACGAGTGTCTAAATCTAACACAAGCACTTTGTAGTCTTCCAAAGCAATGGCCAACAGAGAACTGTCCCGATGAACACGAAAAAACAATACTGGTTCATCCAAGACCAGCTGTGATAAAACTGCAGATTCTGAAACAAATAAATTTAGATATAAGAGATATTTTGCACTTATTCTCGATTATATATTACAAAAGACCAAGGTTTCAGTTTGAAGAAAACCAGAAATAATCTAAAAATGAATTTTTGTCTTAGTTTTTGATTTGTATATCCATTTCAGATAGAACGTATCCTTTAAAAGTACCCACTGGAAAAATGAAATTTTACAATTTTAATATTTTCACATTTTCAGTTACCACAACAGCAATTGCTTGTATTTTACCTGAAAGACCTGTTAATTAAAAAACCAAGACCAATATCAAGAACATTTTTTAAATTTTAACTAATTTTATAAAAACTGTGGACATCTGAATTTGTATTTGAATGATATACATTCAGTTCAAGCCAATGAAACAGCAGCAAATGAATGGTCGAAAATTATAACTACAAAATTTTATTATTTAACATAATTTGTGCAGGCAATTTAAAATTATGAATGTAAACAAGATGGTTAGAATTAAACTTTTCAAGAAAATTGAATATTTTTAAATAAACTTACTAAATCTTTTTAATACCATTTTTAAATAGAATTTTTGTAATCAAAACCTGAAGGCTTTAGGAAATTCCTCCACTTTCTTCAGATTTAGCAGATATGCAAAGAGGTTGTCTATAAATTACGTAACGCTAAAGAGGGGGCAGAGGGGGTCTGAGGCAGCATTGCGTGCGTTGTGTAGAGGTAGGGGTATATGCATAGGGGTTACATAGGGTTAGGGGTATTTATTTTTAAACATTTTTCAACACTTGCTGAAATAATTGCTTTTTTGAATTCCATACAAGAACATTAAAATATTAACTACCTTGTTTTAAAAACAAATAAATTCAAGTTATTAGACGTAAACTTACAATAAATGGAAACATTTTTCAACTATTCTTTATCAAATCTCTGAGATTACAAATAAAATAAATGATATGTAGAGAAGATTGATCCGTACTATATTCTAGAATCCATTTAAACTGGTGCAGCAGACTCTCACTCATGTGTCATCCACGACGGCATGTGCATGGCTTGTGATCAAACATTTTCTCACCATGCATCCTTCCTTCACTCACAACCTTATTTGCCCCAATCTTATTATTAAGTGCAGCATCGACAAGTAATTTCTGCTTAATATGCAATACAAATAAAATAAATACAAATTGTTTTTACTGGGCTATAATTTATTTTCACTTCTGCATTTACAAGGGGGGAGGTGGTGTTGTCGCAAGCATTACGTAATTATTTAGCAACACATGTTACAGGGTGTTTTACAGGGGGTATTCAAAATACTCGAAATTTGTGACATGTAATTTATGGATGACCCCAAAGGTTCTGGTGTTAGAATTTGGTAATGACTTCTAACAATAATATGTCACTGAACACCTTAAACAAAAATTCAAAATGGATTAATTTGAACCAAATTATAAAAACATTGAAATAGTTACAATTTATTCCTCCAATGAAGAGAGGAAAATTCTTAAAAATATTACTACAATGCTGAAGACCATGACAATGTGTAGTCTTCTCTCCTAAACTATAAATGACTCATCCCTGATATTCACAGCATGAGCAATCCAAATCACCCCATTGAGATTTGACTGCAGTATTTTCACTTTGAAAGGAAAAATTTGAATCAACTGGAAATTTTAAAGGATGTTATTTACTTGTACCATATTTAGATTATAATTTAGTTACTGAAATTGCTGAAATGAATGTCAATTGCTCTGATCCTCCCCACCCCATCTTTTTTAATAGCATCCCTTTTCTGAAGGTCTTTTTTGCCCCTTCAAGATGGGTGACTGTTTCACAGTCTGATTTGTGTCAAAACCCTGCCAAGGTATGCATTAAGACTTTGTGTGAAAAAGGCAGCTATTTATGAAGTTGCCCTTTTGAGGCCAGTTTTCCATTATTTCTATAAACACTTTGTCTTGCTCATGACACCTGTCAACAACGGACCTCTTTGCATATATGCTTTCTGATAGCAGCTCCTAATAAAAATAGTTACTCTCAGTTTTGAGAATGTGAAAGTCAGTTGTATTTGTACATATTGAGGAGAATAGATCAAATTACTCATAAGAGAAAGATGTACACATTTAATCTTCTAAATGTGATGTGAAGAGCTTCTGGATATACAAACAACTTTAAGATGCATTAAGCATTTATCGTGAAAGTTATCTTAGAATGTAAAGGAGTGTTGATGTAAATAACAATTACATATATTAAGAAGACTAGAAGAAAGAAATCAAAACTGTTCACAATTTACATCTCACCTTCAACTTTAAATGACCAAAACTTTATACAACAGTCATGGCCACCACTAACCACAAATTGATTCAAACAATCACTTCCCACACCACGAACTGGACCTTTATGGGCAGTAGGGCTACCATATGCTCCTCGATGCAGCCCAGATTGTATATTAAACTTGTGTAAGTCACCAGTAGTGTACCCTATCACAACAAAATTGCCACAACTTGTCAACGTAAGGCATGTAGCACTAATTTGATTTGCAGATTTTAAAGTTGTTGGTTTCAGGGCATCAGGAATTAATTTCAAATCACCCATTTTCACCTTTTCATATGACCAAGTTGTCACAACACCCAACCCAAGGTGTAATGCAGCAATGTCATCCCATTCTTTCCCACGAGTAGTCTCTGAGGCAAAAAAAATAACTGGTGGCATGCAAAGTTTCTCATTATCTAAGAGGGCATTTTTTTTAATTTTTATTTTAGGGTTGTATCTTGCCTTTCCAAAACTCTTATTAAATGTTTCAGTTACAGTTGAAAAGATTCTCATTGACGAGTCACTTCCGGCACTCACTATGTTATGACCATCACTTCCGTGGTATCTGATACATGTTGGAGGACTAGAATGTCCTTCTCTAATACGAAGAAGCCTGGCACCTCCATCTGGCATATCAAAAATCCACATTTTTACAGTGTTGTCTGGAGATGAAGTCACCATCAAAGGCTCATTTGGTAAACATACCATTCCTGCAACAGCACCACTGTGTGCAGACACCAGTTGAGTTAATGACTTTCTTTCTTCCAAGTCCCAAATGACAATTTGTCCTGACAAACTCCCAGATACCATCATTGCAGGTCCATCCGTCCTGAATGAAATACTGGTCACAGTGCCCCAATCTTGTATTAACATCATCACAGTTTGATCATATTTAATATTGTGCAAGATGATTTTCCCATTTGCTAGACCAACTGCAATAACATCAATAGCAGGTGCTTGTTGAAGGACGGTTACTTCACAATTCCATCCACGGAAAGTGTGAATTAGCTTACATGTGTGGATATTTAATAATTGCAATGTTCCTTGCTTACTTCCAAGCAAAACTTTATTAAGGTAGGTAGCAGGATGGATTACTGCACTTACTTGAAAAGTATCATTTGAGAAAGGATATTCTAATATCTCTTCCTCAGTCTTAATATTCCAAAGCTTTAGAACACTATCCTCATCAACAGAAAGAAGAAACCCTCCCAAAGGTAAAATTATATGAACTGGCTTTAAATGACCCTTGTATGTGTGCGCTAGTTCTGTACCACGTCTCCAAGCATAAATATCTGTATCGCAACAGGTAAATGTGTGGTAATTATCTGCTGCTAAACACGTTATATCCGCGGGATGAAGTCCACTAATACTCAACAAGCCTAACCGGTTACAACCATACGTATGAAAACATCTTCCAACAACTGTGCCTACAAGATTCTCTTTTCTCCTTTTGATGTACCTTACCACACAAGGTACATGATTGCTAACAAAACCCAGAGCTCTGTTCCTTTGAAAAATTCTACTTCGCTGGGCCATTATTATTAATATACGAGAATACCACTATATGAGAAATCAAAAACTGTATTTCGCTTTCACTGTCTTTCCATTCGAAATCCAGTCAAAAAAAGCTCTTTTGTTGACAACACCACACCATTCTCATACGCTCTCAAACTTTGTCATCTAATAACCACCATCACCACGTGGATCAGCATCAATCAGCATCCACGATCCACCCCACTATGGTACGGAATAATTATATACACTTAGGTTTTTAATTTTTGGCGCATGGGGGCTTATCTTCACGCTGGAATATCTCATTTATTTCGCATCTTTCTCGGTCGTGCCCCTCGGGGTCGCATGATTGCCAGCACTGCTCGGTACAATCGCGTTCATGCATCTCCTAACGGCACGACGCGAAATATATAGTGAGATATACCTTCGTGAAGTTAAGCCCTCACGCGCCAAGAAATAAAACTCCAAGTTATAACTTGTACCATGGAGCAATAATTTCTCCAAGTCCATTGATGTCCTGGATGTCTACTTCGACATCTTCACCATGGATTGATAGTATTCATCCATGGATTAATACTATTCATCCATGTCTTCACTCTTTGGACTGAAGATGCAAATCCAAGGAGATTAAAAAAATAATACTACTTCCTTGAACACATCTCAAGAATGTATACCAATTTAAACAGAGAGTATAATATGAATTTAAACTTAGTAGCACTCCCATGTCACGAGAAGAAGGGTCATCCAATCGAGAGCTCCTGTACTAAAAATGTAATGAATCTTGCGATTGGAAGATTAGAAGGGAAGTGCCATTGTATTTATACTGCGATTTTTGTAGGAAGAGCTCTCAAGATAACTCAAATCCCATCTTCGCGATGGAATATGTCACGGCATTTCGTATCATTCACAGTTGTTCCGCTAGAATTCGCACGATCGCGACCGTATGAAGCAGTGCTTGCGATCATGCGACTTCTACCGGCAAGACCGAGAAAAGACGCGAAATGCCGTGACATATTCCAACGCGAAGATGGGATTTGAGTTATCTTCAGAGCTCTTCCTACAAAAATCGCAGTATAAGTTGGAGTGTATGCATTTGCAAGGAACATGCAAAGGTATGTCATGTGCATGCTGTTTTATAAATGTTTGTGGAGTTAGTGAATGTATGAATTAACGTTTGCATTTTATTGATGGAGTGTTTCATTAGCACTTTGATTGGTTATTGGTTCTAAGAATAGTATGAAATAACCATGAATCGTCCAATGGAATTGGATATCTGGGGAGGAGATTGGGGTTTACCTTCTATTGATTTACACTGTTTGGAGGTTATGGTGAGTATTAACATTTATTTATTATTTATAACTTTGAAAAGTAATTTGACGTTGGAAATGCGCACTGTAGATATCTTGCTGGGAACTAATAAAAATGTAATTTGAATGTGTAATTGAGATTTGCAGTAACTGCAGTCTTTTTGGAATATACTTCTTACTTTTTTAAATACATAAATGAATTTCAGCTGTTTCTTTAATTGGAAACTAGCTGGAATTAAGTTTAATTTTATGGTCATTGTGCTGAAAGAGACTTTCATGCCAAAATTTCTCTATCACAAGTTTAAGTACTTAATTATTGATTTTCTATGACATGCTAATTTACAAGATATTGTTTAATATTTTCAGTTAAACTAATGATTTTAACAGGTCTCATTTTTGAGCTGCTTTGATCATTATGTGAGTTGGGGTCAAAATTAATGATCAGAAACAATTTTTAATCTTGTACCTTTGACTTTTGGGTACTGACGAATCTTGTACATAAATAATATAATTTATCATTATCAGGAATGCTGAAAATTTCTGTTTTCAATATAAATTCCTTCCTATCTAATATAGTAATCATAGTCAAAGTCATATTTCATTTTCTTTCAGTTCAGGAGAGTTTGGTTCCTGGAACCCAGGGTCATGCCTGGGTAGTGATTTCTTTTATGATGTTAGATTACATTTCCTGGCTTTCTTAATTTGCTATTATAGCAGACATGCACAGCATTTTGCACATTCACTGACCGCAGGAGCTGCGTGCGGGCAACTCTGGTGCGAATGAGAAAATCGATGAAGGGTGGAGATGAGCCCCAATCTAGGAGTGGGGGCCACCAATCAGAATGCGCAATTCGAAAGATAGCGCGTAAATTTAAAGAGCAAGCGGCAAGAACATGACGGTCATATACAGTTCAAGTAATATTGTCTTTTGTATTATATTGCAAATGTTTGTTCTCGGTATATGACAGGGCGAAATATGAAACTACAACGAATTATACATATTAGATTTCGACACCAAGTATTATAATTGCTTGTAGGGCTTATAATGTAATTTGCTTTGCTACGATGTAATCACAAATTTAGTTTTGTGCTAAACACAAAATTTTGATACTGAATTGTTTTTGTGAGATGATGACAGCAATAAACTATTTTTTTTAACTATCTTCAATTGAATAGGACGGTTCTCTGAAAGCAAAAACATATTGTTCTTAAAAAAATCATGATTATTTTCTGTTCTAATTTCTGACAAGAGAGTAGAGTCGTTTACAAGATCGTATAAAAATATAAAGCCCTTTGAATACTATTTAACCAATACCCTTGATTATCTTATGATTGTCCGTAACATATCGTTACAAAAGTTTGCTCGTTGATCTCTTTTATTCAGTTTCATAATGAGGAAAAATGGTCACAAATGTGCTATTAAACATTACCCTGCTTGGAATTGCCACATATTGTATTTTATGCCAATCTTGATGTGAGAGATTGCTCTCATGATTTTGTTCATTTTTCTAAGATTTGGAGATTATAACATTCCTGGTGAACAATCAATTATTAAATTGCAATTTTGTGTTAGAAAGAATTAAATAATATTATTTCTTGTATATTATAAGAATTAAATAATATTATTTTCGTATATATATATATATATATATATATATATATATATATATATATATATTAAAGCTATTGCTTTAAAACATTGCTTAAGAGTCACAATGAGCATGTTATTTTCTTAAAAAAAAAAGAAAAAATTGAAAATCCATACAGTGGTGGATACAAAGGTGGATATACAGTAGTGCACAGAACATAAACAGTGAATTATGACCCTGGTAACTTGAAATACTAGACATAATCCATTTAAACAAATGGGCATTTAATTTTGAAGCATGGATCATTATTAGACGCCCAGGCATTCAATCTACGCGCCGCGTCGTGCTACATCCGACTTCTCCCCTCCCCACAAAGCTTCCTACTCCCCACTACTTGCACTTTCGGCGCTGCCACGGGCAGACGGCCGGCTCGCAAGTGCAGAATGATCGCGGGAGCAGGCGTTGTATTATAGTGTCAGAAGGTTGCAAGGTGGTGTCCCAGACTTTGAAGATTTTATTTTGCACCACATTGAAGAATGTGGTTATGCTTTAAATTATCTGTCTGAAGGGAATAGTATTTTGTACAATGCCATGTTCCAGGAAACCAGAACCAGTACTGTACTATAAAGATATTGCCTAATGACACTTTTTATTGAATTTTAGACATACATCATATTGTCAAGTTTCATATGTACTGCCATCTCCAACACAGAAACCTACGGAAACAAAATTACCATTGAGGCTTTAAAAAAATTAAAGCATGTTCTTCTGAAAAGCAATTCTTTTCAGTTAATTATTAATAACTGTTCTTTAATAATTAAATTAACACAGTTGTACATCTTTCCTTGGCTACTTTCATTTTTATTGTCTCTTTGATATCAGCGAGAAGATGACAGTTCCCCAGCCCACATGGTTACAACTAACAACACTGTATTTCAAAATTTGATGATTGTTACTAGAAGGTTAAAAAATTGTAAAAATCTTCAGATTCCCCCAGTGAATGGAGTATATCCCTGATTTTTCAGATTATGTACTTCAATGACTAATAAGTTATAAATTTCTCAATTTATTGTAGGCATATGCCAAATTTTCTGCTGTACCACTACAGATGCATGTAACCAATAATCCATTTTGTACTCCTAATGGTTTGTTACCTGTTTTTAAACATGGCAAGAAAAAGATAAGTGGATTTTCTGAAATAGCAGGTTATTTACGTGAAAAGGTGGGCATTATTATATTACTTTGTGTAGCATTATGTGTAGGTTTTTCCAGTATTTGTATTTTTTGTTAAATAACTTTTTAGTTTTGATTTTTGTTTTTTTACAGAATTTTAGTGCTGATTTTGGGTTGACTCCAAAACAATGTGCGGAAAGTGTGGCATTTTCTCATCTTTTAAGTGAGAGACTGTATCCTGCATTACAATATGTATGGTATGTATGAATTGCAAATGTGTCTTTAAAAAAAAAAAAATTTTCTTCTTCGCTGATCTCTGAAAATATTGAAATAAGTATTAACTGAATTAGTAATTACTAAAGTGTGGTTAGGAGCCATTAAGAAAATATGTTCACAAAATTTTGATTTTTCTGCCCCCCCTCCCTCCCGCTCTCCCTCCCTCATTGTTTAGTAACAACTCACTCCCCATCCCCATAATGAATGTTCCATTTCCAAACTCCACGCCCACTCTTCTTGAGTTAGATTTTTATCCATTACTTTTGTATCTTCATTAAAAAATTGGGAATTGTACATATTTGAGTATAAATTTTTGATTAAAGTAAGGTGTATGGTACACCCGTCGAGAAGCGATGCGGGGGAAGGGGCAGGCTGTGGGAGGGGGCAGAGGAGAAGGAGAGTCTCCTTAAGCCCTCCCTCAAATTACGCTTTGTGCTCTGATAGAAATGAATAAAACTTACCGAAAGGCGGGTTTTAGGGCAGGCGCCCTCAAGGAACGACAAAAATCAACAAAAACTAATACCTGAATCATACTCGACCTGCTTCTCGCGAACCATGACCCCTTCCGCACTGAACACTTCCGCTTATGAGGAGAGGCCTCTTTCTTGCTGCACTTCCAGTCGAAATCATCGCTCAAGTTCTATTGCTTGGCCAATCTCATCGGACACTTACATAAAGGACACGAAAAGCCTGCAGCAATCAAACCACGTTCTTGCGCCCATTCAATTACAGCCAAATACCCTTTCCGGCGCAACGCGATAAAAAAAAGGCACATTTATTCTCACCATCTTAGCACAAACACTCGATACTCAAAAACACAAATGACAAATAATTTGAAGAACGCAAGAAACGTAGCTGTACGACAGCAACGCAGCTAACCACTTCAACGGTTACCCCAACACAGAAAATCAGTTGCACACCCACCACGTTCAAACCAGTATTTCGAAATGAAAATCCGACAAATTGCCTCCCCTAAATTATGACGTCACGTCCGACACCGATTACGAGCCATTAAAATTATTTCAATAGTGTATTAATTACAATTTATTTAAATCGCCCATGCCTTCGGCGTGGGCGGTTTCACCGGCGAGGCTGCCGCGCGCGGCCGCCTCGCCCGCAAAACCGCCCACACTTTGCTTTTTACAAGTATGTAATAAGTTATGCATGTTGCTCCCCACCCACCTCTCCCCACCGAAAAGTTCCCATCATAATCCCCCAAATACCCCTCGTCCCCTCCACCGTGGCTATCCCCCTCGTCGGAGCGGCGCGAAGGTTTGAACGACTTCCTTACGTTGTACCGTACACTAGATTTCAGTCAAATTTTTAAATTTAAACATAAGATTAATGTTGGATTAATGGAAGCGGGATTTTAAAAGAGAAATAAGTCCACTTTTTTCATAAAAAGATTTGAGATGTACATTTTCTTTGTTATTCAGACTAAAGATGAATGTAAAAATGAAATTTGTCCAGCTTAAAGTATGTGTTTTATTGTCAACTAAAAATTCTAATGTCTGAAAAGTGAAAGAAGGCCAGGACCTGTTTCTGCTCTTCACACAGAATACCTAGTATTATCAGCTAGGAAATGCCTAAATGCTTCACGGCAACAGTAATAGATACTGAGGACATCATAACTTCAAATCCTACTGGTAGAACTATTTTAATAAGACTACCAAGTCTGTTGCTCATCCTGGCAGTCATTGTGAGCCTGGTGGAACTCCTTCCAAGTAAAGCTGCTAAGTATGATGTATAATATTTTGGTTACCTTGTGGCAAATTATGACATATTGGTAAGTTTATCAAGTAGTCATTAATGTTGGAAAAAGGATGTCCAGATTTGTCTTTCATGAAAGTTTGTAGCTTCTTCTTCCAGTCAACGGAAAGAAAACGGATGTTCAAAAAATAGTAAAATACATCCCACATGAATATCTCCATTTCTACAAGAAAATTGTGATCTAGCCCAGACTTAAGTGGAAATCTATGATGTGTGGATGATGATATTATTAATTTAGGGAGAGTATTTTTCTTGTTCTTATAGAACAATATGTTAATTCATATCATTATATATTTATTCTGAGATTATTTTTGAACTTATGGAACAGTATAAAGAAATTTTTTAAAAGGTTTTTTTAAATATTATTATTTTATTAAGGAAATGATATTCTTTTTTAAATATAGTTATTTTGTAAAGGAAATAAGTTCAAGGTATAAAAAAAGTTCTGTACATCAAAGAAATGCAAATTTGAAGTTACATGATAGCCCAAGCAATCAATAGAATATTCTACATGTGTGGAGAACATACATGTCTCAGATGCCAACTGTGGATGTTATTATTTTGTTATTTTATTTTATTTTTTTCCTCCTCAGAACTACGGAACAATGACTTGTTTCTCTTTTCAAATCAATGATTCAATTTTAACTTTTGATTTATATTTTGAGGTTAAAAATATATTTTACTAGGGGGCAGATTTTAATTATATGTCATTTTTACTTTCCCTTATTCGTACATATATATGGAGTAATATACTTGGTATTGGGAAAGTTATGTAAAGCTGCGTGAAAATATGGCGAATTTTCGGCAGAATAACATTCGTTACCGGGCCGTGATAACGAAAAAGTGGATAAAACCAGTTGCTAAATTAAAAAAAAATCCCCTATCACGTGGTGTAGCCAGAATCCCTGTTTTGTGGGTTCTTGATGCCGAAAAACCAATTGAAAGCAAAACGTCCAAAACGTATGTATCTGAACAACACTAGCGCCTAAAGTATGCGTACGATTTTTTTCGTATTGAAGAAACCCCTGTCCATCTGGTCTGAGTCGAAGCTCTGAGATTTCGAAAAGCATTCATTAATTTTGGGGGTACATTACATGAAGACCCCGGACATTTTCAACATTTTTTAAAAAACGACTACAAATGTTTTCGTGAAATTTCGTATAAGAATAGAGTAAAATACATTTATTAAGGTTGCATAGTTCCAATTTTCACGGTTAACTCTGAATTTTCGAAAATTGTAAAAGTTTGAACTTTTTTGGCGTCTTTAACTATAAAATTGCAGATAGAGATTTTTTTCAAATAAAATTTATTCTCCACAGTGAGTTCTTCCATTAACGTCATATACTTTTTTGAAAATTTTAGTCGTTTTTGCGCAACAGGGCATGCAAAATGTGCAATTTTAAAAAATTACAAAAGCAAGATTTTCTCATAAACGGCTCCAAACTTTTACTTTCCCGTATACGTACGTATATACGGAATAATATATGTAGTATAGGGAAAGTTATGTAATGCTGCGTGAAAAAATGGCGAATTAGATGTTTTCTAATCACATACAAAATGAAAAGTATATATTGCACCGAAACGAAATGTAAACCATCGCGTCCATTGAAAAGTTCTAAATCTAAATATTTTGTTTCATAAAATTTTCTCGAATTATTGTAAGTATTCCCGCAAATATGATTTTTTCCACCTGTTGTATTTGCTGACAAAGTGAAATGGAGAGTGATTTTGAAATTAAATTGGTTACCATGACAAGAAAGTTGTTATTAAACAATATTTTTTCTCGATTCATATTAACTCGATAGAAAATTTATCACTGAAATGTAGAAAGAATATTAAGTATTTGTGTGTGTCAGTCATAGTATATATTAGTGTTGTGGATTTAGGGTCAGCGTCGTGTATTATTTATGTTGTGAGTTTATTTCATGTGCATTTTAATCGAATAATTTTATTACTGAAATCGTTCGCTTGCTGTTTGTGCCGAAAGTGAAATCGCTAAAAAGTACGTAAGTTTTTGATAAGCATACGTGAAATGTCACAATGAATGATGGAGCTATATAACACATTTTATTGACACACCCCCGTGCGCCATTTTATTGACACAACCCGTGCGCCATTTTATTGACTCACCCGCGTGCGTCATTTTATTGACTCACCCCCGTGCGCCAAGAAAAAAAAGAAGTATAGTGAGGGGGTTGCTTTGCATGTTTCAAAGGGTTTGAAGTACACCTAAATTTTTCTAGGGTGGCCGCTGGGATTCGCGAGTAGAGGGGGAACCTGAAAGTGCTGGGGAGAGAGCCAGGAGGCGGCGCTCGCTCGCGCCTGGCTCATCAGCTCATACCAAAAACATTACCCTACCGTACCGCACATGCTAGCTAACTTCCTTTGAAATTAATTTGCTGTACTGTCATCGCTAGGTAATGGAGAAACGCTAAATTCACGGGATGGCCCGACTCTGCCCTCATCATCCACCTATTTGACATTGTCACTGATACAAGTTTCCTCAGTATCACTGTCATTACTATCGTTCGTGTCGTTTCGGGTAAAAAACGATTTCTTGTTACGGTGCATTAAATCATTGTGCGGCGAATCACTCTCTCATTGAAACTGTCGAGAGCAGATTCCATTTCGTTTCTTTTCTTATACTAGGAGTTGAAAATGAAGAAAATTATCCTCATTGAATAGAGTTAATTTCCTTATTAATGCTGTGAATAGATCTTTTCGAAACACCGGAAGTAACTACTTCCTGCTTTGATATTTTCAATACTTCCTTTCAATACTTTCATTATGAATTGATATACTCTTGCAACGACTTCACCCGTCTAACTGTAAAGGATGTCCTTATGCAGTTTGCTCTGAACAGGATGCAATGCAATGATCACAACAAAATAATAATCACTTATACGGAACTTCACACAAATCGCTTCACTGTTAGGGAAATGCAAGTGAAAACTTGCACCTCGCGGAGACGAATAGTCAGGGTCAATGTTTACTGAACTGGAGTAGAGCTGTCAACATGTCCTGGGAAGGTACGCGCTCCCCCCTTAAGCGATAAGTTTAGTGAATGGACTCTTCCGGCAGCTCGGAGCCCTGACCTTGAGCGGCCACGCTAAAATAATTTCACTGTAATGTTAATTTGTGGTAATATTTACATTAGTAGCGATTTGTTCTCATTATTGTATTTGCGAATACATTTGCTTTAAATAATGTTTACTAAAGTTTCTCGAGAACTCAATCGTTTTCTGTGAAAACTAGCTCAAAATTTCGCATTTTCAGAAACACCCAAATGCCATTTTCTCATAAATTGTTCCAAATTTTTTCTTCAAATTGTTCGAACGGATAGTACTCATTGTGTTGGCACATTGGCATCAAAAAGGATTCATATTTGGCGCCGTGGCGGGAGATTGGTTTTTAATAACAATCTTTGGTCTCTATTACTTGCTCAGAATTTGTATTTTAAACGTACCGCGTCGGAAAAAAAATCCCTCCTAAACCGCGTGCTGGTGGCGAAAAGAGCTGGTATATAAAGTTTCTTTGTTTTCGTCGTAATTGCATTCGACCTAGCGGGCTGCTCGTAATAGTTTCATCTCTCTTCGACAGGGGGCAGCACCTGCTGGGTTCCGCTGCCAAGCACTCTGGTGCAGAGAAAATTATTAGAGACACACTCGAGCTCCGTTTTAACCAATGACAGCATTGTCGCCAAATTCAAACGGCGAATCAGGCTTTTCAAAGTAGTCGCTCCGCCCAGGGAACGAGCTTCAGTGAGGTCGCATTAACGTTCCATGTGAACAGGTTAAGCTATGAAAGTTGGCACCCGTGCCGCCGTTCCAAAATGTTTCAAGGAACAACCGCTTTTCCGCGGGAAACACGCCAAAAGCAAGAGTGAAATTTTGTGGAATACAGATTAAAAGAAGGCTTTGCTTTTCATGTGAGAATAAGGTAAAAAGGTGAACGATTTATTCTATGATTGCTTATTTCTTCATATTATCTTCTAATAAGAGGGGTACACTGTGTCTTTTCAGAGATCGAGCGAGCGAGCATTCCAATAACGTTCGTCTCGCCAATAACTCAAACTGATGCGCTCGCCCAGCCTGAATATTAACCTAAATCTGAATCTGAATAAGAAGCTATATTCGCCGCGTCAACACATTGCACTTTTTAATATGACGTAAAGTTCAATTTGGGGTATTTTTTTGTTTTTGCAAAAATTACATAAACGTAATTTTTTCCAAAGATCTCACATCGTTAATATGTACATTTCCAGCAAATTGTAAACACTATTGTATTTGTAAGTTAATGTTCTTCAAGTGACTTTAAATTAAGTTTTTGGAAAACTCAAAAATTTTCTGTGAAAAAGAGCTTCAACTTTCTCATTTTTAGTAGCACTGAAAGGCCATTTTCTTGAAAACGGCTAAAAATTGTTCAAAGAAAATTGCTATTTAGGAAGAAGTTTTAGTGTTCTCTAATATTCTAAAAATTAATATTTCCTTTCTACAATTAGGAAACCGAGGCTGTGTCAAGCTGGCACAACCACTATAGCACAATCGCACCAGACCAAATGGAATATTTAGTACTCATTTATTACTAATTTATTACCCAAAAATTTAATTTATTACTCTCGCCATTTACGAAAAAAGTGGTTGTGCTGGCGTGACTGTCAAGCTAGCACAACCAAATTTTAAAAATTGGCAAAATCGATTCAAACTAATACAAATATTTAGTACTGATTTATTACTAATTTATTACTCTAAAATTAAATGAATTATTCTCCCCGTTTATGAAAAATAAATTGTTAAACACATCGTAGATATACAACCTGCACGACACCGTGACAAAATTACAAATACGATTATAGAGAGAACCGACGATCACAATCGAACGAAACCAAGAACATAATTAAATACACATTATGTACTACTTTACAGTATATAAAAAGAAGAGTTTTCATGCTATATTGCATGAAATATGTGCAATTTTCAAAAGTTACAAAAACCAGTTTTTCTAAAATACGGCTCCAAATTTTTTCTTTAAACTTTTGGTGGGGATAGTGCCGAATGTATTGTATGAGTTGACATAAACGTCATATTGCTGTATTCTTGAGTTTTTTCAAAAAATAAGAAAATGTAAATTTTTTGCCTTTTTTCTGACGTCGTTAATATTTACATTAGCGGCGATTTGTTTACATTATTATATTTATGAGTACATGTGCTTAAAATAATGTCATATAAAGTTTCTCGAAAACTCAATAGTTTTGTGTGATAACTAGCTGAAAATTTCACATTTTCAGAAATGTTTAACCGCCATCTCTCATCAGTGTCCAATTTCTTTTCAAACGAATAGTGTTAATTGCACTCTTAAATATGACGTGAAGTTCATTTTGGGGTAGTTTTTTGTTTTTTCAAAAATTATACAAATACAATTTTTTTGAAAGATCTCTTACGCCGCGCCGTTAAAATGCACATATCCAGCAATTTGTAAACACTATTGTATTTGTGAGTTAATGTGCTTTGAATGACTTCTAATGAAGTTTTTCGCGAAAACAAAAGATTCTTGTGTAAAAGAATTTCAATTTTCCCCCTCTTACAGTAGTGCTTAAACGCCTTTTTTTCACAGACCCAAATTTTTCGAAGAAAATTGCCATTTAGGAGGAGGTTTTACTGTTCTTTCATATTCTTAAACTAGCTTAAAGTTTCGCATTTTCAGAAACGCTCAAACGCCTTTTTCTCAAAAATGGCTCAAAATTTTTTCTTCAAACTTTTCGAACGGACAGTGATAATTGTTCTCTTTAATATGACGTAAATTGCATTTCAGGTATTTTTTGTTTTTTTAAAAATTACACAAATGTAATTGTTTTGAAAGATCTCTCACACTTTTAATATGCACATTATCAGTAATTTGTTAACACTATTTTATTTGTGAGTGTAAGTGCTTAAAATGACTTCAAATAAAGTGTTTCTAAAACTCAAAAATTTCATGTGAAAAAGTTTCAAATTTCGAATTTGTAGTAGCGCTCAAATGCCAGTTTCTTAAAAATGGCAGCAAATTTCTCAAAGAAAATTGCTATTTGGAACAAGGTTTTAATTTTCTTTAATATTCTTAAAATAATATTTCCTTTCGACTATTAGGAAACCGAAAAATTAAGAAAATATAAAAAAATGTACTTTGGACGACGATAGTTAGGAGCTGGCATGTGTTGTATGTGGCAAGTCTGAATAGGTAGCCGAGACCGAAGGAAATAGAAAACTAATACGGGAAAGTCTGTGCCATTCTGTAGCACCACTAGTTTCAAATATAACCATGCAATATTAAACCTTTTCAAAACTTCCCTCAAGTTGTCTAAATGTTTTTTACGACTTTTACCCGAGCCAACAATGTTATCCAGAAAAACAACGGTCCCTTTTCATCATTATTTGATGAACGACTTTTAACATACCCTTATGAGTGCTTCAAGCCAACAATTTACTTCACTCTTGATCGACACGCAATTGATTGTAAGCATGGGTCAAATCTGATTTCGTGAAAGTTACACCATCTTGAAGTTGCGCAAACAAGTAAATCCTAGGTAAAATATGTTCATATGTTCATATGTCTTGTGTCTATTCACGTCGAAAATCAGTCATATGTCTATTGACAGTAATCGTATAGTCTACTCATTACCTTAAACCACTATCCTTTTTTGCAACAGGAAATAATGGTTTACCTCACTCACTATTGTTACCGGGCGAAATTATTCTCTCTAACCAGTCGCTCCAACATCTTTTCCGCTAAAGGTTGAACGTCAACGGCGCTTGTCGATGTTTACAATGGACAGGTTTTGTTTGTTTGATTTGATTAATGTATCATTTTATATATATGTATCATTTATCTTATTTCTGACGTCGAATTGAATTTGAAACCGATATTTTAATTTTGGAGAGTACATTTCATGAAGCCCCTGACACATTTTCAAAATTTTAAAGTAAATGCAGTGGCGGCGCGTGCTCATAATTACAGGGGATTCACAAGGATTAGAATCTTAAAACTCAGGAACGCCAAAAGTCTAAGGTAATATAAGCAACAAGACAAACGTCATTTGAAAAACTCTTATGATATAGATTATAAAAGATACACTTATAATTAAAATAAATAATTTTTGGAAGACAAATAATAGCTTTTGTACATACCTTTCAGTAAAAGCACCTGTTAATAATGTAGGTAAATCAACAGGAGTGCTTCTTGTACTGGAAGTCCATTCTTCTTTCTTTCTTGTTCGCGAAGATATCAAATTCTTTCCCAATGAAAGTCTCTAATTTCATTTACTATGCCCTTTTCAACAGATAACAAGGCAAGAGCAGTCAGTCCTTTAACTTTCCCGTATACGTAAGTATACACGGAGTGATATACGTAGTATAGGGAAAGTTATGTATTGCTGCGTGAAAAAAAGGCGAATTGTCGGCGGAAAAATTCATTGCCGGGTTGTGATAACGAAAAAGTGGATAAAACCAGTCGCTAAAATAAGAAAAAAATCCCCTAACACTTGGTGTAGCCAGAAACTGTCTTTTGTGGGTCTTTGATATCGAAAAACCAATTGAAAGGAAAACGTCCGTCTGTCTTTCTGTTAATACTGCTAGCGCCTAAACCATACGTAGGATTTCTTCCAAAATGGATATTCCCCGGTCGATCTGGTTCTAGTCAAAGCTTTGAGATTTTGAAAAATATTCTTCAAAATTTGGAACTTTACATGAAGCCCCCCGGACATTTTCAAAATTTTCTCAAAAACTGCTCCAAATTTTTTCTTTAAATTTATTTTATGAAGAGAGTAAAATACAATTATTAACATGGCCTAGGTCCGATTTTCACGGATAACTCTGAATTTTCGAAAATTGGAAAGTTTGAATTTTTTTCGGCGTCTTTCTCCAACTACAAAATTGAAGATAGAAATTTTTCCTTTAAATAAAATGTGTTCTTTGTTAAAGGTCAGGTACATTGTTTTGAAATTTTTAATAGATTTGTGCAATTTTAAAACATTACAAAAACTAGATTTTCTCAAAAACGGCACCAAATTTTTCTTTAAACTTTTGGCGGGGATAACGCTAAATATACTCTATCAGATGACATAAACGCCATATTGCTGTATTCTTTTGTTTTTTCAAAAATTGCAAATGAGTAATTTTTTTGACTTGTCTCTCACGTCGTTAATACTTACACTAGCGGCGAATTGTTCACAATATTATATTTATGAGTACATGTGCTTTAAATAATATCAAGTAGAGTTTATCGAAAACACAACCGTTTTCTGTGAAAAATAGCCCAAATTTCCGCATTTTCAAAAACGCTCAAACGCAATTTTTTTTTCAAAAATTACACCTATGTATTTTTTATTTTTTTAAAAAAACTTTAATATTCACATTACCAGCAATTTGTAAACATTATATTTGGGAGTGCAAGTGCTTCAAATAACTTAAAATTAGGTATTTTGAAAACTCAAAACTTTTCTGTGAAAATGAGCTTCAAATTTCGCATTTTTAGTAGCGCTAAAACGCTATTTTCTTTAAAACGGCACATAATTTTTAAAAGAAAATTTTCATTTAGGGCTAGGTTTTTGTGTTCTTTAATATTCTAAAATTAATATATTCGTTCTACCAATAGGAAACCGAAAAATTAAGAAAATGCCCAAAAATGTACTTTTGGCTGTGATAGATGGTAGCTGGCAGGAAAGAGTATGTTGCAATTCCGAATAGCTAGCGAAGACCCAAGGAAATGAAAAACTAACACGGGAAAGTCTGTGCCATTCTGTAGCACCACTAGTTTCATTCATTGAACTTCATGGATATGTGTATTCGATCACACGAGGTACTAAGATTCTCGAATTTTATATTAAAAGTGGAGTACTGTTATGGTTCTTGATAACTGGATTAGAATAAGAGAACACTCACACGTACACAATCGCGTTACCATAAAAACTTAGCATAACTCGCATCCCGGTATAGTACTAATTCACTCACATTCAGTCGACCAGCACTGGCCTGGCACTGGCCCTGGCCCTGCACTGCCTACCTTTCAGCAGAAGAGATTTTTTAACATTTGTCACAGCTAACAGGATGGGAAACCTTTGAATAAAACTATGAAGTAAAGAATTAGAAACTTTCGAAGATAAAGATATTTGTGCAATACATTGAACTCGCATTTCTATTATTATTTAAATCTATTTCATATATATTTTTTGAAGAGGATAGAGCACAAATACTGTTTTATAAAACAGAATATGGTATTTAGTTGGCACGAGTTTTCGTTCAGCGAAGAAAGCTGGGGATTTCTCCTAGTTCTCTGTCTCTGTTGGTCTTTCTTGATTAAGAAGCCTTTGTGGCGGTCGTAGAGTTTCGGCACCTTTCGGTGGTCTTCGGATCATGAGCTGGCGCGGGGACCAGCTCAGGAGCCATGTATTCGCCGCATATCCCCCTCTTGCCACCCGCCTCAACTCGCCCACTTTTCACGGCGTTCGGGGGTTCTCTAACACGCTGTGAACCTCCTAGCCCGCTGCGCCGAGGCATGACGCGGCGCTGTCATGGCACATCAGACCTTCGCGCTGTCAACTGAATTTTTGATACATTTCATACCTGATGAGCCCCACTAAAGACATAAAAAACATTTATTAACACATCATTCGGCTGAAATAAAAAATTCTGATCTCACAGAATTTTATGGGGGTTCACTGAACCACTGAACCTCCTGCACGGGCCGCCACCGAGTAAATGGCATAACATTTTTGATCGAATTTTGACCTTGGATAGCGTACAGGACGCTTAAGAGAATGATGTAGGTCTCATTTTCATTGAAATCCGTGATTATTCGAAAATTGCAAAAATTAATTTTTTTTCGTACCACTACAATATTATGAAGAAACATTTATTTCTTAATGAAATTTACCAGAATCATCTTTAAATCAGGTCATGTTGAATGTTTCGATTGATTTGATTAGTGATTCCAGGCGCGTCAACTAAGTTTGTTAGTCTCGTGAGTGTAGTGCGTGGATTTTCCTCGGGTGTGGCGGTGATCTTCTCCCATCGGATGGCGAGATCTTGCGCTGACCTACCTGTCGGGGTTAATCCACTACCAGATACCAGACCAGGTATCTGCCCCCAGCGGGGCCACCACCCCAGCCGGAACAAGCTCTAAGCTCCCGACCGGTCTCCTGGCATGTTCGGTGGATTAGTGTATGTAAGTGTGTGTGTGTGTGTGTGTGTGTGTGTGTATGTGTGTGTGTAAGTAAGAAGTGAGGATAGAACAAGGAAGGGGAAGGAAAGATAGCCTGCGGTTCGTGGCCCATTTGTTAAGGTATTGCTCCGGCATTCACCTGACATTGATAGGAGAAACCACGGAATACTACTGAACAGAGCAGCCTTCCACTAGAATTCTCCTCCAGACAGCGACTGAATTCCACCTGGTTATCTAGCTAGTGTCAAAAACCCGACGATCGTGAGGACTCGAACCTAGGACCTTCAGGTCAGAGGCACTGCAGTGACATCAGTTGATGCCCTGAGCCATAGCTTGTGAGCTAGGTCGAATTCACTCTCTGTCTGGATGAGAATTCTAGCTGCCGGCTTCTCTGATCGTAATTTTCCGTGGTTTCTCCGATCAATACCAGGCGAATGACGGAGCAGTACCCTAACAAACGGGTCACGGACCACGCGCAATCTTTCCGACCTCATCCTTGTCATATCCTCACCCCTTAAGTCACACTAACATGCTCTACACTTCTACCACACATACCGGGAGACTGGTCAGAGACTTCTGTTAATTTACGTTTTTTACCAAAATAATGATGAATAAATCAAGCCCTATTACATAAATAACCAAAGTCCAGATGCATTTCTTGGTAGTCTTACAGGATGGTTATAAATGGAAGGAGTTATGTGCCAATTGATTTCATGTATGTATGTATGTATAAACTATTTTTTTCTCGGAAGACTGAAAATGGCACTTACATCCTTTTTTATTTCAAGTCTTTAATTATTCTTTTCTGTGTGTGCTGCAAATACTGTACTAGTTAAATTTATTCGTGTTTCATTTGTAAAAGTTTGAAATGACTACTATTTCTAGGACAGTCGCTCGTTTGAATTGGACTTTTCAAATTAGAACTGAGTTTTTATTTCAGCAGAAATTACAATATTTCAGTATTATGTAACCATTTCCAATAATGCGAGAAAGTACTTGCTGTTGTAGCACCTCAAGTGTGCATTTGGGACTGTAGCCAAAAAATTGCGACTGTAGCCAAAAAATTACACCAATTTAATAAAACAGAATTTTAACTTCTCATAGCGTAAGGGACGCTTAAGAGAGTAGTGCAGGTCTGATTTTCATTAAAATCCCTGATTTTTCAAAAATTCAAAATTTTTTCGGCTTCTTCCTACAATTAAAATATTAAAGAAAAAAAATCAGAAATTTTTTTTCTGAATGAAATCTGATCCTTAAAGACAGAGTTTGAAATAAGGCTAAGTACAATTTTTCTAACATTTGGATAGTTTTCCCGTAATTTTGCTTGAAATATAGGCAATTATAATTTTTTTCTAAAAATGGCACCATATTTTTTTTGTTAAATTTTGACTTCGCATTGCTTAATGGTGGCTTAAGAGGTTGCTGCTGGTCTCATCGTTGAAATGACTGATTTTTTGAAAACTGCAAAACTCTAAATTTGTCTGGCATCTTCCTACAATAACAGTTATGAAGAGTTTTTTCTTAAGTTTTCTTTAAAGATTTTCTTGAGATACACTAAACTACGTGTAACTAACAACTACTAACAAAATGTACCACTACTTTTTAGCAAAGAGACAATTTTACTAGATTTAGGATATTTGATAAAGAATTATTGTAGTGTTATACATTTTTGACATTTTTTTCGAATATCTTATGATTTTTTTCCATGGCAGGCTCTCCCCCTAAGGAGCTGCTTATTTAGCTTGTAGGTAAATCCAGACCTGATTTTATTTATTGTTGATCAATCAATGCAATTTGCTAAATAACTGAGGGAATTGTTCAAAATGACTGACATATTAGCATTCAGATTTTGATGACTCAAGAACTTATTGCCAGTGACAGTAATAATACTGCTGATGCCACCAACCATTTTTGTGTGTTTTTTTTTTACAAACAAGTTGTCATCATGATCTCCAAATTCTTCACCCCAGGCAGGCCACAACATTGGACTAAGTGTGCAGGAATGCTTTTCCTTGCGCTATTTTTTGTATCACACTTCTCTGAATGTGAATGTCGATCACCGTGGTGAAATGATGCAAAAGATAAGCATGTTTTAGAAATCTGACAGGTGGTCTTCCAAGCGATGTTGATCTGTAAAGTGCACATTTTCTTATTACTAAATAACACTGATTATTTCATCAAGCATTGTCTTCACTATACGACGCCGTTGATGTCTCATTGAGTACATTAGGCACTATCCTTACCAATCGGTGGGGCCATTTTTGAGAAAATCTTGTTTTTGTAATTTTTTAAAATTGCACATATTGCACGCATTGTTGCGCGAAAACTACTAAAAGTTTCAAAATAATGTGCATGACCTTAATGAAAGAACTTACTATGGAGAACAAGCTTCATTTGAAGGAAAAATCTCAATCTTCTAGTTGAGTTCAAATCTCAATTTTGTAGTTGTAGGAAGACACCGAAAGAAATTCAAACTTTTTCAATTTTCGAAAATTCAGAGTTAACCATGAAAATCGGACGTTAGCCACTTTTATAAGTATATTTTACTCTACTCTTACAAGAAATTTAAAGAAAAAAATTGGAGCAGTTTTTGAGAAAATTTTGAAGATGTTGGAGGGGGGTGGCTTCATGTAAAGTACTCCCAAATTTTGAAGGAAGTTTTTCAAAATTCAAAGCTTCGACTAGAGCCGGATTGACAGGGGTTTCTTCAATTTAGACAAAATTCTACGAGTGGTTTAGGTGCCAGTAGTGTTCACAGACGGAGGGAAGGAAGGACAGACAGAGGGACGTTTTGCTTTCAATTGGTTTTTCGGTATCAAGGACCCACAAAACAGGGATTCTGGCTGCACTACATGTTAAGTTTTTTTCTCAATTTAGCAACTGGATTTATCCACTTTTTCGTTATCACGGCCCGGCAACGATTTTTTTCTGCCGAAAATTCGCCATTTTTTCGTACAGCTTTACATAACGTTCCCTATACTACGTATATACATATTTACGGGAAAGTAAATAGTATTATAAAGCAGGGTAAGCATAGAAAATTCTAAATAAATCAGGGTAATCCGTACTCTGCAGGTCACAAATACTACTATAATGTGAACTAATGGCAGTGTGTTGAGAACTGCGATTTTCAAGTATGCATTATTTAAAATGCACTTCTCACTGCCTGCAGTATGTCCCCGCAGGGGGGGGGGGGAGTGTCCACGTAGGTGGCCACGACCTCTGGTGGAAGTCAGACGACCACCCGGACCTCGAGTCTTGCGGCCCCATCCCAGGTCGTTAGCCTAACGGGTAGGCTCAGTCGGTTCAACCCGGAGGTCCATCAGTCGGGCCCCTGGCGCGTTGACCTAGAGTCCGTCCGATCTCAGGGCAGGATCGGGTGAAGGACGCCCTTCGGGGTGTTCTGGAATCCACAAATAAAAGTCCGGCTGTTAAACGACCATCAGCCAGGTTGCCTTGGTTACGGCCCCATTCCAGGTCGATAGCCTAACGTGTAGGCAGTGGGTAGGCGGGTTGGGGCCCTGGCCCCCCGGCTACCGGCTTCCCCGGCCCGGGAGGTCCCCAGTTGGGCTCTTGGCTTCATCGTGGCAGTGGCCCAATACTCTGAGCATAGAGGAGGGACTTGGTGTCCCGCGCATGTGAGTGGCGCGTTGTCATACAGGCAATATTGACTCCGGTACTAGCCCGGATAGCTAGTAGCTCTGAGCTGACAGAGTGGCCTTAGACCCAGGCATTGAATGGGGAGGTTGCCGCGACGGCTAACTGCGTTCCGGCGGGATCCGGATGTTGGTTGGAAGGTGCCTTTGTACACCTGACGAGGGTGCGGATTAGGGGCTAACGCCCGGGTGCCCAACCTGGGGCTTCGGCCCCCTAATACAGAACAAGTGCTGAGGCAACGTATAAACATATGCCTGCAGCTGGGGCGGCTCGTCCTAAGGGGTCACAGGGGCCGGGCCCCACCAAGATTTAATAAAGCAAAAAAATGTTTATTTATCTTTATCGTAATATCTTTGTGATAATTGTAGTACTTTATTAGAATTGTTTATTCGTGAAGATCGACAATTCATTCCCAGTACTTATTCCAAGTGGCAAAAACAAGAATTGGGGATCATAGTTACTTGCCGCCCTCCAAGTAGTGCTTAAGGGGCCCGGCCCGCGTGGGCCCCTTGAGTAGTAACTTCACTCCGTTTGCAGGGTCAGCGCCCTTTCCTACTGGGCGCGACCACTGCTTTGCTAATTTTAGCAGTCCGAGGGGCCCGCACCAGCGGGCCCTTCTCAGAGGAACGGCAGGCTGAGCGCGCGGTTTTCAAAGTGCACGTGAAAGTTCTGCGCGCTATAAGATGAACACAGTGGATTCGTTACACCGTTTTCAGTTTTCTTCTCTGAGACTTGAAGAAAACAATGATATTAAACTGTTAAGAGCACATCAACCGAGTGACTTTTCATTTACACAAGTTGATGGGAAGAAAAAATTAACATTCTGTAACTCGTAATTTCAGAAAAAACTACGGTTCACTGTGAGTGAAGAAAAACAAAGCTTATTTTGCTTTTTTGTTTATTATTTGGTGGTGAGGGGTTGCGGACGACAGTAGGCTGTAAGGATCTGAAACATTTGAGGGTAATGATACAGAAACACGAAGAAACGCACGAAGCAAC
This sequence comes from Acheta domesticus, assembly GCA_031308135.1. Taxonomy (NCBI): domain Eukaryota; kingdom Metazoa; phylum Arthropoda; class Insecta; order Orthoptera; family Gryllidae; genus Acheta; species Acheta domesticus. Next base: position 62,746,057 of record JAHLJT010009436.1, read on the forward strand.
ACGAAGAAGTTGCATTTAGAAAACGCTTGTAAATTTAAAACTTTTCGAACCTTGAACATTGTAGTACAGATTGATTGGGCGGTCAAAATTTCAATCTAGAAACATAATGAACAAGTCGCAAAAAATAAACTATTTTAGGTAGAGAGATTGAGTGTTTAAAATTCTGTGGTACTCATGAACTAGCATTGAGAGAACATGATGAATCTGAAGATTCAAAAAACCGTGCAAGTTTTTAGACTTATCGTTATTCGGCAATCTACATTGTGTGTTAAATGAACATTTAAACATTTTTTTGTGTTTATAAATATAACTCACACGACGTAGAAAGAGCAGCTAGATTCTATGTATGAAGTATAATTGGACGAAGTGAAGAGAGACATAGATGTAGCAGATTTTGTTTCTCTACAGGCCTGACATAACACGACGAAGTCAATTTGTCTTAATTTTACGATATGTTCCCCTTTCGAACTCTCAGAATTCAGAAAGAAAAGCTACGGCATTAGCGTAATTTTTACAAAAATCATTTGTTTCCGTTGACATACCAATATTTGATTAAACATCTTAATAAAAATTCCTACTTCTGTTTTTGTGGAAAACGTTTAGATTGAAAGGTTTAATTAACTGATAATTAATTTAAATAATTGATTAAATGACAATTATTTAATTAAATAAGATTGATTATGAGATGATATTCGTGCTTTTGCTCCTGGCCCCACCAAGAAAAAATGTCACGAGCCGCCACTGGCCTGCAGTATGTATGAGTAATAAGTGTTGGACAGACCTAAGGATGGGTTATGTTAATTGCGGAAATTGAAATATGGATCCTTCCGCTTTGTTTGTGCAGCGAAAGGAAATTAAGGCCAGTGTGATTCCTTTAAAAGAAAGCTCATTATTATTCTTTCAAATTTTGCCCATACTCTGCATTCCTAGGTCAATTAAGTAACTGCAGATGATTGCATTACTCAAGCATATGGACTAGTAATAATCATATTTTTTCCATTTTAGGTGGGTAGATCGCAAGAATTATTTGGAATTGTCAAGGCCATGGTATGCCAAATCTCTACCTTTTCCATACAATTACTATTACCCAGGAAGGTATGAAAGGGATGCTAAAAAAATAATGGAAACTCTCTATGAAGTGTGTTGGGATGATCCTGTGGTTGAAACTGGGGTAAGTTCCAAGGAATAATACTGTTTATTAGAATAATATAGAGTACAAGGAATTGGACTGGATAGAATGGCTTTTGCATCTTTAAAATAGCTTTTGCTTTCTATTCAAGGTAATAAAATATAGAATTCCCTTATGATTTCTGAAATGGAATGTCCCATGCGGTAGCTCCAACTACTATTCCGCGTTCGAAGTCTTAATTCCCGTCGTGCGCCCATTATCACGTCAGAAACCTTTTCAAATAAATCACTTAAGTACAAATGAAAGCTCTGCCAATGTAGTGTTCTTTTATACAGTGGCGTAGGCTCAATGTATGCGAGTGATGTATTACATCCCCTAGTTTTCCATCACTTAAAAATATTCTCAGTAAAGTATTTTATTTTCTTCTGTTAAGTATCTTCCTCTATTTCTCTATTCCCTCCCGCCATTTATGTGCGCGGTCCAATAGGCGTTAGTCCCCTCGCTGGATGTGACAGAGAAACATCCCTTCAACGACCTCACTTCGTTGGCGAGGTCATTGAACTCACGGCCATGCGCTGTGTGCAAGCTGCGTGGTTTCGGCTGCCGGTGATGTGACATAGCTTCTCACATCAAAGGCTTCTCATTGGCGTTCGTGTATCCCCTCCCAATAACCTTCCATACCCCCTCCTCTGATGCCCTTCTCTCTCTAATAATTCGGCAGCACGCCTGGGAATCCCAGAAGTCACGTGCCACTATTGTGGCCCGGAAGCGGGGAGCGGGGGGCTGACGGCACGACTGTCTTTCTTCACAAGTCAAGCAAGTCTGCCAACTATGCTTAAGCATATTTCAACCTGATTCAGTACAACTGGGTAACTCGATGTGTGTTAGCAGGCCTGACAAAAGAAGATCATGTAAGGAACTGGTATGACAGACAATCCGTGAACTCCAAATGGTGCGCGCGATGTTATTTCGTCCGTCATGTGAGTCCTGCATTCTACCGTAAATGCTGTTTACTACTGAATGTGCGTTAAATAGACTACTTTGCCTAGTTGGTGATATGTTAAAGAGAATCGTGAATTCGAAATTGTAACGCGAAAGAATAAAACTTGCGTGTGTGACATGGCGAGCTCATCATTTGTGGTAGTGGGTGAGTTATTTGTGGCAGGGAACAATAGTGAAACGTTTCATTGTGTCATAGACAGGATTCGTGAAATTCCGTGCAGTTCTTTCTCCTATTACGAAAAACTTAAGGTAGATAGTGATGGACAACCAAGACAACGCGAATAGATGTCAAGTTCAAAAATTAGGTATGTACTTGTTTGTGGTTATTTTTTGTTTTATTGCTTTGTTTATGTACAATGAAATTATTTTAGCATGGCCGCTCAAGATCAGACCTCAGAGCTACCGGAAGATTCCATTCCTTAAAACTATCGCTTTAGGGGGGGAGCGCGTCCCTTCCCAGGACGTGTTGACAGCCCTACTCCCGTTGAGTAAATATTGACCCTGACTATTCGTCTCCGCAAGGTAACAGTTTTCAGTTGCATTTCTCTAACAGAGTACAGCTATTTGTATGAAGTTCTGTACAAGTGATTATTATTTTGTTGCGATTATTCCAATGCGTCCTGTTCAAAGCAACTTTCATATAGACATCCTTCGCGCGTGAAGTCGTGACGTCGTTGCAAAAGTATATCAATTTATGAAGAGAAGCAAAAGAAGGCATTGGAAATATCAAAACAGTTCTTAAGGCAGTAATTCCTGGTTCGGGTGTTTCGAAAAGATATATTCGCAGAATTAATAAGGAAATTAATTGTATTCAATCAGGAGACTCGTGTTCATTTTCTACTCCTAATTAAGAAAAGAGAAAGGACGTGGAATCTGCTCTCGACAGTTCCAATGAGAGTGTGTTTCACCGCAGTATGATTTAATGCACCATATCAAGAAATCGTTATTTTTACAACGCGACGACGCGATAGTAAAGACGGTGAAAATGATACTATTTATGATTGTGAGGAAACGGGTATCAGTGACAGTGGAAAACATATGGATGATAACAGAGCCAGGCCATTTCGTGAATTTGGTGTTTCTCCATTAACCGAGCAAAGGCATTACAACAAATTGATTTCGAAGGCTTTTCGCTAGCTTGTGCTATAGCAAAGGTAGGCTAATGTTTTTGGTTTTGACAGACGAACCAGGTGCGAGCGAGCGCCGCCTTCTGGCTCTCTCCCCATCACTTTCAGCTTCCCTCTCTACTCGCGAATCTCAGCAGCCACCCTAGAAAAAATTAGCTGTAAGTTAGTGCATGCAATGAGAAAACGATGATTTTCAAGGAAGATTCAGAATGTGTCTAACTTGCAACATACCCTTCTAAAATACTTCAGAGTAAAGTAGAATGACGCAGACTTTAAATATTTGGAATTATGCATTCAATCTGTAATATCATGATCGCATCCCCGCATCTACCAGCCAGGAGACGCCACTGCTTTTATACCTTTTGTACAGGATACTACTACCATCAGTACCGGGTCTTTATCATATCTTGCAACCCAGATCTGGAAACGCCACCTCTTGTTTTGGCAATTTGGCAACGCGTGAAATACCTTCGACATCCCTTTCACTTTTAGCGACCCCCCAGCCGCGTACCCTCGGATTTTGGGCTGAGGGAATGTGTCTAATTTTAGTTGGAAGAAAGAGAAAGCACCTATTCTGTCCTTGTTACTCTTCAATGTACTGCCGCCACTACACTGAAAATAGTTAAAGCCTGTCTCTTGATAAACGGTGGTCACTTCAAGCATTTACTCGGTAAGTTTTTTTGTCATTTTAAGGAAATTATATTTCATTATTTATTAATTATTTTCAATAATTATTAATGTACTACTTATTTGTATTTTATTTGTATTTTTAATCATTTTATCGCTCACATGCGACTTTAGCCCCTGTTAACATGCAATCCTACTGGTATATTAAGTACACTTGTACCTACCTGTATGTTAAGAAATTTAACATCCTTAGCAACGAGTTTTAACTCTATGCAGCGTGAAAAGTTTTCGGCCTGAGAGCCGTGTACCTGCCCGCCGAAGCTCTTGAACGGGGAAACACAGACACATGAAAGTTGTTGCAGCTTATGACCCGACGGTCGCCTCCCCCTTTGTTGTCCCGACGTGCCAGGCAGGGCTGTCTTGAGAGGTGTCAAAGAGACGCGGTTGCCAAATTACCAAAACAAGAACACATGCTCTCAGACGGGTTGCGAGATAAGCTAAAGACTCTGTATTATTTGCGTATTGCTATCCCAAGATACGTATATCCCAAGATATAGAGATGATCCAGAATTATATCACTACTTTTATTTTACTGGTATTTTATAATAAACGATGTAATCTTAATAACTAGTGTTTTCTTATGCTCTGTTCTATGCCATTACGTGCCATTATACGATTGTTACATTATTTTCTTACTGGTCCCACCACTAATTAAGAGAAGGTGGCGCAGAGCCTGGACAACTCGCCCTTGCTTCCTGCGAAACTTCACTTAAAACCAATAAGCATGTTTGGTAGAACAAGAAATCAAATGAATCTTAACGTGCCTTCTTCTATCAATGCCCTCATTCCTGCTCATAAATCGAGGTAATGCCACCTTGTCGACGTCTGGCCAACCCACGGATGTTAGTCCCAGGGACCCGGAGGCGGCAGAAGCTCGAAGCCATTGTCAGAGATGGATGGACATAGGATGAAGTAAAGATGATATAGTACTTTTACTACGCAAAATCGAAAAATGGTGGCTCAGAAATATAAGTTTTGAAGATATGGAGAGAGCGGAACCCAGCTATGAGACCTACCCTAGATTCAGAGAAGTTTGCCAGTCAAAGACATTACATACTCAGTGGATTATTCACAGCATAATTACTTGTTGACATTCAGGGAAATGCGGAATACGTTCTTCGATCGAACTATCCTCATAACAAACATTTAGAACCTTCTAATATCCTTGAAAACTATTGTTTTCTTGAAGGTTCATCGCTTCCCAATGAAACAGCCATCAGTGGTGACATTTCATTTGGCTATGAATCACACGATACGGACATGATGCGGAACCTCCTCCGACGCGAGATAGAACGAGTTCGAGTACTTGTATTCAAAACTCGTTCACTGAAGAGAATTTAAGAAAATGCTAAAGCTAAGAAAGTGATAAACTGCGAACTCTTCAATGAAGTGGAACAGACTCCAGGTAGAGAAAGACATTACTGAAATCAATCACATCGCTTATACAACTGGATATGCTATCTAGATAATTTGGGCCAGCCAAGAACACCGACGGCCGGCAGCCAAACAGTAAACAGCCTCATACATCCAAGGGCGAAAATAATTATGAAACGGATAGCCAACACTCGGCGTGAAATATCACTCTTAGCCGAGATATCTTCTAAATCAACACACACTAAAGTTCAACGAAAAATACTCCAAATTGAACAAAAATTCCAAATTCAAAATGACACAAGACTAATGGTAGCTGAGAAGCTAAAAGAGAAAATTCAAGCATGGACTTAATGAAGCACACGTTACAAACGTAGAGTAGATTTCCGTGTACAGAATCGGCTATTTAAAACAGACGCGAAGAAATTTTATCGCAATCTGACTCAAAAACCGAATGGCAATGCTGAGCCTCCTTCAAAAGATGACGTCGGAACATTTTGGGCGGGAATCTGGGAAGAAAGCAGATCTACAGCAAAGACTCATCTTGGCCTCAATCTGAAGTTGATGCCGCATGATGAACTTCAAAGAATGGAACATACGAATTCTGGGAAGAAGACCTCTTCCAAGCAATTAAGAACGCGGAAAACTAAATTCTCCGGAATTGATAAGCTCCAGAATTTTTGGATTAAGAAATTAATAGCAAAGAGCTCTATATGAAGTGCAGATGATCATTAAAGAATATAACTTAGAGATATCTGTCCAAAAAAACTAAGTAAATGGCATTCCAAGGGAAATACCCAATCAGATGTAAATTAGTGGTTAATAGCCAAAATATCGAACAAGAAAGTTCATGCAGATAAGAAAATTGAAAAATTTAACAGAATGTATGGAAATATTAGGAGGACACTAAAAAGTAAAGTCAGGAAAGATACGATCATGAAATTTTATAAAACCGTAGCGGTTCCTTGTGGGCTATATGGATGTGAAATCTGGACCATGGACACAAAAATTCGAAGTAGGATTCAGACTGCCGAAATGAAGTTTTTAAGGGGTTGTATTGGTGCCACAAGGAGAGACAGGATCCGCAATGAAGAGATACGTAACTACCTAGGAATTTATAATCTAAATTGCAAAATTGACGAATACAGGAAAGCATGGAGAGACCACATTTATAGAATGGAGGACACATGAATTCCGAAACAGATTCTGAAATATAAGCCAAGAGGAAAACGAAACATAAGAAGACCGAAGAGAAGATGGATGGACCGATAGAAGGAGACGCAACGGAACTAAAGTTCTAATGCTTGCAGAAGAAGAAGAAGAAATTAATAGCATTACATTCATCTAGCACATGCTGTTAATAAAATTTTAGAAAACTCAAAGGAACTCCCGGAATGGCTCACACGCGGCATCACTTGCTACCCAAAGTGGGAGACAGTTCTTTGGCGAAGAACTACAGGCCAATCACTTGTTTGCCAGTAATGTACAACGTTGTACATTTTGTTAGCTGCGACTGTCGTTATAGACACCTAGAGAACTGTTGTCGTTGAACAGAAAGGATGTCGTAGAGGTTCCTATGGCTGTAAGAAAATCTTGCTGCTAAATAAAGTCAGCTTGAATAATGTAAGGATACGAAAACTTAATTTAAGCGTGGTTTGGATGGACTACCAGACAGGGCCGTTTTAACAGCATTGGGGCCCTTGGGCCTAGGTTACTTTGGGGGCCCGCTATTCTTACTCTCACCCCTCCCCCCGATGTCGATGCTGAACCATAAAGAAAATGATATCAATTTACATTGGATTTTGTATTTTTTTTAAAATATTTTGAAAGTATTCCTTAGTGTTTCAATTTGACATTATTCAATGTTGAAAACTTCATGCACATGAATGAACGTAAATTATTCAAAACAGTAATTAAATACTCAAATTTAATAAAAAATATTTGAATATTTAGCATTCCGTATTATAAATATTACGAGCAACATTCCATATTATAAATATTATCCAATGATGTGCGACACCACGGCGCCATTTTGTATGTGTATTTTAATCATACTCCACTTTTTTACACGGTTTTTTATTTGTTTTTTGAAAAATTAGTTTTAAATTATTTTTTTAATTATCCGGGGCCCTTGAATATTGGGGGCCCTGGGCCCGGGCCCCGCAGGCCCTTGCGTTAAGACGGCACTGCTACTAGAAGGCCTTTGACAGTGTACGACTGGATTTTGAAGACCCTGGAGATCTATCGATTTCATACTAGTCTTACGCGCATTTAATCTTACGTCGTATTGAGTTCTGCAAGGCTAGTATGAAGTCATAGAGTACCAGGTACCATTGAGTACACAGCGGAAGGCAAATAGTCGATACGAGAAGTACAGATTAACAAGGGAATTTTCCAAGGAGATTCGCTATCCCCTCTGCTTTTTGCATTAGTTTGATCCCATTATCTAGACATCTGTCGCACACTTCGATTACAAACTCCATGGTGATGAAAGACCAGAATCACATTTGTTTTACATGGATAATTTACCCGTACCTGTAGCTGAGTAGTTTCGGACTAAGGGACTTTACTGAGCAATAAATTCTAATCTGGGATCGAAAAAACAGACAACTGCGTACAGTGTATCATGTCGCAGCTGATGTACATAGACTTTGTGTCACATAAGGAAGGAGGAAGAGGCCTCAGACAAATTGAAGTCTCCTGGCACATTGCGATAGTCGGGATGGGAAAGTATGTAGTCAGCCATCATGATGGCCCACTAATGAGGCAGGTAGTTAAATCTGACAGAAGAATGGGAAACAGAGGCGTTGTAAGTGAAGCAAAACTCATTTTGAAGAAGATTATCCAATACACGGAGAATAACAGACACTGAACTTCTGAAGCTACTTGATATGAAATGTGAGACACAAAAATGTTTTTAAAAAATCGTGGCGATGGAAACCATTCGAAGGTAAATATCTAAAAAGGATGGGCAAGATGCAGATCAATAAAGATCTATCATTTTTGGGGCTTAAAAGCCGAAGAATGAAGACAGAATCGGAAGCAGTTGTAATAGCTGCTCAAGATCAGTCGTTGAGAACACGGCATTATGATAAAGTGGTTCTCAAAATTTCCCAAGATGATAAATACCGCATTTATCAAGATCAAATAGAAACCATTGATGACATTGAGCTTATTCAATTTTAGCAAAGACCGAATTCTTGAAGACACGACTGGATGTGATTACCTTCACTGGCAGATCTGTACCCCCTCAAAGTTCTAAACACATGCTCCAAGTGGTTCGAATACTCACCAAAACCGATGACGTCTGTTGGACTGTGTACAGTTCTGAATGACCAATAAATTCAAACTGATTGCGCGATAGCGGCGAAGAAATTGGATATTGTTATTCAGCATTTGGAGAAAAAAATCGTGTCTACTTGTAGATGCTGCTGCTGTCGTTCGATCACAACGTCCTAACCACTAAGGTAGAGAAACGTTTTAAATTCAAGAGTTAGGAAATGGAGATCAAACGAATGTGGGGCTTAAAAGCACAGGTCGTCCTAATAGTTATCGGAGCTTTGGGATTTGTTCCGCAAAATTTGTGTAAGAACTTGGCTAAACTCCCAGTTCATTCAAAAGATGGGAAGTGCGCGACATTGCTCTGTTGGGAACAGCTCCCATTTTGTGCAAAGTATTGTAGAGGCACCAATAGTCCCTAGTCATAACATTGTTAGTCGTGAATTAGGGGAATTATATTAATTATAAAATAATTGCAGAGGTGAGGGGATAAAAAATCAACATTTTACTGAGAAGTGGTCAGTGTCCCTCATTTAGAGGGGCCTTAGAAAATTTGAGGAGTAAAATTGAAAAAATGAAAACAAAATTTAAACAAATAAACCTGGGTAGGAGTATTGGAGCTCTAAGCTTGGTATTGAAGATCGCGTGCCAAAACGAGACAGACAAACGTACCACTTCTTAGTGAACCAAAGCGAAAAGAAACAGTGGTTTCAAGACAATTCCAGAAGAGCGGCTTTTCTAATAATTAATCAAAAAATAAAGGTCTCAAAATGCGCCTCTACAAGCTGTGTACGCCACGTGTGGGTAGAGATCACAAAAGGATTTATAGCTATTACTTCTAACGCAATGACATCCTAGATAAGTTCCTGGAATAATTGAATACCCCTGGGGAAGCATAAGCATATCATAAGGAGATATGTTAATTGGAGATTTCAATGATAAATTACATGCGTGTGGAGAAGTAAGGCTAGACAGAGGAGGAACACTGGGCATCGAAATGACCGCCAGAAAAGATCTGGTGCTGCTAAACAGTGGAAGTAAGCGCACCTTCACAAGGGGTGAAGCCAAATCTTTACCTGACTTCACGATTGCAAATCAAGCAACAGCAAATCGTATAATAGAATGGAAAGTTCTCTACGATGAAATTCTGACCACAACTACATATCATACAAGATGGTACAAGATTTAACTAAAATCTCGTAAAGAATTGCAACAAAAAGGCTGGAACACAAAAAAACCTAAATAGAGACAAATTAAAATATCTTTAGAGGAACTCAGTCTCATCCAGGAATTGGATTGGGAAACACGTCCTTCATCGCTGGAGAGAGTAGCGAAAGAAACCAGAAAGCCGGTCGAGCATGCATGCAATGCCTCGATGCCCAAGAGAAAAATAAACAGTGGGAGAGGGGAACCAATGTGCTGGTGGACCCAAGAAATAGCACAACTGAGGAAGAAATACTTACAAGCCACAAGGAAAAGTTCCAAGATCGCGAGGTAACTACCTCCTTCGAAATTAATTCAAGGAAAAGATGAAGGAACTTATTAAAAAAAATCAGGAAATGCAAACAAAAATGCTGGAATATCCTGATACAGAAAGTTGAAAATGACCCATGGAGTCAAGCGTACAAAATTGAAATGAAGTAAAAAAAATAGGATAAACCTCCCTGCACTCGGTGACAAAACATGGATTGGGGAGATAATAAAGAAATTCCCCAAAATGCCAGAAATCAAATGGATAAACAAAGGGTATAATAAAATAGAAGAAATAGATACATTTACTCTTCGAGATCTTCAGGAGTTCAGGAATAGAAAAACTTTTGAAAACTGGTAAAATCCCAGAACCTCATGGCAAAGTGTTAACAGTGATCATAGAAGGACACTCAGACCTTTTATTAGGCGTCTTCGATATATACTTGATGTCGGGACTTTTTATAAAAGACGGGAAGAGCCAAAATCTAACCCTCTTGAGGAAGGGAGAAACCACAAGAACTGGCCTCATCCACAGCCATCTTTAGTGGCCGTGGATGACCTTTAGTCTTCACGGCCTCCTGAAGGTGGTCGTGCCTCATCCTATAAACCTATCTGCTTACTAGACAACGGAGAAGCTCTTAGGACTGGTACTTCAGCGCCTTCAGAAGCATATGGAAGTAATAAACAGCTTAGCGGATAGTCAGTATGGATTCCGGAAAGGAAGATCAACGGTGGACGCCATTATGGAAACAATAAGACTAGCCAAAACAGCAAGAGAAGGCAACGACAAGAAGAAAGGCTTATGTGCTCTTATTGCAATTGATTTATGAAATGTCTTCAACTCACTGAAGTGGGACGATGTCCACGTAGGCCTCGAAAGAAAGAATATACCCGAATACCTTAGGAAGCTTATCGCAGACTACCTGAGGGAAAGAATGATAATCTGTAATGGGGATGGATGGACAATTAAGGAAGAAATTACAAATGGAGTTCAAAGATCCTGCCTTGGACCCTTTTTATGGAATCTGGTGTATGACGATCTTCTGAAGATCTCACTGCTTTCAGAAGTCAAAATAATTGGATTTGCGGATAACGCTATATAACAGTAGTAGCAGAAAACGACATTCTGAAAATTCGAGGAAATGAAACTATACAGAGTTAAAAGGTGGCTGGATAAAAGGAGCCTAGACATGGCAGTACAGAAGACTGAAGCAATACTCGTGACAAAAAGATTAGCCTACAGGAAACCAAGACTCCAAGTCTGGAGATAGGAACTCGATTGGAAAAAACACCTCATCTGCCTTGAAGTGGAGGTAAATACCTAAGCTTCGGACCACACGTGGAAAAAGTGGCCCTGAAAGCAACCAGGGTAGGGGCAATTCTAATGAGAATAATGCCAAACATCAACGGGCCGAAACAGAGGAAGAGAGCTCCTAGCAAGTACACTCCTGTCTATAATTCTCTATGCTGCCCCGTATGGGTGGAGACTAGGGAAATCGAAAGACGGAGGAGAAAACGGTTATCAGTGGAGAGAGCGATTGCACTGAGGACCGTCTCAGCATGTAGAACAGTATTAGTAAGTGTGGCCCTGGTCTTTGGCCTCTTAGTCAATCAGCAGTCAAACGCCTACAATAGATAAGACTTAAGGATATAGACTGTTGGAGAAGAAAGGAAGAAAAGGAATCAGTGAAGAAGGAAGCAAGGAAACAAATGCTGCAACAAAAAGCAACAGCGATGGAACGAGGAGAAAACCGGCAGGTGGACTGGACTCAGACTCAAATATCTTTGAGGAGTGGACGGAGAAATCACAGGGAGACTGATTTCTTCCTGAAACAAGCTATCTCAGGACATGGGTGTTTCAAGAACTATCTGCACTATCAGAGCTCTCTGCATCAGTTTAAGAAGATAGGTAATGGAGACGGTGACTTTGTAAAGTAAAAGGACGATGCAGATCATGCCATATTTTACTGCGGAGATTTCTCTCAAGAGAGAGATACGAGAACTGCAGCTATAGGCAGAGTTAATACCAGTCAACACCAGTCCCTATAATAAAAGCAATGTGAAAAAACGGAACACAAATGGAATATAATAAACAAATGATGATCAACAATGCTCACTGGCTAAATGTGTATCCCATACAAATTGGCGGTCATTCTTGCTTGTAACCCATTGTAATGCCGCACTGATAACAGAAGGTAATAATGACTGCTGCGTTTTCTTTCGAGTTAATATCAACTAATAATTTTATTTCCGACTAAAAGAGGCATCGTGCATTGTTAGCACAATTATGTAGAACGTGAATATACTGCATTCAATGGCAGAAAGCTTTTTTCTTTTAAGCATTTGAATTTTTTAAAAAAATATATGTATTTTTCACGCTTTGTTTGTGTAAGAATTTTTCAAGTGGTTGTTGAAGTGTGAGACTAAAATTGTCATATTATATTACATAGCCATTAAAAATATCGCGAGAAAGTACGTGTTGTTGTAGTGCCACTAGTTATAAAATTTGTTCATTTTTGGTTGTCTTGATATAGGTCCATGCGGAGGCCGAGAAATGCTTAACTGCATTGTCCATTCGTTTGGGAGAAGAAGAATTTTTCTTTGGTTCTCATCCATCAACCTTAGATGCCACAGTATATGCATACTTGGCACCTCTTCTTAAAGCACCCTTTCTAAATGCTGCCCTTCAAAACCACCTCAAAGCATGCAGCAATTTAGTACGATTTGTGGTGAGGATATCCCAGCGTTACTTTGCCAGCACCTTGCAAGGTAATTCTTATTGAGTGAAACCTTGATGCATTGTTCACTTTCCCAGATTTATCCTTTTTTTATTTCAGCTCCTAGATTTGAGCTATTAAGTTTTCCCCCAGTCTGAAAAACACTAATGAAAATTGATGAAAAATGTTCCAGCGTCCATTATTGTAGTTAAACGAGAGGTACCAAATTTCACTGAGATAGTGGATTAATATGAAAGTCAAAGTATGCATTCGGTTTGTGAAAACGTGCACAAATTTCACTTCTTCCCATAGCTCGTCACACACAGTTTTAAACTTTTTTTGACGTAAATAAATGTTTCAAGCGACAGTGACAAAAAGCAGTGAAAAAATTAGAGAAGTCCATTTCTCATATATGAATGCTGGTGCTGGAAAGCTGAAACAATTTCAGAGAAATGATTGTTTAGAAGCAAATAAAGAAAGTTGATTTTCGTTCACAAAGTTTCATGGCTACTTGTGTGATGATTCATCACAGTGTAAATGAAATTTAAACAAAATGACGTGACATTTAAAAGTATACACGACGTCAACAGTGGGGAATTAAGGTAATCATATGGCAATTTCATAAGTAATGAGAATTTAAAGGAAGTGTAATGTAATAAATGAACTAGGAAAATAGTGGAATTTTTTTGTGATTATAAACTGAAATGGGCATGTGAGAAATTTCCGTGGGAATTAAGTTAGAACATTAGAGAACGAAAGAATCGATTAGTCGAGGAATAACCAATATAAGATGCTTCGACTCCAGTGCTTCGACACAGAGAGGAGAAAGCGTGAGAGGGAAACGAAAATAAGCGCAGGAAAACTGAGGAAAGGACTGCGCATCTTAGGTAAACAGAGGAATAGCGTGTTTGAAGAACAAGAAGGCAAAAGGTATTTCGACTCTAACGATCCGCAGGTAGGTCAGTACTATCCGACTAGGTGATGACGAGGGATAACATGGTGATGGTTAGTTGGCATTGTTCATGGTCCAAATATTTTAAATCTGAGAAATAAAAATCTTGAGTGGGCAGGAGAAAATAACAAACATGATGACTAATAGTGTAATTGTACTATGCGAAAAAAGAATTTGGGATTTACGTGGAATTCAGAGGTTAAGAAAGTGGATTCTTAACAGGAAAGTGATAGGGGGGCATTATTATTACGAGAATTGTAGAAAGATCAAGTTTTCTTGATTTTTAATTACTTCAGTTAGTATAATAAGGGGTAAATGGCCCTTCATGCAAGGGAAGATTAAAAGGGGATATGTACGTGGTTAATATAAATTATAGTGTGAATGGGAATATTTAAATGTGTAAAGGGTTATTATTGTTTTGATTGCTATGTATGTTTCGTTTGTTTTAAGCAGAAGGGAAACAGATTATGTCATGTTGATTTGAAAAAACTAGTTTTATTATTTATCACTTCTTCCCATAGCTCGTCACACACAGTTTTAAACCGTTTTTGACGTAAATACATAAATACGTAATGGTAAGGATAATTTCCGAAACCAAATAAACGAATAAGATGAGATATTGTAAGTTTTACGTAACAGCGACTCCGTAGGGACGGTCTGTCAACCCACAAAACAAATTTCTCACAACGGATAGACCTCGGCGAATAAATAGGGTATTGATTGAATTAACTGAGTAAATAAGATGTTGTAGAATAAGAGTTAGAAGTTGGTAGTAAATAAATACTCGATTAGTATGAGGGAAATCCGCCAGACTAATCGTTTCTTCACTTCCTTAATGTAAATTTTCAGTTCTCTCAATCTATGCATCGAAGTTTCAGTACATTTCATTCTTTGTGGAATTCTTAATTTCAATGAAATATAAATTATTAAATGGTCTAATTTAAGTAAATTGTTCTCTTTTAGAATATGAAGCTCACAAAACTTCGCAACAAAAACCCAAAGAAGACTCAGACAATTACTTTCCAAACAAACGACGTAATCAATTTTTAGCAGCATTAGTAGCTACTGTTGCTATGACTGGATATGCATTTTCTACTGGTCTTATTGAGGTAATTATGAGAAAAAATATACACTTTTTTGTAAGTGGATATTAATAGCTGTGTAATTATATTTGAATGCATATTACAATTCGTATTAAAACATCTGGTAATTAATTATATTTTTTGTTTGTTAATGTAATAAAAGTTTTGTATGCTTTGTTGTTCTCATCATATTGAATCATAATATTCTGGAAAGAGTAAAAACCTATATAGGCCCTACTCTGGAAAGAGTAATCTTGCCAAAGATTCATTCAAGGACAGTTAGTGTTGACTGTGTAGGCCTGTGGGCAATGAGTACTTAATATAGTGCACCAGGAAAGTCTCTCCACAGTGTTACCATGCTGGTGAGAGCGCTGTACTGCGATTTCCTGTAGTGTGCCCCTGACAGGAGTCAGCTGTTTCGTTGCAATCCGATCGGGAGCTTGGGTGTCTCTACAGTGACGTCACTGTGGTGACGTTCATGCCCCCGATTGGATGAAACCGTCAACAGCTGGTTCCTGTCAGGGGCACAGTTAAGAAAATCGCAGTGCAGCGACAGAAATTATGTTGATATCATGGGAACCAGGCAGCGCTGGGACCGTCCAAAGGGGTGCAGAAGCAGCAGGGGAGGTAGAGGGCAAGGTGACGGCACGCATCACGCTGTAAGAAATATATCTTACACCGTGGCACGCATGCAACACTAGCGTTGCGCAACGAATCTGAGGGCGGAAGCTGAGGCGGAGTAAGATTTTGACTCGAATAGGTGCAGAGACTTTCGTTGCGCACTGTACACTGGGCATAACCAAAATTGACAAGCGTTATTTATTTAAAACATGCCTTCTGTTGTGTACAGTAGGAATATGTCATCATTTAAAATTATTTTCTGACAAATGAGTTGCAGTAGATTCCCGATATTCCGAACTAATTGGGGGTGTGGGCCTGTTCGGATTTGGAAATATTCGGATTATCTGAAAAACTATACCGTACATATTCAAATACACCTACAGGATTACCAGGCACAATGCAACGTAGTATAGTGACATGAGGAAGTGGCAATATTGTGAACTACGGAGTACAGTACGTGTAAAACCACAGCCTACTCTAGTACTAAAGGAGGCTAAAAGGCTATATGGTGTAACCGATCTTATGCGGTATACTTGGGTTTTTATTTCTTGGGGCGTGTCATCACTGGCGTGCCGAGAAAGACGCAAAATGCCGTGAGATATTCCATTTTGAAGACAGGCCCCCACACGCCAATAAATAAAAACCCAAGTATAGTAGTTGCTTGGGTTGACATTGTTTAGAAGAGTTGAAACTCAATTTGTGTCACTATTGTTAACGAGTATTATACTTACAGTATTTAGAGTTGGGTGGATTTACACTGTGTTCATGCTTTTTCGTTCATAAATTAGTACAAATCAAGTGTTTTTGTTTAATGTTCTTCCATCTCGAATTTTGTTCGGATTATCTGAAATTTCGGATTAGCGGGGTTCTGCTGTATTCTGCGATAACTTAAAAAAATAAAGATACACAAAAGTTGAGGAAAAGACAGAATTTCTATTATGAGTGCTATTTAGATGATTTTATGTTGTTCATATTACAGAGTTTTGCACATATACTTTGGGGAAGTTATGTATATAATTAAAAGTCTTGAAATATTGTGAAAACTTGATCTGGAGATTTTGTGGAAATGAACTTGAAGGACACAAGATGAAAACAGGTTTTGTCTTAAAAAAAATGTTTGTTTGGCTGCATCAATCTGTGTTTCTGCACCAACTTTACTCACAAACTAATAAAGAGATATTCTTGAAACTAAAGAATAATCACCTCACCTATAGTGCGATTTTTCTAACTCTGTCCCTCAAGCCACTATGGCCACGATGGAATATCACACGGCATTTCGCGTCTTTCTCCGTTGTGCCGCTACTCGTCGCGTGATCTCAAGCACTACTTGATACGGTCGCCATCATGCGATACCTGGCGGCACGACTGAGAACGTCGCGAAATACCGTGACATATTCCATCTTGAAGACGGACCTTCAGGGGCAAAGTTGGAAAAATTGCAATAATGCTTTGTGATGACACTGGTATGAACTCTGATTTTTGTCATTACTATCACAAGTAATAGGCGATGCACTTGCATCAACTTCTGGCTAAGGTTTATTTTACTCACTCACTGCTTGAGATGTAGCTAAATTGACTCCATCAAAAACTGGATTGGAAGAAAATCATCCTCTTGGGTGCTTGTTGCTTTCTTGGCACTCCAAAGGAAATGAGTTTAGTTAGTCAGTTGTTGAAATGAGTTTCCTGTCAGTTATTCAGCATGTTACCTGCATCCAATTTCCTGAAGGACTTCAGAAAAAAATTTTCTATTTCCTTCCCATATACAGCCAGCATGATAGTTGACTGTCTCTCATTTTACTGCTTTTGCAAGTGAATTTAGGCTCATCCCGAAATTGGATATTTTGAAAATCATTGACAGTGTTTTGGGGCAAATTTTTTATTTATTTTTGTTATCAACTTTAATATGAGACTTCCTTTAGAGCCTATGCATTAAAATTGGCATTGCATGCAGGTGGAAAAACCTACTGAGATTGACAATGCTATGCTTACAAATGAGGAGCAAAGCTTCTTTGGAGAAAGAAAATTAACTTGAGAAGAAGGTGCTCAGGTTATGACGGTTCATTTTCTTGTTGAGGTGTTGGAATATCATGTTAATTTCCTTTTTATTGAGATTTGTTTTATCTAATTTTTTTAAATAAATTGAGAATATAACGTATGTTGTATTGTTGTACATCTTCCTTTTTTATATATTTTATGTACTTCCTAGTAAATAAAATATATAAATAAACCTTTCTTCATAAGATTAAAGAGTGTTTTGGGAGTTGTTAGGTTCAAAAGAAAAAAGGTTGAGGTGAAAATATTTGTTAATAACTTTGTTAGTATGTATTACATTAAGATTGTCAGTTCCTCATTAAAAGCTTGTTGCAAAAATTCATTCATTTTGTATAAATTTTATTTTGAAGATATTTTAAAGTTTTATTTCAAGAGGTGGCAATAAGATCAAGTTCTTGTTAAAACAATTTATGAGAGTGAAGGCATTTCATTTTACTATATACTATAGAGCTGGAGTAATGAAGACGTGGGAGTTCTGTTGCCTGGTGATCCTGGCAGTGACCGAAGAATTTAATTTATATTAGAGGAAAGAGAAAATTATAATTTTCTTTATAATTATTATAATTTTTTTAAGTAAATATTTGTAGTCTGAAGCAGATTACACAAATTACTTGCAAAATATCCTCTTTGGAAATTAAAAATACAACAGTGTTGTTTATTGTACTTTGCATGAAGGAAAATAAACCTCGTGGAGATCCTTTTACATTAGAGAATTAAATAAAGAAATATTGCAATCACACTTGGTGTGATATGTATGAGGGTCACTCCAAAAGTTTTGAGAATACTATATTTAAAATCGAGATAACAAATTCTTACCTTCACATCTTCTCGAAGTACTCTCCACCACACTCTATGCAACGTTTCATCTGATTAAACCAATTATCAAATGATGATCACCACACTTCTTTAGAGATACTGCGAATCTGATCTTCATATGTAGTCACTGCAGCCTGAGCTGACTCGAAACGATGACCTCGAATTTTTTCTTTCACATAAGGGAAAAGAAAAAAGTCACACGGGGCCAGGTCTAGACTGTAGGATGGATGAGACAGTGTTTTGATTCCGTCAGAAATTCAGTTGTTGCTCTGGCTGTGTGGGATAAGGCGTTGTCATGGTGGAGCAGGATTCCACGCAAACCTTAATTTGGACTGTTCTTTCTCAGCTCTTCAAACAATCTGGGCAAGCAAATTGTAGTGTACCATCTTGCAGTGACTGTCTTTTGTTCCTCAAGTGGCACTGTTACAATATGGCCACTGGCAGAGAAGAAAGAACAAATCATCATTTTGCCAATGCTTCTGGGTTTTCTCACTTTCGTTGGAGGATTTTCATCTGGGAAGACCCACACTTGACTGCCATTTCATTTCCGGATCAAATTGATAAATCCAGCTTTCATCACCTGTCATGATGTTAAAAATGTTTTTTGATCTTTCTCCATTGAACTTATCCAGGGTCTCACGACACCAATCCACTCGCGCCCTTTTTTGTTCATTTGACAGTTTGTGAGGGATCCAGCGACAGCACAGCTTCCTAACGTGAAGCTTTTCCGTCAGGATCTGTCTCACTGCTGCTGATCCAATGTTTAAAGCTTCCTGAATCTGAGCATATGTACAATGAGGGTCTTCCCTTAGCAAATGTTCCACTTTCAGCACATTTTCATCCGTTGTTGCTGCGTTGGGCCTGCCAGAACGGTCTTCACCTTCCAGAGAGTCCCTTCTGCTCTTGAATTCGGCAAACCATCGATAGACAGTGACTTGTGAAAGGCAACCATTGCCAAACGCACACTGTAATCTCTCGAGGCATAATTTCTTATCTAAGACAACCTTAAAGTCATATAAAATCATAGCTCTGAAATGCTCTCTCTTAGGTCCATCGTTACTGGCAGAGGAACAACAACTAATAGAACACAAACAAGTTCAAACTTGCACGAGATTCTTACTAAAAGTTCCACCTAACAATAGAAATAGTTTCATTGTTGCTGAGAAACTCATTATTGCTAATTCTCAAAACTTTTGGAGTGACCTTCGTATAGTTAGGCGACATAATAGTCTTTTTGAGGAAAGAGATCTTGGTGGGTTCGTGGGTGTGGTAATTTGTCTCCAGTTTTACTTTATGTTCTGAAAATCAATTGGGAATTGAAATGAGGGTTGTTTCAGTACACAGTTCTTTTGTGGGAAGGAGTATTTTACAAATATATTGTAGTTCATATATTTCTTGTGCATTAAACATCTTTAAATGTTCCTTAGGTATCCCCCAAAGAAGAGGTGAAAACGGAAGATGAATTGGATGAAGAACAACTTGAGGAGTCAGTTTTTGATCACAGTTCCAATGAAGGCGAATAACCTACATGATCTCTAGTCTATTGCAGCCATTGTTATACATGGTCATAATTGATATTGTGCTATACCTAAATGTTATTTAATACAAATCAAATTAAATTGTTAAAGTTTGTTTCTTCCTTTACTACCCTAAAATGTCTGTTTCTTGTACAGCTTGTATTTATGTAATTATTTACCATTTCTTATTTTTTCTGTCACCTTTCATAGTGAGACAGAGAAATGGTCTCTTTGCAGTTTAAATGTAACTTATTAGAAACATTTGTTTTCTAGAAAAAGTCAGAAAAAAATTTTAAAATTCTGAGATTTTTTCAATAAGTAAGCTTCATGTGTAATATACTAAAGTTGATCTTCGAGTGACCATGAGGACTTTAACTAAATGAAAGCAAAATTATCAGGTTGTTTACTATTTGAAGCCAAACAACTATTTAAAACATTTTTGATAATGTGTCTTGTATTTATAATTAAGTGTTTGTTCAGGGAGGAAGAAAATCTTGTTTGTGATGTTTGAAGGGGAATAAACTGGGAATGAAAAAGGGATCATATCAGGCATAGCTATAGGAATCAAATTCAGTTTACCCTCCTCTTTCAGGGATAGTGTGGTATCTAATGGGGCCCTAAGCAAAATTAAACTAGAAGGTTCCCCGAAGAATATTGAAATTTTGAACATTTTCCCTCCCTATGAACAATGACATATGTCTACATCTTCCTCATCAAATGATGTGTTGCCATTGATATATTTTCATCTCAAAATTATTTGGAAATGGGTTTGCAGTTGTAATACAGAGTTCTTTATTTAATAGAACTGCTTCTGGAAATTCTGAATTTAGGAGTGAGAATGTCAAAAAGCATGAAACCATAGGAAATTCATTATTTCGATTTCTGTCCTAATAATGAAAGTAGGCTTTGTTCTTTGTAATATCCCTAGAAAGGTCTTCATAATATTTCTACTTGGAAAAGAGTGATTGACAGAAAATATAATATGGCTAGGGTTCTAAACACCCAACAATGATCTTCCTTCAGAAAATCATTTCCTTCATTTCCTTTGAAAAATTTCACTTGCTTCTTTGAAATAAATTTTGTAATACTCCAGAATCTAACTCTTCCTTGGCATTGGCTCATCACAAAAAAGAAATTTGAAGCAATTGCTCATATCACCTTTCTTAAAAAAACTGAAGAATTCAAACTAGCTTCATTTTATAGATTATAACACAACTTTTTATTATATTTGTACTAAAATTATATAAAAATTGAAAGTGTTTATTTTTCATACCCTTTTAACTTTAATTCTTTTTTAAGTTCGCAAATTTTTTTTAATTTAAAAAATATCGACTAAATTCCCTACACTGTATTGTATAATTATGCAACATTTCAGAATCTGATATGCATAAATACAGTTACAATAAATTAACTTTCCCAATCGAACATCTGGCATATGGAGGACAGCGGCATCCAGGTTCATGCCATATGAAGTCAAATGCACTCAGTCTATATATCATTAAAATAAGAATGTTAGGAATGAATAGTTCCAATTATAGTAATTGTTGAAGTTCATTAATATACATTTTACAAAAGGTAATAAAATAATAGAACCACGAAAGTATTTTTGTATTAATTAGTTTCACTTTTTCTTCCGGGATTTCAAAAAGTCATATTTTTTTGGGATTGGATCATGAAATGGCTGCAGGTTTTTTTGCATAGTCAATGTTTTGGTGGTGTTGCCATTTCTGTTACTAGGCTCTTTCCCATGGGAAGTATACAATACATGCCATTCAGAATTCACACCAAAATCTTTTTTGTGAAAACATTAAATACCTTTTTTTGGTTTTTATATTGTGAACTTTCTTCATCTGAAAAATATATTACATCTTTGACATTAGCTACTTCAACTATTAGAAAATCAATCAAATGTTTCTGGGAGAGGTGAACTTTATTTGTACCATGCTTTAGGTTTTCAGAAATATTTATTCTACTTTTGTGACTTTGATGTCTATTATATTTGAAATGTATTACAAAGGGATGAAGTACGACGTGGTTCTTTATTCCAACATGCTCATTGAACTGAATTTTGAATGACGATGGAATAGG
The DNA here is from genome assembly GCA_031308135.1 of Acheta domesticus. NCBI lineage: Eukaryota > Metazoa > Arthropoda > Insecta > Orthoptera > Gryllidae > Acheta > Acheta domesticus. The sequence continues at coordinate 62,767,967 of JAHLJT010009436.1, forward strand.
AAGTCGCATACCTGAAGTTCTTCTTATATCACAGTGAATTTTGAAATTGAAAGTATTAAAATTAGGTATGTCTTGGGTGTTTGATACTATTCATTGTGTTAACAGTAGCATAAATTATGTAAAATCTGCAGTAAACACTGTTCACGACTTGCTGCACATCGACACAGCCCACTGAAACAAATAAAATTGGATCTGCCGGACAGCGTAGTATGTGTCGCATGCTGGTGGCTGTAGTGGAACCAAAGTCAAGAAAAGTTGAACAACTACTGGCAGAAACCTTGACGAGGACGCTCATCAGGATTTCGAAGACGGTCCTCTTTGTTTACATCGGGTAGAGCCGTATGAATTGTCCACGGTGGGTCCGCCGATGAGGGCTTCGATTTTCAGAGCCAGTTATTAATAACAAACGAAAAAAAACAAACAATAAAAACATTCTTTCAGAGCTTCAGGTTAAAAAATCGACTGAAGTCGTATCTAGACATTTAAAAATGTTTTAAGATTATGCAGACTCCACGGTTCATTCTGATCTCTACTGTTCGAAGTAGTAAAACATCCCCGCAATACACTATCTGGCCGCATACGTGTTCAGTTAACATTTTTTAAAATTACGTTATTTATAAATATCCCAATTGGAAAATTTGCGCATTTGAAGTTTATTAAACTGAGAATGTAATATTATTTTTAAAATGAAATTTTATTTTCGCGAAATTTGGAAAATTAAAATTTTTATAATTAATTGAGATTTAATGAATTATTGATATTTAAAATTTAAATCCAACTATAAACGGACTTAAATAACCATGTTTGAGCTTTCAGTTGAGGCTAATCTCAGTTCTGTACAATCAACGTGTCAGGAGAATACCTTCGTCTTCCTAGAACTTCAAAACTGAAGATAGAGATTTTTCGTCCAAATAAAATTTGTTGTCCAAAGTGAGTTCTTTCATTAAGGCCATGAACACTTCTTGGAAAATTTTCGCACAGTAGTCCGTGTAATTTGTGCAATTTTAAAAAATTACGAAAACATGATTTTTCTCAAAAACGGCTCCCAATTTTTCTTTAAACTTTTGGCGGGGATAACGCTAAATCTACTCTATTAGATGACATAAACGTCATATTGCTCTATATGTTTTTTTTCAAATATTACAAAAATGTAAATTTTTTGACTTGTTTCTCACGTCGTCAAAATTTACATTATAGATGTATTTTATTGTTCAGTGCGTTTCTTTACACATAAGCTTCAAAGTATCTCTAATGATTGTTTTTGAAATGTCCGTAAGTGGTCCATAATAAAGGAACAAAATTGTCAAATATTCTGAAATGTTCGAACAAAATTTTCTCAAAGTCTATTGGAAATTTTTCACCGAAATTCTCAACAATGGAAAAAAGTTCAATTCCCTCCCATATTCCAGACTCTTGAATTCGGCCAAGATATTTGGGGCCCAAAAATCAAAATAATGCTGAAAAAATGTAGGTGTTTTTTAATAACATACAAAATGAAATGAATTTATTGCACCAAAACGAAAAGTAAACCATTGCATCAATCGAAACGTTTTCTAAATATTTTGTTTTATAACATTTTCTCCAATTATTGTAAATAATACTGCTAATGTGATTTTTTCTACCTGTTGTATTTGCTGACAAAGGCAAATGCAAAATGATTTTGAAATTAAATTCGTTACCATGACAAAAAAAAAGTTGTTATTAAACAGTGTGTGTTTATTTCTGGATTCAGAAAATGAACACGATAGAAAATTTATCACTGAAATTTATAATGAATATTAAATATATGTGTGTGTTTGTCAGTCATAATACATATTAGTGTTGTGGATTTAGGGTAATCGTAGTGTATTACTTATGTTGTGAGTTTATTTCATGTGCATTTTTCGAATAATTTTATTACTGAAATCGTTCGCTTGCTGTTTGTGCCGAATGTGAAATCACTAAAAAGTACGTAAGTATTTGACAAATGTACGTGAAATTTGAATGAATGATAAAACTATAATTCGCATTCATCATTTTTGAATCGTTTGTAGTTAAAATATTTTGTTTAGCCATGGTATTGCTTTCCCTGTTTCAAAGTACTTTGAGTAATGTTAATTTGTGGTAATATTTACATTAGTGGCGATTTGTTCACATTATTGTATTTACGACTACATTTGCTTTAAATAACGTCTGGTTAAAGTTCCTTGAGAACTCAACCGATTTCTCAAGGAACTTTTGAAAACTAGCTTAAACTTCCGCATTTTCAGAAACACTCAAAAATTGTTCCAAATTTTTTCTTATAATAATAGTGACTTTATTTATGTGGCGAGACTGGGGTCATCAGGCCCGCTCTTCCGCCTAACCACGTAATACATACATATGGGTCATTCCATATTAAATCAACACAATTTTAATTAAAATTTTACCTCACCATTTTAGATTCAGATGAAATTCGACACATAGGTAGTACGAATGAAGAATAAGAAAACTACAAATTTTGAGTAAAATATTTCCACCCGTTTCGGAAATACAGCCATGTATAATTTTGCAAAATTGGGTTCCCGAAAATATTTAAATTGATGTAGAACCTCACCAAATTAAGATAGAGAGCTGGAACAGGTGTCATTTTACAGCTTTCTTTATGGCCTTTTATAAGATATACAACTCAATAGGGGTTGCGTTCAAAAAGGTTTTCAAATTTGAATTTAAAATTTTGATTTTGAGTTTTTTGAAAATGCTCATCTTCAAAAAAATTGAAAAAATTCTATAATAATCCTTGTATATATCCAAACAGATGGTGCAAGTTTAAAAATGGGACTGCAATGGGTTCATATGGTAATCTTTATTTAAAATGCACAATATTTACTTACTCTATATTTTACTGATTTAAAATGCATTTTATTTCAAATTATAAGACCTAATATATACAAATTATTACTTTGTGTTTTTTGTTGGTGAGTGTGTTGTGCTTTATTGTTATGAATTTTTTTTTCTTCTTCTTCTTCTTCTTCTTATTCTTCTTCTTCTTCTTCTTCTTCTTCTTCTTCTTCTTCTTCTTTTTTTTTTTTTTTTTTTTTTGTAAGGAGGGGGAAATCTTTTATAGATACCGGCGAACCGGTTATGTCGGACTCCCAGCTTTGGTATACCGACTAAAACCTAACCTCCTTTCGCTTAAGCCATGGCGTCACCTCCATGGAAACCGTCGTCAGACATTACTTCGTGGAGGTGACAGGCGGTTAGCTAAAGCTCTTCCTTCTTAATTTCGAGTGTTTTCTTTCTTTTCAGTATATTTGTGACCATAGTCACTACTACATTCCATTTCTCTTTGGAGGAAATCATCATTTTTACTAGGTTTGTAGGGGTGATGGTTTCTCCCAGTTCTCTGATTGTATTTTCCCTATCCGTGGTCCATGCATTACACTGGAAAAGGGTGTGCATGGTGTCGTCTACTTCGGCTTGACAATGGTCGCACCTCGGGCTGTTTTTTATCTTAAAGTCATATAGGTACTTGTTAAAGCATCCATGACCCGACAGCGCCTGTGTCAGGTAATAGTTTACTTCGCCGTGGCCCCTTTCCACCCATTCCGCTATATTTGGGATCATTTGATGCGTCCATCTGCCTTTTGTCTCCCCATCCCATCTTTCTTGCCACTCTTTCATTAGCATGCTTCTGGTTCCCTCTTTTATGGTGTATATCTCCTTTGGGGGTAGCTTGCCTTCCTTTTCCTTTCTATCTTTTAGGGTCTGGTATGTTCTCTGCCTTTCCCTCGCTAGTAGGTCTATGGGGGGCATTCTCGCCAGCACCAGAACAGCGCAGTCAGATATCGTCCGATACGCTGATACAACTCTGATGGCCATCCTCCTTTGGATTTGGTTGTATTTTCTCCTAATGGATTGTTTCTCAAGAGAAGTCGCCCATACTGGTGCTGCATACAACATCTTCGAGATTACCGCGCTGGATATCAGTCTTCTTTTTGCTTCTTTAGGTCCACCTATGTTAGGCATAAGCCTAGAGAGGTTGGATCCAATTGTTGCAGCTTTGTCTGCTGTCTTGCAAATGTGTGGCCCGAAGCTCAGTCTGTGGTCAATTTCGACCCCCAGGTATGTAATTTGGCGGCTCCAGGAAATGCTTACTCCGTTCGAGGTGATGCATGGGAACTTAAAGGCTCTTTTGTCAGTAACTAGTACTGCTTCCGTCTTTTCCACTGCCATCTGTAGGCGTCTTTTGTCCAACCATCTGTTAATCCTAGAGAGGGCCTCGTTTAAGTGCCTCTCCAGCGGGTCCACGTTGTCACTGTGGCTGATGATAAGCGTATCATCTGCGTATCCGATCAGCAAGGTATCTTGTGGTAGATCTATATTTAGTAGCTCGTCGTACATGGTGTTCCACAGGAATGGACCCAGCTTGGATCCTTGGGGAACTCCACACGTCATCTCTTCCTCCACCCTAAGGGTGTCAGAGTATATAATTTTCCTTTCTGATAGATAGTCCTCGATGACTCTTAGAAGGTATTCTGGAACCTGTTTCTCCACCAGTGCCTTAATAACATCTTCCCAGTTGGCGGAGTTAAAGGCATTCCTAATATCTATGGCTACTAATGCACAAAACCCCTTTTTTTTGCCTGTTCCGTTTTTAGCAGTTTCCGCTATACGCACTACTTCCCTTATTGCGTCCGTAGTTGAGCGGCCTTTCCTGAATCCAAACTGTCTATCGGAGAAATTTTTTCCTGTTGATATATGTTTCTCTAGCCGTTGTAGAATCAGCCCTTCCATGAGTTTGCCCATTGTATCTAGGAGGCATAACGGCCTATACGACGATGCCTTATCTAGGGGCTTGTTTCCTTTACGTAGTAGAATTAATTTCTGTTTCTTCCAGTTCTTGAAGAAAACTCCATGTCTGAGGCAGCTATTAAATGCCTCCAGCAAGCATTCCGGGTATTCCTTGGCCACAATCTTAATTATTTCGTTTGGAATTCCATCTGGTCCGGTGGCTTTCTTGCACTTTAGTTTCCTCGCTTCTACTTGTAGCTCATCTCTCGTGAATACGTCATTCTCACTGAATTCGTAGTCGTACGGTTTTCTTCTCGTCCACGGGTCTCTGGTTGGGAAGAGATCTCTTATAATTTCTTTCACCCATTTGGGGTCCTCTAAGCCGGGTACCTTCGTGTTCACTCTGAGTTTTTTGTTTACAATTTTGTACGCCATGCCCCAGGGGTCATCTTCTACTTCTTCTAGTAGCTCTTTCCAGCACTTCGATTTTCTATTTTTGATTTCTCTTTTCAGCTGTTTTTGGCGTATTTTGTATTCTCTTCGAAGTGATTCGTCAGTTTTGGATCTTGTGGCTAGTCTCCTAGCTTTAATACAATCCTTCCTCAGTTCGGCAATCTCGGAGGTCCACCAGTACACCTGCTGCTTTCCCCTTGGGCCTCTGCGTCTCGGCATGGATGCGGCGCACGCTGCCATCACTATGTCCCTCGCTTCTGTTACTGTTGTTTCAGGGGCATTCTGTTTTTTTATCCAGCCCATGCTCTGTATTAGCTTAGACTCTTCTAGAGAGAGCTTCGCTTTCGTCTCGTCCAGCTTGTTAGTGTTCCACGGAGGTCGCCCCCCTGGCTTCTGGAGCTCCCTTTGGTATCCAGTTACTTTAAACTGGATGTAGCTGTGATCGCTGAGCGTCTCGTCGTCCAGTACTCTCCAGTCCGTGGTTCTCCTAGCGATGTTATTGGAGCCTATTGTTAGATCCAGTATGGATGCCGCATCTCCTCTTTGGAAAGTACTCTCCCTTCCTGTGTTAAGGATGACAAGGTCGTTTTTGGCGATGAATTCACAGACTATATCCCCTCTTTTGTCACTTCGGGTTTCCCCCCATTCTGGCGACTTGCTATTGAAGTCACCTGCCACTACAACTTCTCCTTTTGCAGATTTTAGGCTCATCTCTAGTTCGTCAATTTCCTTTTTAAAGGTGTCAATTGGGTCGTTAGGTGAGAAGTAGCAGCTATAGACCCTTACGTCTCCTATTTCTATCCATACAAACCCATGGTTGGTGGGTTTGTATTTAGATACGCTTATGTTCTTATTGAGTGTTATCACAGCCGCTCTTCTCGAGCCATCCTGGAACCACATAGCTTCTTCTATGTTCTTCGGCTGCTCGCTAACGAGCAGCAGGTCTACGTTTCTTTCAGTTGCAGCTTGCAGGAGTAAGTCTTGGGCTGCTTTGCTCTTTCCTAAGTTAACCTGCAGGAATTTCATTATGGCTGGTTATTTTTCTTGTTAATTTCCGCGGTATATGCTGAGCACATTTTGCTTCCCAGCATGTGGTCACAGCTTAGATTTTTTACTTTGCAAATGATGCATTGGGTTGACCCCTTGCAGTCTTTGATGTGGTGCCCCTCTTTGCCACATTTGTAGCACACATTTCTTCTGTCCGGGCCTTTGCAGTTGTTAGATATGTGCCCGAAGTCCAGGCATTTGAAGCATCTAGTTAGTTGCTGCTTCTCCCGTATCTTACAGTAAATCCAGCCTATTTTAATCCTACCTTTATCCTTCTTCAGAAGTTTTACGGCTGTATCTGTAGGAAGCAGAATTGTCGCTGTCTGGGTTCTTGCGAACCCTCTGTGTAGCCGGCACGATTGACGGAATTGTTCGGCCGGAGTTTCTAGTTCCCTCTCGATGGCTGCTGTTATATCATCGACGGTGGCAGTTTCGTCAATGTCTTTAATTTCTATCATGGTTTTTGGCGTCAGGGTACTGATTTCTGCACTCTCCCCGACAGCCTTCACCAGTGCTTTATTAAAATTGGTTAAATCCCCTTCTTTGTCTAGGACTATTAATAGTTCTTCCTTCTGTGTTCTTCTCATCTTTTTTATGTTCAGGTTGTATTCACTTGGATTTACTGAGGTTTTCATCTTTTTAATAATGTCAGCGTATGTCTGTCCGTCTTTAGCAGTCACTTTTATCGCCTGGTTCAGGGGTCTATTTCTCGTCTTGATTTGTTCCGCTTTTTTCTCTCTTTCTTTTCTTTTTTCTTCTCTTTGTTCTTTCTTCTTCTGTTCTGGTGGTTTCATCCACCCCTCCGTTGAGTCCCCTTCTGTCGTTCCTTCTCCTTGATGTTCTGTTGCCTCTGTGTTGTCGTCCATTGCCTCTACTGTTTCCTTCTGCCTGTCTTTTTTGTCTCTTCTGTGGCTCTCTTCTGGTGGGCTAGGCGCCTCCCTCTTTTTCCTTTGTGTCGGTTTTATCTCTTTCTCTTATTGTCCTCTTCTCGTTTTGTGAGGCAGTGCAGGGTCTCTGCAAACTCTCTCTTCTTTTCTAGGGCGTAATGCCGTCTATTCCTTAAGTAATCAATTTTCTCCCGAGCTCTCATCATGGCCTCTTTGACATCCTTCGGGTTGTTTTTAAGCATGTATGTTTCCATAATTTTTAGGTTTTTGTTTAGATCTTCTATTATTTCCGTCAGTTCTTTTTCCAATTTCTGGATATTCTCCCACTTGCTAAGTAGTGGGCCGGCTGCTGTCATGGTTTCCGCTGGTACTTTCTCACTCTCGGGTCCCTGGCCATCACTCATCTCGCCGCCATATTCCAGAGCCACCTCCATGATTGTAGGAGATGGTGGGGGAGTCCTCTGCAGCTTTGATTTTCTCGCAAACGGGTTGAGTTCATCGTTCTCGCTCTCTGCCCGCGGCTTCCAGTACCCACCTCTGGCGCCCCCTTTCGAAGTTCCCGCCGCGCCGGGAGTGACGTCGTTCCGGCCTTGGCCGCTAGATGGCGCTGCAGGCGCGCTCGGGTTCTTGGCAGCTCCGCCAGATAGCGCTACGTGTAACGGCGCGGCCATCTGACCGTGCGTGGGCGTATCTGCTTTGGTGCTCTGCGGTGGCCCTCCAGGGGGCGCTCGCGTGTCCGGCATCGTGGCCGTTCGCGTGGCAGATTGCCCCCCTGATCGGCCTACTTCCGTGTTGGTGTCATTTGGTGTAGCAAAACGCCCACCCGGGCTACCTACCCAATAATTCTCCAGTTTTGACGCTTATATTTCTGAAATCGCCAGATGTTAGGCCATCCGTTCCACGTACCTGGCGTTCCAATAGCGATGTTTTTCCGTCGTAAATCCCAAAAATCCAGGAGCTGTCACAGCACGCGTGTTAACATCCCAGTCCAGGGCTACCAACCATCCTTCTTCTTCTTCTTCTTCTTCTTATTCTTCTTCTTCTTCTTCTTCTTATTATTATTATTCTTCTTCTTCTTCTTATTATTATTATTCTTCTTCTTCTTCTTATTATTATTCTTCTTCTTCTTATTATTATTCTTCTTCTTCTTCTTATTATTATTCTTCTTCTTCTTCTTATTATTATTCTTCTTCTTCTTCTTATTATTCTTCTTCTTCTTCTTCTTATTCTTATTCTTCTTCTTCTTCTTCTTCTTCTTCTTCTTAATAATAATAATAATAATAATAATAATAATAATATTATTATTATTATTATAATAATAGAGCGGAATGTCATGCAATTGCATATTTTTACTGACTGCCTATCGAAAGGAAATGTATATAACTTTACCTGTCACCAAAAATAAAACAAACCATGGTCACCTTTCAGTTGATGAACCAGATGCGTGGGAACATTTAAGCGAAATGAATCGTTGAGGAATGAACACCAACTCTGAGTAGCGTCAGCTGGTTATTTACCATCATGCAAAGGGTTAATGATGCCCAAAATTTTGCAAATGCCATTAATGAAAAAAACACAGTGAGTGACAATCTCATGGTCCATCAATGAATAGGCGATTGAACTGCAACCCGGAGGAGAACGTCCGAAGACTTTCTGATCCAGAAGAGAATCTTGTTGTGAAAATAATAAAGAAGGACCCTCGTATTAATACACCAAAAGTTACTCCACAGTTATAAATTGGAATTGGCAAGAAACTAAATCCCGAAACCGTGCGAAGGGTACTAAGGAAGTTCAATTTCCCTAGCCGCGTTGTCAGAAGAAAGCCACTTCTAAGTTGAAAGAGAAATACCCGAAAATATCTGACCTCGATCCTCTTCTCCTCAAAAACCTGGAATACATGCATTAAAATATACCGCATACATTAAAATACGCATTTAAACTAAAAAATTGCACACAAGCAGAATAAAAATAAAGTAGATTTGTTTTATTTTTGGAGATAGATAAAGTTATATACATTTCCTTTCGATTTGCACAGTCAAAACATTTGCAATTGCATGAAGTTCCGCGGTCTATTAATAATAATAATAATAATAATAATAACAATAACAATAAAACACAACACACTCACCAACAAAAAACACAAAGTAATAATTTGTATATATTAGGTCTTATAATTTGAAATAAAATTCATTTTAAATCAGTAAAATATAGAGTAAGTAAATATTGTGCATTTTAAATAAAGATTACCATATGAACCCATTGCAGTCCCATTTTTAAACTTGCACCATCTGTTTGGATATATACAAGGATTATTATAGAATTTTTTCAATTTTTTGAAGATGAGCATTTTCAAAAAAACTCAAAATCAAAATTTTAAATTCAAATTTGAAAACCTTTTTGAACGCAACCCCTATTGAGTTGTATATCATATAAAAGGCCATAAAGAAAGCTGCAAAATGACACCTGTTCCAGCTCTCTATCTTAATTTGGTGAGGTTCTACATCAATTTAAAAATTTTCGGGAACCCAATTTTGCAAAATTATACATGGCTGTATTTCAGAAACGGGTGGAAATATTTTACTCAAAATTTGTAGTTTTCTTATTCTCCATTCATACTACCTATGTGTCAAATTTCATTTGAATCTGAGATGGTGATGTAAAATGATTGTGTTGATTTAATATGGAATGACCCATATATAGATAAAAATTGAAGCAGTACAATTAGTAAATTAAATAAAATACAACTTAGATATGTCTTGCCCCTGGGCTCACAAGGTGAAAGTAAAAAACACAACGTCCCAGCATTTACCTTAAACGGCCGGGGAAAACCAGGGAAAACAAAGAAGTGTGCATGCTCTTCAACGTTGAGCAACAAAATAAAATATTTAAAATAATTTATAAAGCATTTACTGACACAGGAGAACATTAAAGAGATGCCCATAATTTATGAAAGAGGAAAAAAAATATTAACCCATACGCGTCAAATGTTAGCAAGAAAATCTCAATCCATTAAAGAACTCATTAAAAAAAATAATAAATGAGAATGCACACAACCACCCGGCCAGGACGACGGCTTAGGGCCGATTTTAATTACATCAACATGTACCAAGGGAAAAGACGCATTCAGTCAGAGCCATGACAAGTTTAGCTGGAATGAATTTGAAATTACAAGTTGATAATACAAACAAAAAAAACAACAACTTTCTAATCTTATATTAAACTTAATTTAAACTAATTATACTGTTGTTTATTAAATTAAGAATTAACCTAAGAAGTATAAGAAAATACAAAATTAAAAAAAAGTTAAAAAAGTCATATAAAATGTTACATTTAGCGTACAATTTTGAATAATAATAATAAATAAAAATTAAAATAATAATAATACATTAAGTACACACTTTCACATCGTACATTATCAGCTCAGTAGAAGAGTATTTAAATGTTTTTTGAATGATCGCAATGTTTTACATTTCCTAACATTTTCTGGAAGGTTATTCCACTCTCGGGTCGTTGCTACTACGTAAGATTATTATAAAAATTGGTGTTGCTTTTAGGAATATTGCATAGCAAGGATTTCTGGAATCTTTTTGTTTTGAGATAAGACATTTTATAAGAGAGGTAAGCAGGTACACCCGTATTTAATATTTTGTAGAAAGGGCACAAACTATGAAACAGGCGTCGACCTTTCAAGTTTAATAAATGATTTGCTTTATAGTACCCCGATATGTGATCATACTTTATGATATTGTATTGAAACCTAACACATGCATTTTGAACTCTTTGAAGAGCATCAGCGGTTGATTTATTTATGTTACCGTACACGATATCACCGTAATCAAGCAGGGGGAGCAGGAGTGATTTTACTAGAAGTTCTTTGGTTTTGGGTGGAAGGCATTTGTAAGCACATTTGAGTGAGTACATTGAGGCATACATTTTGCGGCAAGTGTCCCGAGCATGAGGTTCCCAATTTAGAAATTTATCGATGGTCAGACCAAGATTTTTAACTTGAGAGCAGAAAGGAACAGTAGTGTTGTCCAAAATGATATCAGGAATTTTTAGATTTTTAAGTGTTTTGTGGGACCGGCAGGACCCAATTATAATTGATTGAGATTTTGATGGGTTTAGCTTAAGGCCGTTTCTCACTGACCATTCAAGTAAAGAGGCCAAATCGTGATTTGTTTTACTAACTAAATGAGCCACTTCCGAAGGTTTCCCATTGACATAGATCTGTAAGTCGTCTGCATACATATGATGACTGCACATTGATAGCACAGAGGGGATATCATTAACATAGATCAAGAAGAAAAGTGGACCTAGTACGGAACCCTGTGGTACTCCGCGTAAAACTGACTTAGGGGACGAAAAAGTATTCTCAACAACTACAGCCTGTTGTCTATTACTAAAATAACTTGAAATCCACGATAAGGTAGAATCAGAAAAACCGAGGCATTTACATTTTGCCAGAAGCACGTCATGGTCTACTGAATCGAAGGCCTTGCTAAAATCTAAAGTGTTAATGTTGTTATATTGCCTTGATCCAGAGATTGACGAATGTCTTCGGTGACTCGTAATAAGGCCGTTTGCGTACTTCTACCTTTCCTAAAACCAGATTGCAAACTATTGAGAACATCATTTATGGCGAGATACTTGTCTATTTGTTGACGTACAATTTTTTCTAGGACTTTGGATAATGTTGGTAATATACTGATTGGTCGGTAATCACAAGGATTTAACGAATTTATACATTTGGGAAGGGGACGTATGTAAGCTATGGTCCGATTAAAATAAGTTGGTGATTGACAATGAGCTTCTGAAGCTGTAACTTCATACAATAAGAGTGTATGATTTGGTTACTTTAATAAATATTTATTTCAAGTGTTTATTTTCTTGTCCCGAGAGCACGCGATCAGTGGTATGCAACTGTCAACGTCGCTCCCTTTCATTCGCAACTGTCAATCGCCAACTTATTTTAATCGTACCATAGTTTCCACAATTGGGGAAAGTATCCGGTTGTTAAAGAAAAGTTTATTATGTGTGTAAGTGCTGGAAGAGCGTCTTTTAAAACTAATTTTAATTGCTTGGCCGTTATATCGTCAGAGCCTTTTGAATTTGATTTGAGTGCCTTCACTATTTTTTCGACTTCTTGGCAATCAACATTGTTGAAATAGAAGCTATCATCCCGGGGTGGCGCTTGTGATTCCAGAAAGTGTAGTGACTTTTCTTTAATAATAGGGTCTATTGGATGTGCAACGGAAGCAAAATAATCATTTAGGTCATCTAATGGAATTTCTAATGAACTGTCATTTGACTGACGTTTGCAAATTCCTAAGTTTTTCAGCGTGCTCCATACTCCCTTCGTACTGGAATTTTTTTGGAAAAGATTATGATAATAACGAATCTTAGCGTTTCTGACTTATTGTTTTACATAATTCTAAGTTTTTTGTACTCTTTTTCATTTTCATCGGTTTTAGTAGCTCTAAAACGACTGTATGCAGAATTTCTATCTTTCATAAGAACTTTTAATTCGTTTGTAAGCCATGGAGCAGCAGGTCGCGTGACACGATAAGTTTTCCATGGAGCGTGCTTGTTAAAAATATCCTTTATGATACCATTAAACACATTTACTTTAGAGTCTAGTGAATATTGTTGGTAAACCTCGTGCCAAGGTGCACGCTCACTGTCGACTTGAAATGCTGCAAGATCAAGATTTTTGTAATCACGATAATGGATTGTTTTGTTTTTGTATTTAGTGCACTTAGCCGAGTACACAACAAAGAGTAGGTCATGGTTTGAAATACCCGGAACAGGAAACTGACCATAGAGTAATACTTTAGAAATATCTGAGACAATCAAGTGATCAATCCACGATTCCGTTTTAGATGAGCTATGAGTAGGATTCAATTTCAATATTTGCAGATTATATGAATTGAAGGTATGAATAAAATTAGTGGCAGATTTTGTGATAGGATTTCTTAAGTCACAATTAAAATCCCCCCTTATAATAATATCTTGATACTTATCTGTGAGTTCTGAAAGTGATTCCTCTAATTCTAATAAGGTTCCCCTATTTGGAGGCCAATATACAACCCCGGCAAGTAAATGTTTTGTGCCAATCATCATATCAACAAACATATATTCCAAGCTCGGTGAGTTTGCAGTAGATGTTTTGATTATTTTGCAAATTATATCATCACGAACAAACATAGCAACACCCCCACCGGATTTCTCTTTAAAATTAACTTTTATTATATTCCTGTATTTCGTAGGAGTTTATATTTAGGGATCGAAATAATATCAGAGGATGCATTAGATTTCAACCACGTTTCACTAATTAATAATACATGTGCGCTAGCTTCAGAAAGAACATGAACAATTTCTGAGTGATGTCTCTTTATAGATTGGGCGTTAATGTGAAAGACAGACAGGCCACGAGGAAATTGCGAAATGGACGCGTTGAGACCTGAGAGTGTAGCAGGATTGCGAAGGGTAGGTATAGAGATTAACGCCGGTCTGGGACCAGTGCCACAGGCAGGAATGTCAAGGGGCGCGGTTTCCGGCAAGACTTCGCCATCTACAGGTTGCCAAAGTTCTGACATTGTATTTGAAAGCGTGTACTTCACAGGAGAAAGAAATTAAAAATAATATATAAAAGTAAAAAATTAAATAATAATAATAATAAATTAAACGTAAGAGACAATTTTAAAAACAAATGTTAAGGTTGAGCGCCATTTACAGATAGCGAGTCAACTTCACACATTCTGGTGATGAGTCTTTTCCCTTGTGCGGTATTTACAAGTATCGCACCATCAAAAGACCATACATTTTTCAGTTGAAACTTTGCAATACATTTTCTTAGCATTTCTAACCTACGTGCTGTTAAATCTTCCCTGATTACTTTCCCACTACCTACAAGTTTTCTTTTATTTTGAAAAACTTCAGCCCTTTTCCTATATGAAACAAATTTTACTATAATAGGGCGACACTTGCCATCAGCCCTTAGGACCTACTCTATGGCTCCTATCAATGTCTTCCAACGTAATGTTAACACCAATATCCCTAGCCACCTCTATAACTTTATTGTCAGGGTTTTCGTTATTGGACTCACTGATGCCGAAGAAGCGGAGGGAATTTCTCCGCTGATACTGCTCCAGCTCGTCCATTTTCTCCATATTAGCCATCTTTAGCGCCGAAATCTCCTGTCGTTGCTCGTTGATGATGCGGTTCTGCTGCTCGATGGTCTCCCGAAGTTTCGAGAGCTCATCCCGAAGCGCCTCGATGAGACCCTGGTTAATCTTCTGGACGCTCTGCGTTATCCGGGCAGCAACAGATTCGCTCACTTGAGCGATAAAGGTTTCGTTCGCCAGAAGGTTCTTCGCGGCTTGATTCATGACGAGAAAACACAGACAAAACACGTATATTAGAAAATGAAGAGAAATGAAAGCACACTAATATAACACAAGGTTCTAGGCTGAAAGCTAGACCGAGAAAAATAAGAAAAAAAAGTATGTGTTAAGTAGAGAGTAGAGTAAAAACTATTAAAATAAAGAAAAAGAGGATGAAATAAAGATAATAAAACTAAGAGAAAAAGTGTGTTATTCCTGACTTAAATCAAAAATGAGAAGAGACAAAGTTAGAATTTTAAGAAAAAAAAATTTACAAATTAACTATTATTTCTGGGATATAAAAAACAAATAAAATATCGCTAACTCAGAGATAGTAAAAATGGAAGAAAAAAGTAAGAATAAGTTTACTTGCCTAGAAAGAAACTGGAAGATTTCTGCTTCAACTTCACCGCTCGCTGCTCACCACACCTGCTTTCTTCAAACTTTCTAACTGAGTGTGCTCTTTGCACTCTTTAATATGACGTAAAGTTAAATTTGGGATATTTTTTGTTTTTGCAAAAATTACATAAATGTAATTTGAAAGATCTCTCACATCGTTAATATGCGCATTTCCAGCAAATTGTAAACAGTATTGTATTTGTATGTAAATGTATTTCTAATTAAGTTTTTTCGAAAACTCAAACATTTTCTGTGAAAAAGAGCTTCAATTTTCGCATTTTTAGCAGCGTTTAAACTATATTTTCTTAAATACTGCTAAAAATGGTTCAAAGAATATTGCCATTTAAAAAGTTTAGTATTCTTTACTATTCTAAAAATTAATATTTCCTTTCTACCATTAGGACACCGAAAAGTCAAGAAAAATAAATTTACTTTGGACGAAAATAGATGGCAGCTGGCACGAGTATGTGGCAATTCCGAATAGCTAGCCCAGACCCAAGGAAATATAAAATACAGGAAAGTCTATGCCATTCTGCAGCACCACTAGTTTTTTTATTGTTCAGCGCCATGTAGTGCAATTTTGCCGATATTTTATTAGTTATTCTGTTATTCGGGTCGGAGATGAATCTAACAAAACAAAGATAATTAAAATTGGTCTTGAGTTATTCTCTTGAGTTATAAATGGTGTAACTAACATAACTTTGTTTCATGTTTATAGAAGATATCAACGATAAAAACATAAATCATTATTATGTAGAATCGGTATTCTATATACTATTTATGAACAAGTTTAATGGTTTGTCCTCCAGTTAGAGTATCGTACCGTATTCGTATCTTATTCGTAGAGTATTTGCCTTACAATAAATTACTAATACTTTTTCAAGTTTTCAAGACAAAATTACTGTGTCTTATAGGTCAAGATCACTTTTCTTTCGCGGAAATTCAATAGTTTTATCTTACGAAGGCAGACTTTTCCACGAAGTCAGGAAGTAGTGACATGGAGACTTTTATAGCAAGATCTTTGTGCTGTATATTCCATTTGTCACTATCTAACAGATAAACACCACTTAAAATTAATATAATCCTTGTCTAATATGCCGACACCGAAATTAGTCTTATTGTAGGTTTTTAAAAGTAAAACAGGCTCCTATAGTCATTAATGTTGAAACAGGCTCTTTTAAGCGGTATAAAATTGATGGGTTTTAGTTCAAATAAATCTAAAATGCATATATAATACTTCATTTAGTACAAGGTACCCAGGAAAAAATTATACATTATGAAACGATGATGTAATGATGGGTATTAATACACGAGTGTGAATTTTACGATAATCGCTCGTTCCTCGCTCGTATCGTAATATCACACTCGTGTATTAATACCCATTACATCGAGTTTCATATGGTACTTTTTCTACGACTTATGGTAACTTTTATAAGTTAAACTTTTCCACTGAATCGTTTCGTGGCAGTCGACATGCAAGATTCAGCCAAGGCCACCTACCGGACACCTCTCTACCCTACACCCGCAGGTGGCTTTGCTTTACCAGAGCGCCTGCGAAGGACTACATAAGTTGCGGCAATAATATTCCGACGTCACCATTTTCGCATTTTATCTCATTTCTGCAAACGTCAACACCACCAGAAAGACGCACCATTCACTAAATATTTTAAACTAAACAATTGGCCGTTTTTTAAGGGCAACCACACGACAGCAGCAAATAACACAAAATTACTTTCGTTCAGATCTTAACGTCACTCAAATTTCTCTGTAATAACTACCACTGCGCTAGTCAAATAGGATCAAAATGAAATTACGATCCAATTTATTTTAAATAATATTCACGTAAAAATTACAACTTCTTCTTGAAGTGCCGTCTCCATTACTGGAGGTTGGTGACCACTTCCCCGAACTTTTCTCTGTCTTGTGCCACATGGAACAACTCAGAAGCACGCGAGATACCTGTCCATTTTCGGATGTTTGCCAACTGGGACATCTTCTTCCTGCCGACTCCCCTTCTACCCTGAACTTTCCCCATCATTATTAGTTGTAATAGTTCATATTTGGGGTTTCTAAGTAAATGACCAAGATACAATGTTTTTCTAATTTTAATCATTTTTAATATCTCTCGGCATATACCATTTTTCTCTAGTATGTAATCATTACGAACTTTGTCAGTCCAGGGGATTCTCAACATTCTCCTGATCATCCACATCTCGAAGGCCTCCAATCTATTAATTGATGCTGTTTTCAGAGTCCATGTTTCAGCAGCATATAAGAGAACACTTGCCACGTAACATTTTGCCATTCTCCATCTGAGGATAAAACTCAAGTCTCTGCTACATAGACAATTCCTCATTTTGTTGAATGTGGATCTTGCTATTTCAATTCTCGTTTTTATTTCCAAATCTGATGTCCACGACTCATTTAAAATTTGTCCCAAATATTTATATTGAGAAACCTGCTCAATCGGTCGATCATTGGTAGACAGTTGAAATTGTCTTCCACCTTTCTTACTAATTAGCATGTACTTTGTTTTATGTACATTTATTTCTAATCCATAATCTTTGCAAGCTCGATTTATTCTGTTCATTATTTCTTCATTATTCAAATTACAACTAATAAAAGAAATTAAAACTGAGAAGCATAATACAATATTAAATATAATTTTAATATACACACTCGAACGAAACATTTACTGCAACGATTCTCAATGATTAGTGAAGTGACAATACTTCGTTTGTAAGCGTCTCTGTGATTGGTCAAGAACCTTTATCATAATGAAAACTGTATCGAAATGACTATCATTATACAATTGGTTGCAGCCATCCAATGACAGCGTTATACAATGGGAGTACAAAAATACGTTTTTACCTGAAGATCCGCGATTTACTTATGATATAGTAAGTGTAGAAATTGATAAACCATCAAAATATCCTATTCTGGGTGGAATATATTTCACTTTCGTTGATTTAGGTGCAAAAGGGAAAGTGTCATGTGGAATTTGTAAGCCTGCCAAACAGACAATAAGTGGTTCCTAAAATGCGACCACTAATTTTAAGACACACATCAAGATACTAATAAGCAGTATAGAAGTAACGATATAGCCGTGTAAATTCTAAATGCATGGAATGATGTACAATAGACTGAGAATTTCACTGGTTCACTACAAAATTGATCATTTCTTCACACATTTTAGAGAATACATTCTGGTGTGATAAGTGAATTTGAGAACTATAAAGGGGCCGTCCATAAATTACGAAACGCAAAAAAACAAAAATTAGACATTTATTCCCGACCTACGGCCGGGGAAGTTACATAAAAAAATCCCATGAGGTGGGATTGCACCCTACCTAGTGAGCTCGGTAAGATAAGGGAAAAAAATTAAAGAAAACTATGTTACAATAAAAAAATATGCCATTGCGCGGCACCGCTTAACTCTAACAAAAAGAAAAAAAACAGAGAAAAACAAAACACTCGAGAACTGTCGGTATTATTCTCCGCCTCGTTTCGAGGCGGGACGCCCTAAAGCGCGGGCGTGCGGTAGGAGTCTTATCTATTGTGCAGGCGCGTGCCGGGGTGGGCCCGACGCGGTCGATTGCCTCGGCGTCTTCGACGAGCGTTGGCCTGCGATGAGCTGCAATATTGAACGGGGAGGGGGCGGCCGCCTTCCTGCGGCCGCAGGATACCACAAGGTCGCGAAGGTCTCTTCTCCACCTCCACCAAGGCGCTGTTACGCGTCGGGAGTCGCTCCACACCACGACTCGGACGTGTGATGCGGGAGCATTTAATTGCGGGCGCGGACCGGAAGCTGGATCATGGTATTCACGGCTCGTACGCTCGAATTAGGCAACGAGTTATTACATCGAATACCCGAACAAAAAAACTGGTTCACGGCTTCCACGACCAGGCATGAAGCGCTCTCTCGCAACTAACTCTTTTAGTGTCTCCTCTCGCGCCTACTTCACAAGTGTTTTTTCCCACGGCCGCTGCTCTCGTGTTTACTCGCTCGCGACTACTTCACCAGTCTTTCTTTTTTACTTCGGGATTTTGGGAATCCGTCCCTCTTCGGATCTCCCCCCCTCCTAAGTTCTTCTTGGGCTCGCTGACCTACTTTGGGAAAATTGTCATTGGTCGGACCTTACTGCGTCGCAGAAATAATTTGGCGAATCGTGGTTCGTGATTTCTTGGTAAATTTCCTGAGGTATCTCTCTCTATCTGGCTATCACTGTCTACCGAAACGCAGCTGCATCCATTGGAGGGTGACATCTCCTGAGAGCAATTATTGCATGGCAAGGGTTAGAACTTACTTGAATTAGCGCGACAGGCGTGGCGGCGAGGAACGCGCTGGCGCGGAGACTCGCCTAGAGGAGGGCGGGGGCGGAACACAAAAGGTGTATTCACTGCGAAAAAAGGCCCGTTGCGGTCTTTGATGGCGAGTGGTTGTAAATTTCTTCCAAAGCAGGCGATGGGGCGTCAGAGGGATGGGACCATGGCAGCGAAGGGGGCGTCAGAGGGATGGGGCGCGGTTGGGCGCACGTGCGCGTGCCAGAGAGTACAAAAAACAAGCTTTTGTTATGGATTTCTTAAGGCGCTGCTACATGCCGCCACAATAGGAAGACACTGAACAAATTGAACTTTTGAAATTTTCGGAAAAATCAAAGTCTTCAACCATCACGAGACTTGCACCATTCTGTTAAATGTTCTTCACACTATCCATCCACAAAATGAAATAAAAAACGATGGAGACATTCTTTTGAAAATTTGGAAAATGTCCCAGGGGATTCGTGTTCACTCCCCAAAACTAAAATATCGATTTTAAATTCAAGGGGTCACAACATCAGCTAGATACATTGGGGAATATCAGTTTTGATGAAAATCAGCTGAATGGTTTAGTCGCTAGTATTGTTCACAGACGGGCGGACGGACAGACAGACATTTTGCTTTCATTCGATTTTTCGGTAGCAAGGACACCCAAAACATGGATTCTGGCTACACCACGTATTAGAGGATTTTTTCTAAATTTATCAACTGGATTTATCCACTTTTTCGTTACCAGAGCCGTGTAATAAGAATTTTTGTACCCCAAATTAGCAGTTTTTTCGCGCAGCATTACATGACTCTCTCGACAGCGTAAGCAGCGCAAGAAAGTCAGGGCCGGTTTAACGACCTGCAGGGCCTGTAGCACTTATCTTGCGGGGCCCCTGTTTTCAATTTTTCTAATTTTTTAAGCCATAGTTATAATTTATTACAAACTTGGCATAATTTATTACATTACATATATATACGAGGCGCGTTCATAAAGTAAGGGCCGTTTGGTCACAGAAAAAAATGTACTCATAAGAAACAAATTTTATTATCATATTTAGTTAGGTACAATCTTACTTTACTTCTCTATATAATCGCCGTTCACTTTTAAGCATTCTTCGTACCGCTGCACCAGCTTCTTTAGCCCTTCTGCATAGAAGCTTGCCGCCTGAGAGTTGAACCCGTTGACGACGGCGTTCTTGAGTCTCTCTTCGGTTTCAAAACGTTGTCCACCAAGCTACTGTTAAAAATGCAAGAAGAGGAAGTAGTCGCTATGTGCAAGGTCGGAACTGTACGGTGGGTGGTCAAAAAGTTCCCAACGAAAATCTTGAATTTTCTCATTGGTTTTGGCAGCAGTGTGAGGACGCGCGTTATCGTGGAGGAGGATTATGCCAGATGACAGTTTCCCGCGGCGTTTGTTTTGGATCGCACGTCTCAATTTTTTGAGCGTTTTGCAGTACACGTCAGCAGTAATTGTTGTCCCACGTTCCATGAACTCAACCAAAAGAACACGTCTTTGTCCCAGAAAACTGTAGCCATCAATTTTCGACTTGTGTACTGAGTTTTCTTAAACTTTTTCGGTTTTGGTGAAGATGAGTGTCGCCACTGCATCGATTGCAGTTTTGTTTCTGGGTTGGCGTAGGATACCCACGTCTCGTCCCCAGTAACAACGTGAGAAAACAAGTCATCTCCATCTTGTTGATAACGGGCCAAAAACTTTCGTCCACTAGACATTCTTTGCTCTTTGTGGTGGTCGGTGAGCATTTTTGGTACCCCCCTTGCACACAATTTGCGGTATGCGAGGTTTTCTGTGACAATATTGTAAGCAGTAGTGCGTCCAAGTTGAGGAAATTTGTCAGCCTGACCAGTAATCGTCAATCGACGATCAGATCGCAGTGTTTGGTCCACTTGTGAAACGATTTCATCGGTCTGGATACTGGGCCTGCCACTCCGCTCTTCGTCATGGACATTTGTTCGGCAATTTTTAAAATCACGGCACCATTGTCTAACCTTTCCTTCACTCATAACTGTAGGTCTGTAAACCAGGCATAACTCCCGATGAATTTCAGTAGCCGACGATCCTTTTGCACATAAGAAACGAATCACAGAACGCACTTCACAGTTGGCGGGATCAACGATTTTCGCGGCCATTGTTCTTTGCATTCACGGACAACAATACGACTTCAGAATCAAAACAAATGACGCTGTAGCTTCGTAATGAGTCAGTAGATGGCGTTGCAGTAGTAAAACTGTGCTTCGAAGCGCCAATATTTATGTATAAGCAAACGGCCCTTACTTTATGAACGCGCTTCGTATATAATAATTATTTAAATATTTTCATTTTTTTAAAATATGAATAATTTAATACGGTTACAAAACTATTCCTTATTTTAAAACTTGAATTATGTTTCAACGATTTCAAAATTTGTATGTGATTGAATAAAGAGCGTGATAAATTCGGTATCATAATTGAAATCGTGGGGATAAATCTTGACTATCCAAAGAAACATTTCCACGACGAATATGATCTGATTGTTTTGTGATTTTAATTTATGTAATAACAAATTATCCAAACAAATTAATAAATCTCAAACGGTTGTAATTTTAAAACTAAGTATGTCGTACGACATATTGTTTAACTTATATATTACAGAAAGTTCACAAATTTCATAACAGCAAAACGTTTTTTCTTCATTAGTAAGGCTTTTTTTCTCAGAATGCGCGGGGCCCCAAAAACGTCGGGGGCTGTAGCACGTGCTACAAATGCTACTAGGAATAACTGGGACTGAAGAAAGTAAAAATATATCAAGTTCTAAGAGTAATCTCTAATATGCACATTACCAGCAATTTGTAAACATTATATTTGTGAGTGTAAATGCTTCAATCAACTTCAAATAAGTTTTTTTAAAACTCAAAAAATTCTCTGTGAAAAAGCTTAAAATTTCGCATTTTTAGTAGCGCTTAAATGCCATTTTCATGCAAACGGTCACAATTTTTTAGAAGAAAATTGCCATTTAGGACGAGGTTTTTGTGTTTTTTAATATTCTAAAATTAATATTTCCGTTCTACCATTAGGAGACCGAAGTAAAAAAAAAGTACTTTGGGCGGCGATAGGTAAGAGCTGGTTTTCTCAATGAAGCGTATTTATCAAAACTACATATTCAAATAAGGTCATGCTTAATTTTTTGAAAATACGAGTAGTTTTTCTATAATTTCCTGACAAACATAATAGCCCGCTGCAAATTTACTGCGTTTCAGACAGCCGGATGCGTCGTAAATTAGAATTTGCAATTTTGTATATTATTTCTTTGATCGTTTTTACATTCGACGTTTTGTTATACAGTTACACAGTAATCTTTTAGGAATCATTTAATTTGAAATATTTGAAATAAGAATTGCTCTTTCAGGGAGTATTGACAATGCAGGGAATGCATCAATGGAATTCCGTTTCGCTATCGCGAATTTCTGTGAATTACGTGTCATTGTTGTGACTTGATATTGCTGTATGGTATCAGGCTTCTTTTTCCAATGCAAGTTTACAAACCTTTTGTATTATATTTTTATGTAATTGTAGAATTCACATAGTTTCGACAACATTGCGATGTAAACTGTGAGTAGTTCGCTTCTTGGTTGAATTGGACGTTTTCAAATAATAGCTAAGATGTTGGTAGCGCAGAAAGTGCAATATTTGAATCCTACGTAGCTGTTTCCAATAACACGGGAAAGTATGTGCAGTTGTAACACCTCTAATTTAAAACTGAATTAAATATAAATTCATATATCCAAACATTTGACAAAGGAAACCGCAATCTAATGGGACATTAGAAGAAAGAGGTAATAGTACATGTAGAAGATCATAAATACGGAATGAATACAAGATTTATCAAAGAAAAAGACGTATACAACAAAGCTCCATAATTTCATCACTAAGGTAAATTATCGAGAGTTTATAGACCATTGAATATGTGTCTTCAGAATTTTGAAATTCATTTTAATACTATTATGATGACGCTGCTGATCGCAGGTAAGTCAATCTAATGGTTAAAATTAAGTCCCGATGACAATTCATGAATTATGTCTTTAATATAGCGACCTTTTCTTAAAGCACACTGATGAAATTGTGGAGAAAACTTTGGAAGATCTCAAGTCCAAATCGAAAACATAACTATGTAGCAAGAAAAAAATTAAATTTTTAGGATTCACACTAACTTATACATCAATTAGAAAAATCGAAACATTGATTTAAACGGAACAATTAAGCTTATTTGCAAGTTATAAAGGACACATTTAAAATTTACTTAGTAATGCCAATTCCACTGTTCAAGCAAACTGAACATTTCATGATAAAATTATCAGGCACTAATTATAAACTTTTGGACTGTGAATAGTGGAAGTTGAAATTTAATGAACAATTCTGATGTGTGGCAACTAGAAAAATTGCTCCTACGATATGCAAAATGGAAAAGGTCTTAATAGAAAGAAACTCATTTGCAATATGAAAACTTTTGCTACGAAGTGTCGTTCTTCGAATTTCAGTTTTGAAAAATAGTGAAATTAAAAGTAAAATTTCACCAACAATTAAAACATATTTATCATTAAAACTTAATTTTAAAATTTCTACTTTCCTGTTCCATTTGAAAATCTCGAGAATCCTTCAGAAGTAAACTGAATATCGAATAAGAAGTTAATGCAACGTTGCTTTTTACTTTTTGTACATATTTTTTTGAAAATTTTCGTATTTTTCGCGCAATATTGCCTTCAATATGAGCAATTTTAACAAGATTTTCTCAAAAACGGCTCCAAATTTTTTCTTTAAACTTTTGGTAGGGATAGTGGTAAATGTAATCTATCAGATGACATAAAAGCCATATTGCTCTATCGGTTTTTTAAAAAATTACAAAAATGTAAATTTTTTTACTTGTTTCTCATGTCGTTAATATTTAGACTAACGGCGATTTTTTCACATTATTATATTTACGAGTGTATATGCTTTAAATAATGTCAAGTAAATTTTCTCGAAAATACTACCGTTTTCTGTGAAAAGTAGTTCAAATTTCGGCATTTTCAGAAATGCTCAAACGCCATTTTCTCATATATGGCTGCAAATTTCTTCTTGAAACTTTTATAACAGATTGTGATAATTACACTCTTTAATAAGTAAAGTTTATTTTGAGTAATTTTTTTGATTTTTCAAAAATTATATAAATGTAAATTTTTTGAAAGATTTCTCACATCTTTAATATGCACATTATTCGCAATTTGTAAAGATTATTATATTTGTGAGTATAAGTGCTTCAAATAACTTCAAATAAAGTATTTTGAAAACTCAAAAATTTTCTGTGAAAATGAGCTTCGAATGTCGCATTTTTAATAGTGCTAAAACGCCATTTTCTCTTAAACGGCACATAATTTTTAAAAGAAAATTGCCATTCACGGTTAGTGTTCTTTGATATTATAAAATTAATATTTTCGTTCTACCAATAGGAAACCGAAAAATTAAGAAAATTACAAAAAAAATGTACTTTTGGCGGTGATAGATGGTAGCTGGCAAGAAAGAGTATGTGGCAATTCCGAATAGCTGGCGAAGACTCAAGGAAATAGAAAACTAATACGGGAAAGTCTGTGCCATTCTGTAGCACCACTAGTTTACCCTTTGTGCTGCAAGAATCTTGCTTAGGGTTATAGGAGGTTAGGACACCTGTTTTTGAGCCATTTTGGAACTCCAAATAAATTTTAATAAATGTAAATAAAATATAGTAAATTCTGACTGAAATTACTATATTTTCAGAATTGAAGGTATCAGCAAAGTACATTATATTTAAAGCATTAGTGTATACTTTTGAAAAGAGATCAAATTCTCAACCACTTATTAAATTGTCTCGAAATAATTTTTTCATTATTCTTTATACCTATTCACATACATACTTTTAGCCTTTTCACATTTCCTCATTTATTTTGAAGTGAGGATAATTCTCATTTCAACCTTGCTTTCGTTTTTGAATACAGATAAAAAAAAGTTTGTCTTGGAAAAGTTTGTCTTTGTCATATGTCTTTTCTCGCAGATGGTTGGATTAATACCTGAAACCTAAGAAAGATTGGCAGACATCTGTTCACAAAAATCAATACATGTACAGAGCTAAAAACATTTAACTCTTAACTGTGTATTGATGAATTATCCGCCAGCGCGGGCGTAAAGAAATGACTGACTGATGTAAATTTAATTTTTTTCGTTTATTAAAAATCTTACATTTAATTTATACTAGTGCTTAAAAAAGTTTGTATCAACCGAGTAAAAGCGTGTGAATGAATTGCCAAAAAAATAATGCCGAAAGAAAGTAAGTCCTGAAAAATAAGCAGAATTGAAATTTAACATGTACACAAAAATTACATAATGACAATTTGAATTATTTATTTGGTATATTTCTCAGCGAGTGATCTTTTGTAATGAAGTACTATTCCCTTAAACTACGTATTTTGCCACGAATAGGGATTTATAATTTATATTTTATCACCGAAGTGACAAACGTTTTTGCCACGTCTCGCGTAGACTTAAGTTCCTGTAAAGAAAATGTTTTTTTTTGTACATTTCTTATTAACCAGTACTGAAAAGCTTTCCAGATGTTTCGACTACATTGCCACCCTGTTCCAAGTGTGCTGTCCGCCAACTAAATATTTTCCCACCGAAGGATGACTGAACGATGGGTAGATGTTCAGGTTTCCTTCCGATGGAAACGCGTATTCCAATTCTTTATTAAGTATTACTGTTTAAGTTTCATATTACAAGAAACTGTATTTCAAAGTCGCAAACTACGTCAAGTTCAACTAACAGTTCGCGCAAAACCGAATTGGAACACTTCCCTAGCACTTAACCTGCCCACCCTGCCCTGTGAGCCACGTGGGCGTGTCCCTCCTAAATCATCAGTTACACAGAATGACCTCCGCTCTTGAACCGCGACTTAGACTATTGTCCAGAGGGAGGTCATCTGCCATTAAATTCGATGCAGAATGCGAGGCACAGTGGTATTTCGCAGGTCAAAAAGTCCCACCCTCATCAAATATGCCCCAAATCTCTATGACGGGAATGCAAGCCAAGTGTAATAGGTGATCCCTAGCTCAAGAGCAATAGCTCTCAGTAGCTCAAGAGCGGATCCCTCATATGGCTAAACAAACCGCCCTGATCTTACTAGCTAACTGAGCCCTGCAGTCTTCCTATATTTGCCCATCCTAATCTTATTACTAGGTACTGATTTTATTTATCAAGCAACATTATTTATATTTGTTTTAGCATTTTAATCACGTGTCTTCAAATTAAAATAAAAATCAAGCTATATTAATTAAATTAATTATCTGATATATAGTGAAGTTGAAAATTTAATAATTCAAATTTTAAGTTTAAATAATTAAAATAACGAGCTAATCAACAAAAAACTTGAATCTCGTATTTAAATTTATTGTAATCCAATAAATTCAATTAAAGTTCATTTCAGCAAATGAGACTGCAGTAACCCAGCAATACGTTATACTAAAGGCGGACGAATACCCTTTTAATATTATCTGAGCGGAGCCAAAGACTGCACGAGGAAGAATTAACCCTCCCAACCTACATTTGAATGAAATGTGGGGGCCTCCAGCACGGAGTGGTATATGCTACTGTACCATTGTTTCTATTGTATCATACTTCATTGTTTCTACTGTACCATTGTTTACTTAGTTTCGTCTTCGTTTACATTTACCGAATACAATTAAGGTCTGTGTAAACAAAAGAGGGTATTGGTATATAAATTAGCTGTAAAAATTTGGTAAATACTTTGTTCTACAATAGATTCATATGTCTCTCGTAGATTTGATATTTGATATTTTTTGGAAAAAAAAAAACAGTAAAAGCTGTGACGTATGGGGGAGATTATCTGCGGACATTTTCTGCCCAGAATTTAAAAGAAAAATTTGACGAATACACGCAATATTCTGTGACCTTGCTTCCTCTAAACCAGCTCCGGCATGGCCCCAAGGAGTGTGGCTAAACCTGTGTCATCCGTCGTGCAGCCGGAGGGAGGAACGCGAACAGCCTGGCCGCCCTTCGGGCTGCCGCGACCGCCGCGAAGGGCAAGGAAAGAGGGGTCTAGGACGAGGTTCGGCAAAAATCTCCGCCCAGAACACTCACCGAATCCAGCTTCCATCGGCGTCTGGACAATGATGGCTCTTCTGCCAGGGGTGCTATGCTACCCTAACCTGTGGTTTGAAACCTACTCTACCCTATGCTAACTGAACATCGTTTAGCCTCAAATTCTTTTAAGAAATTTGTCCTACAATCCTCAATTATGAAATATATTTGCGTTTTAAAACTTAATTTATTTTATTTATGATTCCTAATGAAGTGTCTTTTGATCAGTTACATGAACTACGTTCTCGAACTTCTATTTTCAAATTTGTTGTACGAATCCTTAACGCACTGTATCGCAACTATTAATATACTGCAAACTAGGGTTCAAAGTTTTTCAAACAAATTAATCCTGTAATTAGGAAATTACAATGCTTATAAAAATTGCATTGTTACTACACTAAATATTAACCTGAAAATAAGTGTTGAACCTATCGATTTGCATTGGATATGTTCATTAAATTTTTACTACAGAATTTAAAACTTGAGAATGGAAAGCTGAAACGGTATTTTGCAAGTTTAAAGACGATTTGACCTAACGAGCATTGCTACGTTTCCTAGATTGCAAAGAGTGTTTTCCCTCTCCCCTGGCGGGAAAAAGGGGTTGAGGAACGTCGAGAAGAACGGCGTCGTGAAGAAGGCCACAGCGACAGCGCAGCGAAGAAGCGGGAAACGGCCGTCGTGCCAACAATCATTAATATCTTGAAAGCACTCGTTTCCAGTAAGTATTCACCCTGATCACATCCTGATTAATTTTGGACCTATACACTTTACACAAGCAATTTTCTCTAAATTCTTTAGAGCTCACGTTTCACTGCCCTGCACTGCACACAAATATGACACTTTGCAACCTAAACCAACACTTCGAACGACGTTTTAGACCTCATTTGCGCCGAACGATTCCTAAAATTAATCACATTCCTTCATCACTCTACACTTTTCACACACCAATCCAGCGTAATCCATTCTGAAACGTAGGCAGCAGTGGCGTAGCGTGACTCGCGCGTTTGGTCAACAATAACGCGAACTGAAGACATCATGATTCTTAATGTTCTCTAGAATCTAGGTTATTGAAACAAATGTTACTCTACTTCAACATATTTATGTCAGGAGACTTTCTGAAAGCAAATTATGAAATAGCTCGGCTTTAGTTCTCATGCGCGATTAACGATGAGATCACTTGTGAATTGATAAATTTCGAACCAAAATAAAATGACATATATTTAAGTACGAATTCAACTTCTCAGATATTAATTGAGAATTAGTAGGTAAGCACTATACCTACTGTTTGTGCCCATGACCAAGCACAGAATCACGAGTGAGAAAGAAAAATATTTCTCTGACAACCTCAAGTGCACAAACGAACAACTTGCTCAAGCCTTTTCTCAACCGTATGCTGGCCGTATTCTATTCTTTTCAGGACTCGAGAATCCAGAGGCAGGGGTGAAGAGGGGAGGGGAGAACATCTCCGTCTGCGCATGCGTCATTGCTCTTTGCAATCTCGCGGCAGACGCTAGAAGCATTTTAGCATCCAAGCAATCAGACGCCAGCTTGTATAAACGCGCGGAATTCAATAATAGGAAATCACTTTAAAATTAATACAAAACGTGTTTCACTCACTTGGAAGATTATCAATACAATATTTAGGCTTTGATTAATATTTTACGTGGGGATGCTCAGCATTTAGCGTCCTCTGATGCTACGCCACTGGTAGGCAGAGAATTTGATTTGCAATGCAAACTATGAATCGACACATAGTTAAACGCCCAAAGAAACCTATCACATTCAACATAAACGAACGATTGTCACCAAAAATTTCGAGAACTATTCCTAATAACGTCTCCACGGTCTGAACACTGTTTCCGATGCTCACATTTACCTTTCGAAACTCGTCGTCAAGTGAACGACGCTGGACAGACTCGGGGTGAGCTGACCACAGAACGGAAACAATGGCAGCTCCTGATTGGTCGAGAGAGTTAACAATTCGAAATTGCAAGAAAAGCGCTGAATTTAGAAATTAGTGCATTATAAGAAATGAAAATATCTAATATTTCTAAACTAACTTGAATAGCCAATGTATTTTCAATCATAACGTGTTTTATTGATACAGTTAGAAATGTATCTCCTCTCGGTACAATACAAAGACTTTATAAAGGAACAGAGACCGTAACGAGGTTGCAATTTCTTTCTGCAAATGAAATATAAAGTATATTAAACATTCATCATCATCATCATCATCATCTTCACAGTCTAGGTCCAACGGCCTGTTGCGGTTCGATGGTCCACCGTCTTCTTGGTCTCCCGGGATCTCGTTTTCCAAGACGTCGATATTCCTATGCCTTTTGAGGAAGGCTCTGCTTCTCCATTCTGTATAATGTTGGGTTCAATTTCTTTTATACTTTTGGATTTGATCGAGGACTGATACAACTTTTAACTCTTTTCGAATATCTTGATTTCTTTTGTGATCAGCTTTCGTACAATCTTTTACTTCCCTCAGAAACTTCATCTCTGATGCCTATATTAAACATTCTTACATCAATTATTGTATGGAACTAATAAGTAATAAAATACTGAATATTAAGAATAATATAAAATATTATTATTAATGTTATTTTCCCCAACTTCAAAACACATTAGCGATAAAAAATTAAGCAAACTATTCTCATAAGCGAGATATAGAATGAATTAGAGGAAGTTATTTACTACACATAGGAAAGAAAATTAGTCATTTTTCCGATATTAAGTACATTCAATACAATCAATTCAATTTTTTCTATTGAGAAAATCATTGATTTTCTGGCGAAAAAATCATTCTTTCGCCACAGCATTTCTTAACTTTCTCTACAATGTGTGACTGGGCGCAAAAAACTAACTAGTGGTGCTACAGAATGGCACAGACTTTCCCGTATTAGTTTTCTATTTCCTTGGGTCTGGGCTAGATATTCGGAATTGCCACATACTCGTGTCAGCTGCCATTTATCGCCACACACACTACATTTTTTTGGTCATTTTCTTGATTTTTCGGTTTCCTATTGGTAGAACGGAAATATTAATTCTAAAATATTAAGGAACACAAAAACCTAGTCCTAAATGCCAATTTCCTTTTAAAAATTATGTACCGTTTTAAACAAAATTGCGTTTTAGCGCTATCAAAAATGCGAAATTTGAAGCTCATTTTCACAGAAAATGTTTGAGTTTTCAAAATACTTTATTTGAAGTTATTTGAAGCACGTACACTCACAAATATAATAATCTTTACAAATTGCTGGTAATGTTCATATTAAAGATGTGAGAGATCTTTCAAAAAAATTACGTTTAGGTAATTTTTGAAAAAACAAAAAAATAACTCAAAATAAACTTTACGTCATAGTAAAGAGTGTGATTAGCCCTATCCATTACAAAAGTTTGAAGAAAAAAATGCGGCCATATATGAGAAAATGGCGTTTGAGCGTTTCTGAAAATGCCGAAATTTGAACTACTTTTCACAGAAAACTGAGGTTTTCGAGAAACTTTACTTGACATTATTTAAAGCACATGTACTCGTTAATATAATAATGTCAACAAATCGCCGTTAATGTAAATATTAACGGCGTGAGAGACAAGTCAAAAAATTAAATTTTTGCAATTTTTGAAAAAACAAAAGAATAGAGCGAAATGTAGTTTATGTCATTTCATAGGGTACATGTAGCACTATCTCTACCAAAAGTTTAAAGAAAAAATTTGGAGCCGTTTTCGAGAAAATCTTGTTTTTGTATTTTTTTAAAATTGCATATAATACACGCAATATTGCGCGAAAACTACTAAAATTTTCAAAAAAAAACTACATGACCTTAAAGAAAGAACTCACTATAAGGAAAAAGAAAAATCTCTATCTGCAATTTTGTAGTTCCAGAAATAGGCTGAAATAAATTTAAACTTTTGCAATTATCGAAAATACAGAGTTATCCGTGAAAATCGGACCTATGCCATGTTAATAAGTGTATTTTACTCTATTCTTACAAGAAATTTAAAGAAAAAATTTAGAGCGGTTTTGAGAAAAACTTGAAAATGTCCGGGGGGCTTAATGTAAAGTATCCCCAAATTTTACAGAATCTTTTTTCAAAATCTCAAATACTTCGACTAGAACCAGATCGACCAGGGAATATCGATTTTGGAAGAAATCGTACGTATGGTTTAGGCGCTAGCAGTGTTTACGGACGGACGGACGGACGGACGGACGTTTTCCTTTCAATTGGTTTTTCGGTATCAAGGACCGACAAAAGAGGAGTTCTGGCTACACCACGTGTTAGGGGAATTTTTTTTCTTAATGTAGCAACTGGTTTTATCCACTTTTTTGTTATCACGGCCCGGCAACGAATTTTTTTCTGGCGAAAACTGGCCATTTTTTCGCGCAGCATTATATAACTTTCCCTATACTACGTATATCACTCCGTCTATACGTACGTATACGGGAAAGTAAAAATCTCCTAACACGTGGTGTAGCCAGAATCCCTCTTCTGTGGTTCCTTGATACCGAAAAAACAATTAAAAGGAAAACGTCCGTCTGTGAACACTACTAGCGCCTAAACCACAGTGGCGATTTCTTTCAAAATGTATATTCCCCGGTCGATCTGGTTTGAATCAAAGCTTTGAGATTTTGAAAAAGATTCTTCAAAATTTGGGGGTTCTTTACATAAAACCTTTCGGACATTTTAAAAATTTTCTCAAAAACGGCTTAAATTTTTTCTTTCAATTTCTTGTAACAATAGAGTAAAATACACATATTAATGTGGCATAGGTCCGATTTTCACGGATAACTAAATTTTCGAAAATTATAAAAGTTTGAATTTTTTTCTGCGTGTTTCTCCCACTACAAAATTGGAGATAGAGATCTTTTCTTCAAATAAAATGTATTGTCCAATGTGAGTTCTTTCTTTAAGGTCATGAATTTTTTTGGGAAATTTTAGTAGTTTTTGAGCAATATTGCGTGTAATATGTGCAATTTAAAAAAATACATAAACAAAATTTTCTCAAAAACGGCTCGAAATTATTTCTTTAAACTTTTGGTAGGGATAGTGCCTAATGTATTTTATGAGATGACATAAACTCCATATCGCTCTATCCTTCTGTTTTTTTCAAAAATTGCAAAAATGTAATTTTTTTGACATGTCTCTCACATCGTTAACATTTACATTAGTGGCGATTTGCTTACATTATTACGTTTATGAGAAATGTGCTTAAAAATGTCATGTAAAGTTTCTCGAAAACGCAACAGTTTTCTATGAAAACTAGCTCAAATTTCCGCATTATCAGAAACGCTCAAACGCCATTTTCTCATAAATGGTTGAAATTTTTTTCTTCAAACTTTTGGAACGGATAGTGCTAATTGCACTCTTTAATATGACGTAAAGTTCATTTGGGGGTATTTTTTTGTTTTTTTCAAAAATTACACAAATGTAATTTTTTTGAATGATCTCTCACATCTTTAATATGCACATTACCAACAATTTGAAAAACACTATTGTATTTGTGAGTTAATGTGCTTTAAATGATTTTAAATGAAGTGTTTTGAAAACACAAGAAGTTTCTGTGAAAATGAGCTTCAAATTTCGCATTTTTAGTGGTGCTTAAACGACATTTTCTTAAAAACGGCTACAAATTTTTAAAGGAAAATTGCCATGTAGGACTAGGTTTTTGCGTTATTTAATTTTAAAGTTAATATTTTCGTTCTACTATTAGGAAAGCGAAAAATGAATAAAATGTCGAAAACATGTAATTTGGGTGGCGATAGATGGCAGCTGGCACGAGTATGTGGCAATTCCGAATAGCTAGCCGAGACAGAAGGAAATTGAAAACTAATACGGGAAAGTCTGTGCCATTCTGTAGCACCACTAGTTGACATTTCTTGCCAGGTTCGCCAGCGCCGAAATAACATTTCCAAAATTAATGGTGATTAAAAATTATTTTCGAAGTACATTCATGTCACAAAAGTAATTTTATTAATTGATGAATTGATGACGAAAAAAACATGTGGTTGAAAAATAGTATTTAGACTGTCATTATAAAATTTGCAAATGGGAAGAAAAGATCAAAATTTAAATTTTAAATTATATCATGATATTGCAAAAATGAAAAGTTATTTCCAGTAATATCTTTTAAAATAAATGGTTATGCTCCTAAAGTTAAGTTTATAACCACAAAATTAAATTAATGACATGTCTTCAGCTAGAGGGCCCCCATAATGGGTCGGTCCAAGGATCTCTGTTGAACTTACGCCACTGTCGTGCACACGTTTGGAAAGATGCATTTCTAAATGGTATCTAATGGTTGCGAGAGCATAGACATGTCATGCCTAAAAGCTATATTGATTGCAAAAAACAATTACCGTTTAGGGGATAGGATACTTAGTGAGTTCAATGTCGAGACCGATTAATCCACAGATGTTTTTATCCAGGATTTTACACAATGACATTTATTAACGTAGTCTTGGTGTTTTTGTGTATGCTGCCATGTAAATTGTACTGTAATAATTTATTTCCTCTAAAAATGCTTGTTATTCTAAGCAACATACATAATGGAAATACAGGAAAGGACCAAACAGGACAACTTTATTTTAGTCGCAACTACAGTGACTTCAGTAGAGCACAGCTAGATACAATCTTATTCTACTTTTGGCAGAACAAAGATGGAAAACGAATATTTGATGGTCCAAGTCATCGCTTGTTTCGTACATTTGAGAAGAAAGCGGATAGGATACTTAGTGAGTTCAATATCGAGACCGATTAATCCACAGATGTTTTTATCCAGGATTTTACACAATGACATTTATTAACGTAGTCTTGGTGTTTTTGTGTATGCTGCCATGTAAATTGTACTGTAATAATTTATTTCCTCTAAAGAAGCTTGTTATTCTAAGCGACATACATAATGGAAATACAGGAAAGGGCCAAACAGAACAACTTTGTTTTAGTCGCAA
Source organism: Acheta domesticus (assembly GCA_031308135.1). NCBI lineage: Eukaryota > Metazoa > Arthropoda > Insecta > Orthoptera > Gryllidae > Acheta > Acheta domesticus. The sequence continues at coordinate 62,802,305 of JAHLJT010009436.1, forward strand.
CAACAGTGACTTCAGTAGAGCACAGCTAGATACAATCTTATTCTACTTTTGGCAGAACAAAGATGGAAAACGAATATTTGATGGTCCAAGTCATCGCTTGTTTCGTACATTGGAGAAGAAAGCGGGAGTGCAGTTGAAGCGTGTCAAACCTGCCCTGGCTATATATGGCAAAAGTATCAACGGAACGTTCAATGGCGAGTTAGGTCTCGTTCAGAACTCTACAGTGGATGTATCAGCCAACGCCCTTTACTACTCTCACAACCGATATCAATTTGGAAGCTACACCGTTCCCGTCTTGGCGAGTCAGCTCTGCATCGCAGTTCGTCGCGCTCCTTCTGTGCCCTTCACGCAAGTGTTGCTCCTTCCATTCACCCCGCTCGCTTGGACGTGGCTTTTGATTTCGCTGTTCGCAGCCATCTCGACTTCCTTCACCGTCCACCACTTCCCGCCCAGCGGGACGCTCCGAGGCGGGACGTGGTCGGCGCTCGTCCACCACTTTCCTCCCTGTGGGGGGTTCCGTGACGGGACGTGGTCGGAGCTCGCCCGCAGCGCGCTGGACGTGACGGTGGTGATGTGCGCGGGCGCTTGCAGCCGCGCTGCAGCTTCTCTGCCCAGCCGCGTCCTGCTGGGAGCGCTGCTGCTCTTCTCGCTGGTGCTCAGCAACGCCTACACGGGTCAGCTGCTGGGCTTCCTGACGGCGCCGCCGCGTCTCGCCGACCCCCAAACGTTGGAAGATGTAGCGCGCGCGCTCGATCGGATATACGCGTTTGCCGCCCCGTCGAACATGTATGATAACCCGCACTCTCCGCAAGCGATCAACGTTATTGGACAGAAACTGAATCTAAGGAATCCCCGTGACATGATTGATGTCATACGTAAAATTACTCACGAGAACAATGTTGGAGTGCAGTTGGCCACGACTTTTTACAGCTACTTTTCCAGCTCTCGAGAGCTCACCGAGGACGAGCGGATGCTGCATCTCGTCCCGGAGTGCTTGAATCCGCCCGGGCTCTTCGCTTTCCTGGTGCGCAAGACCTCCCCGCTGCGCCCCCTGTTCAACGACGTGGTGCGGCGCGTGGTGGAGGCGGGGCTGTTCGACCACTGGGTGCGTGCGCAGCGCCACCGCATGGCCGCCAACGGAGTGATCGCCATCGAGGGCCCCTCTGCGCCTGCCAAAGCGCCCCGGCCCCTCCGGCTGCAGCAAATGGCGGGCGCAGCCAACGTGCTGGCCGTCGGACTGGGCGCCGCCACGTCAGCCTTCCTCGTGGAAGTGCTTCTGCAGAGAGTATGGATCCCGCGTTGTCTACTACACCCCACAAAATCTTGCTCTAGCAGGGGGCGTTAACCCGGGACGGGCACCTAAGCTTTCGCTGCTTTTATCCTCACCCCCTCCCCGACGCATGTGTTTGCCGACATCTGGATCCCACCGGAATGCAGTTTGCCCTTGTGGCAACCTCCCCATTCAATGCCTGGGTCGGGTCACCCTGCCAGTTGAGAAATACTAGCTATCCGGGCTAGTACCGGAGTCAGAACTACGTGCTAACCACATACGCCGGGACAAATCATTCCTCTTTGCCCAGAGTATCGGGCCATTGACATGACGAAGCCAAGTGCTCAACTGCGGTCCCCCGGGTCGAAACCTAGGGAGCTCGGGGCTCCCAACCCGTCTCCTCACTGCCTCCCCCTCGAAGTCAACAACGTGAATCGGCAGGAACCTGGGCACCCCCAACATGTTTCCCGTCTGGACTTCTATATGTGGGTTTGGAATACACCGTCACGCTGCTCAGGGAATGCCCGCTAACGTATCCCAGGCCTAATCCCGCCCAAGGGTCGGCAGCAAGCTACTTACTCACTGAGGGCCGATCTCAGGGTATCTACGTGAGTTTCGCCCTGAAGCTCAGGTCCCGGGTGATCGCTTCCATTCCCCCGCCAGAAACCACCACTTCACACGCAATCCTCGTACCCCCGCAAAGGGCACCGAAAAAGAGTTTCAATGGAGGATGTAATAATCGAACCCAGTCTCACGGAATTCCGAGACCCAAACTTCTCAAGGATGACATTAAACATTTTCTCCGATCTTAAGAAACTATCTGAAGTAGTCTGCTACAGAAATTTCAGTTTTTGACGGGCGTGAAGTTCGGTAAACTCGTGATGACGGTGATGCACGTGCAGACGAAATCAGAGCTCACCAAGGAATACTAATACTGTAGAACCCCGCTAATCCGAACCCCGTTAATCCGCAATTTCGGATAATCCAAGTTTCGGGATGGAGGAAATATTAACAAAAACATCTGATTTGTATTAATTAAATTTATGAACGAAAAAAATGAATACAGTGTAAGTCAACCCAATTCTGAACACTGTCCGTAGAATATCCGTTAACAGGAGCGACACTAACTGCGCTTCAACTTTTCTAAACAATGTAGCAGCTACTACTGCATGCGATAGGTTATGTACGTACACAGTGCCCTCTGGAATACAAAGCCTGGTGACGATTTTGTGACGTAAGCACGAGTAGGCCCACGAAGAGACTCTTCGACCGGATACTCCGTGTGTTATGCGTGTTGCTATGTTGTTTTGGTTGTGATTTTTCAGCAATTTAATTATTTTTAATTACGGAAATTCGAACTTGGTAAGTACAAGTAGTTTCTGATTAAGTTCACTTTGCGTCTTAGATCTAAAATTAAGGCAAATATAACAAATGATATATTTGTGCTTCAATTTGTAAAAACGTGTTAAGAAGCTTCTAGGTTATTGTGCATATTGATCATACAGTGTTTAGGACTTACGTGATTACACAGTTAACAGATGTTAACAAATTCGTAACTATTCAAACCCTCATTGTTTCATTTACAGCTCATCACAATAATTTTCAAGTGTTGTGTGCCCAATTGTAAAGACAACTACCGAAACGGCCCTGCTGTTAGTGTGTTCGGCTTTCTCAAGAGAAAGAGCCAAGGAGTGCGTGGATCAGAGGTATTTGTAGAGAGAAAACTTTCATACCCAACACTAACTGAAGGGTAGGTATTTAAAAAAATACTTGCAAACGGTGGTAATGATAGTGATAGTTTTGGTGATAGTTTTTGAATTGTTGAAAAATGGATTCAATTTTTGCCTCATCAACAAATAATAACGTATCATCCGCATATCTAGCACAAAATATTACTTCATTTGACTTAAGATTACTGTCTGCTGCATAACCGATTCAGAAAAGAGATAACTCATGGGCCCACCTATTGGAGTCCCCTGTTTTTGTTTGTAACAAGAATCATTGAACATGAAGAATTTGTTATTCAACATTAATCCAATGGCTCGCGGGATCTCATTCGGTATTTTAAATGAATTTTCCTTATCAAGTTTTTCGTTCAGAGCTTCAAATATTACGTTATGTAGGATGTCTTATATGTTTTGATATACACATAATTGTTACGTGATATGTCAACTCAAAATCTAGCATGCAGCATGATTCTGCTTCTGTACTTTTCTTTCCCAAAATATTTTAAATCGCCTATTCTGTAAAAATAATGTTTGTGTGTATTAATGTAGGAATATGTATGCATATGTATTGAGAAACTACTTAAATATTTTGTTGTGTTACACAAAATATGTATAGAGTAATATATGTAAACTGTGATATGATTTTCCTCAAAATAAATTACTATTCCTAAAATTAATCAAAGTGTATTTTTATTAACGTCTGATTCTAATTTTGTTGATAGTTGTAGGAAAAGTTTTATTTATTTTTCTTTCAAAGAAACATTTTCCTGAAATAAAAGCGACGTATTTCTAAAAAATAAATCCTTCGACTTTCGTCACCAAAATCTGTTGGTGTAAATTGAAGTGCCAGGGAGAAATATATTGTGAAATGCTCTTGCTATTAACTTCAGCATAGATCGTAGGCCCGCGGCTGGGCTGGTGGGCCTACTCATCATGACGTCATTGGCAAGATGGCTGCCCGTCGCCAGGCTTTGTATTCTAGAGGGCACTGACGTACACCGTTTCGCTATGCTACCTCGATATTTTCTCACATCATACGCTATGATGTCTGGTAATCCTGTAGATGTATTTGTATAAGTACGGTTCGTTTTTTCGGAAAATGTGAACATTTCCGAATCCGAACAGGCCACACCCCCAATTAGTTCGGAATACCGGGGTTCTACAGTATTGTCATTGCGAGTGACCATATTTTTCGCGCATGTAAAAATTACCACTTAGGGGAAACGGTGATATATCGGGTACCATGGCAAGACGTTTGCATAAACAATGTGTTTATTTTAAAGATCAAATAAATATCTGAAAATTGTGGTTGCCAAACAAGTCTATGTTACATAATAATACAAGCCGTAAAGATTCAGTGCTGTGAATATTGTAGTTCAGGTGCAGTTTCAAGAATAACTAGTGGTGATACAGAATGGCACAGTCCTTCCCGTATTAAGGACGACACCCATTGGAACGGCACCGCGCAGCCCCGCCCGGCCCGGCGCGGCACGGCGCAGACCCGGCCGAAATCTTTTGCTTTGTTTACAGCTATGGGTCTCCCACTGCTACCTGCGAGCTCCGCTCAGCTCCGCCCGGCACCGCACCGCTCGGCCCGGAATGCCTCTCCGAGAATAAAATCCGGTCGAGGCGGACGGCACGGCCGTCTAGCGCGGAGTGTTGTCTTGGTCGCCCTGACGTGCAGGTCACTTGTGAAATTGGTGAACTTCATAAACTTTGTTAAAATGAGTACTGACGAAATGTTAATAGAAGCAGTTAGAGAGTACCCATTTCTATACGATCCTAGTAATTCAGGGTATCATGATAAAAGGAAGGACAATGCGCTCCAACAAATTTCTGAAAACTTTCCAGAACTGCCATGTAAGAACTATTGCTTGATTACATTTTTGCATTTACTGTCTATCTTTAATATTTAAGAAATAGTCCCACTTGATTATAGACAATTTATTTACATGGATTACATAAAGCAAAACATTTATTTGGTTTTGCAATAAATTGTCATTGGCATTTAAAACGAAATAATTATAGGTGTTATCGTTGCCAACAATATTGTTTGTCTGAATAGCAGCTTTCAACGGCTTAGCCATAATCATAAGATTTTAGTACAAGAAATATAAACAAACAATTAAAACATGAGTCAAAAACAAAACATTAGGATTCAAAGATTACTAATAATTTTTAAACCGAATTAACATTTTATGAAATAAAAGAAAATGAAAAGGGGGTGTTAAATTATTTAATATTGCAGTAATAGTGAATCAATGCAATAAAGTGGAAGTGTTTTTCTCTGATACAAAATCTCACATGTTCAATTAAAGTTCTTGCGTAGATCTTCGAAATCTATTGTTTTGGTTTTGATTCATGTTTTAATTTTTTGTTCTTGTACTAGAAACTGATGATGATGGCTAAGTCATCGAAAGGTGCTATTTAAATAAACAATATTGTTGGCAATGTCAACACCTACAATTATTTCATATTTGCTAAAAAAACTTGTTGCTATTTTTTAACAAATTAATATAATATATAATCCATGAAATAATATATGTGAAATAATATATATATATATATAATATAAAATAAAATTATATATATATATATATATATATATATATATATAATCCATGAAAGCAATCTGTCTTTAATGAAGAGGGACTACTGCTTAAATAAGAACTGTTGCTGTACGACTATGTATTGAACGCGCTAATGGTCGAATGGTCGACGAGTGAGCTCGTGCTCACCATTGATTTCAATTGTTTCTATTACAAGTTATAATAACAATAGAGTCTTGAAATTCCATCTATCTTCCTAGCAACGTATTGCGAGCACGACAGTGAAGTATTGCAAGCAATTCTGTCATTGTTGGTATGAGTTATAGCTGTATAAAACACTTAATTGTCGTGATATTATTTGTGTCTCGTATATTAGCAGTAATCCAGAAGAGGTCCCTTCTTGCCTACGTTACAGGTCGCCTAGGAGAAAAGGGGCCCCAGAGAAATTTTTGTTCTCGAGAGGTTTCTTAACATTAATAAATATAATTCGGTATTTATGTGACATATGCATCCTTAACTGCGTTTATCGGGTTCTTTTTCATTTGAAATTATTATTATTATTATTATTATTATTATTATTATTATTATTATTATTATTATTATTATTATTATTATTGCGACGGGTCCCGCTCTATTTACCTCTCGTATATACATACTCGTACGGGGGCGTTGGTTATCCTTCTCTCGAATAATAATAACTATCACCCTTCGTTATGCACTACTGCTTTTGACTCGTCAAAATCTATCATAATCTCTATTAATCTCCACCAGAATACTAATAATACAACTTACCCCGTACCGTATCGCGTAACCCGAACACATTAAATTTATTTAAGAGCGTGGTTCGGAGATTCCCTTCATACGAAGACGGATGTAAACGTAAACCCTTCTTGGATGCCCTTTGCCCGGAATTTACCCAATCATATGGCAACAATCCCAAAACACAGTGATATTTTCCAGAGGAAGCAACCAAGGCCTCTTTGCGTTTATTATAACTCATAACACACACATAAACACTTCAAATACATAACACTTCCGTCGGCAGGGCTTCAACCTACCTGCCATTACCGGTAAGCACTCTCTCGTTCTGCAACAATATTCACTTAATGCTACACACGTCCTAAATTACCATACAGAGTTATACACATAACATTCAACCGTTCGACCAAAATTTCTATCTTTTATGAATACAACAAAAAAAAAAAATTGAGTGGAACTTTATTCCTTGGAATTCAGAAATTAATGCTTCCAACTGTTTTCCCCCATTTACTCCATGACAGCACTTTTAGGATCCGTCATAATAACATCGGCCGTGTCATTTCTTAAAAAAATAACTTAATTCTAACTACAAAACTTGTTCTTGTACAAAAGGAATCATTAGCCGACGTTTCCAACTCGATGAATCCCCGAATACCTGGTGACGTGGCAACGATTACCACTCGCATCGTATTTCAGGCATCTTCGTTGCAGCACCCGCCATCTTCTTCTTACACTGTGCTTAGCCCTTACTTAAAATTTCCTATTTATTTACATCGCGCACTGTGTGTCTTAACAAACTAATTCTGGCATGCATCTTCGCGCGTGTCCGTTATGAAAATGAATTATGCATATTCTTGCACATTAATGTTCAAATACGAAATTATTAATAACCTTCACGTTACTATTTTTATCTTATACGCGTGGAATTACAGCGCACACTGTCTTGCCGCGATAAACTACATTTTTTTTTTCGTCTTCGCAAATCATAAGTAGAACATGGCAAAATAATTCATGCTACTAAAAATTCTTCAGTCAGCACGAAGAAATTACCGTCCGTTTAAAACTCGCGCAATTATCGCGCGCTCTTACCAAAGTTTTCGATCTCCTTTTATCCGTAATAAAACTCACTTTCCTAATTAACTCATTACATCAAAATCCGAAAAATTTTAAATATTCACCGAAAACTTCTGCCCTGCGTAACATCGCGTCGCTTGCTTGACCCCTCTTCCCCACAACACCAAAACAAACCCTCATCTTTTTCCATTGTTGTCTGGCCGCTATATCCCTGTTGCAAAAAGCAAATGACCGTCGGTCTCTTCATAACAATTTTTCCATATGTTTTAATTACATTCTGGCCATTATTTAAACTCTGTTATATTGTCAAAAAAATTTCATTAAAGTGTTCTTTCATTCCCATCAGTCAAAACCACAATTCTTTATTTATTGATAACTTGGGTTTACGTGATCGTATTCACGTGAAACCTACACTAAAATGTTTCAAATTATGAGCGCTTTCGGGTTCTAACTCACTATATCGTCCCCCGTTAGTATTTCGAAACCACAAGATTAATTACTAATACAATGCAGCTCGTTTCAACTGTTTACTGCAACGCAATTGGTAGGGTATTTGGGAGTTGCAATCTTGTAAACTATTACATTATTTTTATTGATTTGTAAAATTCATCAAACATTTGTTGGTGCATTACATCATTATTTTTTCTTTCGCGCAATGCAAAATATATTCATAAACATTATTGCACGGTAAATTTTAATGACAGAAAGAATGTGAAAAGTTCAGCAATCATTGTTTACACAATATTTACAAACAAACCATGCTGTGCCGGGTCGGGCCGGGCCGGAGAGAACCGGCCATAATGGATGAGTCAGATGTCCATATAGTTAGCACACCCACTTATCCAAAAACTAAAAAAGACTATTCCATAATTTTGTTCCAATTTTGAACTAATTTATACCTACCTTAAAAAATTTTGAACCGATGCACAACATCAAAACATACAACGTTTAAGAGTGGGTGCGCCAGGTTAACGTTAAGTTGGCAAACCCACAAAAGAAAAATGCGTTAAACCAAAAAAACAAAAACAAATATACCACAATTTTTTACTAATTTTGAACTAATTTATACCCATCTTAAAAAATTTTGAAGCGATGCACAACATTAAAATATACAACATTTAAGAGTGGGTGCGCCAGGTTAACGTTAAGTTAGCAAACCCACACAAGAAAAATGTGTTAAACCAAAAAAGCAAATATACCACAATTTTGTACTAATTTTGAACTAATTTATACAAAAAATGTACTTTTGGCGGTAATAGATCACAGCTGGCAAGAAAGAGTTTATGGCAATTCCGAATAGCTAGAACCCAAGGAAATAGAAAACTAATACGGGAAAGACTGTGCCATTCTGTAGCGTCAGTTGTGCATCGGTTCAATATTTTTTAAGGTGGGTATAAATTATGGGAATTATAATAAATATTACTAATTTAACCTGACTATAAACGGCGGCGGGAACTTTGACGTTGATCATTTTACTCCCTCGCCATACAATTTCAATATCGAAAAAGAGGATAAATATTGTTACTTTCTCCTATACGTACGAATTTACGGAGTAATATAAGTAGTATAGAGGAAGTTATGGAATGATGCGCGAAAAACGGTGGATTTTCGGCAGAAAACTAGTGGTGCTTCAGAATGGCACAGACTTTCCCGTATTAGTTTTCTGTTTCCTTGGGCTAGCTATTCTGACTTGTCACATTCTCTTCCCAGCTGCCATCTAAAGTCGCCCAAAGTGTTTTTTTTAGAAACATTTCTTAACTTTTCGTTCTCCTCAATGTAGCATGGAAATATTATTTTTAAAATATTAAAGAACAGTAAAATCTCGTCCTAAATGGCAATTTTCGTTGAAAAATTTTAAACTTTTTCAAAGAAAATGGCGTTTAAGCGCTACTGTAAATTCGAATTTTGAAGCTAATTTTCACGAAAGTTTTTGAATTTTCGGAAAACTTCATTAGAAGTCATTTGAAGCACATTAACTCGCAAATACAGTAGTGTTTACAAATTACTAGAAATGTGCATATTAACAGTGTGAGAGATCTTTCAATAAAATTTCGTTTGTGTAATTTAGAAAAAACAAAAAAATACCCCAAATTGAACTTTATGCCACATTAAAGAGTACAATTAGCACTATCCGTTCGAAAATTTTGAAGACAAAATTTGGAGAAAATGACGTTTGAGCGTTGAAAATGCGGAATTTTGAGCAAGTTTTCGCAGAAAACGATTGCGTTTTTGAGAAAATTTATGACATTATTTAAACACATGTACTCATAAATACAATAATGTGCACAAATCTCCGCTAATGTAAATATTAATGACGTGAATGGCTAGTAAAAAAGATAACATTTTTCTAATTTTTGAAAAACAAAAGAATAGAGCAAAATGACGTTACATCATCTAATAGAGCACATTTATCACTCTCTCTCTCTTTACAAAACTGTAAAGAAAAAAATTTGGACCCGTTTTTTGACAAAATCTTGTTTGCGTAATATTTTTAATTGCATTTATTGCATGCAATATGGCGCGAAAAGATCAAATTTTTTTAAAAAAAAGGACTTGACCTTCATGAATGTACTTACTATGGAGAACAAATTTTATTTAAAGGAAAAGTATTCATCTTCAATTTTTAGTTTTCCGTATACGTTTGTATACACAGAGTAATATACGTTTTATAGGGAAAATGATTTAATGCTGCGCGAAAAAAATAGTAAATTTTCGACAGAAAAAAATTCGTTGCCGGGCCGTGATAACGAAAAATTGGATAAATCCTGTTGCTAAATTAAGAAAAAAATCCCATAATACGTGGTGCAGCCAGAATCCCTGTTTTGTGGGTTCTTGATAACGAAAAACCAATTGAAAGCAAAACGCCCGCCCGCCCGCCCGGTGTATGCGAATAACACCAGCGCCTAAACTATGCGTGCGATTTTTTCCAAATAGAAGAAACCTGAATTTATCTGGCCATAGTCAAAGCTCTGTGATTTTGATTAACATTCGTTAATTTTTGGGGGTTCTTATGTCCCCCGGACTTTTTCAAAATATTGTCAAAAACGGGTCCAATTTTTACTTTCCCGTATACGTACGTATACACGGAGTGATATACGTAGCATAGGGAAAGTTATGTAATGCTGTGCGAAAAAATGGCCAATTTTCGGCGGAAAAAAATTCATTGCCGGGCCGTTAAAATGAAAAAGTGGATAAAACGAGTTGCTACTGATGACCTGTTGATCCAGCCCCGAATTGGTTGTTGTTACTTGCATGTCGCTGAAGCTGATGCGGTATTTCGGAGTATTCCATGCTGTCCGTGAAATTCACGTTGCCTTCGACGGGGTCCACGTCAGATGAATCTTCTGAATGATATATGGAATTTAGGGAATCACTGACCGCTCGCCCTGTGCTGGATATATCATTGTTCATTCAATTACTAAAGCACTAGTAGTGAATAATTATTACCACTAAATACTGTTTCGAACACTAAGTCACCACTATTTCCTAAAGTTCGGAGCGAAGATGAGTTACACTTTCACACCTAGAGATTCTAGCTGCGGCTAGCGGAGCGACTGCTCTGGCCCGCAGCTGAAGTGAGAATGCGAGCGGGAGTCCGTGCCACGCTGAAATCGCCTCTCCACGTTGTTCATCACTCCGCCACCAGTGACAACGCCATCCCTAAAATCCTCTTGTAAAACGGCGGGGTTACTACTACTCGTAATAGTTCCCTTTCCCGACGCTAGTTGCGCGGAGAAGCTCGTGGCATGCTACGGTGCCACGACGCGTGCCACAGCCACCAGTAGAAGACCTTGACATTACTGCACTAATGGATTCTGAAAAGCTATCCTTTTCTTTTTAGATTTCTTCTGCATTTAAAAACCTCTGTTAATGATGTACTGACATTTAAATTTCCAAGCATCACACAACTGAACAAGTAAACAGCACACGGCGCGCTGCAGATTTGTAAAACCAACAATTTTTCTAACCAATTGTTCATTTTAGTTGCTTCAATTTATAATAAATATTTATAACTGTTATGTTAAAAATTTAATAAGTATGTTTAAAATAGTATTAAATTGTGTATATAAAATTCAATTATTCCATTCATTTCAATCCTGATGTACACAATATGTGTACACACTACATATATTATGGTAAGTACTGAACATAATAATTTTGATTTCTACGTCTTCGTGGATTTCAATTTTGCGCTGGATATGACACAAACTCTTTCTTGAGGCTTTACTAAACACTCTGCTTTCCCTGAATGAGATTATTTGGTGCGAAAACATAAGCGAGAAGGACGATCTCATAAAGATATCATTGGTTGAAGGAGTAGCATCTACTTAGAATAGCAATTTTGTTTGCGAGTGTATATTAAATATTTACTGTTTATTTGTGAGTTTTCTAGGTACAATTGGTTGACTATCTGAACTGAATTCCGTAATTTCGCAACTAAGAAGTTGTGGCTTCTGACAATGGTTAATGCATTAAAAGGGTGTTCCCCTTCAGTGGCGCTGTCCCGGGCGGCGCGCGGGACAGGCCACAGAGGGCGACGGCATGGACACTGTTGCACGCACCGAAACGAAGAGGGAAAAAGTCGGTACACAAATTTAAGTTAAAAGTAAAATCTTTTCTGCTGCAAAACTGTTTCTATACAATTAGAGACTATACTGATCGTGAAAAAGAAAAAGAATGTTAAATGTAACAAAACAAAGATATATAATGAATTAGTTTATGTTTGCATTGTATACATTTAAAAAAATATTTAATACTCCTGTAACAAGTAATGTACTTCAGCTTCCGGGTCAATGACCCCCATCTCGATCAGGTTTTTGTCCAGTTTCCCTGATTCATTGAGCAAATGCTGAGATGGCCCCTTGTTTTGCTTCTGGACGTAAATGTAGCTTCACTGTGCGCACGTTTTGTTGAGCACTCCTTTTGCTTGTAGTTCATTTACAGTTGAAATTGATTTTCTATAACTCGGGAAAAACATTTTTCAAATATCTTTAGTTTTCTAAAATAATTATTTTCTAAATTCATTTTTTCGTTTTTTTAAATAAAATTCTGGCCCTCAAGAAAATGTGCGCAGATAAATTTCTTTACCCACACGTCATATACAGTTTTTACTGTTTTTATGACAAATAAATAAATAAAAAAAGAGCTCATGGGCTTCCAAATGCCGTATAGTTTTTTAGTCTAGTAACTTCCGTTTGATGTCTCTACAAATATGCTCAATACAGCTTAATAGTGAATAAAGAAATGTGTCACAGTAGTGCGGCTCAAATGAAGGTTGTTATCAGTGACGGTGCGCTGCGCAGTTTTAACCGATTGCAATGAAATAGTTAAATTATGTGATGCAAAGTTCTTTAAGTAGAGATTTCTACTTTATAAAAATACTATCCTCATAAAAAGGTCGTTTAATAATGTTTTTATAGTAACATTGCTTTTTACAACTGTGGTTACATGCTATCATATAGTAAATACATGGATTTAAGTAATTATAACTCTGAAGATCAACTTCAACTCTTTAACATTAGGCATGCATTTGAACTAAGTTCTAATTGACAAACAAGTCGTACAGATTACTTATTAAATCACTTTAACTCAGTCATGGAACACTGATAAGAATTGTATATTTATAGCAGGTAAGGGAGGAAATTTTGTAAACTTATTATTGTGGAATTTTCAATAAGTAATCCTTAAATCATTTGGCAATCAGAGATGAAGAGTATAATAATTATGTTATGAATTATTGATAATGGTTTCATAAAGTATTAAATAGTATAAACAATAAATTAATAGACATTTCTATGGATAACCTGATCTTAAACTTTTCCAGTTTTTTATTGCAGTAGCATTCTTAGCAAATGTGTTAATTCCAGTGATAGTGAACTTTCTTTTCAGGTGAGCTGAGATGTTTTTATTTTAATTTTTGCACATGCTTATGATACTTCAGTTGATCATGTCATGCAACTAAGATCACACCGATCTCTAAACACATAATAACTTTATAAAATATGATTATATTTGTTACATATTTATGTTAATGATTATTAGCAACAATTAATCTCTAATTATGGAAAGTTCTATTATAAACAGTTTTAAAATGTAGAACTGGTAGCACAAATGGAATTCACTTACCTCCACCACATTCACTTCCCACAATGTTTCCACCTATGATGTAACGAAATGTGAGTGACACGAGTCCCTTCATCCATTAATTATTTCCATAATCGACAATGTTTATTTCCATTGAAGCTAATTTTGAATTAATGTGATTTTTACCCAAGAACAGGTCTATATGTCCTGAATTGAGCAATTTCTAACTTTAAATACCTCAATATAATGAAACTCAGCAAGTAATAAATTAATAATCTATAAAATAAAAAAAATTAATTGATCGAACCATAAACTAAAATACCAAAATCTAAATAACTGATCAACAGACTAAATAGTAGCTGAGGAAAGTAATGTAATAATAAGTATTTTCACTGAAAGCACTACAAGACGTGAAATAACTAAAATAAAGCAAAAGTAAAATTATGGAAATAATGACGTGTTTGTCAACTATAATTGCCAACACAAAAAGAAATGAAAATACTCTATGACGCTTTGCAGTAGATATGTCCATGCGACAGTAACATTTTTCAGAAGTTGAATTTTAGTCCTTACTTTAAGGTGACGAGATCAATACCCACCATATCCACATTATCCGCTAGGCTTGTAGGCAGATCCCGCAAAGATGAGGTAGAATCAGCAATGAAAACTATTTTCGGTTTTCTTGAACTTGAACTCTTTCTTGAGGATTACCAATTTACTATTGAATTGATAAATGTGACTGAAGGTGAAAATTCTGGACGGTTAATCAATGGGCTGTTACCTGCTCTGCGTTCGCGGATATCTTGTTCTGTATTCTTGAACCTCCGATTAATTATATTTAATATCTTCCCCAAGGTTTCGCCAATTTTCTAAATTCTTGAAGACACTACTAATTGGGTATTTAAACAAGTATTTCACATTAAATATCACGACTTAATCGTCATGCGACCATCTCTTTCGAACTCTAGTCAGCATCTCCAAACGAAAATTCGCCTCCATAGCAACCCATTACATTTCTCAATTGTTCATTCCCTTACGAGTTGATAAAACCGTACCAAGTTCTATTTTTATTTTGTACCATTAAAAATCTCTCACGTCGGTAATATTTCTGTGGCTTGGTGCAAGAAGGGCCAATATAAATATTCAGTTTCACAGAACAGGTGTTTTTTCTTAAACCATTGAAATGACAAAATAATCGTAGGCTAATGCAAAGATCGATAGTGAAATAAGATAGAATCGACTTTTGACTTTGGCCTTTCTTGCATTGAAATAAGGGGCTTGAAATCACACATTGGCCATAGAAAACCAAAAATCAGTAAAAACGGACATTGAATCTTTTACCAAACCACAAATTAACGTATTAGAGGCATTTTTAGTAATTATATATGCATCAAAGGCGTTATAAGAGTTCTAATGATTGAGTGGATACAAAAAACAGGAGGGCCATTGGCTCAAGGACATTTTGCAGCCCGAGATCATTAGAACCAATAAACGCTCGTGGTACATACAGGCTTTTACATTTTTGCCTAATTTTAATGATTCAGATATACTTATTTACTATGTAACTAGTAGATGTAAACTTGACTCGGTTTGCCTTTTCTTATTTTTCTCCCGAAATTCCCTTCATAAGAAAACATGTAGCTTCATTCAACTTCATTCATATATCCCTCGTATAACCGCGATCCAGACAAGTTAAGCAGTGTGTATCAAGCTCCTTATCGAAAGCAATAACATGGAATAACGTATCAGTAAAAAATAAATTCATTATTGCATTTTGGAGCACATGTACTTAAAATTATTTCTTATGAAAATGTTTCGAGAACTCAAAGCTTCTCTGTGAAAATGGGCTCAAAATAGCCCAAATAGTTTTAAAGTCTTTTTTCAACAATGTTTAAGTTAGTGAATATTAACTTAGATCACGGCACATTTGTCTATATTATTTTAAGTTGGTCTGAATTTATCATTGTGGAAGTGATTTTTATATCCTAATTACGTAAATTTCCATGTCCTGTTTTTCCTAAACTAAAAATGTGCGAACAAGGTGATTGAGAGAGTGCAGCAAAGAAATTACGGATTATTGTTTAAAATGCCGCAATATGTATTTGAAGTTCTTTAATTTGAATACTCGGAAGAAACCAAATTTTCATTATAATCAGAGTCGAACTGTCAACTTGCGTGGAGAAAGAAGATTTAATAATAACTCTAGGAAACAAGATTTTTACTTCCAGGAAGGTAGAGTACGCAACATGCTCAATTTTATACGTAGATTAAGAATATCACGATAAAAACATCATATGACGTCGCAGTTTTTAATTATGCCGTATCTTTATACCGTATCTTATCGTATTTTGCTATTAATGCAAATACATTTAAATTGCACCTGAATGATACTGTAATATACAAAATATTACAGAACAAACGCCGCGCCTTAATCTGGACGGACTGAGCTGTAATATACAAAATATTACAAAACAAACGCCGCGCTTTAATCTGGACGGTCGCGGTTACTAGGTAACGAAGGTTGTTGACGGGCTGAAGGGGGCTCTGGACTAGAGAGTTGGTGGTTGACTGGCATCGTGGTGGTAGCGGCGCGAATGTAATCTGAATTATTTAAGTAGGACATTGACGTGAATAGGGAGGATAGATTGTGGAACAATAGCGCAAGAAGTGAGTCAGCAAGAAAGAAGCAGACGACTTCGGCGACGACCGGCGCGAAGAGGGATTTTCGACGCGGAAGCCAAGGGGCTACGAACTGCGGGGCCATCGTTTCACAACGCCAGACAATTCGGTACCGTGAACCTGATGCATGCAATCAATGAAGAGAATTTATATTGTTAATCCCAAATTCAATTTTTAATAAACAAAATTATTGTTGTGCCACGTTATATGTAATTCCTTCGGAATATAAATAATTTCAGACTTCCAGGCTTCTCTGTATAGAGAGCATGAGAACCAAAGAACTGAGCTAGCAAATTAAATTAAATTAGATAAAATAAATCATTCATTATTTTATCACAATACGTAGAATCAATACGCATTAAATATATTTAAATATTATATATTTGTTCAGTTGATCTACGTTATTTTCACGAGATATCAACAAAATTAGGCTCTCGTGTTTTTTAGCTTCTGTATTCGAAGATTGCCGTCTTTATTCTCGAGTCTAGTTGTCGCACTCAATTACGAGTAGGTCTTAGTGGATGTTTTGAAATCAAGTCCCGTGCACCCTCATATTTCCTACTATTCATCAGTCATCGAAAGGAATTATTTTAGCCCTTTGCCTTATCGCAAGTGTACAAGTATCAGCTGTTGGGGTGGCAGATTCTGAGTCGGTCGGTGTCATGAGGAACTCTACCCAAGTGCGTGAGAAGTTCGTGTCTGGTTTGCGTGAGCCTCTAATAGATTATTACATTATAGTTCTGTGGATTTTATGAAGTGAAATTAGCCACATGATCTGTATAATTGAATCGGTTTGATAAAATACAAATCATCATTTCACACCGAAAGTGTGCGAATCAACCCGATAACTTCTGTTACATTTGTGGAAAATTTACACGCAAATTTCAAAGGGAAAAATAAATATGAAATTACAAAACTTGTGTATTCTTTATACTTTGCCTGTCGCTGCATTCATCAATTTCCGAAGAGTGTTCGACTCTGTAGTCCGTACTATTCTATGGAAAAAACTATATGAGGCAGGAATTAGTACTAAAATAATTAGAATCCTACAAGATTACAACAAAGCTAGGATGAGAGTATCAGTTAATGATCAAATGACACAAGAAATAGATGTGACGCAAGGTATCCTGCAAGGCGATTCCCTACGCCCGATCCTATTTTTTATACTGCTAAATGACATCACTAAGTTTTTTATGCAAAACGGACATGAAAAAATCGAAGAAAAAATAGAAATGCTAATTTTCGCTGATGATATAATAATACTTTCAGACAACATAATCGATTTGCAATATAAAATGAACACTCTCTTTAAGTATTGGGATATAAACCACTTGAACGTCAATGAAAAGAAAACACAACTGCTTATCTCTATCAAGGGAGGTAAACAGAAAAAAACAAGACAACGTAAGTACAGAGAACACGTTATAAAGCAAGTTAATTGATATACATACTTAGGGGTAACATTCACTAGCTCAGGATTATTTAGAACAGCTGCAGACGAGTTCCTGTCCAAAGCCAGGATTGCTTTGGGATCCCGTTGGAAGATATTAATTGAAGGTAAATTTGCAGATTGGCGATCTAGATTAGAAATATTCAACAGCGAACTGCACGCTTCATCTATTTGAGGATTGCGGCACTTAGATATAGCGGACAAACTTCAAGCAGGATCTTTTAAACTTCTGTTAGGGTTACCGAAATGCACTCCTGGGTACTTGGTAAGAATGAAGACAGGTTCGGCTCCATTAAGTACACAAATTCTGAAGAGAGCAATGCTGTGTTTTACGAAATTGATCCAAATGCCTCAAAATGGATACCCAAAACAATGCTATATAGTATCTCTCCTTTCTTCTTCCTCTTTCGGATTTTGTTCTTCATTTCCATCTATGTTTCCCCTCTCTTCCACTTCTCTCTTTGTTTTTTCAAATGTTCGGTCTTAAGCCGCCATCCTGATTGAGGTTTTCTGGGTTTACTCAATCGCTTAAGGCGTATGCCGGAGTGGTCCCTAGTTTTGCTCTCCCAGACGTAAATGTACATTGCTCCCCCAGACGTAAATTTTAAGAGGGGAAAAATTGCCCATATTGCACGCAGAATTGCGCGAAAACTACTTAAATTTTCAAAAACTGTATATGACATTAAAGAAAGAGCTCACTATGGAGAACAAATTTTATTTGAAAGAAAAATTTCTATCTGCAATTTTGTGGTTCGCGGAAGACGCAGAATAAAATTCAAACTTTTTCAATTTTCGAAAATTCAGAGTTAACCGTGAAAATCGGGCCTATGCCACCTTAATAAGTGTATTTTACTCTATTCTTTCAAGGAAAGTGGAGCCGGTTTTGAGAAAATTTCGAAAATGTCGGGGGAGGCTTTATGCAAATACCCCCGAAAATTCAAATATCGGTTTCAAATTCAAGGGGTCACGAGATCAGCAGGATCGATCGGGGAATGTAAATTTTGGGGAAAATCGGTTGAGTCGCTGAGCAGTTTAGTCGCTAGCGTTGTTCACACACGAACGGACACTATACGTACGTATAGTATACGGGAAAGTGAAAAGAGAATTAATAATAATTTGAGAAATGAGCCTAAGTTACTCCCGACAAAACGTGTGAGAATTTCAGTGAAAACAACATCGAAATCGGTTAAGGTGTTCCAGAGATTATGCTAGGCAGGCCGACAAAACTTGTAAAGAAAATTAAATTGGTTTTTATGTTACCTAAATAAACAAATGAGATTATAAAAATGTATTTATTGTGAACTTGCCGGAGAAAACTTCAATTTTATTTATACAGGTGATCCATTGAGAGTTTCATTTAGAGCAGGGCCGCTCAACCATTTGCTCCGAGGAGGAGCAGTCGGTTGCTCTCTCCTCTTCCGCCGCAGAAAGAGCAAATGACGTCATCAAATACCGGTCGGTGGCGTGTGGCACAGTGGGTCGCGTCGTATTTCTAGGGGGTACTTCACGTTGTTCGGAATGAAAAAGTCTCACTGTTCTGGGAAAGAATATTACGACAGAAAAAAACAGTAAAATACTTTTGTAACATTTATTGGAACAGTTACTAGATATAAACATATTAGTGTGATTTGGAAATTAAAAACACGACAATTTGCAATGCAGCATGGGAAGAAAAGTATCTTTTTGCAGATTGCGCCGGCAATGCCAAATGTTTAGTTGCAAAACAAGCGCTCAATAACATAAAGAAATTTAATAGCGGTGACATTACACAGTTTATCATGATGCTGAATATGAAAATTATTATAAAGATTGCACAAAAAAAGGTTATTAAATAGTAATAAAAATACTAAAAGTAAAGGAAATTAACATAAAAAATGAAGTTCATTGCAAAATCAAATACTCTAATTACATCTTTTAAATATTTTTTCGCAATATACTTTCTATATTTGGAAGAGATGGCATGGTGCTATTGAGCCGTAACATGTATTTCCGATTGTGATCTGTAATTGTACTTCTCATTCGAGATTTACAGATTTTCAAAGAAGCAAAAAATTGCTCACAGTTGTATGTTGATCCAAACGTACTTAACAATCGAGGAGTATTCCGATGCAATTTTGGACAACGGTTTTGTAGGAAGTTCTTTTCCTAAATGCTTACGTTGTAGTATCGGTATGCAATGAAATTAAATTCTTTTGTATTGTGTTATTTTACTGCCAAAACAACATAAGAACATCAAAATACATCCAAAACTTATTTCTAGTGAGACATTGTTTTTCAGAACACTGAAAATTTGCTTTTGTTCTTCTTCAGCGTACTTGTCATTTTCATCAGCATGATTTAATGTATAATGTCGTTGAAAATTAAACTTCTTCACGTGAAACCCTTTATGTAAACTAAACGTTTGGCATAGCTGCCGTAGTCGGCGAAAAGATACTTTTCTTCCCGTACTGCATTGAAAATTATCGGTGTAGGTGCTTTTGTCTGTGAAGTGCTCGCGTGGACTTCCATGTTTCCGCGACTGGAGTTACCGGGACACTGTATCAGAGGTTATCGCCAGGCGCGCAACGCTCGGGCTCCGGTGTCCCGCTCTCGGCTGACAACACGGCTCCGCGCTACCGATTTGCTCTGCTTGAGCGGCCCTGATTTAGAGAGAAAGTTCACTGCAAGTTAGACGGAATTTGCTAGTGATGTGACCTGCCCTGCAACTTTCGCGCTCACACAAAACCGGTGCTGTTACCTTTCATACCCCGAAACGAATAAGTGAAAGGGAGGAAACTTGTTGAGAAAGATAGAAGTAAGATCTTACACCGTAAGGTGTATCTGCAGCCTCTTCGTTAGTCTTCTTTTAACGGCCGAGAAGAGAAGTCCACGTCATGGCTACAAACTCTATATAACCATGCTGTTTACACTGTGATTCCAATCTGTCTTCATGGGCTCCTCTCGGATGTGATGAAAAGGGATGGAGGGACCATTAATGATCTTTAACATTATGAGGATTCATTACAATTCAAATAAAATATTCTCTGATGTCAAAAACAAATTGGATGAAAAATACTTCTTCCGTTGTATAAAATCCCAAAATATATTAACTAGTATAAGGTTTAAATAGTTCCTTAAATGAAATAATTTTCCCTAAAATTAAATCATTCAGAGTCATCATTCATATTTAACACAAATTACGCGAAAATTACTCAAATTTTCGAAAAATTGTGCATACGTACCTTACTTCAAAATCTATCTGGAAAGAACAAATTTCATTAAGGAAAAAGTCTCTATCTTCACTATTTTAGTTATAGGAAGTCGTCGAAAAAAATCTTTAACTTTTGCAGTTTTCCAAAAATCAGATATTTCAAAGAAAATGTGACCTATACCATTCTCTTAAGCGTCCGAAAAGAACATTTAATAAAAAAAATGAATCTTTTTTTTGAAAATTTTGAAAATGTGCAAAGGGCTCTATGTAAAGTATCCTTCAAAATTAAAATATCGGTTTCAAATTCAAGGTGTTGCGACATCAGCCAGTTCCTAAGGGAAATATCAATTTTGGAGAAATCGGCTGATCGGTTTAAGCGCTAGTGTTGAACACGGACGAACGATTTGCCTTCAACCGATTTTTCGGTATCAAGGACACACAAAACATAGATTCTAACTATACAACGTGTAAGACGAAGAAATCGTCATTCTCGTTCCGACCGCTGAGCGGAGCACATCGTTATCAGTAGTCGCCTTCGTTCGCACCGGAGAGGCCGAACCAGTCTAGGCCCGGTCTTTCATGTGCAAAGTGTTGTTCTGTCTTGTGTTGACTGTGTGAACTAGTATTCTCATACTATTTTGTGTTTTTTTACTTGTGACTAGTTTCAATGTGTAGAAAAGTGTCATAAGTATTGAAGTTAAAATAACTACAGACTCTACTTCATGCGCTGGCGTAGGCCGGTGCATATCGGAATCTCTCAACATATTGAATTCTGATTCACAAAATGAGTTGATGTCGACCAACCTTCTGCAATCATCACTTGGTCATCAGCAAATATATCAGCAAAACATGGAGTCACAAAACATGGATCCCCATGCAAATGGCCAACACCACGTCTCAGCAGGTGCAGAATTCTATCTACAAAGTGGAACGTCCTCCAACGGAAATTTTCCCTCAGATCCAACTGTAAGTGACGGTACATCAACTGCTCAGGCATGTACATTCACGAATGTTCTTTCACCCATAGTTCAGTCGTCCAAGAGACCGCGTAGTAACAGTGACCCAAATGAGCCGTCGAAGAAAATTAGTCAAGATCAAAGTGTAGAATATTCAATCCCCACTAGTAATAGTTTCAGCGTCTTACAAAATCTCCAAGACTCTGAGGAAATCAGTGTTTGTGTATAACATTGATAACCTCACAGAAATTCACGATCTCTTAAAAACCACCCTAAAAAGTGAATTTTCTACCGAGTTAAAATTTGGCAAGGTTAAAATTCAAACGGAAAACAGCGAAGACTACAGACTGTTAGTGAACATGCTAAATACTAATAACAAATCATTTCACACTTACGCTGACCCGTTATCAAAAAAATTATCTATTGTAATAAAAGATGTTCACCAATCCTTTACTGAAGATCAAATTCTCGCAGAACTTGTATCGAAAAACTTTCAAGTTGTGAAAGTCAATAGACTACATAACAAAGAAGGTCAGCCAATTCCTGTCGTTTCAGTGATAATTGTGAAAGAAAATAGGTGGCAAGATATTTTTAAATTAAATAGACTGTGTCATGCTGTTGTTCGTGTTGAACAGCGAAAACGTCTGCCAGGGCCAGTTCAATGCTCAAGATGCCAAGACTATAATCATACCAAAAACTATTGCAATTGAAAAATTCATTGTGCTATTTGTACGGGCAATCATTTCACCAAAGATTGTAAGGAACCGAGCAACTTTGTACCAGTATGTAGTAATTGCAAAGTGAAAGGTCACAGGGCAAATGTGAGATCGAATGCTTGTTCATATTATGACAAAATTGCAAAATCTAAATCAAACAAAAACGGTAAGGGAACTAAAAATCCACCTTCAACCAATAATAATATCAATAACCATAACAATAATAACAATAATTCTACTTATCAAGCTAGAGAGTTTCCTGGCCTGCCTTTCACTAATAACATTCCTAATTTTAATTTCTCAACTCGCTCACAAAATCCCCCTCCCGCCTCAAACAATGTTAATGATGCTTATTCAAATAGTTCAACTAACAATGCAAACGGAAATTTTAACTTAAGTGAGTTCCTGACTAGCCATATTGTCAATTTCTTTGGTCGTTTAATTCAATCGTTACTCCCTACTTTAATTGATAATATAAAAACCTCAATTCTTAGCTCAATTTTCCAAAATCACGTTTAAAACACCATGCTTCAACAATCTAACATTTTTAAACTGGAACTGTCGAGGTGTTCTAAATAAACGATCTGAATTGAAACATTTTCTGGTTTCACATGATATTGACATAGCATGTTTAACCGAAACTCACCTTATTTCTTCCAAATCTTTCACAGTTCAAGGATACAAATGTTACAGACGTGATAGACCAGGGGACGTACCAGCAGGTGGAGTATTAATTTTAGTGAAATCCGGCATTCCGCACTGGACATCATCTCTCCCAATAACACCAGGGTTAGAAACAATAGCAGTAACTATCAACCTTCAGAACGGTGATAATGTAATGATAATTTCAGCTTATAAGCCGCCTAATAAACAATTGACTGCAACACGTCTTCAAGACATTTTCAAACTAAAGGCTCCCATTATCTTATTTGGTGATTTAAACACAAAACACACTTCTTGGGGATGTAGAATAAATCAACCAGCCGGAACTTTTCTTTTAAATCTCGCAAAGCACTCAAATTTCAAAATTATTGCGCCCGTTGATCCGACATACTTTCCTTTTAATGCGAATTACCTTCCAGATATTCTAGATATTGTATTAACAAATTTAAACTTTGCTCTCCATTCATATTCTATCTGCGAACTAGATTCAGATCATAACCCAGTGATTACAACTTCCAAATTAATCACTTCTTTGCCTAATTCTCCACCGCATTTATCTACTCACAAAATAAATTGGCACACATTTCAAAATCGGTTATCATCGCTCCTTCCTCCGTTCTCGAATCTGAAAACCCCTGCAGAAATTGACCAAGGCACACTTTTGTTTACTAATGCCATCACAAATTCAATTGACTTTTCATCTCATTCACTAACTGCTACTCGCAGAGGGCTCACCAAATATCCGCTACCTGAGCAATTACGTAATTTAATATCACAAAAGAACAAAATCAGACGTTTATGGGCAAAACATCGCCTACCTCATTTGAAATCTGCATTAAACCATCTAACGAAATTGGTTCGAAACGCTCTTACGATGTACCAAATGGAAAGCTACAAAAAATATGTTTCAAATCTTAATCCGCAAGATTCATCTCTTTGGAAAGCAACACGTCGATTGCTAGGTCAGTCAACCAATATTCCGCCATTAAAAGGTAACAACAAAATTGCACAGTCGATTTCTGAAAAAGCTGAGCTATTAGCAGATTATTTCGCAACTACTTTCACCCAGCATGCTGTAAACGATAGAGGACACTGCACAATAACACATTTTGTGCAGTCACCAAATTTAGATGTACCAAATCGAATTTCTTTTATATCACCTAACGAAATATTTGAACTAATAAAAAAGCTACCAAATAAAAAGTCACCAGGCCATGACAGAATCACTGCAAATATCTTAAAGAATCTGCCCAGACATGGTCTTGCGTATCTAAGCAATATATTTAACTCGGCATTGCGACTAGGATATTATCCTAATTCTTGGAAACACTCTCTAATAATTCCTATTCCAAAGCCTCAAAAAAACTTAAATCTTCCTTCAAATTATCGACCAATTAGTTTAATTCCAATTTTGTCAAAAATATTTGAAAAACTTGTATTAAAAAGATTAAAAAAATTCATTCTTGATACTAACGTGCTTCCTTCTTTCCAATTTGGCTTCAGAGAAAGCCACTCAACAACTCATCAGTTATTAAGATTAACAGAACAAATTCATTTTTCATTTCAATCGGGTTTTCACTTACTTGCAGTTTTCTTAGACGTTGCCCAGGCGTTTGATCGAGTGTGGCATGATGGATTAAAATTCAAATTAAGGAAAATTGGAATACCATTATATCTTTACAACATCTTATCAAGTTTCCTACTGAATCGCACTTTCTCTGTACGTCTTAACTCTTTCATTTCTTCACCTCGGGCTGTTCTTGCTGGTCTTCCACAAGGATCCCCGTTATCTCCTTTCTTATTTAACTTGTACGTCGCAGATATTCCTACTAGTAATACAGTTAATATAGCTCTTTTTGCAGATGATACTTTACTCTTTTATGCAAACCGAAATCTAAACACAGCATGTCGTATAATTCAATGTCACCTAAAAAACATAGAAAATTGGTCTAAACTGTGGAAAATTAAAATCAACCCAAATAAATCAATTGCCAAAGTATTTACTCTAAGGTATCCTGTCTTTCCTCGTCCTTTGACTTTGGATTCTTCTATCATTCCTTGGTCTCCTCTGAACTCATCTATTCGTTATCTCGGCGTTCTGATGGACACAAGACTAAATTGGCACAGTCACATCTCGTCCAAAGTAATTGAAGCCAATAGTAGGTTAGCTATTTTACGTCCAATTCTTAACCGTAACTCTTCTCTAAAAATTCATTCCACTTTAACCATTTACAAATCTATTCTTCGGCCAATATTAACCTACGCATGTCCTGTTTGGATTTCAGCTGCCCCAACCACATTAAACAAGTTACAAATCTTCCAAAACAAAATTTTAAGAATTACAGTAAATGCCCCCTGGTTTGTCAGCAATAAGACCCTCCACAACGATCTTGCAATAGAACCAATTACTTCATTTATTACAAAGCTGGCACATAATTTTTCCAATAATTTAAATCATGTACAAGGAGCAGTCACGTACGAAATAGGAACCGATCAGCCCCCACTTTCCCGCCTAAGAAACAGACTCCCATTCCATATTTTCCTTCAATACCTCTCTGATATTAGATAAGGTAGGAACATTTCTAGCAATTACCTGTCCCTCCCATCGTATTTTCTTTTTAATCTTGTCATTGCTCTAACATAATTCCCTCGCAATAACCTTGGTTGAAGGTACAACAAATGAAATCACTATCAGGGAGGTAACAAACAGTTACCCCCTTCACAATTTTCTGATGCAAAGTTGCTCGGCCAATCAACTGAAGAGCCTCACGGCTGAACGTTGTACTATCTTTAAATGTAAAATAAAATTAAAAAAAAAAAGACGAAGAAATTTTCTATACAAACAAGATTTATCCAATTTAATTCATTACCAGGGCCAGGCAATAGGTTTTCGAGTCAAAACTTCACACAAACGTTTTTCGGCGCACTATTTTAATATTTTCTCTTCATGCGTATGGGCGAGAAAGTAAAAATAAGGGCTTGAGGGGGCCACGATCCACATGCCATGCGTGTCCCTCCTCCCGATCCGCCTCAGCGAGCATGCACCCGCACTGTGCACAAGGAATTATCAGGATTAATTTCGGAGGAAGGAAGATGTACATTCAAGGCAGAAAACAACTAATAATCGATTAACGTCATTGAATTTATAATAAAAAGTACCAAACAGGAATAAAATTTATATGTTGTTGACAGTTGTTTGACAATATATTTAGTATTTTATGGAGACGGTTTGATATGTACAGTAACAAGTGATTTTTGTTGTTTTAAAAAAATAATCTTGACAGAAATCAATTTTTACAAGATCCTTCAAAATATATAATCGTTTTCACAAAGAATGATTACTTAGTAATTCTGTTGTTTACCAATTGTCGTTCAAGTCCTCTTTCTTGCCATTAAATTGTCCACACTTTTAAGCTTGATTCTTCTCTAAGCTTCATTTATTATTAATAAATCTTTTCATCTCTTGAATTGTTGATAATTTATGATGAATTTGTCCATTATTTTTATCAAGACATCTTGTGATTTATATTTATCGAAAGCACTTTATAACGCCACTCTGGTTTGTTTAATGTTGACGCACACATGTCTTTGACAGGAGTATTCTTATGGTTCCAAACAACATCAAAAAGTTGATGCGAATTACATTGGTCAACTTGAAAAAATATATTGTCTCTACATCGTTTTTCTTTCGAGATGTTACGTTGTGAATTTCCAATCGCAAAAAACTTGAAAACACCTGATATTGATGTAAGTTTCGATGTTGCAAAGAACTCTTTTTCATGACCAATTTATTTAAATGTGTAAGATGCACAGATTTCATGAAAATAATAGCGATGCTATAATAATCCAATAGGGGGCATTCAGACAATATCTTTGCAAGATCTTTTTTAAAACCCTTCCATCGTTTGTAACTACTTGTAACCCTTAGAACCAACACCCCCTGAAAACGTTCCATTTCGAAACACAAGATACATTTTTAATTAATTTTAACTTTCATTTCTATAGTCCGATTAAAAGAAGTAGGTGATTGACAGTCGCGAATGGAAAGGAGCGACGTCGACAGGTTGCGTACCACTGAGCACGTGATCCCGGGACACGAAAATAAACGCTTGAAATAAATACTTATAGAAGTAACCAATTCATATACTTGCATTGTATGAAGCCACAGCTTCAGAAGCAAAACTGTCAATCACCAACTTATTTTAATCGGACCATAGCATAAAGATTGTAATATAATGATCACAGAAATGTTGCGAGAACGTACATTTTTCATGAGTCCCCTTCCTTCCTCGTTCGCTTTGTCAAGTTGTGGGAATCCCCCTTTCCTAAAAACAAAACGTAGTTTTTTGAATGACACCGAATTAATCCTTTACATAAGAGTAAAATTGATGTCGATCTCACAGTAAATTACAAATCATTTAAAATTGGCACATGTCTTGGAATGAGAGTCTATTTTCGAACGCGTTTAGAATGATTATTCCACTTGTGAATGATAACGCTTAAACATTTCCCGATTGTGTCACCCTGATACGAATTTCCGCGTAGATGTGTGGTGAATTTTCCTCATAATGTTATGTGATGATGAAGTGGACGCGTGTTCTTTATATTAAGGTAGCATAAGCCTAGTTATGAATAATGCCCGTACAGTTGACATCTAGAAATATTTATTATTTATAATTTTCACTCATGGAATAGGTTTATTAACCACGTCTTCTGCTCTGGATATTCTTACAGGGGTAACCGCGAAATGATTTTTCAGAATTTGCTTATTTTTTCTATGTAATTTCAAAACATCAAAAACAAGCTGAGAAAATTTTAGTTATTGAATTATACATGAGGTAGAGTAGCAAGCTGAAGAAAGAACCTGCACAATTCGCGCAAGGGAGCGGTAGTAACGGATTTTGTAGGTCAAGCTATATGCTCTTTCTCTTTCCTACATTTAAAAATATTAGGAATAGAAACAAAAGAAAGTGGATTTTTTCTACAACGAAATTTCTTAGATAACAAAATGCAGACGTCATTTATGTTGTTTGTTAATATTTTTCAATTATGACTGCGAGTTCTTTGTTGTAAGTTTGGTTTTGCTTTGCTTCTGCCCCGTATTATTTGAACACAGAAAAGAAAGATAAAATATACCTAGTTTTTCGTGTAGGATTTCGCAACTGAGAATTTCGGTGCTTGTTTTTGATATTTTGAACATTTTGAAACAATTGGGAACGTTCTATTCCGCGAATGTCCCTTATCAGATAAATCCTTCTCACCACTCCGTTGCTCTTGGACTTGTCGACAACAACCAAAGCATACGTGGTATTTCATTAGGACCGAGTTTAAACATTTTTCAACCTGGTCTGGCTGGCCCCTTTAGACCACTTCGCCGCTAATAAGTTCCATCTCTCACGGACTTCCGCCGCTGCGTCTCGGACCCGGGCTAGGCAGCCATCGCTTCCCTCGTTTTCGGACTCGTCAAAGAGCCTAAATTGGACATCTCTGAAGAAACTGACCATGACGCCTCGTCGCTTCACATTGTGTCGTGTGCTTGGGTCCTGTTCTCGCCCATTTGCTGAACGTCAGCGCTTTGTCCAAAGAAGAGAGCTTTTGAATACCTCGCTGAACCCGGTTAAAGACAATGCCAATGATTCTTGGTACAATACATCGTGAATAAAAGCTGTTCGTAAGAGTATTATTAACTGTTAATTCAATTGAATTGATATTATGATTCGAGAACGTGCTAATTCTTCAAATCATTCGTTCGAGATATTTTACATTTGGGGAAGAAAAGTCTTTAAGAAGTAGCAGAAAGTTCCTTAACAAATATGTAAAGAAGACGCACAAAAGTCCTTGACCTGCTGTTTCTATGAAAGCGATAACGTATCCGCCAAAAGCATACTCCATTTGCTGGAGAAATCCTTCGCAGCTGTGCTGCACCAGAAACAGGCAGGTCGTTCAGAGAGGATGTGCTGCGCCGCAGCAGCTTTGGGTGAGCGAGGCCGCCGCCGCCGCCGCAGCCGCTCTTCTCGGGAGCGTCTACGCCTTGAGCGGCACCGACTCCGCGCCGTTCTCCGCCTCCGCTTCCGCTTCCGAACCGTCCTTCGCCCAGCTCTGGCGCTCCCCGGACGCGAACAGGAAGTAGAAGACGGCGCCGAACAGGTAGACGCCGCTGGCCACGTAGAACACCTTGTTCCACTGCTCCTGCGACTGCGCACAAACCACACGGCGGCCATTAGTATTAAATTGAAAATAGCGCAGCCAACATTTCTCATCTTTAACCGTACAAAATTGTATATAAATTCTCGCCCCCGTCGTACCAAAATATTTTTTAATCGTTTTGTCTATTATTATCGTTATTATTATTATTATTATTATTATTATTATTATTATTATTATTATTATTATTATAGTTACTATTAGTCTAACTTAACCTATTGAACCGACTGACAGCTAACTGAATTCTTGAAATGGGTAAACTCCGTACAGACAAAAATTGTAACTAGTCGTGCTACAGACTGGCACTACAGACTATCCCGTATTAGTTTTCTTTTTCCTTTGGTCTCGGCCAACTATTCGGACTTGACACATACTCTTGCCAGCTGCCATCTATCGCCAGCCCACTCTACATTTTCTTGACATTTTCTTAATTTTTGGGTTCCCTGGTAGTAGAAAGGAAATATTATTTTAAGAATATGAAAGAAAAGTAAAACCACCTAAATGGCAATTTTCTTTGAAAAATTTGGTGTTTTTAAGAAAATGGCGTATTAGCACTATTGTAAATGAGAAAATTAAAGCTGTTTTTCACAGAAAATTTTGGAGTTTTTGAAAAACTTCATTTGAAGTCATTTAAAGCACATATACTCACAAATACAACAGTGTTTACAAATTGCTGGAAATGTGCATATTAACGGTATGTGAGATCTTAAAAAAAACATTTCTGTCATTTTTGAAAAAAAAACGAAAATGAAATTTCCGTCATATTAAAGAGTGCAATTAGCATTATGCATTCGAAAAGTTTGAAAAAAATTTGGAGCCATTTTTGAGAAAACAAAGTTTGAGCGTTTCTGAAAATGCGGAATTTTGAGCAAGTTTTCACAGAAAACGGTTATGTTTCCGAGAAACTTTACTTGACATTATTTAAAGCACATATACTCATAAATACAATAATGGGAACAAATTGTAAATATTAACGACGTGAGAGACTAGTCCAAAAATTACATTTTTGCAATTTTTGAAAAACCAAAAGAATAGAG
Source organism: Acheta domesticus (assembly GCA_031308135.1). NCBI lineage: Eukaryota > Metazoa > Arthropoda > Insecta > Orthoptera > Gryllidae > Acheta > Acheta domesticus. The sequence goes on from JAHLJT010009436.1 coordinate 62,832,663, forward strand.
CAAACCGATGTTTGTGTCGTCTCATACAATACATTTAGCACGACGAATTTTAGCACGGCACATTTAACGTCGGTGTATTTTACTGTATTCTTACGAGAAATTTGAAGAAAACATTTGGAGCCGGTTTTGAAAAAAATTTCAAAATGTCCGGGGGGCTTTATGTAAAGTACCCCCAAATTTTGATAAAAGATTTTCAAAATCGCGGCAGCTCGAGTGGGATCAGAACGATTGGGGAATATCCATTGGAAGTGCGATTTCATTGGATCCAAAATAATATTTCCGTTGAAATCTCGAAATCGATTTTCCGGAGCATTACATAACTTTTCCTCTATCATGTATATTACTTCGTATATACGTATGTATATGGGAAAGTGAAAATGAAAACTGACTACAAAGCAATAATAAAATGAGAATTCTTTTGTTAGGTAACTTTACAATAATTTTGTTAAATTATTGTCAGCAAAAATGTGAATATAAACATCTGAATCATTGACCACCAACTCGATTGGATTAAATTCCAATTTCCCTTGATCCACAGAACTAATGCTGTGATGGACAGAAGGTTTACGGCATTTAAGTGTATACTACTTCCATTTCACAATAACAGATGTAGACTATGCCTGTTTTCTGTCCCAAGTAAACAAAAATAAAACAAAATTTCCCCCGAGGTGTCTTGTGGAGTGGACCGACCTTGTCGGTGACGATGAAGCCGGTGAGCAGCGGGCTGATCATCCCGGAGAGAGTGGACACCGTGCACGAGAGGCCCATGATGACGCTGGCGTGCTGCGGCGCCAGGTCCAGAGGGTTCACGCTGCAACGGGGATCACACATCCAACTTATTGATCACTGCCACTTAAATTCAAAACACTTAACTCCAAAATCCGTCAGTTTGGAATCTGTTCAAGAGTCAGTTCATATTTGTGTCAAGGAAGCATATTGAAGAAAGAAAGGTGTAACGGTTATTTTCTGGCTAAACTACGTGTTGAGGACTAAACACTTGATATTTTGAATTTGTCCTGGTAATACCTACAAAGTAGTGAAAGCCTCTACTTGATACTAGGTACACTGGGAAATGGTAATCTCAAATCAGACGGATACTTTATTTCTAAGACAGACTATGCTGAGATTTTTCCCTCTAAATTGAATTTTTCATCAATGAAAGTAAAAATCGGATAATAGTACACTCCATTGGCCTTTTTCTATTTTTGGCCACTGGAGTTTTGTTCTGTCGTTTTGTTCTTTCCAGATTGACAAATTCATCTCGCCTGTTTTTCAATGTTATTTCTGTACTAACTGAAGAATTGTATAAACTTTCCAACAAAGATATCAGTTTATGTTTTGATTTCGAGACGAAGTTAAACTTTCATAAAATATCACTTGTGAGTATAGTAATCTAAGAATATTATTGAATTATGAAAACAATTTGCGACCCAACACATTACAAAAAGTTAAAAACATTTGTAATATTACAAAAGGGAGACCGTAAATAACTGAAATATGGAAGAGAGATGGGGATCAAAACCATTTAATATGATTTCAACATGCCTATACAATTTAAAAGTACGTAAATTAAATTAATCCAGTTTCAAGAACTCAAACTACGTAAAAACTGTAACGCAACACTAGATCCGTATATATCATCCCGATGTTTTATCCCGGGAGGTGGCGGAGCTACTTCTCCACGGGTTGGCGAGGTCCGGCGCCAACCTATACGCCTGCTCGAGGGAATTCTTCTCCAAAGTATCTCTCCTAGCGGGGCCCCACCCCAGCCGAGACTCGCTCTGAACTCCCGACATTGTGGTAATGTAGTGCTTGTAAGTGGTGAGGATATGACAAGGAAGGGAAAGGAAAGATCGTGTGAAGTCTATAGCGCATTTGCTAGGGTACTGCTCCTACATTCCCTGATTTTGATGGGAAAATTCATGGAAAACTCCCGATCAGAGCAGCCGGCCGCTAGAAGTATCCTTCAGACAGCTAATCTGTATCCAGCTAAATAGTAGTGTTGAAGATCCGCCGTTGAGACTCTACCTTGCGGTCAGAGTCGCTGCACAGTAAGAGACAAGATGGCTTTGAGCTAAATCCAGACCGCGCACGACTGGAAATAACATAAAAGTCAAATTTTGCTATTCGTCATGAAATACAACAAAGTACTTTTCTGGGACATAATCACTTTGAACTACTCTCTAGTAGCCTGAACAGGGTGTCACAGATTAAACGATACACATTTATAGAACATGTAGAGGTAAGATGATCTCTTTTACCAATGAACACTTGGAGGAAAATTTCGAATAACGAAGTTACTCATGTGCATTTGCTCCTGATTGGTAGGCAACTTAGCAAGTATTGGTGTTTGAGAAATCCTCGAAATCTCTGCGTCCGATTATGACCCACCTCACACCCATGCTTAATGCGTGATATACGAGGTGTGGGATGTGAGGGGTGCACTTGCCTGAAGCCGCAGCAGGCGAACGCGCCGATGCCCTGCGCGATGGTCATGCACGCCACCACTGCGTACGGCGACCCCACCACCGTCGTCAGGAACAGGAACACCGTCTGCGCCAGGAACGCCACGCAGTTGAACGTCTTGCGCGCCTGCGCACACACACGCACACATTGAGTTAGTGGGAGCAGCCAGAGCGCACTCCGCAAACAGCGCCGATTCGACTGCCATTGCCATTGAGCCATTGATTGCCATTGAGTGATTGATTTAAATTTCCTCAACACCTCTGGGCAAGTGGGATCAGCTAGGGCGCACTTCACAAACAGAACTATTTATTTACAGAGAACTCATTTTATATTCCCCGACTATCCAGGTTTTGTATGGTTATCTTCGGGGCTCTTGACTCGGAATTTATAATAAACTAGTCACGCTATAACATGACATACATTCTCGCATCATTTCTAACTTTCCAAAATTCAGAGAGTTTAACGAAAATCAAACCTGAGTCACTTTTAAGCGACATGTGCTCTATCTGTGAAAAAATTAAAGAAAGAATTTGGGGCCTTTTTTTAGAGAAAAAAAATTATAAATTGTGCTCGATTGACTGGTTGATTGGTTGAATCGTTGAGATTTTAAAGTACTTGCGCTGGTAAGTGAAGGTAGTTAGGTTGTACTCAGCACAGAGCATAATTTGATTATGGAGTACAATTTTTTGTTGATTAATGATTGATACTAATAATAATAATAATAATAATAATAATAATAATAATAATTCCCAGCGGGGACAAAGTTCCTCGCGTCCGTGGTCTACCACACATATCTCCTGGGTAACCCTAAATGAGCACCAGTGACTCGCTACCTACGCACTTGACCATTGCGAACGTGAGAATCCCCACATGCTGAGGGAAACTGCACTATAGCGGTCAGCGCGTCACCTAATGGCTAGCATGCCAAGGGTGGGCGTTGGAAAAACAAACAAACAAATTATTGATTGTGGTTTTAGGGCCTTTATGGTCAAAATTTCACCGGTGGAAGAGAGGGTGCAGGCCACAAACATATTTAATTTATGTCTACCAAGATATTTAAAAAAAAGGCCATGTACAAATTTTTTAGAAAAACGACTAGTTTTTGCTTCAATTGAACACAATTTATAATTTTTTTTCTAAAAAAAGGCCCCAAATTATTTCTTTAAGTTTTTTCACAGATAGAGCAAATGTCGCTTAAAAGTGACTCAGGTTTGATTTTCGTTGAACTCTCTGAATTTTGGAAAACCGCAAAAGTTAGAAATGGTGCGAGAATGTATGTGATGTTATAGCGTGACTAGTTTATTATAAATTCCGAGTCAAGAGCCATGAAGATAACCATACAAAACCTGGATAGTCGGGGAGTATAAAATGAACTTCAACTAGTTTGAATGTCATTTAAGTTCCGTGATATCGGAAGAATATCATCATGGGATTCCCCCTGAATTTAAAGGTGTCTAATCGAAGCCCCTCACTGCTGCTCCTATCTTTGGAGTGCTTCCGCTTATACTATCTCTTACGAAGTAAGACATTCCTCAACCGCGAGTCTTTGGTGGATTGAACAGCTTGTAAGGCGTCGTCATCGATCTCGTGCTCTCCTCCTTTTTACTTTCTCGCATACTGCTTACATAGTATAAAAACATAGTGATGCTGAGAAAAATGACATTTCTGACAGTAAAACTCGTAATAAGAGGCCTTGATATCGTAGAAATTTATAAATATTACTCCTATAGGCAGTAAATTTCTTCATGTAACGCGTTGTGCAGTCAGAATCCACTTGTCGGGTCCTTGAAAAATTGTTGAAGGCAGAACTCAGCCCGTCCGGCCGTTTGTCTCTGCCCAAAGCTTGCGCTAAAACCCTTCAGATGATTTTCTTCGAAATTAATATTTCCTCGCCAATCCGGTCAAACTTGATGGATCTGGAAGCTTGAAACGGATCTTTTGAATTTTGGGGATACTTTGTAGAAAACCTGAACATTTTCAAACATTCTTAAAAAGAGCATCAAATTGTTTGATTAAATTTTTTCTTAGGATAGAAGAAAGGACGTTCAAGAAATGGCGCAGATAGTGTATTCATTAAAGTCTCTAAATTTTCGAAATTGCAAAAGTTCCAATTTTTTCGGCATCTTTCAACTATTATAACATTGAAAAAAGACATTTTTAATTAAATCTATTGTTCAAAGTCAGATCGAAGTTTTGATAGAAGATGAGTGGTTTCCGCGTGATTTTTCTTGAAATATAGACATTTTAAAATAAATATTTAACGACTCCAATTAAAAAAAAACTATTTTCGTCATAAAGAACGATAAAAATATTGGTGCACAGACAGACGGACGGACAGAAAGTAGACAGAGTTCTTGGCTGCACGGATGACACCTTGACACGGATGACACATTGGTTGAGAAGCCGACGTTTTGCCCGTCATGTCGCAGGCTTCTTCAGAGCCGCACTGCTGTGTCTCTGCCCTGAGGAAGCCTGCGGTATGACAGGCGAACGTCGGCCTCACAGCCAATAAAGACGGCGTCACCCGGACAGCCAATAAGTCATGGATTGGAGCCGCGGAAGCTAACGTGCACATTTGTCAGAGCGCCGCTGCTGGCGAAGGGGGCGTGGCCCGAGAGCGCACCTGCGTGATGGTGAGGAACTTGCGCGCCACGAGCCAGTCGGACAGCACGCTCACGCTGGGCAGCGACACGATCATGGCCACGTACGGCAGCGCCGACAGCAACCCCGACTTGGCCAGCTTGAAGTTCAGCGCGTCTGCGACAGGCACACACGTAAGGCTCTTTCGGCTGTCGATATTCGTTAAATCATATCTAGATGGTGATTCTGACGAGGAGATGATGCATTAACGGCAATTTTCGTTCTTTTAGTGCAGGATGTTAGAACCGGTCCAAATGGGGTAGTAGTTATTTTGAAATAATGAAAAGGAATCAGAACTAAATTAAAACAGTTTCCAATCAGTCGTTTGTAATCATGTAATATTACTATTTTTGGAAACAGAAATGAATGAAACGTTTGAAGGTAACAGGTACGATGAGAAACACAATAAAGTACACCTTGAGGATTGAAATAAATGAATCTTGAGTAATCATGCAAATGTGATTTAAAACGGTTCAAAGCATTAATCCCTCAGACCGATAATCGAACCCGTGTCTCATGGTTCTCAATTGCTTTTACGTCTAAGCTAAGACGTATTCACCAGTAGTTCAGAGCATTAAAGTTGATAGATTGATTCTTCCACCGTCGAGATTCGAACCATACGACCTCCCGGTGTAAGGGACTGCAATGACCAATTATATGGTCACGGGGTAAAAGTTCTTAAGTCAAAAAACTTAGGAGAAAACAAAGGTTAGATTATTGAGGCAACGCTTTTTCCTATGGTCAACGCTATTTTCCAAAGCCTTTTTCTCGTTAAGGAGCCAACATTTGAATTCGGTCGTTTTACTAAAATGAAATATAGATTATTAACTTGAAGATTCAGTATTTAATCCAATTTCGCCAAACCTTGATTTTTACCCCGTGACCACAGAATTGATGCCTGAACCATCTAAACCGGTCCGGTGGAGGCAGAATTTTCAACACTAGCGAGAGAGATAGGTCGAATGCAGCAGCGTCTGAAGGGGAATTATAGTGGTCGGATGCTGTGATCAGCAGTTTTCCGTGCTTCCTTCTACCAACACCGGGAGAATGCAGGAGCAGTACCTTAACAAACGAGCCAAGGACATCGCGCGGTCTTTCCTTTTCCTTATCCTATCATTACCCCTTACTTACAAACTCACCTTCACATACACTTATATGCACTACACATGTCGGGAGACCAGTTGGGACCTTAGAGCTATTTCCGGCTGATGGGAGATAACTGGTTGGGAAAAAACCGCAAACGTACGTGGAGGACGGTGCCAGATCTCACCATTCAATGAGGAAGATCACAGCCACCTCCCACGATAAAATCATGCACTATACTTACGGAAATAATGATATAAGCAATTGATACGTCAGGAAATACTAATCAATCGAGGGGATTCATAAGTCTGCAGCACTGCAGTAACGAGGTAATATCATTGGCAGAATTTACTGCGCGGTACATATTTCCGAGGTACTTGCCCATCCAACGATTTAACTAGATTTGCGATATTTTGAGGAGTGGCAGTAACTTTTTATCGAGGGCCCTGGCCGCCATTCCTGGCGGCGACCCATTCAGCGTCCGCGTCAAGCAAAGACTCAGGAGGAGATTAGTTCATGTTTTCGGGCACCTCAACTGATGTGGCTATTAGTCCCTTTAGTGCAGTGGATGTTTTATCCCGGGAGGAGGCAGTGATTCTCTCCCGCTTAATGGCGAGATCCGGCGCCGACTTACACGTCGGTTTGCTTGGGGATTCCTTCTCGAGGTACATCCCCTCAGCTGGAACAAGCTCCAAGTTCCCGACAGGTCTCTCAATAAGTGTGGTAGTGTAGTGCACGTAAGTGTAAGTGTGTGCAAGGGTTCAGGATAGGAGAAGGAATGGGGCGGAAAGATCGCACGTCCGTGGCCCGTTTGTTAGGGTACATCTCCTGCATTTGGCTGGTGTTGATCGGAGAAACCACGGAAAACTACCGATCAGAGCAGCCGGCCGCTGGAGTTCTCCTTCAGACAGCGACTGAATTCGACCAAACGGTCTAGCTCTTGTGGAAAACCCGCCAGTGTCGGGGCTCGAAGCCTAGGACCCCCAGGCGAGTGTGTTACCTGTCATGAAGGTGGGCAGCTGCGTGAGGAAGGTGGTGTAGCCCCAGCCCTCGCAGAAGTGCGCCACCGCCACCGCCCACACGGGCGGCGAGCGCAGGATGTGCCCCCACGGCCCGCCGCACGCCCGCCGCCTGCGCACAACACATGCGAACGCTTGCGACGTTTACAGGGCCACAAACGTCTCTCCGCAGTGGCACCTCGCTGGTGGGAGTGCTGACAATAGAAATTACGTTGGCAGCACGAGCAGCAGCTTGTAATAAAACAAAACGTAAATTGATTACTCCCCATAACTGTAAAATGCTAGAAGTGATGTCCTTTCACTTGTCTGTGATCTGGTTGCTACCAACATAAATGCAATTTTTAATATGATTCCTTAACTCGGCTTGGCGCGAAGAGACCTTCCTGACACACGATATAAGCAAGTGAACATTTTTGCTGGAAGGGGTTTTAATGGGGTTCATAAAGATGACAACAGCCGAGGGACAACTGTGCGCCATAACTTGGACTATTTGAGAATCATAGGGCATGCACAGCAGATGGAAGCGAACGAAAATGTTAATATCACAAGAACTATAACTTTGAGTGTTACCATCTTTTACTCCCTAGCCCTTCAAATCACTTCTTCGAACACAATGCTCTCGTTTATTTTGAAGTAACTTTGTAGTAATATGTGTCTTTGAGTATATATTGAGCTCATACAGTTTTATCCTACATATAAGATATTTATTTATTTGGTATTACATTTCGAACACACAACTTTATTCCTACCGCCTCGTTTGCCACAAAATATTTTTACGCATATCGAATAAGTGCCTCGTTTGAATTATTGTTTTTTTTCAAATAAGAATTTGCATCATTTGTCATTTTATACCAATTTACATGGCAATCTGTATCTGCACAATATTCATCTATGGTTGAAATGTGACTTCGCTAAATTAACTGAAACGCCAACAAGGACAGAATAAGGCGATTAACAGAATCGCAAGAAATTTAGTAGCGTTCCTTATGTATTGGAAAAGAGCGGTCATTTCAATTACATCCGGTCATTAAAAGAGAACCAAGACGGATGAAGCCTTATTTCGAAAACAAGGATGCCCAAACAACTGAATATCAATGTTTTGAAGAGCATTAAATCCGATACCAGCAACATAAATTAATAAACAAAAGCAAAAAGAAAAAAATAATACACTTAAATTGATTGCCTCCGTGGTTCTTGCGCTAGAGTATTTCAACAGGAGTTATCAGCTCAAACATCGTCTTCTTTCCACAGCCGGATAAAGTTCACATTCGGACATCCGGCGACATTCGTAGATTATTTGGTGAAATTTGTTGCCAACCTAACAATTGTATGTTTTCGTAAGATGTTTTGCGAACCATACGGCAAATGAGGTGACGCGCAGCGAAGCGTGACTGAACAGATTTATTCACTTTCATTACAAAGGACAGTCTATTATTTATTCTAGTGTTGTACAAATCAACCTTTGCAGATGTTGCTAATTTCAAAACTGTTACCCAATGGTAGAGTGAAATCGTTCTTTAGATATATTTACAGAATTGTTTGTCATAAACTAGAATTGGTGGAAGTATTACTGAGTTTTTATTGCAAAATGATATTTTAGGAATTGTTTTTATTACAATGTTCGAATCTTATCAATTGTTTAGTTTTATGTAAGAAGCTCGGTGTCTCCCAATAAGAAACTCGGCTGAAGCTCGGTGTCTCCCAATTAAAATTAAAATGGGCTCAACTTCTAAATAAAATGTCAACAGAGCGTACATAACGTTCGTTGTACGTGCTTACTAGTACAGATTACTAGGTGTGCTATATTGGCTATGTCCATCCACATTTTAATTTTCCAATTTATGAGCTTGCTACTCTGGGTCAGGACGAGCACTAATGGTATCGGATGCCCGTAAGCAAACAATATCCCACATTCTATTCATAATTTTGTTTGGAAATATTCAGGTGTGTCAGAATAAGTGAAATAAAATTCTGTATCATGTAGAAGTTAGTAAATGATAAATTTTTACCAACGAACATTTGGTGGAAAATTTCATATAATGAAGTTACGTATGTGGCTCTTGCCTCTGATTGTTAGACAACCCAGTACGCACAGATGTTCGGCAGGTCATAGAATCTCCTTGCTGCGTCAGAACGTGACTTACCGAATACCTACGCCTAAGGAGTTGCCTGACAATCAGGGGCGTCACGGTATGTGTCGGGCATAGAGGGTGTGCCTCCCGACATCATACACCGTGAATAGGAATACACTTTGTGGGAACAGCCTAGCATTATCGGGAGGCTGGCGCGCTCCCATGGTGAACACGTGAACAACATGAGTATAATTTGGTAATATGTAATGTAATGATTTTTAGTAATAAGGGATATTCCGTTGGAATAAAATAACACGAAACAGAAAATTGACTTCTGCCGCAAGAAATACGGCTCTCCATCGCCCACGACTGTTCTCAGAGTTGTCTGGAAACAGACGTTCGATAAATGCATTCCGGGAATAATCGTAATTATCAAACGGAAACTTCTTTCTTATTATGATCGAATTGTGGAATTTAAAAAAGAAATAAAAATGTTAAAGTAATAGATTTTAATGTATACTGATTACAATAAGGCTTTTAATCCGAGAAATGGTACTCGAATGTAGTATATGTTGACAGTGGTTGTGACGTCGCTTGAGTAGATATCACGCAGGTCAGTAATAAGGTTATTTGATTAAGAAAGCCATTGACTCTATTATTAGAGGTTTAAATACAAACGTTTAACAACAAAATATGTAATAAAAGTAAGGGTGTAATTGAAATTGAATTTAAATTGCTAATTGTAATTAAAAAAAACAAAACAATTTCTTAGTTGTTTATTTTAAAATATGTTCACAAGTTTTACTTTGTCATTGAAAAGAACATCGTTATTTATTTTGTCGTTAATGTTCTAAGTGATTAGCGCCAAGGAAAAGCCAATTCTATGCATTACTAGCAGGTCTCTACTCACCAGAGTAAGCGAAACTTTGGCGGAAGAAAAACTGCAATTTCTAAGTGCCGCTTACCAGAGGTTTGACGGATCCGAGCGCGTTCTGGATGAACTTCTTCTCCTGCGGGGTGATGCGCGGGTCCACGTCCGGGGAGTCTCTGACGATCAGCATCCAAGCGACGAACCACAGCGCGCCGGCCGCGCCTGCGCAGAACACACGCGTCACACTAGCAGAGCCTTCGGCCTTCGAAGCCCAGCAGGCGCAGCACTTCACGACGCAAAGAGGAGTGATTATGCCGCATTTCCATGCAAGAATTCAAAGTACAAGAATACTGTGCGTCTCACTACCTTATTTCCTACAAATAGTCTAACACTCGTCGTTTTTGGTATCGGTTTCACCGTATGAAACACTGATAAAGACCACACGTTGATTAGGAAAAGTAAATCGAAAGAATTAATTCAATTTAACGAAATTCTGAAGGCCAATTTAACTGGGGTGGGCCAAGTGGTTTGGCGAGGATCCAAATTGTTTTTGGATCCTCAGTAGGACTGTCAACAGTACGGTCAGACTTTACAACACAGACTTTCATTACACAGACTATTCCACACGTGAAATTAAAACCAATTGTCTTTAAATATACACCTAAAAATTGCAAATCAGCGCGGTGTGTCTCAAAAACTTTATCGCTTTTTCCATCTGATTTTTCTTACTACTTCTCCCTACTGGCCAATCATAAACTGTGTCTCATCTATCTTAGGAGGCAGTACACATCGATAGCTATGTCAATGTCCAATAAACCGCGTATGTACTGTTACATAACCTCATTGATTTTAACATAGCTTTCAGTTACTTTCAATATTTGGTGCATTTTGGAACTCTGTTGGTTGTAATTTCACTCGTGGAAAAGTCCTCTTAAATACCACTCTTCTCGCTTCGCGAGTCTGGGATTTATCGACAATGCGGATGCGACAAATGTGGATTTAGAAGGCAGTGTTCTGATACAGACATTAGTAGTTTCTTATTCGGCCGTCGCCAAATTTATTGTGAATTACTACATCTTCGCTCTGTACTATATATTTCATCAACTCAATGCCGCAAGCAGCGAATTAGACAGCAGTCATTAAGCGTTGCTCGAACGTGTGTGCCTACAGTACTTTCATTATGCTTTGATTCATTTGACGCAATTAATTAATATAATTTGTTTAAAAATGTCGATTCGTTTTCATATGTTCTGGTAAATTTTCTGAACGATAAATATTTATTTACGAAACTAGTGCAGAAAATGAATTTTTGGTGAGCGAACGAAATGCAGGCTGACGAGCTAACGATAGCAGCCCGAGACCGACTTTTTAAAGTAAATAGACCAAATACACTTTCGTACGAGTTGCGCACATTATTTTTTGTGGGATGGTAACTTCGGACCTCTCTTCTGCTGGCACTACAACATTTGGTTACCACAAAAACACATATGCCACCATTTAGAACTATTTAATTGCTAATTAATTACGCAAATATTAATTTTTTTGCTCTTCACACTTCCGAGTAATTAAGTGTGAGCTGGCGGAATATTCAGCTGGCACACCACTTTCGGGTACCACAAAAACAAACATGCCATCTTGTAGAACGATTTAATTGCTAATTAATTACGCAAAAATTAATTTTATTGCTCTTCAAACTTCCGAGTAATCAATGATAAACTGGACTTGAAGTGTTCAGCTGGCACACCACATTCGGTTACCATGAAAACCAATATGCCACCATTTAGAACTAATTAATTGCTAATTAATTACGCAAATATTAAATTTTTTGCTCTTCAGACTTTCGAGTAATTAAGTGTGAGCTGGCGGAATATTCAGCTGGCACACCACTTTCGGTTACCACAAAAAACAAAGATGCCATCTTGTAGAACGATTTAATTGCTAATTAATTACGCAAAAATTAATTTTATTGCTCTTCAAACTTCCAAGTAATTAATGGTGAGCTACCGAGCAGGACCTTCTGCCAGTCGGTTGGCTGGCCTGCCTGCGGGCCGGCCGACGTCAGACCGCCCGGCCGCACGGAAGCTGTGCGCGGCAAATTCAAATGAAATACACGCACTGACCGAGAGCTGTCTTCGATATAGCACTGTTTGATGAACAAATCAAAAGAGACTAATGAAAATTACACCAATACTTTGTTTTGTTCATAAAAGTTCTCCATGATATTTAATTATCATCACTGAATTACCATATGCGCGTCTTAAACTCTTATGTTGGTAAAGCCTTGATTTTATAATAGGTTAGACACCTGTGGCTGCCACAGGTGTCTAACCTGCCACAGTGTGGCATCGAGTTACTAGCTGAAATGAAGTTTATTATAGGCTCATAACAGCAAGTATTTGTTCACTTGATTGTTTTCATTCACTGCTCAAGATTTAAATGGACCTTGCTAGTTTTAAATCAGTAATTTGACGACTGCGACCGCCCGTGAGAAGCGTTGGTTGAGGCGGGTTTGTTATGACTGTGGTATCTAACGGGTGGTGATATACAGTGAAACGATACATATAAGTATAAGGGCCTAAAGGAGAAGGCGCCCTAACAAAAGAAGAGATGCTTTATGAGGCCGAAGAGATGTTTGTATGGAACTACGTCATAGGTTTATGTCAATGGAATAAATATTTAATATACTGCAAATAATACAATACAATACATAACTAAATATAAAACAAGGTATTTGTTGTATTGCTATAAACTTGATCTATTCTACTGGTATAACTGCTATATAGAAAAAATACATCTTTCTGGAACAATTTAATTATTACATCCAAATTAAAATAATATATTATAGAAAACGTTCGTGGAAAGTATAGGCAATGTCTTGCGAAACCCAAATTCCGTTATAAATTGTTAACTGATATAATCTTTTCTTTTTATTCCTCTTCTTATTCTTGTGTTGTGGGCCGGAGCTCCAAAGCGCCGCGCCGCTGCTTGTCACCCGTCAGCACGATGTGAAGTTAGCACCACCACCGAAGCGAAAACCATTAAAACAACTACCATTCATTTGTACATCGTTTGTAACCGTTTGTTCCACAATAACATTCGTTTGTACCAAAACTACTTACAAGATATAGCACTTTTAATTGTGGTGGTACCAACTTTACGCTGGCGCCGCCACCATTGTGAGAAAATTTGGAAGCATTGCAGATCGTTTGTACTTCGTTTGTATCGGATTGTTCCACCAAATTTTCGTTTGTGTCAGAAAATCGGTGAAGGTACGGCCATTTTAATGTCGTGGCAGGAGGCTTGCGCTAACAATGACACCAAGTGCATCACCGTCACCGTAAAAAAGTGTGAAACAATTCTTAATCGTTTGTACGTGGTTTGTACCAAAATTAGTTTTTTATCAGATAATAGGTTAAAATATAGCCATTTTAATATGGGGCGGGAGGCTCACGTTAACCATAATACCATGCGCAAGTATGTCGTTTTTTAATAACCATTGAAAATGAACCTTAGCCAAGTGGACTTGCTTGTTTCCGAGAAAAATGTATGCCAAAAATGGGAGTATTTTGAATGCGTTAGCACCGGCGAGTGACCGCAGCTACATGTGCACATAACACTTTTATGCACCGCTTCCAAAACTCGGAAGGAATGCAAAGGTTATGTATGTGTATGAGTACACAAATGAAAAGGAGAATTGAGAGAATAACTGTGCCGACAGCAATTAGAATACGCGGGTGATTTCTACTACGAATCCGAGAAGGGGCTAAGAGATCAGCGGGATCGCCAAAGGACAGCTCACGCTGTTGTCTCTGGAAGTAAATGAAAGAAGAGAACTCTTGTCCTTCACAAAGATATAATTATATTGTTCTAAATCCATTTTGCCAACTTAATGGTCCATATCAAAGTTTACAGATTTTTCTATACCATTATCTTTCGATTCACAATTGGACATTTGTTTTTCTTCGTACTTATCTTTTACTTTGTCTTCTAAAAAAGTTCTCATATTTTTACTACACCATTTCCTTTTTACAGACAAAATTATAACTCATATATAATGTTATTCGAAAAACCTACAAACACAGTAAGCACGCATGTAGCTAATAAGATTACACTTCTTTTACTTTTTTATCTCTGCAGGTTGGTAGGAGGAAACCAGAGGAAATTATTTCAATTTTCATAATTCTCAGAGGATTAATCATGGTTCAAATCAGATGCAAGGAATAAAGGCGAACTTCATGGATAGCGGAAACTCTTCTTTTTAAACTTGGAATATTAGAAGCATCACCACAAAGAAATAGAACTGGAATCAGAATTAATAAATTTGAATGTAGACAAAGCAGTAATCTCAGAAACAAAGAAGAAATTAACAGGCACAAAAGATTTGGAACATTATATACTATTTTACAGTAGAGTACCCCAAAACAAATACACCTTCTCTGGAATTGCTATTCTTCTGATCAACAAATACAGAAGCAAAAGTGATAGCCATACTTTTGTATCACATAGAATTTCAAACATAAGGTAGAAAATTGGAAGTGATTATCTAACGATAATTGCACTATATTCCTCAAAGGAAGGCAGGAAGGAAGAAAGTCAGATATTTTATAAAACGCTACACACCCATGTTGACAGAATTTATAAGAATTATTATATCATTACAAGGGCATATTTAAATGCCAAGTGAGAACCAATGGTGAAATTACGTTAAATGAAAATGGAAAATATTTCAAAATTTTTCTGCATTTAATAATTTTAGAATATCAACTTTCTTTTATAGACACAAAGACATACACAAATATGCGTGTAGTAGAGCCACTAAATCTATTACGGACTATATTCTTGTAAATAAAAAAAATATCACAAGTACAAGATACCAGAGAATATAGAGGTCCAGATATTAATTCTGATAATACCCTCGTTGTCTCTATATCGATTTACTAACTAGATGGGCTACTAAATATCGACAATTGCCAAAGTTTAAAGAGGAATATCTCAAAGCCCATCTATCTCATTTTTTTTTTCATTTATTCTAGCTTGGCCATTGGCCCTCTGCAGCCGCATAAGATATATACATTAGAAAGAAATATATACATGAATATTCGGATACATTAGAGGCACTATTCTAGTTTTAAATATAATGCATTTGCGTGCTTATGTGATATGTCATGAGAAAAGACTCATCGGTTCTACATTATGGGGGATCGAAAAATTCTCTTGGAAGCTTTCTTTTTAGTCTTTTTCGATGAGGATTCTGTTTACCAATATGAAAGTGAATGGCTGATGGGATCTTTAATATCTTAGGATAGAATTTTGCGGCTAAGAGGGAGAAGTGGACGGGGATGGGTGTAATGCCAAGTTCGATATGTAATTGCGCATTTGGAATGTACCAGAGAGCTTTAGTAATGGTTCGAAGGAATCTATTTTGAAAAAGTTGAATTTTGTTTATGTTTGTTTTGGCTGCGGCAGCCCAGATTGGGGAAGCATAAGAAAGTATGGGTCGTATCATTGCTTTATAGAGGTGAGTAGCCACATGTAACTGTAGGGGGGATGATTTTTTGAGAATCGGATACAATTGGTGGACTCTACTAGTCGCTAGAGCTATTCGGTGTTTAATATTTTGCTGCCACGTAATTCTTTTGTCAAACAGAACTCCAAGATACTTGACAGTTTTATTGTGAGGAAGCCATGTGATGCTTTGGTTTTGGTATGTGAGATTTGGGGGGACGTCTGGTCTACGGAGGGTGAATATTTTTGCCTGACTTTTATTTGGATTTATTTGGATGTGCCATTTTTTGGCCCAGCTGGAGAATAAAGTGAGGTGATGTTGCAAATCTTCCACGGCAGAATCGAGATTTCTATTAGAAGAATAAAGTACTGTATCATCAGCAAATAGTGTTATTGCTGTATTTTGAGTGATTGGTATATCCGATGTGTAAACGTTAAATAAAGTGGGGGAGAGGGTGGAGCCTTGGGGTACTCCTGCTTTGATGGTGAATGGTGCTGAGAGAGCTCCTGGGAGACGTACAGAAAAAGTACGCTTATTAAGAAAACTTTCAATGATGCGTGAGAGATATGATGGAGTACCTAAACTGCGTAATTTGAAAATTAACCCTGGGTGCCAAACGGTATCGAATGCTTTTGCTACATCTAGAAAAACTGCTGCGGTATGCTTGTGGTCATGGAATCCTTCGATGATATCTTCTGTTAGGCGTAAGATTTGATGATACGTAGACAAAAGGGGTTGGAATCCGAACTGATGAGGTGGTATGGCATTGATCGAGCTGAGGTAAGAATTTAGGCGAAAGAGTATACATTTTTCAAATAGCTTTCCCATTGTGGGTAGCAGGCTTATTGGGCGATAGCTAGATGGATCATTTTGTACTTTCCCTGGCTTTAGAATGGGAATAATGTGAGCATGTTTCCATTTATCAGGGAAGTACGTTTGTCTCAAGGCGGCGTTAAATATTGCTGTAATATGCACTATTACTTTTAAAGGAAGGCGTTTTAATAAAAATGTTGATATTTGGTCATGGCCATTTGATAATTTCGGGGTTGCTAGTGAAAGATACTTAATAATTTCGGCTGGTGAAATAAATTTAGGGCATTCAGGAACTGTTATTTCTGGTTGTGAAATTACTTCATGAAGATGATTATCGTGTTGCCAATTATGAGAAGGATGAGAAGTAAAGGTTGATGCAAAGTAATTTCCCAGCATATCGCATTTATCGGAAGGAGAAGATGCTTCTCCAGTTGGAGTAACAAGGGTGGGTAGTTTGGTAGGTTTGCGCAGCAGACGTCGCGTAATGTTCTATAATGTTTGATCAGATGGGTTTGCCGTTTGAGTTTGGAAATGAATCTTTTGCGCGTGAACGAAGGCCAAAAGTTGTCTCACAATTTTAGTTAGAAGATTTAAATAAGATTTTAAAAAAGGGGATCGATGTCTCAACCAGTGATTTCGAATATAACGTTTGTAACCTATCAGCATTTTCACTACAGGTGGTATTGTTGGAAGCGGCGTGTGTTGACGGGCTGTGGGGGCCGTTAAGTCTAGGGCATCTAAAATGGTATGAGTAAGTGAATCAATGGCGCTGTCGATTTCTTGCGTAGTTCGAGGTAATGGCAATGGAGGTAAAAGATGTGTAACTAGCATCTGATAATATGGCCAGTTTACCTTACGTAACTGATAAGGTTGAGCGGGTCGAATTTCTTCTGGGGTTGTGCCGAGTGAGAAAACTACAGGGCGATGATCAGATTGCAGGGCGATATGAATCTCGACTTGAATGTTACAACTAATGTTGTTAGAAATGCCGAAATCTAGGATATCAGCTTGCACTGACGCACAGTAGGGGTAGTAACTGGGCGCATCAGGAGCATGCACCGCCAGATTTAATCTTTGTATATCGGCTAGCAGCAGATTACCAGCAGGTGAGTTTAGTCTGCTTCCCCACGCAATGTGTTTCGCGTTCCAGTCGCCGATTACTAATGTGGGTTGGCGGGAGGAAAATAAGGTGTCAAAGTCACCTGATCTGTATGGAATATTAGGGGGTTTGTAAATTGACGTAATTATTAAAGTAGATTGATATTTCTGCTGAATAGCTATACTAACATTTTCAAAAGTATTATTTATATTTAGCGGTAGCTGGTGATGTGTTACAGAATTTTTTACAAAGATAGCTACCCCACCGCTGCACCGATTACGCGGTCGGTCATAGCGATATAGAATATAACCGGGAATATAAATTTTCATGGAAGGGCAAAGATGAGTTTCCTGAATGCAAGCTATTTGTATTTTATTATTATGCAAAAAGTGGGCTAGCATGTGAATATTGGGTTTAATACCGTTTGCATTCCAAGAAATGAGACGAAGTGAAGAATGAGTTACACTACTTATATGCATGATTTTTATGGAAAATAAACTTTTATTTATTGAAGGATGGAGTTTGTGAGAGAAGGAATAATTTGACTCATGAGTCTGGAGAAGAAATGTTCTATCTGATGGGAGATGAATTGTTCCAGCTGGAATGGCTGTCCAGTGGGTGGGTGCATGGGCTGTTTGAGGACATCTGCATATTGGGGCATTTGGTTTGACAATGATGGTTGTGGAATTCTACGATGGGTGAAATAGGATTCTTGTGGCATTGTGATAGGGTTAGAAGGGGGAGGATGAGGATAGGCTACAGGAGAAGGTCTTGGAGGGGTTAATGAGCGAGGATGATAGCGCATTGGTTGTTGTGAGACTTGCTGACGGGTGGGGTTGCGAGTTGGGAGTGATTTCCTTAGGAGGATATTTTGATAAATTTCACAGTCACGACTAGAGGACCGATGAGCCTTTCCGCATAGTGAACATTTGGTATCCGTACTAGAACATTCGGCCGTGGCATGCGGCCCTGCACATTTACCACAACGAGGAGGGTTCCCACAGTTCTTTTTTGTGTGTCCAAATAATTGACAACCACGACACTGCACTGGCCCGGGTCTATGACGACGCTCTTCAACCGTGATTATAGCATTAAATAATTCCTTTAGTTCATATATTGCCCTGCTTTCTGCTGATTTCGTAAGAGTAACTGCACATAAAGGCCAAGGTTTGCGATTAGAATCAGTCAGTCTGATAACCGTTATTACTGGTAAACTTTTTTTTACTAGTTCTTCAAGTATTTCTTGTTCACTATAGGATATTGGAACATTTCGTAGCACCACAGAAATAGTAGTTTTTGTCGGGTCCCGGTAGGTGTGATAGTACAATCCTTTCGTTGACAAGTGCTTACGAAGTAAAGTAAAGTCTTCGACTGTACTTGCTCTGATTTCAGTATATGGTCCTCTGACTTTAGTAACAAAATTTTCATGTTTGAGCAGATCCTTAATTTTTTGTAGAAGTTCCACATGAACCGGTGGATCATGAATAATGATAGGAGGTATCTTGATTGGTTGTGGGGGAGGAGAATTATTGTTTGCGACACCTTGCTCTGGATCAGGGTCGGGGTCGGGGTCAGAAGCGAGAGGGGAGTATCTATTGCCAGTTGGGATGTTGTATGAGGGCATATTTGCAATATAAGACATGCTGCTGGGGCCCTGCACATATGAAGCTTGGTTATACATTGCGTCTTGCAATCTGGGGCGCTTAAGCGAAGGAGGTTGCACTGTACTTATCTGCAGAGGAGGTTGAGAATATCCCACGGGTGGTGAGGACAGCTGCGTGAAGGTTGAATTTGCAGGTTGGCTTGCTGCGTATAGGTGATGTTGCTGCTGCTGCTGCTGCTGTAGGTGATTAATTAGATGCGGCTCCGTATAATGAAAGTCGTTTAATGCGTGTAGAGCTGACGACACGACATCTGAGAGCGGCGGAAATGATGCATTTGCGTTTTCTGCCATTGTGTATTAAACTAAAAACTTTTCGAAACTATGTTCACTTCCGAAAACTTGTCTACGAGAATCGCACTAGTGGCCCGATAGGGCCCGTCGCCGAGGCCCACCTCGTGCTGATGTGTTTCCTAATAAAACACTGATTAATATGCACTTCACTGCACTAAGATATTTGCACAAGACACTCGCTTTCTGAACGGCCGTGTCACGGCCCCGCTAGGGCCTTCCTTATCTATCTCATGTGGAGAGTATAAGGAAATTATATTGTCAAAGATTGATACAAAAGTTAAATCACAGAGCAACGAGCCTGGATGTTGAAACGGGAAGGGGAGATTTAAAGGGAATAATTTGGCAAGCATCTTTTGAATCATTGGAACGTCGACGTAAGAGATCGAAGAAAAAAGACTAAACATAGGGGAAACGAGGAAATTGAAAAACGAATTAATGACAAAAAAAGTATACATGAGGAATTTGAATTTTGAATCTGTGGCTGATAAAATTGTTTATAAAATAAAGAGTAGTTTAGTAAAAGGGTCGTGAGAAAATTGACAAGTGAGGCTTGGGATAAATATATTTCTAACTTAGAGAACTCTCTTCATAGAAATGGCAAAGCTTTCAATATTTTGAAGCAATCGCAATAAGGAAGAACGTGATACAGCACGAATTAACAACAAAACGAAGAGAAATGGCTAAATTATTATAAAAAACTTTGGTTCACTAACAAAGAAATGTTAGAAACAATTCTCAATACGGTGCTATCCTGTTGACCTTAAAACTATGGAAGAACTAGAGAAAGTTTTTACAAGCATCTAAAAGCAAGTTCTGGTAATGAAGAGAAAACCACAGAATTAATAAAATATTCTCCAAGGGAAATTAGAGAGAGATTTTTGAATATCCTCACTATCTGCTGGAAAATACACGATATACCCAACACATGGAAAGAAGCAATATATTTTGAAGAAAGGCTGTAGAATGGACTGTAATAACAGGGGTTTAAGTCTCCTCAACGGCACATACAAATGTTTGCTAAAATAATTACTAGGTGACTGTACAAAATCTTTGAAGTACTATTACCAGAAGAACAGTCTACTGTATACCAATTAAGAAAAATAAATTCCAGTCTCCTCAGGAGTACTGTGGAGGGGAAATAAAAAGAACAACATGGGTTTCGTGCAGACTGTGTCTTATTATTAAACAAATGACTGTCTGTAATGACACAGTCTGCTCATGTGCAGACTGTATCTTTATTATTAAACAAATTATACAGAAACACAGAGAATTCAGCCTTCCTACCCCTTTTTTGTTTATCGATTATAATAAAGCCTTCGATAAAATAAACAGACGAACACTAACATATGCGAGCACCGTTTGGATAAAAGCAGCCAACAACCACATTAAAAAACTCCAAATTTTATAAATTAAATATCTCAGAAATATAACCAAAGCTCCGTGGTTTATAAGTAACGACCAACTGCATAGAGAACTAAAAATAGAATCTTTTCAAGACTACATAATCAGAATTTCAAAAAACTTTCATGAATTACTACCAGAATCCCCAGCTACAGCAATTTATCATTTAGGTAAAAATTACAGCCAACCACGGAGAATTCATTCACGCTACCCTAAAGACATTTTCAAGCCTCCCTAAGTAACGGAAAATATAAACTGTTGCTCTCTCTCTCTCTTTATTACACTCTCGCACACACAACAACACCAACTCTTTTTTTTCTAACAAACTTCTACAAAAAGAATATTGACAGACCTGAGGATGGTTCATCCTAAAACGTTATGTAATCGTATGTAAACGCCCTTAAAAGATTTAATAAGATTTAAGATCAATACATCTAGCAATATTCTCCTAGCATAAACCAAAGAGTACGTCAAGAGTACCCACTTCCCAAATTTATTTTATATAAATAGACGTGTCATCGAAGAAAGGCAAATAATTTTATATTAAAACACACTGTTTAGTACACTGTATTATTTGCTGATGACCAGTCATTATCTCTTCCTCCGAATACGATTTGCAACTCACTTTTTCCAAATTGCAAAACATAATAAAGAAATGACAATTTAGAGATATCCTTCTCGAAATCGAAAGTGATGGCTTTTCAGGGAAAGTATCATCTTCGTTCAAAAGTTATTCTAGATGGCAACACTATTGAACAAGTCCCCACATTCAATTATCCGGGCTATAATGTTTCCTTCTTCAATGAAATTGATCAAGAACCAAAGTTATACAAATTTCAACATATTTGTGGAACCATTAAAAGGATTTTAAAAAACAAAGTAAGAAGAGACACAATGTTGTCTTTATAAATGCATGGCTGTTCCAGTCTTGATGTTTTTTTGATATTTCCCTTCCACAGTAACCCTGAGGAGGCGGGAATTTATTGAATTAATCGGGTACATTTCTTGATGTACGATAGTGGAAATTGAGCATTGAACAGAGAAACGGCGAATTGAATATTTAGAGATGAGCTTCCCGAGAACAGCTCGGGTGCAGTCGCTTCCTTTTGGAAGGTCGTCGCCATCCAAGGCATCTCGGGGGTGGCGGCGGCGGCGATCACTAAGTCAGCACCAGCGGCGGTCCGCGTGGCTCTGATGTTTAAGCTGTATGGCGGACGGACCGCCGTAAGCCTTCACATCTGGCGTTGCGGTGGAGAAGGCCATATTGTACAAAAGAATGGCAAGTGCACCCTTCGGGTGGGTGGCCCATTAGGCGCGCGGGCTCTAGCATCCCGCGTGGCTTCTTCCTTTCCCTCGGATGCCAAGCCGACCAACAGGATGACAGCAGATCTCGTAAACTTGTTTCAACTCAGCAAGTTTACTTTACCTACACGCGCATAACGAATTTCAGTTCAGTCGATCTCTGAGTTTTGAGTCGCTCTGTATCTGCGTGTGAAATTACAGGATCAATTAAGTTTTATTTAACGTTTTGATGTAATGTCTTTGGACTCAATTCAGCGAGGTCGTCCACCACAAGTGGAATATACATTGATACAAAAATGTTTATTAAAATACAAGGAATTCGTGTTTCAAGATGATAAAGTAATTTCGAAAAATAATCCTACTCCATCATAAAGTTAAACCGAATTGCTTGTATACTTATGCATGCAAGTGTGGAATATATTCCTCACATAAATAATTAAAAACTTTAACAGTTCCTTAATTTTGCGTTCCCATTATGAATTCTCTATAATTAAAAAAATACTCTATAATTAAAAAAGTTAAAGGAATTACTGAAAATATTTAACCTCTTACTGGTGAGATGCATTTTTACTATTTAATGAAATTTCACTATTAATTTTAATGTTATAAGGACTTATTTTAGATGGAATATGGAAAACATGAACTTTTATTCAAATATGTGCAAAAAACCTGCCGCCAAGCGAAGTGCGAACACGAGCCATCGTCTTGCAGCCTTTTAAGTCGCGGCACCGCTTTCATGTCAGTCGACAGGGTATTGCAGGGCACTGCAGACCACCGAGGCGTACGCCCCCCCCCCATTATCGGCGAGCGGGCGGTGCGGCCGAGGGCAGTGGGGGGAAGGGCACTGCCGCTTCTCGGAAGCGCAGGCGTCTTTGGAAGGGGCGTGGACCTACGAGCAAGAGGGTCGGCGAACCTAGCTCACCCTTTCTTATTTGAGGTATTTCCGCTGAAACCGTACGAATCAAAAGTTTCTATTTCATATCAAACCATGCATCCAACATAATGAGTTTTGCGAGTAAACATTTATCACAAGAGCCAGAACATATTTTTAGAGTAATTCAATTGTCGATAGAGGATAGAGGAAAAGGTACAGATAATAACTGATGTTTAGATAGTTCTGTTCTGAAACAAAATGAAGTACAGAAATTTACTCGGGGGTACAACTCCTCTCAATCACCCTCTCCCGACTTTCGTTACTTGTCCTTCAACAAACATTAAAAACGAGACTAAATAAAGAAATATCGTTTATTACCCACAAAAAGGAAATTAACTTTCGTTTCGTTTCAGTAAAGAAAAGAAACGAATCTATTTTAAACTATCTGTGCATTCTGTAACGATTCTGTAGTCTCTTTTGATTTGTTCATCAAACAGTGCTATATCGAAGACAGCTCTCGGCCAGTGCGTGTATTTCATTTAAATTTGCCGCGCACAGCTTCCGTGCGGCCGGGCGGTCTGACGTCGGCCGGCCCGCAGGCAGGCCAGCCAACCGACTGGCAGAAGGTCCTGCTCGGTAGCTCACCATTAATTACTTGGAAGTTTGAAGAGCAATAAAATTAATTTTTGCGTAATTAATTAGCAATTAAATCGTTCTACAAGATGGCATCTTTGTTTTTGTGGTAACCGAAAGTGGTGTGCCAGCTGAATATTCCGCCAGCTCACACTTAATTACTCGAAAGTCTGAAGAGCAAAAAATTTAATATTTGCGTAATTAATTAGCAATTAATTAGTTCTAAATGGTGGCATATTGGTTTTCATGGTAACCGAATGTGGTTTGCCAGCTGAACACTTCAAGTCCAGTTTATCATTGATTACTCGGAAGTTTGAAGAGCAATAAAATTAATTTTTGCGTAATTAATTAGCAATTAAATCGTTCTACAAGATGGCATGTTTGTTTTTGTGGTACCCGAAAGTGGTGTGCCAGCTGAATATTCCGCCAGCTCACACTTAATTACTCGGAAGTGTGAAGAGCAAAAAAATTAATATTTGCGTAATTAATTAGCAATTAAATAGTTCTAAATGGTGGCATATGTGTTTTTGTGGTAACCAAATGTTGTAGTGCCAGCGGAAGAGAGGTTAACTTCGGAGGATTTAAGTTGTATTTTAACCCTCCGGCGAGCGTGTAGCGGCACTGAGTAGCGTGTAGCGGCCGCATTCTTACATTATACTTGATTTCGTGTAAATAACTGATGTCACACTATTGAGCTCATAGTTATTCTTTATTGATTAGATTTTCAACCTAATGACACTCAAATCACGATTTTAGACACTGCCGAACCACAGTTATTCATTAATAATCCCAACTCTGCAATGGTTGCGGCGCTCCGTACCGCACTCGCCTCTTCATGTAAGTATAATATTTGCGTATTTTATCCATAAAATTCTTACTACTGGTTTGTTATTGATATTTATGACACAGATTTTGGAGTACTAACAATTCAAATGTAGATGCATTGTTTCCGAAGAAAGGTTAGAAGGTATGTTTGACCCGTATTTATTCCCGTACATGTAACACATGCCAATTCACGGAGGGAGTAAGAGATGGATCAGACTCTTCTTAATCTTGTTATTTTGTTTGTTATTTACTTAGTTATTATGAAATAAAATGTATAAAAATATAAATAAAGAATATATCCTTCACATTCCCTAACAAAAGTAATAACTATTCACGTGAAAATCGAAGACGATAAATGCGGTACGGAGTGCCGCATGCGCCTGCTGGCGGGATATGATGGGACGCGCCCGCCGAAGGATTAACATAACGTACTAAGCGTTACAATTACTGCAAGGAAGTGGTACTGTTGCAACCCCATTAGTTTAGT
This sequence comes from Acheta domesticus, assembly GCA_031308135.1. Lineage (NCBI taxonomy): Eukaryota > Metazoa > Arthropoda > Insecta > Orthoptera > Gryllidae > Acheta > Acheta domesticus. The sequence goes on from JAHLJT010009436.1 coordinate 62,857,708, forward strand.
GTAAATTGACCATGAAAACGTATAATTCTTGGGATCATTCTCAACACGCGAGGCGGTAGCCATGTTGAATTCGCGCCAGTGTTTTGTTAACATTGCAGTACCCAGTTGATCTATATTATTCTGTCTTATTTGCGATACGCGTACGGCATCTATTTCATGTACGCGTACCGTAACATTTTCGAAACAGTAAAGAGTGAAGATAAGCGCTAATTTACATCCGTAAGTACTGAAACAGTGTTGGCAGTGTGGTAGATCCTGCGGCGCGGAAGCCGAAGGGTACGTACCGGTGGCGTAGAAGGTGGCCTGCCAGCCCGCGGCGTCCGCCAGCGCGCCGCACGCCGCCATCCCCACCACGGGGCCCAGCGACAGCCCCGTCAGCGCGAAGTTGGCGAGGCGCGCGCGCTCCGCCGGTGGCGCCCAGCGCGCCCACAACTGGTGCATGCTGGGCCACGTCACCCCCTGCGCACACAATTCAATTCCATTCAATTCAATGATGCCTTATTTTACTGTGCATGCTGGGCCACTTCACCCCCTGCGCACACAATTCAATTCAATTCAATTCAATTCAATGGTGCCTTATTTTACTGTGAATGCTGGACCACGTCACCCCTGTATATACAATTCAATGATGCCTTATTTTACTGTGCATGCTGGGCATGGCACCATGCGCGCCCCATTCTATTTAATTCAATTCAGTTATACCTTAATTCACTGGTGCATACTGGATCACGTCACCACCTGTGACAACAATTAAATTCATTTCAATTCAATGACGCTTTACTTCACTGTGCATTGCTGGGCCACGTCACCCCTGCGTACCTCATTCAATTGAATGATGCCTTATTTCATGGGTGAATGCTGGAACAGGTCACCCCCTGCGCGCACAATTCAATGAAATTACATTAAAGTTAATGATGCTTTATTTTAATGGTACATGCTAGGCTACGTCATTCCCTGCGCATCACAATTCATTTGAATGATATCGTACTGTACGAGGTGAGGCTCAGGCCAACAGGCCTGTTCTTCTGCTTGTTCACGCAAATTTCGCTGCGCTCCTTTCGCTAAAGCAGCAAAAGAAGGTAACACTCGGACGACGAAAGAAATGATTAGAATTAGCTCAGAGACCTCTTTCAGGTTTTAGAACCTCTTATATGCAATGACTCTACGTGGGATAGCCGGTTTCATTTCCCCTCCGTAGGTATGAATTTTTTCGTCCTTAAAAATACACGATCGGATTTGAATCTGCGAACTTAGGTACAAGAGACAGTTAAACTCGCCGTTACACGCACCCCCACCCTTATTCCTTCTTAAGATTAGAGCCGGATTTACCTACAAGCAAACTTAGCAGTCTCTGCCGTGCCTCGGAAAATAGAGTCGACAGAAAGGCCTTACAAATTCTGCCACTTCGCGAGCCCAACGTTTAGGTTCGTAACTGGAAGGATGTTATGGAGAGGTGATTAAGAAGATATAATTGAAGCCTCGGAGGAAACAACGTTGTAAATGTTTTTAATCTAATATACCATTTCTGGAAATTATAAATCGGCAGGAAAACTTGAAAAATGCTTGAGAACTTATTGACATCCCTTTCAGAGTATGTGATTGTAATACTGCGATCTGTAGATAAGCATTCCTTGTTCATCTCGTGTCCTACTATATCCACACCTCATCATCACCCTATCACTTCATTCAGTATTTCCTGCAAAATGGCAGTAGGCCCTTGCCCTTAATGGGATCTTAGTGGGCTAATAATAATAATATGTAATGGTACAGTAATGGTACAGAGACACTCTTTCTGAAGTTCATTTCGACTCTGAGATCGTCACTCATTGATGTGCTAGAAATCCTCAATGTTCACCATAACACAGTGCACGGAACTAGTCAAAGAGCTGCCCTTTCTGGTCACAATTTTTTTCGGCATTTAATTCTACCCTGCTATCAACTGTTGGCCCTGCAGCACCGGGAGGGTCTAGCGTTCTAGTCCCGACGGTTGCGGGTTTTCGACGCTATCTATAAAGCTACGTAGCTCGATTTCCGTAGCTATAATGAGGAGATTTCTAGCAGCTGGCTACTCTTATCGGTAGTTTTCCGTGATTTCTCATATCAATACTAGATGAGAAATACTCTGACAAAAGGGATACGGACCGTGAACTTCCTCATTATCGAACCCCATTACTCCCCTTTTGTAGAGTTTATTGTCGGCAATGATAGTTATTTACGATATGAGTGGTAAAATTGACGTTTCATTTCGCGTGTAGGAATTGTGGCACGCGGGTGAGAGGCCAGGTGGTGGCGCAATTCTACGAGCAAAATAAAATCACTTTTATTACGCGTGTCATACTCTGTTTTTAGACAGCCTTATTGATTTTTATTTTATATTAATTCAAAAATACAAATCACTTAATGAAACATTAAGATTCATTCTAGATACAACCTTGACATTAAGATCAGTAGTAGCTGATGCGGCCACACGAAAGTATTTTGTTTTCTTTGTTGCATTCACAGATTGGTATGAAAATTTGAGCATCGCATCACGTTTAGCATTAGTGATAAAAATTGAACTTTTATCACGCTATGCATGTCGTGAAGAAACCCTTTTACTAGTGGCTGTCTAAAAATTACATTGAGGTACTATGTCCTTAGCCTTCTATTAACCCTTTAAAAATCACTTCAAAGTCTGTGTTAACAAAAATGGGGCTCAATCAAAGAGAATATTCAAATTATTTAGCCACTCATAATCAATTATAAAATTGTTTAGTGTAGTCACTTGCGCTTATACTTCAATGGGATTAAAGGAATAAGCCGGAAAGTAGTTTGGAGTTTCATTTCAAACTAAAATCATTATTTTATGACATACTTACTTATTTTACTATTCTTTATCTACTTTTACTTTTCTTTAATTTTATTGATTTGGGCGTCAGACGGGTCACAGAATCTCGCCTTGTATTTACTATTGAAAATAATAGAAAGTGATGTTAAAATAAATATTAATACATTATAAATATTAAACATACACGGTTTATTGCACACAAAAGTTGTTACATACCGCCTCCTAAGGTATACGAGTCGGTGCATATGATTGGTCAGTAGGTAGGGGAGGTAAGAAATATCGGATAGAAAAAGTGATTAAATTTTTGAGATACAACACCCTGATTGGGGCATATTATAGGTTTAATTAAACACTATTGGTTTTAATTTTGCGAGTGGAATAGTCTCTGTAAATATCTCAAACCTTTTTAACTGAACATAGAAAACTACATACTACATTATCTTCTGCACAATGGACATGTTTGATACTGCGATTACAGCAATAAGGAAAATGCCAACGATAAACGAGCATATTTCTTTTGTTTTGGGTTTACTGGCTGATAAGCTAAGGAATTTAAGTCCTTACCTATGAGCTACAATAGATTTTCTTAGCGTCAAGGTTGATAACCTGGATGAGAACGTCATTTCCGCATGGAAATACTCGATAAAAATAGTTTGTTGAAACGTTAACACGCTTAAAAAATTATGAAAATATGCAACGATGACAATTACTGTAATCTCCATGGAGAAGATTAATTCCCCTAATTCCGACATCCAAAAAACTGAAATGCTATGAATATTGAAATTGCTTTCATACCTATAACAATGGGCTTATCTAATTTTTCATTTCCTCTGAATAATAAGCACAGTAATGTATGCCTACTATAAATAACGTGAGTAAAACTTATCTAGGTTTGTCCTGTTAGCATTGTTTCGAAACATGTTATGTTTCATTTCCAGTAAAATGAAGGGCGCAAAACCCTGAAACCACAATAACGTCAGCATTTAAAAATAGTGAAAATAAATATCAGGGAAATAGTAAGTGTGATTTAATATCTCATTTAACAACAACCGTAAAGAGAAAAAGAAAAAATAGTTATGGGCTGAATTTGATGTGCTACATCAATATGGTTGCATCATTAAAACTCAAAATTGATCATTATCTCCGTTTCATTTCTCTCCGTCTCTCCCTCTCTCCGTCTCGCCATCTCCCTCTCACTCCTTCCCTTTCCCTCTCTTCCTCTCTCCGTCTCTCCCTCTCTCTCATTTACATTTAGTTGCAGATTCTGTACGTCTCTGTGCAGGTGGGGTATCAGCGCCGGACCAGCAAAAACGCATTAGAATATTCAAGAAGTTCCTCTTTCTCCTTTCTCCCTTCTCTCCCCATCTCTCCCTCTCTCTCCGTGTCTCCCTTTCCCCGACTCTCTTTGTCCCTGTCTCAGTCTGTCTGACTGTCTCTGCGTGTCTATCTCTCTGTCTCTTCTCTGTCCCTGTCATTCACATTTCCTTGCTGATTTTGCACGTCTCTGAGCAGGTGGAATAATATAGAGAAGCGTCGGACAAGCAAAAATGTAATAGAATGTTCCAGGAGATTGAATTTTGTATATTACCGTGTGAGGAACGTTTGGTTTTTAATGCCCTGGAACGCTTCGTTTAGGAGTTATTTAACGATTTAGATTCAGAATTCATACCGTGTGTAGCGCGTTTCATTCGATATAAAAATGGAGTTTTTATTCTACAGTGCCATTCAGCGCCATTTTTTGATATTTTAATAGTTACTCTGGTATTCGAGGCGGATACGAGTCCAACACAGCAGAGATAATTAATTAATAATAAATTATAATAAATAATAAATTATTATTTAATAAATGATAATAAATTATTGGTCCAGCCATTCTTGAGTTATAAATGTAGTTACTAACACAACTTTGTTTCATATATATATACACAGGGTGAGTCACGCAACTTTAGCACCTCCTGTAACCTTTGAACGGTTGAAGTTATTGTGCATTAATTTATATTTTATCACTTGTATTTTACGAGAATTTTTAGGTAACTTTGTTTTTTCAAATGGAAGTATACATATTTTTTCAGTCCACCATGACAAGCGTAAAAATACGAATCCAATGATGTACATATTGTCATATGTTAGATAAGCATTTTTTTTAATAATTTTGATTTTTGCGACTGGGGTTTAACGGACATTTTGAATAGTGCACCACACAAGGTCACGCAGCGCTCCACCAGCAACGCGCGCCCGGGCAAGGGAAGGGAGATGTGAAGATACGAAACATATTCCAAATATTCACAAAACCATTGCAGTTCTTTCCTGAACTGTGCTTTCCATCCTTCCGCATTTTCAGATTTTCGTCTTTCTTTGATTGAAGGAATTAAAGGATGGAAAAGAAGAATTTGTCATAAGTTTGTATCGTAATAAAATTGTTTATAATTTCAACTCCATTTAATGGGGTTTTATAAGACACGTATTAATGGGCTTGAAACAAAGCACAATAAGAATAAATAATTAAAACTGCACAAAAAATATTGCGTATTTTGAGCAAACAATTTCAATGTTAATAAGAATATAATAATAACTTAGGGATAGAAATAATCTTATTTCAATAAATACTACTTAAGGCAAATCCGTATTTTCAATCCCTAAGAAACACAAAATATCTGAAAATGGATCAGGATGGAAAGGAGAGTTCAGGAAAAAATGCAACAGTTTTTTGAATATTTTTCGTATCCTCAAGTACTTAAATCCCTTCCCTTTCCCGGCCCCGCGTTTGCTGGGGGAGCGCTGCGTGACCTTGTGAGGCTGACAGTTACAATGAAAATATCTGTTAAACACTAGTCGCAAAAAAATCACAATTACTCAAAAAAATGCTAATCTAACATATGACAATATTTATATCTTTGGATTTGTCTTTTTACGCTTGTCATAATAGACTAAAAAATATGTATAGTCCCATTTGATAAAACAAAGTTACCTCAAATATCTCGTAAAATAAAAGTGATAAAAGAGAAATCAATACACATATCAATTAGCCCCATTCCCTCATTCACTTCCGTGAAAACTGCATTACAATATCCTCAACGTGTGTGTCACGTAACTTTAGCACCTCCTGTAACTTTTGAACGGTTGAAGATATTGCAATGCAGTTTTCACGGAAGTGAATGAGGGAATGGGGCTAATTGATATGTGTATTGATTTCTCTTTTATCACCCTATATATATATATATATATATATATATTTATATAGGGTGAGTCACGTAACTTTAGCACCTCCTGTAACTTTTGAACGGTTGAAGATATTGCAATGCAGTTCTCACGGAAGTGAATAAGGAAATGGGGCTAATTGATATGTGTATTGATTTCTCTTTTATCACTTATTTTACGAGATATTTGAGATAACTTTGTTTTTTCAAATGGGACTATACATATTTTTTCAGTCTATCATGACAAGCGTAAAAAGACGAATCCAAAGATATAAATATTGCCATATGTTAGATTAGCATTTTTTTAGTAATTGTGATTTTTTGCGACTAGTGTTTAACGGATATTTTCATTGTAACTGTCAACCCCACAAAGTCACGCAGCGCTCCCCCAGCAAACGCGGGGTCGGGGAAGGGAAGGGATTTAAGTACTTGAGGATACCAAAAATATTCACAAAACTGTTGCATTTTTTCCTGAACTCTCCTTTTCATCTTAATCCATTTTCAGTAACTTGAGTTTCTTAGGGATTGAAAATACGGATTTGTCTTAAGTAGTATTTATTGAAATAAGATTATTTCCATCCCTAAGTTATTATTATATTCGTATTAACATTGAAATTATTTGCTCAAAATATACAATATATTTTTGTACAGTTTTAATTATTTATTCTTATTGTGCTTTGTTTCAAGATCCCATTACTACGTATCTTATGAAATCCCATTAAATGGAGTTGAAGTTATAAACAATTTTATTACAATACAAACTTATGACAAATCCTTATTTTCCATTCTTTCATTCCTTCAATCAAAGAAAGACGAAAATCTGAAAATGCGGAAGGATGGAAAGCACAGTTCAGGAAAAAACTGCAATGGTTTTGTGAATATTTGGAATACTATGTTTCGTATTTTCCAATAAGATCCCTCCCCTTCCCTTTCCTTCGCCGGGCGCACGTGTGCTGGTGGAGCGCTGCGTAATCTTGTGTGGTGGACTATTCAAAACGTCCGTTAAACCCCGGTCGCAAAAGTCAAAATTAATCAAAAAAATGCTTATATAACATATGACAATATGTACATCATTGGATTTGTCTTTTTACGCTCGTCATGGTGGACTGAAAAATATGTATACTTCCATTTGAAAAAACAAAGTTACCTAAAAAATCTCGTAAAATACAAGTGATAAAATAGAAATTAATGCACGTATCAATTAGCCCTTTCCCTTATGCACTTCCGTGAAAAGTGCATTGCAATAACTTCAACCGTTCAAAAGTTACAGGAGGTGCTAAAGTTACGTGACTCAACCTGTGTGTGTGTGTGTGTGTATACAGGGTGTCCAGAAGCTCCCGTTACAAAAAAATACCACACATTCTGTGTTGCCAGACATGAAGAATGGCAGGTCCAGTTTTTCCGAAAAAAAATTTGTCTTTGAGAAAATTGAGTTTAAAAATCACTTCCGGGGCGCGAAATTCAAAGCGGCCGCAACGACATTGCAGACAGCGGCGGCACCTTCTGCGCGGAGCATTTCCTCGTTTCTCCGCGTAAACAGTGAAACAGTCGAGTAATTTTCTGGAAAGCATCGCGTTGCTTACACTAGAATGATTCAAGTGATGAATGTATCAAGTATTTGCAGGTTCTATTCAATAAATATTTTAAATGTACGTACAGAATATCGAGTTTTGTTCAGAATGATAGCCACGGTACACGGCGGCGTAAACATAAATTATGAACACGATCCAACATTTATGAAAAAGATTGAATCTCCTGGAATGCTCGAATTGTGAGCAAATGGAATGCTCGTATTTCCCAGCTCCTGGAATGCTCGTATTTCCCCCCTCAAAAATATTGCATCTTTCCTAAATAAAAGTATCTTTTCGTGCCGTAAAAGATCCATGAACTTCAATACAACCCGTCAAATATTATTTTAGCTTAAGTAATATGTGGTAGAGTAAGAGCACTTCCTGCTGCCGCAGCGAAAGCGTTCCGAAATAACTGCTATTGCAAAATATGCTAAACTGTTCTATGTGGAACATCGAAGTTAAGGCAAGCGGCCTCGACTATCCATTTCTCGAAGTTGAATGACCATTCTACCCGCCGCTCTGCTTTTCCAGATGCAAGATGAGAGCATGTCTTTCTCCCAAATCTTGAAGTTACTTCGTGAAAACATTTCATAAGACAGTTGACAGCTACTCGAGAAAAGTATTCTTTGAGTTGTTTTGTTTCTTTGAGCTTGCATTGTAGTTAGCAGATACATACACAAATGAGTAACGACCATTTCTTCAATTTAATTCTTCGAGATTACTACGTAGAACAGAATGTAAGGAAGTAGAAACAGTTCACTACTATACTACTTCAGTGTTGTAATTTTTAATATTTTTCTTTGATATTTTCATAATGTACAACAAAAATCGACAAAGAGAAAAAAAATTATGCAGTATAATCAATTTTTAACCACAAACCTTCCTTTGAATTATTTAATTTTTTAAAATTTATTTTAATTTATTTTAATGCAGAATCATTATTCTTACTACTTAAATATTTTAGAACATGCATATTTTGCTACTTTAAAGTACTTAGAAATACTTTACATGCAAGTCCTAAATCTTTCAGTTATATCTCTACATGTTCAATATTTTCATTTGTTTAAAAAATTAATCAATTTATAACTTTTCCATTAAAAAATTGCATACTTTTTTGAATTGAAAAATATTAATTGGATAATTTTTGTAGATTTGACATAAAAACACCCTAATAATTACATAGTTTTATGTTGGTTATTATTTTACTTACGAGGGATTTATATCTCAAAAGAATATTTTATGGAAAACATGAATAAAAATAAACAATATGAAAATTAAATCATAACTGCAACACTATTGCTCTGTATATTTTTTCTCCAAAACATATCTGATAATACATAAAACTATTTTCACATTTAAAATTGAATTCTTTTAGTTGTAAGGAAAAAAATTAATATAAATAAGTCATTCTCGCACACTGCTCGAAGGCTCCTGTTCGAAATGTTCCAATACTGCTTCCTCTGTAGCGACAGATGAGCGAGAGACATCTGCATCTACACTTCCGCTCGTTAAAACTGACCCGGACGCACGTATTCTTGCGTCGAGGCGCAGAAAAACGCAATGGGAAGGGTGTCTCTCGGCGTACACTCGAGCTGCCGCACGAGCGTTGCTCCGGCACTCGCCGAACACTAAGTACATGTCGCAGTACTCATGAATTGAAAACATGCTTATTCTGGCCTCTCGCACTCAAACTCGATATTTCTACTAATTTGCCTTGACGGCACTTAGCTTTTAGTATAAGCTGCCGGCGGCGGGACGCTAGGGGTGGTGCGGAGGGGAGGGAAGGGGAAAGATGACTCCGTAGAAGTGCTTTTTCAGCGATAACCACCGTGCGGGCCGGGTTTCGAACTGCGCAATCTGATGTTTTGAGGCAAAACTGACATGCGTCTGATGGGCGAATCACTAGGCGGCACGGCGGTGGGAAGTTCGCCATACGATATAAACCACGATGTGACGCGGCCTAGCAAGTGACAAATGCAAGGACACCGACCATAATGCGAGCTGCGAATGGCAGCGGTCCGGTAACCTCAGTGAACCACGGTCGAACTTTTGCCTGCTAGAATGTTTGAGTTCTTTTGAAGTATTTGTACATGACGCAATGCAACATCACAGGTTTTATCAGTCTTTTACCCTTTCACACCAGTAATATACTAGTTTTGTATTTTTTATTCATTGTTGCATGGTACATATGACTACGCTATTATGTTGTTATTGATCTGTGGGTTAGGTTAATGGCCTACGTGCCCCTACAAAGATTCTTCAATGCACTGTTCAGTCTGCATCACCACAAAATGCAAATTCAAATTCCGCGCCCAGAGATAAACTCAGTATTTTCATGGAAACGAATATTTCATTTCCAAAACACTTATAGTGTATCACGATATTTAGAATAATCTTCAGGGGACTATCATGTACGTGGCATTCTTAAGCCCAAAGCACTAGTTCATATTAATATGTGCTAAAAATAACAATTCGAGCATTTCAGGATATTCAATCTTTTTCATAAATGTTGGATCGTGTTCATAATTTATGTTTACGCCGCCGTGTACCGTGGCTATCATTTTGAACAAAACTCGACATTCTGTACGTACATTTAAAATATTTATTGAATAGAACCTGCAAATGCTTGATACTATTAATCATTCTAGTGTAAGCAACGCGATGCTTTCCAGAATATTACTCGACTGTTTCACTGTTTACGCGGAGAAACGAGTAAATGCTCCGCGCAGAAGGTGACGTCGCTGTCTGCAGTGTCGTTGCGGTCGGTTTGAATTTCGCGCCCCGGAAGTGATTTTTAAACTCAATTTTCTCAAAGACAAAATTTTTTTCGGAAAAACTGGACCTGCCATTCTTCATGTCTGGCAACATAGAGTGTTTGGTATTTTTTTGTAACGGGAGCTTCTGGACATCCTGTATATATATATATATATATATATATATATATATATATATATATATATATATATTCTGACCTTATTGGTCACTGACCATTGATTCACGAGCACGGGAAATTCAAGGTTGGCACGTGCAGGAGGAGTCGATCGCCGAGGAGTGGTCGGTTGGCTCGGCGAACGAACTCGCTGCGAAGGGTGACCGAGCGAAAGGGGAGAAGAGTCGAATCAGCGGGGAGTCGCAAGGGAGAGAGCGGTTAGACAATGGCGGTGTGAGCATCGCGTACGAGTGGGATCGTAGGAATCCAAGGTAATCGAGCGACATAAGGTAGTGAAAGCAACTAGTGTCATGAGAATATGTTATGAGAACACCAATTGTGATATTGAACTGTAAAAGATGACTGTAATTATGCGGGTGTCTAGAAAAACGACAGTGTGCTGTGTGGACACGTGCCTAGTGTGGTGAAGGCGGCGTGATGGGACGAAATTGAAACTGAGGAACTCCATGAATGGCGTTTTTGGGAAGTAATGTGAGGTGATGATAAGTAGAACTTGTAAGGACGTTAATGATTGAATCGCAACATGGTGAATGCGTGATCGCATATTAGTGAAAGCGACTGTTTAAGGCATTTGCATGTACGCTTGGTGGCGAGCACGCTAGACGCCGCTACGCAATAAAAGCGGCAGTTTTAGAGCAATTAAAGGAAAAGCAAGTGCAAAGAACAATAAAGTGATGTACTGTGTCCAATGCTGTGATAGAAGGTGGAAAATGTAAGAGACATTGTGGATGAATGACGGGAAGCATGGAAGCAGTAGGTGGGAGGTATGAATGATTGATGCGTGAACTTGCTGTATACGGACGGACATCAGCGATCGCCGATGAAACGTGTTGTGTGCGGAGTACACAGTGTTTTGGAATGGTGGCAAGAGGCGGTCGAGGCATCAGACAGCGAGCTCTCGGCAGCGAAGGTGCCTCAAGGTCAACGGACGGCCGTGAGCGTCGCGTCGACACCCCCAGTTGGCGACAGCGTGGGACCGGCGTTGTGGCACTCGAATGATTGGTATTGTAAGATAAGTCATGAATAGATTCTTTTATTCAGTTTAATAGGAATAGAATCCGTGGAATGTAGATGATGGGTGGGCGGAGTAGCCGTCGAAGTATAGAATGCGAGTGGGACAGAAATGTAATTAGCAGGCGCTCAGAGTAGAGGGCGGAATGGTAGATATTTCAACAGTATTGTCATGTATCCTGAATTAAAGCACGCATTATCATTGTGCTAATTCATGTATGCTGTGTTGGTGAGTGGTGTAAGACAGGGAGCTCCCATTTGATTCAGAAATAAAATGAAGGTAAATAAATTATTAGAAACAGAGTTGTTATGAAAGATTGATGTGTTCATTTGAATGTAATTCCTAATAATCAAGCGTTCACTAGTCAATGTTGATTTCAATTCCATTTGTTTAATGTGTTTATAATGATCAATATTTTCTTTTCGTAATAAACCATTGTTTTTGTGTTAATAATCAATCTAATGTCAGATAGTTATATCAAAGGTATCCCCCTGAAATGATATCCCTGGCCCCAAAACAAATAAAAGTTATGATATGTGCGACCACAATTACTGAAAAGGTAAGTACGGTCACAATATATATATATATATAGTATATATATAATTGATCGTTTTTATATATAATTCATTTTAACAGTTAATAATAATGGTAATAATAATAACTATAACAAAAACAACATAACTGTTGCTAAAACGCCCGTTTTTCATCAACCTCACTCCCCTCTCATTCATTGTTATCACACTTATCGGAAATACTCCCCCATGAAGACGAATTCCCCATTATTCATTTGCAATACATTTTTGAAATTGGTCATGTGGAAGAGCAGAGCCAATGACCTAAGTCTTGCCAAAAATGAAGACTTTTATTTAATTCATCCATTATTCAAGTTAAAAACTCTGAGAAGCCTTTAAATGGACCCAATCGAAGACGACTTAAGCAACGAAACCGGACAATGCAAATGGCAACATGGAATGTAGAGGGTATTAGCAAAAAATATGAAGAAGTATTCAGTCAGTTGGAAAAATTAAATTTCTTTTTCGCTACTATTTTAGAAAATAACGAATAAATATAATGATATGAATATATGGTGTGTATATGAATATATGGTGTATATAGGTGTGTGTGTATATATATATACACACACACCTCATTCATCCATGATTAATCGTTCATTCATTCACCATTCATTCATTCATCGTTCATTCATTCATTTGCCATTCATTCATCGTTCATTCATTCATCCATCCATCATTCACTCATTCATTCATCATCCATTCATCCATCATTCATTCATTTATTCATCCATCGTTCATTCATTCCTCATTGATTCATTGCGCGCGGGGGGGGGGCTGACCTCGCAGACGCCGACGAGCACGCGGAGCGCCAGCACCACGTCGATGCCGCGCGGCGCCAGCGGCGGCGTCAGCAGCGTGAAGAGGCTCGTGCCCAGCATGCCCGCGCCGAACACCCACTTGCCGCCGTAGCGGCCCGCCAGCCACCCGCCGGGCAGCGTCGTCGCCACGTAGCCGTAGAAGAAGGCGCTCAGCACCATGCCCGCCTCGCGCGAGTCCCACGCGAACTCCGGCTCCTGCGCACACCACGCCACGGACGGCTGAAGCGCTTGCGTGTGATGTTGCACCCGCACGGCCATTTTGTTAGTTCGCGTTCGAACATTTGAACATTAATTTCTTCAACTCTCTTTGCGACTCCTTGAATTTTGGCATACTGGACAAAATAATCCAGAAAACGAAAAAAGCGGGCTACATTGCGGACACAGCCGCTGTAGGGTATGTGATAAGTCTTGTGTGAGCAAGAAAGGGATGATGGCCAAGAGGGTACACAAAACGTCACCAAATACGCAACTTACATCAATTCAAGTTTTACAAACTCTACAAGCTGAATTTATGTTGTTACAGCTAAAGGTCTTACCTCTAATATTGTCAATAGTTTTCGCACAAATGCCACTAATCTCGCTTGGATCGACAAATGTAGTACCAAACTACACCTCTGTAAACGCCGCGCGCTAGGCTAAATTTAGGCATCTGCGCGCACACACACGCGTGATTGGTAAGGTCCCTATCATCAGACAACATGATCCCGATTTCTGTGTTTTTTTCAGCCGGAGGAAAACTTGTTTTTTGTAAGTGCAGAAGTATTTGAGTTTATGTATATTTTACGGCTAATGGTCGAATCTGGCTAATTCGCGAATTAGCTTTATCTTCAAAGCATACTTCAAATGTTAGACGGATGACACCAAAAGTGTACATAAGCCACCATGAGGAAGTTAGAGTAGAAGAATTACATTATGGTGACGAGGAAAAGCAGATATTATATAATAAACAGGAAGAGAACTAAGTTTTTAAGGCTAGTGAAATGGGGAAGATTTTAAGGCTAGTGAAAGCCAAGTAGTTTCGAGATTCACTGTGAATAGTAAATTTATATTTACACGACTCATTACATTTACACACCTAACCTAAACTAACCTCAATATATACGACGAGACACCTAAGTTGGCCACAGCGAATATCTTGGAAACGGTTTGAGGTATTGGGGTATGGTTAGGATTCAAGTTGTTGTAGATGATGGAGCACATTTTGTTTTCTAGTTTGTACCTAAGATATTGACACAACTTTCATTTTTAAATGGAAATGTATCCGTATTTTTTCTATCACCATTCTAAAGTACTTAAAGAGGCGAAGTCAATGATATAAGTATTGTTAACATTCGGAAATAAATTGTAGAAAAAATGCGTTCCACATTTCGTCAGAAGCCATGTTTTCCGCGCCTTTCCGCAACGGTTTTCCGGAAGGCGGAAAGAGTCTGCCTTCGCTGTCGCTCGGCTCTTCAGAAAGAAATTGAAATTGAAACTTTGGGTACTAATAGTATACACTTGACTTGTAGTATGCATGTATGTATGTGTGGTAGACTGTTATTTTGGCCTAAAAATTTGATTTCTGTATAGATAGCGGAGCGCCAGCGAAGCACAGATGCTTTTCGCTTTCCGGAAAACAGTTGCGGAAAGGCGCGGAAAACATGCCTTCTGAGGAAATGTCGAATCCACTTTTTCTATAGTTGCTTTACAAATTTTAACAATACTTTTATCACTTTATTTGTCTCTTCTATTTTTTGAAGAATGGTGATAGAAAAAATATACATTTACTTCTATTTAAAAAAACAACTTATAGTCAATCTCAAAAACTGAAAGTTACAAACTTGAAAACGAAGTATGTCATTTTCCCTAATCATTTATAACAACTTTGCGCAAACTGCTTCCCGATACCTCAAATCGTTTTGAAGATATTTGCTACAGCCGACAGAGGTGGTCCACGACCTATATAACTAAATTGGCACTGCGCTATGCATTTCCGAGTTGAAGTGATGAGAATCCGGCCGTCGGCCTTCACAATTTACATATAACAACCTTGAGTGGGGAACGCATAACTTCCAACGCATTTTTATGCGAAAAAAACATCTCGTGAACATACAAGATGCTTCATAATCGGACAATTACCTTCCTTTAGAAAGCTCGTCTGTCTAATGGCAATATGTCCGGATGATGTCTGAAATTATCCGTTCATCATCATTCCTTCAACTTAATACGAACCGCCTGACTAATGTGTGAATTAACGGACGAATTTGTGAATTAGGTATATTTTGGACTTAAGCCGTAAAATTTACACCCCGTTACTGCTTTATACAGTCTCTCTATTCCACATTCTGTCACCCTAATACTACATCGTAATTGATCTGGAATAGCTTACCAACAAGACATTAAAATGCGAAAGACAAGTACATGCACTATATACCACAGAGAAGTACAGCACGAAAGAAAATGTCTATGTTGCAAAGTTTGCTCAAAATATTCATAAAGCCTGCCAGTTTCAAATTCGGTGAACTAGGGAAATAATTTGTTGTGAGGATTCTTAGTATCAGTGCTGAAAGAGTTAAGAGGCGCTGCAACTACACCTCACTTGTCATTCTAGTCTTACAGAGCTCGAGTCCCTTCCTCTTGTGTGGCGAAAGTACGAGTACTACGATGGTCCGAAAATGACGGAATACTTCATTTGACCAGCGATAACTTGTGATGTTCATGAAAAGGGCTATTCTACAAGATAAAATGACAAAATGCTCAATCTGCCACAAAGTATAGTCCTCGACAACGCATGGCAATACGAATGACAGGATAGAACAGAAAGCAAAAGAGCTGTTAACACAGTCTTACCAGGGAATTGAGGATGCCTAATTGAGGATAGTGAAGAATAATCCTCGATTAGGTGTGTCGACATGAATGATGAATAATGAAAGAAAGTGCACCCCGAAACTGTGATGAACGAAGGATTTAATCGAGAAGGGGCGAGGACAAACCCATTTATAAGCGAGTTCAATAGAAGGAACTGCTAGAATTCGCGAAGCAGTGTGCGAACAAGGAATCAGAATGATGGTCGGATGTTATTATTGCCGTCGGAAGCCAGTTTATCTTGTGGCAACCAGATGGTAAAACTAGAGTATGACGCAAGGTCAATAAACACTTGATAAAACGAAATTTGCAGAAGACTGTGAAGCACGGTGGATGCGGTATCATGGTGCAGGAATGCACATCTTCCTCTGGAGTTTGAGAATTGGGGTTTTTAGAAGAAACGATAACGAAGAAAGGTTATCTCCGCATTTTCAAAGAATATTTGCACTAAAGTACGGATACTCTCAGAATGTAAGATACCTTTAAAGTTTATGAGGACAATGGTCCGAAATATGAAGCCTACATTGTGCGCAGCTGGCTTCTCTACAACTGCACATGGTCTTGGAAACACTTCCACAATCTTCAAACCTCAACCCAATCGAGCATTTGTGGTGTGAACTAGAAAGTTTATAACAAAATAATAAATTTCTACAAGAGAGGAATTGGAGAGGCGATTGGTGGAAACATGCGTATCCATGGACAGTTCATACATTAAAAACATTACTACAAGTATGGCGAATCGATTAAAAGAAGTGATTTCACAGAAATGTTGCCCTACCAAGTTCTAATAATAAAGCCATGTAACAATTGTTCATTTAAAAATAATAACTGAATATGAAAATGGTTATAACACTGATTTATGTGTTTTTATGGTTTTGTTACATTCATATTAACATGATATTTTTCTATCATTTTGTACACACTATTCTACAATAACAAACTTTAGTTTTGGACTTCAATCGTTATTCTTCGACCTTCCTAACATGTGAATACAATAGAAAAATTCAAGTTGGTAGTGTGACCGAATATTTAAGTGAGCGACTGTGTATGCCTACTGTTCTACGTTGAACGTTGAACGTTTCTACTATGAAAACATTTTTAAATCGTGAGGATCATAATGTTAGCTTCAGGATAAATTCTCAGATCTTTATTTTTGATTTGCGAATTTATAATTAGCATTATTAGGCCCCGACCCCTTCATTTTTTAACCCTTGCCAATTGTCCGTCAAGGTGTTCTTTTTTCGTTTTCCGGTAATATATGTATCCCTGTTAACATCTGCAAAAACCATCTAAATTAAAGAGTTGGAGGAAGTTGATGTAAGATGAACAAAGGAAATGCTTCTGAACCGCGAGTTCCTATGTTCTCACGAGATTAGTTAGCACGGAATCCGTACGTTCCCTACATGAAGGTGTTTCGATTACATAAAAATGCATCCAAAAAGGTTTACTACATGGATTATAACATTTAATTAAACTGAGTACAGTCATTTTCATTATCTGGCGAGAAATCTCATGCATGATTAAGAAAAAAATTCGAGATAAATTGGTATTCATTTTTAATTTGATGTACTAATTTAAATATGCATGAATTAGAAAGCGTTCCGACTACAATGCAATTATTCCATTCTGCACATTTTAGCATACCACAAAATAAAACTGAAGCTTTGCGGTGATGCAGAGCCGCGGACATTCAGCGCTGCAAATATACCAACAATTTCCCTTTCAGCCGCGAATCACCTCACATTGACAAGGGACAAGCCAATGGCCCAAATTTCATCTGACAAAAAAAGGAGGTATCATTAGGAGAAACTAGTGGTGCTACAAATGGCACAGACTTTCCCGTATTAGTTTTCTATTTCCTTGGGTCTTCGCTAGCTATTTGGAATTGCCACATACTCTTTCTTGCCAGCAGCCATCTATCACCGCCAAAAGTACATTTTTTTGTTATTTTCTTAATTTTTCGGTTTCCTATTGGTGGAACGGAAATATTAATTTTAGAATATTAAAGAACACAAAAACCTAGTCCTAAATGGCAATTTTCTTTTAAAAAGTATGTGCCATTTTAAAGAAAACGGTGTTTTGGCGAAACTAAATACGCGAAATTTGAAGCTCTTTTTCACAGATAATTTTTGAGTTTTCAAAATACTTCATTTGACTTTATTTGAAGCACATACACTCACAAATATAGCAGTGTTTACAAATTGCTGGTAATGTGCATATTAAAGATGTGAGAGATCTTTAAAAAAATTACATTTATGTAATTTTTGAGAAAACAAAAAAGTAACTCAAAATAAACTTTACGTCAAATTAAAGAGTGTAATTAGCACTATCTGTTACAAAAGTTTGAAGAAACAATTTGCAGCCATATATGAGAAAATGGTATTTGAACGTTTCTGAAAATGTGGAATTTTGAGCTACTTTTCACAGACAACGGTCGTGTTTTCGATAAACTTTACTTGACATTATTTAAAGCACATGTACTCGTAAATATAATAATGTGAAAAAATCGCCGCTAATGTAAATAGTAACGACGTGAGAGACAAGTCACAAAAATTACATTTTTCCGATTTTTGAAAAAACAAAAGAATAGACGTTTGGCGTTTATGTCATCTCATAGGGTACATTTAGTAATATCCCTACCAAAAGTTTAAAGAAAAAATGTGGAGCCGGTTTTGAGAAAAATCTTGTTTTTGTAATTTTTTTAAATTGCACATATTGCGCGAAAACTACTAAAATTTTCAAAAAAATGCACGTGACCTTAATGAAAGAACTTACTTTGGACAACAAATTTTATTTGAAAGAAAAATCTCTATCTTCAATTTTGTAGTTCCAGAATGACGCCGAAAAAATCTTAAATTTTGCAATTTTCGAAAACTCTGAGATATCCGCGAAAATCGGACCTATACCATCTTAATCAATGTATTTTACTCTATTCTTACAAGAAACTTAAAGAAAAAATTTGGAGCCGTTTTTGAGAAAAGTTTGAAAATGTCGGGGGTCTTCATGTAAAGTACCCCCAAAGTTTAGAGAATCTTTTTCAAAATCTCAAAGCTTCGACTAGAACCAGATCGACCGGGGAATATCCATTTTGGAAGAAATCGTACGTATGGTTTAGGCGCTAGCAGTGTTCACAGACGGACGGACAGACGGACGTTTTCCTTTCAATTGGTTTTTCGGTATCAAGGACCCACAAAAGGGAGGTTATGGCTACATCACGTCTTAGGGGATTTTTTTCCTAATTTAGCAACTGGTTTTATCCAGTTTTTCGTTATCAGCGCCCGGCAACGATTTTTTTTTCTGGCGAAAATTGGCCATTTTTTCGCGCAGCATTACATAACTTTCCCTATACTACGTATATCACTCCGTGTGTACGTACGTATACGGGAAAGTAAAAATGTTTCAGAATTTAGATCAAAGGCACCCTATGATCATATAGTAACGTACAGAAAACCCTCATTAACACAAACTCCAAGGGATCGAAATAATCGGAGTTCGTGTTATAAAAATTCGTATTAACCGAGTATTATAAATGTCCATATTACAGTTATCCCTTGCCAGAATCGAGGTTGTGTTCGTTTTACGGCGAAATTCGTGTTGAGAGTTCGTGGTAACGAGGGTTTATTGTAGAAATACGGTTTTGGAAGAAGATTTGGTCGGTCACAATTATGCACAGCTTACAATGATTTAGCGATCTCGGCTATTGTCGAGGATATAAAATTCACAAAATAAAGCATTTGAGCTGAATTGAAAAAACAAATTAAACCTACGCAATCATTAGAGCTGAAATTGACTGAGCATGTTTGAGGCAATGGGTAATATTAAAGCATTACATTTTTATATTCTGAAATAATTGTAAACAATTTTGAATTCTGGAGTCTTTAATGAACTTTTGAGACAGCATGATTTTACTTTTTGGATTACCGTATGTTTTGCTGCAAGTGAAAACTTCTACTTTACTTCCTAGCGTAAATTTACTTCACTATAAATTACATAGAACAACGTATTATAATGCTGCAGCGAAAAGCGTCGTCTTTTCGACAGAAAAATTTCAGGGAGTTCTTGATACCGAAAAAGTGAATTTCCTTGCATCTATAAGTAGAAAATTGTTTTCTTTAATACGTTGTATAGTCAAAATTTACGTTTTGCGAGTCCTTGTTGCTGATATAACGACCCTTTGAATTTGAAATGAATATTTTACTATTCGGGAATATTCTTCAAGAAACTGCAACATTTTCAAAATTTTCTCCAAAGTGGCTCCAATTTGTTTTTAAATTTTTTGTTATAATATGCACCTTTAAAATGGAGCAGATCCTATTTGCATCCAAATCTCAAAATTTTTGAAAATTGTAAAAGTTAAAAAAAATCTTTTACTACCATTGTATTCTTGAAGACAGGTATTTTGTGAATAGAATCAGTTATCAAAAATTAGGTCAATAATTAATGTCAAATACAATTTTTCTCAAAATATGAGTACCTTTTGCATAATTTTGAATAAAAGTGTCAATTTAAAAAAAAGATGTAAAAGTTTTTACAAAAAACCGCTTTATTTAAAAAAATATTTTGTTCCAGTGGATATATTTTTGCATAATAATTTTTCGACTGAGAGCTGATGTGTTAGCAGATTAGAAGGTGCAAAGCAATATTAGGTGTGATGTATATGTTGTAGCACCACTAGTTTGCAATGTCCTACATGAGTTTTATATTGATATTTTATAACATTTTAGTTAATGTAAATTAATATTATTCAACCTGAAATTCAAACTGACACAAGAGAACTCAAATAGGATTTAATATACAATACAATCAAACAATAAAAATAAGAGTAACAATATTACTCAGAATAAAAAAGTTTCATACTGTAAACCCTCGACATCCGCGGATTCGGTATTCGCGAGTTTCGAACATTCTCGACTAGACAAATGCTACCGGTTTTAACACTCGCGACTTCAACCTTCGCGAGGGCCTCTTTTGGTGGTACTACACTTTTTTGAAAGCGAGCACATTTTATTTCCTTTATCAGCGTCATCTGCGAACCGAACTCGGCAGACACATCAAAGTGGAAGTAAGGGTTTTGGCCACGTGGTCAGAAAAGCCATTCAGGATATGTGCAACTCTCATTACAATGACCTCACTGAAGAGGAGCTTCAGGAAATCATCAGCGAAGATAACCTCCTCGAACGTAATGATGCAGTAACGGAAGCGAAACTGCGTCCTGGAGCAACTTCAAAACGGTTAATGGCGTTCTAAAACTTAATAAATACTATACCCAATCACTTTCAACTTTGAAATAAGTTTCAAATATTGTTTTATTTCTTCCCTTTGGGGTGTTAATTGTGAACTCTATTTGTAGTATCGCTTACTAAATTCTACCACAATTGTTTGTCAGATTTTTTTCTTTTTTAAACAGTTTTTCGATATCCAGGAACCTATCCGACCTTTCCTCATTAAACGATGGACTCAACATTCACGGATTTCCAATTCGCCATGCGTTTTGGGAAACTAACTCTCGCAAATGTTGAGGGATTACTGTAACACATTAATCTATTTTAATATTAAAAGGTATGAGTTAAGTAATAGGTATTCGAAATTACATTGACTTAAGTTAGGAAAACAAATTGCTCACTGTTAGAAAAAGCCCCAATTCGAAAAATTTTTTTAGGTTGCTGCTCACACACATACGAAAATACATTATAGATTTTGTATTGGCGCTCGGTAAATACGCAGTTCTTCAATTGAATTTCCTCCCTTCAAAAAAAAGAGAATAAAATTCTGAGTTTTTTCTTCCGTAAGAGCAAAATGGAAATGGAAATGGAAATAATTGTAGTGGTTGCAAAGGAAGGGCGCACTTACCGAGTACGTAGTGTTGTCCCCAGCCCGCGTCTTGTTGGTGGTCATGTCGACGATGGCCAGCGCCATGTTGACGCGCATCACCATGGAGACAGCGAAGCCGAAGAAGGCCAGCAGCGCCAGGATGTAGCGTCGCCGCCGCCAGAACATCCACTCGGGGCCCAGGCCGTCCGCGTCCGCCCCGCCCGCGCCGCCCCTGCGCACACACGCATCCGGAGTCACACAGCGAGTTCCGAGAAAAGTAGTTTTCCGTGCTTACCGAGTGAAGTGGCTCGGTGCGTAGCGCGCTGACTTCGCAATCGGGAGGTCTAGGTTCGATTCCCGGGCCGGTCATCCTGACCGGGATTTTCGTGGTTTCCTTCGGTCCTAAGGCGAAATGCTAGGATGGTTCAAAAAGCCCACGATCACCTCTCATCATCATCCTATCCATATGACAATAATAATAATAATAATAATAATAATAATAATAATAATAATAAATAAATAAGAGACACTGAACTTCTGATGCTACTTAACATGAAATTTGAGACACAAAAAATGTTAAAGAAATCGTGGAGAGAATAATCACTCCATGGACAATATTTGAAACGAATGGACAAGGTGCAGATCAATAAAGATCAATCATTTATGTGGCTTAAAAGGGGAAGAATGAAGCCAGAATCAGAAGCACTTGTAACAGCTGCCCAAGATCAGGCCTTGAGAACACGACATTATGATAAAGCGGTTCTCAAAATTTCCCAAGATGATAAATGCTGCATTTGTCAAGAACACGTAGAAACCATTGATCATATTGTCTCAGCTTGTCCAATCCTAGGAAAGACCTGAAAAGACACGACAGGGTGTGTAGCTACCTCCACTGGCAGATCTGTACTGCCCTCGATGTTCCGAACACATGCCCCAAGTGGTACGAACACTCACCGAAACCGGTGACGTCTGTTGGATTGTGTACGATATTGTACGACCAACAAATTCAAACTGATCGCACGATAGCGGCAAACAAACCGGATATAGTCATCCGGGATTTGGAGAACAAATCGTGTTTACTTGTCGATGCTGCTGTACCTTGCGATCAAAACGTCGTTACCAAGGAGGAGGAGAAACGTCTTAAATACAAGAGTTTGGAAATCGAGATCAGCCGAATGTGGGGCATAAAAGCACAGGTCATCCCGATAGTTATCGGAGCTCTGGTATTTGTTCCGCAAAATTTGTGTAAGAACTTGTCTAAACTCCCAGGTAATTCAAAAGACTGGGAAGTGCAAGAAATCGCTTTATTTGGAACAGCCCACATTTTGCGCAAAGTATTGTAGAGGCACCGACAGTCCCTAGATCTACTCCTTAGGTAGCTGGATGCAACCTGGAGTAGATTTTATTCTCTGCCGATTGATAACATCTTTAGTCGTGATGTAGTGGAATAATAGTAATAGTTCACAGCGGGGACAAAGTTGATTGCGTCTTTGGTCTCCCACACGTGTCCCTTGGGTACTAAATGAACAACAGTGATTCGCCACCTACGCGCTTGACCATTGTGGGCGTGCGGATCCCCACACGTTAAGAGAAAAACTGCACATCTATACTGGTCAGCACGTCACCAAATGGCTAACATGCTAAGGGTGGGCGTTGGCCAAGAGCAACAACAAGTTTTTCGTGATTTCTCCGATCAATACCAGGGAAATGCCAGATTGTTTAAATTATTAGAAGGGGCGGAGCTAAATCATTGCCAAAAATGATCAATTAATTTTTTTAAATGTCCTCAAAGCAAAGAGAAATGTAAAAATTTGATCAAAATCAGTTTGGATGAACACCTCAAGTTGTTGGATACATTACTAATTTAATCGAGGCTTCTTCCTTTCGTTCAAGTAAATTCAGCTCTCAAACTTTTGGCTTGGACTTTTCTTTACAACGCAATCTGTTCTGACGAAGATGGACTTCTCACGTCGGTGTGTGGTCTAATCCCTGCAATTTTATTTTTTATGTGACTACGCCAAGCCTTCGTACTGTAAGACAGGGTGATTCAAATGTAGTTGTAGCGATAGTAATTAGAAGGCAGGCTCCTGTCATGAGAGAGACCAACTTATCAGCAGGTGACTGAGTGTGCTACACTACGTTATCTCAAGTTGAGCTTGTGGATGGGATGTAATCCCTTGTTGTAGTTGTAATCCCTTCATATTTGTCCGGAATATTGTTTAACCTCCAAGAGATGGACGTATCAAATTGTTTAAGAGCGGGAGCTCTTTGGAGACCAGGTAATTAATAATCTATCACTATAATGGTATAAAATAAATGAGGGGTCTAGGAGTGTCATGGGAATTGTGTCCCACACCAAATCCAATTTTTATGATTTTGCTGAATTTATTCAAAACGATTAGGCTAACTTGTATTGATTGTTTTACATTAGAAAGACGTATTTCCATCATGAATATTTTTTTAAATTTCAGACTAATGTTTCTATTTTTTAACTTGAATTTATGGGCTTGCAACTGAAATTGCCCCCATTCTGGTCTACTTGTTGAATACTCCTCCAACAAAATGCCGTAATCTCATCTGTCGCGTATTCCAACATGCAAAGGATGCAATGAGGAAAGAAGACTAGAAATAAAAGACGAAGGTCACACTCTGATGTGCATTTGATTCTCTGTACTTCATGTCATTTTACTGAGCCTGGGAAAGAGATCTGCAGTTATTATTTGCAGGTATAAAGAACGTGTTTTTTTCGTGAGATTTGCCATACGAACGTAACACAATGATAAAGTGGCACAATTTGCTTGAAGTTTATTACCATCAAAAGATATGTTTATTTCTTAAAACCTACGTACAAATTTTTTTGACTCCTCTCTCACGTCGTTAATATTTACATTAGCGGCGATTTGTTCACATTATTATATTAATGAGTACATATGCTTTAAATAATATCAAGTAAAGTTTCTCGAAAACTCACCCGTTGTCTGTGAAAAGTAGCTCAAAATTCAGCATTTTCACAAACGCTCGAACGCTATTTTCTCAAAAATAGCTCCAAACTTTTTCTTCAAACTTTTTGAATAGATAGTGCAAATCGCACCGTTTAATATGACGGAAAGTTAATTTTGGGGTATTTTTTATTTTAAATTACACAAATGTAATTTTTTTGAAAGATCTCTCACACTGTAAGTATGCACATTTCCAGCAATTTGTAACCACTATTGTATTTGTGAGTTAATGTATTTCAAATGATTTGAAATGAAGTTTTTCGAAAACTGAAAAATGTTTTGTGAAAAAGAGCTTCGAATTTCGCATTTACAGTCGCACTGGAACGCCATTTTCTTAAAAAGGACTCCAAATTTTTCAAAGACAATTGCCATTTAGGAGGAGGTTTTACTGTTATTTAATATTCTTAAAATAGCATTTCCGTTCTACTATTAAGAAACTGAAAAATTAAGAAAATATCAAAAAAATGTAGTTTCGGTGGCGATACATGGCAGGTGGCAAGAGAATGTGTCAAGTCCGAATAGCTAGCCGAGTCCAAAGAAAATAGAAAACTAATACAGGAAAGTCTGTACCATTCTGTAGCATCACTAGTTAACTTGTTATTACCTCTTATGAATCATGCTCGTACAGTTTTGTAGTGATATAACCGGAGTGACAATGCGGAAATTACTATAGGATTTTGTTTATTTCAAATATTAAATATGATTTTATATTTAGAACCTTGCGTGATAGAAACTTTTTTTAACGATTTTCAAAATCATCGTGATCGTTTCCTTTGAAATTACCTTCTTTCATCCTCTAAGTATGAAAAAAATATTTTGTTGCCTAGTGTTGTTAGAAACATTTGTTTTGTATTTTTAATTTTAAAACAATAATTTACTAAATGCGGAATGTTCGGGCCTAACGGGTTGGATCAAAGCCGTTTTTTATTAATCCATTTTAAATTTCTTGTCAATGAATACGAGAATAAATGGAAGAAATAAAAGCGTCTTTGTTGAAATCTTGTACCGAGCCCCCTCCCTGGCAATTTCTTGCACATTGACAGCCGCCGCAAATCGCTCCCATGTTTCTGAAAAAATGAGCGGCGTCCTGAAGGGCACCGTGAGACGTGAAGAGCGGGGCCAAGGTTGCCACGAATATCAAAAAGGGGGCAAACACTACACTGCACAAAGACTTTCGGCTTAGCCTCCAGACTCGTTTTTATCCAACTATTTTGTTCTGTAGGCAAGAGGCGCTGTCACGTTTCGTCAGGCTGAATCCGGCAAAAACGCCCCCTCTTTGTGGTCGACCCTATTCACAGCTTGATTTATTTATTTTCCGTACGTTTTGGGGAAACGGCAAAAATGTCTAGTTGTAACCAGAAATCTCATCATTGCCAACACTACTTCAAAATATTTTCAATAACGGGAAATGAAAACGAACTCCTCTATTCGTAAAACAAAGTATTTTCAATAAAAGTTATATACAATTCATCATTTGATTCTAAGCAATGCAAATATTCAAGGGCTTTCTCCCAGTTAAATATACGGAATTAGTTATTTTTAAACATAAGACACATCAAGATTAGGTTTGAAATGCAAGTGTCCAGACTCACCTGCACCAAAGGTTAGCACAGTATGTAGCATCTGATGATGAACAAAGCTATACAAATATTTGTTAAACATGTTACTGTAACAAAAACACCATTTTCTTGCAAGAAGTAGTTTATCCTTTCTTTACTCAGCACTGTACCGTGCTCTGGAACATCTAGAAACTATTGTATTCGGTGGTGGCATAACGCAATAATTTAATCATAATTAGAAAATACTACTTTCATGCAAGAAATAACGTACCCATTCTTAACCCAACAGTGAACCCTGCTCGGTCACCGCTAAGAACTCCTGTATATCCGGCGGTGTGATTTACGCTAACAGCTGGATGCAAGGCCGTGAAGGTCCATTGCCTCCGCTCTTATCGCTGAGGTCACTGAGTATTTGTCGAACAAAACGTGCGGCTATCCGACCGGACTCCGTTGTCGCGACCTTGAAGAACAGAGAGGCTTGTAGCTTCAACGACGAAAGTCAGGTCCCACGACGTGTGGTACAGACGACGGCAAAAACAAAAGACAAGCAGTCCCGTACAAATATGGTTATATTTTCCGAATGATTTAAAGCAGGCACGTCAAACCGCGCCCGCACGAGCTACTTGCCCGCTTGGGGAACCCGGCGCTCCTACGGGCACGGGCAACTTCCCCTGACTCATTTCCCCTCCAAATGCAGAAAGGGGTGTAAATGCGCATGCTGAAGCGGCGCGAGGAGGTGAATTGTGGCTTCGGGCGAAAATATGTTTGCCATATTTTTTCTATTAAATAACAGAATTAACGTAGAAACTGCATACTTTTTTTTATCACTGTTAAGTAAACAGGATTAAAAAATCAAGATACTTTTGATTACTTTTTAAAAAATTTTCCTCTCAATTGAGAATCTGAAATTGGACTAATGTTTTATTTCATTTGAATGAATCATTTATTTATGAATTATTTATTTGCCGATGCATTATTTGCCTTAATTAATGTAGCTAAATTTGTGAGAATAACTGTTAAGTAACTTCTCTCAAAGACTGTCTTGGGCCAGGTATCCAGTGACGCATCGCCACTCCGTAACATTTGTACAACCTTTACTTTTAAATCTCGCACCAATTTCTCTGGACGCAGTGCCCGCGAGCTCTAATAAGCTTGTCACCTTGCCCGCGATCTTGACATTCCTGATTTAAAGTTTTAAAGCGCTATAGGGCAAATAGGTGGGTTCCTACCTTTAGGGATATGACTGCGCGAGAGTGTGTGGAAGTTATATATATGAACAATTGCAAAAATTGGTACTCCTAATTTTACGTGTTGAACTTGAAATTATTTGATTATATCATTGTTTGCGGTCCTGACAACTCCTGGTTTCAGCTTGGTGCCTTGAAGCAATAATTGCACACAGGACATCATCATATTATTACACCTTCACTAAGCAGCAGTTAAATAATTACAAACTAGTGGTGCTACAGAATGTCACAGACTTTCCCGTATTAGTTTTCTATTCCTTTGGGTCTTCCCAAGCTATTCGGAATTGCCACAAATTCTTTCTTGCCAGCTGTCATCTATCACAGCCAAAAGTACATTTTTTTACCATTTTCTTTATTTTTTCGGTTTCCTATTGGTAGAACGGAAGCATTAATTTTAGAATATTAAAGAACACAAAAACCTAGTCCAAAATGGCAATTTTTATTCAAAATTATGTGCCGTTTAAGAGAAAATGGCGTTTTAGCGCTACTAAAAGTGCGAAATTTGAAGTTCATTTTCATAGAAAATGTTTGAGTTTTCAAAATACTTTATTTGAAGTTATTTAAAGCACTTACACTTACAAATATAATAATGTTTACAAATTGATGGTAATGTGCATATTAAAGATGTGAGAGATCATTGAAATAAATTACAATTATGTAATTTTTGAAAAAACAAAAGAATTACTCAAAATAAACTTTACGCTATACTAAACAGTGTAATTCGCACTATCCATTACAAAAGTTTCAAGAAACAAATTGCAGCCATGTATGAGAAAATGATGTTTGAGCGTTTCTGAAAATGCGAAATTTTGAGCTACTTTTCACAGAAAACGGTTGTGTTTTCGAGAAACTTTACTTGACATTATTTAAAGCACATATACTCGTAAATATAATAATGTAAAAAAATCACCGCTAATGTGAATATTATCGACGTGAGAAACATGTGAAAAAATTTACATTTTTGTAATTTTTGAAAAAACCAACCTATAGAGCAATATGGCTTTTATGTCATCTAATAGAGTACATTTACCAAAAGTTTAAAGAAACATTTGGAGCCGGTTTTGAGAAAATCGTGGTTTTGTAATTTTTTAAAATTGCACATATTGCACGCAATATTACACGAAAACTACCAAAATTGTGAAAAACATTTACATGACCTTTATGAAAGAACTTAATATGTAGAACAAATTTTATTTCAAGAAAAAAATCTCTATCTTCAATTTTGTAGTTGGAGAAAGACGCCGAAAAAAATTCAAACTTTCACAATTTTCGAAAATTCAGAGCTGTACGTGAAAATCGGACCTATGCCATATTAAAAAGTGTATTTTACTCTATTTATACAAGAAAATTAAAGAAAAAGTTTGGAGCCGTTTTTGAGAAAATTTTGAAAATCCCCGGGGGGCTTCATATAAAGTACCCCCAAATTTTGAAGAATCTTTTTCAAAATCTCAAAACTTCGGCTAGAATCAGATGGATTGGGGAATATCCATTTTAGAAGAAATCGTACGTATGGTTTAGGCGCTAGCAGTGTTCACGGACGGACGGACGTTTTCCTTTCCATTGGGTTTTCGGTATCAAGGACGTAGAAAACAGGGTTTCTGGCTACACCACGTGTTAGGGGATTTCTTTTTTCTTAATTTAGCAACTGGTTTTATCTACTTTTTTCTATTCACGGCCCGGAAATTAATTTTTTTCCGCCGAAAATTGGCCATTTTTTCGCGCAGCATTACATAACTTTCTCTCTACTACGTATATCACTATGTGTATAAAAAGTGGTTTCAAATGCTTTTAAGACTCCAAGCTAATAGTACATGAAAATAATCAAAAGCATCTTTGCTTGTAAAATCTGGGAATGTGCAGTCAAACTTAATTTAAATAAACTTCAAATGAACAATATAAATTCTTCTGGAACTAACAATTTTAAAAAGAATGTAAGGTAGTCCCGCTAAAACCAAGGATTTGTTCAATTTCTTTACGTTTTTATTCAAATCTATCATCTTGTCCAGAATTAAAAATATTTAATTTAGGTACTGCAGCAAACCCTTTTCCCATAATTAAGTCTCTAAAGTCAAAAGATCTTTTACATTCTTCGATAAACGAAAGAACTATAAAGCACACTGTTGTAAGTATATATTATAAATTGTAAATAGTAGTAGTACTTTTAGCTGCCTTGGAAAATCTTCAGTAATTATTTCAATTTTTAATTGCAAACAATAATAATAATAATAATAATAATAATAATAATAATAATAATAATAATAATAATAATAAGAAGAAGAAGAAGAAGAAACAGAGGAGCTCAGTGTGTAGCGCGCTGATTTCGCAGTCGGGAGCCTCGGTTTCGTTCCCCGGGCCGGCCATCCTGACCGGAGTTTTCGTGGTTTCCCTCAGTAACAGGCGAATGCTGGGAGGGTTAAAAAAGTCTACAATCACCTCTCATCATCATTCTACCACCTCATAATTCGTAATTCAATGCTTAACAACTTTGTCTTATCAGCCGAGAAGCTGATCCCCGTAATGACACACGTTAATCTGTCTCCGGGATCAAATATGACTGGGCCTCGGAAGATAACGTGTAGCGTGGTCATAAATGGCCTATACGGACATAATAATAATAATAATAATAATAATAGTAATAACAATAAAAATAATAAAATAGTTATATATAAGTATCTCATACATTTATTCGAAACCTTGAAAAAACACATAAAACTGAGTAAGGATAAAGTAAAAATTAACAGAAAATTTCCTTCGGACCCTTCGGACTCACTTATTCACAAGATTGATTTATTTATTGTTGGGCCTGAATTTGGGGGGGGGGGGCAAAATGGCCTTCCTTTCGAAGCCAGACTTCTCAAAATTGCCGTCGCCGTGCCTCCCCAGTAGAGTTTGGGTTGAGATATACTGTGATGTTCATAATTATCATGATGGGGATATTAGGTGAGTAATAGTCACGAAGGTTATAGAATGAGAAGCAGGGGAACACCCGAACAACCTTGCTGCGAACTTTTGTTCCGCACAAATTCCTCTTCGACAGGCATTTTCGCCAGTAGTTGGGCCGATATCTTGGCTGTTCTAGAATTTAGGACTTCATTCCACAGTTAATATATTACTAAGTTGGATGTAAAGTACGAATATCTGCTATGACGTACTACGGGCGCGATACGTTGGAATACGTCCGATACGAGCAAGTCGTTGATAAGCAAAACATCTTGCTTAAAATATAGGCAACCCACAAAGATTTTCTACATTTCTCTAAAAACAATCGATTGTATTCAATTCTAATGCACCAATAAATTGAAAGAAAACTATGCTGCCTTTGGACTAGTCAGAGGTGTCTGTGGTTTCTTTAGATCCTAACTCGGGAAAAGAACAAAAACAATGACCCAATTTCAATATTAACTAAAAATTGCAAATATTTGATTGTGTTATTCCACCTTCTCTCACACTGCGCGAACCAACAAAATTCTCATACTCATTGCGTCGCTGCTTACGACACAAATGACGTCATGCGACAGCAAGGCTCCAAGACAGAGTCCGTCCGCCATTAAATATTTGCTATCCACTTTGCTATTGTGTTATGGAATAAATTCGACATTTCAACAGAAATACACGTTCTGGGGCCCCCTGATACCAAAACGTGTACTCTCGCTCTTATTTCGCAATTAGAGAAAGTATTATAATCGTGCGTCGGAAAACAGAGAATTTTCTGGAGAAAACTCTTTTACTGCAAAGCTTTGGTAACAAAAAAATGCTAAATCTTGTTTCTACAGAAAAATAACTTCCACAAACACGTGTAGTTAGAATCCATGTTTTGTGGGTCCTTGATACCAAAAAATCGATTGGCTGTCTGTCCGTATGTGGTCGACGCTAGCACCTAAACCGTTCAGAGACATTCTCCAGAATTGATATTTCGTAATTGACTTAAGTGAACTCGAGGTTCTCTGAGTTTGAAACGTATTTTTATTTTGAGGCGTACTTTAAATGCAGCTTTAACATTTTCAAAATTTTCTCAAAAATGGCTCCAAATTCTTTTATTAAAGTTCGTCCTCGGATTGCCTTAAGGTCGTTTAAGAGAATGGTGCACGACTAATTTTCGTTAAAATCCCTGAATTTTTGAAAATTGCAAGTTCTACACTTTTTTCCTATAATTACAAAATTTGAAGTCGGAAATGTGTGAGTGGAGAGAGGAGCACCCTGTGACGTCCCTACAGATGGTGGAATCCATTGGGCAGAATCAACACTGCACCAATCAAATATATAAAACACCATAAAAATCTAGAAAACATCTATTTATATTACTCATTTCGAATGTGCGCATAAATGCGCAAATGTGCAGCAGCTTCTGGCCATGTGAGTGATGTTTACGTTTTCGTTATATACCCAGAATTTCGGAAAAATAAAAAAACTGCATTTTTACTGCAAAATGAAAATATATGAATACGTTAATCTTCTATTTCTCATGCGTTATTTTAAGACAATATTATCAACTTCTTTGCTTCACTGCTTACGACATAGCTGACGTCATGCGAAGAGGAAGGAAGAAGTTTCGGTATAAACGAGTGCCGTTTCAGAACAGTCAATTTTTGCTGTTCCTGGTCCCCATTTTCCCCACACTAAGCAATATTTTAGCTTCTGCAGATTACTAGTTAAAGGCTAATTTAAATTTAAAATCTTTCTCGGTGGTGCAGGGGCATGGAGCAGCGTCAAAGTACGCGGAGGCATAGACATCAAGTTTGAGTCTCACCTAAGTCACAGCTGATTTCCTCACGTAATTGTGTTGAGGTTCACTTCTGGCACCCCACGTGACTCAAATACATATACCGGTTGAGGTAGCTCAGGGCATCAGCTGATCTCAGGGCAGAGCTCTGTCCGGGAGATATCGTCTCGACGGCGGCAGAATACTCGTCACTAACTACATAACTAGGTCGAATTCAGCCCTTGTCTGGAGGAGAATTCTAGCGACCGCCTGCTCTGATCGGTAGCACTGACAAACAAGCTATAGATATCTGTCATGGTATTTACTTTTTCCAATGTTGCTTCTTAACCCGTCGGCGGGAACGTGAAAAATCCTCACGTCAGTGGGAACGTTGGGTCTGACAGACCCGCTAGTTATTATAGTTATTATAACCACTAATTAATTACAAAAATGTTTTATTGTGAAGTAAACGATGCAAATAATTCACAGATCCAATATAAAGCTCAAAAATTGTTAAAAGTGTCACACTAGTGAACAAAAAATAAAATTGAAAGTGAACAAAGATCAAACAAAGAAAAGAAAATGTAGCATTAAGTTAATAACTGCAATATTAACAAAATATTTCTACATGTCTTAAACAATGGAAGTATTTTTTATTTAATGTTTTTTAATATATTTTATGAAAGCGTTTTTTACAATAAGTTTTTCGGCTATTTTGTTCGTTTTTTTAACATTTCCGAGTAAGTGTTTTGTAGCTTACAAAAATTTCAATTAATTTGCATTTCTTAACTTTAAAATATCGATTTTATTTACTAGCATTTGACAGCAAATAAATACATATATTACTTATAAAAGGTTCAGGTTCTATTTCCTCATTCTCAGGTTCAGCTTATTCAATATTTTGTTCAGACTCTGCATTCTGAACTAGAAATTTCTAGTTCAAATGATGAATCAGCAACTTCATCATCACATGATAAACAATTGTTTTCTAAAAGCTTGTTTATTAATTCAATATCTTTCGGATTTAATGCATTAAAATAACTCAGATAACTCCGCCTGTGGTGTCTGCTAGGTGGATTGAGTAGCTTAGCAGCCCACTGCCGGTCCCAAGCCCGGATAAAGGAGGAGGGTTCCTGAGTGAGGTTAGCAGCCTGCTCAGGGCAAAAAAAAATTCGGCTCAGAGCTCCAAGAATTTGCCTCGGATCAATCCCATATGTATGACAACTCTGGCAAGAAAAAGGACTACGAATTGGAAAAAGAAAACCATAACACGGATTGGAACATGGAATGTAAGATCGTGGAACACAAGCGAATCTGAAATACTAATGGAACTTGACAGGAACAAAATTGACATATGTTGCCTCACAGAAACCGAGAAAAAGGGACAAGGAATTACACAAAAGGGCCACTACACACTTATATATAGTGGGCCTCCAAAACATCATAGAGCAAAGGAGGGTGTTGCAATTATAATGCATAACAAATATGTAAATAATATAATTAAACATAACTACATCTCCGAAAGAATTGTATCTGTGAAATTGGCAAATAAATCCAAACCAATCAACATTATATCCGTATACGCGCCAGAAAATAATAAACGATCTCACGAAAAATAAAAAGTCTATGATTACCTCCAAGAAACAATTAGCCGAATCCATCGTAAGGAACCGATAATAATAGCAGGTGATCTGAATGCCAGAGTAGGAAATCACATCATCCCGGGAATTAAGAACAGGTTCAATAAACATGATCTCAGTGAAAGTGGAGAAACTCTCAGAGATTTCTGAATTGAAAACGAAATAAGAATAAATAATACTTTCTTTGATCATAAAGAACAGCATAAATATACATGGATGAACACAAGAAGACAAAAATCCACCATCTATTTTATACTTACTAATCGGGAAATTCACCCATCCCAGATACTAGATGTAAGGAGCCTCTCAGGAGCGGATATTGGTAGTGATCATAACCTGGTATTAATAAAACTACGAACGTTCATTATGAAGAAAAATATTGCAAAAGAAAAACCGGAACTCATTCAAAAGATAAACATTGAAGCACTAAGTGATGAAGCTACCAGAAATCTATATAAAAACAGACTGGATGACACAATATCTCACAATTCGGTCCTGGATAAAGACAACATAGAAATGTCTTGGCATAAAAGAAAAACAAATATCATCGAAACTGCTAAAGAAGCCGCAGGAATAATAGAAACAAATGTAAACAAGAAAGAAAAGAAAAAGACACCTTGGTTTACTAAAGAAGTGAAGGACATAGCGCAAAAGAAAAGATCGGCATATATAAAATTCAAACAGAATAAAACACCAGAAACACATAATGATTATAAAAATATCAGGAACAAAGTTAATGCAAGGATTAGAGAAATAAAGAAAGATTACTGGATCTCCTTCACCTTGCGACTTCAGCATGACTTCTATTGGCGGCAAAAAGATATCTGGAGATTCATTAGAGGCCAGAGAACAGAAATAAATGAACTCATCAGCACATATAAAGTATCTGATGAAACATGGATAAAATACTTTAGAGAACTACTCCACGATGATACTCCGGAGATAATAGACTTGGTTGAAGACATTACATCGAAGGAACAGTGCGTAGAATGGGAAGAAATATCAAAAGTAATCGGAACACTTAGAAATCGGAAGTCACCAGGAGAAGATGGCATAAATAATGAGCTCATTAAATATGGAGGAAAAAACTTATGGAGAGAGATAACTAAACTTATTAATACAATTTTACATAATGCAACAATACCAAAGGAATGGAAATCAAGCATTCTTATCCCTCTATTTAAGAAAGGAGACCAGCGCGATCCAGATAATTATAGAGGGATAAACCTCCTGAGCAGCTCAATGAAAATCCTCACAAAGTATAAAGCAAACAC
This sequence comes from Acheta domesticus, assembly GCA_031308135.1. Taxonomy (NCBI): domain Eukaryota; kingdom Metazoa; phylum Arthropoda; class Insecta; order Orthoptera; family Gryllidae; genus Acheta; species Acheta domesticus. Next base: position 62,892,731 of record JAHLJT010009436.1, read on the forward strand.
TCTTATGAACGTAATAGAATGGGAAGAACAACAGGGGTTTAGACGCGGTAGATCATGCACTGATGCAATTTTTATCATCCGACAAATCGTGGAAAAAGCTCTAGAATTAAATAAACCAGATTTCCTATGCTTTGCAGATCTAAGCAAAGCATTTGACAACATAAAACTAATTCATGTCATTAGAATTCTGAAACAAGAAAAGATACCCTCTAACCTCTTAAAACTAATAATTGATATATATTCAGAAAGCAAAATAAAAATTAAAAACCAGGGAAAAATATTACCTGCTATACCTGCTTCGAAAGGAATAAGACAAGGAGATTCATTAAGTCCATTGTTGTTTAATGTAATAATGAATAGTATTATAAAACATCTAAAAACAAAAAAAGGATACAGTATGGGAAAATATATTATAAATATTTTATGATACGCAGACGACACATTGTTAATAACAGAAAACGAAGATGACTTACAACGATTGTTGTGAGCCATTCCACGTCAAATCGCACAAAAAAGACCAAAATTTGACCTTCATATTTTTATTTATTTTCTAATTTTTACTTTCCCGTATACGTACGTATACACGGAGTGATATACGTAGTATAGGGAAAGTTATGTAATGCTGCGCGAAAAAATGGCCAACTTTCGGCGGAAACAAATTCATTGCCGGGCCGTGAAAACGAATAAGTGGATAAAACCAGTTGCTAAATTAAGAAAAAAATCCTCTATCTCGTGGTGTGGTCAAAATCCATGATTTGTTGCTTCTTTATACTTAAAAATCGATTGACGGCATTCCGTCCGTCTGTCCGTCTGTGGTCAACGCTAGCGCCTAAACCGTTCGGTCGATTTTCTTCAAAATTGATATTCCCCAGTCGATCTTATTCTAGTCGAAGCTTTGTGATTTTGAAAAAGATTCTTTAAAATTTGGGGGTACTTTATATGGAGCCCCCGGGGATTTTCAACATTTTCTCAAAAACGGCTCCAAATTTTTTCTTTAAATTTCTTGTATGAATAGAGGAAAATACACTTTTTAACATGGCATAGGTCCGATTTTCACGTACAGCTCTGAATTTTCGAAAATTGTGAAAGTTCGAATTTTTTTCGGCGTCTTTCTCCAACTACAAAATTGAAGATAGAGATTTTTTCTTCAAATAAAATTTGTTCTGCATATTGAGTTCTTTAATAAAGATCATGTAAATGTTTCTCAAAATTTTGGTAGTTTTCGTGCAATATTGCGTGCAATATGTGCAATTTTAAAAAATTACAAAAACAAAATTTTCTCAAAAACGGCTGCAAATGTTTTCTTTAAACTTTTGGTAGGGATAGTGGTAAATGTACTCTATCAATGACATAATAGCAATTTTGGTCTATCGGTTGGTTTTTTCAAAAATTATCAAAATGTAAATTTTTTTACTTGTCTCTCACGTCGTTAATATTTACATTATCTGCGATTTTTTTACATTATTATATTTACGAGTATATATGCTTTAAACAATGTCAAGTAAAGTTTCTCGAAAACACTACCGTTTTCTGTGAAAAGTAGGTCAAATTTCGGCATTTTCAGAAATGCTCAAACGTCATTTTCTCGTATATGGCTGCAATTTGTTTCTTGAAACGTTTGTAACGGATAGTGCTAATTACACTCATTAGTATAGTGTGAAGTTTATTTTGAGTTTTTGTTTTGTTTTTTTCAAAAATTATATAAATGTAAATTTTTTGAAAGATCTCTCACATCTTTAATATGCACATTATCCGCAATTTGTAAAGATGATTATATTTGTGAGTGTAAGTGCTTCAAATAACTTCAAATAAAATATTTTGAAAACTCAAAAATTTTCTGTGAAAATGAGCTTCAAATTTCGCATTTTTAGTAGTGCTAAAACGCCATTTTCTCTTAAACGGCAGATAATTTTTAAAAGAAAATTGCCATTTACGGCTAGGTTTTTGTGTTCTTTAATATTCTAAAATTAATGTTTCTGTTCTACCAATAGGAAACCGAAAAATTAAGAAAATGACAAAAAATGTACTTTTGGCGATGATAGATGGTAGCTGGCAAGAAAGAGTATGTGGCAATTCCGAATAGCTATCGAAGACCCAGGAAAATAGAAAACTAATACGGGAAAGTCTATGCCATTCTGTAGCACCACTAGTTTAGTTCTTCAGCACTTGCATCAAAGACTGGCCGAACACAATTTGTTAGTGCATGGGTAAGCAGAGCGCGCCCTCATACTTACAATTGATTTTCTTAGAACTGTATGTGTGGAGTGCCCACTTTTTTCTTGTTGTATTTTATAGGAAAATGAACAAGGAAAACGCCTATATTTTTTTCAAATTTTTATCTCATCGAGTTTATATAGAAATTTTATTTTTTTGAAAAAAATAAATTTTTTAAAATGAAAAATATATTTTTTGAAAAATTTATTTACAGAGGAATAAAATACACATTTCAAAGTATTAAATGACGCAAACCAGAAATTTTTATTTTTATATTTAGTACATTCGGAGAGATAATTGATATTAGTTTGTGAAGTACCTGTAAATTCCAAAATTTAATACAGCCATAACTACACAAATAATTAATTTTCAGGCAAATAAAAAATACGTGTCTCTTTTTTTGATGTCCAGACTTAAGAAAAAAAATATCGTACATTTTAAAAAATGTCGTGTCAACTCTTGTGCGATTTGACGTGGAATGGCTCTTGTATGAATTCAGTAAAATTTGTAAGAATTTTAATTTAAAAATATCCACTCAGAAAACTAAAGCTATGACAATTGCTAAGAATCCGATTTAGTACATTCGGAGAGATAATTGATATTAGTTTGTGAAGTACCTGTAAATTCCAAAATTTAATACAGCCATAACTACACAAATAATTAATTTTCAGGCAAATAAAAAAATACGTGTCTCTTTTTTTGATGTCCAGACTTAAGAAAAAAAATATCGTACATTTAAAAAAATGTCGTGTCAACTCTTGTGCGATTTGACGTGGAATGGCTCTGGAACGTGGAATGAATTCAGTAAAATTTGTAAGAATTTTAATTTAAAAATATCCACTCAGAAAACTAAAGCTATGACAATTGCTAAGAATCCGATTAGGTGTAAATTGGTGGTGGATAATCAAATAATAGAACAAGTTATAGAGATCAAGTATTTGGGAATAACTTTAACAAGCTCAGGGCAAACGGAGAAAGAAATCAAAGAGCAAATAATAAAGTGTAATAGGATCGCTGGCTGTCTCAACTACTCAATATGGTATAATAAACATCTAAAACAGAACTCGAAGGTTAGAATATATAAATCAATACTAATACATCAATACTAAATACTATAATCAATACTAATACATGAATATATAGACCAATACTAACTTATGCAGCAGAAACAAGAAGCGAAACAATACGTACCCAACAACAACTTGAGGTCGCTGAAATGAGAGTTCAGGGGAAAATTACAAATCACACTCTACTAGATAAAGAAATAAACAGAAACATTAGGGAAGTGTAAAATTAAGCCAATTACAGAATGGGTAGCAGACCGAAGAAAGGAATGGAACGATCATATTGAGAGAATGGAGGAGAAAAGAATCGTGAGGATTGCTAGAGACGAAAAGCCGAGGGGAAGAAGAGAAGTTGGTAGACCAAGGAGAAGATGGAAAGACTCGTTATAATTCTTGGAAAGGAACAAGTCTTAGACTTTTTAAGAAGATGAAGAAGAAGAAATAACTCAGATGAGCCGGCCATGTAGTAAAAATGTCACGTGAGCGGGAACGTTGGGTCTGTCGAACCCATCAGCAACTTTGAGCATGAAATGCTGAGGTGGTCCCTTGTTTTGCTTCTGGACATAAATGTAAGTTCATTATTTGTGCACGTCTTCTGAATTTCAGTGGGAAATATAGTTATTGAACTTATTGTTTTGTCGCGGCAAAAAGTATTATTCATGAAGAACATGATGAGGGTTAAGGGCACAATTTCATAGCTAATTTACCTTTGAAAATATATTTAATTATATAGGAGCACATATTTTTGTCAACAAAACTTGAAAAAATCTCTTTTTTCTGTATTCAAAATTCGACTAGAATATGGCTTAGTATAGAGATCACAGAATTATAAAAACGTGCACAAATTTCACTTCTCCCCATACACACTTTAAACTGTTTTTGACGTAAATAAATAAATAAATAGCACACCAAATTTTTGTGATAAACTCAAACTAATGATCGACATCAGTTCAAAAAGATTCAATTTGAAGTTAGACTGGTGGATAAGTTTAGAACTAATTTCCTTCACTTGATAGACCGATTCATAGATGTCACTGGGTCTGACAGACCCAACATTCCCACTGCCCGGTTAAGCTGATTTCAAATCTGAAAACTGTTTTGCTCTACCACGTACGGTTTTTATGATATCGACAATAGTTAATTTTAATGGAATCCCGTTCATCAATTTTGTATCCCCAAGTATTGTGTATTTTTTTCATGCAACGTCACACAATATTTTCGTCATGAGTGAAATATTTAAGATAATACTTTAAAGCGTTTTCTATATCGTATATCTAATCTTTCATTTGTTTCTTTTTTCTTTTCAGTATTCTGTCACTCGCGCGTCTTATCGTAGCACGAATACTCGCGTGCTGAACTATGTCCAATGCACACATGATTTAGTTTCCTTTGTTTGTATTATTTAGGTTTTGCGCATTATCAATGGGCAACGCATAAACACTAGTCAACCCAACATTTCAAATATTAAAACTCTCTCAGATTAAAGAAAATATTATTTTGAACAAGTATGCAAGGACATCGTTCCATGCACCAGTGCCCGCATGCTGCATTCTGTGAAACAGGCACAGACATTTAACTTCAGGGAATTGCTACATATGCCGAAGTGAGAAGCAGAAGTAAGTTTATCGATGCCCTTCTCAGATACCATTAAAGAAAAAGAAGCATTGGTTTCATTTGTGGAAGGCTAGCATTCTATTCTTAACCAGAAAAGAAACTTGTTTTACTTTATCCAACGACGCGAGTCACGGAGTCTTACAGCGATATTACGGTGTCCTATGATATGACGCGAATTAAGCAACCACAACACAAGCTGCTGTGTATGTTTGTCGTGCCATCGGATTTTCCTACGAAACTAGTGCTTCTGTAAAATATCCAGACATTTTTTCAGTTTCTAAAGCAATTCCATATGATCCCGTCGCTTGTTCAATATCAATAGCTCCTAAAGAATGTACAGTTAATGAAGAAACCTTACGTCAACTAGGAAACTACTTCACAATTACTTGGAAAACATACGTTACCTAAAGAATCAGTAGTGTATCCCAGGTGATTTAAACATCATTACCATTATCATGGGTATTCAGACAGGGTACACTAAGTACTGCTGTTGTATCTGAGAGTGGGGCAATAAAGATAGAAAGCACTTCTACATAAAGAAAAAATTGCCTATCAGAACTACAATGCAACCAGGAAATAAAAATGCCCTTCGTGGCCGTTGATTGACCGTGACAATGTAATCATGCCACCTCTTCACATCAAGCTGTAATTCAAAAATGTGAAGGTACTAGATAACGACTCGATGCTTTTCGGTATTTGTGCAACAAGTTTCCAGAGTTGAGTTAATTGAAAGTGAAAGGTGTATTCAGAAGTCTACAAATAAGGAAGGTAACTGCTGACAGCCACTTCGAAGACCTTCTGAATGATAGTGAAAAAGTGTATGGATGGCATTCAAATCAAATGTGGCCAATTTCCTTGGAAATTAACCCCTTGCTTTCTTTGTAAATGTTGTAAAGAAGTGCATCAGTTCCTAAAACAGCTGGGTGAAACATGTCCCTCAAAATTCATCTCCTCGACTCACATCTTGACTTCTTCCTCGAAAACCAACGTTCCACGAAAACCTACGTCAGTGACGAACGTTTTCATCAGGACATTTCGGTGATGGAGTCACAGTATTAGGGTCGATGGAGTGCAACAATATTGACTGACTACTGCTGAACACTTCAGCGTGACATGCCAAATGCTCAGGACAGACGCAAATCTACAGCCATGAAATTCAAACCAAATACACCTTAGATTAAGTATTTTCAGTGTGCATGGATTTTATGTGTGTATTACATCTTGAAATATATATTAACGTACAGTATGCGTGACATATGACTCAATCTCACTATTTTCTTAGCTAATTCCATGGTTATTAGTACTTCATGCAACAATATTGTTCTAGTAAAATATAAATGGTTGAAAGAGTATGTCTAAAAACGGTGGGTGGTAGAGAAAAAGGGTTTAAATATTTTGAATCAGCACGTTTTACTTATCTTAGATCAAGTGTTATAATCCAAGATATCCGCCAATTTTTAAAATTTGTTCTTCAGTGCAGTTTTCCGTGTTTTTGGACCAACTCCAGGCGAATGCCGAAGTAGAACCATAACAAACGGCCGAGCGCGATATTTCCTTCCTTTTCCTTGGCCTATCCACTCCCCTTACACACACACACACACACACACACACACACACACACACACACACACTCACACACACACTCTTACACACACATGCCTGCACTACCACACATGTCGGCAGACCAGTAGCGAGTTAAGTAGTAGCGAGTAAAGACCAGTAGCGAGCTTGTTCCGGTTGATGATATACCTGGTATATCTGCTGTGGTATACCTGGATGGAGAAAATCCTGCAAACCGACTTGTAGGTCGGCGCCGGAATTTACCACCCAACGGGGATAAAACACCACCACCTCCCGTTACAAAACATGCACTACTATAACGGGACTAATGATTATAGTAGTTGATGCGCCCGGAAACACGAAATAATCAATCAAATAAATATCATCCAAAATAATCATTAATTTCTCTTAGTTTTTCCATTTTCACCAACTCGCATTGGAAGGCAATGGCTAATTGTGGGAATATCCTGTGATCATCTGCGCAGAGAAGGAAAGGGAGTGATGCCCGTTAGCCTCTTCCGTCGACTTCGCTCGGAGTCCGAGGGTAGCACTCATCATCTTCATTATCATCGTCGTCGCCATCATTCAACCCATCATTAAGGATTATTAGGGTCGATGGAGTTATTATTTGAGAGTCCATAGGTTTCGCTATCTTAAAAAGAAATGGAAATACTAAAGTCTAATTAAGTTGTTTACGGATCATTTTACGGAGTTATTTACTGATCAGTAAAGTTTTAAACTATTGACTGGTTCCGTCAAAATTGTAAAAACTGAGCCGTTACTTCAATCCAGAACAAAATTTCCAAACACACTTAACAACAGGAAAAATAATACATCGACTACCACGAAAAGGAGCGCGCGTAAGTGTCTATGATCAGGGGCCGAGTGTGGCTCTGGCCATCATCATCGTCATTCAAACCATTTCAAATAACGTTTCAATTTTCGTTTCGTTTAAAAGAGGGTATCGGTTTCTGTTTCGAAAAGATTTCAAACAGTTTCCCAATATTTTCATTAAAATATATTGTTGTTTTTATTTTCTACTTACTTTGTTTTATGCAGATCTTATCAAACTGCATGGTCAATTTTGGTTCAATTTCCACAGGACTTTTTAAGAAAATATTTGAAGAGTCAAAAACACACATCTATTTCCTTTCCGATCTGAGACATCCGATTAAACGAAAGATAATATTTTATTATTTAGAAAAAGAAACTTTTTAAATGTTCGAAAACTCAGACATCTGTTATTAATTCTATGAGTCATTTCTCGAAAGTTCAAAATTTGCAACAGCATAACAAGTTGTCTTAATTCCATAGTGCTGGAGGATAGGCAGGATTTTATGGTACCGTAATTAATGATATTTATGACTGCTCCAAAGTTATTAATCACTGAGAATTGGCAATCTATTTAACTAACTGGTATTTCGGATAAAATAACCTTACGTTTTTTTATTATAAACATTTTCGTTTTACAAAGTTTAGTTCACACTACATTTGTTTTGTTGGCTTAATATAAATTTAATGCCAAGAACTTAATTATAAAAATCTCATTTAGGGGGGAAGAACTCTTTATGAGGAGACCTCAGGTAAGTTACATTTCGAAAAACTGTGAGAAAGATACAGAAGGGAAATCTATTTTTAAAGCGGGTGTCATGAGTGGGATTTCTGTCTAACTGCAGGGGACGTATTCTGGTGGTTTGAGGTAAGATATGGTAAAACTGTGTCGAGAGATACGTGATGTGGTTTTCTATAGTTTCGAGTTGGAATTCATTGTGCAGCTGTTGATTGGAAATAAACCATGGTGAATTTGTAATTGTACAGAGAAACTCCTTTTGAACGATCTACAGCAGCGCTGTCAAGGTCGATGCCACAAGCGGAAGTCCGTGGCACGACTGCCATGACGAAATAGCCCATTCACGCAGTTCATCACCCCGCCACCAGAGACAACGCAATCACTATTGTAAAATTTTACTTACTTATAGTTAATACTTACTTATAGTTACCTTTCCCAACGCTAGTTGCGCAGAGTAGCTCGTGGCATGCTACGGTGCCACGGCGCGTGCCACTTCCACTAGTAGAAGACCTTGACACCACTGATCTACAGTTTTTTTTAGCTCGATCTTGCGGCATTTGTCCACACTCGAGGAGCATACAATAAGAGAGGCCTAATTATAGTTTTAAATATCGCGTTTTAACAGGGGTCACCACCCAAGATCCCCTAAGCTCTGAAATGGAAGTGGAAGTGGGGGCTGAGGATCTTGCGCCTCGCCCGGCGTCCGGAGGCGTCGCGACGCGGCGAAAGGCGCGTCCGCGTGCCAAGGCCAGCCGGCCGCCCCCGCGCGGAAAAACGCGAGAAACGCCCCCGCCCGCCCCCGCCCATGCCCACGCCCACCCCAGACCGGGAACCTTCGTTGCAGCAGGGAGCGCAAAAATGGAAAACCAAGCGGAAGGACTCAAGGACGCGCGTTTCGTTCCGCTCGTTCCGCTTGAGTTGAAGTAATGTCACGTTCCGCGTGGGCGGGTGGGGATTGAAAATCATGATTCCGAGCGTTGGCTGAATTATTATAAAAAGATTTACGTCTTTAACTGCTGGTAGCCTTTCCGCGTTTTTTAATAACGGCGTTAGGGAAATGTGGCATGAGCAGTATGACACCATTACATTTTTGAATTATTTCTGTCAAGTTGCCTTTTCCATTATTATTATTATTATTATTATTATTATTATTATTATTATTATTATTATTATTATTATTATTTAGAGAATATGTATTTCACCTATCAATTCGCGAGTCTTCGTAAATAGATCCAGCAAATGACAAGGACCTAAATTTCTCTCAAGTCTGTATTGAATATGAATTCTCTTTAAATATTGGTAAACATTGTTTAATATTGGGCTCATCCAGATGTTAAGACGATTTTGAAGCAAAACTGACAGTAGAAAAAAATCATTGGAACGAAGTTCATACTTGTTAATATAGATGTAAACAATTTTTAGAAATGTCTCAACTGTACTTGAAGATATAACCAACGAAGTTACGAAACGTGATGTTCACTTAATCTTCTAAGAAATGCAGAGTGTTTAAAGACAAGCTTAAGGAAGCGATTGCCTTTAATTACAGAAGAACAATTTTCACAATTATTTCTTACAATTTTCAAACTTGTTAGTTTTTATAAATTCTGAAATTCTTGACCATGCTCTCTTATTTTAAAATTGTCTTATTGTGTTTCATTTTCAATTCAATGATTTCAATTCCCGTGTATTATTATTATTATTATTATTATTATTATTTATTATTATTCCTCCTGGTCACGACGGAAGATGTTATGTGTCGGTTGAATATAAAATCTACTCCGAGTTGCAATCAGCTTCCTAAGGAGCAGATCTAGAGACTGCCGGTGCCTCTACAATCTTGGCGCAAATCGTGGGCTATTCCCCAAAACGCAATGTCTTACACTTCCCAGTCTTTTCAATGATCTGGAAGTTTAACGAAGTTCTTATACAAATTTTGGAGAACAAATCCCGGAGCTCCGATAAACATCGGGACGATCTGTGTTTTCACGCCGCACATCGGCTCATCTCGATTTCCAAACTCTTGTATTTAAAACGTTTCTCTGCCTTCTTGGTAACGAAGTTTTGATTGCATGACACATCAATATCTACAAGAAGAAACTTTTTTCTCCAAAAAACAGATAATGATATCCGTTTTGTTTGCGGCTATCGTGCGATCAGTTTGAATTTGTTGGTCGTACAGTGTTCTACAGCCCTCGATGACTCGTCGGTTAGCGTGCTCGCTTTCAACGGCGCAACCCTGATTTCGATTCCCGGCCGGGGCAAAATTATAACTGTGAGCTTTCCTTTCAAATATCCCAGTATCCATTGCTGCGTGACGATGAAGAAGCCCACTCTAAGGATAAGAAGACCAGTTGGGAAATTTTGAGAACCTCTTTATCATAATGGCGTGTTCTCAATGCCTGATCCTAATTCCTGTAGCACCAAAGCTATGGATATTTTTAACTCTAGCAAAGTAGCTGTACAGAACCCGGCCACTGCCCGGGTGAGAAATGCGGAAAAACTATAGATTTGTATAAAAATACTTATTTTTATAATAGAAAATAACTATCTGAAAATAAAGTAACCTAAATTAAGCCCGGAAAAATATTCTACCTTTCAATGAAGACCATATGGAAATTGGTTTAGTTGTTCCTGGAATCAACACGGACAGGCTGAAAAAATTCTAAGAACAATTGATGATTTCTTAAATCATGTACTAAATAAGCATTAACTTATAAAATATCAATTATTGTGGAATCAAAAATATTTGATTTTTATTGATGTAAAATTATCTATAATATAAAACTATTTATATTGTTTCAAGTGTTTATAAACACTTGATAAAAACTTAAGCTAAAAAAATATAGTGCTACATACATACTTTGATGAGGAAACAAACTTCAATACATATTTGATTTTTAAAATTTCTTCGAATTAGTGAGTGCTCAGTCAACGAACACTTTCGACAAGGATCACCCCATGAAAAAGACGAGAATAACTGAACCATTTGTACGATTTGTAGTAGTGTGTTTTGATGTATTTTATAAACGTGTACTGGAACGAGACTGACAATTATAAACAATCAATTTCATTTAAAAAATCCCGAAGAAATGAGAAGAACAAATTATCTTTGGCAAATTATTTAGAATCCTACTCATAAAAAAGACACGCTTGATTAAAAAGCGAGTCTAACATGTGTATAATATATTCTCTTACCTTCTATTTTAAACGTACAAATTACTCTGTGGAAATAATCATAGTACAAATTACGATCTTATATTACTTTATTGAGGTCTAAAGAACGAATGAATCAAATTCCCATAAAAATACATTGTTTATTGCCGACTAATTATGAATAGGGAACGTCGATTTTGTTTGAAATATGTTAATTGACATGCGACCATGCGTTCACAGATTACGGGATATCGTCCTTTTCCAGTTAGGTCACGGTCATGCCACTGATACGGTGACAACTTTTGAGATAACTACGTGTCACGCATCAAAAAAAGCATTCACGGCCTGTAAATCTTCCTTCAAAATCGTGTGTCATAATTTAAAACAATTCCTAGAGCTGTTTCGGTCATTTTTTGACGGATCTCCAAAGGGCTCTTGATTTCAATTGTCCTCATTAGTACACTTAAACCTTGACCCTTCAGACGGACCTTCTTTTAAGATATCGTAAGCAGCGGACCGAAGTGTAATTTTAAATTTAAAATGTTAAATTTAATGTTTTGCAATGTAAATTTACAGTGTGCGGTTCTTTCCGTAAAGTGTTTGGATTGGGATATTTTAATTCTTCACATTTTATCTGACAATGAGGTATAAGAAGCTCAGCAAAGAGCATGGATGTTGCTTGAATATAAAACCTTTTGTTGTGTTTATGTTCTGCGACCATATGAGATGAAAATAATTACATTCCAGTAAAATTTGCTCTTGACATTAAAGAAATAAAAATTAACTTTTTCTTCAATGCATTTTCCCAGAAGTACAATATAAAATATCTCTTAACTAGTGGTCCTTCAAAAGCACATACTTTCTCGCATTTTTTCGATTTTAATTTTACATATTTCGAAAATTCAGAATTGAACGAAAATAACATCTGCGCCATTTTTTAAAGCGTCCTTTGCCTAATCCACGAAAAAATAAACAATTTGTAGACGTTTTTGAAAACAAATTGCATTAATTTCAAGCAGAAGTTTCGCGGAAACTTCCAAGTTTTCTCAAAAATATTTTACATGATCTTTTCAAAGGTCTAATTTTTTTAAAACAGTTCATTAAAGAAATATCTCTATCATCCATATAGTACTTTTACAATGATAATTTATTTGAAATTTTAATTTCAAAATGTTGAATGTGTTGTATTATGCTGTTTATTTAAATATCTTATTACTAGATCTACTTTTGAACAACATATTTCATTCAGGAGAAAATTTCAACCTTCAACACTGTAACTGTAGGAGCAATTTTCAAAATTTCAGAGATATCAACATGAATGATACTTGCGCCATTTTTTAAGCTTTCTCTTCGCTATTCGAGGGCAAAGTTTAAAATATCTTGGAGCCATTTCTTTTGAGAAAATTTAGAAAATGTTGAGGCTTCGTGTAAAGCACTTCCAAAAATCAAAATATCCGTTTAAAACTCGCAGGGCCTTGAATTCATTTATAAATACATTGGGGATTATCAATTCGGGAGAAAATTATGTGAACGGTTTAGAGGCTACCGTTGACCACTGATGGAAGGACGAAATTTGCCACTAATTGATTTTTGGGAATGAAGGTTCCAAAAAACATGAATTCTGACTGCACAACGTGCAAGAGGAAGTAATTTACTATATATAGGAACAAAATTGATCCACGTTTTCGCTACCAAGTCCCGACAATAAATAATCTGTTAAAAAACCGCCGATTTTCGACACAAGATTACAATAATTTCATTTTACTAAGTACGTAGTATTGTAAAAATGTTAAAAAAAGACGGCATTTTCGAAAACATCTTAGGAACATAAGTAATTCCCCGCCCCCCCAAAAAACAACGAAATATCCGTTTCATATTCGAGGTGCCATGACATCAGTCAGATTGTTGGAGGAACATCCATTTTGGAAAAAATCATGTGAACGGTTTAGGTGGCACTGTTGTGTATTGATGGACAGAGAGAAAAACGGATAGACAGACGTTTACCAAAAAAGGTTTTCGGAATGCGAGACTCAGAAAATGTGTTTTTCTATTAAAATATTGGCATTTTCCCCCTGCGGTATTCTCTACGCGAATGTAAGTAGAAAGCGATGCCCGCCGGATAGTTTACTGTGGTGCATTCCTTCAGAAGGTGAAATATTAGACGTACAATGGTGGATATTTGCAACAAAAAAAGGTACGAGAAAGCTTCAAGATGCTGGAAAATGGTTCTCCAAAGGCCAAAGTTAACAAATGTTTCAAAATATCCATTTTGTAGTCAAAATCCATTGAAAACAGAAACTGTCATCAAAATTTTGCGAGAAGCGAATTATGTCTGAGATTGAGATGGGTTAACTGAAAGCTCTGGAGATTTCAACGTAGACATGGGCGAGGGACTGTTTGTCACTCGAGAAATACTCTTGAAATAAAACATCGTCTGCAATGTTATCTTGGCTCTGTCAAATAACGATAAATATGATGATGAAAATCAAATTTTGAATGGAGATGAGATAAGAGCGGTATTGCTAGCTGGCCTCTAGTAATTTGTATGAATGAAGTAATATGGAGGCTATTTTAATAATAGTACAACTCCATTGATACTCATTTCGAGATATTGAGCTCTAGAGATAAATTATTATAAACAAGCAAGGAATGGACTTAGACAAAAAGTTGTGTGTTTTTCTCTCATAAGATATTTATTTGTTCGTCTGAAGATGATATGAATCAGCATACTGTAAGCTTCGCAGAATATTGGGAGGTGTAAACTAGTTATACCACCATAAAAATGAGGTAGGTAGGCCAGATTGGAGATGTTCTAAGAAAAGTTGGAAATGAAGACTATTTATTTATTAAAACAGATTAAAAATTAATGTAATGTTACTGTTGATGCATATTCAGTTTTCTTCGTCATCTTGAAATCGTCCGATTCCTACCTGTAGATCAGTGAAGTAAGCGTAATAAACGCTTGAAATGAATGGAAACAAATCAAGCATATCATGTTTCTTCTCATTAACCTTCCTTTGCTGTGATTAAGCGGGATATTTAAGTTTTTGAAAACCTTTGTTCTTCCTCATCCAATGGTGGTTTGTGTGAAGTGAAGTTTACTGTGTAGAAACCAATGTCTTGATTTAAGGTTTACTTGCACATAATTATAAAAGACTTGTGTTTGACAAATCTAATCCATATAATTTTTAGCTAGTTACAGACACCATTTTATTTATTTTTCTTCCTTCTTGTTACAGACTTTTGAAGGTCTTTTAACACACAGACCATTAAGTTTAACTTCTGTGTTAAATAAAAATGTGCGATATAATTATATAATTTTTGTTCTTCCTGATACCAAATTTGGTTCTTTATCATCATGTCATGCAGACACTATACATATCTCGAAAATCACTCAGTCTTGTAGAAAATCACGTAGTCGTACCACTGGAGTTGTACTACTACCAAAAATAAATAGATTGCAATCGTCTGTGATTCACTTTTATTGTGATGAGCTATGACGTTTACAGAAAGAACTTTGAGTTCTTTCACTTTCAGGACAAATATATAACATTTGCGCGGACTTGAAAATGGAGTTAACTCAATTTCTCCAAAATAGGAGTTGTATCACTATTAAAACAACGCTTCCAAATGCGGAATGGGACATGTGCATTGTCAGATAATAGACGGGGACACCATTTTAATTCGACATTCTTTTGAAAGCTAAGCGGTAGTATTAGGAGAGAACGATTACAACCCTTGATTGCTATAGTTACTGAAGGAAAATTATGCTTATTGTGTATAGCACTTTAGATGAACTTAAGTATTATAAAACTAAGATAAGTTTCATTATAAGAATTATTAGACCACACGTACTCGTATTGTAATAATTCATTGCCTATACCTATTGACTAGTATTAACATCTGTGTATCATCCTTCGCAGAAATGAATGGTCAAATTTAAAAGAAAATTATGGTACATTACAATTTTTACAAAGTCATATTCTACAATTATACATCTTATTTCGTACATGATACCATCTCAGAAATCTAATCCTTTCAATGCTGCTGACACCCACAGTAATAGGTAGAGTAACGCGCCTAGTAAAAATTAGGGAGAAATACATTGAAAAGTTCCTACGTCAATGACGAAAGACCGACTGAAAATGATTATATATGATCCCAAAAATCAGATGATAAGAAAGATACTTGACAAACTGTTTCTTGCCTTGATATTTTCTTTTTCCCTTCTTCTCTATTTCGGAATATAATGATATCCAATAATAAACATTTTTTCTATCTGAATTACCTATTCTCTCCATTTTCAATGTTCCCTCTTTCCCGTTCTCCTAAGCCGCTTGTGAAGGGGGAAGATATTGTACACACCCTGGCAGGCTCCTGTTTGGAGCCTGGATTAGGGGAGATGGATGGAAAGCGAATGGGAAGAGAAAATCGCGTGTCTCGTGTCCCATTTTATACAGTCCTGCTCCGGCATTCGTATGGATGTACCAGGGAAACCATGGGACCTGCCGATCGGGACTTGTCGCTGATTCTGCAGCGACTCTGTAGGGAGGTCCAAGGGTTCTAGCGTCGACCATGGCAGGATTTTCGACATACCAGCTACATGGCTAGTTCGAATTCAGTGGCTCTTTTGTGGCAAAACGTGACTACGGAAATCATTCCTGATGAATTGTTCTCTTCATAAACAATTGTAAAAGGAAAGAAAGAAAGAATGAAAATTATATCGGTCGGCTGCTCTGATCGGTAATTTCCGTGGTTTCTCAGCTCAACACCAGGCCAATGCCGGAGCAGTACCTCAACAAACGGGCCACGGACCCCGCGCGACCTTTCTCTCCTCTTCCTTGCCCTCTCCTCACCCTTCACTTACACACACACTTCCATGCACTTCACTAACACACATGTCGGGAGACCAGTTCGGAGCTTAGAGTTTGTCCTGGCTGGGGCGGTGCCCCGCTGGTGGGAGATACCTGGCTGAGTAAAACTCCGCTAGCCGACGGGTACTTCGGCGCTGGATCTCACCATCCAGCGAGGAAGAAACCACCACCTATAAAATTCACTTCGCTAACTGGCTAATGGCCATAGCAATTGACGCGCCCGAAAACATCAATTAATTAATCAGTCAATCAACAGATCGGCACAACTCGATCTCAGCTGCCCACATACACACGGAATTAATCAAGTAGACTTCCGAGACCCAACTGGAATCGAGCAATATAGTCTCCGGCACTCTGGATCGTCAAGTTGCCGAAACGACGATGGTTATTTTTACATTATCATCGGCGCACACGAAATGTGCCACATTAAAAAAATGCCATTTTTCAGAACGTTTAACAGTTTCTCACCAAAGCAATTAAAACAAATGTTCGAAATGTGCTAGTATTCTTGTGCGGCGACGAACGCGTATATTTTTTATTCTTTTTAGAAGACGGATTACATTTTCTTAGGCATTTGGGCTGCGGGGAAAACGTGACTACGGAAATCATTCCTGATGAATTGTTCTCTTTATAAACAATTGTAAAAGGAATTTCTGAAATTGTAGTGATAATTGTTCCTTTCTCGTTTCCTACTTGGTTCCGTTCATTTTAGTGGTTTTTATTTTTCTACATGAAACAACTATAACGAAACATAACATTTCTGTACTGTATCCTTCTCCAACATTTTTCTGCGTGAATAATATGTTAACATATTTTAGTCGACTTTGGTAAATTAAAAATATTAAAATTGAAGAAAAACAGGCAGCATTTCTCTAATAAGTACATCTGGTGCAGATACCACGTAACTTTAATCTTCTTAAAAATTGTTGGTAGTAATGTCTTAATGTTGAAGTACTACCTTCAGAAGCAGTGAACACAATGATTATTCTTATTGGATTCGAAATTAACCGTTCACATGTGGTTCGTCCACTGGCTGGGTGCCTATTAATTTTCATTCAGTATTGAGTGTTCAAAGAGGCTATTGATAAGGGTTAGAATCTCCTGCAACTTGAAATTATTTTAGTAATTTATTTTGGATATCATAAGGAAATACATATCTCATGCTCACCAAATTTGATGGGCACTTCTGTGTGACGTCTATACTTTATTTCAACATATTTTATAAAACTCATTAGGCCTATGTTTTACTTTTGTTTACTAATTATGTTTTGTAAAGAACCAACAATTGAACAAATAGTGTATACAAAGTTCTAAAATATAAATTACAGATATTCAATTCTATGCATCGTCAATTTAGTCAAATAATTTAGAAGTTTGAAAGATAGGAAATTTCTAAAAGTTTCGGGAGTGGAAAGGTCTTAATTTCTTCGTTTAGAGAAATTTGTCGGTAGTTAAGCGTATTTTGCATAACGCGTTTGCTAGTAGGTATGAAATTTCTAGTGTGAAAAAGTAAAATTTTGCAAGTGTTAAGAGGTCGAGAAATCTTCGCTGAAAGAGGAATAATAATCAAACATAGTGGAAAGCGACACTTCAAAAATGTTTTAGAGGAAAACTTTCCATTACGGCCATGTAGCAAGATGTTGTCGAGAAATATGAATCTAGTTTCTTTAAGAAACTAGTTTCTTGAACATAAAGAGACAATTTCAATTTGTGCATTCTACGGTTTTCGAATGAACTTAATCCTTTTTCTCAGAGAGAGACGGTATGTCTTCTCTTTGAAAGCAAAGGCTTTGTTCGTCGCAATTATTCCTTCTTTCTAAAATACGACCTTATAAAACGACAGCGCATAACATTCTTCCTTTGGCAAAAACGTTTTCCTGCCAAGGCCAACCCATTGACTCAAGCGCGGACACCGTTCTCGAGTCCTCTCTGGAAGTCGCCACTTTCGCGACAGCACTTTCGCTAGAGGTGCTTGTACAATACCGCCGGAGTGTTGTCTCCGATACGGAGCAGGTGGAACGAATGTCACGCAAATCGAAGGTCTTGCACCGAGTGGACTTCAACTGGCCAATGTTGACAAAATTCCCTTTGTAGTGTTTTCGTATCTTCTGATACAAATTTGTGTAACAAATACAAATTAAAATTCAGGAAAAAATATTTTATTTGAAAAGAAAAAAAAAGTTTGCTTGAGATATAATTAAGTTTCTACGTTGGATTTAATACAAAAGGGTAATTTGATAAATGTCTTAGATCTCAAGGATTGTTAATCGAAAAGCAAATTTAAATTCCGATTGAGAGCCTAATTTTGAACGTAGTCACGTCGAAGACAAATGGGGTGAAAGTTCAGCAGCTACGCACACCTGCGTTGCGAGGACATTTTATAGATGAAACTTTTTTTTTTCAACTAATATACTACGACTGATTTACTTCATTCTCCTACCAAGCGATTCTTATCATCATGAATAACTTATGGACGTCCCTTTTATCACTTTCAACACTCATTAACTTTCATTCGTCGATGTCACGTATCTTCAGCGATGAGCTTTACGAAATGTTTCCTGCAGGAAGAATGTGGAAATAAATAAACGGCACTGATGACTTACTAAACTAAATTACAGTCTCGGCCAGAATATTCGGAATTCGTTGGGAACGCAACGGGATAGCTCAAATTGTTTCGAACATTACTCAGCCCGACCAGGAATCGAAACTGGAAGTCCTGGTTTACGTCCAGGGACTAACTACTGAGTACTATTACAACTACTCTGAGTAAAACGAGGTAAGTTACGGTACGGGGGAGTTCATTGGAGAGTTCTACTGAATCCTCGCGTTTTCTGTACTTGTCATATTTCCATAACTTGCAGTACCCATCACTATCACTGACCTCATCTATACCATAATCTTCATTATCAACATTTATTTATCACATGTGTATTTTTGGGAAGTATTATTCAAGAGGGGACAAACGAACTGCGAAATTAAAACAAAAAGGGCCTTCAGAATTTTTCGAAAACGTTGAGCGTAAAACTATACTACTATACTTCCCAATACATTCTATCTATTACTAATACTAATTGACGGTTTTGTTAGATTTTAACTTGTTTATTACTCGTAAAATTTTTACGTTACAATAGTCGTAAAAATATTTATTTTAATTCCTTCAATAAAAAAATATTAACATCAATATTTTATTACTCCGCTCTTGTAAACAAGTATATTTTTGAGATTTTTATTTTACTCAAAGGTGTGCAACCTTTTCAACAATTACTTTGATCAATTTCGCATCATTGGTAAGTTTCAAGAATTTCATCCTTTCACATACGAAAGAAACAAACAATACGATCTTTAGTAATTTTTAAGTGCTACGCGACAGAAGCATGCATATTTTTTCAAGTGTTGTAGCGGATAAGCAATATTTGCTTTTTTGGGGACATTTGGTTTCAGGGTTCCAAGAACTGCGAAATAGTAAAATCGAAATATTTTACTTCATAGTTATTGAACACAACCGAATGAAGCTGTCACATCCCATTGGACCCCTTAAGGGTTAATTCACGGTATTTAGAATATTAAAGAGCAAATGTTAAAGACTCGTGGAAGTTGTTAGGTAGATTGCTGCGAATATTTGTTATTGAAAAGAAATATTAACATTGAGAACATAACCGCTGTTAAAATTCTTCCAGTGGTGGCTTCGGGGGAGGAGATGTGGCTCCGAGGGTCTTGTGGCACTCACCGCCTTCGCAGGGCGCCGCCCCCGCTGCCCACGCCGCCGCCGCGAGAGATGGACACCGTCATAGCGCTGGCAGAGCGTCTGGCAACGACTGGAGGCCTCCCCGTCGGCACACGCTGCTTAAGGGGGCTCTGCGCGTACGATACGGGCCCCGCCCCCCGCTCTCGCCACCCCCGCCGTCGCCGCCGCCCCCTCCATCACGCCCCCCGTCCCCCCGCCACCACCGACACCTCCACCGCCGCCGCCGCCGCCACTTCCATCGCCGCCGCCGGCGCCACCGATACTTCCATCGTCCGCCGCGGGGAAAGCGAGCGCCATTGCGTCTACGCCGGCGTTGACGGTCATGGCCACGGACGCGACACAGTCGCCGCGCCGAACGCCATGAGCCGCGCCGCGCCGCGCCGCGCCGCGCCGCGCCGCGCCGCGCCGCGCCGCCCGGCTGCCTACTGACCCAGTGCGCGCGCGATTCCGATTCTCCAGAGCGCAGAGAGCAGTCATACTCAGTGGCGTATCTAGGGTATGGCAGACATGCCACGTGCCATGGGCGCCATACACAAGGGGCGCTATTTACAGTATATCCACACACGCAAATGCTATGCTTGCCATGGGCGCCTCAATACCTAGATACGCCTCTGGTCATACTTGCTGCATGAGAAAGGTATCGGGATAAAAGCGTGGCAAAATTGAATCCTATGACAACGCCCGTCGTCATCAGATTCCATATTCGTTCTGCCGGGGACCTCCTTAAGGACTAGATAGTGTATAGAGATATTTTTATAAGAAGGGACTGATTTGACAGCTTCTGCTTGGTTACTGCTGACGATATAACTGCGGGTTATGTTCATGCACTCAATTCGTAAATGCGTTTGTTTAGTTAGCTCATTAGTAAATGGCTTCAACACCATCTCTTTCAATGCCGTCATTCTACATGACATTAATTTGTTTCCCGATGTGTCAAACTGGTCCCTTCTTACAGTAACTCCTCTCTACCAAGACTCATAACCAGAGTGCTAAAGGTACTTGCAGTGTAAAAATACTTCCAGTGTACATGCGCTAGGATTTGGATTGACTGCTTGGCCCCTTTATTAGCGGACGCGGGGAAACTTCCCCTCCGTCGCGCAACGTGATATCGCTACGCGATCGTTGTCGGTTGTCAGTTGCTGCTCTCCGAGAGTGAAGGTCGGTTTTCTCACACTGTGCGACAAACCCCGTCCTCAAGGTCGTCTATCGCTCTCCTCCTAGAATCAGGGTTCAAATTCAGGTCGATCCTTGCGCAAATTGTGCTGAACAAAGTGATTTTGAGATGGTTTTCCTCGGAGTTCTCCCATTATCCTGCCTCTCTTTCTTTTATGTATCCATCATCACTCTTATTATATCGTCATAATAACCTATCTGCTAAATAAATCTTTCATTCAGGTGGAACAATATCGCATAGGTATTGGATTCATAATAAGTAATCTTCTGTTAATGTTACTACATTCCCATTTTGACACCTGGCCTGATATCAAAAATGACAATACTCACTCGCACAGAAAAAACATGTAGAAATATCGCCTCCTATATTATTTCAGTAGTATACCTATCCACTGCGGCTCTCACACGCAACCAATATTTATAAATGAGGTCTCTAAAGAAAATGAATTTCACGGACACGTGACGAATTCACTTTGACTTTAAAATATGAAGGATTTGTTTTAAAAAAACGCACCTAAATATTCATGTCAAATGCAACCCGCAACACCTGGCAATTTTTTTCGAAGCTATAACGTCAAATAACTTCTAAACAAAGCATTCTAGGGCCGTAACAACTCAAATTTTGAGGCCAAAGGCTTCAAAGAAACGTTTTTCACACCACAATCTACAAGATGAAACATTCTTGGGCATTCAATTAAATTTTCGGTTCCGCGCTTCAATACCACCAATGCCACCTAAATATTTCAGCCGTTGTTGCTAGTAGCCACTTTTGTGACAACACGCTTAGAAGGCTTTCATTCCTCCATCTTATATTTACGTTTCCTGTGTAGACCGTGATCTGTGCAGTTTGACGAGTTTTATTTGCATAATCATTAATTCAAGATTTGCTCTCCAGCAACAACTAAAAATACTATTACAGTTGCTTGATACCAATGAAGATTGTTTCTCTTGCGTGTAGTGAAACCATTCAATTAACGCTTTTCTGTGGTCTAATAGTGCTGTGTACCTAATTGTGGAGGGATGTGGGTGTATAGTGAAGACTGAAGACTATGTTTGTGTTTTATCTGAACAAGTATTTTCGTTATCAGCAGTGATTCGATGAAATTTTCAAGTCAGCGGGTTCAGACACGTAGCTTACTCAAAAGTAAAAAGCTAATATTTTTTGTGACTATCACGAAAAGCTAAAAGCAAACTATCAAAGAGTATTGAATAATTACTTCAAATGTTGTCTTTAAGAAAGTGTAGTGAATTGTTCCAAGAAAACTCTCCATGATAGTAAATAAATCTTTATTAAAAATTTCTTTTGAAAATCAATTGCATTTTTTTTGATATTGTGACAGGACATTACAAGTTAGATTCATACATTTTTAAACAAATGAACACGTTTCGTTAACAATTTTCTCTCTTAGAATAGAACGATAGGGATGGGTGTGGGGTTTAACATGCAAGAGTTCTCGCACGGGTACGCGGAGGCAGTACGAGGTAGAAGGGGAAAACTCGTGCTAAGGAACAACACAAAGAACAAACGTTTTAAATTAGCTAAAGTAAAATAGCTTCAAATAAATGTAAAACAAAAATCTAAACGTGCTAGCCTACACGTGAATTAATTAAAACTATTACATGAATTAATTAAAAAAGTAATGAAATTTAAAATTATAGAAAGAATAGCATAAGTCACTCGACAGCTGCCAACGATCCCATCATTAACAACTTTCCTTCTTATGGAAAGGATAGACAAATGAATAGGGAAACGGTGGGGTTTAACATGTGAGAGTTCTCGCACGGATACGCTAGTTGATTTTTATTTATATAATTTCAAAAACGTGCACAATTTATTCATTGTTTAGCATTATTTTTGTGTAAAGCGTTTTAAACATAAAATAAAGGTTATATCCTAGACTGTATTAGGGTCATTTAGTCCAGGATTATATTATAGACAGTCAATTTTGTAGGTTTAATACATTTATTGATACATTGACAAACTACACCATCAGTTTTCTTTCAAATTAAAATACCCAACGTTTGGAGATCCGGTTCCTCTCTTTATCAAGACTCACTCAAAATTGTAAAATGCATACAATGTTAATACGTAAAAAAGTAAGGCACCTTTTGGGGCCCAAGAAAAGAGAATCAAGATTCGTTTTCCGGTTGGGGCAGTCGAAATCTTTGAATTCGTCAAACCTCATTTACCTCTGCTAGATAATATAGGGTTGTAACGGCAGATAGCAAATGCGAAAGAGGAAACATATTTCCACGTAATTGTTCAAACTTATATTTTTGGTCAGATGGTGAAAGTAAAATATTTTTAAAAAACTCAAGATTTAACAGGATGTTTTCCTTTAAATCGAAGACATTTGCAATGGATTTTTGTAGGGAGGGGCTTTACTTACAAGAGTACTATCCAGCCGTCTTGATGTTTTCTAACGAAGATTTTTTTATCCTAAATTTAAAACTTACTTTTATTTATAATTGTTAAATTGAGATATAGAATGTCTTTCATTAATTTCGAAAATTAGCAAAAATAAATTTTGAGAATTTTGATCGAATTGAGGAAGGGGGTTAGAATCTCATTAGCCTCCCCTTTTTGAGTGCGCCTCTGATCGTTTGTGTGTTGATAATAATCTAGGCTTCGGGTTTAAGAAATATCTAGGCTAACACTTTTGGTTCATTAATCCGATAATACCAAATTCTCAGCAGTTTTCATTATTTTAGAAACAATTAGATATCTTAGCCGGTCTGGTTAGCAAAGGTCACTACTAGCCGTTGTGGCCTTGGCGTGAAGGGTCATGGGTTCGAATCCCGTCCCGAGCGTGGATGTTTGTGTAAATTGTTTGTATGAGTTCCCCAACCTTTACTCCAAAGTTACACATTACAATTGCTATATGACTTTGCAGTTGAAAAGAGACCTTAAAAATCTCTAAATAATAGGAATTCAAATTTAAACATCCTGATTTAGTAATAGATTCTTTGTAATTGCTTGGTTATTCATTTGCATCCTCTTCGTCATTACATTTGCAGTTCTGAAGACTCTTTTATGGCATTCCCAGTGACCTGTCCATATGGTATTTCACTCGCTATTCCTCGCAGTCCGTGTCTGTGCATAGGCGCGACGTAATTGCCTTTGATGAACTGAAGCAATTCCCTCAGTGGTTTGTTTCCTCAGTTCCTTTCACTCGCCGTAAATGCTTAAAACAAAACCTCACGGGACCTTCGTTTGCGGACTCTTGTTTTTTTTTATATTTTGCAGTTCTGAGGCGAAACAATTTTTCTGGAAGTTAGTTTCTTTTATTTTCAATGTAACAAATTTTGAGAGTTTATTGTAACGGAAACGTGTTAGTGTAATATCTGGTTCGGGTCTTAGAGCCTTAGGTTCACTACAGTGCGATTTTTACAACTTTGGCTCTCAAGCTTCTATTGCCACGATGTAATATCACACAGCATTTCGCGTCTTTCTCGGTCCTGCCGCTAGATGTCACATGATCGCAAGCACTGTTTGATACGGTCGTGATCATGCGATATCTAGCAGCACAACTGAGGAAGACGCGAAATACCGTGACATATTCCATCGTGAAGACCGGCCTCGAGGGGCAAAGTTATAAAAATCGCACTGTAAATCCTGTTCAGAAAACAGCTCGTATCAGCTGGCTCGCGAGCACAAGCTGCGGGTTGCGCGGCTGGCTGCTCCCGAGGACGAATGGAAGGCGGGGCGGGGGGTGACGGGTAAGGGAAACAGGGCTCTAAGAGGAAGTGAGGAATGAGGAGAGCCCTGAGTTTTTCGCATTAACGATAAAAGCCGCAACAGATAAATCAGATAAATTGTGTTATCTTGACAAATTGAAGGGCTTGGTAGAACAAAGGGCTATCCCACATTGATTTAGTTCTGAGATATTAAGGGTTTTACTAGACCTTTCTTATTATACTCCTAACACAAACGTTTAAACACAGTACACTTGCATGTAGGTCTATACGGGATTTAAATAACATATTAAATTAAAAGAGTAATATTTGAAGTTATGTATCTAGTGACTTACGTCTTGCAACATTTTATGCTCTCGTAGGCGCGGCCATTGTGGGTATTTCCAATATAATTTCAGCTGCCGCTGCTTTCCACTTACCCAATGTCGCTGTCCGTTCTCCTCACTCTTGAAGATTTTCAAATAAAACATTAAAAGTGCCAATAAAAAGAAAATATATTGTTCAAAAGTTCTGGATGACTAAACACTCGGCAAACTGTTACACGCTCCGCGTTTGCGAATACCTTTTCTTGTATTCTTGTACCACCTATTAATTATACCTAATACCTTCCCCAAGGTTTCGCCAATCTTCTAATCACTTGAAGATATTACTAATTAGGTACTGTAAATAAGTATTTCACTTTAAAAATCCACACTAAATCTTCATGAGTCTATGTCTTTCGAACTCTAGCCAGCCTCTCCCAAACAAACTTGCCTGCATTACAACTCATTACATAACTCAATTTTTCCTTCTTATGAATTGATACTCTCGTATCAAGTCCTATATTTTCATTTCATGAGAGTTATATATTATAGTAATAAATAAATTTCACAAAAAATGTGGGATAGTGTCTTTCTCAACTAATCCCTTTAATTGTAGGATTGGGTTTAAGAATGTAGTCGTATTATTTTCGCAAATTTTTGTGACGGACTGGATTAGAAGCCAAATTGCGCAACAATCGTCTTTGCTGGATTTTGCTAAAACGGACATTCTTCGCAAAGGAACAGCGAAGACAGGTTCTGAGTGTTTCGGTATTTTTTTATCAATTTTACAGGAAAGTGCTTTTCGCGTTGTTAAACATATTTTAGCATTATCGTTTTAATTTCACTCCATTTTTTCCCTCGAAGTCGTAGATAAGACGCCTGATGCATGTTATCAAACTATTTGTTAAATTTTAATGTATCAATATGGTAGATGGTAAATGAAGTATAAATAATAAGAATATATATTAATTCTTATATGCGTACCACATTCACAGAAATTGGTCAATTTGGCTTCCAATACAGACTGTCACAAACTTCGCGAAAATAATCTGGTGTTAGGTTTTTATCCAGCACGCGAAACAGTGCTTAGTGGAAACCACGGATGTGAGTTCCGTGGCCGGATTGAAGAAATTTCATTCAGGCAGAAGCGCCGTTCTATTCACCTGTGTCCATCGACAAATTGGTTGCCTGAAGCTCATCGAAAAGGTTTCCTCGCTTTGTATTGTGACATAGCTCACTACCCATATTTCCTTATTCTCACTCCTAATTATTTAATTGGGTTGGCTATTCCAAATGCCAATTTGTCGTTGACGTACTTGCGACAAAGTTGACATACTTTTAATGACTAGTGGTGCTACAGAATAGCACATACTTTCCCGTATTAGTTTTCTATTCCCCTTTGTCTTCGCTGGCTATTCGGACTTTACACAATCTCTGGCCAACTGCCATCTATCGCAGCCTAAAGTATATTTTTTTGACATTTTATAAACTTTTCAGTTTCCTAATAGTAGAACGGAAATATTACTTTAAGAATATTAAAGAACAGTAAAATCTCGTCCCAAATGGCAAATTTCTTTGAAAAATTTGGAGCTAGTTAAAAAAATGTGTTTAAGGGTAAACGTGTAATTTGAACTTCGTTTTCATAGAAAATTTTGAGTTTTTGAAAAAGGTCATTTAAAGTCATTTGAAGCATTTTAACTCACAAATCTAATAGTGTTTACAAAGGGTTCTCCCGGATAAGATGGTAAAAAGTTCCCCTCAACCAAATTTCATATGAGTGGTATTTTGAAAAATACAGCCCAACAACACAATCGGGGCCTAATCTGTTCCCCTTCATTTCGCTACTGTCGCACATCTATCCTTCACCTGCACCCGAAATGTTCCTTATCATTTCCCCATTTGTCATCTACCCAACCCCCAAAACACGTCTTCTGTTAGAATTTCCTTTTTCTCAAAAAACAGTCGTGTCACCATGAGACAAGCAAACCTGGTTTAAAAGGCCTAGGAAGCATCGCTTCTGAGTTATTTGCCATTATGTGTGTTGCAATAATCTTTTTTTGTATGTCATAATCTGCAAACTTCTATTTGTTCTTCTAAAATTTGTTTAATGTAAAATAGGGTGTAATTCTTTATCCACCAGTATCTCACTTACAAGGTCTTGTATCGATTGTTTCTTATAAATTGCCAAAACTTACGTCTTTCCGTAGTGTACGATTACTTATCCAAACGATTAGAAATCTTTAAAAAATGATAATTTGTAACTACATTCCAAAATAAAAATTTATTGGGTGCTACAACAATGTATACAAATGTATAATAAACACTAAAATAAATGCACAGAACCGTTGCAGTCATTTTCAAAGTATATTGAAAGTCCAGGTGTTTTAAAGGTGGGAAAATGGTTTTTATTTTTTTAAGTGCAGCCCAGCAATTGAAAAAATCTGAAAAAATGCACAACAATTTGTGTTTTAAGAGGAACCTTTGACATTTTTTCGAGCATGTACCGGGCTTCTAAGACAGAGTAAAAAATATTTCTTGATTTTTTTTCAAAAATATTTTTTTGTGTTTGAATTTGGGCCTGAGAAAATATTGAAAAATGTTTTTCTGATAGTACAAATTGTGTTCTTATTTATCATATTTTTTTCAGTCAGATAAAATAGTGTTAAGTTGTGGAAAAAAATTGAAATAAAAAAAACACGTTTTTGGCTGTATAGGGGTGTGGGTGGTGGGAGGGTGGCTAAGAAACCTTTCAAATATATTATTTTTATGTGAGAATTGTAGTGTATCCATTCATAAGTAATTTGGTTGAGGGGAACTTTTTACCATCTTATCAGGGGGGGGGGGCTTTCTGGAAATGCCCCTATTAACGGTATAAGAGATCTTTCAAAAAAATTACATTTGTGTAATTTTTGAAAAAACAAAAAATACGCCAAAATGAACTTTACGTCATATTAAAGAGTGCAATTACAACTATCTGTTCCAAAAGTCTGAAGAAAAATTTTGGAGCCATTTAAAAAAATTGCGTTTGAAGGTTTCTGAAAATGCGAAATGTTGAGCTAGTTTTCACAGTAAACGGTTGAGTTTCTGTGGAACTTTTGCAATTTTTCAAACTTCAGAGTTAGCCGTGAAATTAGGACCTATGCCACCTTAATAAGTGTATATCACCCTATTCTTACAAGAAATTTAAAGAAAAAATTGGAGATGTTTTTGAGAAAATTTTGAAAATGTCGGGAGGCTTCATGTAAAGTATCCCCAAATTGTGAAGAACGTTTTTCAAAATGGGGGCGCCTCGAGTGGAATCGAATTGACGTTCACAGACTGACAGACAGGTCCGACGGACGGACGCACGGACGGTCGGACTCAGGCGCGGATCCAGACTTCTCTTTTGGGAGGGGTCACGTTAAGACTTAAGTGCATTTATTTCGGAAAGGGGGAGGGTATTGGAGGTGATAACATATATTTGAAGTATGTTATAGATATATCAGAATGACTTTATTATACTATAAATATATTAGAAATTTTCAATATTCCCATAATCACCATATCAATCAGTTTACTATTGTTACTATCCTCATCCTATCCCCTGGAGGTGAGGCAGGTGTAACTTTGGAATTTTAAATGGTAACCCCCAATTTTTGTTGCAGATTCGAATTCTGTCTACAAAAATTTGTGTCAATTTTATTCGGTACGCTTATTTTAAAAAAATTAAAATTTATAAAGTTATCAACCATAACGTTAAAATTAGCAAAAATAACTTTAATGTGATGCAACATGAAACAATTTGTGAAGAAATTATATTTTTAATAAAGTATTATAATTAATAAATACATGCATATAATAAATAAATAAACTAAATTATACTTTCATTTTCTCTCAATTATTTTTCTCGTTTTCATTTTTCCTTTTTTTTTACATTTTTTCGTTTATAGTGCTCTTTTGTACTACACCGAGGGACAACTACACTTAGACATGCAAACATCTAATAATTTAATTTAATATAACATTTAA
The DNA here is from genome assembly GCA_031308135.1 of Acheta domesticus. Classification (NCBI taxonomy): domain Eukaryota; kingdom Metazoa; phylum Arthropoda; class Insecta; order Orthoptera; family Gryllidae; genus Acheta; species Acheta domesticus. The sequence goes on from JAHLJT010009436.1 coordinate 62,921,704, forward strand.
TATATTACAAATAACTGATGATTCCTTTTGCATTGCCAAGGTGCTGAGTATAATTAAAACCCAAATAAAGTAAAATCATTGCAATACTGTTCATCAAGGATGAGAGCTGTCAAGAGATTCTTTTGATACAGGATTCGGAATCAACGACAGCAAAACATTCAAATAAGATATTTTAGGCGTCAGACTCTATCCTCGCTCATCAGCTGAACTAAAATTCTCTAACCGGATTCGGGCTCAGCGACAGCAAAATATTCCAATAAGGTCTTTCAGCAGTGGCGTAGCTGAAGGGTAATCTGAGAGCCTTATAATACCCAAATTATTTTTCAATAAAATCTGTCGTTGTGTGCCATTTTTTAATATTTTTGTTACTGAATCTTGATGAAAATTAAATGTGTTCGACTTTTTTTCATCGTTTATGCGCAAGGGAATTATCAGGGCTGCAGCCTCTTTGAGACCGGTAGCTGAGCGAGGTCAGTGGATAGACACCGGCTGGCTCTGTCGCGCATGCGCACAAGAGAGCATGCGCAATCTTCCTTTCATTTGCATTCACTAGGCAGAGATCCCACCTGGAGCCAAGGCTCTCGGTATAGACACGAACTTCTACAGCGATGCGCGCCCACGTCTCGACCAGGCAAATTCACCTCATCACCTGACGTTGTGGGAAAGTAGAGTTGTTTGTGTGCCGTTTGTGTGATTTTTGTTGGTGTTTTCTTTACGAAACAATTAATGAAGCTAAAGATATAGTGTTGCAGACAATGACCTACTGACTATGCGCCAGTCTCATAATTTCTAAACGGTTTACGATATCGAAATGCAGTTTTCGCTCAACAATGCGGAATCACGAGTCAAGTAATACGCCGTAGAGATAGAAATAGTAGCAATACATAGTAATATACCGTGTTATGTATGAAGAGAATATTGAAATCTGCATCAAAGTAGACACGACTATGAATGAACTTTAATTTACCAACTCTTTAATTTAATTTACTCTCTTAATTTACCAACTGGATTTATCCACTTTTTTGTTATCAGCGACCGGCAACGAATTTTTTCTGGCGAAAATTGGCCATTTTTTGGGCATTATTACATAACTTTCCCTACGCTACGTGTATCACTCCGTGTATTCGTACGTATACGGGAAAGTAAAAAGGGGAAAAAATCCAGTTGCTAAATTAGGAAAAAAATTCACCCACACGTGGTGTAGACAACCCCTCTTTTGTGGGTCCTTGGTAACGAAAAACCAATATTGAGAGGAAAACGTCCGTCTGTCTGTCCGTCGGTCTGTGAACACTGCTAGCACCTAAACCATACGTACGATTTCTTCCAAAATGGATTTTTCCCGGTCGATCTGGGGCCCGTTTCACAAAGGTTACAAGTTACAAGTTACTAGTACTAGTAATCACAAGTACTCGTAAGTTCTGTTTCACAAAGATTTTGCAACACTTGTGGATACTAGTGAATGCCCTGTGGCATGCCCACAAGTGAATTCCCCACAATGCAATTGTATTTGAAATAAAATGCGCGTTTTCGCGTTCCTTGGAATTGATTCGACCGTCTGCCTTTGTGTTTTTGTGTCCGTCTCGCGTTTTTGCCGTTTTGTTTTGCGTGCGTGTTTTGTTGTGTCTGGTGTTGTTGGCCTTTATTTTCACTATTAATTCTATTTCTTTTTTACTTTTCACACTTTTGTTTACTTCTTTTCGGACTTCTCTTTTTAGATACATTTTCTTCATTCATTCATTTTAAAATAACTCAATTTTCCAGCGATTTCTCTTGAACTTTCCTTCTACTTACTTTATACATATTATTCTTACTTTTCTTCTTAATTTCTTTCCAATGGCATCCAGAGGCAATAAAATGTTCGTATTGTAAAAAATACGAGATCATAAATATATTTTTTGGTGCCTTCTCCGAAAGTCTCTCCAAGGGAGACAAGTTGGAAAAGTGGAGTGAGGTCCACGAGGCGGCATTGTCGCTTGAAGTTATTCCTCCGGGCAAGGATCGCACTTACATGCGAGACACGTTTTGGCCTAACATAAAAAGAGCAACTATGGTAAGTTATACTTTTCAAAATATGACCATCGTATGCCTGTATCGAAATGTTTTCATACGAACTATTCACAAGTTTCAAAAGGAGTGTATAGAATTAGAAAAAGTTTGTATTTAATTATATGTTACTAATTATTTGTATAAATTTACAACTTATATATTACAAATTGAGGTACAATGTTGTTGTATGTGTCTTTTGAAATTACTTGATTTTTCTTAGCAATTACAGCTAGTGTTGCACTCCTTACTGAGTGATATAATAGTAATAATAAAAATCCATGGGAAGAAAAATTATACAAAATTACTATTTTTCATATTTCAGGCTAAAATTGATAATGCCAGAAAAACCGGTGCCTCTGGTGGTATGGAAAGAAAATTGACAGAAATGATTGACAGAAATGGACCATGTCCTTGACGTTGTGGGGCGTGAAAGCCCATCAGTTTCAAGTCTGGGTGTATCGGAGACTTGGGAAGAACCACGTCAGTTCTAATTGTATTAATTTTGCAATCTCTCTCTTTCTTTGTAGAACAGATTGTTAGTATAAATTGGTTCAAATTTACAGGACCAGTACCGGTGTCACAACCAAGTACAAGTTGGGCTACACCTATTACTGTTGATTTTGGTAAGCAAATGAATGACTAACATTGCACAAATAAATCACAGTAGCCATATTGAAAACTTTGAAATACAAGAATATGATGCATCATTTGAAATTTCTATAGCAAATGTAACCATTTCATGATCTTACAGATGAAGAAGCAATTGACATATTGCAGGAAAATGTCAGAGATGAGCATGTGGGTAAGTGAGTTTCACATTTTCAAATGACCATGTGTATTCCTAATTTATTCAAAGCAATTTTCCTGGGTTCTTGCATACTCTCATGATGTTTCAGAACCAGATAATATTTCTGGTACAATCAAATTAAATTCGCATTCCTCTTCAACATCTAGAATGCGGCATCTCAGAATCATTATCGCATCTAGAATCTACTCATTACAGAAAGAAAGAAAACACATTCGCTTATGGTTTATGTTTGATCTAAGCTTCAGTGAAAAATAAGTTTGTCAGCATTGTGTTGTTTGCAATAAACTATTTGTTCTTTTGTGGACAGAATTGTATGTAATTTTGTTTTAATACCTTACACAATGTATACATAGAGTATATAATACCGTATGTGGAGATGCCCAAATTTTAATTAAATTACACATCCTACATTTAAGCATGTATTTTGTAGTATTTAAGTTGACGTATATGTTTATTGTTCTTCTTTTAGAAGGAAACGAGAACCAACAGAAAACTAAGAAGCGGGCCATAGTGTCCGAAATTTCTCCATTTGGATCAAGTAAGGAAAAATAATTTTATAATTCTGTTACAATATTAGTGGAAAGTTACCTTTTATTTTGCAAGTAGGAAAGGTCATTATATGGTGCAAATAGGCAGGGTTGCACAATCCTAAAAGCAAGATAAAAGAACTTTTACTGTATATGTCATACACTACCTTGTAGACAGCCCAACTGACTTCATTTTCTTAACATATGTCATTTAATTGTAAACTACTTTGCATTAAGGACAGAAACTTTATTTTCTTGCTTAAATTCATTGTTTTGGGTGAACATTTGAGCATTGTCTGCATGCCCTAAAAGTAATTATTTTCTATATTTTCAGATACTTAGTAAATTAATTTAAATTTGTTTCAATATTTGCAGAAAGAAGAAATACTTCCATGAATGACTATTTGGAAGAGAAGAGAAAGTATCTTCATCAGATGAACATAAATCTCATCAACAAAATTGAGAGGGCAGTGTTAAAAAATGAACAATTAACACTCCAAAATCATAAATTGAAATTAGAGATAAGGAAACTCGAAGGAGAAATGGGAGTGGAAACGGGATATGGGCAAAGTCTATTTATTTAAAAGAGAATTTAGTAAATTGTAAATAATATATTAAACATTTTTATTGAAAATGGTTTAGTGTATCTAATAATCTCCTCCTTGCTGAGGGTGTTGCTTCTTCCTGTTCCTCCTCCTCCTCCTCCTCCGGCTGCTCCTCCTCATCCATGTCATCACTGTCGTGCTGATAAATTGCCCCATCAGAGTCTCTGGCAAAGTTGCAAAGTGCAGCACAGCATTTAAAAATGTTGGCTGCATATATTGGATTTACCCGAAGGTAATTCAGGCATGGGAATTTTTCCTTTAAAATTCCCAATGCGTTCTCCACCAACCTTCTAGTTCTTCTGTGAGCGGAGTTAAATTGAGCAACCACTCTGTCATTTGCATGACGTGTTTGAGGGGGAATCAGCCAAGGCTTTAGGGCATATGCCGAACCCCCTAATATCACTGCATTGGGGGAAAGGACGCCACCCCTCATCCATCCTATGGCACAGGCTACTATTTCGCAGCACACGTGCATCATGTGTGCTGCCTGGCCAGTTTGCTGAAACATAAAAAAATTGTAGTTGTGGCCTGTAGGCCACATACCACCATTGCATTTATTGAATGCCTTCCATATCGGTCGACAAATTGTTCTTCATGTGTGGGGGGGGGCATCAGTGTTTATAAGTGTGCCATCAACTACCCCACACACATGAGGCATGCCTGATATGGCATGGAAGTCAATGGCCACATTAGCACAATTTGGTGGCCAGTCTGGGAAAACATCACTGGGAAAACTGGGAAATTTACACCCTATACTACTGTCTTCACAGCCCTGCAAACGCTGGCTTTCGACACATTGTGCATGTCGCCCACTGCATGGAATTGACTTCCTGTACCGAGCCAGTGCAAGGCGACGCACAGTTTCTCTCTGGGCGACATTGCAACACATCTTCCTCGTTTCACTTCTAATGTTCGCTCCAATTAGATCAAGAAGCTCCTGCATTTTCGTAGGCGACATGCGGAACCTCTCGTTAAATTCATATAACGATGGAAAGTCCATATTAATTTTCCTTTTAAATACGTTCCTGCGCCTGCGCCTGCGAACTGTCGCACTTATAATGTACATGTCCTCATCTGTATCACTTAACATAACTTTAACTTTAATAAACTATCACTAACACTATATAACTGCTATTTCCTGATTCTAAGTACCTATAAACACAATTATAAAAAATATCGTCACTTGTAATCTCAAAGCGTAATATCTTACACGTGTCTGTAGACTTGTCACAAACTACTACTCAATTACAATTGTACTAGTCTACTTGTAGGTTCTGTGAAACAGAAACACTTGTTCCTTGTAGAATTTCACTTGTGAACTACTGGGCATTCACTTGTAACTACAAGTAGTTACTATTAGGATTGTGAAACGCGATTCCCGCGGTTCTCACAAGTTAACAGTGAATTCACTTGTAACTTGTGGGCTTGTAACTTCTGTGAAACGGGCCCCTGGTTCAAGTCAAAGCTTTGAGATTTTGAAAAAGATTCTATAAAGTTTGGGGGTACTTTACATGAAGCTCCCCAAACATTTTCAAAATTTTCTAAAAAATGGCTCAAAATTTTTTCTTTAAATTTCTTGTAAAAACAGAGAAAAGAGCACTTATTAAGGCGGCATAGATCCGATTTTCACGGTTTACTCTGAATTTTCGAAAATTGCAAAAGTTTGAATTGTATCCGATGTCTTCCTCGAACTACAAAATTTCAGATAGAGATTTTTCCTTCAAATAAAAATTGTTCTTGATAGTGAGTTTTTTCTTTAGGGTCTTTTCTTTGAAAATTTTAGTACCTTTCACGTAATATTGCGTGTAATGTGTGCAATTTAAAAAATACGAAAACAAGATTTTCTCAAAAACGGCTCCAAATTTTTTCTTTAAACTTTGGGTAGGGATAGTGCTAAATGTATTCTATGAGATGACATAAAGTCCATATCGCTCTATCCTTTTTTTTCAAAAATTGCAAAAATGTAATTTTTTTTACTTGTTTCTTACGTCGGTAATATTTACATTAGCGGCGATTTGTTTAGATTACTATATTTACAAGTTCAAGTGCTTTAAATAATGACAAGTAAATTTTATCGAAAACGCAACAGTTTTCTGTGATAACTAGTTCAAAATTCCGCATTTTCAGAAACGCTCAAACTCCATTTTCTCATAAATGGCTTCAAATTTTTTCTTCATCCTTTTGGAACGGATAATGCTAATTGACCTCTTTAATATGACGTTAAGTTCATTTTGAGGCATTGTACTTTTTTGATTTTTCAAAAATTACACAAATGTAATTTTTTTGAAAGGTCTCTCACATCTTTAACATGCACATTAACAGGAATTTGTAAACACTATGGTATTTGTGAGTGAATGTGCTTCAAGTGACTTCAAATGAAGTTTTTTGAAAACTCAAAAATTTTCTGTGAAAATTTGCTTCAAATTTCGCATGTTCATTAGCGCTTAAACGCTATTTTCTTAAAAACGTCTACAAATTTTTAAAGGAAAATAGCCATATAGGATGAGGTTTTTGTGTTCTTTAATATTCTAAAATTAATATTTTCGTTCTACCATTAGGAAACCGAAAACGTGAGAAAATGTCGGAAAAAGTGATTTGGGCAGCGATAGATGGCAGCTGCCACGAGTATATGGCAATTCCGAATAGGTAGCCCAGACCCAAGGAAACAGAACACAAATACGGGACAGTCTGTGCCATTCTGTAGCACCACTAGTTTACTAACACGTGGCGTCAAACCCTCGTTGCCTATGCCCGAATTCGCATCGCATATCCCCGGACAATCCAAACTGAGAATTGGTCTTATTAGCCCTCGAATACCGTCGCATGTGTTCGGACAGTGAACTCTTCCACCATGAACGCGATTTCTTATTGCCCTATTTTGGCAATCTGCCAACCGATTGTTTTCCGCCTCCTTTACTTTGGTGTAGGTAGCTCCTTCGAAATCATGCCCTTTCATATTTATTCTTTCTAAAATTTCCGTGTCACAACCGTCACCCTTCTCCCAGAATTATATGAATTTTATATTTCTACTCCAAAAACATGTAACCTTAGCGGCCAAATATTTATTTAACTTTTTTGTCTTCCCATACATCATGAAGTACGTAAATCTTCTTCTGCTGCCATCACGCATGCAATGAATGTTATGCGCTTTTACTCTTCGTTTGTTTTGCTCCACCTACTCGTCCAACAAGTATTCAATCCTATATGGCATTAACAACTTTACAATTAAATTATCTGGTTCGGTAGGGGTCCGCTCTGTTTCCGCGTCGCTGTATTCTCCCGTTTCGTTTCTTCGCATTGCGACGTCGCCAAATCGGCGACCGGTGCAGTATCGATCTTTTATAGCTCCTCTATGGTTCGGGCTAACGACTTCCTAATAAGTTACTTTCATCTGTCGTATCATCAGTGGTATCAGAAATTATTTCCTCGCACTATTCGTTTCCTTTCTGCAACTTCTTACTGCGCGTTTCCATACTGAATTTTGTTTTTAAAATTTGCGAATTACAAAATGGCTGCGTCCAGGCCGCCTTTCCTACCGTTAATAAAAATAAACTTTTTCACCAATTTTCAAGCCCTACGATGGCGCCATATTGACAGTGCCCACTACTCCTCTTTATTCTCACTCCTAATTATTTAATTGGGTTGACTAACTCAGTTTTGTTCATATAATTGGGCGCTTTTATACTTACGATCTCAGGGCTCATGTGTTCCTCCCTTGTAGGCTGAAAATACACCGCTCATACGAGAATTAGGTAGATACCGCTCGTACACGAATACCTCTATTTATGTTAGAAATTTATTAATTTTTCTGGTTAACTAATTTTGGAAATGATAACACCTTGTTTACTAAATTGTATTCCAGCGACATGAAGTGTCGACTGCTGTTTATTTATTTAAATTATTTCACCTTTCTTTTCTTATTCAAATTTTAACAAACATTGTTCTTATATAAATTGATATCTTTTTACTTAATGAATGATGATGGCCATCGAAACTTTATGATTATTAATTTTTTATACATTTTCCCTCTTAATTTAACTTATTGACTAAGACATTCTTGGCCTTGAACATTTATTACCGCCAAGTCTCTCTCTGCTTAATTACTCAACTTTCCTGTAGCTTAGGAATCACTGCTCTCTTGGCGTTGAGAAGAATCATCGTGAATTAAGTGTCGTCTCTCTACACTGAGCCACACGTCACTTCTCGTATTTCTTAACTGAGTTTATATCTGCATACATTCTTCGCGTCCGCGTCCTACTTCTATTTGTTATGTTCGCGAATCAAATTTTGCATCTGCAATCATGTTCGGTTTTTACTCTTAACTTAATCGCGGATGTACATCCTTCGTCTATCAGATCACGACTTAATTCTAACTTAAAACTTTATTTATCCTGCCAGTCGTGGCCACACGTCCTATCTCTATGAGATCGAGACCAATTCTGACGCAAAATATTTCATCTATCAACCCTTGTTTCTGCTGTTCATATGTTTTGATTGATACTACCTGGGTACGATCCTAATTTTTTCACAGAAACTGAGCTACCGGGATTGTCTCTTGTCTCCCCTAACAATGTCGCTTTTATTAAAGATAATTTCTCAAAAATTATTTTTCTAATATCACTGGTCTACAAAGTTTTTTTTCTTTCACACAATGAAAATAAAAACAACAGATTCTAGAAGTATTTTTCACACTAAATTCAAATATCATTTCAATTTTTCCCCATCAGGCAGGAGTTTTATGTGATATTCATGAGAACTTTTTATAATTTTGAATAAAATCAATAACTGGCTATCCAGCTCTAAATGGTATACTACTCGTCCTGACTTACATTCTGACTACCCATTCTGTACCTAGGAAGTGGTAATGATTTTCGGGCATATTCTGTATTTGGAACATCTCTCTTCTTGGTCCAACAGTAGTCAGACAACAATATTAGAACTACCCTTGCCTTAGTACACGTTTTTCCATTGTAGAAATTTGCTGATGAAAACGCTCGCCGTTCTCATCGCTGACAGACCCAAGGTTTTCCCGGAGGAAAATAAGTCAGATTTTAAGAAGTCAATTTTCAAAGACATGTTACATCCCATAGCTTTACAAGAATGCAGAAGATCGGCCACTATGTCCGATAGTTTTCTGCTTTATTTCCAGGGAAATTGCAATATAAAAATTTTGAAAGACTACCAGACTGCTTTTTCCAATAGATTTAACAGTTCTTCAAAATGTTCATCAGCCATTAATGACCGTATTTGTGATCCTAAAAAATCCCTCATTTGAATTTAGCATCACATACTTTGGGAAATTTCGATTTCAAGTACAAGAATCCATCAGAAATTTTATACAGAGCTTCTACGAAATTTTTCATTCCTCCTAATAAAATATGCAATGTAGGTAAATCTATTTTTCAGGATTCACTAAATGGGTATGTGACACATTTTTCTGTTGAGGGATACGAAATTCCATTAATTTTTGTCAAACAGAAATAACAGTCACATAGATGATCCTTCGGTTCCTTCGAAATCATAGGAATTGCAAATAGCATATGACCTGTACCATTTTTCTATCAAATTTTAGTCTTAACACAGAAAACATATATTTGAGACCCAGCTCTTTTCAAAAATCACCAACTTCACAGCCAAAGTAATGTTGATATTTGTTCGCAAGTGGCGTTAAATTTCGCCTCTGAGTCTTCCAAGTCAGCTCACCAAAAATACCGCAGAAATTATCTGCATGATTTACACACGTTCTTGCGATGATGAAAATACAAAACACTAAAACGCAGCTTACACAATACACTTCTAAACACAAAGGAAGGAAATATATCACTAATGATAGTCGTGCTAATAAGCTCAAAGACAACTCAATACTGACACATCACAATGTACACCCCATATCACAGAATATGCACTGTGTCCAGTGCGGCCAAATGTGGCCTTTCCACAGCTTGGACAATCACGCCTGGGCACTTGACCAATCCCGGAGCTTAGGCAAAGCGGCTCTTATCATTGGCTTTTGCGCCAAGATTCAGACACTTCCCCCTTCCTCCCCTTGAAGATTGTCCTCCTCGTTATCTCAAAGGGGCGGAGCAATTTTTGAGGTGATTGACGTCGGCGTCGCTGCTTCGCTATCAGGGAGGGGCAGCAGGTAAGTTCACGCAGGCGAAACGGACGCTGACGACCCACGCGCCAGCCGGTCATGGGAAAGAGCAATGGCATTTTTATCGAATTCTTTATACATAAATAGCAAATTCGAATATAAATAGCAAATGTTAATTTTTTATTTGTGGAAATCTTCACACAAGTTAAATATTTTATTAACTATTTTTGAATAACCACCTGTTAAAAGAAGAATAAATTAAATTAGAAGAAAAACTGAAGTCTTAAAATGTTACGATTCGATGTAATTTTCTTAAAACAACCTATTAAGAAAGTAACAAAAACGTCTTTGAATAAACTTGAAAGATACTGAGTTTGTAGCTAAGAAATTTCAATGCCGTTACAATTTTCCAGTTAAAATGTTTAAATGGAACACAGGTGTTCTCAAAGGTACTATTTTCACAACTTATATTATGATTTAGTGTGACCTCCATGAACAGTGTCTGGAGTATTATGTTCGATTGGAGGAGCTCCATCACAATCCAAAGAAACTTCAGGAAACTCACTTTACCACGGTTATCGATATTCAAGTAAGGCACCGTTTTATTCACACGAATCACACCGTCCTTGTTTCCAATTGTTTTGTGAAATAATTTTTGCCTTTGTAAGGTATACGCATGAGGAATATTTTCTTCCTAGAAGAGGAATCCCAATACAATAATGTGCATCAAATATCATAATTCATTTGCTTTTAGATAGACACCTACAACATCAGTGTTTTCATGAACTCCGAATCCGAACAATTGATCTATTTTATTTATTATTTACACGAAATTCAACTTCATAGTTTCTTAAAATAACGAACGAAACGTGAATTGTGCTTAATCACCTTAACAACTGCGTAGTGCAACATTATTGGCAAAATTGCCAGAAAAGATATGACAAATATATAGATTGATTTTAAATCATATGATGATTATGATTAGGGTTTAAAGGCGCTTCAACATGTCATTGGAGCTCGTGTCAATCAGTAAAATAATTTTTATTTATTATAAATTGAGTAAAAATATAGTAAAATCTGACTAATTATGAAATAAAATAACTGATAAAGAATGTTTCATAAACAATAGAAAATCAGTTCATAGAAGGCATTTTAAAAATCACCCTCATCTCTTGCGATGTCTTCTCCGAATACCGCTTAAATTATTGCAGTGCACGAGAGCATTCTATACGGCAAGGTCTGTTCATTTCTCGCAAATGAGGAGTGGCGATAAAATGTCCTTGTAAGAAGTGGCAGTGCCCGATCCGAAGGCGAATGAAAATTACTACCTCGCGCCTTTTCCACGCATGACGACCAGGTTTTTATGGAGTTCTTTATCCTCGCGAGTTTGAAATAAGAATTCTGTCACTTTTTGCCATGCACTTTTGCCATTAACTTTTTAATGTTAATGATAAGAGTAACTTATTCATGTTACTCTATTAATGTTACTGTGTTTTTTTAAAAAAATCATCTGTTAAAATATCAGTGGTGCTTAGATATAGTACAAACTTCCTCGTAGTATCTGTGAGTGTTATAATTGTAACTCACATAATATACTAATATTAAGGGGATAATATTAAAGTTAGCAATTTTCAGCTTTCATGATTTTTCGGGAGAGGTTGAGATCAATTCCACGATTTATTATAATTTTTAACGATTTTAACGACGCGAACGCATGGCAGTACTGCCGGTAAGCTTGAACGTCAGTGTGCCTTTATTCGCCACAGTGTAAACAAAGTTTGTTTCTGAGTGCTATACATGTCGAGTTTTGTACCAAGAAAAGAGTATTTGCGGAAAATTCTATTGTACTACTTTATTCAGAGAAAATCTGCATTTGAAGCACACAGAATTCATGTTGTGATTTACCGTGAACATGCGACATGCAGAGATTGGTTTCGATGCTTCAAAAATAACGCTTTTGATCTTTGAGATAAAGAACACACTGGCGCACCGAAAACTTTAAAGACAAAGAGTTGGAGGCATTACTTAATGAAGCCGCATGTCAAAAGCTAGCTGACATCCCAAACCTGTTTGAAAGCATTAGGAATGATCTAGAAGCAAGGGCATTGGGTGCCGAATGAGTTTAAGTCGAGAGATGTCGAACGGCGTTACCTCACATGTGAAATGCTACTTCAACAGCAGAGAAGAAAAGGTTTGTTGCATCGTATCGTGACTGGCGATTAAAAGTGGATACAGTACAATACACCTAAGGGTAAAAGATTGCGGGGTAAGACGGCCACTCATCGACATCTTGCGCAAAGCCAAATATCCACGATTTGAAGCTTCTCCACTGCATTTGAGGGGGATCAGCTGAGTGTAATTTATTAGGAGCTTCTCAAACCAAACGAAACTATCACGGAATATCGCTATCGACTGCAACTGATGCGCTTGAGCCGACATCTAAAGAAAAAAACGACCACTTTAGGAGCAGAAATACCACAAGGTGACTTCGTCACACGACAACTCTAGGCTACATGGTGCAAAACCAATGAAAACCCACTTGAAAACATTTAAATGGGAAGCCCTGCCCCACCTGCTGTATTCACCAGACATTGCCCCTTCAGATTATCACCTATTCCGTTCAATGGCACATGGTCTAGCGCAGCAACGCTTCCATTCGTATGAAGATACCAAAAAACGGGTTGATTCTTGGATAGTCCCAAAAGACATCGTTTTTGCAATGCGGAATTCTTTTGCTGTCAGAAAATTGGGCAAAAGTAGTAGCTAGTGATGGGCTATACTTTGAGTGGTATATTGTATACCACATACTATAAATTTTTTTTATTACGCCAGAGCGTCAAAGATTGAAACTGGTCACAAATGACCAACCATCAATTTACATATATTCTTAAATCTAAGTTAAAATATTATTTACATGTTCACTCAATAGTGTAGTGTGTATTTAATTTACAATATAAAAATAAATTTATTGTCAATATTAAATTAATTCAAAGGGCTTGGTCCCTCTTTAGTCTCCTCCGCTGGTTATGGTTATCCAACAGTTGAATGGCTTCTAAGTTAACATGTTCATGCAGTCTCATTTCATGTTTGGCAGCGACATCTTCTAATTTCACTTGACACATAGGGAACTCCAAGATCACGATGTAGATCCCTATTTCTAATGTACCACGGGGCATTTACAATGTTTCGCAGTACTTTGTTTTGGATGGTTTGTATTGATTTCATATTGCTTTCCTTGGTGCATCCCCAGAGTTGAACACCACAGAACCAAATCGGTTTCAAGATTTGTTTGTAGATTAAGATTTTGTTGTGTATGAACAGTTGAGAAGCACGTCCCAAAAGCCAGTACAATTGTCTATATTTAAGATTTAATTCATTCCTTTTCCTTTTCACGTGTTCCTTCCATCGCAGTTTAGTATCTAATGTCATGCCTAAGTATTTAGCAGTGTTCGCGTAAGGGACTTTAAGGCCATTTAACATGAGAGAAGGGGTGCTTACAATTCTCTTGTTTGTAAAATTTATGTGCACGGATTTTGACTCATTTAATTTGATCTTCCAAATTTTTGTCCAAGAGTGTATTTGATTACAAGCATTTTGTAATATGCCTGTGGCCTCCTGCACGTCTGGGTGCGTAACCATCAGGGCTGTATCATCAGCAAAGGTCGCCACAATTACGTTTTCGTTTTGTGGGATATCACTGGTATACAATGAGTAGAGAACGGGCCCCAAAACACTTCCTTGTGGCACGCTTGCTCTTATCTCTTATAGCTCTGAGTATTCTTCTTCTACTCTGGCCCAAAAGAGTCTCTCAGATATGTAGGATTTTAACAGTGTTACATACTGTGTGGGTAATTGCTTATTTAGTTTAAAAATCAACCCCAGATGCCAGACCTTATCAAACGCCTGGGCTACATCAAGGAAGATAGCTGAACAGACCAGTTTTTCTTCTAATGTTTCCTCTATTGTATTGATGATTCTATGGACTTGGTCTATTGTAGAGTGTTTCTCTCTGAATCCGAACTGATGGTTTGGGATCAATTTTTTTCTTTCAATTATTGGTTTTAACCTTTTTTAACGGCAACTTCTCAAAGACTTTTGAAATGATGGGCAGCAAAGATATTGGCCAATAAGACGTGCTATACTATAAGCTTTATACTATAAAAATAAAGCTTTATTTTTCACACAAAAAACAGCGATAACTTATTCAAACACCTTATAATGTATTGAAAAAATGTCTGGTCAGTATTATTGGCAATGGAATTATAGAGTTTGATTGAATTGGAGGAGATTGTTTAGATATTTTTGGGTTTAATAAACTAAATATAGCTGAATATTGCACCACGAAAAGTAAAACATTCCGAAATTTCATCTACAAGAAGTCTTCACAGACCCTATTTATTTGAACAGAGTACTACAATCACTTTCATTAATCGTCAATCATGTAACATTGAGTTTCCTATGTGTATATTGGCGTATATACTGATATATTTGTGTATATTACATTATATTATATCATATTACAGTATCAGTACAATATAACACTGCAACTGCATCCTGAGGGGCACACATTTGGCAGTATTTGGTGTTCAAAGAGACTGGCAAATTTGAAATGCATTTTTGGAGATGTTGATATTACGAGGCATTCTAAACTAGTAAAAACGAAAAGAACTAATTATCAGAAACAATTTCATAATTGTGAGTTTGAACTTGCAATTATCGTCGCACGAAGATTGAAGATGTCTTGTGTAAAGCAGAAACCTTGCCTGTAACCTACTCTGTTGTCAGTGAACAGTGCATTAATTTATTTTTACTTTCTTGTATACGTTATACGTATATACGGAATGATATACGTAGTACAGATATATTACTTGTATGCTTGTCTATAGAAAGTTATGGAAATTAGATTTTGAAATTTCAACGAAATGCACGTTCATGGGTCTTCTTTATAAAAAAAAGAGTTGTTTTTTCAAATGTCCGACCGTCTGTCCGCGTGTCTTGTCTGTCGGTCAATGAACAACACTAGTACCTCAACCATTCTTAGGTTACGTATGATTTTTGCCAAAATGAACATTCCTTGATCGATCTGACCAAAATCGAGGACCTACAATTTTTTTAAAAAAATTATTTAAATTTCGGGGTTCTTCATTAAAAAACTTCCGGACATTTTCAAGTTTTCTCAAAAATGGCTCCACAGTTTTTCTTTATAATTCTTCTAAGAATACAGTGAAGTACACTGATGAAAATGGCATAGATCTATTTCCATGAATATCTCTCAATTTTCGAAAATTATCAAAGATTGAATTCTTTCGGCGTGTACCAAGAAAGTGGAAGATGGAGTTTTCTAGATGAAATTAATACTTCACAAAGAGTACTTAATAACTATTATGTAATACTTTATTTGAAGTTATTTGAAGCACTTACACTCACAAATGTAATAATCTTTACAAATTGCTGGTAATATGCATATTAAAGATATGAGAAATCTTTCAAAAAAATTCATTTATATAATTTTTGAAAAAACAAAAAAATAACTCAAAATAAACTTTACGTCATATTAAAGAGTGTAATTAGCACTATCCGTTACAAACGTTTCAAGAAAAAAAAATGCAGCCATGTATGAGAGAAAAGCGTTTGAGCGTTTGTAGAAAAGCGAAATTTTAATCTACTTTTTACAGAAAACGGTTTTGTTTTCGAGAAACTTTACTTGACATTATTTAAAGCACTTTAACTTGTAAATATAATGATATTATGATGTAAATTAATGACGTGAGAAACAAGTCAAAAAATTATATTTTTGCAATTTTTCAAAAAACAATAAAATAGAGCGATATGGAGTTTATGTCATCTTATAGGGTACATTTAGCTCTATCCCTACCAAAAGTTTAAAGAAAAAATTTGGAGCCGTTTTTTTGAGAAAATCATGTTTTTTATTTTTTTTAAAAATTGCACATATTACACGCAATATTGCGCGAAAACTACTAAATTTTTCAAAAAAGTGTACATGACCTTAAGGAAAGAACTCGCTATGAAAAACAAATTTTATTTGAATGAAAAATGTCTATCTTCAATTTTGTATTTGGAGGAAGACGCCGAATAAAATTCAAACTTGTGCAATATTCGAAAATTCAGAGTTATCCGTGAAAATCGGACCTATGCCACCTTAATATGTGTACATTACTCTATTCTTAAAAGAAATTTAAAGAAAAAATTCGGAGCCGTTTTCGAAAAAGTTTTGTAAATATCCGGGTGACTTCATGTAAAGTACCCCCAAATTTTACAGTATCTTTTTCAAAATCTCAAAGCTTCGACTAGAATCAGATTGAGCGGGGAATATCCATTTTGGAAGATATCGTATGTATGGTTTAGGTGGTAGCAGTGTTGACGGACGGACGGACAGACGGACGACTCTTAATTTAGCAACTGGTTTTATCCACTTTTTCGTTATCACGGCCCGGGAATGAATTTTTTTCTGCCAAAAACTCGCCATTTTTTCGCGCACTATTACACATTTTTCCCTATACTACGTATAACACTCCGTGTGTACATGGTTGTACGTATAACCTCCGTGTGGCGAGGTTTTGCCAGATTCGATCGCGCGTTCCTCTCTTCACAAGTCTCTCGTCTAAGCCGTTAGCCTAAGCCGTATTCGTTCTTTTGGAACGGGTTTATTTATGGACGAATTGTATCTGAAAATTTATTGAACTTTTGCATTTGTGCAATTTAAAATATTAAATAAATTACTCCTATGTGACAATAAGAATGCAGTTCAATTTACGTGATTCTATAGAATAATACAGTATACTTATAAATATTTCAGTTCAGCTTTATATTTTAATTCTCGCTTGCAGTCACTTGGCTCTCAGACTCGCTGAGCTGAGGCGTTATCTTTACCTGCCCTACGGGCAAGGTGAGATGAGGAGATGTGATAAGAACTGAAATTCCCTGACGAGTTTCGACACTCAAAACTTCAGAATTCACTTGCAGCAAGAAATAACTAGAAATCTATGTAATATTTATCGCCTTCAAGAAAAAAAACACCTACAGTCACTCAATTTATTCTCCAACTGTTTACCCCTTATAATCTGATAAAAAATATCTCTTATTTTCTCGTATTATTGGTAATGGACAAGTAAATACATTACATTTTCCCCCTAATAGCACTTCATCCTTCTCTTAAAACTCTTAACGAAACGACGAACGAGAGACTGTAGAAAACCATACCATATTGAAAATGGAAAAGGTTTTCATAAAAATCTCGCTTCTACAGCTAGTTTGCATTTTTTGTGCTCCATACGTACAAACGTTTTCAGGGAATGAAAAAAACGTACCCCAGTCAGAATTTGAACTAGAGCCCTCTAGCTCTACCACAAGCAAACGCTCTACCACAAGCAAACGGTCTACCACTTCGGCTAGGAGACGGCTCTTTAAGATTTCACTAATGCAGTATTTTGCATATTAGGATGTCGTTGACAATAGAAAATTGTCTTGAAAAAATTCAGAAACTACTCGAAACTGAAACTTAATTGTGAATTAAATTTATTTTAAAATCTAATATTGTAGAAAAGAGTGGATTAGAATTTAAATCTCAAGCTTCATTATTGAAGACATTTTTGGGGGTATTTTATATGAAGCTCATTAGACATTTTTTAAAATTTCAAAAAATGACACGAAATTTTGTATTAAGTTTTGACTTTGGCTAGAGTAAAGTCGTTTAAGAAAATTATGCAGGTCGAATTTTCGTTGAAATGCCTGATATTTAAAAAATTGAAGAAATTCAATTTTTTTCGTCGTCTTCATACCACTACAATTATAAAGATTTGTTTAAAAATGAAATCTGTTCATCATAGTGATTTTATAATTCTCGTAAATATTCTTATTGTTGTCGGCCGTGGTTATTGTATGATGTGAATAATATCCTTATGAAAAGAAATAATATATTGAAGGAAGGTAATAAATTTAACTTAGAACTAACAAACACACTTCTTTACTTTAAAAAGTTTTATAACTTATCATGGTTTTCAGTGCTTTCGTACATAAAAAGAAGAATAAAAAAACGTTTCGCGCATTTCTGAGGGAAAAAAATTTAAAATTTATATTGCCCATCAAATGCAAAATTACTGAAAAACTATTCATTTTTTCAAAAAACTAAACATGACTTTCTTTGAAGATTTGTTTAACAGATTTCACTAAGAAAAATACTTATGTTCATAATTCTCCTTGTAGAAAGACACCGAAAAAAATTGAATTTCTCCAATTTTTGAAAAATCAAGAATTTTATCGAAAATTTGATCTGCATCATTCTCTTAAGCGACCTTTACGTTACCCGAAGTCAAAATTTAATCAACAATTTTGTTGCCATTTTTTGATAATTTTTAAAATGTTCCAGGTCCCAGGCTCCAGGTTCCATATAAAGTGCATACCAACATTGAAATATCGGTTACAAATTCAACGGACCGCCACAACATCCAGCTAGAATGGGGAATATCAATTTTGGAGAAAGTCGGCTGATCCGTTTGGGTACAAGCGTTGTGTACAGACGGGCAGACAGGCGTTTTTACGTCAATCAATTTTTGGGTATCAAGTATCCACAAAACATGGATTCTGGCGACATGTGTTAGATAATTTTTTTCTAGATTTAGCAACGCTTTGGATTTATCCTCTTCTTCTTTACCAGGGTACGGCAATTAAATGTTTTTCTGTAGAAAGGTCCCGTTTTCCCCCAGGATTACGATACTTTCTCTATACCACTTTAGCAGTAGCAATAGTGTAAGAGTAATGACATTTTTTCAATTTGTGTGAACGAACACAGCAAATTGCAATTGATTGTTTGATTGATTGATTAAGTTTTTAAGGAGCGTTAACTAAAATGTTAATTAGTGCCATAAGTGAGGTCCATGGTATATCTTGAGAGGTGGCGGTGTTTTGCCTCTGCTGCAGCCGCAGATCCGGCGCCCACCTACACTTCGACATGCAGAGATTCCCTACACACGTATCTCCCCCACCGTAGCAACACCCCCAGTCGCGATAAGATCCAAGACTCCGACTGGTCTCTCGTCATGAGTGATAGAGTTACGCTTGTAAGTTTGTGTGTGTGTGTGTGTGGCAAGAAAGAAAAAGGAAAGATTACATACGGTCCATTATCCTTTTGTTAAGTTAATGTCTGTTTTTTCTGGTATTATTCGGAGAAAGCAGGGAAATATACTGCATCAAAGGAGGCGATAACTGGAATTCACCTTCAACCAGTCGCTAAATTCTACCTAGACATATAACTAAACTCAGACATCCCACAGTTGCGATTAGACCCTTAGGTCTCTATGTCAACAAAGCTGCATGGACAACAAATGATGTCACTGGGCAATCACAGACGGTGAAAGTGCTGTTAAAACCAAAGTCTCATTTCCATTATCTATTCTTAATTTTCCAATATTACAAATATTAATTGACAGTATTTGTGTAGTAATGATGTCTGTGAATGTCTAATGTTATACACCGCGTTAGCCGAATAATAAGAGATCCTGGGATCCTTATATCCTCTTCCGATATAATAAGCGGGATAATCTCCGCTTCCTGATATTGCGAATTCCAATGGAGTTGGTAGATAATTTTCTTCTATGATGTGATTTAAGTAGCAATTTATCGAATTCATTCTGATTAATAAATATCGTTGGAAGGCCAATTAAACGAGCCATTTTTGCCCGCAATAGGACAACCAGAAGCCTCTGATCTCTACCATTTGACAGAGACATACGGGAGAGTTCAGACGAGAACGTTGTATAGAGGAAGTAATATGGTGATTCATTGATATCGATTGATTAGTGCTTCCGGGTACGTTAATGGCTTAAGTAATTAGTCCCGTAAGTGTAGTGCATGTTTACCCCCTGAGAGAGGTTCATCTTTCACCGCTGGATGGTGAGACCTGGCACCGAACTACCTCTCGGCTAGTGGTGTTTTCCCCAACCAGACATCTCCCAGCAACGGCGCGGCGTCAGAGCCGGGACCAGCTCTAAGATCCCGACCAGTCTCCTGGCACGTCTGTCAGTGTATTACATGTAAATGTGGTGTGTGTAAATAAAGGGTGAGGACAGAACAAGGAAAGGGAATGGAAGATCGCGCGCGGACCGTACTGCTTCGATAATCGCGTGTTTTTGATTCGAAAAACCACGCAAAACTATCCATAAGAGCAGCCGACCACTGGAATTCCCCTCCACACAGCGAATGAACTCGTCCTAGCTATCTAGCTAAAGTCGATGATCCTGCCATGGTCGGGGCCTTCCGATCAGCGGCACTGCAGTGCACTGATATCATCTTGACGAAAATACATTGAGTCTAATTTGGTTCTGATAAAATAATTTTTGGTAGTACTTCATAAAATGCAGGTAGGGTAACTTTAATATTTATACGGGGTTATGTATAATTGTATTCTAGTGTTAAATTAAAGTATATATTCAAGATATAATTCTATATTTAGATACAAGTTGAGAATTTTCACTTTGTAGATATTCCTATCCTTTCAGAAACGTGGAAGATTGATATTATAAATGTGGGAAAGTGATTAATCTTGTGAACGAACAGTTCATAAACGTACGTACAAAAAATCCGAAGTATTGTGATAAAGTTCAATCAATCTGCTTATGAAATTGCTTATACTATTTTAGTTAAAGAATTCAATCTAACTACTCTTGCCAATAGAAGAGTCTCTGCTGAACAATTGTTCTTATTTAAAATAGTTAATGGTCTATCAGATAGCAGTGGATTGCTGTCACAATTGTCATTTAATGCACGAGTATCAAATTTAAGAGGACGAGGATTATTATATTTCAATAAACCAAATACAACATCTCACAAATATTAACCACTCTTGAGAATGTCTTCAAAATTCAATGAATTCAGTAGAGTGTGGGATTTAGAATTTAGTTTTTCTTTGCTAAAATATAAACAGAATTTAAATAAAATATTGAATGATCACTGAATGTGGATTTATTGTGTTAAGTATTGCTCACTATTATGTTCCGATTATTCTAAAGATGCGTTTACCATTTTTGTAATATTGTCATTTTTTATACTCATTTCTGTTCCTTTTTTGTAATGACTGTTTTGAAGACATGTTTCCATTTTTGTTTATCTTACTGGTGTGTTATGTTTTATAAGTTTTGCTAAAAGATTTATTCTTGTAATTGGACTTCTGTAATTTAGTTTTGTTTTTTCATTTGAAACTGTTTTTTTTATTATTTTGTATGTTTTGTATATTTTTCCTAGTAATGCCTACTGTAATTGGGGCTTTGCCCTGTTGTGGGTTATTAAATAAATAAATAAAATTTTTTCTTCTCGCAAAAGAAGAGAATGTTTACAAGATTCTCGACATCGTTGTTTGGAATTTATTTTCATTGCTTGTCAAGTAAAAAAAACTGCCAGGTTTTTACCGGATTTGAACACTCAATCCTCTATTCTCCCGTCTCGAGTCTAAGCTATTGCGCCACTAACACAGACGTATGCATTTCCGCGAACTGATGCAGTTTAGAATCATACGCATTTGTGCCTTCACATTCATTGCTTTTCCCTATTTCTGTAACTTAAAAAATTAAATAAACTACCTCCGAAAGACAATAAGAATGCAGAGCAATCTACGCAATCCTATGAAATAGGTAATTCTAGTTATAAATGTATCGGGGGTTACGTAATAGAATTGTCGCTAGCAAGCACATTGTTCCTAGCATTGTTCCTAGTTATATACTCTCTGGTTCCTAGGGTTGCGCTCAGGCCTTATCACCTTTCGCCTCTGTCCAAGGTGAGATTGGAAGACGTGATAAGGTTGAAGTAAATGTAGTGGACAAGTTTCGACAGCGTCGGAAATTCAGGAAAGAATTCAGAAATTATTTCGTTTGCAGCAAGTAACCACAGAATCTAAAAATCATATATATATTCAAGAAAAACACCTATCATCACGCAATTATTTCACCTACACACATTCAAATAAAAAAGCTCTTAGTTTCTCGTATTATTGGTGATGGTTGATTAATATATTACAAATTTTATACTATTAATACTTCATCCTTATCATTAAACTCTTAATCAAACGATGACCGAGAGATTCGAAAAAAATATATACCTTAAATTTTTTAAATCAAAAAATTTAATAAGAATCCTACGTCAACAATTAATTTCGATGTACAGTGCTCCACACGTACATTTTCAAAAATAAAAGAAGGCCAAGAGTAGGTCAGGACTTGAACTAGAGTCCTGTGGCTCTCGAATCAAACACCCTACCAACTGAGCTAGCTCTTCCCATACTCACTTTGGCACTATTTTGCACATTAAAAGGTTGGTGACACCAGACTATTCTCTCTATAAATTGCAAAAGCTACTCGTGTTTTTAAAACAAACTTGTAAATTAAATTTATTTCAAAATTCAATTTTGAATCAGATTGCTTTAAGAAATACATCTCTAGCTAGTGAATTGAGGAGATTCGGGTTCGAAGAACATTTCATTGTCACCATATAACTGAAAATTATGAGAAAACTACTAAAGTTTGAAGAAACTAACATTAAAGATATAATATTGAAGAATATATTGCATTAAGAAAGAAATCTTAATGTGTCATTAATAGTGTAGTTGTGGGAGGATATGGAAAAATTTTAAACTTTTCAATGGTCGAAATCCCAAAGGTTTTATTGAAAATCGGACCTTCTGCCATAAGGTGAAGCGAAGTTCTACTCGCGGAAACAGTTAATAAAAGTGAGTTCTTTCATTTAGGTCCAGAACATTTTTTGAAAATTTAAGTAGTTTTCTAGCAATATTGCGCGAAATATGTGTAATTAAAAAATACAAAACAAGATTTTCTCAAAACGGCTTCAAATTTTTTCTTTTAAATTTGGCAGGGATAGTGCCTAAATGTGATGACATAAACGTCATGTTGCTCTATAGTTTTTTTCTTCAGAATTTACAAAAATGTAATTTTCTGACAAGTCTCTCACGTCGTTAATATTTTCATTGTAGACAATGTTCACGTTATTATATTTACGAGAATATTTGCTTCAATTAATGTCCTATAAAGTTTCTTGAAAACTCAACAGTTTTCTGTGAAAAAGTAGCTCAAAATTCCGCATTTCGATAAACGCTCAAACTCCATTTTCTCAAAAATGTCTCCAATGTTTTCTTCACATTTTTCGAACAGATAGTGCTAATTAAGCTCTTTAATGAGAAATAAAGTTCATTTTGGAGTTTTCTTTCCAAAATGACACAAATGTAATTGTTTTCAAAGATTTCTCACGCCGATTTATGCACGTTTCCCACAATTTGTAAACACTATTGTATTTGTGAGTAAATGTGCTTTAAATCACTTCTAATGAAGTTTTCGAAAACCCAAAAAATGTCTGTGAAAAAGAGCTTCAAATTTCGCATTTATAGTAGCGTTGAAACGCCATTTTCTTAAAACGGCTATACATTTTTCAAAGAAAATTCCAATTTAGGACGAGCTTTCACCGTTCTTCAATAGTCTTAATATAGTATTTTCGTTCTACTGTTTAAAAACCAATAAATTAAGAAAATGTTTAAAAAAGCAATTTGTGCGGCTATAGATGGCAGCTGACAAGAGTATATGGCAACTCCGAATACCTACCAAAAGAAATAGAATACTAATATGGGAATGTCTGTGCCATTCTGTTGCACCTCTAGTTTCAAATTGTTATGGCTTTATTGAGTCTGTATGTGCAAAAGTACTGAGACTTTTGTAAGCAAACTTCGCTTTAATTAATCAATAAAAATATAAATAATATTTTGGAGAACATTTCGATATTTTCATAGGGGCTTCATGTAAGTATTGCTCAAAATTAAAGGGGTTCTTTTGTTTAGTGTGAACTGATGAAAGAGAGATTATCCATTTTCGAGAATATTTAGAGATCGGTTTTGGCCTCTGTGCGCTGCAAGATATTTTTTTGTTTTTACTACCTGAATGTCGAATGCAGTAAATGTTGCAAGAGTTTACAACCAACACTTTTCCAGATTTGGGTTTGATCAAAATAAGGGTCTAAAGCCAGAAAAGTCAACGCCATACTTTTCTCGAACATTTTTCGATAAATGTTTGTTTCCGAAACTTCTTCCGGTGAAATTCTGAGAATAGTTTAAATAACAAGTGTTCGATATTTTTTATGATTTTTCCGATTATTCATTGGAAACTATGCACCTGCACCCGTTAACTCACATTTTCAATGATTTTTTATGCACACGAATATATGGAACAGTTAAGTGTTAACACCCCTTGTATCTCCTCAACCGCGCAAGATAAGAAGATGCCGATTGGACAGTCGATTGATTGAACAAGGGCTACTTGATTACAGCACACTTCGTCTTTGGGCTATTTTTTACTATGAAGATATAAGGTCAACTTTGTTTTTTTAAATGGAACCCTATGCTAAATTTTAGCGTATCGTAATGTGCTTAAAAAGACGATTTCAAATATGTGTATATCTTTGTATTTTAGTGAATAGTTTTTTAGCAATTGATGTGCTTTTGTAACATATTTTTCCACTGTGGCGGCGATTTTCTGTTTGACCTTCCTGTTAACTAAATGGGGAACTTCGCGGGTCCGTCCTTCAGACAAAGGCGCTCGTTTACTTCAGCACAGTAGCAACTATTTTCTTCGATACTAATTTTGCCGAAAGATGCCTTCGTACAAAGAAGACTCAAATGCTGCATTCAAGATTCAGGAAAGTTCTTGTTTTGCCACGCAATTACTATTCTGTTGTTTTGAAAACTGTGACAACACATTCTATTGTCAATTGCGAGTAAATAATACAAAAATAAATGAACAATATCTTATTAATCATAATTTATTCGTAACTAACCGTCACGTACAAAGAATACACATTAGAAATGAAAACAGATAGAAATGAAAACATACCAAATACATTGTTACAGAACAATGCTTTACTTAAGCATGTGCGGCAAACTTCAAAAATCTGTACGATGTAAGATGAGGTGTAATTCTCTGTCCACTAGCATCACACAAGGTTCTGTGTCGATGGTTTCTTTTAAACTGCCAAAACCATCGTCTTTCCTTAGCGTGTGACATACTTATACAAAGAACTAGAAAGTTAAAAAAAATTATAATTTGTAACTACATTCAAGGTCAGAATATTACTGGGTGCTACCAAAATGTATGCAAATTTATAATAAACTCCAAAATAAATACACAGAAGTGTTTCAGTCATTTTCAAAGTATGTTTATAGTCAAGGAGATTAAATGTGGTGGGGCAGGTTTTTATTATTTTTAATTGCAGCCCAGCAGTTGGAGAAATCTGAAAAAAAATCACAACAATTTGCGTTTTAAGAGGAACTTTTAAGATTTTCTGGAGCCTGTTCCAGGGTTCTAAGACACAGTAAAAATTACTTTTTCCCTTTTAAAAAAATGTTTTTGGATTTGAATTCGATCTTAGAAAATATCACAAAATGTTTTTCTGATTATAGAAATTATTTTCTTATTTATCATATTTTTCAGTCAGATAAAACAGTGTTAAATTGACGAAAAATTTAAAATTCAAAAACACGTTTTAGGCTGAAGAGGCGTGTGGATGGTGGGACGGGGACTAAGAAACTTTTCAAAAACTTTACATTTGTAAAGGTTGTAAGTTGCACCAATGGATTATTGAATTTCGCGATTAAAACATATTTTAGACCCACCAATAACATTCCTAAATAATGTCTTTCGCATTAGGAATCACATAATTCTCTAGTCAGAGAACGGCATTTTATCGACGAATGACCGAAAATCTAATTACAATTGTCAGTAGGACTATTGATGTGTATTCAAAAGACAGCGTTTGAAAACTCCAGTCATTTCATTATTTCTATCTCTTGATTTGCAAAATGTGTTCTCAAGTTAATGTTGAAATATCAGTTCCGGAACCCGCAGACTTAAGAGAAATGCATTGGTAACCCTGAATATTTGGTCGCAAAGCCAACAGCGATAACACAGTTTTCCTTCTTCCAGGCCTTCAACGCCGACTTGCGTATTAAATGTCACCGAAAAGTGCGATCGAACGTAAATGAATAATGAATTTAAGGCCATTGTGTTATTTAGATTTTCTTTGCAAAATTGTCTCTGCGTGAAATACACTACATATGAACATAAACTATCAATCAATAGGGAGTTCATTTTATAGCGTTGCATTGTATATAGTGGCATCCCATTTCAGCAATAAGACATCTGTTCATTAAAATTTAAAGAATCAACTTGAATTTATTTTATAGTACTTTACTTAAATTATTTTATAAATACATTTAACTTGTTTGATATTTTCCCCAACTCAAAATAGTTTAAAAATGCAATTGGTTATATTGTTTACAATATTTATTAAAAATTCAAAAAAACAAAAATTATAAATATGCAATGCAATATCACTGAGAATACGTTAGTGAACATATCCAATAACAGAATTTGCAATTTTCTATAAAAAGTAAAAAATGTAAAAAATATAAAAAAAATATAGAAAAGAGCAAAATTCAATTTTGCAACGATATTTTACAGAAGAGGATCCCTATTTGTATTCCATAGATTATATTAACTTTCCAAAATTTTACAAAATTTAGAAACAATATTGAAAATTACAATTTTGAAATGTTTTATGTCTTATGTGGTTGTTTAGTGATCTTTTATGGATTAGGGAAAACAGTGTTTGCGTAGGTTTGCTTATCTAGAAGAAGTGGGTGTAACACGATTTAATTCCAATGTCATGTGAAAAACATTGTGTGCATTGCTCGTCTTCCGAAAATAAAAATATCGTAACGTGAAAATACAAATTGTTGTACTTTAATTCCATTGCTTTGGGTTGTAAATAAAATATAAATTACGTGTAACTTACACATTATATTGATGTGTGTATATCCCAAGTGATTACGCAATAGACTAAAGCTGGAGTTTTTTGCTTTGCAAACATTCAGATTTAAAAATATTTTATAAGAATCATGTATCCATCTATCTCGTTCCTTATCCTCACGTAAAATTACTCAAAGATGAGGTATCACATATGATATGTAATGTTCTCGCTAAAGAATACCATCTAAAATGCAATCACTCTTACGTTATTTGACGTGAAATAATTCTGATTTCCAAAATAAAAGATCAGACCTCATTCGTTTGCTTAGAACTGCACTTCCTAATAATGTCTGCAGTTAAAAACTTACATTGTGACTAAATCAGGCGCGGATCCAAGGGGGGGTCACAGGGGTCATGACCCCTCCCAAATGATGAACCGTCACATTTTTGTGAGAAACTCTAAGATATAAAAAAACCTCTGAGAAACCGATAACCGTTCCAGTGTCCTTTCAGAATCGGGACTATCCGAGACATTTTTTGAGACATTTTCAGATATTTTCAGACAATTCTAGAAATTTCTAAAAATTTAGCAGTGCTGAAACTAATGAATTTCAATAGAAATTGGAATTTAACTTGTGTAAAAATATACGTATATTCAAGATCACTTTAAAAATATTTTTAGTACAAAGAAATATATCTATACAAGTAACACATCTTAAGTCGGAATCAAATACATTGCGCGTTACTAGTGTTGCCAACTTACTGTGAATATTTGTCACTACTTGAACGAGAGAATTTGAGGCAAAATGGACGTCAGCACATGGTCTCATCTTAAAAGTCACAACCGTTGTTCGAAGGGAATAGAACTAGCTAAACTTAGTAATAATAATGATCTGTATGTAAAATTTTCAACAATCTTACTTTGTGGTGTTTGTTAGAATTCAGTTTCAATGATATAATCCAATTCAGTATCGTAACTCTTATGGAACTCAATGTTTATTTAACCTAAAAATGCTTAATGTATCAGTAACGGCGAACCTAATTTAATCATTGAAGTTTGAAGCCGGTTCTAGTTTTGTGAGAACGTAAGAAGCCGCTTTCAGCACAAGTTAAGGCAATCAACAGAGGTTAGTGGTAAAGATTTATCGAAAAGAATTAGAGTTAGAGAATTTTAGTTTGGCTGATGAGCGAGGATAGTGTCTGACGCCTAAAATACAGTGGCGAAGCTAGAGTCATGCAGTTGGGTATTCTGAAAATCTAATATTACATTTTTTGTAAATTAGTTCCATTCACCGTTTTTTATTCAACAAAAACGTCGATAATTTGTTCTTTAAATCTTCCATTTCTGCACAGTTAATTTCCCATGGAATTTCTCACTTAACTCTTTAATGTAATCATATTCCCTTCACATAATGCTAGTACTATATAAAGGAACAGTTGGACTGAGTTGTATCAACCGAACCGTCTCCTGATATATTTTTCTAGATCAATTTGTGTAACAAATACTACCACAAATACAAAACAATTGCAGGTATGTATTTTGCATTATGAATGTATACATTTGTCAGTTCATTTCGAGGCTGCTCACTGTCAAGAAATGGATATTGGTTTATTAGGAAAAAACTTTTCTGAACGAAAGGACGCTTTGTGAGTGAAAAAGTGTTTTTGTCAAGAAATTCAATAAAATTAAAGTTTTTGAAATCTTGAAATCTGTAGTCCATCTGAGTCACTACTGTATCAACAATTTTAAAAAATACAATTTTTGTACCTTTCAAATAAATCTCACCCTGAAAGTTCATTCAAAGTCGTGTCTACTTTGATGCAGATTTCAATAGTCTCTTCATGTATAACACGGTATATTACTACGTATTGCTACTATTTCTATCTCTACGGCGTATTACTTGACTCGTGATTCCGCATTGTTGAGCGAAAACTGCATTTTGATATCGTAAACCGTTTAGAAATTATGAGACTCGCGCATAGTCAGTCGGACATTGTCTGCAACACTATATCTTTAGCTTCATTAATTGTTTCGTAAAGAAAACACCAACAAAAATCACACAAACGGCACACAAACAACTCTACTTTCCCACAACGTCAGGTGATGAGGTGAATTTGCCTGGTCGAGACGTGGGCGTGCATCGCTGTAGAAGTTCGTGTCTATCGAGAGCCTTGGCTCCAGGTGGGATCTCTGCCTAGTGAATGCAAGTGAAAGGAAGATTGCGCATGCTCTCTTGTGCGCATGCGCGGCAAAGCCAGCCGGTGTCTATCCACTGGCATCGCTTAGCTACCGGCCCCAAAGAGGCTCAGCCCTGATAATTTCCTTGCGCGTAAAAGGCGAAAAAAAGTCGAACACATTTAATTTTCTTCAAGATTCAGTAACAAAAATATTGAAAAATGGCACACAACGACAGATTTTATTGAAAAATAATTTGGGTATTATAAGGCTCTCAGATTACCCTTCAGCTTCGCCTCTGCTGAAAGACCTTATTGGAATATTTTGCTGTCGCTGAGCCCGAATCCGGTTAGAGAATTTTAGTTCAGCTGATGAGCGAGGATAGAGTCTGACGCCTAAAATATCTTATTTGAATGTGTTTTGCTGTCGTTGATTCCGAATCCTGTATCAAACGAATCTCATGACAGCTCTCATTCTTGAAGAACAGTATTGCAATGATGTTACTATATTTGGGTTTTAATTATACAAAGCTCCTGGGCAATGCAAAATGAATCATCAGTTATTTGCAATATATTAAATGTTACATTAAATTAAATTATTAGATGTTTGTATGTCTCGGTGTAGTTGTCCCTCCATGTAGTACAAAAGAGCACTATAAACGAAAAAAATGTAAAAAAAAGGAAAAAATGAAAATGAGAAAAATAATTATGAGAAAAAATTAAAGTATAATTTAGTTTATTTATTATATGCATGTGTTTATTGATTATAATAAATTATTAAATAATAATTTCTTCACAAATTGTTTCATGTTGCATCATATGAAAGTTATTTTTGCTAATTTGAACGTTATTGTTGATAACTTTATAAATTTTAATTTTTTAAAAATAAATGTACCGAATAAAATTGACATATTTGTGTAGGCAGAATTCGAATCTGCAACAAAAATTGGGGGTTACCATTTAAAATTCCAAAGTTACACCTGCCTCACCTCCAAGGGATAGGATGAGGATCGTAACAATAGTAAACTGATTGATATCTGATGTGTGATTATGGGAATATTGAAAATTTCTAATATATTTATAGTATAATAAAGTCATTCTGATATATCTATAACATACTTCAAATATATGTTATTACCTTCTGTACCCTCCCCCTTTGCGAAATAAATGCACTTAAGTCTTAACGTGACCCCTCCCAAAAGAGAAGTCTGGATCCGCGCCTGTACTAAATGAACTTTAAATACTCTTATTTTGTTTATTATTTTACATATCAAATTATTTTTCATAAAAATAGTCATGTTCCGCAACAACACAGAATTTTTGCATTTGGTCTTCTGAAAAACGAAGGAAGCAGTAATTCACAACTGAAAGCTGCTATCTCGGAGCGTTGTTTTGCAACTGACTCTGAAATGTATTTTTTAAAGTTATTTATGTTTTCTTATAAAATAACTAGATTAGGCAGGTTACTGTGACAAATTATTTACATTGTATATTAAATATTACTATAATAAACGATGAAATGTAGATATGGAACCTATTACTCATTGTCGAGTGTTATTTTTTGCGAAAAAAGCGTATTAAAATTGGTTTTGAAATGTGTGTTTACTAGGAAATTGCATACCTTTATTTATGTAATTAAATTTATATACTATAACTTATGTAAAACTGTTCGTTGCTTTAATATTTACTTTCAAATATTTACCATAATATAACTCGCTATTGCCGCCATTTTGTAATGTTCACGATGAGTAGTCCCGCCCCTCTGAAATAAAGCTAAAGCGGATTGGTCAGCTCCATCCCGTAGGGCGGGGCAGGGGTATGCAAACGGAGGTAAAGTTCGGCTCAGGATATCGCCCATATTTTGTGAGACCGAGGGTACACGCAAGCTTCCGCGGCTCGAGTTCATTACTTCTCGGCTGTCCGGGTGACGCCGCGTCGTTGGCAGAGAGGCCGACGTTTCGCCTAACATGTCGTAGGCTTCCTCAGGGCAGTGACATGATATTGTATGCGTCCAGTATTATATATTGTTCTGACTGGGCGCTAGGGTGGGGCAGGTGCGCCGTGATTGGCGGAGAGGTCCCTCCGATTGGCTGGCGGATGGGGCCAACCCAGGCCCCGCGCCAGTCGTCCCCGTAGTCGGACTGACAGGGGACTGTCACGCCGCGTTCGCCTACGACATGTTAGGCGAAACGTCGGCCTCTCTGCCAACGACGCGGCGTCACCCGGACAGCCGAGAAGTAATGACACATCACAATGCCAGACTAACTGCTCTGAGCATGTCAAAACGTGAATGAACCTGCACTTTTGCCTGCTGGTGTTTCAGCATGATGTTACACATAATTTCCTTAAATACAACTTCAATAAAATCGCTAAATGTAAGGTAAAGTTTCCTATATCAGGTCAAAGAGAATGTTAAAATAAAATTTTAAAAAGTAGCTGTCACAAAAAAACTGCGCCTCAAGGAAAAATTCTGAATGCGTATCTGAATCGAGTACGAAAACAAACACTAAATTCACCAATCAGATTTCTTGTGAAGAAAACCCTGTCGACCAGTGTATTTTTAACATCTGCTAGAATTAGCCTTTCTTGCTGTTTACTGACACCTTACGTCCCCAATGTCCCATTTCTGTTTATTTTTCTTCGTATTTTCCCTTTATGCCTACCATCTTCTGTCGACATTTTTTTATACTTCACATAAAATATCCTATAGGTATTTTTGCCTATCTCAGTATCTTTTCCCGCCCTCTGCCTTGCTTTGTATCCTTCCATTGACATTTTGCCTCTGGGTGCTCTCTTGGGCGCCGCGCCGTCGATGGAGGCCGTTGAGGCTTCAGCTGTGGGGACTCACAGGGGAGATTATTTGCGCAGACAAATGCTAGTAATGCCACCGGAGGCAAGAGGAGAGGGCGAGCGACGCTAGTAGTCAGTAGTGGTGAGTGGTGAGACCTCCAAGATGATCTCAGCCAGAGATTTTTGCCACCCGAGCTATAGTTCACAGAAGTAAAACATTCGTCACAGTCGAGAGACTCGAACGGAGAGCGTTCCGAAGCTTCATTGTCGATTCGCGAATACATTCAGCAAGTGAAGCTTGGCCTTTGAAAAAATGTATGTGAAGCCTGAGATGTAGTGCAGGCTGAGATGGCAACACCTTTTGTGACTGGAGCCTCTTCGATCGGGAGAGGTCAAGGGTTCGATTTCCGACAGTGGTGGATTTTCGACACTACCTACAGAGCTAGGTCGCATTCAGTCACTCTCTGGAGGGGAATTCTAGGGGACGGCTGCTCTGATCGGTAGTTTTTTTGTTATTTTTCTGATCAATACCAGGCAAATGCCGAAGTAGTTCTTTAACAAACGGGTCACGATCCGAGTTCTACATATCTTTTCTTCCTCTTACTTGTCCTATCCTCTCTTCATTCATACACACATGCCCTACGCTATTACATGTCGGGAGACTTGTCGGCAGTTTAGAGATTGTCCCGGGCGGAAGAGTCCCACGTTAGGAGAGATACCCGGAAGAGAAAACCCCGCAAGCCGACGTATCAGTCGGAGCCGGATCTCGCATTCTAGGGCGAGGAACACCACCAGAGCCAGGCTTTAAAATGCACTTCTCTCACGGTACTAAAGACCACAGGAGTTGAGAAGGCCGGAAACATTACATACTCGCTGCAAGATGAGATAGAGTCGCCGATTTTGGCTACCTTAGTTGTAGAGGCAGGAATCGAAAATTCGTCACCATCGAGTGTGAACATACAAAGCGTAAGTTGCGGATTCGCAAATACATACGATAAATGAACTTGGGCCTTTGAAATATTGTAAGAAGCAATATACTGATAAACGAGCTATAGATATCTGATATGGTGTTTACTTTTTCCAATGTATTTTTTATGTTGATTCCAATGTGAAAACCGTTTTGCTTGGTCACGTCAGGTTTTTAAGGTATCGACAAACAGTAATTTTTATGGAACACCATTCATCAAGTTTTTTTGTATTTTTTTGACGCAACGCTACACATTTTCGTCATCTGTAAAATATTATATTTAAGGTAATATTATAAAGCACGTTCGATATCGCATTACTTTGCAATGAGTGACAGTATTTGCTTCTGTGGGGACGTCCAAGTTTCTTGACAAACCTCAGGGTGGAACACAACACTGAAGCATGGTGATTGTTTATCGACTCAACTAAAATACGTTTGAAAGCAGTATTATTACAAAATGGAAACAAACATGCATCAGTACTACTAAGATATTCCACCCATTGAAAAGACATATGGAACTATCTCACTACTTCTTGAAACTAGTGGTGCTACAACAGCACATACTTTCCCGCGTTATTGGAAACAGCTACGTAGTACTGAAATATTGCACTTTAGTGCTACTAACATCTTAGCTATTATTTTAAAACGTCCAATTCAACCAAGAAGCGATCAAACACGTTGTAAAATATATAGGTGTGTCAACTAGCCGTCTTTGGGACAAATTTTCTGAAGCCGGTTTGAGGCTAGTTTCTCGCTTGTCCGTACGGTGCGCACGATCGGTTTGGGTCGCGGTGTAAGATATCTGAAACTGTGGCTGTTACACATTACACGACCAATCACGACCTTGCCCAAATGAGACCCAAAGATCGCAGTACTTATATGCCAGAACTGTGAGAACTAGCCTCACATGAGCTTCAGTTTTAGACTGGGAGTGAACACACCTATATATCTTTCACAGTGCGAACAACTCACTGTTTCCATCGCAGTGTTGTCAAAACTATGTGAATTCCACAACTGTATAAAAATATAATACAAAAGTTTTGTAAACTTGTATAGGAAAAAGAAGTCTGATACCATACACGTCACAGTAATTCACAGAAATTCGCGACAGCGGAAAGGAATTCAATTGTATTCCTGCATTGCCGATACTCCCTTAAAGAGCTAGCAATTTTTACTTCCAATATTTGAAAAGAAATAATTTGTTTAAAGATTCATGCGTAAATGTATACCAACAGGTCGAATGTAAAAACGAACAAGGAAATAATAAACAAAATTGCAAATTCCAATTTACGACGCATCCGGCTGTCTGAAGCGCAGTAAATTTGCAGCAAGCGAGTAAGTTAGTCACAAAATTATAGAAAAACTACTCGTATTTTCAACAAATTAAGCATGACCTTATTTGAAGATGTAGTTTTGATAAATATTGAGAAAACCATCTGCCATCTACCGCCGCCCAAAATACATTTCTTTAACATTTTCTTAATTTTTCGGTTTCCTAATGGTAGAACGGAAATATTAATTTTAGAATATTACAGAACACAAAAACCTTACCCTAAATGGCAATTTTCGTTTAAAAATTTGTAGTCGTTTTTAAGAAAATGGCATTTAAGCGCAACTAAAAATGCGAAATTTGAATCTCTTTTTCACAAAAGATTTTTGAGTTTTCAAGAAACTTCTTTTCAAGTCATTTGAAGCACTTACATTCATAAATATAATAATGTTTACAAATTGCTGGTAATGTGCATATTAAAGATTTGAGAAACCTTTCAAATAAATTACATTTGTGTAATTTTTGAAAAAAACAAAAAAATCCCAAAATGAACATTACGTCATATTACAGAGAGTAATTAGTACTACCCGTTCCAAAAGTTTGAAGAAAAAATTGAAACCATTTATGAGAAAATGGCGTTTGAGCGTTTCTGAAAAATGTGGAATTTTGAGCTAGTTTTCACAGAAAACGGTTGAGTTCTCAAGAAACTTTACTGGACATTATTTAAAGCTCATGTACCCATTAATAAAATAATGTCAACAAATCAACGCTAATGTAAATATTAACGAAGTGAGAGGCAAGTCAAAACAATTACATTTTTGCAATTTTTGAAAAAACAAAAGAGTAGAGCAAACGGTGTTTATGTCATCACATAGAGTCAATTTAGTACTATACCTACAAACAGTTTAAAGAAAACATTTTCAGCTGTTTTTAAGAAAATCTTGTTATTGTAATTTTTTAAAATTGCACATATTGTGCAATTAGTGGAAAAACTACCAAAATTTTGAAAAAATGTACATGACTTTAATGAAAGAACTCATTTTGAAGAGGAAATTGTATTTGGAGAAAAAATCTCTATCTGCAATTTTATGGTTGGAGGACGACACCGACAAAAATTCAAACTGATGAAATTTTCGGAAATCCAGAGATTTCAAGCAACATGAGACTTACGCCATTCTCTTAAATGACCTTCAGACTATCCAACAACAAAATTTAGTCAAAATTGTTGGCCCATTTTTTGTAAATTTTGAAAATGTCCCAGGGTCTTCATATAAAGTATTCTCCAAAATTAAAATATCGGTTTCAAATTCAAGGGGCCGCGAGATTATTCAGATCGATTGGGGAGTATCAATTTTGGACAGAATCGGTTGAACGGTTTAGTCGCTAGCGTTGTTCACAGACAGACGTTTTCCTTTCAATTAGTTTTTCGATATCAAGGACACACAAAATAGAGATGCTGGCTACACCTCGTTAGGCGATTTTTTTCTTAATTTAGCAACTGGATTTATCCACTTTTTCGTTACCAGGGCCCTGTAATAAGAGTTTTTCTGCCGCAAATCCGCCATTTTTTCGCCCAGCATTACATAACTTTCCCTATACAATACGTACATACGTATATACGGGAAAGTCAAAATTAGCCCATTGAAAATAGAATGCACCCAGGAAATAAAAAAAAGGCCTTCGTGTGCCGTTGATTGACCCTGACAACGTAATTGTGCCACTGCTTCACATGGCACAGACAATGACTCAGATGCTTGTCGGTCCCTGTTCAACTAGAGTAGTTATTCGAAAGTGAAAGAAGGTGTGCTCATAGCCCACAAATCAAGAAAGTAATTGCTGGCAGCCGTTTTCAAGACTTTCTGAATGATACTGAAAAAAGGGCATGGACGGTATCCAAATCATTTGTAGCATCAGTTGTAGGTGATGGCATTCAAATTAGGAGCGTGTCCTTGGAAATTATAAATCTGCTATGCAAATATTGGGAAGAAGTGCATCAGTGCCAACTAAACGCTAGGTGTCAACATGTCCCGCAAAATTCATCTTCTCTACTCACTTCTTAACTTCTTCCCCGAAAACCTAGGTTCGGTCGGTGACGAACATAGTTTTCACTATGAAATCTCTGTGACCGAGTAACGTATCAGCGCCAATGAATTGCAACAATGTTGGCTGACTCCATCTGGAGACTTCAGCGTGACATGCCAAATGCTCAGGACAAACGCAAATCTACACGTCCGTTAAGCTGGCAAAGCCATTTTCAAAAAACACATTTTCTCTATATCCAGAATTTTGTGCTATTTTTGTGCTTTCCAAATATCCAAAAATTAATTTTTTTGCTCCAACGGTTTTTCCAAAAATGGGTGGCTTTGCTGGCTTAATGTTAAGCTGGCAAAGCCAATTAGCCAAAACAAATTTTCTTTATACACAAAATATTGTGCTATTTTTGTGCTTTTCAAATATATAAACATTAATTTTTTTGCTCTTACCGTTTTTCGAAAATTTAGAAAAAACGAATTTTCGAAATGCCCGGCAGGCGCAACAACTACGCGTAAGAAAACTACTCGTAGAAAAAAAACTATCCATCAAAATTAGATTTTCTTGACACAAAAATAACCACAAAACAATTCTCTATCCAACAATGTTGTTTCGAAATATTCAACATTTAATATTCCCTATAAATAATAAAAATTCTTTACACTACTGTCAAGATACAACACAATTCAAGTCATACAATTCCTCATAAAAACTAAACTACTCAATATTTCGCAATGTCCTTTCCCAACAAACAGAACCAAACATTGTTCTAACAAAGTACACACACGCTGATTTTTTTGCTCTCAACGTTTTTTGCCAAATTCAACAAAACCACTCATGAGTCACCCGGAACAACGCACTCTCGCAGGATAAGAAAATCACTCATCAAGGCAAAACTCTAATTCAAAATCAATTTATCCTCACATAACATCAACCACAATACAATACAATATACAACAATATTATTTTTAACTTTTTTATTTTCGATACTATCGAAGAAAAATTTGTACATCCTTTAACTGGGTACCCAAAAACACACCAATGGAGGCACATCAATCCTACTAAATACTAAAATACTCAACACATCGCATTGGCCTTCCCCAACAAACAAAATCAAACTTCATTCTAATGAACTACACATACAATGATTTTTTTGCTCAAACCGTTTTTTGAAAAATTGAACAAAATGACACGTATGTGGCGCAAGATAGGGATACTCCGCCAAGAACAAAAACAATCTTCGAAGGAAATATATCATTCAAAAATAAAATGTCTTATCACAGAAACAAATACAATACAATGCACTATGCAAAAGTATTGATTTCAAATCTTTGACTTTCGATACTATCTATAAAAAAATCTAAATCATTACACTGAAAATAAAAAAAAGACGCAAGGAGGCAAACAAATCCTAATAAATACTAAACTACTCAACCAATTGCATTGTCCATTTCCAAGAATAACAATTAAATGTTGTTCTAATAAACTACACCAACAATGATTTTTTTGCTCTCATGGCTTTTTTGAAAATTAAACTCAACTTCGTATGTGTGCAGCGGAGTGGCGGGATCTCGGGATAACAAAAACGACGGAAGGAGGAACACATATCCTAATAAATACTAAACTTTTCGACCAATTGCATTGTCCTTATCCAAGAATAACAATGAAATGTTGTTCTAATAAACGACACCAACAATGATTTTTTTGCTCTCATGGATTTTTTTGAAAATTAAACTCAACTTCGTATGAGTGCACGGGAGTGGCGCGACTTCCGGATAACAAAAGCGACGGAAGGAGGAACATATGTCCCAATAAATACTAAACTACTCGACCAATTGCATCGTCCTTTTCCAAGAATAACAATGAAATGTTGTTCTAATAAACTACACAAACAATGATATTTTTGCTCCCATCGTTCTTTTAAAAATTAAACTCAACTTCGTATGAGTGCACGGGAGTGGCGGGACCTCCGGATAACAAAAACGACGGAGGGAGGAACACATGTCCTAATAAATACTAAACTACTCCACCAATTGCATTGTCCTTTTCCAAGAATAGCAATGAAATGTTGTTCTAATAATCTACACCAACAATGATTTTTTTGCTCTCATGGATTTTTTGAAAATTAAACTCAACTTCGTATGAGTGCACGGGAGTGGCGGGACTTCCGGATAGCAAAAGCGACGGAGGGAGGAACACATGTCCTAATAAATACTAAACTACTCGACCAATTGCATTGTCCTTTTCCACCAATAACAATGAAATGTTGTTCTAATAAACTACGCCAACAATGATTTTTTTGCTCTCATCGTTCTTTTGAAAATTAAACTCAACTTTGTATGAGTGCACGGGAGTGGCGGGGCCTCCGGATAACAAAAGCGACGGAAGGAGGAACACATGTCCTAATAAATACTAAACTACTCGACGAATTGCATTGTCCTTTTCCAAGAATAAAAATGAAATGATGTTCTAATAAACTACGCCAACAAAGATTTTTTTGCTCTCATCGTTCTTTTGAAAATTAAACTCAAC
This sequence comes from Acheta domesticus, assembly GCA_031308135.1. NCBI lineage: Eukaryota > Metazoa > Arthropoda > Insecta > Orthoptera > Gryllidae > Acheta > Acheta domesticus. Next base: position 62,960,360 of record JAHLJT010009436.1, read on the forward strand.
TTCGTATGAGTGCACGGGAGTGGCGGGACTTCCGGATAACAAAAGCGACGGAGGGAGGAACACATGTCCTAATAAATACTGAACTACTCGACGAATTGCATTGTCCTTTTCCAAGAATAACAATGATATGTTGTTCTAATAAACTACGCCAACAATGATTTTTTTGCTCTCATCGTTCTTTTGAAAATTAAACTCAACTTCGTATGAGTGCACGGGAGTGGCGGGACCTCCGGATAACAAAAGCGACGGAGGGAGGAACACATGTCCTAATAAATACTAAACTACTCCACCAATTGCATTGTCCTTTTCCAAGAATAACAATGAAATGTTGTTCTAATAAACGACACCAACAATGATTTTTTTGCTCTCATGGATTTTTTTGAAAATTAAACTCAACTTCGTATGAGTGCACGGGAGTGGCGCGACTTCCGGATAACAAAAGCGACGGAAGGAGGAACACATGTCCCAATAAATACTAAACTACTCGACCAATTGCATCGTCCTTTTCCAAGAATAACAATGAAATGTTGTTCTAATAATCTACACCAACAATGATATTTTTGCTCTCATCGTTCTTTTGAAAATTAAACTTAATCTCGTATGTGTGCACCGGAATGGCGCGCACCTCGGTATAACAAAGAAGACGGAAGAAGGCACACATATCCTAATAAATACTAAACTGCTCGTCAAATTGCATTGTCGTTTTCCAAGAATAATAATGGAATATTGTTTTAATAAATTACACCAACAATGATTTATTTGCTCTTACCCATTTTTTTGAAAATTATACATAACCATGACACTATTCGAAGCAAAAGTATCCTTCAAAATTTAAATATCTTTACACAGCATAACAACAATGATTCTCTTCATTTTTTCCTACTAATTTTCATTCTTTACTCCACTCCCTCTGCGTGCAAAACGAATTTTTCCGCATTTGATTTTTAAAATGCCTATATACTTAGAATGTTTCAAAATTTAAAAAAAATATTTCCCACTTGAAAAAAGATCTGCACAATACTTTATGAAAAATAATTCCGAAGTTGTGTTTCGAAAAAATATTTTCAATATTTTTAAAGTAGGTTTTGAGGATATTGGATTTATATAAAACTATGAAAAGTATAATTTTTTAAAATTTTTAAAGTGGTTTGCGAAAGTAAAAATATAAAAATCGATTCCAAAAATGAAAAACATATTTTATTTTCTTTAATTTTATTTTAAATTGGTAAGAAGTCTTTTTCGTACACCGTGGGGAAACCTAAATCGTAGAGGTTTAGGGTCTTGAACGGAATCAATGTACAAAAATGGACAGTTCGATCGCAGCTGAAAATAATGTGTAAGTAAATTAGCTTGGATCATCTTCGAGAGTGGACATAGACGTATAGTCACTGACACTTAAAAAATTAACTCAATTTCGCGAGTTGTTAGCGATATTTTTCGACGAGCCATTTTTACTTCAAAAAGCACACGACTCAAGCACAATCAGAAACTCTTAGCAGAATATGATTGCAATCTCCCGTGAGAAACGTGGGCCGAGGCGAGTTTGTTATGACCGTGGTGTGTGACGCGAGATAGTATACAGTGAAGTGCTACTTATAAGTACAAGACCCTAAGAGATGCTTTGATAGGCTGGAGAGATATTTATATGGAACCACGTCATTGGTTTATGCCAATACAATAAAATATTAGGACATTGCAAATAATACAATACAATACATAACAAAATATAAAAGCAATATATTTATTGCACTGATATATACTTGATTTTACCCTATTGTTATCTGCTAATGTAGAAAAATATCTTTCTGGCACAAATTTTTATTACATACGAAGTTAAAATAAAATATTACGGAAGAAATTTTGAGGAAGTTATATGTATATGCCATACTTAACACAAATTCCGTTATAAACTACATACAGAAATCATCTCTTCTGTTCTTACTGTGTTATGTGATATTATTTAGTTGTCGTTAGAGCGGCGTCTCTCGACGAAGATTTTCTGGGGTTCAATGGTCTCCTATGTTTCTGGAACTGCGGCGCACTGTAAAAGCATGAAATGTCACAGTGGACCACGTTCCGTCTTCGCGCGTGAAGACAGTCCTCCATCAACACATCCCTGCCGGATGACGTAGGCCGGAGCTCCAAACGTGAGAATCGCCGCGCAGCTGCTTTTCACCCGTCAGCAAGCGATAGATAAGAGCTGTCGCGCGCCTCTGGAGGTCAAGCGGAAAAGACCCCATTGGTACGGCAGGGTTGAAATGCTCTGGGAAAACTTTTCCCCGTTAGTATTTAAAAGATTAATGAAACCATTATTTCAACCAGCATGAACTGCAATTAGTCTTATACACTTATATTTGCCGTTACGCCAATTATATCATTATGGTGCCAGCACTTTTTGAATACAAAGTTGTTGTCAATCCACCTCTCGTCAATACACTATTTGACGGCCTTCTTTCCCTAACATCCTCATTTGGATGAGATCTCTTGTTCTCCAATCTACAATATCTGCTCTCTCGACCAAAACTTCGTTTTGAATTACACTTCCATCTGTATTCCATATGTTCCATTCACATCCAAAGTGACTTTTCTCCCCAAGGAAAATTTATCTTTTCTTTAATTATAGACTGCATTTTCGTTAACGTGCGCACTTGCTTTTCATAGACGTAAAAATCACAGAGCATTTCTGATTACGCATAAAATCGTGACAGCACTTATTTCATTCGGTGTAACATTTTCTTTACGAATTGTTTTAATGCTAGTTACTCCAACACCAATGTATGCCGCTGCTCTTTCTATGCCTTTTGTCGTAGTAACCAGTAGATGAATCACCTGCCTCAATTACACTCGCTATGAACTCCTGACCTTCACTGAGAATTGTCGAATTTCATTTCGAATTCGAATTTGGTTTCGATTTTAAAGAATATTTTTGCTCGGACTAGTGTTCCTGTCATTCGGCGGGGCCCGTAATTCCGGTTCACACATACGTGGTTAGGCCAATTTTCCAAAAAACGGTGGGAGCAAAAAAATCATTGTTGGTGTAGTTTCTTAGAATAGCATTTTGTTTTTAGTGTAGGAAAAGGACAACGCAATTTGTGGGGTACTTCGGTATTCATTAGGATTTATGTGCTTCCATCCGTGGGTATTTGGATTCACAGTGTAATAAAATAGAATTTTTTTATGGATAGTATCGTAAGACAAAACACGGAAGTCTTGAAAACTATACTGTTGCGTAGTGCATTGTATCGTTGTTAATGCTTTGGAAAAGCACTTAAATTTTAAAAAATAATTTCGTATGGAATAATGTCTTTGTTATTTGCCATTCCGGTGCACACATGGAAGGTCGAGTTTAATTTTCCAAACACCGCTGAGAGCAAAAAATTCAATGTTGGTGTTCTTTATTAGAAAACTATTTCCTTCTTACTGTAGCAAAAAGGAAATTGCAATTTGTGGAGTAGTTTGGTATGTATTAGGAGTTATGTGCTTCCATCGACGGATATTTGTAATCTCAGTGTAGCGAATTAGAGTGTTATCCATATAGGATAGTATCGAAAGTCAAAAAATTGAAAACAATACTGTTGCGTAGTGCAATGTATGATGTTAATGCTTTGTAAAGACATCTGAATTTTGAAGTATATTTTGGGTTGGAATAGTGTCTTCGTAATTCGGCACGGTGTTCCATTACGGAGCACATATGCTTGGTTGAGTTTAATTTTACAAAACACGGTGAGAGCAAAAATATCATTGTTGGTGCAGTTTATTAGAACAACATTTCACTGTTATTCTTGGAAAAGGACAATGCAATTGGTCGAGTTGTTTAGTATTTATTCGGATATGAGTTCCTCCTTCCGTCGTCTTTGTTATCCCGAGGTCCCGCCACTCCAGTGCACACATACGAAGTTGAGTTTAATTTTCAAAAGAACGATGAGAGCAAAAAAATCATTGTTGGCGTAGTTTATTAGAACAACATTTAATTGTTATTCTTGGAAAAGGACAATGCAATTCGTCGAGTAGTTTAGTATTTATTAGGACATGTGTTCCTCCTTCCGTCGTTTTTGTTATCCCGAGATCCCGCCACTCCGGTGCACACATACGAAGTTGAGTTTAATTTTCAAAAAATCCATGATAGCAAAAAAATCATTGTTTGTGTAGTTTATTAGAACAACATTTAATTGTTATTGTCGGAAATGGACAATGCAATTGGTTGAGTAGTTTAGTATTTATTAGGACATGAGTTCCTCCTTCCGTCGTGTTTGTTATCCCGAGGTCGCGCCATTCCCGTGCACACATACGAAGTTGAGTTTAATTTTCAAAAGAACGATGAGAGCAAAAAAATCATTGTTGGTGTAGTTTATTAGAACAACATTTAATTGTTATTGGTGGAAAAGGACAATGCAATTCGTCGAGTAGTTTAGTATTTATTAGGACATGTGTTCCTCCCTTCGTCGCTTTTGTTATCCGGAGGTCGCGCCACTCCCGTGCACTCATACGAAGTTGAGTTTAATTTTTAAAAGAACGATGGGAGCAAAAATATCATTGTTGGCGTAGTTTATTAGAACAACATTTCATTGTTATTCTTGGAAAAGGACAATGCAATTGGTCGAGTAGTTTAGTATTTTTTAGGATATGTGTTCCTCCCTTCGTCGCTTTTGTTATACGGAGGTCCCGCCACTCCCGTGCACTCATACGAAGTTGAGTTTAATTTTCAAAAGAACGATGAGAGCAAAAAAATCATTGTTGGTGTAGTTTATTAGAACAACATTTCATTGGTATTCGTGGAAAAGGACAATGCAATTGGTCGAGTAGTTTAGTATTTATTAGGACATGTGTTCCTCCTTCCGTCGCTTTAGTTATCCGGAGGTCGCGCCACTCCCGTGCACTCATACGAAGTTGAGTTTAGTTTTCAAAAAATCCATGAGAGCAAAAAAATCATTGTTGGTGTAGTTTATTAGAACAATATTTCATTGTTATTCTTGGAAAAGGACAATGCAATTGGTCGAGTAGTTTAGTATTTATTAGGACATGAGTTCCTCCTTCCGTCGCTTTTGTTATCCGGAGGTCGCGCCACTCCCGTGCACTCATACGAAGTTGAGTTTAGTTTTCAAAAAATCCATGAGAGCAAAAAACTCATTGTTGGTGTAGTTTATTAGAACAACATTTAATTGTTATTCTTGGAAATGGACAATGCAATTGGTTAAGTAGTTTAGTATTTATTAGGATTTGTTTGCCTCCATGCGTCTTTTTTTTATTTTCAGTGTAATGATTTTGATTTTTTTTATAGATGGTATCGAAAGTCAAAGATTTGAAATCAATACTTTTGCATAGTGCATTGTATTGTAGTTGATTCTGTGATAAAACATTTTATTTTTGAATGATATATTTCCTTCGAAGATTGTTTTTGTTCTTGGTGGAGTATCCCTATCTTGCGCCACATACGTGTCATTTTTTTCAATTTTTCAAAAAATGGTTTGAGCAAAAAAATCATTGTAAGTGTAGTTTATTAGAATGAAGTTTGATTTTGTTTGTTGGGGAAGGCCAATGCGATGTGTTGAGTATTTTAGTATTTAGTAGGATTGATGTGCCTCCATTGGTGTGTTTTTGGGTACCCAGTTAAAGGATGTACAAATTTTTCTTCGATAGTATCGAAAATAAAAAAGTTAAAAATAATATTGTTGTATATTGTATTGTATAGTGGTTGATGTTATGTGAGGATAAATTGATTTTGAATTAGAGTTTTGCCTTGATGAGTGATTTTCTTATCTTGCGAGAGTGCGTTGTTCCGGGTGACTCGTGAGTGGTTTTGTTGAATTTTGCAAAAAACGTTGAGAGCAAAAAAATCAGCGTGTGTGTACTTTGTTAGAACAATGTTTGGTTCTGTTTGTTGGGAAAGGACATTGCGAAATATTGAGTAGTTTAGTTTTTATGAGGAATTGTATGACTTGAATTGTGTTGTTTCTTTACAGTAGTGTAAAGAATTAATATTATTTATAGGGAATATTAAATGTTGAATATTTCGAAACAACATTGTTAGAAAGAGAATTGTTTTGTGGTTATTTTTGTGTCAAGAAAATCTAATTTTGATGGATAGTTTTTTTTCTACGAGTAGTTTTCTTACGCGTAGTTGGTGCGCCTGCCGGGCATTTCGAAAATTCGTTTTTTCTAAATTTTCGAAAAACGGTAAGAGCAAAAAAATTAATGTTTATATATTTGAAAAGCACAAAAATAGCACAATATTTTGTGTATAAAGAAAATTTGTTTTGGCTAATTGGCTTTGCCAGCTTAACATTAAGCCAGCAAAGCCACCCGTTTTTGGAAAAACCGTTGGAGCAAAAAAATTAATTTTTGGATATTGGAAAGCACAAAAATAGCACAAAATTCTGGATATAGAGAAAATATGTTTTTTGAAAATGGCTTTGCCAGCTTAACGGACGTCAAATCTACAGCCATGAAATTCAAACCAAATACACCTTAGATTAAATATTTTCAGTGTGTATGGATTTTATGTGCGGATTATACCTTGAAATATATAATGCTACGTAGTATGCGTGTCATATGATTCAATATCACTATTTTCTTAGCTAATTCCACGTTCATTTAACAATATTTTTTCTAGTGAAATATAAATGTTTGAAGGAGTAAATCTAAAAAACTGAGATAGAGACAAGGTGATAGAGACAAACGGTTTGCTTATTTTGAATCAGCATGTTTCACTTATCTTAGAACAAGTGTTAGATACCAATATATCCGCCAATTTTAAAAATTTGTTTTTCAGTGTTAATTGGTGTTCGAATATATGCAAAAATCTACCTCCACCAGCACTCGATCCTAGAATTTCTACAAAGGTTGTGTTGCAGGCACCCAATACGCTAAGGCGTCCGGTGATCATAAAACAAGAGGTGCTTAATTACTTGTCAAGGTGAAAGAAGTTCATTAATTTTGGAGGTCACAAAATTTGAATATTGCAACCCAAATTCCTTAGACGTTACCGATTGTAACCGCTCCCCTCTAGCGTTCTAATCACTCATTAGGGACGACTGGCTTTATTTCTTGGGACTGTGACTTCTTAGGAAATAGTAAACCCCCCTCATACTCCATTACGATGACGATGACGAGTGACGCTCGGTTGCCAAGTGTGGGCCACAGGTGAGCCTAGAGCCTTGATGCCCCCACCTCCCTTGAAAGATGACAAAAAGGTTTGCCATTGCCTTCCTCTAGACGATGGAAGGAATGATGGTGCGGAGTTAAGAATGATGGATAATGAATGATAATGAATGCTACATTGTTTAGATGTGATACTGGTAGTATGAGATACCAACTATGGCACACACAATGGTGAAAGCTCCCGTGACTTAAGCGAAACCTGAATCCGCATGGTTCGACTCCGCGTTCTTGGAAGAAGATCCAAGCTCCTGAGCCAGAGAGACAACAGCACATATTTTCTCGCATTATTTGTAACTTTTACAATTTGAAGACAATAGCACATATTTTCTCGCATTATTTGTAACTTTTACAATTTTCAAACATTTAGATAGTAGAATGAAAGTGACAAGAGCGATCGTTTATAAACCTCATTTGCTCTGCCAAAAAATTTGAAGACAAAATTTGAAGTCGTTTTTGAGAAAATCGTGATTTTAAATTGCCTTTATTTTAAGCAAAATTACGCGAAAACTACTCACATTTTGAAAAAATTGAACGTTACATAATTTAAATATCAAACTTTGAAGAACAGATTATATTAACAAAAATTCTATCTTCAATATAGAAATTGTAGGAACACGCCTAAAAATTAAACTTTTGCAATTTTCGAAAGTTTAGAGAGTTCAACGAAAATTGGATCTGCGCCACTTTTATAAACGCACTTCGCAGTACTTATGCACATCGGCTATATCTATGGGGGATAAGGCGAGAAAGTCTGTGCCATTCACTATTACTGGTAGTGAATATTTTGATTTTGTCAAAAAAATTCAAAATCATCAATATATCATCCTACAACTATACCAATAACGTAGTTATAATAATTATTAAATTTATATCGAAACAACTTTTCTTTTATCATAAATCATTATGTTTTATTATAAACTTTTATCGTAAAGCACTGTGCACTAAAATTTTCTTTCATCAGAAACCACTATGCATAAATTCGGGAGATCCACAAAAAAATATTATGCATGGCTTTAATCTCATGTTTCCTTGTTCAACTAATTGACTTTCTTATCTTTGTCTCATCAAAGGATATGTATGAAATGATGAGAACGACCTGCGGCGAGTTCTCAACGTCCTATTCCTTTCATTGTTATACTTAACCACCTACAAAAATGGATTAATGAGTACTTTCTTTATTTTATTGAAGAAAATAGAAACTAAACAGCAATATTTTCCCATGCTTTTACACGAATGTTGTTGCAGAAATGATAATTCAGTATCTGTTTCTATATTATTCTAATTTCCAAATCCAATTCTAGGTTCTTTGTTTGCATAATCGTTACCACATATTAGGTCGTGAGTGTCAGAAACAGCTATCTACAAGGAAATTGTTGTTTATAATTCATAGGGGAATGTTATAACTGGACGTGGGATTCCTATCGATAATGATTCCTAAGTTCCAAAATGATTTGCATAATTAGTTTCCTAGTAGGGAAAGTGAACTAAGCAAGCGATATATACCGTGGGCTGGCCATAATTAATTGGAGTCTGGCAATAACACTAGTCTGCGTGCAAAAAACCTGCATAGGATTTGTTGAGAGATTCTTACGAGTATTTTTCTTAAGGAGCTGAAATCAAAAATGACTTTTCCCCCTTTACGTACGGTTTTTTGTAAATAAGTTATAATTAATGAGTTATAATTAATCAGTAAATAACTACTTTGACCCTGGTGAATAAGCTGATAAGTCATGAAAACTTAATTTTACAGGAGAGCAAAAAACAACTTTCAACTGATGCTGTAAATCAGGGATTCATGATATTGAAACGAAAACTACACACAACTACATTGTTTTCAGCTCTTTCATCGAGTACATTTTCAAATCCAGAATTAAACCCTTTTAATTAGAATTATTCGGTTATTCACGAAAAAATTCGAAAATACAATTTAGCTATCCCGTTTTTAACATAGAACAGAACATGAAGTATGACACTTGTTTCCTTTAGCTTTAATGTTTTTATTCGATATTCCGTTAAAAATAATCAATAATTAAGGCATAACTGGTTTCACAAATAAGTAAAAAAATTGAACATGAGAAACTTTTAATTTTTTTAATAATAATACATTTTTTACTGATAGAGGAGAGCACCATGTCACGCTTTTGGCTCTACGACGGCATTTACTCTTTGACTGCTGGTTTTACTGCATTTAACCTTGACGCTATGCTTCAACATACAGTCTTTGGTGCGGCAACCAGACTTCTTTGGTGGGTGGGGATGAGGGTCTGGGCGCATAGCGCGGCGCCGTGTCCGAAGGGAATGCCAATTTTCTGTTTTAGTGGTCTAGCCGTAAGGCACTGAATCTCTACACACGCACAGTATAGGAGTTTACTCAAATACTATATAGGGATAATTTGTCGAAGGGAGGAGTGTAGTTCAAAAAGATAACCATGGATCGTATTTCAAGCAAGGCCCTCTGGAAACGGCGTAAAGCCCAGCCCGTCTATTAACTTTGCAACAACAACGCCCCCACAAATTCGATTTAATTCTATCCACTCTTTAAAAACTCCCGAAACTAATATAAACAATGTGTGGAAATTTCAGCGAAATCGGTCAAGTAGTTTTTGCGACTAGACGCGCCAGACATACACACATTCCCTTTTATTTATATATAAATGAGAAATTTACAATGGTAAATTTTAATTGTTAAATTAAATGTTAAATTGTAATGTTAAATTAAAAGATGTGGTTATACATTTGCTTAACAACATTGTATCTTTGTGCAATTTATAACCCAAGTTCATTTTACACTGTTTGTTAGAAGATATTTTACCTACTACAATAATGTAAATGTGAACGAAAAATTCTAAAAATACGATTATAATAATTCAAACAACATATTTTATTCATATTTCAAACCTTATTATGTAAATAATTTAACTATACACTGAATGCATTGAGATGAAATCATTTTCATATGTATTTACATTAATACTCGCACGACGCGTTGCGACGCACGGAGTGCACCGAAAACGTTTTAGAAAGAATTCGAGCAGTGTTACTACATGCAATGAAGCAGTTGGAACACGAATTCAAACTGTTCAAGAAACTGTTAAAGGTATTGTCGTCAGGCAGTACAAGAATGCTATTTGCGCTCATTAAACTTAGTTATCGCAAAATGTTTTTTTTTATTTCCTAAAAATATTTGAGATACAGGTCTCGCCACCTAAACGACAAAATTTTCTTCAAATATGGCTGCTAAAAGATTATTTTAATTAAATAATCATCTCGCTTAACAACACTAATTTTGGGAAACAATTTTACGTAAAAACAATGAAGTCTATTTCGAATTCCTACGAAGTGGCCACAGACAACATCCTATTTGACATTTAGTAATCGAATAAAAGTTTGGCGGTCTGTTTTTCTCAAGCATCTGATACTACACGATTCATTAAATTCCTCTAATCCTATGAAGTGACAACTAAAAAGATAGGTTGGATCCTTATAATCTCTAAGATCCTTTTTCCGCCGCCGATGCTGCAAAAAAAAAAAAAAAAAAAAAAAAACCAACAACATTGACTACATACTTATCGTGCGGGTAATTTTGCGGGAGAACAGCTGTTGGACTCAGATATGAACCCAGATTTCCATTAAAGCGATTTTTCCAAATTGAAGAAACCCCTGTCAATCCGGCCTGAGTCGAAGCTCTGAGATTTTGAAAAACAATTTATTCATTTTTGGGGTCACGAAGCCGCACGGACATTTTCAAAATTTTCCCAAAAACAGCTCCAAATTTTTTTCTTTAAATTTCTTGAAAGAATAGAGTAAAATACACATATTAAGGTGGCATAGTCCAATTTTCACGGGTGAACTCTGAATTTTCGAAAATTGGAAAAGTTTGAATTTTATTCGGCGTCTTTCTCCAACTACAAAATTGCAGATAGAGATTTTTCCTTCAAATAAAATTTGTTCTCCATAGTGAGTTCTTCCATTAATGTCAGGTTCGTTTTGTTCAAAATTTTAATCGTTTTCGTGCAACATTGCGTGCAATAAGTGCAATTTTAAAAATTGCAAATAGACTCTCAAAAACGACTCAAAATTTTTTTCATTAAACTTTTGGCAGGAATAATGCTAAGTATACTCTATAAGATGACATAAACGTCATATTGCTGTATACGTTTTTTTTTTAAATTACAAAAATATATATTTTTTGACTTCTCTCTCACGTTCTCAAAATTTACATTATAGATGCATTTTATTGTTCAGGGCGTTTCTTTACACATAAGCTTTAAAGAATCTCTAAAGATGGGGTTTGAAATGTCAACAAATGGGACATAATAATGGAGCCAAATTAACAAATTTTCTGAAATGTTCGAACAACTTTTCTAAAAAACTATTCGAAATTTTTGGCCGAAATTATCAACAATGGAAAAAAATTCAATTCACTTCCATATTCCAGAAGCTCGATTTTATCCAAGATATTTGGGGCTCAAAAAGAAAAATAATGTTGAAAAATGTAGATGTTTTTTAATCACACAGAATGAAAAGTATCTACTGCATGGAAACAAAAAGTAAACCATCGCGTCAATTCAACCCAAATGTGAAATTTGAAGCCCTTTTTCGCAGAAAACTTTTGAGTTTTCGAAAAACTTCATTTTAAGTCATTTGAAGCACTTACACTCACAAATACAATAGTGTTTACAAATTGCTGGTAATGAACATACTGAAGGTGTGAGAGATCATTAAAAAAAATACATTTATGTAATTTTTGCAAAAACAAAAAAATAACCCAAACTGAACTTTACGTCATATTAAAGAGTGCAATTAGCACTATCCGTTACAAAAGTTTGAAGAACAAATTTGGAGCCATTGTTGAGAAAATGGCGTTTGAGCGTTTTTGAAAATGCGGAATTTTGAGCTAGTTTTTACAAAAAACGGTTGAGTTCTCGAGCAACTTTACTTGATATTATTTAAAGCACATGTACTCATTAATATAATAACGTCAACAAATTTTGGAAATGTCCAGGGGGCTTCATGTAATGTACCCCCAAGTTTTAAAGAATCTTTTTCAAAACCTGAAAGCTTCGACTCGAGTCAGATCGACAGTGGTTTCTTCCATTTGAAAAAAAAAATCGAACGTATGTCTTAGGTGCTAGTAGTGTTCACAGACGGACGGACGGACAGATGGACGTTTTGCTTTCAATTGGTTTTTCGGTATCATGGAGGGGTATCACAAAACAAGGATTCTGGCCACACCACGTGCTAGGGGATTATCCCCCTTAATTTAGCAACTGGATTTATCCACTTTTTCGTTATCAGAACCCGGCAACAAATTTTTTCTGCCGAAAATTCGCCATTTTTTCGCACAGCATTACACAACTTCCCTATACTACATATATTACTCCGTATATGCGTACTCATGCGGGAAAAAAAAACTAGATATTCATTCAAACGCAACCCGCTACACATTTCGAATCTATATCGTTAAATAACAGCTAAACAAAGCGTTCTAGGGCCTTAAAATTTTGAGACCAAAAGCCTCAAAGAAACATTTCTCATACCATATTCTACAGGATGAGATCTTTTTGAACATTCTGTTTCATTTTTGCTGGTCCGGTACTTCTCAATATTAGCCACCATCTCAAAGACGTGCAGAATCTAAGTAAATAACACAAAGTCGGGTTAATTAAACCAGTTATAACTCAAGAACGACTGGACAATCTCCGCCCCGAATACCAGAATAACTATTAAAATATCTGAAAAATCCACAAAACTAATTATGCAGAAAATTAATCTAATATATAAATATCATTGTTTGTTGGTTGGTGCTTAATGCGCTACCGTACCGTGCATCCAATTGCAATAAAAATGTGTCAACTTATTGCTTGCACTTGCGGGACGAATGTAGGGATAGTACGATTATTGTAACTCCACTAGATAGCACTAGAGCACATGATCGCGCTTCAGTTAAATGCAATTCCCAATTCACGTGAGATTTATTGTTGTTGGGCGTTGCCGTGTGCCGTGGGGCGAAGTCGAGGAGAACACGAGGAGCAGGTGGCGCAAGTTGATGAGAGGAGAGGGGAAAAGAGACAGGGACAAAGAGAGAGGGAAAAGAGAGAGAGGAAACATAGAGGGAAAGAGAGAGGAAAAAATAGAGGGAAAATAGAAAGGGGGAAAATAGAGTGAAAGAGGAGGAAACAGTGAGAGGAAAAGGCACAGATGGAAAAGAGAGAGAGAGAGAGTAGGGAAAATGAGAGAGGGGGAAAACACAGGGGAAAAGAGAGACAGGAGAAAAACGAGAGATGGGAAAAGAGAGTAGGGAAAGAAAGAGAAGGGGGAGGAATATTTCCTCAATTCTTTCTTCTGCGGCAGTAACGCGCCGGGTACAAGCTAGTGAAATAATGTAAAGGATTTGGTTATTTAAACATCCGCACTTGCATAGAGGTCAAATATAAAATAATAATAATAAATAACAAAATAATAGAAGGCTCAACGTTAAATAATGCGTCATTTAGCGCAAGAGCTCTCTATCCACATGTTGATGATAATGGCATATGATTACACCAACAACGTGAGATAGTTCAAGTGATGAGGAACTAGTTCTAAAAGAAAAATAGCATATGTTTAAGATATTATGTAAATCCAAGATTTTGTTTCACCTGTCTCGTATATCATATGAGCGTTGAACTTGAAGATTGAGAATTATATCTGCTTGAATTTCTTGAGAAGACTCAATTTGTAATCATTCAGAAGAATTTTGAAAACATTTGTTACTCCAAGAAGTTTATAGGTTAGATTAAAATGCAGTAATTCAAACATTTTTTGAAAATAAGTGAAGAAACTAGTAGTGCTACATAATTTCTGACCTTATTTCTATCTTTCGTAATATTCGAAAATTCAATGATTTCAACGAAAATGAAAATCTATGCGAAAATCTATTCGTATAAAAAGAAAAGATTTTAAGTCTTTTTGAGAAAATATCGTTCGACCGTTTCCGAAAAAGCGAAAATTTCAACTCATTTTCACAAAAAAATTGTGAGATTTCGGAGAAATTTATACGATATCCGGCGCGTTGCTGCCGCAGAAGAAATAATTATGGCAATATGCCTCTCCTCCTCTCTCCTTCTTTTCCACTTCTTTTCCCTCTCACTTTCCCCTTTTTTCCCATTTTCTGTCCTTCTCTCTCTTTACCCCTCTGTCTTTTTACTCCTCTCTCATTTTCCCCTCTCTCTTTCTCTCTTTTCCCCTCTGTGTCTATTTTTCCTCCAGGGTCTCTTTATACCTCTGTCTCTTTTCCCCTCTGTGTCTCTTTTTCCCTCGGTGTCGCTTTTTTTCCCCTCTGTGTCTCTCTTTTCTCTCTATCACTCTTTTTTCTCCTGTCTTTCTTTATCCCTCTGTCTCTCTTTTTCCCTCTGGGTCTCTTTTTTCCCTTTTGGTCTCTTTTCCCTCTGTGTCTCTCTTCCCTCTGTGTCTCTTTTCCCTCTGTATCTCTTTTCCACCACTACCTATCTCTTCTTTCCTTTTGTTAATCTTTTTTCCTGTCACTCTTTTTTCATTCTGTATCTCTTTTCCCTCTGTGTCTCTTTACCCCGTCTCTCTTTTTCCGTCTCTTTTTCCCTTTCTCCTTTTCCCTCTCCTCTCATCAACTTGTGCCGACCGCTCCTCCTGTCCTCCTCGACCTCGCCCCACGTCACTCGGCAACGCCCAGCAACAATTAATCTCAGGTGGATTGGGAATTGCATTCAACCAGTGCCCTCTGGAATACAAAGCTTGGCGAAGATTTTGTGACGTAAGCACGAGTAGGCCCACGAAGAGACTCTCCGGCCGGATACTCCGTGTGTTATGCGTGTTGCTATGTTGTGTTGGTTGTGATTTTTCAGCAATTTGATTATTTTTAATTACGGAAATTCGAACTTGGTAAGTACAAGTAGTTTCTAATTAAGTTCACTTTACGTCTTAGATCTAAAATTAAGGCAAATATAAGCAAATGATATATTTGTGCTTCAATTTGTAAAATCGTGTTAAGAAGCTTCTAGGTTATTGTGCATATTGATCACACAGTGTTTAGGACTTACGTGATTACACAATTAACAGATGTTAACAAATTCGGAACTATTCAAACCCTCATTTTTTTATTTATAGCTCATCACAATAACCTTTAAGTGTTGTGTGCCCAATTGTAAAGGCAACTACCGAAACGGCCCTGCTGTTAGTGTGTTCGGCTTTCGCAAAGAGAAAGAGCCAAGGAGTGCGTGGATCAGGGCTATTTGCAGAGAGAAAACTTTCAACAATAACTCAAGGGTAGGTATTTAAAAAATACTTTCAACTTGCAAACGGTGATAATGATAGTGATAGTTTTGGTGATAGTTATTGAATTGTTGAAAAATGGATTCAATCTTTGCCTCAACAAATAATAACGTATCATCCACATATCTAGCACAAAATATTACTTCATTTTGACTTACGATTACTGTGTCTGCTGCATTACCGATTCAGAAAGTAGATAAGTCATGGGTCTACATATTGGAGTCCCCTGTTTTTGTTTGTAACAAGAATCATTGAACATGAAGAATTTGTTATTCAACATTAATCTAATTGCTAGCAGGATCTCCTTATTTGGTATTTTAAATGAATTTTCCTTATCACGTTTTTCGTTCAGAGCTTCAAATA
Source organism: Acheta domesticus (assembly GCA_031308135.1). Classification (NCBI taxonomy): domain Eukaryota; kingdom Metazoa; phylum Arthropoda; class Insecta; order Orthoptera; family Gryllidae; genus Acheta; species Acheta domesticus. The sequence goes on from JAHLJT010009436.1 coordinate 62,976,170, forward strand.
TTACGTTATGTGGGATGTCTTATATGTTTTAATATATACATAATTGTTACGTGATATGTCAACTCAAAATCTAGCATGCAGCATGATTCTGCTTCTGTACTTTTCTTTCCCAAAATATTTTAAATCGCCTTTTCTGTAAAAATAATTTTTGTGTGTGTTAATGTAGGAATATGTATGCATATGTATTGAGAAACTACTTAAATATTTTGTTGTGTTATACAAAATATGTATTGAATAATATATGTAAATTGTGATATGATTTTCTTCAAAATAAATTACTATTCCTAAAATTAATCAAAGTGTATTTTTATTAACTTCTGATTTTAATTTTGTTGATAGTTGTAGGAAAGGTTTTATTTTTGTTCTTTCAAAGAAACATTTTCCTGAAATAAAAGCAACGTATTTCTAAAAAATAATTCGATTTTCGTTACCAAAATCTGTTGGTGTAAAATGAAGTGCCAGGGAGAAATATATTGTGAAATGCTCTTCCTATTAACTTCAGCATAGATCGTAGGCCCGCGGCGGGGTTGGTGCAAGGCCGTCTAGAATAATATATTAGAAGGCCTGAGCCAATGTGAATGTCACGTGATCTGACGTCACAATCGGTGGCTGAATATTTTTCGTTTTCGCATATGCTCTTGTCAACGAGCTAGAATATTCTAGCTAATTAGCCTTTGTAGGATAAGTTTAAATGTGAACGGATGTTTCAATAATTCAGTATTAATTGCGTGCTCGGTTTTCTGCATAAAAAGAATTCCTTCGTTCATTATCTTCAAGAAAGTAAGGTATGTCTACTCCTAGTATTGATATACGTATGTGGTGCAATTATCAATTATTTTATGTAAAATGTGTTGTAGTATGTTTTCTTGCTTGCACTTGGATTTGTGGTATTACTATTATACCCTGCATTTTTTCAGTGAATGCAAACTATCCTTAAAGGAAGACACTTTGAAAATTAGGCAGGAGAGATTTATGACAAAATGTCAAGCAAGTGAAGTGTGCCTTGCTGTTGATCGAATTATGATGAATCAACGGAACGCGTTTCAACTTTTAAATTTCCAAAAAATCCTGCTGTGACAGAAGTGGATGAGAACATAAATAGGAAAGATTTTGTTCTCTCAAAGAACGTGTGTGTGTGTGTGTGTGTGTAAAACACTTCGAGTCAAAATTTATTCTCTACCAGAACAAGGCAGTAAGAAGAGATAGTGTTGAAATATTTACTAAAGGAACGTATCCGACCATAGTAAAAAATGCATACCCTTCTATAGCAGTGAATAGTCTAAATACTTGACGAAAACTCACCAAGTGTTTCAGATATAGATATCTAAACATTTTGAAATTAGGTTCCTGAAGCATGAAAATCAAAGAACTTGATTGAAGGGCTTTGTATGAGAGACTTTGTATGTATTAATAGAAAACACAGTTTCGAGTTGTGGACAAATTCTGCTCACGTTAATAATACATAGTATTTTGTGTGTGTCAAACATTTTTTGAAATAAACCTGTATATTAGGAATGCTCAGTGAAAAATATAATGATTTCAAGAAGTAAGACGCAAGGTCACAAAAGTGAGTGCAAAATAGGAAGACATTAAAGTAAATTTGAAGCGTGCAAAACAATTTTTATGTATTTCCATTGTGATTTGTGTCTTTTGAATAATATCATAAAGTCTTACATAATCTGCTGGAGTACTTTCTGAATAAAACATTACTTTCCATCCTTCCTCTTCTTATTTTTGAGCAGCTTGAATTTTATTAATTTACCTATGAAAATTTTACTGTTCCTTACAATATTAACAAATATTAATAATTACTAATACGGCCATCAGAGCAATATCTGATAAATGTATTACAACTACACCTGCTATATTACTAATTTCGATATTGAATTAAAGTAGACAACTTGAAAGAAATAGAGCATGACAAATATAAATAGAATTGTTATTATGAAAGTACTTAATTTCTTATGAGTATTAATTATGGCAGCAAAATTGTTTTATGAACTCTACAAAATTTTATATTATAATTAAGTAGTATGTTCAAATATTTAAGCCTTCTCATTATTATGTTAATTTACTTGTAGGATAATTGTACAATATCGGAAGCATTTACATACAAACATATACAGCTTGCATTTCATGCCAGCCACCCTTCGTGACGTCATTCGGCGTTGGAGCAGGCCTTCTATTCTAGACGGCCTTGGTTGGTGGGCCTACTCATCGTGACGTCATTGGGAAGATGGCTGTCCGTTGCCAGGCTTTGTATTCCAGAGGGCACTGATTCAACTGAAGCGCCATCTTCCGCCGCAGCACCATATAGTGGAGCAACGCCACCTAGACACTAGTATAAGGCCTGTCGACTGACGCTGTGACGTCACATGGGTAGTCATCACAGCAAACGAATTTCTTTCGCCGGCTACTGACTGTCAATAACGTTTACTTACTTTCTTCGGCACTTAATAATAATTTTATTTGTAGAAAAGAATGTTCGCAACATTTTGTTGCATTTCATTCAATTAACCGTTAATTTTACCTAAAAAGAGATGGACGATTTAAGGATTTTAAATTTAATGTATTGCCATATTTTAAAATATTGTACTTGTTAGACTGGCACATATTTTTGAGGCAACTAATTGATGCTGATGCATAACATCATTTTCCTTATGAAGAAAATTAATTTTGGTTATCTTTATTTTCCCAGTGGTTTCTAATGGACTCCAAAAGGTGCATATTGTCTTAAGGAAAAAGTAATTTTCTGTGGGATTTGCATAGATGTTCATAAACTATTTCTAGTTTTGGAGAATCGGAAAACAATGAAAGGTTTCTTGGTTCACTGGATTGTCAGAGATCACTGCAATCACTTCAAAATCAAACTTTTCAAGCCATACAATTATGGTTTTGATAAAATGGTTAAGCAAATCAGTCAATTATCTGACCGGAAATATATCAACTAGAACTTATATGATGAAAGTATACTAGTTACCATAAACACATAAGCTGTTGATGAATTTTCTTCATTAATGGCATTTCCGTCCATACTTCCTCCTTTATAGTCAACACTTGACTTCAAGAATGTTTCATCCATTAAGAGCACTACCACAGTCTTGTCCTTATCATTTAATGAACTAAATGTATTTTCTGTGCACCAGAACGCATGCTCTGTTGTTTTAAACATTGGGGTTGAATTGTATGGAAAAGCAGTTTCATTGCGGGAGTGCGCGGAAACCACATAACGCGAACTTCAAACGTTCTTACAAGTTGTTGAGAGAATTTACCTTCTCTGATGCAAAATTGCTCTTCTATACATATCTTCTGTTCGTACAAATTTGAAGTATAGATATTATTACAAAATAAAGTGGATAAAAGCGCTGTTCTCAAGTATTTCTGTACACAAAATTCACAGTTCACACTTATTCACGCGCAAAACACGCTGTAATGTTATGACTACAAGTAGTGACGTCAGAAACAAGATGCCCGTCTGCCAATAGGCCTGATGATTTAGATGGCATTGAGTGGAGTTACAATAACAGAGGGCTGAGAAACAAAAAATCCTCGGTGCTTTTGGTTCTGATGGGTGCTTTAAATTCATGTAAGCTAATAATTAATAGATTTGAAATCCATTTTTCTCTAACATATAAGATTTTTTTGTAATTTCAAAGAAAATAGTGCTTAAGAAATGTTCTTCATTAATGAAAGTTTCAAGAAACACTCAGTGAATAAACGATTTAAAACGAGATATATACAATTGGATTGAAGGAAAAATAAGTATAAATGTGTATACAAGATATTCACATCTTATGCTTATGGATAATATGCTTACATTAACAATAATAATAATATATTTATACTAACAATGTTACAGGCTCTGCTAACACTTTCTTTTGCTGAAATTTTGCCTCCTCGGTCGTCTTCTGTACGCAATTTCATTCTTTCTCTCTTTTTCCATAATTAATTTAACAAATTGTCATTAATTCAATAGATATCTAGTAATGAGCACTGGGCTAATATTTCTATATTCCGCTGAATAGATTTTTTCTGTGGATATTTGTTTCAAAGATGAACGTGAGAATGTCCTTGTGATGCTTCAGAGCTCATTATAAACAATTGAATGCAGTAATTAATTCGTGAGCCATTTAGTCAATAAATATGAAGTATTTAAAAAAATTATTGTTAAGAAATCTGTGGTCCGCCGGTAAGATTATATTTTATGATTTTTTGAACTTTGTGACGGTAAGGGGTTTTTTTTGGTTCAAAGGTCTGTGCGATTTTTTAGTGCGGAGTACAATTTATTTTTAATACAAATGAGATCTAGTGATACGATCAGTAATAACATTTAAGTATATTTTTAGTGTTTTTTCTGTGATTTTTTGTGTGGTACGTAGTAGTATGATTATGTGTCTGAAGTTTGGATGCTCGTTATAAAAAATTGCAAGTAGTAATTAATTCTGGAGCAATTTCATCCTAAAATATATAGTGTTGGTAACAAATTAGTGTTGGTAATGCTGTGGTTCGTCGCTAAGAATTTATTCTTTGATTTTTTTAAACTTTTTCTGCGAAATGCGATTATGGTGCTAAAGTTCGGCCCATTTTAGAGCATTTTAGGCATAGCAATTTAGGCATACAATAGGTTTTTTCTGTGAATATTTGTTTAAAAGATGAACGCGAAAATGTCCCTGTAGTGCTTCAGAGCTCATAATAAACAACTGAATGCAGTAATTAATTCGCGAGTCACTTAGTTAATAAATATGAAGTATATTAAACAATATAATGTTAATAAATCTGTGTTACGCCGGTAAGATTATATTTTATGATCTTTTGAACTTTGTGACGATAAGAAGCATTTTTTGGTTCATAGCTCTGTGCGATTTTAAAACAACGGTTCGAGTAATTAATTTAAACAAAGTTTGTTAAAAACAAATGATATGTTGTGAAGGAATCAGTAGAAACAATTTAGTATTTCGCCGGTAAGGAAAATTTTAACGATTTTTTAAAATGTTTTTGTGTTTTGGTACATATTTTCAAATTGTTTAAACAATTTGTTGTTGTAATGATGTTAGAATGGAGTAATTAAATAGTAAATAATTAATACTTTATTGTTATTTTTCCTAGTTCTTTTTGCTGTATTTTGTTGCGTGGCTAGCTAGCTTCAGACTGAAACTAGGTGACCCTCGATTTTTTAGAAAATGTCTGGCGTAATTAATTTAAAATTATGATAATTTAAGAGTAATTAATTAGTAGTAAATGCTGGCATATAGATTATTGTGGTCCACTATAGGTGGCTAGCCAGCTTCAGGGAGGTTGAAAAGAGCTCTCTCTTCATCCAGAAACGGAGGCGGACGGATCGTCTGATAAGAACGCGGAATCTAACTTCGATTTTGTTTGATAGTAACGCTGTGCCATAATACCGATACGGAATATTAGTCAGGAGATTGATTCGTGAAGTTAATTAATTGAATTAATTCGGTTGCAACTATTTATTATTTATTGAGAAAAACTTTATTTGCAAAATAAGCTGGTTCGCCGCGTTGTACTGACGATACGACATTGCATTTATTATAAATTGATTCGGTGACAACAGCTTGTGATTAAGTGGAGAACTTTAATTGAATATAACCAGGATAGAGAATATAAAATATGTCCGCAGTGCCGTGGCGGAGCAGATGAGTTTGTGAATAGACTTGGCTACGAATATTAGTTAGCAGAGACATTTTTTTTTCGATTTTGTTGAGATCGCAGGTGGGCGCACAACTGTTGCGCATTTTAGGGAAAGTAACTAGATGCTAGGTTAGCTGCAGATGCTAGATAAAGACAGATACTATAAGCAACGCTGAAGAATGAAGTAGACGACACCGGATCTGGCCCAGCCGAACGAAGATCGGAAGACGTCGTGGAAGTTCCAGGTTGGTTCTTCGGGCGCCATCCGACGACTGACAAGAGAGCTCGGGGTATTTTATGTTAACGATCGTAAGAAATTTAACTCAAAGGTCATGACCAAATGATAATGTTATTTTTGCGTTGAAATAAATTGTGTTCTGTTTTTAAACCAATTTAAAAAAGATTATTATTGTGCAACATAGCACTTATTGGTGCAAGAATTTCAGAATAAGATAAAACTTTCAGATTTCGTGCTTCTCTGTACAGAGGGCAGATCCGGTGGCAATTTTGAATATACAGGTAAGTGTGTCATCGAACCGAGAACCTAATGACTGAGCCAGCAAAGTAGTGGTGTAATTTAAATACACGAAATTTTCTTGATACTTGAAATTGTTTTCCTGGCGCCTATAATAATAGGATTCATTGGTTATTGCAGTTGAACAGAACCAACGACTAAGATATAGAATTTATATAGTTTTCAGTAGTAGATGCGATAGTAGCGCTTCGAAATAGAAGAATCGTTTCACTATAAAGAGCTTACGTACAGCGTTGAAAAGCTTTCGTTGTGAAGCGAAAAAGTTACTTGTTGATTACTGGGAACACCGTACAACAGATACTGTACGTTCACAATAATGGTTAGGAAGTTAACTGAAATATGGAAGAAGTAGATTAAAAATAATGTATTGATAAGAAAAAATGTACAATTTTGTTGGACACTTTAGTTGGTAATATTAAGATAAAAAATAAGGTAGTCATTTCATTAATTAACGTTAATTTTCCAAATAACTTGTAAATACACCAATAACTTTCAAATAATCTCATTTCACTATTTTAATCACTTACATATTTTTTATTCAGAACTGACATTTTAAAGTAAAGACATTTTTCTTCTTTCTTTGTAATACTGAAGTAAAAAGCTTCTGTTCTTAATTTATTTTCTGTCTGCTGATTAAGCAAAGTACAGAGAATTGTAATTCTGGGGGGAAATGCTTTTTCGACAGATAATCATTTATTGCCATGCCCTGGTATCGAAAAAAACGTGTAAATCTTGTTTCTTTATGTGGTAGATTACTTACAAGTTGTAAAGTCAGGAACCATGTTTTGTGGGCCCTTGATACCGAAAAATTTAAATCATTCAAGTGTGCTAGTTGCTGAACAGTAAATGAATTTTTACGAAAACTGATATTCCTCCATTGTGATATCGCACCTTCTTGACTTTGAAACGGCTATTTCACATTCGTAAACCTTGTGTGAAATGTTACCCAACATTTCTTGTTCTACCAGGAGGATTGCTCCCTTGGGTGGACACTTAGGCTCTTTGGTCTTTAGCAGCACCCCTTCTCGTGCCAAAAACACCTTCAGCTGGTATTCGGATACCGCCGGAACGCAGTTGCCTTTCATGGGAACCTTCCAAATTGAGCCGGAGTAAGGCCACTTTACCAGCTCAGAGCTACTTGTTTTCCAGGTTAGCACCGACTCAAATTAAGCATCACTCACAATTGCGTCGGAACATGTGCCTCCTCAATTGCCCATGAGTATAGGGCCCAACTGGGGACCGCCCGGACTAAGGCCCGGGTGGCTCGGAGCCCCCAAACCTCACTTCACTGCCTCCACCTCGAAACTGTCGACGTGAGTACCGCAACGTGAGTAGGCGATGTGAAAGTCATGCTACCCGTCGGCCTTTTGTGCGTGGAATTGAAACAAATCACGCACCCAATCCTGCCCAAAGGGCGGCGGCGAACCACCTTCACACTGCCTCCACCTTGAAGCTAGTGACGTGAGTGCCGCCGAGTGGACGTTACCTCCGCAACTAAGAGCTTAAGGCAGACCTGCACAGCATTTTGCACATTCACTGACCTCAGGAGCTGCGTGCGGGCAACTCGGGTGCAAATGAGAAAATCGATGAAGGGTGGGATGAGACCCAATTTAGGAGTGGGGACCACCAATCAGAATGCGCAATTCAAAAGATAGCGCGTAAATTTAAAGAGTAATCGGCAAGAACATGAAGGTCATATACAGTTCAAGTAATATTGTCTTTTCTATTATATTGCAAATGATTGTTCTCGGTATATGACAGGGCGAAATATGAAACTACAACGAATTATACATATTAGAATTCGACACCAAGTATTATAATTGTTTGCAGGGCTTATAATGTAATTCACTTTGTTACGATGTAATCACAAATTTAGTGTTTTGCTAAACACAACATTTTGATACTGAATTGTTTTTGTTTGATGATGACAGCAATAAAATGTTTTTATTAACAATGTTTAATTGAATAAGACGGTTCTCTCAAAGCAAAAACATATTGTTCTTAAAAAAAATCATGATTATTTTCTGACAAGAGTGTAGAGTCGTTTACGAGATCGTATAAAAATATAAAGCCCTTTGCATTCTATTTAACCAAAACCCATGATTATCTTATGATTGTCCGTAACATATCGTCACAGACGTTTGCTTGTTGATCTCTTTTATTCAGTTTCATAATGGGGAAAAATGGTCACAAATGTGCTATTAAACATTACCCTTCTTGGAATTACCACATATTATATTTTTATGTCAATCTTGATGTGAGAGATTGCTCTCATGATTTTGTTCATTTTTCTATGATTTGGAGATTATAACATTCCTGGTGGACAATCAATTATTAAATTGCAATTTTGTGTTAGATAGAATTAAATAATATTTTTCTTATATATAAACATATATTTTAAAGCTATTGCTTTAAAATAATGCTTAAGAGTCACAATGAGCATGTTACTTTCTTTAAAAAAATAGAAAATGAAAATACATACAGTGGTGGATACAAAGGTGGATATACAGTAGTGCACAGAACGTAAACAGTGAATTATGACCCTGGTAACTTGAAATACTAGACATAATCCTTTTAAACAAATGGGCATTTAATTTTGAAGCATGGATCATTAGTAGACGCTCAGGCCTTCAATCTACGCGCCGCGTCGTGCTACGTCAGACTTCTCCCCTCCCCGCAAAGCTTCCTACTCCCCACTACTTGCACTTTTGGCGCTGCCACGGGCAGACGATCGGCTCGCAAGTGCAGAATGCCCGCGGGAGCAGGCGTTGTGGTCTGGCCTAAGGCCTTGCGATCGTCTGCCCCCTCCCTGCAGCAAACATATACATTTAGGAACATACACATATAGACCAGTGGCGTTTCCTGACTCTGGACTTAGGGCGTTGGCAGTGAAGGAAAATGTTAATCCCCCACACTCTTCTTTTCGCATACTTATTTAGAGTAAAATTGGATTATATAAACAAAATTCTGATTTATTTTAAATTATATTGGAAGAATGAGGGAAAGAAAGTTGCAAAACAACAACAATGACGGTGTTGTAGTTGCTATTCCAAAGATTGAAATAATACAATTTTTAGTATTTAAAATACATGGTCGACATTTTTCCCATCGTTCGGTTTTCATTTAAAAATTACATTCTGAAATATTATTAGGTTAGGACATGATCCCCCAATATCAATGTCTCGTTTCTTTTCTTATGAAAGTGAAAAAGCAATTATGTAAAAACATGTGTACATTGTTTTCACTATCAATATCCGAAAAACACTAATTTCATGAGTATGACAATCGCTAAAGGAAACAAGACGCAAAGAAGAATGCCCCAATCACGGACGCTCGCTCATTATACTGCGAGTTTTATAAATCTGCCCCTGACAGGAATCAGCTGTTAACGGTTTCATCCAATCGGGAGCTTGAACGTCATGGTGACGTCATTCTAGCGAAATGTTAATCCCCGATTGGAAGGCAGCGAAACAGCGGAATGGTGTCAGGGGCAGAGTTACGAAAATCGCAGTATAGCTGCAGGCCGCTGAATCGATATTCAACGCCTTCGCACGCTCCGTCGTTCAGTGCAGCCACGACGCGCGCATGCATTGCGGCCAACCGATGCGTCCTGAAGGCGTTGGAGACACTCGCCAACGGCCTGAGCTGCGATCCCATACTGTCTGCCTTGTATAGACGCGCTGATGTTGACTTATGAAGCCGATCGCAATGAAGACTGAATAAATGAAAAAAAATCTAAATAAACCCCAAAAATGTGATTTTTTAAATTACTTTGGGCGTTGATACACAACTTGCACACCCAGAGAAAACTCCACTGATATAGATCACATATGAGAACAATATTTATCCACTTTTTCGTTACCAAGGCCCAGCAAAAACGAGTTTTTTTTCGAAAAATCGCTTTTTCTCCCTGTAGCAATATAATACTTGCTTACTTACCAAAGAAGTACAATCTATACTGCGCGATCAATACGCGAGAAAGTACAACTCGCATGGCATTAATTGAGAACAAAATGTGGAGAACAAATTTCATTTGACCAACAAACATTTTTCTTCAATAGTTTAGTTGTAAGACGGGTCCAAAGTATATTCAAAACATTTGAAATTTTTGAAAATTCAAGGACAACAGGGAAAATCTGACCACTGCCAACTTTTTAATTGTATTTTACTCTATTCTTACAAGAAACTGAAAAACACTTGAAGCCAGTTATGAGAACATTTTGAAAATCTCCCAGCAGCATCATGAAACGTAGCCACAAAATGAAAAAAATTCGTATCAAACACGCAGGGTCTCGAACTAGTTCAACCCAGTGGAGCTACAGCATGGCACAAACTTTCCCTTATTAGTTTTCTATTTCTTTTGGTCTCGGCTAGCTATTCAAACTGGCCACATATTCTTGCCAGATACCATCTATCGTCGCCCAAAGTGCATTTTTTAAATCTTTTCTTAGCTTTTCCCCTTTCCTAATAGTAGAACGAAAATATTCTTTTAATAATAATAAAGAACAATAAAACCTCGTCCTAAATGGCAATTTTCTTTGAAAAATTTGGAGCAGTTTTTAAGAAAATGGAGTTTCAGCGCTTTTGTAAATTCAAATTTTGAAGCTCTTTGAAGTTCTAGAAAAACTTAATTTGAAGTACATTAACTCACAAATACAATAGCGTTCACAAATAGATGGAAATGTGCATTTTAACGGTGTGAGATATCTTTTAAAAAAATTACATTTGTGTAATTTTTGAAAAAACAAAAAATACTCCAAATTGAACTTTACGTCATTTTAAAGAGAGCAATTAGTACTATCCGTTCGAAAAGTTTGAAGAAAAATGTGGAGCCATTTATGAGAAAATGGTGTTTGAGCGTTTCCTAAAGTGCGGAATTTTGAGCTAGCTTTCACAGAAAACAGTTGCGCATCCGAAAAACTTTACCTATTATTTAAAGCACATGTACTCGTTACGTATAATGCCAACAAATAGCTGCAAATGTAAATATTACCACGTGAGAGAAGTGAAAAAAATTACTATTTTACAATTTTGGAAAAAATATAAGAATAGAGCAATATGGCATTTATGTCATCTCATATAATATATTGAGCACTATCTCTTCCAAAAGTTTCAAGAAAAAGTTTGCAGCCGTTTTTGAGAAAATGCTGTTTTTGTACTTTTTAAGAAATTGTACATATATCACGCAATATTACGCGAAAACTACTAAAATTTTCAAGAAAATGTGTATGACTTTAAAGAAGGAGCTCAGTATGAAGAACAAAGTTTATTTGAAGGAAAAATCTCAATCTGCAATTTTGTAGTTGGAGGAAGTCGCCGAATAAAGTTCAAAATTTTGCAATTTTCGAAAATTCAGAGTTAACCTTGAAAATCAGACGTATGCCACCTTAAGTGTATTCTTACAAGAAATTTAAAGAAAAGTTTGGAGTCTTTTTTGAGAAAATTTTGAAAATGGGGCTTTATGTAAAGTACCCCCAAATTTTATAGAATGTTTTTCAAAATCTCAAAGCTTCGACTCGAGCCTGATCAACAGGGGTTTCTGTAATTTGAAAAAAAGTCCTAATTATGGTTTAGGCGCTAGTGGTGTTCAGACAGACCGACGAACGGACAGACGGACGCACGGAGGTTTTGCTTTCAATTGGTTTTTCGGTATCAAGGACCCACAAAACAGGGATACTGACTACACCACGTGTTAGGGGATTTTTTCTTAATTTAGCAACTGGTTTTATCCACTTTTTCGTTTTCAGGGCCTGGCAACGAATTTTTTTCTGCCTTAATTTCACTGTTTTTCCCGCAGCTCTACATAAGTTTCCCTTATACTACATACATTACTCCGTATATATGGAAAAGTAAATAATAGGGAATATTATTTTTGACAAAAGTCCTACGAATTTTTTAGGCGCTAGGGTTATTCCCACACGACGGACGGGCGGACGGACAGAGACAGATGAACCAGCAGACAGAAAACTAGGTATGTTACAAAAGCATTACTTTCTTACATTACAGCAGTTACTTTCTCACATTATTCTTTATCATTTACAATGTTAAAAAATTCAGAAAGTTCAACGAAAATGACAGATGTGTAATTTTTAAGCGTCCTTTGATCTATCCGTTGAAAAAATTAAATAAAGGATTTGAGGGCGTTTTGAGATATTTTTAGCATTAATTTTAAGTAGAAATCAGGCTAATACATGTTTTTTGAAAAAATTGTACGTAATACTTTTTAAGATCTGATTATTTGGAACAAATTTCATATTAGACGAAAGTCTCTATCTTTAATATTATAATTTTGCAATGTTAACTTTCTGCAATTTTTGAATACTCTGAGTTCGCTGAAGATGGAATCAGCACTATTTTTTTTACCGTTCTTTAACGCATACTTGGAGAAAATTTAAAGAAAAAATTTGGAGTGTTTCTGAGGAAATAATTGACCAAAATTTGCTCATGTTTCACGAAAATTGCGGAATTTGTAATTTTGGATATTATTTTTGTATTTTCAGCTATCGGCAATACACGTAAATAACCTAAAAATACAGTTTCATTGACGCAGTTTACGCTGTTATTTTCCATCTAACTCATATATACACTATAATAATTTCATAGATTTCTCGACATTTTACTGGAAACAAACTACTACAAGTACTAGCATTACTACGCCCTGACGAAGGTCGCAGCATGGCGGCCGAAACGTTGGCACCTGTGCCTTGGACGCGGCGTCTCCCGGATAGCCATGTAAGTACTGGAAACAAATTGTCTGCAGCTTTGTTAGCATTTTCGAGAATTTACGCAAGAACTTTAGAATATCACGATGGTCAAAGAGTTTTCGAAACAATATTTTGCGTTGAAGTCTGACGTTAAATCTATTCAACTTGCCAGAGACTTTCTTCACGATACGAACAGTTTCGAATTCACAATTCTGTCAGTGGTGTTTCAGGACACATTTTGTGTGGCAGATACCCTGTTTGATGTTTTCAAAAAGAGATCATTGGTAGTAAACTTCTATATATTAAAAGTTTTTTATTTTCTTGTTGATTAATACATAGGTAAGTAAAACATTATACTACACATATGTTTTGGTTGCTTACTACAAACTTATGCTCAATACATGGATGAGGAAGCCAATTAGGTACCTCTGTTAATTGTCAATTTTAGTGATTTTTTTATCAGAAATACGTGGAAAAGGAGTTTTTTAAATTTGAGATGGTTGTGTAGTATTTCGGCAGAGGTTGAGTACATTTAATCTGGGGAATGGTGGAATAGAGTAATTGTAGTTGGAGAGGTAATCGAAATCTTTGACGATGGGTTCGTTAGGCACTGGTTTTGGAAAATTTGTAATTTGTTAATGTTAGTTTTTGCGGCATTAATCTCGATGGGACACGCATATTAAAGGAGGGGTCTTAAGATGGTTTTGTGTATTAATAAAGCTGTGCTATATGGCAGTAAGGAATTTCTATTGATAATAGGTATTAGTTGTGGTGATTTTATTGGTTGTGGTATCATTGACTTTGGTTTATATGTGTTTTTTCCAGTTAAGTTTCGTGTCTAATGTTGAGTCCAGAATATTTAATTGTGCTGTTCTGTGGGTGCCAGATTTTTGGTTCGTTGTTTACTGTTAACGGAATGAGAGCAGTGTAAGGTCTCAGAGGGAATATTTTGGCAGCGGTTATTGATGTTTTAAGTTGAAATTTTACTTTCTCGCCTTACGAAGTTCTTCGTAAGAAGAGAAAGTTATGTAATCGTGCTCAGGGAAACGGTGAATGTTTAGTTTAGTGGCCCAGCTGTCGATTACATAGATTAAGATATAGTTGCATTTTATGACGTATTTTGTGTAGATCGGGTCCTAGGAAAAATAGCACCGTGTCGTTTGCAAATTTGGCGAATTTTATTGAATTCAGTGTAGGTGAGTCTGCCACGTAGATATTGAAGGGTATTGTGATCCTTGGGGGAGGTCTGCATTTATTTACCTGAGGTTTGAGTGTTGATTATTGACATTAACTGAAAAGGTTCCATTGGATAGAAAACTGCAAATGGTTGAGGTTGGGTACCTATTTTGTAAAATATTGTATAGTAACGCCGGATGCCATGTTCTGTCGAAAGCCTGTGTTATGTCGATAAAGATGCTTATTGTACGAATTTTTTTTTCTGGAATGAAGAGATATGTGCTCTGTGATTCTTAATAGCTGAAGCTAAGTAGATATATTTTAGTTGAGACCGAGTTGTTTGCAGGGGATGGCTTTGGTGGCTCGTAAGAATTGGGTTGGAAGTTTCAAAATAATTTTTTCAAATATTTTGGCTAATGTGGACTGTAAGCGTATACAGCGATGGCTCTTTGGTGCTGTTGCAATTTTGTTAGGTTTGGGAACGTTCGTGTTCCATTGTTGAGGGAAGCCGGTATTTCTGAAACAATAATTGTAGTTTGCGTATTGGCGAGTTATGCTTTTGCGAGCAAAGGCAAGATTTTAAAAATATTATTTATATTATCATGCCCAGGTGCTTTTTTGTGGTAATTTTTTATTATATTTATTTCTATTGGAGAAGCATATTTTTGGATGTGGACCGTAGCAAGTTTCGATTTTGTTTCTGTTAATTGTGTTATGTTTGGGGTGAAGTTTGGTCGTCTTTGTTTTACATGTTGACGTAAAGTAATTGGCTAGCTCTTCAGCTTTCTGAATTGAGGTGTATGCTTTGTCCGTCGAAGTGTGTAGTGTAGGTATAGTCTTTCTATTATCTTTATAGACAGAGGAGGTGTAGTCTTTCCATTATTTTTTTGGAAACTGCCTTAGCGTGTTATTTTTAGTGGTAAGTCATTGTACTAGCTTATGATACTGTTGATTGTTGTGAGTTTTTATTAATCTTTTAACCGTGTGTTACGAGATTTAATTATTTTCTAAGTTCGGGTTTCTAAATGGACCTACAGTCTTCTGGTTTTGTTTTTAACCTTGATATCTAAAATCAAGATCTCCCACCCGAACATTTGCAACATTTACAAGTATGCAGCAATGGATCTGTTGGCAGCTGCCCGTAGGAAAGATAGTCGTAACAGACATGGCAGGGTGGGGAGGGGCAGGGCGGTCCAGGTAAGGCAGGATGATTATGATTAATTAATACCTGGCAACACAAGGCATTTCAGCATGTTAAGAGTATATTCCACGGACAGCAGAATTCAAGGCAGAAACAACTCGAGAAAACATATTAAACTAGTGGTGCTACAACAGCACTTACTTTCCCGTATTAGAGGAAACGGCTCTATAGTACTGAAATATTGCACTTTGTGCGCTACTAACATCTTAGCTTACAACTCACTGTTTCCATCGCAGTGTTGTCAGAACTGTGTGAATTCTACAACTGCACAAAATTTAATACAAACGTTTTGTAAACCTATATTGGAAAAAGAAGCCTGATAACCTGGACAATATAGAAATGCATTCCATAGGGCCATGATTAGAGAAGAGTATTTTAAAACCATGCAACAAATTCTCTACTCACTACAAATGCTACAGCATTTGGTGCGAAAACTGAATATTTTCATGCAAATATCAACATAAATTAGACAATTATAATTCCTTTTCATACAGCTCCTTCAGGTCACAACAATGATACGTAATTCACAGAAATTCGCGAGCGCAAAGTGAATTCCATTGTTGCAGACCCTGCATTGTCGATATTCTGAGAGCAATTAATTCTTTTTACTTAATTCAAATATTTCAAAATAAACTATTTATAAAATATTAATGTGTAAGTGTATAACAAAAGTTCTAATGTAAGAAACGAAGAAAGAAATAATAAACAAAATTGCCCATTCTAATTTACGACACACCCAGCTGTCCGAAGCGCTGTAAATTTACAGCGGGCTATTATATTTGTCACAAAATTATAGAAAAGCTACTCGTATTTTGAAAAAATTAAGCATGACCTTATTTGAAGATGTGGTTTTGATAAATACATGTAATTCAGAAACAAATGTATTTTTAAAATTTTAGTTGTGAGAATACGACGAAAGCGAAGCGCAGTCAATTCCGAGCGGACTTTCGTTTGTCAGGAAATTATAGAAAAAACAGATCATATTTTCAAAAATTCAACACGAACTTATTTGAATGGCACAGACTTTCCCGTATTAGTTTTCTATTTTCCTGGGTCTTCGCTAGCTATTCGGAATTGCCACATACTCTTTCTTGCCAGCTACCATCTATCATCGCCCAAAGTACATTTTTTTGTCATTTTCTTAATTTTTCGGTTCCTATTGGTAGAACAGAAACATTAATTTTAGAATATTAAAGAACACAAAAAACCTAGCCGTAAATGGCAATTTTCTTTTAAAAATTATGTGCCGTTTAAGAGAAAATGGCGTTTTAGCACTACTAAAAATGCGAAATTTGAAGCTCATTTTCACAGAAAATTTTTGAGTTTTCAAAATACTTTATTTGAAGTTATTTGAAGCACTTACACTCACAAATATAATCATCTTTACAATTTGCGGATAATGTGCATATTAAAGATGTGAGAGATCATTCAAAAAATTTACATTTATATAATTTTTGAAAAAAAACAAAAAAAAACTCAAAATAAACTTCACGCTATACTAATGAGTGTTATTAGCACTATCCGTTACAAAAGTTTCAAGAAAAAAATTGCAGCCATATACGAGAAAATGACGTTTGAGCATTTCTGAAAATGCCGAAATTTGAGCTACTTTTCACAGCAAACGGTAGTGTTTTCGAGAAACTTTACTTGACATTATTTAAAGCATATATACTCGTAAATATAATAATGTAAAAAAATCGCCGATAATGTAAATATTAACGACGTGAGAGGCAAGTAAAAAAATTTACATTTTGGTAATTTTTTAAAAAACCAACCGATAGACCAAAATGGCTTTGATGTTGTTGATAGAGTACATTTACCACTATCCCTACCAAAAGTTTAAAGAAAACATTTGTAGCCGTTTTTGAGAAAATTTTGTTTTTGTAATTTTTTAAAATTGCACATATTGCACGCAATATTGCACGAAAACTACCAAAATTGTGAAAAACATTTACATGACCTTTATTAAAGAACTCAATATGCAGAACAAATTTTATTTGAAGAAAAAATCTCTATCTTCAATTTTGTAGTTGGAGAAAGACGCCGAAAAAAATTCAAACTTTCACAATTTTCGAAAATTCAGAGCTGTACGTGAAAATCGGACCTATGCCATGTTAAAAAGTGTATTTTACTCTATTCATACAAGAAATTTAAAGAAAAAATTTGGAGCCGTTTTTGAGAAAATGTTGAAAATCCCCGGGGGGCTTCATATAAAGTACCCCCAAATTTTAAAGAATATTTTTCAAAATCACAAAGCTTCGACTAGAATCAGATCGACTGGGGAATATCAATTTTGAAGAAAATCGACCGAACGGTTTAGGCGCTAGCGTTGACCACAGACGGACAGACGGACAGACGGACGGAATGCCGTCAATCGATTTTTAAGTATAAAGAAGCAACAAATCATGGATTTTTACCACACCACGAGATAGAGGATTTTTTTTTCTTAATTTATCAACTGGTTTTATCCACTTATTCGTTTTCACGGCACGGCAATTAATTTTTTTTCCGCCGAAAATTGGCCATTTTTTCGCGCAGCATTACATAACTTTCCCTATACTACGTATATCACTCCGTGTATACGTACGTATACGGGAAAGTAAAAATACTTGTCTCTTGAGATTCCACATTGAGCACGTTTTACTGTATTTTAGACATGAAATGTTGTTTTTTGAAAGACAGCGTATGAAACAGGTGAAAGCTCACGTCGAACTGGAAGGAAGAAGATACACACCTGTGGATTTGTCCCCCAAAATTGAAATTTTCAAATTTTTCAAGGGCATTCGTTTGGCCATCATTTCATTGTGTTTACGTGAAAAATGTTTCCAGACATTAATTTTTTCTCCAATCTGTGATTCGAGCTCAGGTTCTTAGAATTAGCATGCCAAGATACGTTACTCCAAAATCCAAACACTTAAAAGTTAAACTAATTCTTTCCGACATTTTAAATAAAAGTTGAACATTATATTTCCAATTTTCAAAAATCCAAATATTTTCATTTACATTATTTCAAGTTCTCGCTTTAAAGAACAGATTTCAATAAGAAACTAGTGGTGCTACAGAATGGCACAGACTTTCCCGTATTCGTTTTCTATTTCCTTGGGTCTACGCTGGCTATTCGGAATTACCACATTCTCTTGCCAGGTGCCTGCTGTCCCCGACCAAACTACATTTTTTTGACATTTTCTTAATTTTTCGGTTTCCTAATGGTAGAACGGAAATATTAATTTTAGAATATTAAAGAACACAAAATCCTAGTCCTAAAATCAAAATCGAAATCAATATTTGATGTAGGCTCCTCATCGTAACTGTTTATTTTGGCATAAAGCTTTCCTACTACCTAGTCCTAAAAGGCAATTTCCTTTTAAAAATTTTGTGCCGTTTTAAAGAAAATTGAATTTTTGCGCTACTAAAACTGGGAAATTTGAAGCTCTTTTTCACAGAAATTTGTTTGAGTTTTCAAAAAACTTCATTTAAAGCACTTACACTCACAAATGTACTTAAAAATTGCTTACACTCACAAATTGCTGGTAATGTGCTTATTAAAGATGTAAGAGATCTTTCAAAAAATTGATTTGTGTAATTTTTGAAAAAACGAAAAAAATACCTCAAAATA
This sequence comes from Acheta domesticus, assembly GCA_031308135.1. Taxonomy (NCBI): domain Eukaryota; kingdom Metazoa; phylum Arthropoda; class Insecta; order Orthoptera; family Gryllidae; genus Acheta; species Acheta domesticus. The sequence goes on from JAHLJT010009436.1 coordinate 62,995,054, forward strand.
AACTTAACATCACATTAAAGAGTGCAATTATCACTATCCGATCGAAAAGTTTGAAGAAATTTTGTTTAGCCATTTATGCGAAAATGGTGTTTGAGCGTTTGTGAAAATGCGGAAATGTGAGCTAGTTTTCACAGAAAACGGTTGTGTTTTCGAGCAATTTTATTTGACATTATTTAAAGCACATGTACTCATAAATATAATAATGTCAAAAAATCGCCGCTAATGTAAATATTATCGACGTGAGAGAAGTCAAAAAATTACATTTTTGCAATTTTTGAAAAAACAAAAGAATTCAGCAATATGGCGTTTATGTCATCCCATAGAGTACATTTAGCACTATCCGCATCAAAAGTTTAAAGAAAACATTTGGAGCCGTTTTTGAGAAAATATTGTTTTTGTAATTTTTTAAAATGAAGTGATGTAAACATTAAATAGAATACAAATTTACTCCCCGAAGTAAAGGAGATAGAAATATCGATAACAAATGTAAGGACACAATAATGTCCAAAAAAAGAAAACCATAGTTAACATATACTGACCAAAGGAAATCCTGAGTGGTTCGAGGCAACGGTTATCTCGAATATTCATTGAATCATTGCTTCTTATATTTTATAATATCGAAAATTCACTCCTACCGGATTTCGATTTCAGGACCTCCAGATCTACAGTTCTTTCGTTCTAAATAGCACAAAATGTCCTACTGGAGAGCGTTATTACGGAATTGAGACCAAACATGTTTCTCTGCATTTATGGCCTCACACGTCCTTGGAAATACAAACATAGAGCAATGTTCTGTTGAGCGAAGTTACAGTTGACATGAATCAGATTGACCATTCAAATTTCTTACGGATTAAGTTCACAAATTAATACTTTGGTAAATCGGACCTCCATACATTTAGACCTGCAATAACTGGCACAGAAGCTTACATTAACATGCTTTACGACCTGTTACCGTTTTAGAAAAAGATAATTCGATTACACAACAATTCAGTTCTGTGCCCTTGATCTTTCTTGGGAGTATTATGTTGTACTTAACTGGAACGAATATTATTTGTGAAGGGAAGTATTGGCTATTTTTTCAGGTTAAACTAAAAGAAACAAATTCCACATCCCACGAGACACGATCGACACAGAAGGTCTAAACATTTTTGTTTCGCTGGGACTATAATTTCCATGTATTTTGACGTGATCTCGCGTTACTGCAGAAGTCGTTTCTCCATTACACGTATTTATTCACAACTAAAATTAGTGATACAACGTCACGCACTTTCTCGAAAAATTTGTTACGGTTATGTATTATTACATTTCTGGAACCCTCAAAAGTCTTCCAAGCTTTAAATGTTTTCCCCATGCTGGGAATCGTGCTTAGCTTTAGCTTTAGCTTGGAGCTTATCCACAACGACAGTTGTATATTTGTTACGTTAGACTACTCAGAAGTTTTAGTGAAAATCGGACTAGTTCAAGTGAGACATTAAGAATTAGTTGTGCTACTACAGCACACACATTATCACGTTATTTGTTGGCTTCACAATATTACACCACTATTTGAAACAGCTTAAGTATTTCCAGCCAGAAAAATATTTTTCCATGAGATTCGTAGTTCTCAAGTCTTTTAAGTCAAGACGCCAAGCTTTGTACCGCATCACCACAACTCGCACGGTTACACTCAGCTTACAAAGCGCATAAAAAGCTAGTCGTTCCTCACATTATTTCCAATGTATGCAATTTTCGAAAATTCAGAGAGTTCAGCGAAAATGAGATATATGTCATTTTTACTTTCTTGCTACCGCCTATGCAGAAGAGAGAGTTATGTAATGCTGCGCGAAAAAACAGGCGAATATTCCGCAAAAAAAACTTATTGCCGGGCCCTGGTACGGAAAAAGTGAATAAATCCAGTTACTAAATTTTAGAAAAAATCCTCTAACACATGGCTATAGCCATAATCCATGTTTTGTGGGCTCTTGATACCGAAAAACCGATTGACGAAAAAACGTCCGTCCGTCTGTGCGCCTGTCCGTCTGTCTGTCTGGCGTATGTGAACAATATTAGCGCCTAATCTACGTTTAAGGGCGTACAATGTCCTCCAAACTGAATAATCCCCTGTCGATATGCCCAGAGTCGAAATTCCGCGATTTTGAAAAATATTCATTAATTTTTGGAGGTACTTTATTGGTGCCCTTGGGACATTTTCAAAATTTTCTCAAAAATGGTTCCAAATGTTTCCTTCAGTTTTCTCGTAAAAATAGAGCAAAATATACTTACAAAGATGGCGTAGATCCGACTTTCATTGAAAACTCTGAATTTTCGAAAATTGCAAAAGATTGAATTTTTTCGGCATCTTCCTTCCTATAACATTGAGAATAGAGATTTTTTCTTCCAACGACATTTGTTCTTCATAATTATTTCTCTCATTAAGGTCATATACATTTTTAATATTTTAGTAATTTTTGCGCAATATTGCGTGCAATATGTGCTATCAAAGCACTACTTAACTAGTGGTGCTATCAAAGCACATACTTTATCGCTCTGTTTCTAAATGGTCTTATATGCTATTACACTACTTTATAAACCAGTAAAAGTCTTTCCAAGCAGCAAATTCTTCTTCCGCTCCGCGACCCGAACTCAGATCCTCAGAGTCAACCTGCCGGCACTCATACCACTACGACAAACAAGCGCCGTATGGGTCGAACTCGGGCAGATGCAAAGGGTAAATGCCTAATTCTTGCGAAAAATAATTTGGGACAAGGTATAAACAATTCCAGCATAGATATTTTTTCTCGTTGAAATTCAAATTTAAGGACGCTACCAATGTACATACTTTATTCCCTTGTTTCTAAATGCCCTGTAATATTAAACTTCTACATAAAACAGCAAAAATGTTATCAACCAGCAAATTTTTTTCCGCTCCGAGACCCGAAATCAGACCCTCAGTTAACGTGTCATCACTTACACCACTACGCCACACAAGTACCGTATGAGTCGAGATAGTTTTCAATAAAGTTTCTAGAAGTCCGACCAAGATTAGAACCAGCGAACCTTGCCTCTGTGCCCCTCACTTAGCCAACGGCGGCATATTTCATACCATGCCATTTGTACTTATTTAATGGTCATAAGTGGTGGTTTCATTTCTGGCTATAGGAAGCCAAAAAATCCCGAGAGTGTGAAAAAAATGCCCAATGGACGCCCAAAGAAGATATATGGGAAGATAATTCATAACCGAAATCCTAGTTGAAAATAGATTAGAAAACTAAGTTCTGCGAGAACGTCTGTGCCATTCTATAGCAGCACTAGTTTATTTCTTTATTTGCGGCCCCTTATTACTAGGGCCCGGATAATTATGTAATTACATATTTTCGTAGGTTAACTCTATCAAGTTAAAACCACGATATATTTACGTTTCATGTCGATTAGTACCTAAAAACGTTGACTTTTTAGTACATATATTTACATATTTTACCCGAAATTTCATATATTTACATATTTTACTCAAAAGTACATATTTTTAAATATTTCTTAATATTTCCGTTTTTCTGCATTCTTTTTGTATAATTATTCAATTATCCTATGTGTTTTGATAAGGAATCACTCAGACCAACAATTCAGAATTGTCAAACACATTTTTTTCCCTACAGCCTCTTCTCTAACTTGGCGCTCTTGAATCGCGTAAAAATGTCGATATTGCAGCACGCAATTCCTAAAAAATGGCAAGGCGTCGTCGCACTCCAAAGCTTCCAGTGTGTAGATTTAAGCGCGAGTATAGCAGATAAGAAAATACTGCTCGCAAAGGAAGGGGGTGTATGAAAATTATACGACTAGCAGGCGAAAACGCGCTCCCACAACGCATTTTTTAGAGGTCTCCTTTGACCTTAATACCTTTCGCCAAAAATTACATGCAACAATGCAGCTCAGAAAGCGCCATTGGCAGTTTTCTTTCCCCGTTTGTTGCACGGGAGCCAAACCCTTGTTTGTAAAGTATCTCTTTGAGATGAAAATCTGAAGTAAACGATGTGAAACTGCAACTTTTGGATAAGGAAAAGATAGAAAATAATTCACGGCGATTGGCTTAAACCTTGTGGCAACGCAGACTGGGAATTTGCCATAGGCAAAGTTTGATGTATCTTTTTAGAGAAGTCTATCAATCGCGTCTTGGGTAAGAACATCAGTAAAGAAAGCAGAATTTGTGGTAGCTGAGTCAATTAATTAAATATCAACCAGCATTGTTTTTATTCCCTAATCCGTGAATAACATTGAACAGTGACATGTTGGGACAAAGTTTAAATATACACCAGTAATTTCGAGCGATGTGGAACCCTTTTCGGTGCAAGGCCCTTGAACAGAGGAAAAGTTCCATTTCTACGAATTTGAAACAAATATTTGTTTCTCATTGTTACGGAGATCATTGTAAGTAATATAATCATGAAAAGTATTATGTTTAATTTTGGTCTTTACGAAAATATTAAGTCTACAGACCAATATTTAAGCAAAAAGCATTTTATTAAAACGAGATATTTCTTACTTTTTAATACATATTCCACTACATTATAATACATATATATGTACATATTTTTTAAATTTTTAGTACATAATTATCCGGGCCCTACTTATTACACATGCGGAGAAAATTAAAGAAAAAAATGAGCGGTATTTGAGAAAATTTGCTTTCGAAAATTTGCAAGCATAAATTACGCGAAAACTAGTCGTTATTTCAGGAAATTGTACATGACATTTTTTAGAGATAATTTTGTACCACAGTTTTTGTCAGAGGCAAAAATCTCTATCTACAATTTGATAGTTTAATTTTTTTTAAATTTTCGAAAAAACCGTGTGAGACGAAAGTAGGACTAGCACTATATTTTTATCATCAGTTATTACAAAAGTGAAAAAGAAATTAAAGAACAAATTTGGAGCGGTGTTTGAGAAGCAAAATTTTGCTAAATTTCAAGCGCAATTTACGCAAAAACTACTCTTTTTTTTCAAAAAAAACCTACATGACATTATTTGAAGTGCTAATTTTGTACATCCGACTTTGTTTGTGGTAAAAATCGTTATCTTCAACTTTTCAGTTTTGAACTTTTTTTTTTCAACTTTCGAAAAATTGATGATAACAACGAAAATTGAACCTGCATCATTCTCTTCAATGTTTTTCGCACTATTCAACAACAAAATTGAATCAAAAAATTTGGAGCCATTGTTTTGAGAACTTTGAAAATGTCCAAGGGGCTTCATGTAAAGTAGGCCACAAAGTTAAACTATCGGTTTCAAATTCCAGGAGCTTCAACATTAGCCAAATCTTTTGAGGAATATCAATTTTGAAGAAAATCGGCTGACCGGTTTAGGGCGCTAGCGTTGACCACAGACGAAGAGACGGACGGACGTTTTGCCTTCAATCGATTTTGCAGTATCAAGAAACAACAAAACATGGATATTGAATACACCACGAGATAGAGGATTTTTCTAAATTTAGCAACAGGTTTTACCCACTTGTTCGTGACTCCAGCTATAACAGTTTTTCTGGCGAAAATTCGCCGTTTTCCGGCGCACGATAACATTACTTTCTCTCCTTACGAAGTATTCGTAAGGCGAGAAAGTAAAACTATAGGAACATACAATTTATACCCCACCATCATGAGAACGAAAGTTATGGAATTGAGGGAACTAATCCCATATGGTAAACATTGACTAAGTATAATAAAAGCATAAAAATTACTAGGTTTAATTTTCTGGGATGCAATATTTCATACCTTGGAGAAATAAGAGCGAAGTAGAAAAATTTAATGATTCATAAAAGAACGTTAGCTTCGATCAATATCAGACGAATACCGGAGCAGTACCCTAACAAACGTGCTACGGACCGCGCGCGATCTTTCCTTTCCATTCCTTGTCCTATCCTACCCCTTACATACACACACACTTACATACATTACACTGTCACACATGCCGGGAGACCTGTCGGGAGATTAGACCTTATCCCGGCAGGTGGGGATACCTGGTTGGAGAAAACCGCGCTAGCCGACGGTAGGTAGGCGTCAGATCTCGGCACATAGCAAGGGAAGATCATCGCCACCTACCTGTAAAAACATGCACTACATGTACGGGACTAATGGCCTTAGCAGTTGACGTGCCCGGAATCACTGATTACAATCAATCAATCATATCGAAAGGAACTTAACATATCCAGCTTGCAAAATAGACGAATCTTGTTGTGCAGTCAGGAAGAAATAAGGAAAGTGTAACAGGCAAAACCTTAAATACCTGAGGAGAAGAAGAATATATTTGTGAAGTTCAACATTATTTTAGAAGAAAATTTTCATTGAGAAATTTGAGCCGCTTGTTCCTTCTTGTGTACTATTACAATTACATTACTGCGTTAAAAAACAGCGAATTTTCCTCAGAAAAACTCGTGTCGGGCCCTGATTTAAAAAAATTGTTAATTCTTGTACATTGCATTATAAACCAGTGTATCCGGCAATGTCTCGCTATTGCAATGTATTACCCTTCACACTCTACTGGTGAGGTGTCAATCGCGTTTTACGCTCTCTACAAAACGGTTTAATAGATGAAACACTCTCGTGAGTATAGGTTTGTAATATATCCTGGGTCGGACATGATTATCAAGTATCCTATTGTCAAAACGTTCTCCCTCAAGTTTGGGCATGCATTCGCTATGACACTATTTTGGAGAAATTTGATTTACTTGTCCGAGATAAATTTCAAATAATAATTCCGGCCGATATTTCACAATGACAGGTGCAAAATATGCAGCGAAAACGCGCCTAATACTTGAGGGTGCAGCAGGTTGCGTGGATCTTTTGTACAGGGTAGCTGGAGTCAGCATAAACGCATAAAATCATCAACGCTTTTCTATTTGCGGCAGACATACTACATTTCTATGGTACTATGCCTATATTCTTGCCGATGTTTTGTTGGTCAAAACAGTTTCTTCAGAATCCATGTTTTGTTAGTCGTTGATACCGAAAAATCGATTGACGGCAAATCATCCGTCTGTAGTCAACGCATCTAAACCGTTCAGATGATTTTCTTCAAAAACTATCCCCAATCGATCTGATGGAATTCAAGGTCCTGAAAGATTGAAATACACTTTTTTTTGTTGGGGGTACTTTGCATGAAGCCTTAACAAGATTTTCAAAATTTTCTCAAAAGTAGGACCATTTTAATTATTTCTTTCCTGTAATAGAGCAGCATATGCATATAAATGGAGCAGGTCGCATTTTCACTCACCTCTCTGACCACTTGGAAAGTCGGAAAAGTTCAAATTTTTCGGAGTCTTCAAACAACTTCAATATTCAAAATAGAGATTTTTCTTAGTGAATGTTTTTAAATACATTTCTTAAGTAAGGTCATATACTATTCTTCGAAAGTATGATTAGTTTCGCATAATTCTGTGAGAAATATAGGAATTAAAAAAGTAGTCTTAAAAACGATCCCACTTTTTACAATTTTTCTGAATAGGTAAAAGTACGCTTATAAAAATAACCCATGTTCCATTTTCGGTTAAATCCATGTATTTTCCAAAACTTAAAAAAAATTATAACATTGCAAACCTACAAATTCGCGATAGATTTTTTTCCTTTATAAAGTCTATTTATGTTTTATTAATGCCAAATACAATTTTTTTAAAATTAGTTTTTGCGAACCTTTGCTTGAAGTAAAAGCAATTTGAACTATGGTCCGATTAAAATAAGTTGGTGATTGACAGTTGTGCTTCTGAAGCTGTAGCTTCATTCAATACGACTGTATGATTTGGGTACTTTAATGAGTATTTATTTGAAGGGTTCATTTTCGTGTTCCGGGAACACGTGCTCAGTGGTACGCAACCTGTTAACGTCGCTTCCTTCCATTCGCAACTGTCAATCACCAACTTATTTAATCGGACCATAGTGGTGATAGATGAGGACCATTATTCTCGTATTATTCGCTACAGATACGCAATATTACAGTAAAAAAATGCTCAATGCGCAAATTGTATAATGCGGAAATCGGGCTGTGAACATAAATCGCGGTCCTACCAAACATAAATTCTAGTATTACATTGCATAACGCGGAATGTTGTCCAATAATAATGAAAAAATACTTGTCTCTTGAGATTCCACATTGAGCACGTTTTACTGTATTTTAGACATGAAATGTTGTTTTGTGAAAGACAGCGTATGAAACAGGTGAAAGCTCACGTCGAACTGGAAGGAAGAAGATACACACCTGTGGATTTGTGCCCCAAAATTGAAATTTTCAAATTTTTCAAGGGCATTCGTTTGGCCATCATTTCATTGCGTTTACGTGAAAAATGTTTCCAGACATTAATTTTTTCTCCAATCTGTGATTCGAGCTCAGGTTCTTAGAATTAGCATGCCAAGATACGTTACTCCAAAATCCAAACACTTAAAAGTTAAACTAATTCTTTCCGACATTTTAAATAAAAGTTGAACATTATATTTCCAATTTTCAAAAATCCAAATATTTTCATTTACATTATTTCAAGTTCTCGCTTTAAAGAACAGATTTCAATAAGAAACTAGTGGTGCTACAGAAATGGCACAGACTTTCCCGTATTCGTTTTCTATTTCCTTGGGTCTACGCTGGCTATTCGGAATTACCACATTCTCTTGCCAGGTGCCTGCTGTCCCCGACCAAACTACATTTTTTTGACATTTTCTTAATTTTTCGGTTTCCTAATGGTAGAACGGAAATATTAATTTTAGAATATTAAAGAACACAAAATCCTAGTCCTAAAATCAAAATCGAAATCAATATTTGATGTAGGCTCCTCATCGTAACTGTTTATTTTGGCATAAAGCTTTCCTACTACCTAGTCCTAAAAGGCAATTTCCTTTTAAAAATTTTGTGCCGTTTTAAAGAAAATTGAATTTTAGCGCTACTAAAACTGGGAAATTTGAAGCTCTTTTTCACAGAAATTTGTTTGAGTTTTCAAAAAATTTCATTTAAAGCACTTACACTCACAAATGTACTTAAAAATTGCTTACACTCACAAATTGCTGGTAATGTGCTTATTAAAGATGTAAGAGATCTTTCAAAAAAAATTATATTTGTGTAATTTTTGAAAAAACAAAAAAATACCTCAAAATAAACTTAACATCACATTAAAGAGTGCAATTATCACTATCCGATCGAAAAGTTTGAAGAAATTTTGTTTAGGCCATTTATGCGAAAATGGTGTTTGAGCGTTTGTGAAAATACGGAAATGTGAGCTAGTTTTCACAGAAAACGGTTGTGTTTTCGAGCAATTTTACTTGACATTATTTAAAGCACATGTACTCATAAATATAATAATGTCAAAAATCGCCGCTAATGTAAATATTATCGACGTGAGAGAAGTCAAAAAATTACATTTTTGCAATTTTGAAAAAAACAAAAGAATTCAGCAATATGGCAATTATGTCATCCCATAGAGTACATTTAGCACTATCCGTATCAGAAGTCTAAAGAAAACATTTGGAGCCGTTTTTGAGAAAATCTTGTTTTTGTAATTTTTTAAAATTGCATATATTGCACGCAATATTGCTCGAAAACTACTAAAATGTTTAAAAAGTGTTCATGACCTTAATGAAAGAACTATTTAGCCTGAACAAATTTTAGGAAGACGCCGAAAAAAATTCAAACTTCCACAATTTTCGAAAATTTATAGTTATCCGTGAAAATCGGACCTATGCCACCTTAATAAGTGTATTTTACTCTATTCTACAAAAAAATTCTGAAATTTAAAGAAAAAATTTGGAGCCGTTTTTGAGAAAAATTTTGAAAATGTCCAAAGGGCTTCATGTAAAGTACCCCCAAATTTTGAAGAATCTTTTTCAAAGTCTTAAAGCTTTGACTCAAACCAGATCGACCAGGGAATATCCATTGGGAAGAAATCGTACGTATGGTTTAGGCGTTTATACTTTCTCACATTATTTGAAATAGTTGCGTAATATTGAAATATAATTTCTGCCATGCTAAAAATTCTGTTATAACTTCAAATTTTCAATTCAACCAATTCAAACGAAGCGCCTTTAGTGCACATCTGCGTTTATTTTGAAAGCAAGGAACAGTAGTTATTTCTTATACAAATGTCAATAAATTTAGCTGCAGCACAATATACATAAATGAAAGAATAATACCTCACACTTCGCCTTGATTACATCGAAGTGAGATAACAATGTCTAAGTAATATAATCAGTCATTAAACTACTTAAAGTAAAAGAAAAAGACTTGTTACTTCTACGTTAAAAATATCGTCCATAAATCTACATCCTTTCTTAAGAATGTTATCTACATTGCTTGACACAACCGGCAACAATGATAAAAATTCTAAATTTCCAAGTTGAATCCTGAATTTCCTGTGTTTCCAATACTGAATTGACAATTTCCAGTTGCCAGTTTGCGAACTGACCTCGAAATTTGACTGACCTCTGAATTCGACAGAAAAATCGAATTCACCATTTCGATTTTTTTCAATTTTCGAGAATGCAGAGAATGCGCAGTAAATGGAACCAGTGCCAGTTTCTTTATCGTTCTTTGCTCCATACGTGAAAAAATAAAGAAAAAAAATTGGAGATGAGAAAATAATTGTTAAAATTTAAAAGTTCTATACATTTGACAAACAATTACGCGAAAACTACTCAAATTTTTGAAAAATTGCACATGACCTTATTTTAAAATTTGTATTTAAAGAACAGATTTCAATAAGGAAGATCTTTAATATTTTAGTTGTAGGAAGAAGCTCCAAAAATTGAACTTTTGCAATTTTCTAAAAATTAGGAATTTAAACGAAAATGAGACATACACCATTCTCTTAAACGTCCTTCACACTATACAACAATAAATATAATCAAAAAGTTTGGTGCCTTTTTTAATTAAGAAAATGCCCTAGGGGCTTCATGTAAAGTGCCCCCATCATTAAATATCGGTTTCAAATTCAAGGAATCGCGACATCGCCAGATATATTGGAGAATATCAATTTTGCTGAAACTCCTACTCACGGTTTAACCGCCAACGTTGTTCACACAGACGGACAGACAGACAGAAGGACGGACAGACATTTGGCGTCAATCGATTTTTCGGTATCAAGGATTCCCACTGAACATGGATTCAAAACCCACAAAACATGGATTCTGTCTACACAACATATTAAAGAAAATAATTTACTATAGGGCAAAAATGTATCCACTTTTTCGTTTCCAGGGCCCAGCAATAAGAGTTTTGCTGACGAAAATTCGTTCTTTATTCTCACAATATTGCAACACTTTCTCTATAGTCCTGTAAGCAGTAGAGAGAAAATAAAAATTGGAGCCGTTTTAATTTTGCACCTAAGAATTCGACTTACTGATTTGCATCGTAGCATCAACTGTTAGAGAGGTAGTAGGGGAGACCGGGGCTAGTTGTGACAGGGGAAAGTTGTGACATCGTGTTTACTGACCGATCCAATAGAGCTCAGCTCGTGACAGTTTACATGCACTTTTGAAACCTTTGCCTAAGTCTGCTCTTTGAGTTAATGCGGGAAACCGTTGCTTGATTTACTTATTTACGAACATTTTGTGGTTTGCACGTAGTGAAGTAAAAATTTATCAGGATTGTTCCAGTCAACCTTAGCAACAATAAATCGGAGATATGTTCAACTACTTAGTATCATTGAAAAACTAACTTTTCAAGCTATAAATTTGATGCGTTTCTGGTTTAAAAGAATGGCAAAAACAACATGAAATATTTAGGGAAATTTACACTAGTGTCTCTGTTGTGACTCTGGCTTGTTGTGACAGATTCTAAGGGGTACGTTGTTACAGTGTCACTGCTTGCTTCAATATTGTTTGAAGAGACATAATTTTAATTTCAGGAAATGTAGTGAGGAATTTAGGAGTTATTTAATGATATAGATTCAAAATGTTGCCAAGTGTGTTGTAGGTTGCATATGTAGTGAATATGTAGCGCCATATAGTGGAGTTACAACAGAATTAGCAACACATAACCTTCTCGATGAAAAAACACGTAGAAGTGCCAACTTTCATGGAGATCGATCCAATGGTGTTAGAGGTTTCCTCTTATATACCTACCTTATATACTTCTGTTATGTGATTGAAGTAAATACGTTAGCTCCAGTTGTTTTCTGCATCGTTAAGAAATGTGTAATACGTCATGTATTATATACAACGCAATTAAGGTTATGCGATATTTTGTTTTCAAGTTTTCCTGCAAAGTGAAAAAAATTAGAAATTTCGGTTATATAACATTTATCAGAAACAAACATCACAGAGATTAATTTATAGTCTTACACTCACTTGCTTCTCACGAAGTGGATGAAAATAAACAAGCAAATGATTTTTCACTGATATTTTCTATTTTTATTGCCCTTATGCCTGACGCACAATTCCTTTCCAGTGGAGCGTGAAGGGTTATATAATCGAACATAATTTTCACGTAATTTAACCTTTAGCGATGAAAATACAGAACTCGCCCGACGAAACGCCTGGATTACAACATGCATAAAAGGATTTAAATAAAGTAACACAACGGATGGGCAATGAGTTAATAATGAAAAATATCAGGGACAAGTTGAAGGATTTTAAATGCTGTTACGGTCTCTCACGAGAGCTCTGGCAATCAATGTGGTTGGTTGTTACAAATTTTCTAATTGTCTAGCCTGTTTAGTAGCGTGACGGGCAAATGAAAATAACGGTATAACAGACTTACCTACACGGTATAGGCACGCGACTTCGGCGACGAGAGCTCTAGTCAAAGTGAAGGGCATGGGATGTTTTCATTTTGTGATTGTGGTGAAGAAGGAAAGATTAATAACACCACAGCATAATAAATTACCTCATAATTGCCTACCGGCGTAACGCCTCAAAACAGACACAAGGCTGAAAATGACAATATATTGCAGTGACTATTCAAGATAATACGAATACCTATATATATATATATATATATATATATATATATATATATATATATATATATATATTATAGACAATTTCTCTACGGCATATTACTTCCCCCTTGATTCTGCATTATTCAGCGAAAACTGCATTTCGATATCCTGAACCGTTCAAAAGTTATGGGGGTGGTCCATAGTTGGTGGAACACTCTGTATATATAAAACAAAGTTGTGTTAATAAAACCATTTATAACTCAAGAAAGACAGGACCAATTTTAATTATCTCCGATTTGTTGGATTCATCTCCTTTCCAAATAGCAGAATAACTATTAAAATATCGCAAAATTCAAGAAAAAAATTATACAGAATATTAATCGAATATTTAAAAATCAATGTTTGTTTGTGCTTATTGCGCTGCCGCACCGTGCATGCGATTGCGATAAAACTTTGTCAACTTATTGCTTGCACTTGCGGGAAGAAGATAGGCATAATATAATTATAGATATAGATATAGATTTATTAGTTCGCTTTGAGCTAATGCTCGGTGGCAAACATGACAACAATTAGAATTAGAACAATAAAAACCATTAACAATTATAGTTACCATTAGAATTAGAAGATATCCTAGTTCTAATTAATTTCTAGTTATCTCTAAATTGACTACAAGTTTCACTAACACTTCACTTCACTACACTACACTGCACTCCCCTTCACTACACTACACTCCCTTCCCTTTCACTACACTACACTTCACTTCACTGTATAACGCTAATATGTAATAATAATAAAAATAACAAAAACTATATAAAATAATAATAAATTAAGAATTACACCAAAGCTAAAAGCAATGTTAATAATGGTGATATTTATATCAGTAATAATAATAATAATAATAATAATAATAATAATAATAATAATAAAGGTAATTGTCTCAGTATTGATAGTGATCTAAATAGAATTTAAAATGTTTTTAAATTTGCCTACATTAGAAGGAAGAGCCTCCAGTGCTTTTCCAGGTAGTTTGTTCCAATCTACTATAGTGCGATTCACAAAGGAGAACTTACCTATATCAGTTCTTTGCTTTCTACATCGTATTTTCCACGGATGGTCTCCTCTGCTTTTATAATCTGGTTTATGCAATCTCTTACCGATATCTGCCCATGCTGTGTCTCCTCTGTAAGTCTTGTACATTACGCATAAACGCGCCCGTTCTCTTCTCTTAGATAAGGACTCCCATTTTTCTCGTTCATCAACAATGCGCCCATGATTTGAAAACTTACCGGCCCGTTTTTGAATTTTATCTAACGCCTCAATTTGCCCTTTCCTGTACGGGTCCCAGCATGCTGATCCGTATTCTAAAATAGGACGAACAAGTGTAGTATATGCTAGGGATCGGGCATTTGGACTACTATTTTTTAGGATACGCATTACAAAATGAAGTGCTCTCCAGGACTTTTTTACCGTATTGTTAATATGATCCGACCAGTCCAAGTCGCTTCTCAGGACCAAACCCAAATACTTACAGCTTTTTACACGTGGTATAACGTTGGTTCCTAATTCGTAATTGGAGTGTACATTTGAACGACACTTGGTAAAACAAATGAATTTACTCTTTTCCGGATTTAACTCCATCTTATTTTTGCACGCCCAGTTCCATAAACAGTTTAGATCGTTCTGTAAAACATTTTCATCCGAAGATGAGCCAATACTCCTATATATTATACAATCATCGGCGAAAAGTCTAACTTCCGATTTTATTCCAGTTGCAATGTCATTAATGAACGCTAAAAATAGTAGTGGCCCTAGCACACTCCCCTGGGGGACCCCAGAAGTTACATCGACTTTTGATGAATATTTATCGCCTATCCTGACTGTTTGAGTGCGCCCCGAAAGAAATTCTTTTATCCACAAGGTTATTCGATGATCTAGTCCCGTTTCTGACAATTTGGCAATTAAAAGACCGTGTGGAACAAGATCGAATGCCTTAGAAAAATCTAATATTATTGCATCGACCCTACTCCTTTGTCTAGTGAATCTGCTATGTCCTGACATAAAGCAATAGTCTGGCTGTCGCACGAATACCCAGGACGAAAACCGTGTTGATTTTGAAATAGCCAATCAGTTTGTTCCAAACTTTTCTAATATACTCTGCAATTAAGTGTTCCATCTGCTTACATACGACTGATGTCAAACTAATAGGTCTGTAGTTGTTAACAACCCTTCTGTCTCCTCCCTTGTGAATCGGTACTACAATTGCCCTCCTTCCAATTTTGAGGAATCATTTTATTATTTATAGTTACGTCCATTAACCGCGCAAGGTACGGAATCATGGCTTCCCCTCCCAGTTTTAGTATTTCTCCTGGTATTCCATCAGGACCTACAGATTTATTTCTCCTAATTTTTGCGATTCTTTTTCTAATAATTCCTGCATCAACTCGAAAGGTTTCTATTACGGGTGTTGTTTTACTTACTGGGGTTTCATCCTTCGGCTTGAAAACAGAAGCGTAATGTCTGTTTAAACAGTCCGCCTTTACACTGTCATCTGTGATTAACGAACCGTCTGCTCCGCAGATCGCTGGAATACTTTCTTTGCTCCCTTTCTTATGTCTCACATACTTGAAGAAATTTTGCCAACAGGTCAATCGGTCGTTTAGAATTGATTTAAGGTAATTTTCTTGGCTATGTAATTTTAAAGCTAATAAGTCTTTAGATAATTGTAGAAATTTATTTTTCTGTTCCTTATTTGAATTACGTTTACTATACGCTTTCCTAACATGCCTTTCAATCGCCTCACTTCTTTGTTGTAGTACAAGGGATCCGAGTGGTACCGTAGTTTCCTGGTAGGCACGAATTTTGCTACGCATTCTGAAATGATGTTCTTAAAATTTGTCCATATCTGTTCTACTGTACTTCCGCTAGATGCCCAAGTTGGATAATTGTTTTTCAAATATAATTGCATGTTTGTGACGTTTGTTCTAGAGAACTGAAAAAATTGTCTTTCTTTTACAAGATCATTTCGCTTACCCTCTCTGCACATTTTTAGAAGGACTCCTTTGTGGTCGCTAATTCCAGGAATTACTTCACAGGCAAGAAGTTTGTCCACCGGTCTAATAAGGAAAACGTCCAGTAAAGCATTATCACGGGTCGGTTTGGTCACAATCTGTGTTAAGCCGTTCTCCCAAATTAGCTCGTTAACGAGACGTTGGGTGGCGCCTTCAGCCCCTACATCCCCCTCCCAGGTAGCGTGCGGTAAATTTAGATCTCCCCCCAAAATGACGTTTTTTCCGGTTTTCCTGGTTACGCGTGTTCTCTCTGCAAGTCTTGCCAATGGTTCATGTCCATCTTGCTGTGATCTATACGCGCCTATAATTTCCCATTGATTTTTCGAATTTTTATCTCGGATGTCTACACCTATGATTTCAAATTTGTCGTCCACCCATGCCTCTGTTGCTTCAAAGTTATCTTTTATACATATAAAAACTCCCCCACCAATGCGATCTACTCTATCACGTCTAAATGTTAAAAAATTTTGTCTGAAGATTTCAGCGTTTAATATTTCCGCATTGAGCCATGACTCCGTACCTATCACGACATCTACATTATAAGATTCTACCGTGTTCCAGAATTGAACAGTTTTATTGTAAATACTCCTGCAATTAACCTGCAAAATAACTTGTTACAATAAAATTATTGTAACTCCACAAGATGGTGCTTCAGTTAAGTGCAATTCTCAATTCACTTGATATTCATTGTTGCTAGGCGTTGCCGTGTGCCGTGGGGCGAGGTCGAGGAGAACAGGAGGAGCAGGCGCCGTAAGTTGAGGAGATGAAAGGGAAAAAGGGAAAGAGGGACAAAGAAAGAGGGAAAACGGGAGAGGAGGAAATGAGAAAGGGAAAGAGAGGGAAAATAGAGAGTGGGGGAAATAGAGAGAGACGGAAATAGAGGGAAAATAGAGCGAGGGAAATTGAAGAGAGGGAAAATAGAGCGGGAAAATGGAGAGAGAGAAAAATAGAGAGAGGGAAAAGTAGATAGGGAAAATACAGAGGGAGGGACAATAGAGAAAGAGAAGGAAAATAGAGAGTGGGAAAACCGAGAGGGGGAAAATAGAGAAAGAGAAGGAAAACAGCGGGAAAAGAGAGAGGGAAAAAGAGAGTCAGATAGTGGGAGAAAAGATACACAGAGGGGAAGAAGACACAGAAGAGAAGAGACATAGAGGGGAAGAAGAGACGCAGAGGGTGAAAAGAGACGCAGAGGGGGAAAAGAAACGCAGAGGGTGAAAAGAGAGACAGATGGAAAAAGAGAGACAGAGTGGGGGAAATGAGAGAGGGGGTAAAAGACAGAGGGGAAAGAGGGAGTGGGGGAAAGGTAGAAAGAAAAAGAGAGACAAGAGAAAAAGAGAGAGGAGAAAAGAGAATGGGGAGGGAAAGAGAGAGGGGGAGGAATATTTCCTCAATTATTTCTTCTGCGGCAGCAACGCACCGGTTATCTGCTGGTCTAGTAAATGACTAAACGTCAGATTATAATTTTCAAATTGTATGGCATTTATTAAAGTAGTAGATTTAAGTAACCTCCAAACGCCACTCGCAAAATACCTTAATAGATATATCGATAATAACATAGTAACAAATTGTTCATTATTAATTAAATTGGAAGCATCCGAGAAGATAAAGAGTATTACTTTTTAAAAACCTCTTAGAAACTGGGCAGACATGATAGCAAAAAGACATGTTGCCGTTGCCAGTCCGCAACTGGACGTTCGGAGGCAAGGAGCTTTTGGATCGCAGTCCAGTGAGTATATTTTCGACACCAGATGGGGGCTACCTGGTACGAAACCTAACAGTCCATAAATGAGAAATATGACTAAACGGCGTTTCTAATCAGCAGCTTCCGTATTTTCTCCGATCAATCTCTCAACCGGCTAAGATACCTTAGCGACAACAACCGTTGCCGTTGTAGCGTCCCTCACCTAAAGATGCTAGGATTCGAGTTCTGGCGGTAGGGGATTTTCGACACTAGGTGAATAGCCAGGCCGAATTCAACCGTTGCCTAGAGAGAATGAGAATTCTAGCAGCCAGCTGCTCCGATCGTTAGATTTTCGTGGTTTCTCTGCTCAATACTGGTCGATTGTCGGAGAAAAATTATAGACCCTTAGAATATTACTTATTGAGGATAAGGTGATATAAATTAAACAATGCGGAAGGAGACCACTCAGTGGCGGCAGGTGTCCAAACAGACAAGGTTGCACCTCCATCGAATGTTGGAAATATAATTTCCAAAATTCAAAACACTAATACATAATTAAATGTAAGCAATCCATGTAAATTAATTCAAACTAAGTTACATAAAAGTCTATATTCAAACATTACTTACATAATTTTATGGGTCGCGTCCGTATCAGCTATATACACCTTCAGCGCACGTGGTTTTGGCTTTGACCTCCACTGGATACTGAAGTTTTTGTATTAGTTCTGCATTGAGACAATTAACGGTAATATAATTCATACAAAACAAAAAAGAACTTGGTTTCGAAAATACAGTGATCGAATCCAGCACATTGCAACAAGCTATTGTTTCGACACGTTTTACACGAATAAAATTATTTTATTTCTAAAACTTCTCTACCCTGGTATATAATGTAATAATGAAAAATCATTCCACATACATATACACACTCGTGTTCACGCCTGCGCTCTCAGACTGTAACTGCAGGCGGAAATATGCGTACACCGTGAAAGATAGGAAGGGACTTCCAGAACGGCAAACTTTACACAAAGAAGCCATCAAGTGTACATTTTGAATCAACAAACCTAATATCAAATGAAAAAAAAGTCTTCAAACATCATAAATAAAGTCAATACAGTCAATACCGTCAATAAAGTCAATACCGTCAATAATTGACTTAATTTGCTTTCAAAAACACGTAAAATTCATAAAATTAAGTTACAGCTAATGTCAGACGAAGAGAGAAAATTGGGATTCCCCTCGAGACACCGCACAGCGCTTATCAAGACTCCCCCACCTATTGGTGGCGCCAACGAAGGCCCACATTAAAACGTGTTGAAGTATAGGCCAAAGAGTAAATGCCGTAAACGCAGTAATAGAGGCAAGAACTAAGATCGAGGTACAGTATCTGGGAGGGCACCAGTAGCTGGAGAGAGCTCCAGCTCGGCGCTCTTTGGGTTCAAAATGGTTTCACATACATCAATATTGCTGCATCATCTTTGATACTGAATGTCATTAAAACGAGAATGTATATTCCTAATATATTATAAAATATTTTTCCATTATCTGGGGGTCCAACCTAAACACGAGCCGCCACTGCTAACACTACGAGTATTACTACAGAGTGTATTAGTAGACTAGTAGTTCATGCCTTGACGAAGTATTGCATGATACGTTTATTCGCGAAAAATGATTGCTGCAGCATCTCAAAGCGACACGAATAAACAGAAAAAGGAAAATAGTGTTCGTGGCGGCAACCGAACGGAAGAGCAAGCTCCCTCTGTGTGCAGCCGAGGGCAAAAACTGAGAGAGGCAGCGGTTGAAGGTGCACGTTATTATCCGTTTACGAGAAAATAACGGCAAAATTAGCTTGTAAAAACGAAAATACAATGGCAAAACAGGCTTGTTGAAAGGAAGATTGTAAAAGTAACTTCGTAGACTGGGAGGTCCTCGGATTGTGTCCGGTGGCGGACATTCGACAGCAGGAAGAAAGGCGGCAACCGACGAATGCTTGGATGGCCATTCTATTCTGTATCACCGAATGAGTTGGCTCAGAGCAACAATTGTTGTCACAGCACTGACTCTGATCGGGAGGTCTTGGAGTTCGAGTCCCAGCGGTGGAAAATTTCTGAACACAAGTTACATAGGTCGAATTCAGCCGTTGTCTGATGGAGAATACTAACGGCCGGCTGCTTTGATGGGTAGTTTCCGTGGTTTCTCCGATCAACACCAGGCGAATGCCAGACCAGAATCCTAACAAACGGGCCACGGTCCACTCGCGATCTTTCCTTCCTCTATCTTGTCCTACCCTCTTTCCATTGCACTTGACAGCGCTATCTTTTCTTCCTCTCGATTGTTCTATTCTCTCACCACTTCACTAACTGCACTAACCGCGTACGTGTCGGGAAACAAGTCGAGTGCTTCGAGCTTGTCCCGGCTGAGGAGGTGCCCCGCTGGGAGAAAACACCTGGAGGGGCACATGCTGTGCAACCCGATGAGTAAGTTGGCGCCGGATCTCACGTTACAGCTGCGAGGAACACCGACACGCGATATAATACAACATTTAATGACCACAGCAGACGGTGCTCTGGAAAACATCAATCGATCGATCCGATTGCCTTGAGATTGCAAACAAAAATTGAAAACGGGTGTTTGCCTTTTTTTCCTTCCCCCGTTTTTCCAACCGCCGCGCCACTGCGACGCCTGCGCCCAAGGATTTACGTGGCCGGTGGAATCCGGCTGGCGCCGTATGAAACTCTCGGGCGCGGCCTTGCTTTCCAGCCGCAACGTGGAAACGCGCAAGGATGCAAATTGACGTGCGCACGTAGCGCCGCTCTTGTTCTTGTTTCTCGCGGCGAATGGCACGGTTTGCGCAACACTTCCTGCAAAGTTTAATAAGCGTTTTGTCAGATCGCACTTCTTTATGGCGCTCATTAAAAGCAACCGATTTGTTAACAAGGAAAATGACTCCAAAGTTATTCATAAATTTCGAATATTTTGAAGTTAGAGGATAAATAGAAGTGTTGGTTTCAGTTTGATTTATAAACTCAACTTCTCTCAAAAATTAACGCTTTTTAAATGATGAAAAAATACTACTATGTACATTATATTATAAGTAGGAAAATAGTAATGCTATAACATGATATACTTTTTCGTTTTATTCCAGAATTTTGTAATTTCCGACAATTCCCTGAAACCTTGGCCTTTTTTAACTGTTCTTTTCTCTATCCGTTGAAAAAAGATGAAAAAGAAATTAAAGCCATATTTGAACAAATGTTTTTTATAAATTGTATTAATTTCAAGCAGAAATTACACGAACACAAGAGTTTTTTCTTCAAAATGTAGTACATGACCGTATTAAAATAAATTAACCAAAAAATCTCTATCATCAATATTGTTCTTTTTGAAGTGTTTTTCCCAATTTTCGAAAATGCAGAGAGATCGCTGAAAACGGGGCAATCATCA
Source organism: Acheta domesticus (assembly GCA_031308135.1). NCBI lineage: Eukaryota > Metazoa > Arthropoda > Insecta > Orthoptera > Gryllidae > Acheta > Acheta domesticus. The sequence goes on from JAHLJT010009436.1 coordinate 63,016,127, forward strand.
TTCTTTTAGGATACTTTGGTACTTATGAGGGCAGAATGTAAAGAAATATTTTTGGCTCGTTTTTGTCAAAATAATTGTGCCAAAATTGTTTATATTTCAGACAAAATTACAACTAAATTCTCACAATTTCAAAAATGTGTTCTTGTTCGTGTTGACATCAGGAGAGCACCTTACACACTGTTCGTGTGTGTGGTTTTAACACTCCCACAGTACATATTTTATGCACTACTGATGACTGTTCTTGTTTTGTTACATATAGTTTTCCAACCCAAGTTCGGTAATTTTTCCAGAAGTCCATGGTGTTTGATCTGAACGATATGTTTAAGATACGAACTAGTGGTGCTATGGAATGGTACAGACTTTCTCGAACTAGTTAATTTTCTCATCTCTTTGGTCTATGCTAGCTTTTCGGTCTTGACTCGTCCTCTTGCCAGCTGCCATCTATATCATAAGCCTTGGGATATAGCCATCCTTACGTCTAGATTCGTTTTCTTCTCTGAATTATGGGTTTTGACTAGTAAAGAGCTAAGAAAAAAGATACTTGGGGTGGATGGGTGAGAGAGAGATGCCCAGAAGTTAAGGAAGATTGAATCGATCTTTTGAGAATGTTATTTTAATGCGAGGTCTGCTGTTGTTTCCACAAATGTTAATCATTGTAGAGCAGGGAGAGTTTGGTAAGTTGTTTGCCAAAGATTTTATCGTCTCCTTGAATTCTGCTACAACTAAATTCAAGGAGATGGTGTATCTGCGAACTTATTTTTCGTCTAAAATCGGTTTGATTCATTCCGGGGAGTATTTCCCTATACAGCGGTAATACATTACGAAGGCTTTTGTTCACGGTTTCTTATAAAAGGGAAGGATCAGTATCGTTTTCTCAACGTTTTGTATATAGAAGGGATGTTTGAGGAAAAGTAGATAAAAATATATTATATTGATGACAAACAAAAAGTGTAGATATAAAACAAACAATAGAAACAATTTTTATAAAAAAATAAATGCATTATAGAGCTCTTGTTTAATTTAGGTAATGATTTTATAATTACGCACAGCTGCGAAAAAACGTGGATGAGTCTCTAAGGAACCAAACCATAACACAACAATAAAAGTGAATTTAGCTTTGTTTTTCATACCAACCTTGGTGACAAACAAGCAAACATCACAAAATGCATTGAAAAATTTCTGTGTCTTGAGTTACATTTTCTTTACATCTCTAGTTATCTAATAAAACAAATCTATGACCATAATTGTAAGTTGAAAACTATGACGTTATTGATCTAAAATGTTTCAAAGTCACTATGATTTGTCCGATGTTGTTTCCATATTGGTACAAAGCGATGATGGCACGTTTTTCATTCTTCAAGAAGTAGACACACAAGAATATTGGATTCCATCAACTAAAACCACAGCGAAAAAATCATGGCTTGAAATGTCAAAAATTCTTCAAGAAGAAATAAAATTGCAAGTCAAGTTAAATAAAATATGCAAAATCTCTAGAGTATGGAAACCAAATTCGCAAGAAATGCTCAGCCACGTCGTCTTTCATGTCACTGTGCCGAAAGGTACAAAGCAGTTCATGGTAGCTCCCGCTGGTAGAAAAGCATTTTGGATGCCTGCAAATGAAGTCCAAATGAATTACCAGAAGTTGAAGAGTCCAGAGTTGTTGGAGATCCTATCGGCTGCACAAGGTACTTCGTTACAGCGTCCAAAACAAATTGCACAGCGCCTGAGAATAGGCTCTCAGCCATCTTGGACATCAATAATTGGCGATGATCCAGTATGCCAGGCACGAGAAATTCTAGAGCATCATGTAATGAGTGAGGATTCAACTCATCGGAAACTAATGGAGTACGCCGGCTTTACAGATACAACACAAATTTCAATATATTTTATTTTCTAGTATCAACATTTCCGTGCATTTATATGAACAATCGAATTTTTACTACCATATTTGAAAAGTTTGGATGGGAAAGAAATTATTTGCCAAGACTGTTCATCACAGCAGATTTAGATTGCAGGGGATTCCTTTCATATCGGGATTTTCTTTATATGGTTGCTGTCGCAGATCCAAACATGAAGCACGGTGTGTCAGACGTTCGCAGTAGATACATATTTCGATTTTACGATGTGAATAACGACAAATTGCTAGATTACAACGAAATGAAAGCGCTGCATAACGACATCAAAACGTCCAGGACGAAGAACGCGGACACGGCGCTGCTGTCGAAGGACGCGGACTCGTGCGCCAAGGCGCTGGGGGTGGAGCCGCGCCAGGGCACGGACGTGGAGAAGTTCGCCAAGGCGCTGGCCAACCCGCGCCTCAAGGGCACGGCGGTGCTGCTGCGCTCGGCCAAGGGCGTGGCGGCGGTGGTGCCGGCGGTGGAGGAGCGCCTGTCCAAGGCGCCCACCCTCGCCTCCGCCGCCCTCGCCTCCGTCTCCGCCTCCCCAATGCGCAAGCCGCTGCAGGAGTACGCCGTGGGCGTGCACTGCATCACGCTCAAGAAGCACGGCACCGTCATCGACAAGATCTGGAACGTGGAAGGCGCCATGAGCAGCACCAGCCTGGGCTTGAGCAAGTCGCAGCTGAGCAACTCGCCTTCCATGGAGTCCTTCAACCAGAGCCAGGTGCACTTCGAGGTGCTGCGGGGCCTGGAGTACTTCGAGAAGGAAGTCACTCCGAAGGAGGCGTCGCTTAAACCGGGCAGGAAGCCGAAGGCGGCTTACAACTGGGGGTTGGTGGATCCCTCGGGCTTCGCCAGATGCGTGATGAAAGTGTGCGAATCGGTCACGCCCATTTTCAAAGCAGAAACACGCCTCTTGGAACTGTCGTCGCCGTGCTACGTTCTGGGCGACATGCACGGCTCTTTCACTGACTTAATGCGCTTCGAGAAAGCTCTATGGCCGCTGGGGCCCACGCTCTCTCCCACCACCTTACTCGTCCTCGGGGACTACGTGGACAGAGGTCCCCACAGCGTAGAGCTCATTGCGTATCTCTTCGCCTACAAGCTACAGAGCCCGCAGAAACTCATGCTGATCAGAGGCAACCACGAAATACGCGCTGTGCAAAAAATGTTCACTTTCCACAAAGAATGCTGTCACAAGTTCGGGGAAAAGTTGGGCACAGAAGTGTGGGAGTCAGTGAACGTGGCAATGGACTGTCTGCCTCTGGCTGCTGTAATCGACGGCAAGGTATTTGATGAAATATTTTTCTAGATTTCAAATAGTACTACTAGGGTACTACTTCAATAGTACTACTATTGAAGAATTCGTTACGAGGCTATTGAATCATGAGACTACTGAAGAATTAGCAAAAGTTATGGTTGGGTTATATCGGAGATAATGGGCGCAGAAGTGTAAAAAAGTGTAAAATTTCATTCATTCAATAACATTCAGGAACATAACATTAAAGTAATGCAAACATTATGCATTAAAATTCATATAATATCAATATTTCCATTTCTTGATCAAATATGGGCGTTTTTGTAATGTATAAAATTTGTTAATTTTAGATACATTACTAATTTTATACATTAATTAAAATATATAATTATTATGAATTATAATATAATTTATTATAAATTATAATATATAATGATTATAATATAAAATTTGTTAATTTTGTATTTCATTCTAAATAAGTCATATTCATTTAATTCAACTTATTTTAATGGGAAAATTCATTTTCCTATAGTCCCATAACATTATTTTGAGACTATATTTTCTGTTAAGGCCTATTTAATCCTGTCATTAATTCGATTTAAAGATTTGTTTAATTCTTTGCATAGATTGGTTTTCGGGCACGAATTTAAGAATCAAATGAAGGAAAATGAAATGTTCAGTACAACATGAGGTAAAGTGTAACATTTTAATTTGCAGGCCAAGGAGTTTGTTAGCATACTTATAAGACCACCAGACGTTAGAACTTTTCTCAATGATGGACGCGCTGATACAGTGAAATTTCATTTGAAAGAAGTAAAAACAGTTAGGTGAGTAAAGTAAATTCATTTTGAATATTTGACTTAAATACAAATCAGAATAATTTTAAATTTTTGGCAAATTTTCACTATAAAGCGTGCGAACAGGTTTTTGTTCTGAAAGTCATTTAAAAGTCTTCACTTATTATATTTTCGAAAACCACTATATATGAAATAGTAGTGTATGACATAAAATATTAATGTTAAATTTTGCCTCATGTTGAAACTTGCATAAAAATTTATATAATTTTGTTCAGAACAAATGTGTGTGCAAGATAATCTTAGGCAGATTTAAGTTCATTTTGCTGCAGATTACAAAATGCATCTGGTACACTATTTCTGCAATCAATTATTGAATTCCTAGGGGCCCTCTGCCTAAACATAGATGTTAAACTGTACCTCTTGTCTTAAACTGAAAGCAAACTATAGGTGTTATGACAGCGCATACTTCCTCGCAATATCATAGTTATTGTTATGTAATATTACGTCACAATTTTTGCCTTACAGTTCAAAATTCACTTTATCTAGAAGCGTAAAAAATATTTATTTTAAATCAAAAGTTTAAATGAATATACAAGGTGTCCCACCAACTATGGACCACCCACATAACTTCTAAACGGGTCAGGATATCGAAATACAGTTTTCGCTGAATAATGCGGAATCATGGGGTAAGTAACATGCAATAGAAAAATTGTATGTAATATTTTTAGTTTCTGAGAAATTTAATCATCTTTGATTTTTCAAATGGAACTATATATTTTTCTCACCAGCAATGGATGGATCATGAAAAGAGGAATAAAATGATGTATCATATGCTAGTATTTTGATAGTAATTTGCGTTTAAAATTTGACTTTCTGATACATGATTTTGAATGAAACGGACAATATTTCGTGTAGCAGAGCTTGCAACAGACGCCGTTTGTAAACGGTTGGTGAAGACCTTCGCGGCGTCGAGACTGTTTCGTGGAGAAAAGTAGTGTGAGAGGGGTGGCCGTGGGAATAGAGGCGTAACTACGACAATTCATGGTCTTGACACAAAGATCATATGAACAAACATAAATATTACCGATCAGAGAGAAGTTTTTTCCCATTTGTTCATCTGATTGAACTTTTCTTCTAATGAAATTCCAAAGCAACGTTCATCGAAAAGACCAAAATAAAAATAATTTGTAGCGGACGGACGATAATAAAAGTCCTTTTCAAACTTACAAGAATCGATCTGAGTGTGTTATGGCAGAAACTAGCTATCGTTTTAAAACAAAGGAAGGGAATGAATATTAAAGATTTTTATTGTAATATCTTGATTAATTCATCAAATAATGGGGAGGTAACATTTTCTCTTTGCATTTACTCTTCATAAACGTCTTATTTAAACACGTACCAAAAGAACAAAGCAATGCAAATTTTGAAACACTCTTAACAGACTATCAGTGTCAATTTACTAAACTTTAACACAAATGTACATCTGCAGTCCCGACTGCTAATATTGATTGGAGAGTTTCTCACTTCATGACGACACGTGCTGTCTCAAACTTGAAAATCCACGGCAGAAGACGGAAGTGTACTGTTTTCTTTTCCATTTATGGAGAGCATTAGGGGTGTGGTTGCGAAGTGGACGAATGATCATCTTAATTAAAAATGAAATTTACCAACGAAGAGACGGTGGTTGCATTCTTGTCAAGTTTGAAAATCATATTTATTGCTAAAGAAATCAAGTTAAATGCAGAGAAATCAATGGAAAAAATCTCTCATTCTGATCGGTAAAATTGGTGTTTTTAATGTGACTTTTGTGTCAAGACCCTGGACTGCTGTAGTTAGGCCTCTTATCCCTCATTGCCACCCCCCTGTCTTCTCTCTCCACGCAACAGTCTTAACGCCGCAAAGGCCATTTCCCCCGAAGGCGACCGTTGCAAGGGCTGCTACACGAAATATTGTCCGTTTCATTCAAAATCATATGTATCAGAAAGTCTAATTTTATACGCAAATTACTATCAAAATACTAGCGTATGATACATCATTTTATTCCTCTTTCCATGATCTATCCATTGCTGGTGAGAAAAATATATAGTTCCATTTAAAAAATCAAAGACGATTACATTTCTCGAAAACTAAAAATTGTATAGACAATTGCTCTACGGCATGTTACTTGCGCCAATGATTCTGCAATATTCAGCGAAAACTGCATTTCGATATCCTGAACCGTTTAAAAGTTATGGGGGTGGTCCATAGTTGGTGGGACATTCTGTATATTACTGACATTGAACCCAGTGCATTCAAACGAAGTGCAGGAAAATCAAAAATACAATTTCAAAAATTGTAAAATTATGCTAAACTACTCATATTTTAAAACAATTGAAGACCTTGGGGCAATAACATGCTACTCCACATTTCTGATAAATTGAGATATTAGTATGTTTCAACGCCCCATGCATGTGTCTAGATTTGAGTTTTATTTTAAGGATTCACCGCAAGATGGAACTGTAATTCATAAATTAATGTTCTTGATCCCAATGCGTAGAATCCAATGTCTAAACATTTACGTTCCTTTTTCTCAAAACTTACGTATACTGCTATTTTTCTAACATTGCCCCTCAAGGCCACTCAGATCATATCTTCGCGATTGAATATGTCATGGTATTTTGCATCTTTCTCAGTCGTTCCGCTAGATTTCGCATGATCGCGACCGTATCAAGCACTGCTTGCGATCATGCTACTTCTACCGGCAAGACCGAGAAAAACGCGAAATGCCGTGACATATTCTATCGTGAAAATGGGATTTGAGTGGCCTTGAGGGGTAAAGTTAGAGAAGTCGCAGTTTATAGTGGCACTGCATGTTATTGCCCCGAGGTCTTCAATTGTACATGGCACTTTTTAAAGAACTGATTTCTTTGAACAGATTTAAAGTAACTAAAAAAATCTCTATCAATATTGTACTTTTGCAATGTTAATTTTTTGTTTGCAAATTTCGAAAATACAGAGCGTGTACCTAAAATGGAACCAGCATTGTTTTACCATAACTTGTATTTACCGTACTTTCATACAAACAAAAAAATTATAGAAAAGTTTGGTGTTCCCACTGAGAAAAAAATTGTTTAAAATGGTTTTAAAAGTGCCCATGTTTCATAATAATTGTGCAATATTTTCAAAAATTGAACATTATCTTATTTGAAGATATGTATCTGATGAAAACATTTCATTAAGAAAACTAGTGGTACTAAAACAACACGTTCTTTCTCGTCCGTACTTTCACGCAAAATTACGCGAAAAGCCCTCAAATTTTCGAAAAAATTGTACGTGACCTTATTTTAAAATCTATCTTTAAAGAAGACATTTCATTAAGAGAAAAAATCTTTCTTCGTAAGTTGTAGGATGACACAAAGAAAAGTTTGTTTTTTTTAAATTTTCAAAAAATCAGAGTTTTCAACGAACACGAGACCTGCACCATTCTCTTAAACGTTCTTTACACTATCCAACAACAAAATTTAATCAAAAACGACGTAACCATTTTGTTAAATTTGGAAAATGTCCCAGGGGATTCATGTTAAGTACCCTCCGAAATTTAAAGTTCGGTTTTAGATTCTAGGGGATGCGACATCAGTCAGATCAATTGGAGAATATCAATTTTGGAGAAAATTGGCTGAACGGTTTAGCCGTAAGCGTTGTTCACAGACACACGGACAGATGGATGGACAGAAAGAAGTTTTGCCTTCATTAGATTTTTCGGTAACAAGGACCCACAAAACATGCATTCTGACTACACTACGTGTTAGATGATTTTTTTTTTTAGCAACTGAATTTATGCACTTTTTCGTTATCAGGACCCTGTAATAAGAGTTTTTCTGCCAAAAATTCGCCGCTTTTTCGCGCAGCATTACATATTTTTTCTCTCTACTGCGTAAGCGGTAACGAGAAAGTAAAAATCTCTTTAATATTTTAGTTGTAAGAAGATGCCTAAAAAATTTATTTTTTGTAATTTTCGAAAATTCAGAGATTTTAAAAATGATTCTCTTAAGAATCCTTATACACTATTCGACAACAAAACATAATCAAACCATTTGTTGCCCTTTTTTTTGAAAATGTCCCGGGGGCTTTATGTAAAGTTCCCCCAAAAAATGAAGATGTTTCAAATTCAAGGGGTCGCGACTTCAGTCAGATCGATTGGAGAATACCAATAGGCTTGTACATCAAAATATACTTATTGCCAAGCAAATTGCAAAACTGCTATCTTACTTCACTGTTGTCAACTTTATCTGCAGGCAAATTTAGATGCAACTCGTAATTTTGAATAACAACAATAAATTCGAATGAGCATGTGAGATTCTACATGAACAATGGAGGTTAAAAAGTAGTATTCACGGTCAGACAAATTCACAAAATCTGGATCATTGACAACTGATACTTATTCCATTAGCAACGAATTTGATAACAAGATCTTCGCATTTTGTTTAATCGTTTATTATTATTATTATTATTATTATTATTATTATTATTATATCATCATTAACGGCTGTAGTATAACAGCTATCCCTATCTCAAAACTTTGTAATGCTGTACAATTATCAACACACTACCTTTCGTTGTTTCAGAGTTGATAATATAATATTTTGGTCAAATATAGTCGAGAAATCAGTAGATATGGCAGTCCAATGATCTCTCGTCAAGTCTAGTTATGAATTTTTCTGAAGTGTCAGCTGCGTGTGCGTGTTGTCGGGGGCAGGTGTTCTGCACGCACGGGGGCATCCCGCCGCCGTGGCTGTGCCCCACCATGTCGGCCATCAACACGGTGCCGTGCCCGCTGCCGCGCCCGGACGAGCAGAGCCCGCTGGCATGGGACCTCATGTGGAACGACCCCATCAAGCCCAACGAGGTGACCCAACATTACATTGTTAATGGCATAGTTTTCAAGTGAGTTTCTATTGTTTCCTGTCATTAGTCCCGTGAGTGTAGAGCACGTTATAGCCGAGAGGTCGCGCTGTTCCTCCCTCGCTAGAATGTGAGATTCGTAGAACTCGTAGAGCAATGCGTTCCTAAGAAATTCCACGGTAAATACCAGGCTTAGTAATTTGAGTACACAGGCAATCGAAAAGTGTCTGCTAAATTAACTTAACAGAGACGACAGCGCAAAAAAACAAGTTATCGATGTGTTTGCTGAACGATAAGCCCAATGAATAGAGCTGATTTACAAAAAAGTGTAAAGATAGGTTTTCAGAGCACCCAACTGCATGACTTAGCTTCGCCAATGATTTCAACGTCCAATTTTGAAGAACAGCTTTCCTTACGAAAAAATCACTGTCTTCAATATTGTAGTTGTTGGAAGACGTCGAAAAAATTGAACTTTCGTAATTTACAGATTTCAATAAACCTTCTGAGAGTTCCACGAAAAAAAGAGACCTGCGCCATTTTAAGCATTCTCTATGCTATCCGAGAACAAAGTGTAATCAAACAATTTGGAGGCATTTTTGAGAAAATTTTGAAAATGTTGAGAGTGTAAACAATGTCCCAAATTCAAATTATCCGTTTCAAACTCACATGGCATTGGGCTCCTTGCGATCGATTGAGGAATATCAGTTTTGGAGAAAAATCATATCCACGTTGGCGACGAGCCGTGATTCTCGACATTATACTTGGGTTTTTATTTCTTGGCGCGTGGGTGCTTGTCTTCATGATAGAATATCTCACGGTATTTTACGTAGTTGTCGGTCGTGCCGGTAGGAGTCACATGATCGCGTCTGTATCGAGCAGTGCTGGCGATCATGTGACTCCTAGGGGCACGACCGAGAGCTACGCGAAATACCGTGAGATATTCCATCGTGACCCCACGCGCCAAGAAATAAAAATCCATTTATAGCTACATAGCTAGGTCGAATTCAGCCGCTGTCTGGAGGAGAATCCTAGCTGCCGGCTGCTCTGATCAGTAGTTTCCCGGGGTTTCTCCGATCAACGCCAGGTGGATGCCGGAGTAGTAACCTAACAAGCAGGCCATGGGCCGCGCGCGATCACTCCTTTCTCTTCCTTGTCCTATACTCACTCCGTTCTTCTACACACTCTTGCATGCACTACACTCACGCATATGTCGGGAGCTTAGAGCTTGTCCCGGCTGGGGCGGTGCCATGCTCCTGGGGAGATACCTGGTTGGGGAAATCTTCGCAAGCCGACAGATAGGTTGGCTCCGCCAGCCAGCGGGGGAAGATCCCCGCCACCTCCCCTGATAAAACATGCACTACTCTTAGGGACTAATGACCGTAGCAGTTGTCGTGCTCGAAATCGCTAATCAGTTAATCATCAGCCCATCGAAATATTTCGTCCACTCCGGTACCTCTGCCCCGCAGGTGACGGCCAGCGTGCAGATGGAGCTGAACGCCAACGAGGGCTTCGCGGCCAACACTCGCCGCGGCACGGGCCACGTGTTCACGCTCGACGCGCTCACCGCCTTCCTGCGCGTCAACACGCTCAGCACGGTGCTGCGCGCGCACCAGATGCAGGAGAAGGGCTTCTACGTGCAGATGAAGAACCGCATGGAGACCGTCTTCTCCGCGTCGCACTACGGCAAGGCCGACAACGAGGCCGCCTGCGTCCTGGTCGACTGCGGTCGGCTGCGCGCCTTCCGTGTCGAGATGGCGGATTGATTGATGGTATGGTGTTAAGTTTTTATTTCTCTTAGTCGCTTCCCTTAATTCGCCTTTTTAGTCTTTTGCAGCCCTCTCAGAGGCTTCCGCCCCGACCAGCCTCCACGATGCCCTTGGCTGAAATGGCTCAGTGACCACTACTGTTGCCGCTGTAGCCACTCTGACCAGAAGTACCTAGAATTTTGGTCTCGATTTTTGGAATTTTTTATACTAGTTTCGGTGCTCGCTCGAATACAATCAATGCCTGGAAACGAATTCTCTCAGACGGTTTCTCCGATCAATAGTTTTCCAATCAATACCAAACGAATGCTGAAGCATCTCCCTAACGAAAGAGCCATGGACCGCGCACCATCTTCCTTTTCTCATCCTTGTCTCCTTGTCTCCCCTTACACATATACATCCACTACACACGCTCACTTGTCGGGAACATGCGAGTTTATTCCAGCTGCGGCAGTGCCCCGCTGGAGAGAGACCTGAATTGTGAAAACCACAATCCTACGTGTAGATCGGAACCGAATCTCATTCCCGTGCAGGAGAGGAACACGGCCACATCCAGGCTCTGAGCATGCATTGCACTCAGGGAACTAATGGCCAAAGTAATTCAACCCGTCCGGAAACACCAAATACTTACTCATAGCGGGTTCCCGAGAGTCAACATCCCATTGCCCTTCCACTTCTACATACTACGAGAACACTGTTTTCCAATACGGAACCTGCCACTTCTCGATCAAGGAGGCGACCCATTGACCCGTCTCCACAATCGTTCACATAATCACCTATTTATAAAGAGTGGTTCAGAAAACGTGCCACGAACTTTTAGGGAATGTGATCATTGTTTACAAGGACCGTGTGGTGGGAAATCTGACATAAAGAAATTGTAACCATTTTGATGAAGCTCCCCTGATTGGTAGGCAATTCACCCTGCAGTGGTGGTTGGCAGGTTATAGAGCCAAGATAGTATTGGCAATATTGTGATTTTTGTCTGACTTGTTCAGCATTGACGTCGTAAGAACACGCATCACCGTCACCACGCTTGCATCAAACCTCATGGCCGTCAATTCGAGCTATTTTTAAGTGTCCATCATCTCCTTTCGCTCTTTTCTCTTCTTTTGCTCCGCTCGTTTCTTCCATTCCTTTCGCTCCCTCCGTTCCTTTCGTTCCTCCTCTACTCGGTCCTTCCGCATTCTTTCCGATTTTTTCCGCTCTGCCCATCTCATCCGCGCTTCCCGGCAACAATGCTGCCTAAAAGCGTTGCTCATTGCATTACGTTCCTTTTTTGAACAAAAAGTATTTGGGATAATGTTTTGAATTGCTCTGTTTTTGTCGTCGGCTCAAGAGTATTCATTCAAAATTTGCAATCAATCGCCCCGGACGTTTATAGATCATAGATTTCATTTCAGTTTTCCAGAAACTTTATAAGACATCCTTTGAAGCACGTGTACTCGTCAATTCAAAAAGTAAACAAATCGGTGGTAATGTAATGTAATTAACCACGTGAGAGGTATTTAAAAAATTACATTCGGTATTTTTTTGGAAAATCAAAAAAATACATGAAAAATGTCATGTTATTCCGTTCATTTACCACTACCAGTATAAAACGTATAAAGAAAAAAATTAAAAGCCGCTTTCGAGAAAACGGCGTTTGAGCGTTTCTGAAATTGGGGAATTTTGAGCAGAATTTCACAGAAAAGTTCTGAGAAATTGTCACATACCATTTGAAGCAATTGTACTAAAAAAATGCATTAATGTATACAAATTGTTAGTAATGTAACTATTAACGACATATCAATATGTTATCTGTCGTTATTTGACCAGATCTCAAATAATACATTCGTGAGATTAAAAAATGATACTGCAAAATGGAGTTTTTGTCACCTTATACAAAGCATTATACACCATCTCAGTGTTCGCCAAACTTACGAAGCTTGTGAACAACCATACCATTTACAATCCTACTGTATGCTACCAAGTAACTAAGAGAAAAAACCTCTTTAATTCAAATTTTAACATTTGTTTATTGTTTATAAACATACATTTCTATTAAATTTGAAACAAATTTTAATAAAATAGTGTACTAAAAATAAATTGAAATAGATTTGCACATTATAAAAATTGTAAATATAGTTAGTAACAAATTATAAATGTAAGAATATATTTTTCATCAGACTCGTTAATAAGAAGGGTGGCACTCTTTTTTGCCAGCGAGTTTTTTTTTTTTTTTGAAATGTTGGATGAGCAGATAGTGACTGCCTTTTGAATGCAGTTAACAGCATTACACAAAATAGGCAAATCACTCCGTGGGAATATGCAAGAAACTGTTTTCGCGAGACATCTGCCTGACCTCTGTAGAACAAGTCCAGCTTAGCCAACTTTGAGCACCACCGCGATCTACCGAAAATTGCCCCGCGAGCTACTAATAGCTCGCGAACGACGGTTTAGCAATCACTGCACTATCCATACAAAAAGTTTAGAGTAAACATTTGAATCCGTTTTTGAAGAAAATCATCAAAAGAGTCAATTAGTGAGATTGACGGATCAAGGAGTGATAATCTGTAAGAAATTCATGTAAATGTGTGAATGTGTGCGTGAATGCGAACATTAAATAAACTGAATAAACTTTTTTGGTTTGCTATTTGACAGCACGTTTTTTATCATATTCGTGTACTTGTCATTTAAAAATATAGTAGTACTTTCACACTCTAACCTAGAGCTGCCTCGACTCGTAGTTCGTATACGTAATTCGTATCGTATTGTGCTACCCGTAAAAGGATTAGAGGTAAAATCCTATGGAAGTACATCAATTGTTTTCTGAAAGTTCTGATTTTCTCATAAATTTTGCTTACTAATACTCCCTATTATTAAAGATTGTTACAAACAATTGTTTAAATTTAATTTGTAACAAAAAAGTTTATTTCGTATTCGTTTTTTAGTATTAACTATTTTTTAAAATATATCCAGCTCTTGTTAGTAATTCGTATTTGGCGGGTATCTTAGTAATTTGAATTTAGCGGGTTTTATATCGAACTCATACGTAGCTAAGCGCCACCATCGCACGACAGTGAACCGCTCTACAGTTATTCGCTGGAACGTACAAGCTGTGCTTCTTGGACTTGTTCAATGGAGGAAGTATTGTTTTTCCCACTATGAGCAATACTACGGGTAAAGGATGTAATATAAAAACAATTTTGTAGTTCTTCTTCTTCTTCTTCTTCTTCTTCTTCTTCTTATTATTATTATTATTAGGAAAACTCGGCAGACGTTGTTCTGCCCTTCATCTCCCTCTTTCCCCTCCCATCCGGGTTTCTCACTGGCTCTCCCTCCCTCACCCTATCCCTGTCAGTCTCGTCTCTGCCGCTCTCTTTCTCTCTCGTTTACATTTACTTGCAGATTCTGCACGTCTCTGAGCAGGTGAGGTAATATCGAGAAGCGCCGTACCAGCAAAAATGTAAGACAATGTTCAAGAAGAGTTTCATCAGTAGATTACAGTGTGATAAACGTTTCTTTGAGGCCCCCGGTCTCAAAATTTTAGTTTTTAAGGCCCTAGAACGCCTCGTTTATGAATTATTTAACGATACAGATTCAAAATACAGCCGAGTGTGTTGTAGGTTGCATTTGACGTGAATATGTAGTGGATATGCAGTGAATATGTAGCGCCATGTTGTGGAGTTACAACAGAATTAATCGCACATAAACCTTCTCGGTGGAAAAAAACACGTAGAAGTGCCAACTTTCATGGAGATCGGTCCAGGAGTTTTGCTCTTACATACATACCAACATCCTGTTTTGGTAGATTTTAAGAAAAGGGTTCGGCTCCTATTGACGCGCACGATTCGGTTCCGAACGAGTCACTCGCGGCGCCGCCACAGTGTGCACACGGCCACGTGGCCAACGCACTTTCGTGTGGAATCGTGACGCTTCGCTACCCGTGTCCAAGTTGAGGACGAGGCTCGGGCCTTCGGCCCTCGCGTTAACATAAAACATCCTTGAGTCTGCCCAACGCATAATTACCAACGCATTTTATGCATTTAACATTATGCATGCAACGCATTTTATGCATTTAACCATTGTAATTCTCCATTACACATTCGCACCACACCGCACAATGCACAATGCAAGCAGTGCTCCCTGAGTGATCCGTTCTCGTGGTCCGCGCGAGTGAACCATGCGCAAGTGAACCGTGCGCCGTTGTTTTAGTGAGCCGAACCCTGTCCTTAAAATCAGCCCCTGTTTTATATAGAGATTCTTCTTCTTCTTCTTCTTCTTCTTCTTCTTCTTCTTATTATTATTATTATTATTATTATTATTATTATTATTATTATTATTATTATACCTCTAATTCACGACTTAAGATTTTATGAATCGATTGAATATAAAATTTACTCCCGGTTGCAACTGCTTCCTAAGAAGCAGATCTAGGGACTGACCGTGCCTCTACAACACTGCATAAAATGTAGGCCGTTCCCAAAGAAAACAATGTCACTTCCCAGTCTTTTGATTTACCTGAGAATGACCTGGAAATTCTTGCACAAATTTCATGGAACATATCCCAGAGCTCCGATGACTCTCGGGACGACCTGTTCTTTTACGCCCCATATTCGGCTGATCTCAATTTCCAAACTTTTTGTGACGTTTCTCCGCCTCCCTGGTTATGACGTTTTGCTCGCTCAGCACACAAGTAGACACCGGATAACAATATCCGCTTTGTTGGCCGCTATCGTGCGATCAGTTTGAATTTGTTGGTCGTTGGTTGTTGTTATTGTTATTATTTTCTACTAGTTTTGCCGCAAAACTGTTTCTATACAATTAGAGACTATACTGATCGTGAAAAAGAAAAATAATGTAACAAAACAAAGATATATAATGAATTAGTTTATGTTTGCATTGTATACATTTAAAAAAAATATTTAATACGCCTGTAACAAGTAATGTACTTCAGCTTCCGGGTCAATGACCCCCATCTCGATCAGGTTTTTGTCCAGTTTCCCTGATCCATAGAGCAAATGCTGAGATGGCCCCTTGTTTTGCTTCTGGACGTAAATGTAGCTTCACTGTGCGCACGTTTTGTTGAGCACTCCTTTTGCTTGTAGTTCATTTACAGTTGAAATTGATTTTCTATAACTCGGGAAAAACATTTTTCAAATATCTTTATTTTTCTAAAATAATTATTTTCTAAATTTTTTTTTTTTTTATAAAATTCTGGCCCTCAAGAAAATGTGCGCAGATAAATTTCTTTCCCCACACGTCATATACAGTTTTTACTGTTTTTTGACTAAATAAATAAATAAATAAAAGAATCCTTGTTGGGCGTTGAGCGCTGGTGTGGAGTAAACCTCCGTTATTATTTTTGTCAAGTCTCGTCATGTCGCAGTCAATGCCTTTTATGGTTTACTAGTTCATTGCTGTGTGTTTACAGACCTGAAACAAAACACGTAACGGTATACTTAATACCCTTGCAGGCCTTTTCGCTTCTTTATGCCCTAGGGCCTTTTGAATACTTTATGGCCCGCTCTTATACCAACACAACACACAGAACTTAGTTATGAATTCGATTTTGTAAAGTTAAGATGCAAGCAAATACAATAAATAAATGGCATAATGCTTAAATAAATAAAATAAATTGTTATAAACCTTATTTTGCTTATTTGATATGAAAATTGAAATTTTGAAATGTTTCCGTGAACCTATAATTGCCATCATTCACTCGCATTTCACTGTTACGTACCATCTTTTTTAGTGACATAATTATATTCTTCTTTAGTGGCGGTACTCGTAATAGTAATAAGATATGTAAGGCACATCGGCTAACATCCTCGAAATGTTATTTTTTGGTGTTTTGACATATTCTAAATAACGTTTGACAATAGGCGCTAATAACCTAAAAGTACCGTTTCATCAGCGCAATTTACACTGTTATTCACGCTGGTAAATCTCAAATACACCATAAAGAGTTTTATATATTTCTCAAGATTTTAATGGAAACCACTGTCCATAGTTTTGTTAGCTTTTGCGAGAATTTCCACAGGAACTTCACAATATTCTTTCATTTTGTACGAACAAATCAGTCCAATAACGATTATGCAATAGAAATTAGATATACACTCTGTTTTGTTTATCTGACGTCATATTGACAAATGACTGGTACAATGCGTCTTTTCACTTTAGACGCAAGAAATATTATAAAATGTTTCGAATTCTTGTTTTATTCAGCAACGAACTAGTAAACCATAAAGTTTTGTATGCACCACGGGCGTTACTATATGTTTTTGCCCCTCAGGCGACTTCCAACCCCTCGGGCCAGAGGCCCTCGGGTTTGGAAGTCGCCCTCGGGGCAAAAACCTCTACTTAACGCCCCTGATACATAAATAACTATTATCCCTTCGGCCAGGGGCTCGGTGCCCTAGATGTCGGACCGAAACCGTGATATCTTGAATTCGCTTAACCTCCGTACTTCACGGAGCGTAAAACGAATTCGGCTAGCGAGCCCGGCTTTAATTTTAATTCGTTGAGAATTTAAGAATAATTTCGTATGACAGTTAAATAAGAATTTATATTTAGAAATATATCTTCAAATCATTGTAATTAAAATATAAAGTTAATTTCTAATTGCAGTTTTCGCGAACTGCATGAAAAGTCTTTTCTTTATGGCACTGCATATATTATAACCTTCTGCTGCATAATGACGGTAGCTATTGATTGTGTACTCTCTTTGATTCGTTGCCATCACGTTTCCATGGCAACGATCTGGTGCTCTTCCAAACAATACGCAAGCCAAAAGTGGTTTCGTGTGTTAAGAACTATATTATGAGCGTTATATATGCAATTGTAAAAACAAATTTGTGACTCCTATCATTTAGTTATATTGCATTTCAATATTCTTCTGCTAATGAATACTTTCTCGATGAGCTAATTGATTATTATAACCAGATAATTATCAGTGTATGTGCTTACTGTTACTAATTATTTTGAAGAAAACAGAAGTGAGCTAATTTATACAAGGAAAATGGGGGAAATAGATCTAAATAAACTGAGAAGTTTCTCCCCAGAGAATTTGAGTGATGAAGACATAAATTATTTATTTAAAATATTTAATGAATATGATGCAAGATATGATATTAGAGCCAGTGATTTGAAAATACTATTCAATCTTGCAATAGAAGTTTTGAAGTTTAAAGGTGAAGAGGTAAGTTTCCAAATTCAGATTGTAAATATATTTTTCATTCAAATTTGATTCATGTATTGTTCTTTACAATTGTTTTCAAAAAATAATAAATGGACCACTGTAAACACTTAGGACATATGTATATAAATGAATATATGAGAAATTTAAGAGAAAAATCACCTGGGTTAAGAAACAGTTTGTTACCAGTAATTTTTATGAGTGAAATTGTGTTCTATGAATTGAAATTTAGGGTTTCTGATCACCTGCTTTTAAGTAATATTGCCTGTATCTGTCAGAAACCACAATACAATTCTCTGAAATTACATCTGGAAAATTTCTCATTTCCTCTCCTTATGAATAGTCTACAGTTTCATTGCAGGTCTCAAAAGCCTATTTTACATATTTAGTAGATATGCTTTGGAATATTTAGTCTTAGGAACTGCTTAATAAGTATTTTATCTATAATATTTTTATTACAGATTTCTTTGATTTCTGTATTGGTTTCTGATTGTTTTTACATTACTAATAACAC
Organism: Acheta domesticus; assembly: GCA_031308135.1. Taxonomy (NCBI): domain Eukaryota; kingdom Metazoa; phylum Arthropoda; class Insecta; order Orthoptera; family Gryllidae; genus Acheta; species Acheta domesticus. The sequence continues at coordinate 63,034,415 of JAHLJT010009436.1, forward strand.
CTACTCAGTATTGTGTGGAAATCTTCATAGCATCTGTTCATTATTTAAATAACTTATTTGTAGATTCATTTCCAGTGATACCCAACTCTTCTCACCTCAAGTCCTTAAGTTTGCTAATGAATGAATCTTGAAATATGTTTTCAAGTCTAACATTCATTAAGAATTAAAATTGGGAGATAAAATGTCAGAAATTTATATGAATCTATGGTAAAATATTGTGTTGGACAATTGTTGGTAATTTAGCACCATGCATTTTATCTTAATTTCTTCTTGAAAACTCCTACTATTTGTCAAGAAATGCAGCAATATTGAGGAATTATTATGCCATTATTTTCATTCAGTTATATATTTTAAAACTAACTATTATGTTGTATTTTTTAAATACCAATAGGTATTGTTTCTGGTTTCCACAATTTGAATTTAAAACCTACTAATGACAAAATTAATTTAAAAAGATTGTTTTGAAACTGTGTTGAGTGGATTTAAAAATTACTGAAAATAAAACAAACAAAAATTCTAAATTATAAGGATGTACAAAAAACCAAAGGCCTTGAGTCCTAATAAACTTGACCTTGGGTTCCTGTTCATAATACTGAACTAACTAAATGTTTCACAGGCCACATTTTATGAAATAGAAAATAGGAAATTGTCTGCTGCTCTGACAACAAAGGACTTTCAGCATGAAAATAACTTAACTCATGGAGGTGGTACATGTAATATTTTCTCTGCTTAGTATTCTTATTCACAAAATTTAGTTTTAGCATTCAAATAGTCATAATAAATTGCCTGTTGAAATAGATCCCAACCTTGAAGATTTAAGGCAACAACTGCTTCATTGTGAAGTCCAAATAGATCAACTTACATCAGAGCTGAAATCATCTGAAAAAGAACTGGTTATTGAAAGGAGAGAAACAGAGAAGGTTTGTATTGAAAGGAGAGAAACAGAGAAGCTTTGAAACTTCTTTTATGCATTTTTATTACACCAGATCATTCAGCAGTTTGCAATGTGAAAGGAAATAAAATAATCAATTTAAATAAGTTCCTGTGCATTTTTATTCCATACTGAGCATATTTCATTTTATTTATTAATTATACATTCATATTGTTTACCAGTTTTGTTATCAAATTGGTTTTAGTTAATGAGCAAGATTGCTATATTAGAAAGAGAAAACCTGGAATTGAAGAGAGAAATCACTTCTGTTCGTGAAGAAGCAAGTGAACACAGTGCATTATCAGAAGCTGCTCATGAGTCTGAAGTGACTTTAGAGAAACATCAAGAATTAATTACATCTTTGGGGCAGAAAAATAAACATATAACTCAGCTCTTATCTGATATTGAGGTAGTTAAAAATAGTTTAAAGACTTGAGTTCAGATAGTCCTATGTCACCTATTAGCAATATTATGTGGTCCTTAATATTTAGTTTTCCTTTGTCTTTCTGAAAGAAGAATTAAATTTTGACAAAAAATTGCAGAATAATACAATAAAGTTTGCTATAGATTCTTTAGAGTTATGTTGGAGTCACATTTTGCCTTAAAATGTCAAATGAAGCCTGAAGTTGCGTAGGGCTATCTGCTCATGATTCCTTCAATTTTTTAAGCAAATTGACAATCTAATATTAATAATAACAATAATAATAATAACAGCAACAACAACAATAATGATAATGATGATGATGACAACAGCAATGATAATGATAAATTGAATAATACATTTAAATATAAAATTAATTTGAATTTTGACCATTGGATGTTATATTTGATGTTTTCTTTATTGATAAGACAGCTAAAACAATTTATTGAAGCTGGAATGAATGGATTTTGGGAACAAACAAGTTGTTTTTCCAACTTTTGCAATTTTAGGTTTCATAAGCAAATGAATGAACCCTTTGAAAATATTGTATTGCAGTAGAATTTAAACAAAATTTTGAAAAAATAAATGGGATACATTAACTCACTATTATGAAATTCATCAACTATTTTTTCATTTTATTGGCTATATTATAAGTATTTTACTTGAACTTAAATTGATAAAAAAATCATAAGAGGAAATATGTACCTAATATAATTTCTGAACCTTCTTTGTATGGTCTCAGAGATTGTTTTCTTCCCATACCAAAAATCTCAAGTCCAAATTTTATTAATTTGTTTAAATCTTGTAAAACAATTAAGATAATTTTATTTCTGTGATGAGTGTGTGGTAATCATTACAAAAATATTTACTTAATAAACATATAGTATGAACTGTTTCTTGCTTGAATCTCTTCTGTTATTTGTAAAATTTTATTCCATTAAATTCAATTAAGTCATTGAAATAAATAGTTCTTGTTAGCTAATGAAAGAAATTAGAATTGAATGTTAACTTTTATTGAGTAGTTAATAAGCATAAATGTTGCCTGCAAGATGATTATCTGCACCTACACATAGAAAAGAGAAGTGTTTTGCTTTTTTAAAATAAATTTATCCTTTTGTAGGTGATTGAGAAAGAGAACTTAACTTTGCGAGAGAAACTTGCCTCAGTTCAAAGTGAACTATCAGTAGCCACAAAACACCTTATAGAACTTTCAGGTGAATTGACAAGTGTGAAGTGTTCTTGCCAAGAAAAGGAAGGTAAGTATATGGACTTACTATTTAGGAACATAATAAAATTTTAATAGAATTGAGCATATCAATCTGTCAGAAGAGATAATTCAAATGTTCTTTATAATATGTAGAGAAACTTGTGGATCTTGAGCAACAGAATTTGGGACTAAAGAATCAAGTTCAAGAAATGGTGGCACAGAAAATGCTTAGAGACTCACAACTTGATGAGTTCACAGAATCTATTGATAATCGTATCAAAGAATGGAAGGTAAGACAGCTATTATTGAAAAAATAAAAGAAATGATACACCCAAAAGATACTATAAGAATATTATAGCCTGAGGGTGAAAGCATGTGAGCATTTAACGTATCTAAGAAAGTTTCTACATAAGCCCTTTAAAGTAAATGTCTTCAAATTCTACAATACTTGTGAAAAAATATGATTCTCTTTGCAAATCATTCATAATTCTCTATAGTGGTTACAGTGGGCTACATCCTTTACTCCAAAAATATTCAAATAACTTCTGTATATGAAGATTTGGCTCAGCTGTTCATATGAAATAATTATCTATCTGTATCTGTTGTAGAATTCATGACCATGAATGTAATTAGGAATGAAGTTCACCAGATTTGGTCAGAGTAAAAAAAAAAATTAAACCATTAGTTTGCTGATGTATCTGTATTTTCTGTGGCTTCACAAATTTGATCCACAGACAATTATTTATTCAATCTAATGTATCCATGTTAAAGTGTCCATGAACTCAATTATCGATAATCTTTCCTAAACAAAGTCAATATTATTCAATGTATGGTACTCTCTATGTATCACACTCAGCTGCTGAGGACCTTACCATACTTGTGTCAAAATTATTTTGTTATTTTGTAAAGCCAAAGGCATGTCATTTAGTATATAAGGACCAGTATTTGCTCCAGGATGGATCCTTCTTCACAATTTATCATTGGAGGACAGGATTCGTATGATAAGATCTTGTTTTTTTAATATGCTGGAGGGAAACTTCTTGGCTAGTGTTTGATAAATATGATTTCATCCATTGGCCTGTGATGCCTTGGATCCCCAGCATTTCTAGTTTTATTAAAATAATGTAATAGTCAATAATTTCAAAGACTGTTGACCAACCTAAGAAAAGGTCAATGGGAATTTCCTTCTGATATAGTGAAACAAGTGTATTTTATTTAAAGAGGAAAAGATCACTGTGTCTACAGATCTATTATTCCTGAAGCCCAGTGGCGTATCTACGGTGCGGCAGACATGGCACGTGCCATGGGCGCCACACTTAGGGGGCGCTATTTAGAGTATACCCGTTAAAACAAATAACAACACCCCTAATTTGAAGTATCCTGACAGGGGCACAAATTCTATGCTTGGCATGGGTGCTTGAATAACTAGATACGCCTCTGCTGAAGCCACATTGTACTTTTGTGAGGACACAATTTGCAGTAAGAAACTGTTTGAATCCATCGTTGGAAAGCCTTCTCAGACTTTTAGAAAAACCTTATAGCAGGGATATAGGTATGTAGTTCATTGGATCATAATTATTGCCCTGTTTAAACAATAGTTTAATTTTTGCCCTTTTGAATGCATCTGGGAAGTTGTCTGTTCTTATTCGTAGATAAGAAAGAATGGTTACAACATATATGAAGCACTTAAATGTTTGATAAAATCTGGAATGTTGTTCAGACCTGCTGAGAATTTATTCTCCATTTGTCTAATGATTTTAAAAATTTCAGGTGGTGTGGTTTCATATAAAATCATGGAATTGATTTGTGTTATACATAAGTACTGTGTGGTACATAAGTATTTTGTTAGTGTCTTATTGTTTAGAGTGTGTTGAGACTAATTTTGCACCAATTTGTGAAAAGGGTTAAATAAGTGTATCAACTATTTCTTGTGAGTCTTGAAAAGATTTATTTTTGTTAAGTTCTACATTTTTCCTGTTATTATGAGTAGACTTTTTAAAATGTCCCACATAGCTTTGGTTTTGTTACATGCATTTGCAATACAGGTACATTTCATTTGTCATAATTTTTACTTGTTTGATTACTTTTTTGAGGATTGAATTATATGTTTTGTAGAATATAAGGAAGTCAGAGTTACACTTATGTACTAGTATTTTGTATACATGTTGCTTGTTTGTTGTGTGGCTTGTTCGTTGTATTTTGTTTTGTTTCACATGACATCTTGATGCTTGGTTATCCAAGATTTAGCTTTCTTATTTTGAACATTTTTGAGTTTGTGTGGAAAAGTGGCACTGAAATGTCTTCAGAATATATTTATGAATGAGTTAAACTTATCATTTGTATTGGTTGCCTTCACTGGCAGATCCAGGGGGGGGTGCCATGGATGCCATGCCCCCCACCTCCCTGCAGACCTAGAGTTTTTGTTTACCTTATAAAAGTTTCTTGGTAAATTGATTTCTTAGGTATACCTAAAAAAACTACCTAAAATGTAGTCTGCAATAATCCTGAAGAAAAAGAAACCCTCCATCATTGAATCCAATAGTCATGTATAAGTATGGAGAAAACAAGAATACATAATAGTGAATAAGTCATTAGCAATTCAGTCCGTAAATAGTGAATGGTGACCATTTCTTAAACTTCTGTTGTAGGGCATTCTTGAAAAGAAAGATGCTGAGATTGAAGAACTACAGACTCGGTTGACAGAGATTTCAAGTAAAGCTGCAAGCTCATACAATGTTGTAGAACCCAACCAGATAATTGTACTTTCGGAGGTAAATAGATTTCTTTATAAACTCTTCCTCATGCAAATAATATTTAAATGATGCTAAAGAAGAGAAATCTGGTAAGTTATATTTCATTATTTGTAGGTTTACTCTTTGCTTTTATTTGATTGTTTGTTTATTTATTTATTTATTATTTTTTATTTATTTATTTTAGAGACATACTTGTAGAGCCTATAGTCATGTTTGTGTCATATGTTTCAGCATTCATAATTAATAAATCTATCACATTTTTTTAATCCACATCAAAACACTTCATTTCCTTTGTCACTAATTATGTACAAAAAAGTGAGTGAAACTCACATGTTAATTATATCTTATCTAAACATTGTAAATGAGAATTGACAGCATAAAAATTTGAAAGTTGAATTTATTTAACAAATATGGAAAGAGATTTATAATAGTTTCATATTCCAATGCACTTGTGGTAAATGACATTGTTCCTAGCCACATGAAATGAGAGATTTTTTCTCGTGCGGTGGTTTTTGATTCAGATAAATTGACTTACCAGAAATTCATGGAAAAAGTTTTTATTTTCCACTATTTCTTTTTGTTTTCCCCATCAACTAATACACATTCATTTCTCTTATTTTTGTAGTAGAACACCATAGAATATCCTGACAATTTTATTAAATAAGGTACCTAATCTACTGGCAATCTGCCTTTCAGTACCTAAGAAAAATTATTTGAAAATAATAGTGTCTGATATTTTGGTCAAAATCGGCCTTTGTGAAGGACAGAGAGTAGCTCTGTAAATCTTTTAGAGGAAGGTTATCAAGCATTTTAAATCATTTCTCGCTTTTCGACTACTTGAATTAATTTTCTCTTCTTCATAATTCCAACAGATCATTTGTTAGGACACATTGACATCCTTTGAATGGAGAAGGCATTTTCTGGTCAATTAAATCCAAATTTATTAATACATACTAATTCTTCATTGTTTCCTACATTTCACTTCATATCTTCAAGTTATTAGGACTTTCTATAAAATATCTGTGTAGTGTTTAAATTTTACTTTCTCATTTACTGTTCTTTTTTCATTCCTCCCTTCTCCTGGCTTGTCTACCTGTCTGAACTTGTTCAATTGGGAATGATATTGGCTCATACTCATAGAATTGTTTTAAAAAGAGTTTTTTTATTTGCAAATATTCCTAAGAACAAGGAATTGTGAATTAGATGGCCTTTTCTATTTTGAGTGGAATTTTATTTCAATCTCTAAAAGTGCTCCAATTTTTTTTTTCCATGTCTTTGGTAATAGAATTCTTTAATAATGAAGTAAATATCAGCTTTTCTATTAGAACCTTTGCCTTTTTGAAAATTTCCATGTATTTGTACATAAAATGAATGGAATTTTATGACAGATGTTTTTAAAAAATTGTCTAAAAACGAAACCAAGTACTGAATAGAAAACAAAACATTTAATCATATCATACTCTTGTGAGCTCTTGTGTAGTAACACAAAAACATTTTGAATACAATATGTCTATTATTTTTTAAGAACATTATTTGTGCTTTCACCCTCCAATTTTTATGGGAATCATATTTCTTCACAGACTCTCCGGAAAAGAGAGGATCAAATTGAAACTTTGCAAAAGCAGTTGACTCAAGCCACCAAAGAAATCAATGATAGTGCTGCTCTTATAGAGAAACTGAAACAAAGCAAGCCGAAGTAAGTGTCCTTTCTTGAGTCTGCGTTTTGTTAATTATTTCACTTTCGATTCATAAAGCTGCAATGTGGACATGAATGTTGAAAGAGGCAGCAAAGATGAAGTGGACCTGAGTAGCTTGACAAAACTAAAGGCTCAATTGCAACTAGCAGAAGATAAGATCCAGCTATTGGATGGAAGGTTAAAAGATGCAGAAGAAGATGCAAAAGTGAAAGCAGAAGAGGTAAATTTAAATTTAACGTTACTGAATTTGTTTCACTAACATAGACAAAACAGTATTGTATCATTGCCTTATTTTTCTTTTTGGCTTCTCCTCGTTCTGGGAATACTCAGTGTGTAGTGGTTGGAAAATACTGGGGTTGCCAATGCATGTTCTTCTTCTGATCAAGATAAATTATTGTAATCTGCTTCTTGAGACTTAAAAATTATCAAAGATGTTAGAAGTCTTACAAATTTTTCAAAATGATGAAGCCTTTTGTGAGAGGGGAAAGGAAGGGCTTGAAGACCAACAGTGGTACAATGAAAAACAATATAGATATACAAATAGCTACTATATATCTTTTTTCTGGAAATAGTATTTTTCATGTACACGCACGCACGTACGCGCGCGCGCGCGAGCACTCTTACAAACGCACAAACACATACGTACGCGCGCACACATACATATACATATAAACAGTAATGGATTAACCAATAGGCAGTAATCTAAAAAACAGCCAATTGCCCGGGGCCCCCGACGGATAGGATCCGCGATGACATGAAACATTTTTTTAAACGGTTTTTTAATAATTAAACAATTCCGACACTTCATTTCTGTAACCATGTATTAATTTTACGCCATTTTGAGCTCACAAATGTAACTATGAAACTCAATGACAGCGTATAACGAAAGCGAAAATTAAGTAACATTTTAAATCGTGAAAATTCAAGCAATATTTTCTCAAAAACGGCTCCAAATTTTTCAACGAAAATTTCTATTTATGACGGGGTTTTGCTCTTCTGTATTATTCATAAAGTAATATTTCAGAACTGCCGTTAGGAAACCGAAAAATTAAGAATTAAAAAAAAAGTTCTTTGGGCAGTAGATGGCAGCTGGCAAGCGGATGGGGCGAGACCGAGCACTTGTAGCACCACTAGCTGTTTGTGTGTCATGGCCGATTGGAAATACTTTGGCCATGTCTGTATTATAGTGACTTAATTAAATGACTTTGATCCTATTTTTGAAATCTGATTGGCTGTTGTGGAGTTTTAATTTCACGCATGCAATTAATATAGTAATAATCAATAATTTTTCGTGGAATTATTGAATATATTTAGTTTAACTAAACGAAAATTTTTATTAAGTTTTCTAATTTGTTGGAACTCATTGTATCTAACAACAATTGCTCACACACACGCGCGCGCGCACACACAAACGCACACACGCGTGCGCGCACTACCACATGTACACAAATATACACAATAACGAAGAGCTTGGAGATGATGTTCGACGAGATATTTCTGAAATCTCTGAGGTCTTTAATTAAATAATAATTATTGTTATATTGCGGTTAATAAATCAATAAATCAGTCATAACTTTTCACCACATCTTCAACACCTCAGTTTTATTTCTAGAGAATTCTGGACAGACTCGTAGAAAGAGACATTTTGTTATCCCGCTTGTGAGCCACCTCACTCCACCCTTGCTTGCCGTGTCTCGCTCAGCCCGCAGTTCAAAGTTGCCGCAGCTCATAACTTGACGCTCTCTTTCTCTTCTCCCGTCCCGTCGTTATCTTGACTGGTGGCAAAGATACGCGGCTGCCTGATTACCGCAGGAGCAAGTGCTTCCATACAAGGGTTGCGAGTTAAAATAAAGATTCTGCATGTGCTGCGTGCGCAGGCCTGCGAGGCGCTGGTGCAGCTGCGTGAGTACGAGGCGGGCGAGTACGGGCTGGCGGAGGCCGTGGCGGAGCTGAAGGCGGCGCGCGCGCAGTGCCGCGTGCGCGAGGCCGACGCCCTGGCCGCGACGCGCGCCGCCAGCCGCCTGCACGCCCGCGCGGCGCGCCTGCGCACGCGCCTGCGACACCTCAGGTCAGCACGCGCCAGCGCTGGCCGCCGCCGTCATATACAGTATATTGGCAGATATCTGGAGGGGGGCCCAGAGAAAATCAGGGGCCTGGGGCAGTTGTTCCGGATGGGCTCCCCTTATTTCAAAAAAAAAAAAAAAAATTCTCGCCTCCTCCAATTCATAAACAGAATTCATTTCACCAAGCATCGGAGGTAACGTATAGCGTAAAAATTTGGATTAGAGATTAATACATTTGTATGTCTTGAATGAAAAAAAATCAGGGGTCCAATAAAGTCCGGGACCTGAGCCTTGCCCCAGCTACCCCTCTTCTGAGCGCTCCTGGATACCTGGCTGAGGAAAACACCGTAAGCCGACGTGTAGGTCGGCGCCGGATCTCACCAACCAGCGGGGAGGGGATCTCCCCCACCCCTCATGATAAAATATGCATTACACTTATGGGATACTCGTAGCAGATGACGCTCCTGGAAATATGAAATAATCAATCAGTTTCATCATTCATTTCATAATTGCTCAAAAGTAGTGTATTTTCGTAAATCAGCCGAACGATTGAATCAACTATCACTTGTGCATCACTAAATTTCAAAAGTGGCTTTAGAAAATAATAATAATAAACTAATAATAATAATAATAATAATAACTAATAATAATAATAATAATAATAATAATATAATAATAATAATAATAATAATAAAGGATAGGAAATTTTTAAAATGTATTTGTGTTACTTGTCTATTTACTTTTAACATTATATTTGATTTGCATATTTTTACATTTTTACGTAATTTAAAAATAAAACATTTAAACGATATTTTTATTTATGCTTTCCCTAGCACTACTTTTACTGCTAGAAATAGAATTCACTAATCGCGGAGTACTAATACATAGCATTGTAATATTGTACAAAAAGTTAATTGTTAATGTTAAACAAATAATGTTTCATTTTGAATATAATTTTTTGTTTAAAATATAATAATGTTATTTTCAAAGAAGGTGATTACTTCTGGCCCCCCACGGAGCCGCCCACGCTGACAATAATTCGATGAGTTTTGTTTGAAGTGCTTGAGTGAGGTGAGCTGTTTGTGTGGCGTGCGGGTGGCAGGAAGAAGCTGAACCTGCCGCCGGAGGAGGAGGAGGACGAGGAGGGCAGCGAGGCGCCGTCCGACGGCGAGGAGAAAGAGCACGCCGCGCTCGTGCAACGGGCAGCGAGCCTGGAGGAGGAGAACGTACAGCTCAAGCTAGAGGTACGTAGGTGGCTGCGGTGCTGCAGCATACCATACTTCGGTTTTTCTTTCTTGGCGCGTGGGGGGGGGGGAGTGTCATCGAAATGGAATATCTCACGGTAGTTCGCATCGTTCTCGGTTGTGCCGCTAGGAGTCGCATGCTCGCGACTGTATCGAGCAGTGCATGGCACCCCTCGCACTTGTACTTTATTGGGGCGCGAACCAATATTGCCTGTATGACGACGCGCCACTCACATGCGCCGGGACACCAAGTCCCTCCTCCATGCCCAGAGTATCGGGCCACTGCCACAACGAAGCCAAGAGCCCAACTGGGTGCCACCCGAACTAAGGTCCGGGCGGCTCGGGGCCCCCATCCCGTCTTCCCACTGCCTGCACCTTCAGGCTAACGATCTGGGTTGGACCGTAACCAAGGCAACCTGATGACGGTAGGTAATGTCCCGCCGGACTTCTATTTGTGGATTCCAGAGTACCATAGGTCTCCTTCACCCAATCCTGCCTTAAGGTCGGCGCGCCAGGGGCCCAGCTGCTGGGTCGCCGGGTTGAGCCGTCGACCCGGAGCTTAGCATCGCCTGTTCACTGCCTCCACCTTGAGGCTAACGACGTGAGTTTCGCCGTGAAACTAGAAGTCCGGGTGGTCGTCTCCAACTCTCCACCAGAGGTCGTGTCCACCTACGCAGCCACGCCCTCCCTGCGGGATATCGAGCAGTGCTGGCGATTATGCGATTCCTAGCGGCACAACCGAGAACGACGCGAAATACCGTGAGATATTCCATTTTGATGACACCCCCCACGTGCCAAGAAAGAAAAACAGAGGTGGCGTGTCACGGTCTCTCTTCACGATGGAATATCTCACGGCATTTCGCGTCTTTCTCAGTCGTGCCCCTAATGTCGCTTGATCCCGACCGTATCAAGCAGTGCGATGTGTCTAGTGGCATCTAACGGCACGACAGAGAAAGATGCGAAATGCTGTGAAATATTCCATCGTGAAGACAGGTCCTGACGAGCCAAGTTATAAAAACCGAAGTATAGCTGTTCTCCTCCGTAAATAACTACAGTACAGGTAGCATTTAAGCGACTATGATAGTTCAATGCGCTATTGCCACATATTACTACGCACATGGCATCACATACATCACTGATAAATTAACTCTCAAAACATGAACACTGACAGGCTATAACATGCCTTGATATCATGTTCATAACTTTCGCCAAAGCCGAACCTTATCGCCTCCGTGACTTCGGGTGAGTTAGATGAACGGCAACGTTGAACCCTGTGTATAAGAAAGTAAACAAATACTCGCAAGGTGATTGCTTCAGAGCTGGTCACATGTACCACAACTCGTGGCGACAGAACTGTTAGAGTCGCTTAAACGCTGCCGCTACTGTAGTGGTGATGCAGAATGGCACAGACTTTTTCAAAGTTTATAGTCTTCCCTGTGGTTTCCAGTGGCGTAGCGTGACTCACACTTTTGGGGATGCTCAACAATAACACACAAAATGTCACTATCAACTACTTCGTCTAACAGGCGAACGCAACACAAGGCAGATACACTGGGACTACTTCCACGATCTCGATTGCTTACGACGGTGTAGGCGCTTCCCACAAAATCCTCACAGCAGTCAGGGCTGCCGATGTCTTGAAAGCAAATTATACAATGGCTCAGCTTTAATTCTTATACGCGAATGGCAATAAGACCATTTGTTAATTTATACATTGCAGACTTAAATAATATGTAATTATTTAAGAGATAATACAATTTCTTGGATATTAATTAAGAAATAGTAGTCAGGCACTATTTCTACAGTTTGTACCCATGACCAAGCGGGGACTCCCGACGTGAGAGAGAGAAAGATAATTTACTGAACGCCTGAAGTGTGCTGCGCTCTCGTGCACAAACGAGCTTCTTTCCGCAGTAGACGCTAGCGTAAAGCAGTCGGGTTTCTCTGGGCCAGGGGTGAAGAGGGGAGAGGGGGACCTCGCCATCTGCGCATGCGTCATTGCTCGTCGCAATGTGGCGGCAGACGCTGAAGTATTTTAGCTTCCAACCAATCAGAGGCCAGCTTCAACAGCCCGCCGAATTCAATCATAGGAAATCAATTTAAAATTAATACAAAACGTGTTTCGCTCAACAGACCACTTGTAAGATTATCAATACAGTATTTAAGGTTCTTATATACGGGGATGCTCAGCATCTCAGCGTCCCTGACGCTACGCCACTGGTGGTTTCCTCAGCAAGCTTGACCGACTGTGATAATCACTTTCCACCTTCGTGTCTCCACGTCATCTTGTTAGAACTTGTTCGGATTTCCATTTAAGTCCGAATTCGAATAGCATCCGAAATTTCCGTCCCTTAAAAGTCCGTCGCACATTTTCTAACAAGTCGTATAGTCCTATTATGCATCCCTCAGTCCTGTTATGCAACCTCAACTATGCTGCCGGCTCATATCCGTATCCTCCTACGGCTAAGGTCGTTCTGTCCTGCAACTCATAATGTCCGCCTTGTAAGTTGTGTTCTTCCTCACCGATCGCGTCTTAAAAGCGCGTCTTCTTGCTAATAGCAGCATATCTCCTTCAACTGTCTAGTGGCTGTGTTCTTTCTCATTAGCTATTGTTTCCACTTACATCACGGTATTTATTCCTTTCACTATTATTATACACCCTTTCTCTATTTATATTTGTATTAGTATTCACGGAAATTCCTCATGTGCTTACAAATAAACTTAAACACTTTTTTCCCACTGTTTTCCTCAACCGATCACTTCCTACTCGCATTATTTATTTACTAGCGTACCCGTGTGAAACTCTCGCATATTGAACCCCACCCTTTTCCTATCCATTTGTACTCCCTTTCCATTAATAAGGAACGTTATTAATGAAACGTGTTTATTTGTTTAAAAATGTATAAATGTAACTTCTAATGTACTTATAGAATATCAAATTTACGCATTGCGCATTGTCTCTATATTTGTAGTCTACAAAATGCTGACTTACTATAATGAGTACTTATTTTAAGAAATAATTTATTGCATTCATTATTTTCTTTTGTTTGGTTTCACGATATGGATAAACTTTCTATTACTTCTTGATAAAAAATGGAGGCCTCGAAACCGGATTTAAGAAGTAGAGGAAGAGGGAAGGGGTTAAAGCTTTGGAAGAAGTTTTGATTTTAACCTTTGGATTTTGGTTTCAGAACCGCAAACTTCATCAACACATAAAAGAGATCAACCAGAAAGCGACAGACACGACAGAAGACAAATCGACTGAGCCGAATAATCAAATAATCCCATTGAATGAAAATATTTCACGAAAAGGTAAGTGTTGAAGTTTGTTTCGACTCAGTTGTTTTCTGTGAAGTGAAAATAGGTATTAGAAAGACATTTTAAAGTTGTCGAGTTATTCTCAGTGTTCCTAATTTTTACATTTTGCCAGTGATTTCGATTTATTTGCAATGTCTCAAAGTATAGAAATTTGTCAGCAGTTTGAATTAATGCAAGTTGAATTAATGCAAGCTCATTGTAGTTTGCAATGAGACTGGGCACTTGAACTCTTTGATGCAATTTCAGCATGATATCTGTAGGTGGGCATTTCTTAATTGGCACCGCGTAGCCTACTGGCGTTTCCACCTAATTTGGACTCGTATGTTCGTCGCTAGACAGTGGTGGTTTTGTCTCGGTTGTAGATTTGTGCAACCACTTTTATTCCTTTCATAATTCACGTTGAAACACAACATGCAATTTTTATTGAAGAGTGGATTTTGAAATATTTCTTCAATAAGAGTTCTATTCTTTTAGCAGCGATTAGTTTAAAGCTCCCCGTCTGTTCGCTGCTTCCGGCTAGGATTGCAGACGTGCCGACAAACCGAGCTGTGATAAAACACGAGCGCATCTCCCAAGTTTCGAAAGTCTGTGGAGACGCGCAGTCGAATGCGACCGAGGTTTGTTAGTGGGTCTGCACTGAGGGTATAAATGCTGCGAGCGGATACAATATTGTAATTGTTGTTTTTTCTATCATCGTCGGCATCGTTGTGATTCTTATACGTGCATGTGTCCTTAAATTCGGTAAATTGTAGCATTCGCATTGTGTATTCAATGTCCAACTTATTGACTTCGTGCATTAGGCGGAAGAGAAGTTACAAATTAAATGTTTAGGGTGACCAGAGCGTTTGTTTAATAATAATAATAATAACAATAGTAATAACACTCGTAATAATAATAATAATAATAATAATAATAACAACATGAGCACCTCACCCCCACAGTTCAATTGAAATGTTCCGTATGCCCCATGGAACTGGAGACAGAGGGATCATTAGTGTCACGACCACGTGTTGTGAGAAAGTGAAAAATCTGATGAGATTACTATCTACAAAGGAAAAATCCCACGAGTGGTTGACTGCAATTACAAAAACAGGTTATAGTGCTGCACCTCTGTCCAAAATCCTTCTTCGAAGGTCCTCTCAAATGAACAACGACTAGAACTAGTGGTGCTGCAGAATGGCAGAGACTTTCTCATACTAGTTTCCTTATTCCTCAGTATGGGCCATCTTTTCGCATTTTTTTGCCACCGTCTTCTCTGCTGCCATCTATCGACGATATTTTATCCTCGTCCTCGATGTCATCTTCATTTCTTCTTTGATGACTTCCACCGAAGATGGCCAAAAAATGTTGTTTTCTCCCTATCTTCGATGTAGATACCAGAATATCTTCATCGCAGTATTTTTCTGATTGTAAAACTTGCCGTTGAATTTCTCGTCTCGGTAAATCGTATGTTCTGGAAACCACATCTTTCCACATCAGTTCTTTTGTGTAATTGTCGTATCAAATAAAAAAGCCATTTTCTGTTTTCATGTACAATTTTAGCTTTTTTCGCTTTTGGTACACGGGCAAATGCTTCTTCTCCAAATATCCTGAAACATCTGAGTTCTTTTTCATCCTCAAGTCATGTGGGGTTTTACCTTGCTGCTTGTTCCGGTTCTTTTTAACACGTGAACTGCTGTGTTCACAGCCTCGACCCGCAACTTCAATGGAAGGTCTTTCGCGTGCAGTTGAGTCCGTGCTGCCTACCCTACTGCCCTGTTTTCTCGTTCTGCTGCTCCATTTTGTTGCGGACTGAGGACAACTGCGTTTTGATTAACAGTCCCATGTTGACGTATCAACTACTTTAATCCGATCAATTATGGATTGAAGCTCGTTGTCTGTACGTAGGGCTTTCACACCGTTCTCAACATGTTTATCGTATAACTTGAAACATTCTTCAAAACGTTGTGCTACTTCGCTCTTTCACTTCAAAAAATAAAGTTGATTCCAAAGTAAATAGTTATTCTTGAATGATAAGTAGCGCGAGCCACTGATTGATTTTACCTGCATAGGTCCACATAAATCGACGTGTATGATTTCTCTTGATTCCCAGATCTTTGATGTGGAATTTGGGGATGGAAGTCAATGCATTTTACCAAAAACATAATCTTTATAACAGATGTCCTCTTCCTCAAACTCTAAGTTTGACCTTTTCAGGAATCGTCGTAATTGTTGAAAATTCTGTAAAACTAATTTCTCGCACCAGATGTTCAACGAATCCCTTTTCGCGATGCAGCCTTGTTTCTCAAAATTGCTTGTCCATTGAATTTCATTCGATTGCTCGATTCGAGTTGCAGGCCTCTGTTAAGAGCTGCTTCGCGAAAAAAGGTTATACTTAATTTGTGGTAAAGAACGTTTGATAAATGCCTATTAACCCATACATCTCCGTCGAAAGCTGCGATGTTGATGTCTCCTTTGCCTTGTGCGAAACTAAAATCAGAATTTCCCATGCGTACACGTAAACTCTGAAAAATTTACGTTGATTTGACATGCGGTCACTTGCTCCTAAATACCACGCTCCGGCTTCTGCTTCGAAGTCAAACGATAGTATCTCGTTAATGAAAGCGTTTCCCTGAGCTTGATTCGGAGGTTTGCTTTATGATCCGTTCTGATTTACCTCTTTTCAGGTAGGTTTAGTTTCTTGCGATTCTTACCACAGACATAACACAGAACTTGGTTGCTTTCCTTTGCTTGTTGTTTCGTTTTTTGTTGTGTAGCAAACATACTTGATTCTGTGTTAATGTGCGTAAAATTCGCATTTCTTCAGTTAATAATTTGGAGATCAAAGTGGTAAGTTATCTCATCTCGTTGAGTTGAATCCCTTACAATGACAAAATGAGTATAATTTGGTTAATTATGACCAACATGAAAATGTTGGTCATTATTAACGAATCTGGAATTTGTTCATCCAAATTTCGAAGTCGATGCGCTAGGTCCTCAAGTTTAGAAACGCGGATGGCAATAAGGTCTGCTGAGTTTTTCATCATTGTGTCCCATTGTTGTTGTAGTTGTTTTTTTTCGTGCACAGATTGCCCCACATTTCTTTCGCGGAACCACAATTCATGATATGAAGAGTTGTATCACGTACCGTTGTCGCGATTTACTCCTTAATTCGGTGGAACGACCGGCGCCCCGGAGTGGTTCAAGATCGTAGACGTTCGCGATCCCCTAGTGCGAGCAGGTACGCTAGTGATGACAATTTCTCAAAAAACACTCGACTCATCAACCTCTTTGAATTTGGATTGCAATGCTTCCAAGAAGAGGAAAATCCCGGACTGCTTGTCCATTCCACATTAGCTCTGAGAGAAGACCACCTTGTTTTGAATTGGTATTGTTATCCCCAGATGCCAGCGTGGAAGCGAGGCAAGACAGCTGCGAGCTGGTGCCGGCGGCGCTGGCGAAGGCTGCGATCGAAGCGCCGCCGGTGGAGGACGGGGACGGGGCTGCGGGCGAACTGGCAGCGGCCTTCATAGGCGAGAACGAGGCCCTTCGCAAGGGCATGCACGAGATCCTCGACAGCATTCGGAACCAAGACGGTAAGTGTGGCGGACTTCGTGACACATACCCTCGTACCTCTCAAAAACGGGTTCCTGGGAGAGGTGGCTCAGGGCATCATCAGATGTCACAGCAGAACCTCTGACCGTCCTCCGGGAAGTCCTAGGGTTCCACTCCCGGCAGTGGTAGGATTTGAGAGCTGGCGGTAGCGGATTTTAGCGGATGGCTGCTCTGGTAGGTAGTTTTCTGTGGTTTCTACGATCAACACCAGGCGAATGCCGGAGCAGTACCCTAACAAACGGGCCACGGACCGCGCGTGATAATTTCTTCCTCTTCTTGTTCTATCCTCACACTATACTTACACACACTTCCAGTAACACCATTACACTACCACACTTGCCAGGATACCGGTCGGAGCATAGAGCTTGCGGCTTGGACGGTCCCCGGCTGCCGGCTTGGACGGTACCCCCGATGGTGGGAGATACCTGGTTGGGGAAAACCTCATTACACGACGGTAGGTCGGCGTCGGATTTCACCACCCCAGGGAAGATCACTGCCATCTGCCGAAGAAAAACGTGCACTCCAGTTATGGGATTAATGACCTTAGTAGTTGACGCGCCCGGAATTCATACTTAATCAATGAAAAAAGTTGAAAAGGTTAATACAATTTTGTCAGACGGACACACAAATCAATAACATACAAAATAAATTACTTAAATAACATAATCAAAATATCCCCAATTCCCATTATCAAAACAACATCAACGAACTTTCATCCGTTTTTACACACCTACTATTAGAATTAATAATAGAACATATTACCATTAATTAAAAATTGGATTATAGAAAATTATAGATTCAATTATAGCAGATGGTACCGGAAAACGAATGTACTGATAAGAGAAAGTAGGGTACATAGAATCGAAAATGTCCATGATTAAGAAGCGTTATCGATAATATAGTAGTTTTGTTTGTGAATTTGGCCTCCATAGTAGTTCTAGTTTGTGTAACTCGATTGATCAGTGCTATAAGTGAAACGCTGCTGAAACGCTGGTTTCCAAAATCTAGTGATGAACACGTGAATCAGGAAATATTTTGCTCTTCAGTGAGCACCCAAATACTTTTAATATCTCTTTCATAATTTATATAAGTTTCGTAACACATTTATTCTCTAAATGCATGTTATGTTTTTATTAATATAAATTGAAAAGGAAATAGTTTTCCTTTTCCGCCATTCTAGAAGCAGTTGCAATGTGAAATACGCTCTTATCAGCGCTGAGGAAAAATTAAAGGATAAACCGAAAGACTCGTGTGGTAATAATTAATTTTAGCATGTAGTTTAGTATGTGACAGTAATTGGACGTTGCAATTTCGACATTGTCAATTTTTATTGCTTTATGTTTTCATTCCGGTAATATCCAATGGATGAAAAGTCGAATTAAAATAAAACTTATGTTACATTGAAATTTGTACAAAGTGGATGAAACGTACGATTTTAGAATTGTAATGCCTTATTTCCTAAATTACTATTCCACACATTATTTTAAAAATGTATAAATGAATGCATTGTTTCTTATACGGTTGATAGAACTTAATCATGAAATTAAAATGTAGATACTGTGGTACTGGTTAAAAAAAATACCTTGTACAACTAACTCATTTTTTGTTTCCTCTTACAACGAGGAATGTCGTTATCCTCTTATTTACCTACTTGTGAAATATAATTTGATTTTAGGTAAATCCTAAGCAAAGAATGCTTATGGCCCCCACAATAGGGGGGGAGGTCTCGAATAAAATACTTTTGCATCTGCAAACACAAGAATCTTTCTTTTGATCGTAGTGCTCGTTAACTCTGGATAAACACAGACCTTTCGCAGAGGTGATGTGGGATCTGTGGTGGACATAACGTTAACGAGAGGTCGCTTCTTAAGACCGGGAATGTCTTGGAGACGGGAACCATTCACTCACAGCGACCCATCTCGATCAGGTTTTTCGTCCAGTTTCCCTGATCCTTTGAGCAAATGCTGAGATGGTCCCTTGTTTTGCTTCTGGACATAAATGTAACTTCATTATTTGTGCACGTCTTCTAAATTTCAGTGGGAAATATAGTTATTCAAATTATCGTTTTCATATTGTTGCGGCAAAAAGTATTATTATTTCATGAAGAACATGATGGGGTTAAGGGCACAAATTTATAGCTAATTTACCTTTGAAATATATTTTATTATATAGGAGCGAATATTTTGTCAACAAAACTTGAAAACAACGCTCTTTTTTTCTGTATTCAAAATTCGACTAGAATATGGCTTAGGATAGAGATCACAGAATTACGAAAACGTACACAAAATTCACTTCTCCCCATAGGTCGTCACACACAGTTTTTAACTGTTTTTGGTATAAATAAATAAGCTTTATTTTGAATCCAACAGTCATCCGACTGTAGTAAAATCCGCGCGTGCGTGGGTGTGTGCGCAGGGTGCAGCGACGTGCAGGTGCAGTCGGAAAGCCTGGAGCGGCTGCTGGAGGCGCTGGACGCGCGCCACGTGAGCGGCTGGTACCACCCGGCGATGCGGCTGCAGGCGCAGCTGGCGGCGCTGCACGGCAGCAACGGCGCGCTGCGCGACCAGCTGCGCACGGCCAGGTGACGACCGCCACACACTTTGTTTCAGGAAAGCGAGTTCGGGACGTCTCCTCCGCTTGTAGCATCGCCAGTTTCATTAATTGAATAGTGTTTTGCAGAAAATATCCAACTTAAAGGAGTTAAAATGAGTTTGGATGTTATGACTGTCTTAAAATTTCGATCAGCTGGAATGTATACTGAAAATGAGAAATCTGTGGGATATAGTTTTTTACATAATTCAAATTACTTTTCCACAATACATCAAATAATACATTACATCAGTCATGGAATTTAAGGATGAACGGCAGTATGTGGTTTATATTTTGTGCAGATCGCTTCTTAAAGGTTAAGGACATCGTTTGCATGCAGTGTGATTAAGAAATGGTATTCAGCTGTCATTGTTTAACTTTCATATTTTTTGAGTTAGCCGCTCTCTGCAAAGTTCCCTTAGTTTGTAATAATAATGTCCTAAATATATTGTTTGTTTTTCAGGTTAGGAGAGAGGGCTGCAAGAGATGAATGTGAACAATTAAAGGCGAAAATCGAACAATTGGAATCAAACAACACACAAGACCCTACTAACATGAAAAATGCAATATATAATGCGATGCCAGTTCCTGTAGATGCCGATGCTTCAAGCGCAGTGATTATCGAGAAGTTAAATTATCATCTATTGGAAGTTTTAAATGTAAGTATGTGGAGTTTTCGGGGCAATATGGACATCTTCCTTAAATTCTTCTCATATCGTTCGTCTGCGTGGGAGAACTTGACGGCTGTATTCCTTTCTGTCGGGTCGTTGATACTGCGCTTTTTCTAAGTTTGCACCTCAAGGCCATTCAAATCCCATCTTTGCGATGGAATATGTCACGGTATTTCGCATCTTTCTCAGTCGTTCCGCTAGATTTTGCATGATCGCGACCGTATTAAGCAGTGCTTGCGACCAGCGACTTCTTCACGCAAGACCCAGAAAGACGCGAAATGCCATGACATATTCCATCGCGAAGATGGGATTTGAGTGGCCTTTAGGGGCAAAGTTAGAGAAATCGCAGTATAAGTCACTCTAAAAACGTTTTTATCAACAGTAGCACAGCATGTTATAGAACTACAAAAAAATGACCTACCCATACGTTGCTGACAAAACTCACTTCTAGGTCATATCTTACGCTGTTTTGGCTGAGCGGGAGATGCTGTATTCTGTAATCCTGGGGATCGTATTTCGATATTGACTGGCGAACAGCAGCTACATTTCTGTTGGGAGGAATGGCGATGAGGAGTTTTTATGACCGAGCCCTCACAGTTTGATGGACGTATATATTGCAAGAGGCCATGGTCTTCGTTGGAGTGGTTGATTTGAGCGCGGATTTCAAATCTGACACTGTAATGCGCTCGTCACAAGCTGTATATTAATAATGTTTTCATACATATTTTCTATGTCAGCTAATCATTTTCTTTCATAATATAGATATGCTAGATATGCCATGAAAGATCCACAGAATTATATTTTAAAATTCATTGAATATGCCTTCGATATTTACAATTAACTACTGTATAAGAAACAACACAAATATTGCCCTCGTAATATTTGCCGATGTTGTGTCGTGCCAATGCTTGATTTTAAAAGCATTAGATCCCGTAACGCGCCCCAATTGTCTCCTATATTATTTCAGTAGTATACCTTCCCTTTGCGGCTCTCACAGGCGACCAATCTGTATAAATGAGGTCTCTAAAGAAAGAAAATTTCAAGGAGATGTGACGAATTACACTTCGAGTTTAAAAATATGAAGGATTTGTTTGAAAAAAATCATCTAAATATTAAAGTAAGATGCAACCCGCAACGCTCGTCAGGATTCTTTTTAAAGCTATGTCGTTAAATAACTCCTAAACCGAGCCTTCTAGGGCCTTACAAATCAACATTTGCAGGCCGGTAGCCTCAAAGAATCGTTCCTCACACCGTAATCTACAGGTTGAGACCTTCTTGACCATTCTATTACATTTTTGCTGGTTCGACGCTTCTCGATTCTACCCCACCTCTTCAGAGCATATAGAACTTGCATTTGTATGTAAAATTTACTAATTAATTGATATTCTATGCGATTGAATTACACGGATGTTTCTCTTTGTTCGATAATAAAGTTAAATAACAATAGTTTGTGTTGAAAAGGATGTATTATATTGTAATCAATTACAAGGCGACATACAGAACATGTGACGGAGGATAAGAGGGTCTTGAAGAAAAATATATATTACAGGCTTAATATGGAAATGGAAAAATTAAGAGGGTGGGGTATTGCATGCGAGAGTTCTCGCGCGGGTACCAAGTTAGAAATGTATCTAATACAATTTAATAATTATAAATCATATTTATTAGTAATTAGGAACAGTGGTACCACTGGCTCCATGTGAATATAAGAATGATGATGATAATATGAAATAAAAATTAAGTTTTATAATGATATATGATCGTGTGTTAGTAATAATTTTCTCTATGACTACTCCAGAATTTATACATTTCTGCACGTTATCGGATACAGTAATGATACCGATTTCACAAGACGTGCGAGAATATTATTTCTTGCACTGCTATTGATCAATCAGATTCGTTATAATTCATTATACACGGCAGAGGGCTCTCGCAGTCGCCTACAGAGGCGCTGCGTGCTCTGCCGCGGCAGATTGCAACTGTCATCGTAAGACAGGTGAAACACGAAACAGTACGCGAGTTGGTGTTTGTTAGGGTCAGAGAACGTAATGTGTTCTGTAGCCGTTTCTGTTAGGTTACCATTTAGTATTTCTAAAATATAAATTTGAAAGTCGTAGAGAAAGTATAGTCTTCTACTCCCATAGAATGGCTATTATTCACTCGTAGACATTCCGACACTTGCTCCTACATCGCTCGTGTCGTAATCATCAACTCGTGAATAATTTAATTGAATTGAATTGATGCCTTATTTTACGTGGCGAGACTCAGGCCATGAGGCCTGCTCGTCCGTTTGACTACGCAAATTTCGCTACGCTCCTTTTACTAGCTAGCGGGGAAAGAAGGTATTATCTCGGGCGACGAAACAGGCGATTTGAAGTTAGATCTGAGGCTTCATTTAGGCTTGAGGCTCTTTTACATGCAAGTAAATCTACTAACATGGGACAGCCGGCTTTACTTCCCCTCCGAAGGAAGGCGTGCGAAGGATTTTTTAAATCCACGGCTTCGATCGGGTGTGAACCCGCGAACGTCGGTCCGTAACGCTCACCGCTACACCACCGCAAACCGCTGGCTTAATAGCTATCATTCTACCCTCATTTAT
This sequence comes from Acheta domesticus, assembly GCA_031308135.1. NCBI lineage: Eukaryota > Metazoa > Arthropoda > Insecta > Orthoptera > Gryllidae > Acheta > Acheta domesticus. Next base: position 63,057,502 of record JAHLJT010009436.1, read on the forward strand.
TCGTAGAAGCGAAGGTACAAAGTCGGATGGAAGTAAACGTGCGTGCGCAGGAAAACGCGCAAGCGGAGGAGCAGAGCGCGCGGCAGGAGCAGCGCTGGCAGCAGCTGAGCGCCAAGTACGCCGCGCTGCGCCACGAGGTGGGGCTGCTGCTGCTGGAGCGCGCCGCCGCCGCCGCCGAGTGGCGCCGGGACCTGCGGCTGCTGGGCGGCGCCGCCGTGCGCGCCCTCGCCCTCCTCGCCCCCGCCCACGCCCCGTAAGGCACGCGCCTTCGTGCTTCGTTGGGTTGGAAGTTGCAGTTGAACATCAACATGCATTTATGCCGCCTCCGTCGTATCTCAGGGTGTTTCGTCAAAAGTGGCGTCATAGCGCGGGAATGTGCCGTGATTGGTCTCTAATGCAGCAACGGTACATGGTAGCTTATTAGTCTGTTTATTTTTCTCTTTCGCGTCAGACAAGTTTGTTATGAATTATTGTGAAATTTAATGAAAAAAATGTGTTTGCCTACAATAAATTCGATGAATGCTTAGTTCTCACTGTTGTTTTATTTGTGAAAAGACTCCTAAGTGTTATCAAGGCTTTTCTGGTTGTGCATGGTTGAATGGAACAATGGGGCATATTCAGTTCTTTCTATGTGGTGAGTGGATGCAGTGGTTTTATTCTTTCTTTGCTTGTGCTGCGCAATTTGCTCAATGGCGCCTGTCCCTTTATTGAACGTATCACGTTCTTGGAAGATCAGAAAATTCTATTATAAGGTACTGGCAACCACATGATTCTGAGGAGGTGAACATAACCATCATTCACCCCAAGATACCGTTCCAGAAACAAAAAACAAAAAATGTAAGAACGAAAACATTGCAATGATGGAAGACAATAAAAAGATCTAACACGTTTTTTTTATTGAATTCCTGTCCTCTCAGAAGAAACAGTAGCCAGCAGCATTGCGAGAGCGTTTGGTAGTAACTGCCACACTGATGCCACAGTCCGCCAATAGATCGCTGTGTAGCTACTATGAGAAATGCAGAGGTACATACATCTCTCTCTCTCTCTTGTTTTATATATATATATAGTGATATACCAGAATATTATAGATTTTATTTAATGATATTAGCTGTACATGGGGTGAATAATTGGGTATACAATATGGCGGTATACGGCCTTAGCAACGACAGCGCAGAGGTTGGCAAGGTCAACAAACTGTACACAGGCCTTGAAGATGTCAGGACTCTGGCTAGATAGCTAAAGAAGATAAGATGTGGTTGGTTCAAAAACGAATGACTGACGGAGTCGTGGCTACTTGGGTTCGTAAGAGACGCACGGGTTGGCTAGTGAAGATTAGACAGTCTAATTTTGCCGCTGTGTTTTGAAAAAAATAGAATGAGGGACGCTTACCGAACCATAAAGGGTTAAAGAACGCATTGAACAGAACATTCTGATTCTGGGTGTCGTGGAGTGAAGATCGCGGATTTTGATAGTAGATGACGTGATGTAAAGATCGTTTGCGGACATTATATTAGGAAAGTGGGACTTGTATATTTTTTGTGAGAGAAGTAATAGTTTTTTCGGACTCTGAGAATTATTTGCCAGAAGTGAATTCGCGGAGGACTTGCACAGTTTTTCGGATATTGCAGTTGAACTTTAATGTTTTACATAACCAGTGGGAAAGCTTAGGAACTGGGAGCATCGGATAAGAACCGATAAACAGTTTATGCAGTGTGGACTGGACGTGTCAGCAGCAGCGCAAGACCGGAAGAAAGAAGCGAAACTTGGAGCTAACAACGGTCAAGTGAGAAGCGACTACGGAGCGTCGGCAAGCAAAACGGTAAAGAAATACTGCAGTATAAAAAAAGATAACGTATTTAAAAGGTCATGACCATAAAATTAATTGTTAAAACTTAACGTTAAATAAATTATTGAATTTTGTTCTTTGGAGATGAAAGGAGTTTTCATTTGTCAATCATAATCTTTAATTAGTTGGAAGCATATAATTATTACATTTCAGATTCCACGCCATACTGTATAGTTGGCAGATCAGGTAATCGGCTATCGAGGCGATAGCGAGTATTTGTATCCGGACCCATCGACCCAAGCTAGCTGGATGTTTATACGATTTTGTTTAAATTAGATGGGAAAACTTTGGTAGTAATTAATGTAACCTGTTTCTGGCGCCCAAATCTTAATATAAATTTGGAACAGGCCATAATTACAACCACATTCTTGATGAGACGATGATAAAGGTATATTTCAAAATGGCGCGCCAACTGGGGCATATTTTATTATAATTTATAATAAAGTGAAGTACGTTTAAAGGAATTATTATAAATTATAACAAATTGATCGAAAGGAATCTGAAATTTATTGATTGACAGATGAAATTAACTGTAATTATAAGAAAAGCCAAAACCATTTCATTGAGGAGAATTTGATAGTGAGAATTTTAATTTGTATTATAATTTCAAGATGGAGACTAGAAGTAAGACAGCACGTTCCGAAAATGTCGAAATAGATAATATGGCGGCTAACGGTATGAATCCCGAAGGAGACATTTTGCGAGAATTAGTTGAGGTAGAACAGAAAGAAAAGGAAGTAGCGGCAGCTCCAGTAGACAATACGGATTCTAGTAACTTGATAATAATTAAAATGTTAGCTGAAATGAAGGCAGACATGAATGCTAAATTGGAAGGATTGACTTTAGACATGAACGCTAAATTGGAAAATAATAATGCTAAATTAGAAGATATAAAAATAGGAATGAATAATCACGCACAGGAATTTAAGAATTTTCGTGAAGCAATATGTGAGGAGATATCGCAGTTACGGGCCGATACAGCTAATGAATTTAGTAATATTAGCGCCCAAATCTTAATATATATTAAGAATTCCAAATTTATATAAATTTGGAAAGGCCATAATTACAACCACACTCTTGATGAGACGATGATAAAGGTGTATATATATATATATATATATATATATATATATATATATAGTTGTGTTAGGTACACCATTTATAACTCAAGAACGGCAAGACCAATTTTAATAATCTCTGTTTTGTTGGATTCATCTCCGACCCTAATAGCAGAATAACTATTAAAATATCGAAAAATGGCGCTAACATTTCATGTAAATGCAACCCGCTACACACGGTAAGAATTTTTTTAAATCTAAATCGTTAAGCAGCTTCTAAACGAAGCTTTCTAGGGCATTAAAACTAAAATCTTGAGGCCAAAGGCCTCAAATGCCAAATGCCAAAGGCCTGAAAGAAACGTTCATCACACCGTAATCTAAAAGATGAGAACTTCTTGAACATTCTATTACGTTTTTGCTGGTCCAACGCTTCTTGATATTATTCCATCTTCTCAGAGACGTGCAGAATCAGCAAGTAAATGTGAATGAGAGTGGTAGAGAAGAGACAGAGAGAGACAGCACGCACGCACATTCAGTGCAACTTCTGTATCGACTCGGATCATGAGAGGTGCACCATCTCCTCGATGGCATATTGCCCTGATTTTTAACTTCACCACAATAAACAAAATTTGAAAAAGAACAATCAGGGGGAAATCTAATTGGGGAAAGGTAAGAACAAAACACCTTGACTCAATTTAAATATTTACAATCGCAATATAAAGCACATGAACACGCTTTCTAAAAAAAGAAATACACAGATATGCACAAATACAGGCAAAAGCAATATTGCACACAACAAAAATAATACTCTTTAAATACACTGTATAATATTCACAGGATGTGATACATGTAAAGTTCGTAAGGATCATTCCTATTGTTCACAGTGCTATCTAAAATTATTGTACGAAAATTATCTTATGAGATTGCAAAAATTGTTTCTATACAATTTACTCTCTGGTCTTCAAACAATTACACAGCTACTTCTAAAAATTGTGGTAACATCGGGGTTAGTAGTATGGTTCGCTCTTGTAAGTTCAAAGAAAAAAATAACAACTGAAATTATACTATCCAATATTCAATTACATAAATCTGAAAAATGTTACACAAGTTTTTCTTTAAAATGAAATTAATACAATTTTCTTATACTAATCAGAGTTTTTAATACAGATCATTGTTATCTTTCCTTTCTAGCGTATGGAGTTTCCCCATCAGAAATATAAGTTTTCCTGTTGAATGTTCACCTGTCCTTCGTTCTATTACTCTCCCCTCATCGTGTCCGCGAGACACGCGGTGTGCCCTTGGCCTATCCGTCGGATGCGAGCAGAGGTATTTTCCCCTCCTCCGAATATTTGGGAATAAATGTTGATGTGAAGTCTGACAACAGAGTGGAACGAACTGCATCGCTTGCTTTTATCGAAGCCTTGGCATTTAGAGCAGGCACTGGTACGTTGAAAGTACTTCCGCACGAAACAAAATTAAGAAGAACGTTAGTCTTTAAATGAATCCAGGGGGCAATTGGTGTGGACGACGAATTCTTCTCTGTGGAAAATCCCTGTGTCCATGGACCAAACTTCGCCCTAGACTTCAACGTTTATCGGCCATTACTTCCAGTTTCGCCTCCGCCGGGATAACTCAGCTTCAGCAGCTCTCTCATTAAGATGGGGCCCAGGAAGGACGTACACCCACACGCCAGCTCAAATAAGTATGTTTCGAGCTCCAGTCATGAATTTGTTCCAATATGATTTTTTGAAATTATCATTTTCATGGCAATAATGCGCTGTAGCAAAAGCAGCCGCCGCGCCGCCGCCGTTGCTTTTGCCGCCAGTGGATCGTATTATTTATTAACTTTTCATTATTTTAATTTCTCACATAGTGTTTACGCAGTATATTGAAAAGCTAAAATACACATTGGGTATGTTCGTGAATACATTGAATACCTTATACAGTATTTCAATGCCAGAAATATATTTTCATTTAAATTTTGAATAAAAAATATATTTTTCATAATTCTTTTATTTACGGAAGAAAGCGATATTTGAAGCATAAAAAAGGCACAAATCAAGACAACATTACACAACGATAGTACAATATTGCGAGACAGTGTATGCTGTTATAGCACTAGTTTTAAGAAGCTTCCTTCCCAAACTCTTCCATGGATCACTATGTGCCGGGGCAGCAGATCTATACTGCGATTTTTCCATAGCTAACTCTCAAGACCCGTCTTCACGATGGAATGTATCACGGCATTTCTCGATCGTGCCTCTAGATATCGCATGATCAAGCAGTGGTTGATAGTCGCGATCATGCGATATCTAGCGGCACGACTGATAAAGACACGAAATGCCATGATATATTCAATCGTGAAGACGGGCCTTACGAGACAGTTATAGAAAAATCGCAGTATATGAAATGTGATATATCTGTATAAAGTAAACTGGACTATCTGCTCGTTTACTTATTGTTATGTTTAAGAAAATAGTTTTCTAGAACTTCATTTCTTGAAAAGAAAAAGTCTCAGTTTTGTGTAATTATGCTTAAAATAAAGTCAATTTGTAATTATTGATATTTTATAATCCAATTATTTGAACAGAAGGAGTAATTTTTGCGTAACATTTACTTGAAGTGAAGTCAATTAAAATTTTTGTTCTCAAAACCAAAATTTTTCCAAATTTTTCTTGTTTAGAGCACTGCACACTTAAACACGGTTCACGTATAATTTTCGGTGAATACTCATAATTTTCGAAAATTAGAAAAGTTAGAAACAATGCGCAAAATACGTCCTGCTATAGGACGGTTCTATTCTACTACTAGGGGAGTGAAAAATTGAGCAAGTGTGTAAAAATTTATTTTAGACGCCGATAAGTAGCACCTGGATTTTCCCTTGTAGATTTATAATGCTGTTATAAAAAAAATAGCGTAAGCAATTCGTTTATAACGTTGCTTTATTGCATTCGTACACATTTTAAAACTCGCTCCTAGTGTCACTCGTTTTCAAAACATGTACTCATGCAATAAAGCTTAACATTATAAACTATTAAATAACCGTAAAACGTTTTACAAATAGTACGCTCAAGTCAGCAGGCTTCATGATGGTTTCAAGTACGCTAACACTACCGCTGCGGTTCGAATCCCATGTAACGCACGACTTTCACTATACAGAATGTCCAGAAGCTCCCGTTACAAAAAAATACCCCAAATTCTGTGTTGCACGTCATGAAAAATGGCAGGTCCAGTTTTTCCGAAAAAAAATTTGTCTTTGAGAAAATTGAGTTTAAAAATTACTTCCGGGCCGCGAAATTCAAACCCGCCGCTACGACACCAGACGGCGGCGTCTCCTTCTGCGCGGAGCATTTCCTCGTTTCTCCGCGTAAACGGTAAAACAGTCGTGTAATATTCCCTAAGGAAAGCATTGCGTGGCGTACACTAGAATACGTTAATAGTATAAAAAGTTTCTAGGTTCTGTTCAATAAATATTTTAAATTACTTATTGAAAATCCAGTTTTGTTCAAAATGATAGCCACGGTACACGGCGGCGTAAACGTAAATGATGATCACATCCAACACTTATGAAAAATATTGAAACTCCTGGAATGCTCGAATCGTTATTTTTAGCACATATTCATATGAACTAGTGCCTTGGGCTTAAGACTGTCACATGAAGATTATTCTAAATGTCGTGATAAACAAAAAAGGGTTTCGGAAATTAAATATTCGTTCATGAAAATACCAAGTTTATTGATTTGTTCTGGAATTTGAATTGATTCTTCCGGCTGTCATATTCTCAGTTTTCAGACTAACAATACCCAGATTAATTTTAACATATTAATTTAGCTGGTTTAGATAATATGATATTAATAATTGCACAATTTATTGTACTTCATATTTCAGTTTATTGTTATTACTTCTGTTTACTCTAAATTTTAAAAAAAAATGTATCTCTAGTATAAATCAATAGTGGTCGTCAATGACCACAGATGTTTTTAAAGCGACCTTAAATAAATAAATAAATAAATAAATAAATAAATAATAGCCAGATTTAGACTTCTCGAAAAATGACTGCACGATTTTTCTCAAATGAAATTGATAGATATCAATATTTTCCCCCTCAAAATGAACGTATCAGTCGGTACAGTAAAATACCCATCAACTTCCTTAATACTACCCGTCAAATTATTCTCTCTTAAGTAATATGTGGTACAGAAAGATGCACTTTCTGCTGCCACAAGAAATGCATTCCGAAATACCTGTTACTGCAAATTATACTATACTGTTCTATGTGGAATATCTAATTTGCGACAAACGGCCCCTACTACCCATTTCTCTAAGTTGAATAAACATTCTACCCGTCGTTTTCCTTTTCCACATGAAAGATGAGAGCATGTCTCTGTCCCAAATCTTGGAGTTTCTTCGTGAAATCACTTCATGAGGTAGTTGAGGGCTACACGGGAAACGTTTTATTTCTTTGTGTGTTTCATTTGCAATGTAGTCAGCAAATACGTGCATAAATGAGTGACGTCCTTTTCTTCGATTTAATTGTATCGATGCCTATGCCGAATTCTTCTAATGCCTATTTTGTAGAACGATGTATTTCAGTTCTCTTTGCAAGCGAATGACTGTCTTCAGTAATGAATTATTTACTTTCTTAGCGTTTTCTAATTAAAGGAAGGACGAGTTATCAAGGCTACTACATTGTACAGGATGTAAAGGAGTTGAAATAGTTTGCATCAGGGACATTGTACTAACTTTCAATATTTTTCTTTGATATTTCCGTAATGTACAACCACGAAAATAGGCACACAGGGAAAAAACTTTTTTATGCAAGAGAATAAATTTTTAACCTCAAAGATGACTCCATGCAGGTGCTTATTCAGTCATGACCACTCTGCGTGCAAGGCCTTGAACTTCGCAATCTGCTGACTTGAGGCAAAACTGACACGCGGCTAATAGGCGAATCACTTGGCGGCGGTGGCAGGTTCACGTGCCTGTTTGCCATACGATATAAACCACGATGTGATGCGACCTAGCAACTGACAAATGCAAGGACACCGACCATATTACGGGCTGTGAATTGCACCGGTCCGGTACCCTCAGTGAACTTCGGTCGAACTTTTGCGTGCAAGAATGAGTTCTTTTGAAATATTTGTACACCACGGATTGCAACATCAGTCTTTTCCGTTTTTTACCCTTTCACGCCAGAAATATACTAGTTTTCTATTTTTTATTCATTGACGCATGGCACATAAGGCAACGCCATTTCATCTGTTAATTTTCACCTGTGAGATTGGTTAATTGCCCACGTGCCTCCTATAAAGATTCTTCAATGCACAATTCGACCTGCATCTTCACAAAATGACTGCCAGAGGCATCAATTCGAATGCCGTGCCTGGAGATAATCAATAGACTCGGTATTTTCATGAACGAATATTTCATTTCCGAAACCTTTTTTTTTATCACATATTATCCGTCTGGTGTCGTAGCGGCGGGTTTGAATCTCGCGGCCCGGAAGTGATTTTTAAACTCAATTTTCTCAAAGACAAAATTTTTTTCTGAAAAACTGGACCTGCCATTTTTCATGACGTGTAACACAGAATTTGGGGTATTTTTTTGTAACGGGAGCTTCTGGACACTCTGTATATCCAAAAACTCTTTAAGTATTAAACATGAAAATACTCAAAATATTAATTCATCCTAATATAAAATTGTCCCAAATATGTAATAACATTAGTTCTGACGAAAATGTTTTTTAGTTTCAAAACAAAACATTTCAAAACAGCAAAAATCAAGCCACATTTTTAAAAAGGGAACAAAAATGATATTCAAAATTACCGGCCAATTTATTTTTGTCAGTTTTCTCAAAAATATTAGACAGGCTTTTCTACTCACGAATGAAAAGTTTTCTCAGGAAAAACAAAGCGTTTTCAGACTCACAACGCGGTTTTAGAAAATCAAAATCTACGGAAACTGCCATTTTTTCTTTTCTCAAAGATGTTGCTTCATCAATAGACCATAATGAAGTACCCATTGGAATATTCTCAGATCTTTCGAAAGCTTTTGACGTTATTGACCATAACATCTTGCTCTCAAAATTACTTTCGTATAGGAATTCGTGGTATTGCCCTTGATTGGATAACTTCGTACCTTAAACATCGGACTCAAAGAGTAGAAATACCATACTGGCACGAAAGGACATTATATACTTGTTTCCAATTCTTTGCCAATTGAGCATGGGGTCCCGCAAGGTTCGATCTTAGGTCTTATTCTCTTTTTGTTATATGTAAACGAAATGCCCTCGTCTATTAAAAATGGAAGAATGGTTCTGTCTGCAGATGACACGAATGTTCTTTGCAAAAAAGAAGCAGTAAACAGTACGATTTCAGAAGTTTCAAATTGGTTTAATAATAACAAATTAATTGTTAACGAAAGAAAAAACTGTTTCAATGCATTTTTGCATTTCAAATCGGCAACAGCATGTTCCATTGAAAATGAACAATATGCAATTAGCTGATGTTGAGGTAACAAAATGTTTAGGTCTCTCAATTCAATCAAACCTCAAATGGAATGTACATATAACAGAATTAAATACTAACTTAAGTTCATTATGTTACGCATTCAGAATTCTTTCAAATTCTTTAAAAAACCTGACTTGCAAGAACGATTACAACTCGCTTAAGAGTACCTTGTCTATGCTGATAACCTACGTCTCGTATATCACGTTCTGGATCAGGCCTGTTGGCAAACATGCGTGCGTATGTATACTGCGATTTTTCTAACTTTGCCCCTCAAATCCCATCTTCGCGATAGAATATGTCACGGTGTTTCGCATCTTTCTTAGTCGTTCCGATAGATTTCGCATGATCGCGACCGTATCAAGCAGTGCTTGCGATCATGCGACTTCTACCGGCAAGACTGAGAAAGACATGAAATGCCGTGTGCACGAAGTCTTGTAGACTTCGTGGCTGTGTGATATTCCATCGCGAAGATGGGCCTTGAGGGGCAAAGTTAGAGAAATCGCAGTATAGTGTGGTCAAGGGGCTTCCCCCCCCCCTCCAACCTGCTCTGGAGTCACCAGTCGTTAGCATGTGACCTCTAGGATTCCCAGACCTTGTACTGAAAGAAGAGGTACTAAAAGGAGGCGATAGCGAAGCTTTTGAAGGGGGGGGGGATACAGACGCAGCCAATGAGAAGTCAAAAAGATGTGATAGCCTGCGTCACATCACCGCCGCCCGAAACCTCGCATCTTGCACACAGCACATGGTGAGAGTTCAATGACCCCGGTTACGAAGCGAAGCCGTCGTAGGAATATTTCTCGGCCAATCACATCCTTGGAGGTGACAGACACCTAGCATGAGAAATAAAAAAAAACAACGAAAGATACAGACGGAACAGAGAGATATACTCGAACATATTTTTAATAAAAATTTTAAAAGAGCAGAATAACTTGGGGATGCGACACTTCACTCGCATTCATTGAGACTATGCCACTGGTTTATTCCCCCAGTTTACTCCAACTTCGAAGGAGAGCAACTCGAGCGATTATCCATGAATCGTTCAGTGTCACAGCCAAGGCATCGCCACCAGATCTAAAGATCTCCCAGAGTCAAAAACCACTTCCACTGCGCATGCCCGTATGTGGCCTCCCCCTCCAAAGCTACAAACATTACCCTGCCTGCCTGCGATCTTTGTCTCAACATAGCTCCCTCTCTGTCATTCCCTCGCGGGTCGCGTGGTAATTCAACACTGCGGGTTTGGCGATACCAAACTGAAGAGTGAGAAGAATCAGATGAAAGGCAGCTTACGTGTTTCTACAGAAGGGGTTATCCAAACGCTCAACAGAAAATAAACCGTTTCTTGAAAAAGGGTTTCAGTAATAGGATAATGTGATGGACCAACACATGACAATTGATTAATTAGTCATTTCTTTGGACGCTCCTGGCAGTGCGAGTTTCTTCTGACGATGTGAGTAGTGATGACGAGTGACGGCAAGTGCGATCGCTACGTCTCGCAGTAGCCTTCGCGCTTCCTTATCGCCGAGAGGGGAAATCTCAGCTGCCGCAGGGTGGAGGAAGCCTCTGAGGCTTCAACAAAGGTTCGTCCGCCATGATGGTTTTTTTTTGCGAGCAGTACAGCTACAGGAAGACAATCTCATCTTGTACTGCACGGTTTAAAAGCACGTCCGACGTGTCTCTAGACCAATGGTTGCCAACTCAATGCTGTGACGTCACAGAAATCTGCTCTCTCGCTCACAGAGCTGACCGACTGAGCAAAGGTAGAGGCAGTTGCGGCGGCAAGCGCAAGTGTTCCAATGATGGTACGGTTCGCTTGGAAAATCGATAATTACGATTTTAAACGGGTAATTATTATTTAGAACGTTTATTATTTAATAACAATATTAAGGATTATATAATACAAAATACATTAATACATAACTCAAAACAATATCCGACTATTACAATCAGTACTTTAATTCCACTTCCATTCTTCTATTAAATTACATTTTTGGAAAAGACAGTTTTCACATTTTAGGACAATAATATTTTATACAATAGTATATCATAAAACGAAATAGTTCGTTATGAAACAATAATTAATGTTAACAAATAGGTACCCGATAGGGGTCACGTAAGAGAATTTTGACCCCAGGCTTGATTATTATTGAAGTACAGTTTTGTTTGAGAATGTTGTAAATCCTCGTGATTTTCAGTATCTTTTCCATAATCTTCAATTTGCAAATTCCTTTACTTATTCCATGATTGCGAGCTAGCCAATTCTTAGAATTTATTTTAATCTCGCAGATTTCTCTGGCTCCCAAAGCTACGTAATGCATCTACAGGTTGGGCTTTATAACTAGAGACCGGAAAAATATGTAGTATCAATCGTCAAAATATGTACATAAATATGTAATAAATAGTGAGGATATGTAATAAATATGTAAAATCGATTATAATATGTAATATTAAAATACACTAATTGTAAAACACATTTACCTAATTCGACATTACATTCATCAAAAATGTTGTAAATCAGTTTTAAAAATCCTTTGAGAGAACAAATTGATGTATATTGTGCACCATGCAACTTTCCCGTCAGTAATAATCATCTATTGCTATCCAGGATGGTAGTTCAGCAGCCAGACTAGACGCAATAGAATGCCTCGTTCAAAATTGGCGATATCTACGAACACTGCAGCGTTCAGCTTTCTCATCGAAGTGTTACACGTCGGCGATCGCCAAAGTTTCTCGGAAGTTAAGGTTAAAGATCACGAAAACCGGCATTAGTGATACTTTTCACACCTAAGATGTATATGATCTCAGTTGACGCGCTCTTCCCTCCACTGAGATTAAAATTACTGTGAAGTAAGCGCGCCGGACTGTAAAAAAACTTGCGAACGCGTCTTAACGTAGAACATCTCGATTTCACAGTACTTGGTAATAATGTGGGGGAAAATTATCTTTTTTTTAAATTCTTCTTTTTATAAATAATATGTAAAACAGGAGAAAACTGATAAATTTTTTAAAAAAATTACGAAAACACCAAAATATGTAACGAAAAAATCGGACATTTTGTTAAGACGGCGATGATTTGCCAAGATACGACTTATGAGAACGGTGCATAGAAAGACAAAAAATATGTAAATACCTAAAAATCCGGTCTCTATTTATAACACACTGCGCTTCTTATCTACAAAAGGATACCTTTCTTCCGTAACAGAAAGAAAATTGACGGGTGTAGATGGTTTCGCTCTCATGTTGCCTGAAACACCGACAACGGCCCATTGCTAAAGTTTCGGTACTTCTGCCCCCCCTTCCCTCCCCCATTCGCTCGCACCCTTCTCCGAATGCCTCATCTCGGAGGGGAAACAGTGCTCAGACGTCAATCCTTATCCAGTTGGCAATCACTGCTCTTAACTGTAGAGTCGGCCATGTTTGAATCATATTGTATTGTATTATATAATCATGTGTATCTCATCTTGTATTTTCCATTTCTTATGTAGTGCTACAAATGGAATCGCCACTCTCACAGTGGCCCTTTTAAGACAAAATGTTACAAAAGGAGAGACATCAAAAGACAAATGCCATGATTTCTGTGAAAGTAAAAGTTCTTTATTTTTCATATCTACACATTCCTCATAAATGATATGACAATGCAGACAGAGAAGATCTATTTGATTTGTAATAATTCCAACAGTAGAACAACAATTCAACTACATATTAGCTAACAAAACATTTGAACTTTGAACAAACATTCTCATAAATAGCAAAATAATAATTGTAATAACTATATCACACAAGACTAGATGTCAACACATTTCCATTTTATCAAAATCAAATTATTACAAACCTTTGAATTAGCATGAACTTTAAGCCGATTGTACCACATCCTATGAAATACTGGACCATTATCTCAACTTGCAGCTTTGAGATAAAACTGAACACACATTGGGAGTCTTAAGTATCTATCAACTTAATCTTTATCTATTCTTTAATCAATCGAAGTTTTAGTAAACATGTAAACAATTATAAAGAAATTCTTAAAGTGGACCAAAAAAAAAAAATCAGTTTGGCTACAGAAAAGTATTACGTGAATATGCAAAAGTTATCTACAAGTTGTTATATAGGATTCCATTTCTTCATCTTAAAAACACTGCTCCAGCTTGTTAGAAAAACATAATTATCATCAAAATGAATATGAATTCTTTGTAGAAATATTTTTATAAAAAAAATATTTTACTTAAAATGACTTTATTTGTATTGTACTGAAACAGAAGTACCCACAAATAGTATTGTGAAGTACCGTTTGGTCAAAGACCAGTCAAAATCAATTTGATTTTGTAACCAGAAATTACTTGAAAAGCACGTAGAAAGAACAATCAAAGTCCTTTTAGGCTCTTGAAATAAAACCTATCACATGGCCAAAAATTGGGGAAAAAATATATAGATTATATTAACAATGAAATACTACGTTTAAAAAAAATGTACATTTTAATAAATCATTTTAGGACCTATTAAGTTTCAAATGCTCTCCTTGAAAATACAGTATTTTGAAACCTAATCTTTTTTTTTTCTGAACTCCTTGATAATCCTCTTGAGGTAAGCTTTGGTTGCTCATATGAACACCTCCCTCTCCCACCCCTCCACAATCAAGTCTTCCTCTCAGCCGTGGCTTGAGTGAGTTAGCTCTACCACAGCTCACTAGTATATTCCATGGGCATACTAGCAGGTTGTAGCTGCACTATTTGAGCAGCCCTGCCCCAGATAGTTCAGTAATTCTAGATACCACATTCTCGAATGCTGATTGTAAGGCCTAGATAAAGAACTGAGAACTTGTGTAGGCCTCTTTGTGGAAGTGCTCATATTCACATAAACAAGTGCTTCATTAATTTTGAAGAATTCATAATTAACTACTATTTAGAGATGTACTAATTTCGTACCTTTCAACAGAACAAACTAATTTGCATAATCTCACTTGGTAATGAAATACATTTTATCTTGGATATATATCGCACCCTCCATTTATAGTTTGGCAATTTAAGTTCTTGAAATACATTTTCCTCATTTTGTATTATATCATTCAAAAAGTATAAACCTAATCCCTTGCCTTAATCTTTTACTGTCCTGAAAAAAGAAAGAAAGAAAATATGAAAGTGAGGAAAAGATTGATTTGGATTATGAGAGTACTTAAGCAAAATAGCAGAAAAGTATCTTTATCATTGTTGCCATACCACATATTTTGTTCCAACATTGTTCCGATATTTCTGTTCTCACCCTCCATAAAGGTCATGAAGTGCTGGTTTGTCTTACATTTTTGAAAAATGAATAATGGCTGAATGACTATTGAAATACCTATGCACATTTTCAATTTAAATATTAAGTGACCTAAAGAGTTTAAAAAAAGTAATGCTCTTGCTGCGCCTAATCCACAGAACCCCATGAAGTTTGTCCACCCCAGTCCTCTGGGATCTTGACATCGGCCATGTAACACCCAGTGTTCAAAAGCAATCTGCAGGCCATTCACATGATCTTTGGTCTGATGGCCCTGATGCCCCTTTTCAGGTCTTTGACTAGTTGAATAACATCACAGAGCTACATGTCCTGCTATCCTTCATTCCCAGCCAATAGTTTGCACAATCACCGGTACTTCACCATTGTGGCTCCCCTCTATGCCTGCAGAGCACATGTGGATTATCCTCTAGTAACAGAGTGCAGTTAATAAAGAAACTTACAATGTCATTATAACTGATAGGGTTTACTAGATAAATTAAATATACTCATATTACATAAAACTAAGTATATTTAACTAGAAAAATTTTTCAGCATTACCAAACTACAACTGTCTCTGGTAGCGATATGTATACATCACATCCTGTCGCCTATTCATTCCTTGTGTTGTTGTTGTTGTTGTTGTTGTTTGTGTTGTGATATGTACCCAAGAATAAGTGTACACTTTTATGCTGATCATGAGATAGAAAAGCCTAAAGCTATCATGACACAAGCCCAATCAGAAAGCTGCTATAAAAACACAGTTTGCAGTAGTAAATAAGCAAATTTTTTACCTTAAAACCAAATACACAAATTTATTGATTATTTGATTCAGCAAATAGGATTCTAAAGAGATTTTTCCCTAGTATATATCTTCTACTGAGAAAGCTGTGAGAACATTCATTAAATTTCACATGATTACAAACACCAAAATATTATGTAGAATTAAGAAATGAACTGATATGAAAGCAGATTTATTAAGATATCAATACTTTGAAAAAAGAATTTAGTGCTTTTAATCTACATTAATTACTGTAAACCTTAAGTTAACTGTAATGATGTTGACATGTAATGTATAATAGTATATGTTCTCCATATATTATTATAAGTAGTTACTGTGCAACAAAATTATTTATTCTATTTCTAAATGTGCGTGTCTTTTTGCAATTTGTGTTAATAATGTTTGATTCAGTGACAAGGAGATCCAATTTAGGTGGCACTTGCATTTTCTTGTACACCCAAAACCGAGTCATCAATGTTACAAATGAATGATGGCTGGTATTCACATTACATACCATACTTCTCTAAATTTACCTTCCAAATAACCTAAATTTTGCGCATATCAGAAGAACAAAGCTACTTCCTCTAATATTGTTCATCCTTCACATTTAAATGTATCTAATGATGTTTCCAAATGTGTGGAGGATGTTTATTTACCGTTCATTCATGTCTCTTTTTAACACCTGCTAGTCAAATTATACCCAAAGAATCATGAACCTAATCAATGAATACTGTAACAACAGGCTTGTGTGGCCGAGCCAGTAACTACTTGGTGTTTGGGAGATGCTGCTTCCTATGCACCTGTGCCTAGTACGCAGTGTCTCCTGGATAGCCAAGTAGAATACTGTAACACTTATGTAATACTACATTTCTAATCAACTTTCACAAAGATACCAACGCAAGAATATACTTGGCCACATTCATAACGTTTTAGAGAATGGCTCTCAACCAACTGTTGTAAACATCTGCTGAAGAGATTGTTCTAGTGAGGCCTGTCAAAATTTAAATGAAATGTCTGGAGACAACAGTTGACACATTTCCAATCTTATGAAAAGCAAATATCACAAATATTAGTTACTGATTAACATAATTGTGAGAGAATATTGAAGCATATAGAAAATCTATGTGGCATTTTTCAAAAATATGTCTCACAGCTTTAAAAAAATAATAACTGCAATCTACAGCATTTTCTTCATTTCGATAGCATTCTTTTGTGTAGGCTTTCAATGGTTCTGAGTTTTTCAAAGTGTTTAAAAAATAAATCTTGTCACATTTTCATTATACATTTGCAGTAAAGAAACATGCTTAGAAAATTGAAATGACAAATGCTAATAAAACTATTTGCATTCATACTGAACTGAGGTTAGGTCTCACCTTCAAGCCATAATCTGGTGGTTGAAAATCTTGTTTTCGAAGAATTTTTGAATATTCTTCAGTTGTTTCTTTGTGAGAGCCTGAAGAAGCTTTGTTCAACTAGGAATAGCATATTTATTTTTAAGGTGATATCTCGGTACCTTGGCATAATGATTTCCTAATATTCCTTTTAAATATAAAAAACAAAGGTAATTTACTATTAAATATTGTCTAGCTTTGGCTTCAGGATTTGTGCTAAGAGCAAGAAAATCACAGGGCATAATATCGTCATGTTATCCACGACTTACGAACATCAACCATACTTTCTGCTCAAGCCATGTTAATGATTTTGAAATCTTAGAGACATAATAAGATTTACTGTAAATAATAAAAAAAATTCTCATAAATGAAGAATTAATCTCCATTAAATAAAAAGTATAAACATATGACAGCATTTTTTTCATAGGGTAAAAATAAGTATTGCATCTTTGGCATCTCTAATATCAAGTCATTTATGGTCGGTATCACAAAACCAAAGGCATCAAACCAAAACCGTAACTGTTAAAAGCAGTTTCAGTAGCAACACCAAATCTGAAATCATTATTTTTTCATTAAATATAATGACGACACCATAACCAAATAAGATTGTATTGTCTAAGGATTTTAAAGATCTTAGTAATTTCTTGTAATTTGCTATAACAGGTTCACATTTTAGAATGATATTTATTTACAATAGTTTTCAATCCTATAATTAAAATGATGTATGTTCAGTTGTATAACGAATATTGTGACTCAAACAAAAATGTAACTAAAATTTGTTCTAAAATCAAACTCAGAAGTGGACATCACCTTAATAGCATTTGTGTCTTCACACACGATAAGGTTTGCATGGATTGAGGAGCAGACTAAATTAGTTATGTAATCTGGTAAGGAAGGAAAGGAAAGATATGAAAGGAAACCTTTGGTTTTGAAACTTTTCAAAACCAATACTACAACATTACCAAAAATGGAAACTAAACCTGGAACACTATTCGAAACTGTTTGATGCCTTGATAAAAACACACAATCCTATTTTCTATTTTAGTTTCAAGGCTAGTAGGCTAACCCCATACCCGTGCCTATCAGAACAGCTTCAGTGACACTTTTGGTGTGATCACCAGGATCTATAATGGCCCCTAGATTAGCATTACTTTTATTATATTTAAGTCAGATGCACAAGACATACTGCAATGGGCGGATTAAAAAAAATCACAATATGGTATCTTTAATTATCAGTTTCTTTATTAATAATAACTGAAATAATTACTTCATATTTTTGAAGGTTCAAGTAAAATTTCCTTCATTGAATTCTACAGCATCAAAAATGTTTTTATGAAATTTTTGTCAACCCACTAATTAAAACCAAAGATCTCACCCAGATCCCTCAAATCTTTTAAAAACTTCTTGTCCAAATGATTTCAAGTTAACCTCTTTTCACGAGAACTGGGATCAAATTTTGGGCTCAGAAATATCCCTGCAACTGCAAATACAAAATTTTCATTCATCTACATAGGACTGTTTCTTGGCATTTTCTTGGAGTTTACTTCAAACTTCACATCACATTTACTCACTTTAAATCATTAATATTAACAATACCTCAACTTTCTGGAACATGTGTGATACCAGGAACTGCAATAGCAGAATCAATTTGATATCATTTCACCAGCACCAGAACAGTGAAGACTAAACTTCGCCATTACTAACACAAGGGCTCATTAAAATTTCTTTACAAAGGCCACAAATTTCACGCTCATGCTTGGCACCAAAAGAAAGGACCAACATCTATGCTCAAACTTTAACCAATGAAAGATTTCGATGTTCACTTTAAAGCAAGCTGAGTACAACTTAAACCAATCAAATTCATCCATGTGATTGCCATGAATGTTTCCTATAGAGGTTTATACTACCCAGGTGACATCCATTTACCATTATCCTAAAATGCAACTAACATACTGACAGTACCATCATGTCTTCGATGCTCCACATAGGTCTAATGGTTACCTTCAATACTCTGATGCACATCATTTCTCTCAAGTTGCTTCTGTTGTAACAACTTTCCTCCTTCTAAAATGCAACAAAACTCATTAGCAAGAATCTCATAAATCTTCATGTTATCTGGAAGTATGTTTTTCTCCATATCGATACACATGAGAATTCTTCTACACTAACCGAGTTAATAATGTAGATTCTTCAAAAATAAATAAGTTTGGCAGTTCTTACAAAGATGAAATATCATCTCAGCCTGTAGTGCCTTCCTTAAGACTTCTCCATGTAACAGCACGGACTTGACCACGAGGCAAACCCAAGGCAATAACTACGTCGTCTGGTTTGTGCAAAGACAAATCCTTCAACCAATCCACTTCTCCTAGAGTAACCTGTGAGAGATCAGGTGTTGAGGAACTGAAATCACACAAAAGACAGATATTTCATATATGCCCATGTAGTAAAACTGGTGTCATAATTATAATTAATCTTCGATCATAAATGTGAGTATTAGTATTGCAAATAATCACATAAATTCTCAAAAAAATATTTTAAATTTGACATTTTCACAACTTCCCATGACTAACATACATGTGACTTGCTGAAAGTTGGGTAACGTAATCTATTCATTACCCTCAATAACCTGAAAATCTCTACTAAACCTTGTCCCACTTCATTGTGGTTTACTTTTGATGGAATAAAGTCATACATACCATTATCTCTATAAAAATTCATATTAATGAAAGTAATGGTCTAAATTTGTTCCAATAAATCTTATAATTTTCAAAATATGTTAAATATTGAATTATTAAAATTGTAGTTTCCAAAACAGCAGTAGGGTTAGATAACCAATAACTACATGATGGTTTTTGGTATGCAGATACTGGTATTTATAAATTATTAATATTCAGGTGTGTGTAGCCTCTTTTTCATTATTCTATTTCAAAAGTAGGTTCGGTAATTCCTGATAAAACATTAATAGAATAATTGTACCATGAACTGACAGCTCATGTTGTAAATATGCAAGTCCTTTTAATATTTTATAAATCTTGATATGGGGTTGTAAACTCAGGTATAGATTGTTCCTTTTGTAATGAAAATGCAGTCACTTACATTTCCATTACTAATAAATCGTTTCTTACCTTGAATGAGGTAGATGACAACCACCAATCACATTCCCTGTTGATAGTTCTATTACAAGCAAGTTGAGCTTGGAGTAATGACTGTGAGGCAGAAGCAACAATGCAAATTTTTCTCCGACAGCCAGTAATTTTCTCACTTTCTGTTTCAACTGCACCCTTCTGGATACCTTTTGTGTCACAAGGTTTTGAAATATAATTTCTGCATCACCATGTTCATCTTTTATCAAAGTTTGTTTTACGTACACAGCATTGCCATCTACCACATGACAGCCTGGGGTAAAGAACTTATGCACAGAATTTAAAGGAAGTTCTATACAGACTTATCAATTGTGTTGACATCCCCATATTTTTCTTTCCCTTCAGAATGAACATTCCAAGAGTATATTCGTATGTGATCTCTTGTCATAGTAAGTAAAGAATGCACTCCACTGAAATGTGTTTTGTAATTGTCATTTCCTAATGTTGGAAGGAGGGTGACTTGAACCACCCAATGTGAATGAGGAACAAGAGTTTTCAGTAAACTTCCAGAACTAATAGACCACAACTTTGCAGTAAAATCAGTTGCACCGCTGATCATTAGATCAATATCACAATTCACATTCACTGACATAACAACACCAGTATGAGAACGGTATTCATGGCGAAACGATCCTGTGTAGCTTTCTGTTGGGCTTAATGACCACGTTGTTAAGCAACCATTATTATGCCCAATAGCCACCAAGCAACTTTTATAAACATGCACACAAGAAATGCGATAAGGCACTTGAAACACTACTAACAGTTCGAAGTCTATTGCGCGCCAAACTCCAACTTGATAATCAGCACCTTAAAAACAAAAATGTTGCCTATAAAAACCAAAAAAAAAATGCAAGTAATTATAATATAATAAGAAATGTAATAACAACTTTCAATATTTACTGAATACTTCAGAATGACCATTCACAGAAATAATATTTGTCGGAAGTAGAAAATCATGGTTACAACGCAAATTAAGAAAAAAAAGAGAGAGAGAGAAGAAGAAGAAGAAGAAGAAGATATTAAGAAACTGTTGTACAAAGTAGAAGCATACTATAGTACATACTGAATAATGAAAAGCATGCAAATCATAGTAGTTGGTAAAATTGGAGATTAGGTTATACATGATATTTGTTTTTGTGATCACGTAAGCAAGTTGCAAAAGTATTTAAAACATGAAAATTCGAAATTCACAGACACTTCTAATTTATTTATCTATATTGATGATGTATTGATAATAAATTATTATTACTAATCATGTCTTTGGAATCACAGGGGATATCAAGGTAAAACAAAAACAAAGTTGGTCCAATGGTTAGTATCTATAACTTGTTTAAATTTCAGTTTGACAGTTTCAGTGGGATTTGAGTTTTAAGATTCATACTGACAGACAATTGATCTGACATGACATTTGTTAAAAAAGTATTTAAAAGCTGAAAATTTGAAAATCACAGAAAATTCAATTATCAATTCAGATTTAACTGTATTGATATAAATAATTTTTATTATGTAAAAAATTTCAACAATTTTAATAAGACATCATCATTTTTTAACCTTTATAGAAGTTTAACATTTGAACTTGAAGATTTAAAAATACATGCTTCTCAAAATGTTGTGAAGAAAATTTTATGAGTAAAAATATTCAATTATATTTCAAGTGAGTTTTGATTGTCTCAAAAAAAATAGGATACTTTTTCAATACAATCTATTTCATAGGCAATCAGCATCAGTTTCAAAAAACACATAAAATGAAACAAAATAGAAATGCATGGCATAATCAAAACTTTTAAAAGTTATTACTCAACAACTCACATTTGTTTAAAAAAAGTGCAAGATATTCAGAGCCATAAAACGTAGGGATAAATTGCAAAGAGAAATCTTTTAGAGGTGTAGAAGTGGTTCAAAAAATATTTGAGAATATGAAATTTTCAAAATTTTAAAGGCTTTTTAATGAAAATTGGATCTATACCATATTTACAAAAGCACTTTCCTCTATATAAGCAAAACATTTAAAGAACAAATTTACAGTCTTTTTCAGAAAATTCAGAAATTGTTACAGTGACTTCATGTAAAGTTTTGTTTCTACATGCTGCAAAAAATTGGTCATTATCTTGAAAGAGAGGACTATTTGTTTCAAAGCAAAGACCATTTGATTAACATTTATTTTCCAAATCATTTTGTGACATTTTTGGAATACTTTATAATTTTTTCTGGGGTAGGGAGCCCCCACGAATGGAAGCAATCATATAATACGCTTGTAGGTAAATCTGGCCCCATTTAGAACAACAACAACACCAACAACAACAAAAAACAACCTAAACATGCATGAACCCTTAATACAACAAATCTCAAACAGCATTAGTACTGTTGTTGCGATACCCTACTCGAAACACATTGGAATTTATACAATATTTGGAAATCAAGTGGCTTTCTGTAGTTGTTGAATTTGGAGTCATTTATAGTTTAAGTATTTAAAACATTAACAGAGGCATAGCTACATTCTTGATGCAGAAAGTCCAAAT
This sequence comes from Acheta domesticus, assembly GCA_031308135.1. Lineage (NCBI taxonomy): Eukaryota > Metazoa > Arthropoda > Insecta > Orthoptera > Gryllidae > Acheta > Acheta domesticus. The sequence continues at coordinate 63,079,996 of JAHLJT010009436.1, forward strand.
GGGACTCCTAACTGAAATTGCCATATTTTTGGAGATTGATGGGTGTCATCATTCGGGGGCCCAGGTGCACCTATTGCACCAGCTAGCTGCGCCCCTGACCGTAAAGAATAAATAAAATGTATACTCACATCCAATAAGAATCCCCTTGCAATAATGCAATGCTGTAATTTGATCCAATGAAACCAAAGAGGCAGAAATATTGTGATGCTGGAATATGCTTCCATTTCGTATGTCTTCCATAAATTTTAACGCTTTAATGCATGTTTTCTTACAATTTTCTGAATCTTTTAACTTGGACCCTAAACTGATGGCCTTGTACTTCCTATACCACACTTCAGACAATGATGAAATGATGCTACAAAATTAAAGAAGTCCAATATTAGTAAACACAAAATACATTTCTAAAATACATATCCTCTCAATGAAAAAAAGGCATTCCCTTAAAATTGGGTAGTGCTCTTCTTAGATATTTAATTTCTCAAAAGGGAACGGAAACAATTCATTAACTGTTTCAGGGCAACTAAAAGCATATGCCTGCAGTTCACTTCTCCCCATAGCTCGTCATACGCAGTTTTTAACTGTTTTTGACGTAAATAAATAAATAAAATAAATAAATAAATAAGATTTTATGTAGTATGATCAAGTTAGGTTGCTTTTAGAATGCGTACTAGTCGTACACTTGTCTTGATATTCAGGATGATGTACAACAGCACATACTTTCTGTGCATTATTTCTAACTTTTGCAATTTTTGAAAATTCAGAGTTTAACAAAAACTAGTCCTGTGCTCTATCTGAGGAGAAAATTTAAAGAAAACAACTGATGCTTTTTTTGAGGAAAAAATTATAAATTGCCTTTATTTAAAAGAAAAAGAAAAGAAAAAAGAAAAAAGAAAAAAAGAACAAGAAAAAAAGAAACAAGAAAGAAAGAAGAAAGAAAAAGAAACAAGAAAAGAAAGAAGAAAGAAAAGAAAAAAGAAACAAGAAAAGAAAGAAAGAAGAAAAGAAAGGGAAAAGAGAAGAAAGAAACCAACAAAAGAAAGGAAAGAGAAGGAAGAAAAAGAAAAGAGAGAGAAGGAAGAAAAAGAAATGAAATGAATGATGAAAAGAAATGAAATGAAAGAAAAAAATGAAAGAAAGAACAGAAAGAAATTAAAGAAAAGAATGAAAAGAATGAAAAAGAAAAAGAAAGAAAGAAAGAAAGAAAGAAAAAACGCAAAAACTACTTGTTTTTTCAAAAACCTGTACGTGATCTTACTTGGAGATCTATTTTTTAAAGCAGATGACACTCAGGAAACAAGGTGCCTTACCAAGTTGTCCAGTTTGCTTTATTTGACACATTTCATACAACTACTCTGGCACTCAAAGATTCATTAAATAGTTTTTGAAGAGAAGTGTAGCTTATTAAATGTGCAAAGACGCACGTTTAGCTTACAGTTAATTTTGTATATTATGTATGTTAATGAAAGTATTGCCCAATATCTTACATTTTATTACAAAGAACATTCTTTTCTTTTATAAATAGCAGCAAAAACACATACGAGTTTACATTTTTTTTATATTTACATTATATGAAATATGTAATAGGGGCAATTGTTTAAGGGAGGCAGGGTCTATTATGAGCCGGAGAAGTTTCCAAGAACTTTGATGGGGTTTCACGAGTTTGGGATGTTGTACGTTGAGGTTTTACAACGGAGTGAAGAAACGGATATCCATGGGATGGGGTAGGGATGGTCGGAATATATATGATGTCGATTGTATTGCCCGCCTACACTTCTGTTCTGTTCCAGGGTGTAAACTCGACGGTAGGGTACTCGGGTCTTAAGGCTATAATCACCACCTCCTATCGATGCACTCTACCCCGTCAGGCTGAAAGATCGGATACGCCGGCACGCGGCGCATCTTGAGAGTCAACACTGAAAAGGACGCCTTCCGATTGGCATCTGGATAGGGCGACTAGCTCAGGACTACTAGTCTTCCGGACTAGCACCGGAGTCGGATTAAGTGCCACCCATAAGTGCGCCGGGAAAACGCCCAACTCAATTTCCCATATCTGGCAACGCCACGGCGAAGCCCAACTAGGGCCCCCTGAAGTAACGTCCGAGCGACTGGGGGACTCCCTTCCCGTCTCCTCACTGAACACAGCGCTAATGACCTGCAAATAGCCGTGAACAGGTTGACGGCCACATGCTCCAAGTCCCGCTTGGGGTTAAATGGTGATAGGTTGCCGAGGTATACCTGGGCTCAATACGAAGTGCTGCGCGGTTCGCATAGCTCCGCCGAGGGCCACGCCGTCTTCCCCTCGTAGTCTGGTTTGGAACAAGGCCCGGGGCGGGGATTCCATTTTCGTCTATGACACTGTCCAGGTGCATTGGCCTTATCTTCGGTCGGATGCTATGCACGGTTGCCCGCATGTCTGGTCCAAGTCGGACTATGTGGTTAGTCTGCCCCGAACATGTATCTGTTCCCCTATACTGAACGTACTCGTGTAAGTGAATTCCGGAAGCGGTTGTCGCTGTCAATCGCATTCAACCATTCTTATCCTAAACTTACAACTAGTAGTCGTGGCAGACGGACACTATACCCTCGATCGTACGCCTCCTGGTCTCGGTCGACGCCTGGGTAGCGTCTTAGGACCGCCACGATAGTGTCTAACGATACGGGCAATGCAAGCTCTAACGATGTGGGTACACCGGAAGGGACGCTTCAAGGTCAGCAGAACTACAGGAAACAAATCTAACTGTATTAAGGTCTAATAGGAAAAATGTCTAGCTGTATTAAGGTCTAGCAGAAAAAATGTCTAATAAAATATGGTTCACAGCTACATTATGTCTAATGATTAAACATCCGCAGCTAAAATGTCTACCAGCAAAAATGTCTACAAAGTCTATCAGCTAAATGTCTACAAGTCAAAAGCCTAACCGAAATGTCTAACGAGTATTCAGTTAAAATGTTATATCTAATCCCTACATAGTATTTGAGTAAACTCCTCGTGTGCGTGGAGAAAATACGGTTCCGTGCCTCACGGTTAGACCACTTCCCATGCACCAATCGAGACATACGAGGTGTCATTAGACGCGTTTCGGTACTCCTGAAGGGGAACTGATAATTTGTTTTCAGAATAGGCCATTATATTCTAAAAAAATTTCAAAAACCCTAACCCCTAGCCTATAATTGGCGACGTACAGCCTCCTCGCTGCGCTCCGTGGCTGTGCTCGACTTGAGTGCAGCCGAGAAGCTCGGGCCCGGGAGGGCGTTTCTACTCTCCACCGAGAACCTGTGACCTCCGCGGTCGATGGTTCCTCCTGCGGGGGACATACATGTCCGGTGGCTTGGACTGGCAACAGTTCGACGCAAGGGAGTATCTACAGCTGGTAGCTTTACACAATCAGAGCCGATGAAAATATCTCGCCTTCAGCTCAAGAGACGGTTCTCAGGCTTCAGCAAGGATGCATTCGATTGTTTTAATATTTGTAATGGGCAGATTATCCCCCAAAGCAAGGACTTATCCACTCAACAAAGAAAAATCAGAATAGAAAATGTGAGATTTAGTAAGTGCCACGCCCTGATTCCAAATATGTACTTAGATTTTCTCTAACACGAATAATTTTGGTTTTCATATGGCAAATGTGCGAATCCCCAACGGCAAAGCCGTTCCTTCAGAATCTGATGTTGATGATGAAATGAGCTCGTTTCGTATCTCAAAGCAGATAAAAGAGGCAGAAGAGTTTCTTATGAATCTGCTTGAGATCAATGTGAACACGGAAGCATATATTCGAAAGAAAGTTTTGGAGGAGTTTGAGGTACTTCCTCCTCATCCATAAGAGTGCAAGGTTCGCAGAATGCCGTGACTCTAAAGTGGTGTCGTAGATCTTTTGTATATCCAACAGAATGGTCACAACGTGTTGTCTCAAGACGTAGAATTTCCTTATGCCAATGCGACGAGATGGCCCAGAGCAGATCGGTGTTTTCTGAACCCGCACTGGATTGGGGTGAGCATATTTCTGTACTCTCAAGTCCAGAACAAACGCTGATTTACTATGCGTTCCAGACCTTTGCAAACGCATTTGGTAAGATAGGACCTGAGGTAGCTCGATGGCAACGATCAATCTTTTTCTTCTTTTAGAGCAGGGACGATGGCTTCTCGCCACTGAACACGGACGGTGTGCTCTTCCCTGATGCTATTACAAAAGTGGAGGAGAAATTGCATGGCCATTTCAGGAAGATATAATATTTGATTGTGGATTCCATCAGGACCTGGGACAGTTCTCTTCGCTAACGCAAGAACAGAGGGCATTTCCGACATCACTTCTGCATTCTTAAGGAGACCTGGCACAGAATTTGGTGATGAGTGTCCTTTTATTTAGCGAATCTTTCTCTACACTAAACGTGGAGTCTGGCAACCGGGATCCTAGAAGAGCCATTCTGTGTAGTTACTTATTTCTCCGTTTACGCCGTTGTTGCTCAGAGGGGCGAGTGTCTACCCTGGCTGAAATATCTCCGGGGCAGAGGTCTACTGAGCACTGCTTGACAGGCTGAGTGATCGCTCAGAGCGAGTCTCAGGAGTCGGAGTAGGCTGTCGGGGATTGGAAGAGCAGTGGCTTTGAAGTGAGTACGGGATGGTTAACCGATTGGCATCGACCTTCGTGCGGAGCTGGTTAGACTTCGAGGTCTGAGTAGCTTTCTTGGCCTGTTTCTTGTATTTGGTGAATATCACTAGCCCCCTTGGAGAGGCGATGTCTGTCTGTGCTTGGCATGCCAGCCCACGTACGGGCCACGGCCTACCAGCAGCGTCCCGGCATCGCGGCCATGCGCATTGACAGATAGCCCGCAATCATGGAATGAGTAAAGGATTTTGCAACATTGCAACAACATTGTCAAACAAAACTGTACATGAAATCAAGCCTGGGGTACAAATTCTTCCACGCGACCCCTCTCGGGTGCCTGTTGGCTAGCATTAATAATTGTTTCAGAAGAAAATAAATTCGTTATATAACATTGTATAAAATATTATTGCCCTACAATGTTAAAAATGTCTTTTCCAAAAATTTCATGAAATAGAAGAACGGAAATGGAATTACAGCACTGGTTATGATAGGGTCGGACATTACTTTAAGCTATGTAATAATGAACGTTCTATTACTTATTTTTACTTTCCCATATCCGTTCGTATATACGGTGTAAACACAAAGTTATGTAATGCTGCGCGAAAAAACGGCGAATTTTCGGCAGAAAAAATTCTTTGACGATTACGAAAAAGTGAATAATTGCTACATTAAGGGGAAAAATCCCCTAACACCTGGTGTAACCAGAATCCGTTTTGTGGGTCCATGATACCGAAAAAACAATTGAAAGAAAAACGTCCGTCTATGAACACCCTAGCGCATCAGTCATTCGTTGGATTTTTTCCAAATTGAAGGAACTCCTGTCCATCTGGCTCTAGTCGAAGGTTTGAGATTTTGAAAAACTTTCTTCAAAATCTGGGCGGCGCAAGTTGATGAGAGGAGAGGGAAAAAGAGAAAAGGAAAAGGCGAAGAGCGGTGTTAAACATAATCATATGAAAAGGAAGCATTGCCAAAGAGAAATCAATTATAGCAACTTTACTTCTCCTGTATGTTGTATGAGTTGAAAGTTTGTTTACGGAAAATGCTGTGAGAAAAACATCAGCATGCCTACACTGTATTTTTTTTCTTCCTCCATTAATATGAACATTACACTTTCATAAGCTAACAAATATTCATTAACGTTTTCATTTATTGCTCAGTATCTTCTTTATTATTTCAAGTTCTGTAAAAGTTTCTACAATTTTGAATTTTGTAAATTCAGACTTTCTAAAGTATAATGTATTAAAATGTTCCAGAAATATATGCATTTATTCATTTATCCACTATACATTGCAGTGCGTAAGAAACATCTATAATATTAGCTTTTCAAGTGCACAGGAGATCATGTGTCAAAATGACACACAACGGTCCTTCTAGGTAGAATTATATTCTGGTCCTAGTGTTAAAATTCATCGTTTTGTCAGTGTCGACGTCCGACCATCGATAGCTGCGGCGGGGTCCAAGCGACGTAACTAGTGGTGCAAAAACATCATATTCTTTCCCCCATTATTTCTAAATTTGCCATTTTTCAGTAGTCCGAGTTCAACGAAAGAGAGTTCCGTGCCATTCTTTTAATTGTTCCTTGTGCTATCAGTAAAAAAACTTAAGAACAAATTTGGAGCGGTTTTTGAGAAAGTTTTTTGTAATTTACATTAACTTCAAGGAGAAATTAAGAAATTAATTTTAATTTTAAGAAAATGGCGTTCAAGCGTCACTGTTAATGCAAAATTTGAACCTCTGTTTCACACAAAATGTTGAAGTTTTCAAAAAACTTCATTTAAAGTAATTTGAGGTACTTTAACTCGCAAATGCAATAGCGTTTACAAATCGTTGGAAATGAGCTTATTTACGGCGTTAGAGAAATTAAAAAAACAAAAACGTGTGCAGTGGCTATCGTCAATGGATGCGAGTGATGAGTCGCATCCCTTCGTTTTTCAGTTGGTTTCATGATTTATTATCTTCACTGTGTATGTTTATCATTTCTCGATGCAAATATATATTTTTCCCTTTCTTTGGACGCTTCAGACTACTGTAACGGTACCTGCTTTTTTTAACAAAAAAGGCAAAAGTGGTTTGGCAAAAGAGTGTTACATCAATTCATGTTCGATTTATCGCCAAGGCCAATGACCTTCGAGGTGGTTGCCAATCGGGGATGGCTTACAAATCACGTTACTGATGCGATTCCACAAACGCATCAGGTATTATGGCCGCAGCTCCAATAGTTCCATTGATTGACCACAAGGCGCGGTAACGTATGGAATTAGCGGAAGTAGTTCAAAGTTTCCTCTTAAGGGTGCTTGTACAGCATGTTGTTAAACATCTATTAAGAATGAAGAATTAGTAAAACTTTTTCTTCAAGCTTCTAGACAGTGTTGTCAAGTTCGAATTTTCGAGAATTATGTAGCACGTTGTTTCGAACATTATGGAATGTGATAAGTTTTGTTAAGCTATTTAAAATAATATTGTATTACTAAATTCTAGTACAGTGGAATTATTTTAGCGTGGCCGTTCAAGGTCAGGGCCCAGAGCTGCTGGAAGAGTCCATTCCTTAAACGTCTCGCTTTAGAAGGGAGCGTGTTCCTTTCCAGGACGTGTTGGCATCCCTACTCCAGTTGAGTAAACATTGACCCTGACTATTCGTCTCCACAAACTGCCAGTTTTCAGTTGCATTTCCCTAACAGAGTGCCGCTATTTGTATGAAGTTCTGTATAAGTGATTATTATTTTGTTATGATTATTGCAATTCGTTCTGTTCAGAGCAACTTGCTTAAGGACGTCCTTCACAGACAGACGCGTGAAGTCGTCGCCAAAATACATATATCAATTTATGAAGAGAAGCAAAACAAGGTACTGAAAATATCAAAGCAGTTCTTAAGAAGGTAATTGCTGCTTCGGGTGTTTCGGAAATATCTATTTGCAGAATCAATAAGGAAATTAATTCTATTCAATCGTGTTCATTTTCTACTCCTAATAAAGAGAAGAGAAAGGACGTGGAATCTGCTCTCGACAGTTTCAATGAGAGTGTGATTTGCCGCACAATCATTTAATGCACCGTGTAAATAAATGGTTATTTTTACAGGTAACGACGCGAACGATAGCAAAGACAGAGATAGTGATACTACTTACGATAGTGAGGAAACGGGTATCAGTGACAGTGGAAAACACATGAATGGTGAGGACAGAGCCAAGATATCCCGTGAATTTGGTGTTTCTCCATTCCCGAGCGAAGACACTACCGCAAATTAATTTCCAAGACCGTTCGCTAGCATGGGCGTTGCGGTAGACTTGTGTTTTTGGTATGGGCAGACGAGCCAGGCGCGAGCGAGCGCCGCCTCCTGGCTCCCTCCCCACCATTTTCAGTTGCCCTCTCTACTCGCGAATCCCAGCGACCACCCTAGAAAAATTTAGCTATATGTAACACTGCTGTACATCCTCGAGATCAGTACCTGTGTGACAGATGTGCCTGGGTGTACTGAATGAATAGGCTCATGAATAGGTGCTTTGAGTGTGACGAAACGGAAGAGTATAATCACGTTTTGTTAAAATTAAGACAAAGAATGGATGTACAGGGAAAGGCCCTGCACAGTGTTCTTGCATTAGGCCTCATTCACAATGCAAACTTAAACGTAAACGTAACGTAGCCGCAAAACCTAGAAATGTGTTATTAAGCGAGACCATTCACAATGCCTTGACGTAACCGTAGACGTAAGACCGTAAACTTAAGAGTTCGCAAGCTCCAAGCTTTTACGTTAAGTTTACGTCGGAATTCTACCAAAGACCAATCAGAGAGCAGCATGGAAGCTCAATTTCAGATTGTGTTCAGGTAGTTTGTGGTTATGTCATTGTTATTGTAATGTAGAGAACTAGTTTACGAATGCTTTTGATGCATGTTGTGAATTCAATGTAAGAACTTAGACAATTTTTATTGTGACTTTAACCTGAGATGGCGAATAAACTAATTATGTCCGACGAATTACTCATGAATTTGGTTCATGAGAATCCTTGCTTATAAGATGAAGGAAATGTGAGCACTACTACAACATCTACTCGCATGTATATAAAGACAAATCGATAAGAATTTCGAAGAAAAAGCTAGAAACCATGGTGGAAAGACCTTTTCACCATGTTAGAGACGAATCGATCAAGTTTCAGTACATTGAATTCTGATTGGTTCAGGCGAAACTTACGTTCGTCATTGTGAATGCTTGTTTTTACGTGTAAATTTTGCGGCCAAGTTTACGGCCTTACGTTACGGTTAAGTTTGCATTGTGAATGAGGCCTTACAATGTACGTGTGCTTTTATGCGGTTGCAAAAGTGATTCATGCGTAGAAATTTCTGCTGGATCGTGGCGAAACTCCAAGAAATTAGCCCGAAACTATAAAATGGCGTCTGAGCAGGAAGTAGAAAGGCAGGTCGCAGGAAGTAGTGAAGGCAACCAGTGTTTTATTGAATTTCTGTCGCATCCCCAACCCAATCTTTCAGGAGACACCACTGTCTGGTGTCATTTTTGAAAGAAAAAAAATTAGAGCAAAATTAATTTTATGTCCTCTTCAACCGTGCAATTAGCACAATCCGTACGAAAAGAGTGAAGAACTAGTGAGACTACAGAATGGCACAGACTTTCCTGTATTTTTTCCACTTTTGTCTCGGCTAGCTATTCGGACTTAACACATTCTCTTGCCCATCTATCGGCGCACAAAGTAAATTTCTTTCACATTTTATGAAATTTTCGGTTTCCTAATAGTAAAACAGAAACAGTATTTTAAGAATATTAAAGAACAGTAAAATCTCGTCCTAAATAGCAATTTTCTCTGAAAAATTTGGAGCCGTATTTAAGAAAATGACGTTTAATCGTTACTATAAATGCGAAATTTGAAGCTCTTTTTCAGAGACAATTTTTGATTTTCGAAAAACATCATTAGAACTCTATTGAAAGACATCACCTCACAAATAGAATAGTGTTTAAAAATTGCTGGAAACGCGCTTGTAAACGGTGTGAGAGATCTTTAAAAAATTACATTTCAGTAATTTTTGGAAAAACAAACAAACCATTGATTGATGTTTCCGGGCGCGTCAACTACTTTGGTCATTAGTCCCGTAAGTGTAGTGCGTGTTTTTCTCAGGAGGTGGCGATGATCCTTTCCCGGTCGATGGCGAGATCGGGCGTTGACTAGCGGCATTCCCCTCAACCAGGTATCTCCCACCAGCGGGGCAACGCCACAGCCGGGACAAGTTGTAAGCTCCCGACCGGTCTCCCGATATGTGTGGTAGTGTAGTGCATGTTAGTGTGTGTGTGTGTGTGTAAGAGGAGAGGATATGACAAGGGAGAGGAAGGAAAGATCGCGCGCGGTCCGTGGCCCGTTTGTTAGGGTACTGCTCCGGCATTCGCCTGGATTGAAAAAACGAAAAAATACCTCTTTATAAAGAGTGCAATTAGCACTATCAATTCGAAAAGTTTGAAGAAAAAATTGGAACCATTTATGAGAAAATGGCGTTTGAGCGTTTCTGAAAATGCGGAATTTTGTGCTACTTTTCACAGGAAAACGGTTGTTTTCGAGAAATTTTATACATCATTTAAAGCACATGTACTCATAAATATAATGAGACCAAATCGCCGCTAATGTAATATTAACGTGAGAGACAAGTAAAAAAATTACATTTCTGTAAATTTGAAATAACAAAAGAATAGAACAGTATGGCGTTTATGTCATCTCATAGAGTACATTAGGCACTATTCTTACCAAAAGTTTAAAGAAAAAATTTGGAGCCGTTTTTGAGAATATCTTGTTTTTGTAATTCTTTTTAAATTGCACATACTGCACACAATATTACGCGAAAACTACTAAAATTTTCAAAAAATGTGCAGCACCTTAATGAAAGAACTCACTATGGAGAACAAATTTTATTTGAAGAAAAAAATCTCTTCTTTAATTCTGTAGTTGTTGGAAAAGACCGAAAAGAATGAAACTTTTGCAATTTTCGAAAATCCTGAATTAACCGTGAAATTAGAACCTAAGCCACCCTTAAGGCCGATATACACGGTACAGTTTTCGTGCAGATTCTTCAACCAGTCCAGACTTAACGCTTTCTGCACGAAAAAATTATGGACATGCTCATATTGTTTCGTGTAGAAAGCATAGTTTGACTCCAGCGCCTTTAGCGGCATAACAGTTCACTAACGGTTTTCGACCGAGTCGATTTTATGGTTAGGTGTGTCAAGGTGCGATTGTATGAAGTGATATATTGTGATAAACTTCCTTTTCCCCAATTCCTGCCTTCCTATTTTTACTTTCCCCGTATACATACGTATATATGGAGTAATATACGTAGTACAGGGAAAGTTATAAAATGCTGCGCGAAAAAAACGGCGAATTTTCGGCAGAAAAAAATTAATTGCCGGGCCCTGATAACAAAAAGGGAATAAAACCAGTTGCTAAATTAAGAAAAAAATCCCCAAAGACGTGGTGTAGCCAGAAGCCCTATTTTGTGGGTCCTTGATACAAAAAAAAAAAATTGAAAACAAAACGTCCCTCCGTCCGCCTGATGAACAACACTGGCGCCTGAACCATATGTATGATTTCATCCAAAATGAATATTCCCCCGTCGATATGATTCCATTCGAGGCGCCCCTATTTTGAAAAATTGTCTTCAAAATTCGGGGGTACTTTCTACGAAGCCCCCTGGACATTTTCAAAATTTTCTCAAAAACGGTTCCCAATTTTTTCTTTAAATTTCTTTTAAGAATAGAGTAAAATACACTCATAAAGGTAGCATAGGTCCTAATTTGACGGTTAACTCTGAATTATAGAAAATTGCAAAGGTTTGAATTTTTTCAACTACAAAATTAAAGCTAGAGATTTACCTTTCAAATAAAATTTGTTCTATATTGTGAGTCCTTTCATTAAGGTCATGTACATTTTTTTGAAAATGTTAGTATGTTTCGTGTAATATGTGCAATTTCAAAAAATTACAAAACCACGATTTTCTCAAAAAACGACTTCAAACTTTTTCTTCAAACTTTTGGTAGGGATAGTGCTAAATGTACTCTATTAGATGACATAAACGCCATAATGTTCTATGCTTTTTTTTTTCAAAAATTGTAAAAATGAATTTTTTTTACTTGCCTCTCATGTCATTAATATTTACATTGGCATCGATCTGTTGCCATTATTATATTAATGAGTACATGAGCTTTAAATAATGTCAAGTGAAGTTTCTCGAGAATTCAACCATCTTCTGTGAAAACTAGCTCAAAATTCCGCAATATTAGTTTTCGCGCAATATTACATTTGTGTAATTTTTGAAAAAACAAAAAATACCCCAAATTGAGCTTTACGTCATATTAAAGAGTGCAATTAGCACTATCCGTTCCACAAGTTTCAAGAAAAAATTTGGAGCCATTTATGAGAAAATGGCGTTTAAGCGTTTCTGAAAATGCGGAATTTTGAGCTACTTTTCACAGAAAACGATTGTTTTCAAGAAATTTTATACAACATTATTTAAAGCACATGTACTCATAAATATAAGTAATGTGACCAAATCGCCGCTCATATCAATATTAACGACGTGAAATACAAGTAAAACAAATTTCATTTTTGCAATTTTTGAAAAAGCAAAAGAATAGAGGCAATATTGTGTGTCATTTCATAGAGTACATTTAGTACTATCCCTACCAAAAATTTAAAGAAACAATTTTGTGCCGTTTTTGGACAAAATCTTGTTTATATAATTTTTACTTTCCCGTGTACTATACGTACGCATAATATACGGAAAGTTATGTAATGCTGCGCGAAAAAACGGCGGATTTTCGTCAGAAAAACTTTTATTACAGGGCCCTGGTAACGAAAAAGTGGATAAATCTAGTCGCTAAATTAAGAAAAAAATCTCTTAACACGTGGTGCAGCCAGAATCTCTGTTTTGTGGGTCCTTCATACCGAAAAAACCAATTGAAAGCAAAACGTCTCTCCGTCTGTGAACAACGCTAGCGACTAAACCGTTCAGCCGATTTTCTCCAAAATTGATACTCCCCGATTGATCTCGCTGAACTCGTGGACCTTGAATTTGAAACAGATATTTTAATTTTGGGGTTACTTTACATGAAGCCCCCCTTACATTTTCAAAATTTTCTCAAAAAAGACTCAAATTTTTTGTAAGAATAGAGTAAAATGCACTTACTAAGGTGGGATAGGTCCGAGTTTCACGAGTAAGTCTGAATTTTCGAAAATTGCGAAAGTTTGAATTTTATTCGGCGTCTTCCTCGAACTACAAAATTGCACACAGAGATTTTTACATCAAATAAAATTTGTTCTTCAAAGTGAGTTCTTTCTTTAAGGTCGTGTACATTTTTTGAAAATGTTAGTATGTTTCGTGTAATATGTGCAATTTCAAAAAATTACAAAACCACGATTTTCTCAAAAACGACTTCAAATTTTTTCTTCAAACTTTTGGTAGGGATAGTGCTAAATGTACTCTATTAGATGACATAAACGCCATAATGTTCTATGCTTTTTTTTTCAAAAATCTGTAAAAATGAATTTTTTTTTTACTTGCCTCTCATGTCATTAATATTTACATTGGCATCGATCTGTTGCCATTATTATACTAATCAGTACATGAGCTTTAAATAATGTCAAGTGAAGTTTCTCGAGAATTCAACCATCTTCTGTGAAAACTAGCTCAAAATTCCACATTTTCTGAAACGCTCAAATGCCATTATCTCATAAATGGCTCTAAATATTTTCGTTGAATTTCTTGTCAAATTAGAGAGAAATACACTAATAAAAATGACAGAGGTCCAATTTTCACTGTTAACTCAATATTCAAAAATTGCATAAGTTTGAAATTTTTTCAGCATCCTCCTACAATTACAATATTGAAAAGAGGGATTCTTTTCTTCAAATGAAATTTGTTCTGAACAATCAGTTTCATTTATTGTCATACATAATTTTTGAAAATTTTAGTAGTATTTTGTAATTTTGAGTGAAATATGGGGATTATTAAAAACATGATTTTCTCAAAAATGGCTCTAAATTCCTTTTCAAATTTGCTGTATGGGTAGTGGTAAATGCACTATATAAAATCACAAATGACATTTTGCTGTATTCTTTTGATTTATCAAAAATTACTCAAATGTATTATTTTTGACATCTATTTCACTTTGTTAATATTTACATTACCAGTTCTTTGTTGTACGTTATTGCATATGTGAGTTCCAGAGCTTCAAAAAGTGTCTTTTAATGTTTGTTGAAAAAACAAAAGTTTTCTCTGAAAATGAGCCCAAAATTCCACATTTTCAGAAATGTTTGAACAAAATTTTCATAAAAACAGCTTCAAATATTTCAATGAAATTGTGCATATAGGACAGATTTTATCCTTCTATAATAACCTTATTGTCATATTTCAATTCTATTATTAAGTATAAGAAAAATTGCAGAAACGTGAAAAAATGTGTCATCAATACATGATAGCTGAAAAGAGGGTGAGGGTAACCTGAAGACAGTTGAATAGAAGAAAGGAATAGATGTAAGGAAACTAGTACCAGAAAGTTTGTATCATTCTGTAGTACCACTAGTTTACAAAATTGTCTGTGTAACATTTGTGTCCCTAGTTTGTAGAATAGTTTGCACTGAAAGGCATGTTTCATCTGCGAATTCTGTTTACAAAAAATTTATTTTAAAAGGAATATTTGTATAGTAATGAGGTACTTTACAATGACAAATCTACAGATTAACATGACAAAAAGTGGTAGTAACAAAATAAACATTCCATAATGCAATAATACTAAAAAACCTTCAATTAATTATATTTTAATTATTTATTTTCCAAGAAATCTTCTTTTAGAAACATCAGAGTTTATAGAAATTTTCCCTTATAATCCCTGGGGGAGGGGGAACTGTATGAATTGGGAAAACATATGCATATTTCCAACAAAGTATTTCTGAAATAACTTTTATTTTCATGCAAGTGAAACATCCACAAAGGTAGAAACATATACTAATCTAAATTTTAATATGTTTTTAATTTTCAACATTTTATTTTTGAAAATAATAAATTAATTAAAAAATAAAATAATTAATAATAAATTCTACTGAAAGGGTCCAATTTTGATGAGGACATTTTGCACATAATATGAATTAGTATAACAGGAACATATTACCACATTAGATTGAGAAAAATGACAACAGAATGCCTTGAGTGATTTTGGTACCAACCCACTCACGATTTCTGATTCAAAATGGATTATTGTACTACTTGATCACCTATTACACATATGCAAGAATACAAAATTCTATAATACATCTCAGTTAAAAATGAGTCCATATTCTCTCACACAATGGAACACAACATGCTCAAAACAAAGGAACAATAAACAGAACTTACGTATTCCATTCTTTGCTGACACTACAAGCAACCAAGAGAGACTGAGCATCAATAAAATGGCAAATGTGTTCTTGAATTTCTGTAGGGAGAGAAATAAATATGTCCCGTCTCAAATACTTTGACAGTAACTCCATTAAACAATATCGCTCTTCAGGTGTGGTCTTATCCAAAAGTACATTCAACACCCTCATTTTGTTTTCCAATGACATATCCTTGAACAGATTTGCAACACTCTTCAACCACATATCACGTTCATCCCAAACGTCTAAAACAAATCCGAAACAACTTGTAAGAATATGATAAATAAAACTGATCTAATTTGATTGATAGCAAATATATGTTCTAAATTTACTTCATTACTTACCTAAAGACTTACAATTATTGGAGGCATCCATTATTTAAGAAATAAAAACAAGAACTTCGAGCAATGCACACAAACAAACTATTCTTTTATGTATTGTCAACAAGTTTTTCAAATCATGGCAAGGGCTTTCGCGGGATGTTCTTTCTCCCAAATGCCATATAAATGCAGCCTGACGCGGTATACGCCGGCTTTTGTCACTAGACAAGTACCAACCTACCAAATCGGAAATATGTTTTCTCCCTCAGGGAGTTTTTGTACAGTTTAGAGATGTCCAAACAAGTGACTTTTAATAGTTCGGAGGGCAGCACCGTCGCCTCTGGGTGGCAAGCGGCAGGCTGCTATACTTGAGTTTTTATTTCTTGGAGCGTGGGTGCATATCTTCACGATGGAATATCTCATGGTATTTCGCGTCCTTCTCAGTCAGTGCCATTGGGAGTCGCATGATTGCGACTATTGAGCAGTGCAACTCCTAGCGGCACGATGGAGAACGACGCGAAATGCCGTGAGATATTCCATTCCCAAGACAAGCCCCTACGCGTCAAGAAATAAACTATAACTGTAGAAACCATGAGCTTATGGACGATTTTTTTAAAACGTCGTGATCGTTCGTCGTTAGAGGCTTTCCACTGCCTGTAATGGATTAAAACCTTTTTTTTTGGTTTAAGTACACTTTCTCGCAGTGAGATGTTTATTTTTCTCTAAAATGAAGTTGTATTTTCGGAATCACTAAGCTGTGCCTGATAGTGGACTAGGGCAAAAGGGACAAGAGGGATGGTAAGCTTTTTTAGATGCTGTTTTAGATACTGTTCCTAAAAATCAAGAATGTAAAATTATAAAACCCTCGGAACAAAAGAACAAAAGTAGATTTCTGCTTTGAAACAGTAAAAGATGGTCAATAGTAAGTTACGGTTCTGCCCGTCTTCGCAATTCATACGTCTAAACATTTTCCTGTTGTCAGATATTTCACTTTTTTTAAAAAACGTACGTAAATTTTCCATATTTTTGCAAAATGTATCTAACTCACTAAAGGACATACTAGCTCTCAATAAATAAGTCGTCATTTACTTGCATTCAGAGGCGTATCTAAGGTATGGCAGATATGGCACGTATCATGGGCGCCACTCACAAGGGGCACTATTTAGTTTAAAACTCGCTAAAACAAATAACAAAAATTCTAATTTGAAGTATCCTGGCAGGGGCGCAAATTCTATGCTTGCCATGGGCACCTACACGCACCTGAATACTACATCTGCTTGCATTGCCTAAACGTGTATTGAAAAAACAATGTTAAAATGATGTTAAGTTTTGAAAAAACCAAAGAATAGAGCAATATGGCATTTTTGTCATCTCATAAAATACATTAGGCACTATACCTACCGAATGTTCAAAGAAAAAATTTGAAGCCGTTTTTGAGAAAATCTTGTTTTTACAATTTTTTCAAATTGCACATATTGCACGCAGTATTACGCAAAAACTAGTAAAATTTTCAAAAAATGCACATGTCCTCAATGAAAGAACTCACTTTGGACAACAAATTTTATTTAAAAGAAAAATCTCTATCTTCAATTTTGTAGTTCCAGAAAGACACTGAAAAAATTTTAAACTTTTGCAATTTCCGAAAATTCAAAGTTATCCGTGAAATTAGGACTTATGCCACCTTAATAAGTGTATTTTACTCTATTCTTAAAAGAAATTTAAAGAAAAAATTTGGAGTCGTTTTTGAGAAAATTTTGAAAATATCCGGGGGGCTTCATGTGAAGTACCTCCACATTTTAAAGAATCTTTTTCAAAATCTCAAAGCTTCGACTAGAACCAGATCGACCGGGGAATATCCATTTTGGAAGAAATCGTACGTATGGTTTAGGCGCTTGCAGTGTTCAAAGACAGACGGACGTCTTCCTTTCAATTGTTTTTTCTATCAAGAACCCACAAAAGAGGGGTTCTGGCTACACCACGTGTTAGGGGATTTTTTTTCTTAATTTAGCAATTAGTTTTATCCACTTTTTCGTTATCAGCGCCCGGCAACGAACTTTTTGTGTCGAAAATTGGTAATTTTTTCGCGCAGCATTACATAACTATCCCTATACTACCTATATCACTCCGTGTATACGTTCGTATACGGGAAAGTAACTAGTGGTGCTACAGAATGACACAGACTTTCCTGTATTAGTTTTTTTTTTTCCCTTGGGTCTTCGCTAGCTATTCGGAATTGCCACATACTCTTTCTTGCCAGCTGTCATCCATCACCGCAAAAAGTATACATTTTTGTGTCATTGTCTTAATTGTTCGGTTTCCTATTAGTAGAACGAAAATATTAATTTTAGAATATTGAAGAACACAAAAACCTAGTCCTAAATGGCAATTTTCTTTTAAAAATTATGTGCCGTTTTAAAGAAAATTGCGTTTTAGAGCTACTAAAAATGTGAAATTTGAAGCTCATTTTCACAGAAAAGATTTCAAAATAATTCATTTGAAGTTATTTGAAGCACTTACACTCACAAAATGTAATAAACTTTACAAATTGCTGGTAATGTGCATATTAAAGATGTGAGAGGCCTTTCAAAAAAAAGACATTTATGTAATTTTTTAAAATCAAAAAATAACTCAAAATAAACTTTACATCATATTAAAGGGTGTAATTAGCAC
Source organism: Acheta domesticus (assembly GCA_031308135.1). NCBI lineage: Eukaryota > Metazoa > Arthropoda > Insecta > Orthoptera > Gryllidae > Acheta > Acheta domesticus. Next base: position 63,097,987 of record JAHLJT010009436.1, read on the forward strand.
TATCTGTTACTAAAGTTTCAAGAAAAAAATTGCAGCCACATATGGGAAAATGGCGATTGAGTGTTTCTGAAAATGCGGAATTTTGAGCTAGTTTTCACAGAAAATGGTTGTGTTTTCGATAAATTTTACTTGGCATTATTTAAAGCTCATGTACTCCTTAATATAATAATGTCAACAAATCAAAGCTAATGTAAATATTAACGACATGAGAGACAGGTAAAAAAATACATTTTTGCAATTTTTGAGAAAACAAAAGAATTGATCAATATGACGTTTTTGTCATCTCATAAGATACATTAAGCACTATACCTACCAAACGTTCAAAGAAAAAATTTGGAGCCGTTTTTGAGAAAATCTTGTTTTCGTTATAACTTAAAATTGCACATATTTTACGCAATATCGCGCGAAAACGACTAAACTTTTCAAAAAAATGTGTATGACCTTAAAGAAAGAACTCACTTGGGACAACAAATTTTATCCAAAAGAAAAATCTGTATCTTAAATTTTGTAGTTCCAGAAAGACGACGAAAAAATTTTAAACTTTGGAATTTTTGAAAATTCAGAATTATCCGTGAAAATCGTATCTATGCCACCTCAATTAGTGTATTTTATTCTATTCTTACAAGAAATTTAAAGAAAAAATTTGGAGCCGTTTTTGAGAAAATTTTGAAAATGTCCGGGGGGCTTCATGTAAAGTACCCAAAAATTTTACAGAATCTTTTTCAAAATCTCAAAGCTTTGGCTAGAACCAGATCGACCGGGGAATATTCACTTTGGAAGAAATCGTACTTATGGTTTAGGCGCTAGGAGTGTTCACAGACGGACGGACGAACAGACGGACGTTTTCCTTTCAATAGTTTTTTCGGCATCAAGGACCCACAAACAGGGTTTCTGGCTATACCACGTGTTAGGGGATTTTTTTTCTTAATTTAGCAACTGGTTTTATCCACTTTTTCGTTATCACTCTCCGGCAATGAATTTTTTTTCCGCCGAAAATTGGCCATTTTTTCACGCAGCATTACATAACTTTCCCTATACTACGTATATCAGTCCGTGTATACGTGAAAGGGGGAAAGTAAAAATAAATACCATAAAATTATAGTTTTCTTTATTTAAACACGGGAAAACGATTTGCAGTAAGTACTTACCATGGGCAGTAAGTACTTACGATGTGGGTATTTTTGACTCATATTTTGAAAATAATATTTTCTACGTCCAAACATGCGGGAAAAATCTGACAAGGAAATGCCGCGATGTGACATGTGGAAACATGCCCTCATATTTTTTTCATTGAATGTTCATGCCATTTTCATCTCATGATGAAAATTGTGGCTGCCGATACATACTGCTAATTACTTTAAAAATTTCCAAATTTGCCAACATTTTTGCTCTATTTTTCGTTTTTACAGAGAACTTGGACAGTCCTCGCAAGCCGAGCAACGAACCGAGGCTGGCGTTGCAGAAGGTTGTTTCCTCAAAGTCAAATGACATTCGGTGGGGGCAGGCCATCCCCAGGGCACTCATTGCTTTTCTTATTGTAAAAGTCCATTTTATTCGAGATATTTTATTTCCTTAGCCATTTCTCAATGAAAGTTTGTTATTTTTTTCATTACCATGAATATCGTCAACATGCATAACACCATGTAGCAACAAAAAAAAAACGTTTGGCTTGTTTAAGTGAGTTTTATGCTTATTTTGGATGAATTAGGTCACAACCAATGGCGTAGGCTCAATGTATGCGCCCTCCTCTGAGGCAGTCATAATTCGGTAGCACGCCTGGGAATCCCAGAAGTCACGTGCCACGATTGGGACCCGGGAGCGGGGGAGCAGACGGCAGGACCACAGTACTGTGGCAGGACTGTCTTCTTCACAACTCAAGCAAGTCTGCCAACTATTCTTAGGTACATTTCAACCTGATTCATTACAGCTGGGCAACTCGATGTGTGTTAGCAGGCCTGACAAAACAATATCACTCCCTTCGTGTAAGAAAATGGTTTGACAGACAATCAGTGAACTCGTGCGATGTTATTTCGTTCATGTGTGTCCTACGTTCTAGTGTAAATGCTGTTTCTACTTAATGTGCGTTAAATAGCCTATTTTGCCTAATAAGTGATGCATTAAAGAAAATCGTGAATTCGAAATTGTAACGCGAAAGAATAAAACTTGTGTGTGTGTGTGTGTGTGTGAAAGGACGCGACATGGCGAGCTCATCCAGTTCATTTGTGGTAGTGGATGAGTTATTTGTGGCAGGGAACAGTAGTGAAACGTTTCATTGTGCTATAGACAGGATTCGTGAAATCCCTTGTAGTTCTTTCTCCTATTCCGAAAAATTTACGGCAAATAGTGATGGACAACCAAGACAACGCGAATAGATCTCGAGTTTAAAAATTAGGTATGTACTTTTCTGTGGTTATTTTTCTAGTTTTATTGTTTTGTTTATGTAAGTTAGTGCATGCAATGAGAAAATTATGATTTTTAAGGAAGATTAAGAAGGTATCTAATTTGCAACATGAACTTCTAAAACACTTCAGAATAAAGTAGAATCACGCAAACGAACTGGGCACCACATGTTGTATTTGGGTGTTGCAGATCCACTCTTGAGGCCTGATATAGAGGAGAAAACTGAAAAATGAAATTTGGTGTATCTAGAATTTGGCGATAATCAACAGATTAGTTCTCCAACTGTTATTTGTGTTACTGACTTATAAGAGGTGGAAGAAAACCAACATTTTTGCATATTCAGACTTGCCATCATCTCTTCAGCAAATTCCACACGATGAGGAGCTTCCTATTCATCCTCCTCTAGTTCTAAAGAAGTCTGAAGATAGCAGTAGTTAATCAAATACCGAAATCGAACACGAAGATGACTTCTCAAATGATGAAGTTGCTATATCTCACTACCGCACATAAAATGGGTTAAATGACTTGATCAGGGATCTAGAACTTACAAAATCCAAAACAGAAATTCTAACATCGAGATTAAAGCAGTAGAAACCTGTTGAGTAAGAGTTGCAAAATATGAAACCAGAGAAAACGCAATGAAACTTTCTCACAATACAAAATTACTTCGTGATGACATATCAGCAAGATTCTACCAGTTCAATGAAAGCCTTGGAAGAACTTCGAAGATGTTGTGAACAGTTTCCTAGATAATCACAGAGTAGACAATTAGAGGGATATGGTAGAAGGTCTTTCGAATTACTACAAATCAATGGAGTGCAGTATGTCTTTAAAGTTCCATGTATTCCATTCGCATCTGGATGTATTCAAGTCTCATATGGGTACATATTCAGAGGAACAGGGCAAAAGGTTCCATCGGAGCTTACAACTGTTTGAAAGAAGGTACCAGGGACAGTACAATGAGCAAACGCTATTAGATGATAGAGCAATGAGCAATTAGATGATAGATGAAGGAGCAAACGCTATAGATGATTATATTTGGAGACTGATCAGAGAGAGTGATATAACGTACAAGAAGAAATGTAGGAAGACAACACATTTTTAAGCACACTGTACGTGATACGTGAACATTTTCATGTACAACTCTTTTGTCATATATATATATATATATATATATATATATATATATATATATATATATATATATATATATACTGCATTTTCATTTTGGTAAATTTCAAGGACAACAGAAGCCGAATCGTGCGCGTCAATAGGAGCCGAACCCTGTCCTTGAAATTTACCGAAACTATAATTTATTTACTGTTTACAGAAGAATTATTTAAATTTCTATGTTAATTTTATATAGATTAAATTAATTCATATTTTGAAATGAAAAACATTCAATTTTGTTCTTTAAAATATTCTTTATGCCTGTAAATACTACGAACTAAACGGACCAATATTTCTCGCTCAAATGAACATTCACTTGTAACTGACATTCCAACGCATACCGATAAGTTTCAGCAACCGATAGATAAAGGTCGGATAGGCCAACAATTACCCAGAAGCCAAAGATTATAGAAAGAGCATTCGATTAGTCTGTTCCCATTTGAGAACACCGGGAAAAACGGGTTAAAAAATATTTTCTCATGACTACTAACAATGTTTATTGCAACATACCTGTCTGTGTCGATAAATCAGTTATCTCTTTCGGAAATTTAGAAACAACTTACAACTTTTTCGCACTTAGTCAGTTTGCACTGACATTTTTCTTGTGATTTCACAACTGAACTGTTTCGCAGTAGACGCGGACAATAGCCCTCAAATTCGTGGGGGAGGGGCTCTATACTGCGAATAATACTTCTGCCGACTTGACAGCTCCTGGCTGACAGGGGTGAGGGGGTTCCATTATTCAATCGGAGGTTTCAAATTGTGATGATGTCACTAAAGAGTTGCCGACGTTTACTAAGAAACAAATGAAATCTAATAGCGCGAAGCAACTGAAAATTGAAGAGCGCCGAGCGCCAAGAGGAACGCCATTACATGTTTGATTATGCGCATAGAGGAGAGATATACTAGAGTGCGCACCGAGCTGCGCAGAAGGCCCGGCCGGGTATCAACATCTCTCCCGCCAGTGTCACGTGACTTTGGGACAGCTAGGTGGCATCTACAAGAACACCCGTCTCGCATTAAATGATTTATTTTTATACGTGCTTAAGATGTTTCATTCCAACGTTATTTTCTCATTTATTAATCAACCCTAAAAATGTTGCTTATAGCAGAAAAGTGAATTTAAGTTTTTCTGCTCTATTTGCTCAAGTACATGAAAATTCCGATTTTTGTCCAACTTGACACGTTCAACCGCATACTCCAGTAAACCTGTTTTACAAGTACAATTACATAGGACTATAAATAAAAAATATTTGTAAAATAAATTAACTCCATGGGATACATTAATCCAAATTTCTATTACCTAATGTTAGACATTCTACTATTGAAGATTCACATCAGTGTCATTTATAATAGCAAGTTATCAAAATGTTATTTCAAGGATTTATAGAGGGAAAAAGGCTTCTACCTTTGATTTATATTTTGATTTATTTAGTCAAAAACAGTAAAATCTGTATGAGATATATGGGGGAAAAGTTCCACCTGCACTCATTTTCTTGAGCTTCAAAAGCTCTTCCCAATATTTTAACTATAACATTAGACATTTTCCCTCCCGAGTTATATAAAACCTTTTTGCATCGATAAACAAACTGTATGTTTTATTTTTTTCTTTGTATTACTAACAACAGTAACATGCCACTGGCTTTACTCCTACCACTACTAGCAAGTAAGCTCAAGAAAACGTGGGCGTAGTGAAGCTACATTTATATCCAAAAGCAAAACAAGGGGACATCTCAGCATTTGCTCAATGGATTGGGAAAACTGGACAAACTGGAAAAATGGATCGAAATGGGGTCTTTGACCTGGAAGCTGAAGTGCATATTTTTCAAAGAATTTACTAATAAAAATCAACTACAATCATACAAATTACTAACACTAACATACTATAAACACAACTTACCCCAGTAAATACACATAGGATTAATGCCCTCTAAATAAAATCATTTTGTTGTTCACTGATCCATACTATTTTTTTGGTAAATTTGGATGTGCTCTCTTCCTACATGTTTTAATCTTATGTCAATATATTTAAACAATATTGCCTTTATTAAATACATCCTGTGATTCATTACGGCCTCTTGACCAATAATATGATATGTTAAATTACTAAAAACAGAACTATTCACAAATTCTCTCAGACATCTATTTACAATTGTACTACATGCTGCCTTTTTAAAAATGTCACCTCTCCCCTGAAGTATTCTTACTTCTACCTCTGCTCTTTTGCAGATTTTTATAACATCTTCAGAAGGGTATTTCATCTTTCCTCTGAATGAAGGAATATGATCCTTCATCAGTATCAGTCCGGTAAAGAACTAGCTTATAGTCCACATAAGCAAGAGACTTTTGCAACTTTGTAACTAAAAATCCTCCAATATAAGTTACAATGTCCACCCACAACATAGGGAGACAATCTAGTTTCAAGATTGTGTACTGATGGCAAGTACATATGGTCAGTTGGTACCTCACTGCCCAGTTCAGGATCATTTACTTGTGGCACACTTGCATACTGACGTGAACTGACATTTAACACAGTTGTTTCATCCTGTGGAACACAATTTGCAAAGTTAAATTGTTATTGCACTTCTTGAAAAGAAAAAGAATTTTGGATCGTAAGCAGTGAACAAATATCCACACCGTCCCAAAATAATTACGCTGTAGCACCACAAACAGCACGAAAAGCTACATACAGCACCGTACAGCACGAGCTGCCGGTGTCCCAAAGTCACGTGACTTACGACCACATGTTGAAACCTGCGCAGTAGGCTCACGCGCACTCTAGTTGTATCTCTCCTCTATGATTATGCGTCGTGTGTGCGGTTGTGACTTCTATACTGCGATTTTTCTAACTGCGACCCTCAAGGCCACTCAAATCCCATCTTCGCGATGGAATATGTCACGGCATTTCGCGTCTTTCTCAGTCGTTCCGCTAGATTTCGCACGATCGCGACCGAATGAAGCAGTGCTTGCGATCATGCGACTTCTACCGGCAAGACCGAGAAAAGACGCGAAATGCCGTGACATATTCCATCACGAAGATGGGATTTGAGTGGCCTTGAGGGTCGCTGTTAGAAAAATCGCAGTATAGTGTTAAAGGCTTACTTAAAAGCTGATACTTACTTAAAGGATGATTTACTTATGACACAATGTACATGTACATGCACCTTAAAGGACATTTCTAATTTTTATCTTTACGCCAATGCATTCAGTAAAAGTAAAGAGTAAAATCTTTTCTGCTGCAAAACTGTTTCTATACAATTAGAGACTATACTGATCGTGAAAAAGAAAAATAATGTTTATTGTAACAAAACAAAGATATATTATGAATTAGTTTACATTTGCATTGTATACATTCTTAAAAAATATTTAATACGCATGTAACAAGTAATGTACTTCAGCTTCCGAGTCAATGACCCCATCTCGATCAGGTTTTTGTCCTGTTTCCCTGATCCATTGAGCAAATGCTGAGATGGCCTCTTGTTTTGCTTCTGGACGTAAATGTAGCTTCACTATGCGCACGTTTTGTTGAGCACTCCTTTTGCTTGTAGTTCATTTACCGTTGAAATTGATTTTCTATAACTCAGGAACAAACATTTTTCAAATATTTTTATTTTTCTAAAATAATTATTTTCTAAATTAATTTTTTCGTTTTCTATTTTCGTTTTTTTAAATTCTGGCCCTCAAGAAAATGTGCGCAGATAAATCTCTTTCCCCACACGTCATATACAGTTTTTACTGTTTTTGACAAATAAATAAATAAATAAATGCATTCAGTAGGACGCCTCCTTGAAAACAGGTAAAGTCAGTAACTTCGAAAACGTCTGCAATTTTTTTAAATTGTGAACGCTCTGGTGAAAAGTATGTACTCAAACCAATCGCATGTCGCAAGTCGCATGATCGCAAGCACTACCATAGCACTACCATAGACATAGACTTTACACTATGGCACTAAGGTCCGATTAAATTAAGAAAGTTATTGACAGTTCTGTGTGACGTCAGGACGCCTCTCCCGTTTCCATGGCAGCTGCCAACCAGAGAGACAAAACGTGACGTGTCAGGTCGCTCAGTTGCCACTGCCGAACACGGGGAGCATTTGAGCATCGCACAGCGACTTCCCTGCCGCCGCGCCGCCCGCGTTTTTGCCTGTGCTGCGCGCGCAATGTGTACTGTGTTGTGATGAGTTGCGTTGAGGTTAGGCTTTTGTCGTATTTTTTTACACTTTTACACGTATTTTTGAAGTGTTTGTTTTCGTGTCCCGGTAACACGAGCTAAGTGGTTTGCGACCTGGCAACGTCGTTTCCTTCCACTCACAAATGTCAATCACCTTCTTAATTTAATCGGACCTTACTTCATACGGTCGCGATCGTGCGAAATCTAGCGGAACGACTGAGAAAGACGCGAAATGCCGTGACATATTCGATCGCGAAGATGGGATTTGAGTGGCCTTGAGGGTCGCTCTTAGAAAAACCGCAGTATAGGGGAGCTAATGTGGATGGAAAATGAGCGGTTGCAGCAAGGTTTATCACGACGTATTTCTTACAAAAGTTAATAACAGATAAAACTAAAATTCGGAAAAAACTTTTATTTTTAGTTTAGACTACACGTAGTTATTATTAGTGTTATTAGTTTTATGTTAGCTGTTAGGAGGGGTAGCTGCCTCCCCACCTGCACGGCGCCCAAAAATTTACACTATGAGATCAAAAGGACATGCACATTCAGTGAAAAAATATGAGGGTGTTTCGACATGTCACATCGCGGCATTCCCTTGTGAGTCGAATTGCAAACTAAGGTCGGAAACCCCCCTTATTCGGTTAGAGCCTTTGAAGCAGTTTTTAAGAAAATGGCGTTAAAGCGTTAATGAAAATGCGAAATTTAAAGCTCTTTTTCAAAGGAATCTTTCGAATTTTTGAAAACTTAGTTGAAGCCATTTGAAGCACTTCCACTCAAAAATGTAATAAATTGTACAAATCACTGGAAATGTGCATATTAACGGCGTTAGATATATTTAAAAAATTAACATATGTGTATTTTTTTGAAAAAAACAAAAGAACACAGAAAAATTAATTTTATGAAATCTTAAAGAGTGCAATTAGCACTCTCTGTACGAAAAATTCGAAGAAAAAAATTGTATCTGTTTTTTAGAAAATTGCGTTTAAGCGTTTCTAAAAAACAGCGGAATACTGAGATCGTTTTCGCAGAAAACTTATAAGTTTTCCGGAAACTTTATAAGACATCATTTGAAGTACACATACTCGTAAATGCAATAATGTGAACAAATCGCGGCTAACGCAAATATTACCAATGTGAGAAGTCAAAAAAATAAATTTGTATAATTTGTTAAAAAAATAGAACAATATGGCGCTTGTCATCTTGTAGAGTACCTTTAGCACTATCCGTACAATAAGTTTAAGGAAATAATTTGGAGCCTTTTTGAGAAAATCTTATTTTTGTTATTTTTTAAAAATGCACATATTGGACGCAATATTGTGCAAAAACTACCAATATTTTCAAAAAAATGTACGAACCTTAATGAAAGAACTAATTATGAACAAATCATTTGAGGGAAAAATCTCTATTTGCAATTCTGTAGAAAGCCACAGAATCTTTTGCAATTTTTGAAAATTCAGAGTTATCAGTGAAAACCGGACCTACGCCATCTTTATAAGTGTATTTTACCCCATTTTTATAAGAAATTACAAAAAAATTGGAGACATTTTTGAGAAAAAATTGAGTGTCCTGGGGTCTTACTGTTAAGTACCAGTACTCCCAAATATTAAAGAATTCTTTTCAAAATCGCAGAGCTTTGACTCAGGACAGATCTACAAAGGTTTATTCAGTTAGGGAAACATTGTACGCATAGTTCGGCGCTAGTGTTGTTCACCTACACCAGATGCACGGACGGATGTTCGGTCGTCAATCGACTTTTCGGTATCAAGGGCCCTCAAAAACAATGAGTTCTGGCAACAACATGTGTTAGAAGATTTTTTTCTAAATTTATCAACTGGATTTTTCCACTTTTTCCTTATCAGGGCCAGGCAAAAAGAGTTTTTCTTCCGAAAATTCGCCTTTTTTTGCGCATTACAAAACTTTCTCTTTACTGTGTAAGCGGTAGCGAGAAAGTAAATATAAGAGAGATGAATTATTTCCAGTTAATGGGCCAATTGATATAATCGGTATTAATGGGAAAAATGTTTTTTTGGTATAGTTAATTACTAAAATCCTCCTCCAGGAGACACCGCCTTAAAGTAGCACTGACACCATGCGGGCGAGGAGGTTTGCGTGCTCCCATGATGCTGAGGGCTATGGCAGTGGTAGAAATGTTGATTGGTTGAAGAGTCAATTAACATTACCACTGGTAGGGTCACCCAAGCTGTACAGACCTCAGCGGAGGAGTCAGACCAAGGGATGTCTCACAACGACCTTTCGGTTCCTTTCCATGTCCTGATACTCCCACATTCCTTCCTGTACCTGAATCCAATACCGCTTCCCAATACCATTTCTAGTGTGACACTGCTCAACTGTACTTTGTCATACTTTTTTTATCTATTCTACTAGGCCTCTCTTGGTCCCTTGTATTTTCGACCCCGAAGCTATTAGGTCTCGAGGGCTAGGGTGTCATTCAATTTCTTTCCTTCGCTGTTCTAGTAAGTTTCTTCTTTTCGTACTACTCTACTCCTCAATTTTCTAAAATGCCTTCTTCATTTCTCCTAAATTCGGGTAGATGAGACTCGATAGTCCAGGAAGACAGCTCATCTAAGAGAAGGAAAACAGAAGTAAAACCCTGGTCCTCCAAGCAGGGGGTTGAGGCAATGGGCCAGCTCCCCATTGCCTCAAAAAAATTCAAAATGCTAAAAAGCCCAACAAGGATAAGCTGGTTGGATATTGGAAACGAACTTGGCAAAAGAAATGGACTATGAATGTAGGAATGTGGAATACACAAGGGTTTGGGAAAAAGGCCCAGGAGGCAATACCCGAATTACAAGAGATGGATATGGATATCACAGTCATGCATGAAACTAAGAAAGCCTCAGGAACAGAGGAAATCGACCCATACATACACATTTGGAGTGGTGTCTCAAAAGATCAAAGAGAAAGTAAAGTTGTGTCCATAGTTATTAAGAAAAATATAAAAAAGACTTAAGAAATTGGGGAGTGATTGACGAGAGAATTAATAAAGTAAATCTTGAAAACTACAGATTTAAACTGACAATTCTTGGAATCTATGAACCAAATGAAAACTAGTATCCTGGAAGAATTTTATTCAAACCTAGATAAGGTCATCAGTGACTGTGGAGATAAAAAAGATATACTTCTTTTCTGAGATTTTAAAGCCAGGATTTAAAGCAAGTGGTTCCAAAGTAATTGGGCAATTTGGCGAGGATGTCTGTAACTCATATGAGAAAAGATTAGTATTTCTGTGTGAACAACATAATATGATGATAAGAAATGGCTTCTTCCAACACAGAGATGAGAATAAATATATCTGGATGGACCAACAGAGGTAGAAGATCAGTGAGACTATGTGATTACTCCGCAGAACTTCCAAGGAAGAGTGTTGGATGTTCAGGCACACCAAGGACCAGAATGTGGTTCTAATCACTTCTTGGTGAAATCAAAAATAATATTCCCTCCTAGGAAGCATTGTAAACAGAATCCTAAGGACTTAGGAAAGAAAGAAATAAAATACAACTTGGAAGGACTGGCACATAGTAGTACCCATTATCTTTATCAAAATTGGTTAGATAACATTAAATGAAAATACAGAAAAAAAAAATACTGACATGTATGAACACTTAAAAAAATGCCTACACCAGGCAGTGAAAGAAGCCTTAGGGGAAGTGGTCATGAGAACAAAAAGACTAAATACTGGATTAATGAAGAATTGTTAAATGAGATAAGGGTAAAGAAACATTTATTTGCAACATGGTTAAGTACTTATTAAGACGAAGACAAATACAATTACATAAACCAGTGGGGAAGAGTAAGAAATCTGATATGGAAGGAAAAACAAGTCTTGGGAAAGGAAATGTAAGGAAATAGAAATGTATATAAGTGGGGAAAAAAACAACTGAAGTTTGGAAATATATTAAGAATATAAAATCACCGTGCAGAGAGTATGTTCAAATCGGTATTACAAGTAAACAATGGGAAGAGTATTTCGGTAAACTGCTGAAGGAAAACAGGCCAGAATTCATACTTCATACCGAGAACGTATGTCCAAGAGAATGTTCCATAAACATAACAGTTGAAGAAGTAGAAAAGAAGTAAAAAGTGGAAAAGCCCCAGGACCTGGAAATATTCCAGGCGAGCTACAAAAAAATGGAACATCACAACTAATGTGAATGATACAATAATTTATGGACAAAAGCATGAATATCGAAGATGTGCCAAAGGAGTGGAAAATAGTACACATCATACCTATCCACAAGAAAGGAAGGACATCTGCAGAAATTACAGGGGGAATAGCAGTAACTAATACATTTGGTAAGATATAGGGAGGATATTGAGAAATCGCTTAGAAACAGAGTATGTGATGCATGAAGAAGAAGAACCAAGTGGCTTTTGAGCATGGAGCTCTGGTGTTGATAACTTATTCTGTTTATCACAAGTGATGCAAAAGAAGAGGCAAACGGAGAGAGAATTACACATCATCTTCCTCGATATCACACAAGCGAATGACAATGTGACAGTAGATAAATTATAGGAGGTCCTGCGAGATCTAAATCAGAATGGTAGTCTTATTGCTGCATGGAAAGAATTATATTCCGAGCAAGCAGGAATAGTGAAAGTAGGAAAGCACTTGACAGAATCATTCCCAATCACGAAGGGCTTAATGCAAGGATGCTGCATTTAACCGACACTGTTTAGAATCTATGTTAACGAGGTTCTGCAGAAATGGAAAAGGAGTTGTGCGGGAATGGGAATACCGTTGGATATGTACTCTACTCTTTACACTTTACAGTTCGCTGATGACCAGGTAATCGTGGCCTACAACCAAGATGATAAAAAATTTACGCTGATAAGGATCAGAGATGAATATGCAAAGTGGGGACTGACACTCAACTTAGAAAAAAACAATGTACTCAGTATTAAATAGTAATAATGAATACATAACTATGGGCACAGGAAACAAAATTAAGAAAACTGAAGAAATTAAATATTTAGGGGTAAAAATTGGGAAGCAGGAACTTTATGAGACAGAGGTTTTGGAACGGATTATACAAGGCAGAAAACTCATCAGTGCTCTGAATTCTATCCTATGGGACAAGAAAGCAAGTAAAAAAGCAAAACTCATGATATAAAGAGTAATAATCCAAAGTGCTGTACTGTATGGTGCTCAGATACGGCAACTCTCAGAACAAATGAGAACAAAGTTGAGGGTAATGGAAATGGACTTTCTTAGAAGATCAGCTGGCATTTCAAGAAGAGAGAAAATATGAAATGAATGAATTAAAGAGAGCATGGGTTTGAAGCAAGATATACTGCAGGAAATTGAAAGGAAACAACTGTTATGGTTTGGACACATGCAAAGAATGCAGAGCTATAGACTTCCAAAGAAGTTTTTGGATTTGGCAACTGCAAGAAAGAAGGAAAAGAGGCTGGCTGCGACCTGGTTGGAGAGACAATGTAGAGAAGACATTGGCTGGATGGCAGATACCTCCTGGGACTTGGAACAGAAGATAGCAAGAAGAAGTTAGGAGCCATAAGAACGACATAAGGGTAAACCAAACGGCTAAGAAGAAGTTAATTACATTGTATTTCTTCATTTGCTTACAAATCAACCACAAGTTTGGGTTACTTGACTAACCACACCCATGAACTGTGAACCACCTCTCTAGTATTTATCATTAAATCTTAATACTGAAGAGGGCTTCTATAATTTACTTCCATACGTATATTCTAAATTTAAGGGATTATTAACGAATAGTGCTAATTGAACTCTAATATTGTAAAGTTCATATTGGAGTACTTTTTTGTTTATTTAAAAATTACAGACATGTAATTTTTTTAAAGATTTCTCACACCATTAATATGCACATTACCAGAAATCTGTAAACACAATTGTATTTGTGAGTGTAGTTCTTCAAATGAAGTTTTTCGAAAACTCAAACATTTTCTCTGAAAAAGAGCTTCAAATTTTGAATTTACAGTAGTGCTCTAATTTTTTCGAAGAAAATTGCCCTTTAGGACAAGATTTTACTGTTCTTTAACAGTTCTTAAAATAATATATCCATTGTATTATGCGGAAACTGAAAAATTAAGAAAGAAAGAAAAGAAAGAAAAAGAAAACAGGGAAAAAAAAAAAGTTCAAGTATCAATAGATGGCAGTTTTCAAGAGTACATGACAAGTCTGAATAGCTACCCGAGACTGAAGGAAATAGAAAACTAATACAGCAAAGTCTGTGCCATTCTGTAGTATCACTAGTTTTTCTAATTTCTTCAAGACATTAAGCGCAAGGTGTGTGAAAGAACATTATCCTATTTCTTAGCAAAAATGGTTAATCAATATATATATATAATCAATATAAGACAATACTGTACTGTATGACTGACTGTAAAGGAAGGTCTAAAATTAGATTTAGGTAGAATATAAATACTCGAATCCAGTTACATGTACTCTAGGTCTATATTGGGATATGTGTACACTATCTACTACATAAATATGATTTTGATGGCTAGTAAAAAAGACTAGATGGTTTAGTAGTTATTCAAGTTCAAAAAATGCATGCTTTCAGTTTCACAAAATATTTTTCATTTTATTTATTAATACTTACAAACAAGTTTGAAAATAATATCTTTATTCAAAAGGATCCATTATTTAAAGTATTATAGGATGATATACAACAGATATTAACTAAATTTTCAAATTCTTCTGGATGATCCAAAATGTTTAAGTATTGCAAATAATACACAGTACTTGCTTAATTTTTCAATTTTGATTGAACTTTGTTTATCTAATCAGTTTACACAATTTTGCCGTAGAAAAATCATTGATTATTCTTTTTTTATCAATGTTTTTGAGTAGTTCATGTTCAATATTCAAAGAAAAATTCTTCAATTGTTGTTTGGCTAAAAATGGGACTTATTTCACTCTATTTAGTTTTTGTCATATGAAAATCCTGTTCACAGTGTAATTGCTAGATTTGACCACACAGATTGACAAACAAATTGTTGTTCATAAAACAATTTTTCGGTATGAAAGACCCACTAAACATGCAGAATTCTTTCTCCTTACTAAAAAGCATGTGAGAAATTTACAATGTTTTGCTACAAAATTAATGGTGAAGGACAGATTCCAATAAACATTTTTAACTTTTGTAATTTATGAAATTCCATGCTCTCCACTAAAAATGAAACTTATAGTAATAAGTGTACATTACTTAATTTGGATCATCTATTGGAACTACTTTAGGGGAAAATCTGTTTAAATTATTTTAATTATCATTACTTCTTTCAAAATTACAAGGAGGGGGGGAATTGAAAAGCCTAATTAAAAATATAATTCTGAAGGATAGATTTTACTGAAAAGAAATACAAGAGAAATACAAGACCTATTAATTATTTAAAAATTCTTCACGTTGGATTATAAATATGTGGATAAATATGGAAGAAATGTTTACTTTACTCAAGAACGTGCAAGAAAAGATATAATAAAAAAAATATTGTTAAATAACTTTATTGATAAGGTATGGCATTAAAACCACACACTGGAAGAACATAAAGAACAATACACATCATAGTTTTCTTTTCTTTCTGCAACATTTCAAAGCCAATCAGAAAATAATCTATCTTACAAAATGTAGGAAATTTCATGCTTTCTAATGAATCGTCTTCATCGTCTTTGACTTGTTTCTTCAGCAACATCTGAAAAGGATTGGAATATCACAATTTAGTAACATAGAATTGTCAGTGACATCTTTTTTAAAAAACAAACATCCATACCTTTTCCAATTAAGGAGTAATAAATCTAAGGTGAGATCAAAAATACTGTTTTATAAATGCAAAAGAACAATGTGAAGAAGTTTATATAAGCATATTAGACACTTGAATTATATTTAACCCCTCCCCCCCATAATTTTAAAATTACATGTTGATTCTTTTAATAATCTGTTCCCTATTAACTACAATCTTTCATTTAGTCTTACACTAAAATATCATATTAAAAAATTTAATTTAAAAAGAAAAATTAATTAAAGATGATATGTTGTATAAGTTGTTTCAATTCTGTTGTTGTATAAATTGTTTCAATATTCAATGGAAATATTTTTCAATGAATTAATCTTTTACATTATGAAGAAAATATTCAAAACTGATCCACAGTATATTCTAGACTCCAGTTAAGTTGGCGCAGCAAACTTGAAGCCTATGCGTTACCCACGATGGCTTGCCAGAAATTTTCTTGCGAGTGTGTCCTCCTTTCATTCAAGAATTGTCCTCAATCTTACTATTATGTGCAGTCCACACCACCAACTACTTCTCACTTTAATAATTATAATTTTAATCTATAAGACAAATACAATTCATACAACTCGTTTCTGCTTCATAATGTATTTATTTATTTGTCAAAGAAACAGAAAAAACTGTATATGCTGTATATGCCGTGTGGGGAAAGAGATTTATCTGCGCACAATTTCTTGAGGGCCAAAATTAAAAAAAAAAATTGATTTTGACTTATTGTAATTGGGGGAGGGATATAGCAAACATGATGTAATTATTAGAGGGGGGGGTTGAAGCACGTGTTACAAGTGGAAGAGGGGGTATTCAAAATATTCCAAATTTGTGTTACGTAATTTATGGATGGCCTTCTAAGGTTGAGACACTCGAAACTTAGTTCTATAGTGCGATTTATTCAACTCTGCCCCTGGCAGGTATCAGCTGTAGATGGTTTCGGCAAATCAGGAGCTTACATGTCACTAGTGACGTTCAAGCTTCTGATTGGATGAAACCCTTAACAGCTGATATATGCTAGGGGCAGAGATGAATAAATCGCAGTATAGTTGGGATGTCAAGGCTTTATATGAACTGACAAACTGTTTATTAAGTCATATTGATTACTGCGAATCATGTTACAACTTTTGGTGTAACTGCAAGTCATTTTTATAGGGCACTAGGCACACCAATACAAGTAAAGTAATTTACAGCAAATAACACTCGCATTTTTTAATATAATAAAAATTAGAAATGCAAACATTATCTTTGTGGTTGTTGTACTTGTCACTCTGACAGAATATACCAGTCAATCACATCTACTGTCTATACTAGGTTTACTATGATATTAATTATTGTTCAAAAAATGCAATTCATACCAATTTTGTATCATTTGATTCTTTTGCTATAACACTTTGTTGTTGTTTTTTTTTACTGCAAGTGGTTTAAATTATTATAACAAATAATTGTCTTTCTGTGTACAAAAGCAAGCAACAACAAATGTTAAAGAACCATGTTGGCCAAGTTCGATTGGTGCAGCAAAGCAATCACCAATGAAATATCATCTAAGCCATAAAAAGCAATTTCATGAACAATTCAGTGCTTTGAAAAAGTTTGAACACATTAAAAAATGGAGTTAACAACAATTACAATATTTTTAACTTATAAAAAGATAAAGTGTTTTCAGTCAAAACTTACTTTTTCCATCACATGCTACAATCTTCACTTTGTCCACTTTGGCAAAATCGTTCATTTCACGAAACTCAACATCATTCAGCATAAAAGTCCACACATTATCACAAAATCGGTAGGTGTTAAGTTTTCCAGCCTAAAATGGAATACACTAATTCAGATAACATTGCAAAAATCAAAACTCAGGAATGTGCAATTTCCAATCTCTCCACATGATTTCTTTTTTTACATAGTGAACACATATGTGAAACCTTGTTCAGATTCCAAATAGAAACTAGACCCCACATGCTACAAAAACAGAATCCATGTACCAGTGGTAAGATTTAAAAAATCTGGAGAAGTCAACTAATCTTGGATCTTCTTAACAACATCACATATCTTCAGACTTTCTTGAACAACTCAATTAACAAGTAACTAAATTTGTGAAAACAATTCCTAAGAACCAAATTTTTAAGAAAGGCAAATACAAGCATAGAGGTCATGCTAAAAAACTGAAAAAGATTCCCTGTAAGATCTCATTACACTTTGGAGACATTCAAAAGGTTTCCAATAATTCCCACCAACTAACATCAATGAAAGATTTCACAAGAGTATTACATACTGTGCAACTAGAACATTTTCCTTAATGAAAAGTGATCTTAGCTAAGGATATGAATTAGTTTATAAGAAACATTAAAAATTACAATACCAACTAATTTCTAGTTGAAGCCTGGACTGGAGAAAACAATCTATGCCAATCTTGATAAGGGAATGGGAAAATAATATTGCTTGGGAGACTAATAAATATAAAAGTATTTAAAAAAATAACTAATCACTTAACCAACAAGAAATTGGCACATGTATAAAACATTAAATTAAAAACTCCATTGTTACTCTAACAATTCACACAAAAACATTGATTAAATATACCATACCTTAAAGGTTAATCTTGACTTCACCCTGGTAGCCAAAGCATTATTTATGGCTCTATCAAACTGCAATAGTACTTTAATGGCAAGTTGGGGAGTTATTTGTCCATACTACAAGAAAGATATTTACACGTTATAATCCAGTACAATTTTAAAGTTTTAATCGTTTCATTAATTGTTGGTATTTTACCTGAATCAGTTCGTCTAAACTTTCCTGCAATGTATTACCCAAAGTCGTATTTCTATACAATTGATACGACATGCTATTTAAGAACTTATAATTCCTTTAAAGAAATGACAGATGATTAAATTCGAAGGGAGTCTGAAAAATAAATACGGAAGTGTTTTGTAATACTGGCTATCGGTTAGCTATCACTTCAGTTAAATATTTATTATACTTAAATTTAATAACATACTTATTATTTTCGAACTCCCTTCAAATCTTCCACCGACTTCAAACGCATTCAATGCGCTGAATCAAAAAAAGTAACGTTCATCGTTCTCTACGACAACCAGCCGAAAACACACACTCACACACTATCGCACACCATAAACATAAATGGATCACTCCATAAGGAGAATGTGAACGAGCAAATTTTGCCCTCAACCACTAGGAGCGTCACATGCGAGTTTATCGTAACACTCCTTGACAGATAAGTAGTCTGAGTAGTCTAAGAGTTCAATGCGTTTGTGAAATTTCGTGAAAGGAGACTCAACTCTGATGTTGGAGGCGTGGTGGTATGAAAACAGCGGCAATTAATCGGACTTAGTTTCAGCGACATCACGCGATAAATGAAGAGAACTTATCTCGGCTTGAGAGTGAGCCAAAGCCTGTGAGAAATCATGCCGTTTTCAATCCTACTGTGAGCTACCAAGAAACCAAGACAGACATTTTTTCAAACCTTTACTTTTGTTTAGTGTATACAAACGTACATTTCTGTTAAATATGAAATATTTTAATAAAACTATATTAAAAAAAAGAGTAATATGTCTGCGCTCTATAGAGCAAGTTCAGGTTAGCCAACCTTCAGTACGACCGACGTACGGAAAATTGCCCCGCGATCGACGATTTGGAGATCACACTAACGGCATATTCACTTTTGGAAATGCATGTAATGTTTATTTTTTCACAGATTTGACACATAAGCTTGGTGGCCAAAGGTTCTCCTATTCACGGCATGATGTCGCTGAAGCTATAGTGCGATTCGTCTAACTTTGCCCCTCAAGCTCCTAAGTCTATGATGGAATGTCACATGGCATTTCGCGTATTTCTCCGTCCTACCGATAGAAGTCGCATGATCGCAAGCAATGTTTGATACCACGAAGTCTACAAAGGGGGAGACTCAACTCCGGTGGTGGAGGTATGTACGAAAAACGTCGGCAGCTACTTGAAAAATAATACAACAAAAACCTGACCCCTTCGTCTTCAGCGATCTCACGTGGCAATTGAAAGAACTACGAAGGCTTTCAAAGCAGCCAATGGTAGCAAAGCAAAGCGAATCCGCGGGAAAGCACGAAGTCGGCTGGAAGCAAAATCCATTTATTTATTTATTTTAAACGGTGCGGTCTCTTGACAATAATAATAATTATTATTATATAATATAATTATTATATAATGTAACTATCATACATTATACTTACTATATTATAATTGCAATAATATTATATAATTAATCAGAATTATTATTATTATTATATAATTTAATAATTATTATTGTTATATTATAATTATTACTTTAACAATGTGCTACAAATTTCGTGAATGTGTGGGAGGCGAATGAGCGGGAAGGAATTATTGGTTCTCGATCACGATTCTGAATTTCAGTGGGAAATATAGTTATTCAAATTATCGTTTTTCATATTATCGCGGCAAAAAGTATTATTCTTTCATGAAGAACATGAGGGTTCAGGGTAGGAATTTATAGCTAATTTACCTTTGAAAATATATTTTATTATATAGGAGCGAATATTTTTGTCAACAAAACTCGAAAAAAACCTCTCTTTTCTGTATTCAAAATTCGACTAGAATATGGTTTAGGATAGAGACTACAGAACTATGAAAACGTGCACAAAATTCACTTCTCCCCATAGCTCGTCATACGCAGTTTTTAACTGTTTTTGACGTAAATAAATAAATAAAAGTCTTACAGTCCTGTAGACTTCCTGGGTGCGGTTCGTGCGATTTTGTATTATTTGGTGATCTGAACACGAGAAACGGTTTCAACGTTAAAATGCCGCGTGTGTGCTGCATTAAAAATTGCTGCAATTGTGAAACTAAAATTGCGGTAAAGAAAGATGTAGCATATTTTCGAATACCAAAGGTAAGTAATTTTCTCGATGAAAACAATGTGAATAAGTATTGTAAATCACAGTCTTTAATACACGAGTAATAATTAAACTTACTGATTGCAAGTAAGTTTTTGTTAAATGTATATGAAATTTAATTATTTGTTGTCATGTTTCGTATTGCAACAATATTATAAATGCAATGTTTAATTTTTAGAGTAAAATTGATTTATTTTAGTGGTTTTATTCTGGAAAAATAAATGAAAAAACTGAAATGAAGTTACTCAAATTCTGCTTTGGAATGTAGGAAACACTATGTAATTCTGCAGAAAAAATTCTTTGGTTTAGGATCCTACAGTGCGAGAGAGATGGCTTTCCATTGCTGCTGAAAAAATGCGTAAATTACCAACATCCCCAAAATATATTTATTTTTGTGAGAGACATTTTGAAGCATCAGATATTGTCCGAACTTTCAATGTGGTAATTTCCGGCAATGTAGATACCATACCTGCAAATACAGTGAAACTGAAAACTGGTGCAGTTCCTTCAATTTTCAATGTAAACATTATTTGAGAAAATAGACTTGTTAAATTAGTTTTCCTTTTCAAAATTGGGCAATGTAATTTACATTATGTAAATATGTATATTAATATTTTACAGAATTCTCAAACCATCGACGATGCAAATGATATTATCATGAATGGAAATCCATTGCCTTCAAGTTCTGTAAGTAATGAGATATATATATATATATATATATATATATATATATATATATATATATATATATATATATATATATACACACACATATAGATAGATAGATAGATATAGATATAGATATAGATACATTGCCTTTGTATTGGACAATTCAATAAATAAATAAATAAATAAATAAATATTTTACAGGATTCTCAAATCAGTGATGATAGTATATGTAGGCCTAAAGAAGGGGCAGATGCACCTATTGTCACGAATGGAAATCCATTGCCTGCAAGTTCTGTAAGTAATTAAATTTATTGTTTCACCTTTTTGTATTGAACAAATATATCTGCAGATATACTTACAAATATTTCACAAAATTTACTTAGTCTAGAGATGAAAGTGTAAATATCGAGTCTGAAACCACGGTCATCGATGAAAAACCATTACCCACATGTTCTATAAGTAATGATATACAGTGCCTTTGTTTTAGACAATTCAATGATAATAAATGCACATAACATGTTATATACATATAAATATTATATAACATATAATATACTAAACATACTATTAATATTTTATGGAATTCTCAAATCAAAGGATTCATGCAATCTTAATTGAAATTATAGGAACTTCTGAAACTATTAAATAAGGATGGAAATTAATCCCCTGCAAATTCTGTTTAATAATACTATGAAGATTTATAAAGTTACATTTGTAACTTGTGCATAGAATTTGTTATACATTGTGTACTATCCTTCAGATATAAATTACTCATTATTAATATTATTCTACTGCACAATTTTGTTATTGTGCAGGTTCCACAACCTTGTGACAATGCAGGTGATTTTAACCTTGAAGACTTCATAGAAAACCTTCATTCTGGAGTTTCTATGAAGTTTAATTTCTTCCGGGTTAACATCGGTGTAATGATTTATTTAGTAGCAGGAGAAACCTGTACAGATCTAGATATGACCAAATGTATGTTAATTAAGAGTGATATGACACCAGAGGTAAGTTTTTATTTCATATATAAAAAATCTACTATGCTACTTTATATAAATTTATATACATGTATAAAATAAATAATGAATTTCTATCTTAGATTCTTATAAATGGATGTAAGGTTGTTACAAATATAGAGAGGAGAATACGGTCGTTCCCAGATTTTTTATCTTTAATGGACACCTTACGTCAAATGCCCATATGTAAAAATGAAATGCGGAAACAATTGTGTTCTGGTGTTAAAAGATCAGAATATTGTCAGCCATGTGGAATGGAAAAGCGAAGAATTGTGGATTGCCATCAAAAAAAGAAAGTACGGGTGTTGTTGTTTAAAAGGATAAAGGTGAAGAAAACTTTAAGAAACATGAAAATGAAAATTGAGCGACCAGGAAAGAATGTAAGAGATAAAACATGTAACTTATAAGCCATTCATTTACACACAAATAAATATTGTGAAAAAGGTTAGGTTTTCCCCGAAGTTCATTGAAATTAAATAAATCTTAAAGATTTGTTAAACCCTTCATGAATAATTTCTTAGCTTATACACTTTTCCTGAAATTAATAATTTTTAATTGATTATAAATGAACTATGGAATTTATAATGTATTGTAATTATTATTTTGCTTCATTTATGAAGTACTGTAGCTGAAGAACACAAAGGAAAATGTTAAAATGTTGCAAGACAAATGCATGTTAATTGAAGAAGAAAGCATTGCAGAGGGAATACAAAATTTACCTCGGGTGCAGCAGCTTGCCTCAAAGCCGCAAAATGTGCCACAAAAACTGGCAGAAGATACACTTCAGATTGGGTTATGAATGTTTATTCATAAGAATAAAAAGTCGTGCAGCATACGAGCACGAGAAAAACCATTTGCCACAAGAAAAATATTTTACCAGTGCCAACAATAAACACCTTACATCCCTACTTAGAAAATATTAAACCATCCTATGGTTTTGCTGAAAATGTATTCAGCTGTATTAAGCAAAAACAGGAGGGCATGATTCCTGAAGAGAAAAGAGGTGAGATGTTTTGTTTTAATGAGGACAAGTCTTCTAAAAACTAAAATTGAATGGCTTGTATTCATTGTAAAGTCAATGGAAACTACAAGGTGTATTCAATTAATGATAATTCTTAATAATAGGATTTTAAAAATAGAGTGTACGATTAATTTTTATTTAATTAATATTAACTTTTATTTATTAATTTATTAATTTTGTTTTGTTTAGGTATAATTTTGGCAGATGAAATCAAATTAAGTAAAGCTATTCATTTTGACCAGAAAACTATGGAATTTAATGGTTTCACTGATCTGGGTGACTACACTCCAGACCACCAAGTCAATAAAAGGGGTGATCATGCTTTAGTTTTCATGTTTCAACCATTTCGCGGAAACTGGATACAAACTCTTGGGGCATTTCTGAGCAAAGGATGTGCAACCAGCAATGTCCTGC
Organism: Acheta domesticus; assembly: GCA_031308135.1. Lineage (NCBI taxonomy): Eukaryota > Metazoa > Arthropoda > Insecta > Orthoptera > Gryllidae > Acheta > Acheta domesticus. The sequence continues at coordinate 63,121,533 of JAHLJT010009436.1, forward strand.
ACAAATTAATATTAGAATATATAATTTTATTAGAAAATTCAGGATTTTTTGTAGATGGAATTTGTACAGATGGTGCTCCGTGGAATAGAGCAATGTGGAAGGAATTTGGTTTGCAAGGAATGTCTACAAGTTGTATGCATCCTTGCAATGACAATAGGAAACTTTATTTTTTTTCAGATTTCAGTCACCTACTGAAAAACTTTAGAAATTTTGTTAATCAAATGCTGAAACCTGGGTAATATTTTTATACAGATTTTTAACACAATGTATCATATATGCTACTGCAACATTGCAAGTTAATTTTTAACTCAATTTACAATGAAAAACATTTTTCCAGACACCTGATGGCGTAATCAAATTGAAGCATTGGGAGGCTCTTCTGGATAATGAGAAATCCAATACCTTAAATCCAAAAGTAGCCTAGAAATTAACTGAATCCCACATTCACCCAAAATTTTATCAGAAAATGAATGTTCCTCTGGCCACAGAAGTAAATTTATAATATTTTATCAATTTTGTCAAGTTTTTTTCTTAATGTTTTCTTACTAATAATAACATTAATTAGTTCTTCAGCAAAAATGTAGCTGCAGGAATCTTCAAAAATTCAGATACAAACCTAGCAGATTGTGAATCAACAATTAATTTCATAAATAGAGTGAATGGTGTAATAAAAGCAAAGTTATCAAGAACACCAATAGATGCATTAAGTTTTAATAGCCAGAGTTATAAGGTATGCTAAAAATATTATTTTATAATGATACATAATATTTGTCAATGATTATCTTTTTGATTTTATTGGTTAGGCTATTCAGGACTTTCTGAATACTTGTTGTCATGGGAAGAAGAAGCCAAAACACAAGATTATAAATTTATTACCCACAACACTTTTAATGGATTGCAAATCACACTAATGAACTCAATTAAATTGACAGAATTTTTAAGTGAGAGCTGTAACTATAAGTTCTTGATGACTGTGCGTCTTAATCAAGATGCACTGGAGGTAAATACTATACAAAATGTACAATTCTAGTACTTGTTTTATTTATTATTATCATCAACAATTTTCCCTCACGCAGGCCTTCTTTGGAATGATTAGAGGAGCTTGTGGGTCGAATGACCATCCGGACCCTCTACTCTTCATCCAGGTATACAGATTGCTTTCCGTGTATTCACTATTACAGCCTCCCAAAGGCTCAAATGTTAGTGGTGTAGAACTTCTGGGCACCCTCTTGAAAGAAAAGGACATTAACACAGTGCCCAAAAGTAAGTGGGTTGATCTTTTAGATCAAATAATAGAAAATGGGCATTGTGTAGAAAAGATACCAAGTTTTGACAAAAGTGACCACAACTATAATGTAACCTACTCGAGTGATTGTGTAGTTTCTTACGTTGCTGGTTATGTGGGCAGAAAAGTTACGAAATGGACTTCTTGTGAAGAGTGTCTTGCTTTGCTTACTAAGGAAACTGAACATCTTCAAAGAGAAGAAATGATAGACATTTTGAATGAAAGGTTTTTAAATTACACGTCTAATAATTTTTTTTCTCTTATCAAGCAAGGGAAGAGGTAATTATGGAATTTGTTTCCTCTGACCCATTGCATATGAACAGTTTCATTGAAATTTTAAAGAATTTAAATATTAAAGAACAAGTAGGATGCCCCAGGCACAAACAATATTTAACAAAAAAAATTGTTCATTATTATTTAGTAATCAGAGCAAACATAATTGCTAAGTTTTATAATAAAATTAATAATAAGAGAAGGGAGGAAACTAAGAAGAATAGGAAGAAAGCAAAGTTACAATGATCATATTTCTACAAAGTATATATATTTTGGTCTCGTAACTTGCAAAAATTAATATTTTCACTAGAAGCAAAAATCCTTCATTTTATTTCCTTAGCTGCTACTTTATTATTGTTGTTTTCTAACTGCTACTTGTCCTCTACATTTAATAAAAATAATTTATTGAGTCACATATACAATGACAATTGTGTATGATGAGTCAATGTCATGACTTGGGTGGAGAGAGTGAAGGTACATTACTATCCAGAAACAAAAGAAGTACATCTCAGCATTTGCTCAAAGGCCCAGGGAAACTGGGCAGAAAACATGATCGAGATGGGGTCATTGGCCCAGGAATTATACTACAATACTTGTTACAGATAGACGAAGATATTAAACAGTACATAATTATGTTTAGTAGCAAAATAATTTAACATTTCAAGACTGTACTGTTTCATGTTTAATGTAAAATTTACTTTTTACTGCTATACTTATAATAATAATAAAAATTAAAGTACATGATATTAATTATGGTAATGGCTACATAAATTTAATACTATTAGTACATTCAATGTTCAAATCTTGAAATGGTGAGGGGAAGGATGCAGGTTTTTTTCTATCACTACACCTAGTCCTATTGCAGCACTTGAATCAGATATCACATATTAGTTTCTGATGTATTCCTGAACACTATAAAAATGTTTTTGTCCAAGGAAGTGTTTAAGTTCATTTTTGAAGTAGTGTATTCCTGTTAGGTTTCTTAGATGTATTGGTAGTTTATAGAAGAATTGTGTTCCTGTAGAAAACTTACCCTTTTCATATAGTGTGCTTGTGCACAATAGTTGAAGGTTACATGCATGCCTTGTATGAGTAAGCTCGAGTTAAATTTGTAAGGTGGTGGTGTTTATAAGATTTTTCTTTACAAACATGAAAACTTCATAAATGTATATACAAGGCAGTGGAAGTATGTTAAGTTTTTTGAATTGAGGTCTACAGGACTCTGTTCTTTTTCTATTTGTTATTGTCTGGATGATTCTCTTTTGTATTTTGAATGTTTGCTTATCCTCTGGTGCTTGACCCCACATTATTATTATTATGTATTTGAAAACAGAGAGCACATTTGCAAAGTACACTGTTCGGACTGTTTCAATGGTGCTGTTTCTTTTTATTATTCCGAGATATATCTTGTAGAACAGGGCCGCTCAACCGTTTGCTCCGAGGAGGAGCAGTCGGTTGCTCTCTCCTCTTCCGTCGCAGAAAGAGCAAATGACGTCATCAAATATCGATCGGCGACATGCGGCACAGTGGGTCGCGTCGTATTTCTACGGGGTATTTTACGTTGTTCGGAATGAAAAGTCTCACTGCTCTGGGAAAGGATATTACGACAGAAAAAAAAACCGTAAAATATTTTTGTAACATTTATTGGAACAGGTACTACATATAAACATATTAGTGTGATTTGGAAATTAAAAACACGACAATTTGCAATGCAGCATGGGAAGAAAAGTATCTTTTTGCAGATTGCGCCGGCAATGCCAAATGTTTAGTTGCAAAACAAGTGCTCAATAAAATAAAGAAATTTAGGGTGATTTTAAGAACAGGGTTCGGCTCCTATTGACGTGCACGATTCGGTTCCGAACGAGTCATTCGCGGCGCCGCCACAGTGTGCACACGGCCACGTGGCCAACGCACTTTCGTGTAGAATCGTGACGCTTCGCTACCCGTGTCCAAGTTGAGGACGAGGCTCGGGCCTTCGGCCCTCGCGTTAACATAAAACATCCTTGAGTCTGTCCAACGCATAATTACCAACGCATTTTATGCATTTAATATTATGCATGCAATGCATTTTATGCATTTAACCATTGTAATTCTCCATTACACATTCGCACCACACCGCACAATGCACAATGCAAGCAGTGCTCCCTGAGTGATTCGTTCTCGTGGTCCGCGCGAGTGAACCATGCGCAAGTGAACCGTGCGCCGTTGTTTTAGTGAGCCGAACCCTGTCCTTAAAATCAGCCGAAATTTAATAGGGGTGACATTACACTGTTTTTCATGCTGCTGAATATGAAAAGTATTATAAAGGTTGCACAATAAAATGTTATTAAATGAACTAGTAATAAAAATACTAAAAGTAAAAGAAATTAACATAAAAATGAAGTTGATTGCAAAATCAAATACCGGGTCTTTATCGTATCTTGCAACCCAGGTCTGGAAACACCATCTCTTGTTTTGCCAATTTGGCAACGCGTGAAATACCTTCGACGCCCTTTCACTTTTAGCGAAGCCTGGTCGCGTGCCCTCAGATTTCGGGCTGAGAGAATGTGTCTAATTTTACTTGGAGGAAAGAGAAAGCACGTATTCTGTCCTTGTTACTCTTCAACGTACTGCAGCCACTACACTGAAAAGAGTAAACGCCTGTCTCTTCATTAACGGTGGTCACTTTGAGCATTTACGCGACTGTCAGTTTTTTGTCATTTTAAGATAATTATATTTTATTACTTTTTATTAATTATTTTCAATAATTATTAATGCACTACTTAGTTACATTTTATTAGTATTTTTAATAATTTTATCGGTCACATGCGTCTTTAGCCCATTTTAACATGCAACCCTACAGGCGTGTACCTATCTGTATGTTAAGCACTTTAACATCCTTAGCATCGGGTTTTAACATCTTTGGCAACGTGAATAAACAACCATTGATTCATCGCAAGTCAAATGTTTATTAAGAAAGAAACAAGTCTGTGTAGAAAACACATCAGATTCAAATAATTCAGAATAAAAGTAACTCATATTAGTTTTTGAGATAATTATTGTTCATTGTAATAGGTTTTAATAGTGCAGTTAAAATGTGTTTTAGGTAAATTAATTTCATTTTCCTCGCATTCCATCAAATGAAACTCTTCTTCGGTAATCATATTTACTGACGATCTCAGGTGTCGCCACTGGAAATCGACACGCCAACTTCCTCACCGAACGTCATTTCTTTAGTTATCTATAACTTCATGAGAATTATTTGTATCCATCTTTTTTCAAACCACGGTATAAGAATATTGTTTAAATAGATATATCGCAAGCAATACCCCACAATATCATAGTAACATTCCGCAACAACAGAATTCATATGTTTACTATCGCGGTAATATAAATTTTCGCATAAATCGTGAGATTGACCGATGAAATGCTGAACATACCACAAAATGTTACAGTGTTATTACTGCCTCGTCCAAATTAAAAATCTCGGCTCCGCTACGCTCCACCTCGATTTTTAACTTTTGGCCTCTGCGGTAATTACTCTCATTACATTTCTAGATATGTTCATTGTTACTAAAGTTTTCTTATTTGCTTAATATGCAGATTCCATAGTAATACATTATTATTATTATTATTATTATTATTATTATTATTATTATTATTATTGTTATAAAATGAAGAGCTAGGTGGTAGTATTTCACGATATATCTTTTCGATTTCTCTCTGAGCTGCCTTTACTTAAATAATTATTGTTACGTTGCTGTAAATAAATCGATAACTCCCCTCCACATTAATATTACAGTTTTGTTTCTTCAGCATACTGGGCAGAATTGCTTAAAGAGACGTTTTGTTTCCACGCTCATGCCTCAGCCCACCCCACCCCACCCACTCTGTGCAGCGTGAAAAGATTTCGGCATGAGAGCCGAGTACCTGCCCGCCGACACTCTTGAATGGGATCAACAAAGAAACAGGAAACTTGCTGCAGCTTATGACCTGACGGTTGCCTCCTCTGCTGTCCCGACGTGCCAGGCACGGCTGTCTTGAAAGGTGTAAAAGAGACGCGGTTGCCAAATTACCAAACCAAGAGCAAGTGCTCTCAGACATGAGTTGCAAGATAAACTAAAGACCCTGTACTCTAATTACACCTTTTAAGTGTTTTTTTTTCGCAATATACTTTCTATATTTGGAAGAGATGACATGGTGCTATTGAGTCGTAACATGCATTTCCGATTGTGATCTGTAATTGTACTTCTCATTCGAGATTTACAAATTTTCAAAGAAGCACAAAATTGCTCACAGTTGTATGTCGATCCAAACGTACTTAACAATCGAGCAGCATTCCGATGCAGTTTTGAAAAACGGTTTTGTAGGAGGTTCTTTTCCTAAATGCTTACGTTGTAGTATCGGTATGCAATAAAATTAAATTCTTTTGTATTGTGTTATTTTACTGCCAAAACAACATAAGAGCATCAAAATAAATACAAAACTTACTTCTCGTGAGACATTGTTTTTCAGAACACTGAAAACTTCCTTTTGTTCTTCTTCAGCGTACTTGTCATTTTCATCAGCATGATTTAATGTATGATGTCGTTGCAAATTAAACTTCTTCACGTGATTGAACCCTTTATGTAAACTAAACATTTGGCATAGCTGCCGTAGTCGGCGAAAAGATACTTTTCTTCCATACTGCATTGAAAATTGTCGTAGGTGCTCTTGTCTCTGAAGTGCTCGCGTCGACTTCCATGTTTCCGTGACTGGAGTTACCGGTATCAGAGGTTATCGCCAGGCGCGCAACGCTCGGGCTCCGGTGTCCCGCTCTGGGCTGACAACACGGGTCCGCGCTGCCGGTTTGCTCTGCTTGAGCGGCCCTGTTCTAGAATATATAGAAGATATCCTTGTGTATATATATATATATATATATATATATATATATATATATATATATATATATATATATATATAAATACTATTACAATTTAGTTTGCTCAATTTTTTAAATTAATATCTTGCAGGTGTCAGTTCCATTTGAGGTTGGATTGTGTGTTGATTCCATTAATCAATATTTTAATTTTTTTTATCTACTTTGGCTAATATTTGGGAATGGAAAAATGATTTAAGAAAAGAATACATACATTCATTGAACAAAGAACATTCTATATTTCAGTAAATATTTATAAACATTTATGACAAAATAAATTTTTCAATTTGTTTCTGAAAAATAGCAAAACATTAAAACAAAATCTGCATTTGCAAACAAATCCAGATGCAATTCCTCGAATTATAGGCTCAACACAATGTCTTGTAGACTTTGAGGCTCAATGAACACATTCAAATCTTAAGATTCTAGATGGTCTGGCAACATTTAACCCTTCAATGGAGCCTTCTTTAGATACATAATTTGTTGTAATAAATAAATGAATAAAATTGAAAATTGTATATATTGTAATTGTATAATGGAATTATATTGTAAATAAAAATTGATGTTTTAAAAATAAATGGTTTTGTTCATATTTTCAATGCTTTTGATGAAAAATTAATTAACATTATACATGATAGTGTCCTATTACTTAAAAAAAACAATGAAGTCAATATTCTAAGTACTATAGAAACAGAAAATATGTTTCTTTAGGCATAAGAAATCGGCTATACCACAAAGGTTACTCAATGTATATGATTTATTGCCTATAATGGAGTAATCACAGTCTACTACGCACATACTTTGTGGGCGTAAAATAGATAACAAAAAGCCAAATATGTAGAGATTATTACCTAACTTTCATAAAAATATTGACTTCATACTAATCCAAAGTAATAGAACAATATCCATCTAAATTATTTCAATCATCTAGTAGATCCATGGTACACAAAACATTATTTATGTCATCTATACTTTTCGGATTATTAAACTGAAAACAGTCCATTTTTCCATCCGAGTCAAAAACTGTTACTGTAAGATTTTCATCAATAATAACTTTAAGGCAGATTTTTAAATCAAGAGATATTTTAGCAAACAACACCCACTCACTTGGGGAAATTGAATAACTCCATCGTTCGCTTGGTAATTTATAGATTTTACATTTGTTGTTAAGAATTTGATATTGAACAATGAATCCTCCATTTTCATACCCCCATTTTCACCCGTTACTTGCCAGTGGCGTATGCTCGTGCTGTTTCGGGGTTTCGTGGTGTTTGGCCTGTTTCGTGGTACTTCTCCTTCAATTCAAAATGACTTGATTTCGGCCATAAGTCCATTAATGACGTAATATTAAATTTGAAATAAATAAAACACATTTCGTATCCATTGTCATTGATGAAACAACAGACAGTTCCAATCAGAACCAATTATCTGTCAATTGACGTTACTGGTGATGACCAAGAAAGATTTATAGAGTTCACTAATGTCAGTTCCGGAAAGACTGCGGCAGATTATTGCATAATACAACATAAGCGGCAAATGAATTGCACAGACCTACGCTACTTATTTTAGGCAAAAAAATATTGAAATAGGCATCAACCGCCCTTTTGGGACATTTTAAGTACAATTAGATGCTTTCAGTATGTACGAGTAAGTATGTACAAGTATGTAGGTGCATGTGTGTGTGTGTGCGTGTGTGTGTGTATACATGTAAAAAATATATTTAATGAAAATAGTGCAAACTCGAAAAAATAATCGAAGATTGTATATAGTTATGCAGTCAAAGATTATTTCTAAGGTCAGCGGTAGCCAAAGGCATGAAAGCAGTATACGCCAGTTACTTGCTCACCTCGTACTTGCATTTCACTACCACACTTGCCGGGAGACCGATCGCGGGCTTAGAGCTGGTCCCGGCTGAGACGGTGTCCCGCTAGTAGGAGATACCTTCATTGATAAAAATTCGCTAGCCAACGGCGTGGAATCTCGCCAATCAACAGGGAGAAATCACCGCCACCTCCCGCACTAAAAAATCTCGCTCTACATTTACGAGACTAATGAACATAGCAGTTGACGCGCCCGGAATCATCTGTCAATCAATCAAACATGATGTAAAGCATGTGAATATAAGGGAGAAACCAAAGCCAGAAGGAGGCGCAGATTGTGGAAAAGCACAATAATTTACAAAATATGTAAAAAATGCAATGTTCACCTCCATTCGAACTGTTTTCGGTCGCCTCTTGTCAAGATGAATTAATATACCCTAGGGCCCCAAAGTAGCGTGTACGCTACATTTTGATTTATATTGACTATTGGTTAAAAAAAATTATAAATGATTTTTTTATTCTTTCTAGTGTAATATTAGGGTAAATACATAATATTATTTAAAAAATATTATTTTAACGCTTGCTTCCTTAAAGGATTAACATCAATGGCACAAATACATACAAATGACACAGATACAAAATAAATGAAAATTAAGTAAACAAATTGTTAATGTCATGCTAAATAAATGTGAGCAATAAAAATATATAAGGAAACGGGGGGTAACATTGCCACATCTTTGTTACTTTTAAAGTTATACTTTGTTGCATCAATCTTCACAATAATTATTTTGACACTTTTAATCTTTCAAAATAGTACATTGTTTCTTCAGAATACTGAAGTCACAGCTTCCATAATTTGAAAGATTTTATTACTTTTTTAAAAGCAAGTAAAGTGGCTATGTTACCCCGCAGGAGTCAAACATTGCCACCTCTATTTATTTCCAAGTCTCTGGCAATGTTTAAATGTATGAGAGTTGGATAGGAAACAGAAACACGTAAATATGCATTAGAACATTATTAGTCTTTGATTTTTGACAGTTTAAGTACTCCAAACATGGATAAATACTGCTTCGAACTTCGTCTAAAATAAGTTTTATTAACTGTTTTACATTGTGATAAAATGCGATAGGTAAAAGTGATTTCTCCTTTTTATATTTAGTCAGGGAAGATCAGCATCAGATATTTTGGCATAACACATGTGATTTAAAGTGGACCTGCTAATTCCATACAGTTCAGTAGCCTTTTCCTACTTAATTTTCTGCTATTTACTTTTTCCATTGCTTAGCGCATTTTAACTTCATCACAGGTTTGGAAACCTTAGATATTGGATTTTTCATTTGTCTACGTGGCAAAGTTACAGTGCAAGTATGGCGACAACAAAAAGGTAATTTCCTATCAAATGTAATTAATTAATGTTTATAATTTATAAGTGATATACTATAGAAATGATATATCAACTTATACAATGTCAATTAATTCAATATAAAAATTTATTCTCAAAGGATTTAAATGTAGGGGCAAGATGGCCAATTTGGCAATGTTACCCTGAAAGTAGTATATGCTCAGGTAACACGTGCTCAGTGGTTTGCGACCTGGCAACGTCGTTTCCTTCCACTCACAAATGTCAATCACCTTCTTAATTTAATTGGATCTTAATCGTCAAAATTCGTTTGGTCCAAGTGGGTCAGAGAGTATATAACCAGAGTGGTTGGCGCCGATTACCAGGCGGTGTTCGGATGTGCTTAACCGAAGACAATAAGTTGAAAAGGAAGTAGTAAGTAGTAAATAATTTTGTAGGAAAAATGTTTGAATTAAATTTTGTATACGATAAATTAGAGACATTATTAACTGCAATAAAAATAATGTAGTAGTTCAACATTGAAATACTCATATTGGTTTGAGGTAGTGTTGCATATTATATTACATGTTTTCTTTTCAAATTTATTCTGTTAGTTCAACACAAATTGATGACATTAGATATGAAATAAATTTTAATAAAATACTGCAAATAACACAATAATTCTTTAATTTTAGATAAACTTCATGTGAATGAATGTTATGAAGGGGGAGTCCAGATGGGGGATCTGGACTGCGCTGCCACGGGACCGTGCCACTGGAGGCACACCGCATTAACCTGCGACAGAAGACACAACTTCCTAGTTGCGAAATTCAAGTAATCAAGTTCAACAGTGAACTAATTGTACCTAGAAATCTCACAAATAAACAATAAATATTTAGCATACGCTCGCAAACAAAAGAGCTATCCTAAGTAGAAAGTGCTACTCCTTCAACAAGTGACGCCTTTGTGAAATCTTCCTTCTCGCTTGTGTTTTCGCACCAAATAATCTCTTTCAGAGATCTGTCACCAGTGTTTAGTCAAAGAGTTCGCGTTAAATCCAACGCAAAATTGAAATCCACAAAGGCTTAGAAATCAAATTTTTGTTCAGTACTTACCATAATATGTGTAGTTTGTACACATAGGGTGTACGCCAGGATTGAAGTGAATATAATAGTTGAAATTCAGTACAAGCTTCAATACTACTTTAAACATACTTATTAAGTTTGTAACATAACAGTTATAAATAAATTGAATCAACAACTAAGATGAACAATTGGTACGAAAAATTGTTAGTTTTATAAATCTGCAGCGCCGTGTATTGCTTACATTTTTGGTTGCCTGATGCTTCCACGTGGAAATTTCAGTAAATCATTAACTGAGATTTGAAATGCCGATGAAATTTAAAAATACGAAGTATTCGTCAGGCGAGAAAGTAAAAAGATAAGGTGACTTTTCAGAATGCAGTAGTGATTGTGGGGTTACTTTACACGACGCCTCCCGGATTTTTCAAAATTTTCTCAAAAACAATTCCAAATTTTTTCTTTAAATTTCTTGTAAGAATAGAGTAAAATACACTTATTAAGGTGGTATACGTCCGACTTTCATGTGTAACTGAATTTTCGAAAATTGCAAAATTTTGAAATATTTTCGGCATCTTCCTACAATTATAAAATTGAAGATACAGAATTTTTCTTCATATACAATTTGTTCTCCTTATTTAGTTCTTTCATTAAGGTCGGGTACAATTTTTTGAAAATTTTAGTAGTTTTCACGCAATATTGCGTGCAATATTTGCAATTTTAAATAAATTACAAAAACAAGATTTTCTCGAAAACCGCTCCAAATGTTTTTTTAAACACTTGGTAAAGATAATGCCTAATGTACTCTATGAAATTACATAAACGCCATTTTGCTTTATTCTTTCGTTTGTTAAAAAATTACAAAAATGTAATATTTGTAATTCAGTTTTTAGATTTTGAAAAAGACCCCAAACAGGTTCAAACGTTAAGATATGCATAACAATAAATAAATTGTTATAAAATTACCATGCCTGTTTCATTAGGGTCATTAAACCATTACAAAAACTAAACTACACAACAGACGTATATATTCATAAAAATTACAAACATTATTTTTTTTACTTGCCTTTCTCGTAGTTAGTATTTACATTAGCGGCAATTTGTTCACGTTATTATGTTTATGAGCACATGTGTTTTAAATAATGTCAGATGAAATTTCTCGAAAACGTCACCATTTTCTGTGAAAACAAAGTCAAAATTCTACATTTTCAGAAACGCCCAAACGCCATTTTCTCATAAATGTCTCCAATTTTTTCAAACTTTTGGAACGGATAGGGATAATTGCACTATAGATAGGGTACTTGCAGATAGGGCTAATTGCACGTAAATTTCATTTTGGGGTAATTTTTTTGTTTTTTCAAAAATTACACAAATTAAAATTTTTGAAAGACTTTTACACCGTTAATATGCACATTTCTAGCAATTTGTAAACACTATTGTATTTGTGAATTAAAGTGCTTCAAATGAAGTTTTCCGAAAACTAAAAAAAATTCTGTGAAAAAGAGTGTCAAATTCCGAATTTACAGTAGCACTTAACCGCCATTTTCTTAAAAGACGGCTTCAAATGTTTGAATTAAAATTGTGCGTGCTGGGCGCCCGGGCCCGGCCTCGGAGGGCCCTGTCTCTGCTCCGGGGTGCCCATTCTAGTCGCTGGCGCAACGGGAGGTGAGGGCGCTAGGGCGACGCCGGGGCACGTGGCTCGTGCTTGCTGGCTGCGCGAGCGTCGCTGTCAGGTCATTTGTTAGGCTGTTTGCGGTGTCGTGACAGCGACGTAGGGAAGGAGTTGCGGGGTTTAAGAACAAGACCTTTAATACGGGGTAAAACTAATGTATTATAACTAAATACGTGCGAGACCCATCGCCGTTGCAAGCCGTGCAGCCAATAACTTACATACTAACAGTATACGGTAGTCTCCACAGGTCAGGAAGCGGGTCAGCCTCGAACGGACGACCCACACTTCCACCAGACCCCGGACTTAGCTTCGCAGGCCGCTGTCGAGGTCAGGCCGCAGGTCAGCCTCAACGGAAGACCCACACTTCCATCAGACCCGTCGCAGCACACGGCCAAGAAAACTCTGCCCTTGCTTGCGCCGCGCCCGCCCTTTTAAGGCCGACAGCCTGGTCACGTGTCGTGGCATGTCAGGGCGCGTCGGGACACGTCACAATGCGCTACCGACGCCGCCCGCCCGGCCATCGGAAAGGGGCGGAGGGCGGCGGCCGAAGGGCGCGGTGTGTCACACGGCGCACCCAGCGGCGCTGGGCCGGCCGCCCGCTTCGCGCCCGGGTGGCGCGTCCCAGGGTGCGGCGTAGGCTACGTGCCGCTGTCCACGGCGCGCGAAGCGCCGAAGGGCCTGGTGCGTTATGCGGCGCACCTTCCGGTGGGCGCCGCTGGGCCGGCCGAGTGCTTTGTAACAGGGGGGTGAGTCACAGGGGTGCGACGCCTGACTCGGCGTGGGCTACGTGACTCGGCCCGGGGAAGCGAGAAGAGCTTTACAACAGCGGCCAGTTCCGGGATGTCGGAGGCGTCGACTCGCAGAGTGGCGGCCGGCCCACCTTGTGTGTGTCCTGGCTACCGCTCTCGGCGGCGGCGGCGGGAGCGGCGTCCTGTGGCTGCATTGGGGCGGCGCTCCAATCAACTCGCGCGTCGTTCTGCGCGGTCGGGGTTGGCGACGCGCCGGCGTCTACGTCTCCGCTCCGCCCGCTCGGTGTCAGGTCCGGGGCGTTGCCCCTGGCGGCTACTAGGGTGTCGTCCTCGGTGGCAGTGGGGTCGCGGCCTTGGCTGGCGCTGGCCTCTGTATCGCCAGGTGCCGGCTCCACCGGGCGTCGGGGTAGTCCCGCGGTAGGTGGTAAGAGGAGGGGACGGGGTGAGGGTGCCGTTGTTCTCCCCTCGCTCCCATTCTACTCCCACCCTGCCCGTGACGTTACGTGCGGGCGACCAAATGGTCTCAAGGATGTATCTGCGGGGAAAGGGTCGGTTATTATGTTAATCCGTACTCATGTTCTGCGTCGGATGCGATCTGGCGCAGTAGCTTGCTTCGGCGGCGAGGTCTTCCATGGCGGCATTTCTGAGGCTAATGTCTGGGCTCGTTAAGATTTTAAAAGCAGAATCTATTGCCCATCTGCCTTGGGGACACCGCCTTGATGTAGCACTGTCTGTGCGAGCGGGAAGGCTTGTGTGTTTCAGTGAGGAGGAGGACTAAGCCGGTGGTAGCATGCTTTTTTGCAATGCATGACTACTGGTAGGGTCACCCATGCCGGGCATGCCAAAATTGAGGGGCCAGACTAAGTCGTGTCCTACCACGTCCTGTCCATCCTAATCTCTCCCCATCCTATTCTTTCCTATCTTTTTTCTTTCCCCCATAACGACATGTTCATGTTGTTATGATTCCTTCATCTACCATTGTGACATCTTTAACTTGAGCCACAATGCTTTTATCTATTCTATCGGTCTTCCTTGGCCAAGTCTTGTTTTTTTCTGACCCCGACGCTATTAGGTTTCGAGGGCTAGAGAGTCTTTCCTTATCTTCTTCCTTCCTTATTTATTTAGGGTAGTAGGTAGGCCTTACGGCAAGCACCCAATTATGAATGGCGAATGATCCGACAGGGAAAGGTGGGATTCACTAACCTTCGGAATTAAATTATCCCTAAAAAGTGGATCACGGTAGGCTGGACTCCTTAAGCCACGGTGAAAGCAATCAGTTTAAGGGATGGAAACCCATGAAAGAAAAGCTCCGGTCCCCTAGATTCGGGGGTAATGCTGTAGGCCGCACCCTGAAATTTTTAGCGGTGTGATGTTTTACGTGTGCAGTCATGTGAATGCTTTGGATATTTCAAAAGGGAAACGACATCGGCAAAGAAAACGGACTCTGAATATTGGTATATGGAATGTACGAAAGCATCTCAAACAAACAGCAAGAAGTAATCCAGGAAATGATGAGAAGAAACATAGATATAGCCGTCTGGTCTGAAACAAAAAAGCGAAAAACTGAACAACTTTGTGCACTTCTACAGTGGCGTAAACAAACATGAAAATGCTAAATCTGGAATTTCTGTTGATATTGGTGAAAGATTCGGTAAATGTTTAAAAAGTTTGGAATGCATAAACGAACGTCTTATTAAAGTAGTGTTAAAAATCAGAGGAAAATACATAAGTGTCATAGGAATAAATAATTTGAATGAAGGTGCCCCAGTAGCTAGGAAAGATGATTTTGAAATAATAGTCAAAGAAACCCTACACAGTATTCCTAAGTCCCATGAAATAATATTTGCAGGAGATTTTAACGGCAGAGGTGGGAGGGACAAGAACAGTAACATTGTGGGTCAATATGGAAAGGAAACTCGCAATGAGAATGGAAAAAGACTTATTAATATTAGTGAAGAATATGAAATGAAAATTAATAACACTTTCTTTCAACATAAGGATATTCATAAGTACACCTGGTACCAAAATACAAAAACATTAAAATCTATAACAGACTTCTATATTACCAAGCAAAAAACTTCACTCAAAATACAAGATGTTAAGAGTGAAACGAGGAGATCATCGTTTGGTAATTGCTAAAATATACATACCATTTACTTCAAATTGCACGGATAAAGAAGATAAAGATGACTGCTGCTAAAAAACACAAACTTCCAGTCAAACAAGGAAGTGAAATTTGAGCAAATGGTAGATCTGACAATTGAGGATTTAGAAAAAACGCTTAATACCATGAAATCTAATATGTCATCTGGACCGGGAGATATACCGGCAGAACTTCTTAAATATGGTCCCTATAAACTGCACCAAATGCTCAAACACATGTTTTCAAGGTGCATGAATGGAGAAGATCCTCCTCAGGAGTGGCGAATCCATAAGAAAGGATCTATAGACGATGAAACAAACTACAGAGGAATAGCAGTTACTGGATCTATAGGTAGACTATATAGCAAAATAATCCGAAATAAAATAGAAGAAGAGATAAAAGGAAAAATCGGAGAAGAACAATGTGGTTTTACTGCTGGTAGATCGGTCACAGACAATATATTTACATTAAAACAACTTATAGAAAAGAGTACAAGGAGAGGTAGGGAAGTTCATATGGGTTTCATAGAACTTCAGAAGGCGTATGACAATGTACCAGTTGCTAGAATATGGGAAGAAATGGATGGACTTAAAATCAGTGAGAACTTAATTGGAACCACCCAGAATCTATATAAGAACAACATCTCTCAGATTAAGATCTACAGTAGGCTCTCCGATTGCTGTCTCAGGGTTAAGGTCTTTCCCCAACTCTGTTTAAAATATATCTGCATCAAATTTTACAGCAGTGGGAGAAACAATGCAGAATAATGGGAATGACGATTGGAGATGAAAAATTATACACATATTTTGCCGGTGACAATGCAGTAATTGCAGAAGATGCGGATGATTTGAGTTTCATGATCGGGAAACTCAATGAACACTTTTTAAAAGCAAGACTTACTATTAACATGGACAAATCTGAATACCTGGCAGTTGGGAACAATGAGATAGAAGATCTTCTTCTGGAAAATGGAGTAAAAATGAAAGTAGTAAACAAATATACATATTTGGGTGTACTCTTTTAAAAAAGAGAAATAGCCAAGAAGAAATTGAACGACGAATAAGCTTGGGGACTGATTGAACGACGAAAAATCTCATCCTAAATGGCAACTTTCTTTAAACATTATTTTAGAAACTGACGTTTAAGCGATAATGAAAGCTCAAAATTTGAAGCTCTTTTTCAATTGAAATTTTTTGAGTTTTCGAAAATTTTCATTAATAGTCATTTGAAGCACATTAACTTACAAATACAATAGTGTTTACAAATTGCTGGAAATGTGCACATTAACGATGTGAAAGAACTTCAAAAAATTACATTTGTGTAATTATGAAAAACAACAAGAGAATACAGCAAAATAATTCAACATCATCTTAAACAATGCAATAAGCACTATCCGTACGAAAAGTTCGAAGAAAAATTTGGGGCCAATTATGAGAAAAGGGCGATTGAGAGTGTCTGAAAACGTGGAATTTTGAGCTAGTTTTCACAGAAAACGGTTGAGATTTGGAATATATATGTACATTATTTAAAATACATGTACTCATAAATATAATAAGTGAACAAATTGCCGCTAATGTAAATATTAACGATGTGAGAGACAAATAAAAAATACATTTTTGTAATTTTTGAAAAACAAACAAAAGAATAGATAATATGGTGTTTATGTTACCTCATGCAGTACATTAGGCCCTATCCCTACCAAAAACTTAATGAAAATATATGAAGCCATTTTTGAGAATATCTTGTTTTCGTTATTTTTTAAAATTGCATATATTGCCCGAAATATTGCGCAAAACTACTAAAATTATCAAAAAATGTACATGACCTTAATGAAAGAACTTACTATAGAGAACCCATTGTATTTGAAGGGGAAATCTCTATCTTCAATTTTGTAGCTGTAGGAAGACGCCGAAAAAATTCAAAATTTGGAAATTTTCGAAATTTTTTTAGATTTAGATTACATTTATTATTAATTCAGCAATTAAGTATCATTACTTGGTGGCAGAATATTTAAATTATAAGAGAGTACTTAATTTAGGAAAAAAACAATAATTAAGAATAATAGTACATAATTTCACAGCGCAAACCTTACTCTAATTCATTTTACTCCACTTCACTTCACTGTACTGCACTTCACAACACTTAACTGTTATGCATTTCTTTCGCATTTCTTTCCCTCCACTACATAACACTGCACTGCACTACACGAATATAAATAATAATAATAATAATAATAATAATGACAATACTACTACAACTAATACTAATAATAACAATTAGACAAATTACTTAATAGGAAAATTCTACTTATTTAACAGTAGAAACTTAACAATGACCTAATATATACAATGACCTAAAATATAGATAAATAGCTAGGAAAATAATTTATTTTTAAATTTTCTCAATCTTTGAGGAAAGGGTTCAAAGATTGTCGCAGGCAAACTGTTCCAGTCTCTAATAGTTCTGTTTGTGAAGGAAAAATTCACTTCTCCCCATAGCTCGTCACACACAGTTTCTAACTGTTTTTGACGTAAATAAATAAATAAAATTTCCCAACGTCCGTTTTCTGCACTCTTGTCTTAATTTTGTACTTGTGATCCGCTCTACCGAAGTATGTAGGTTTTCCTAGACGACGATTAATTTCACCCCAAGCAAGATAACCTTTGTATGCTTTGTACATAGCACAGAGTCGCAACTTAATCCGCCTTTTTTCGAGTGACTCCCATGCACCTTTATTTTTTGTAGATATGTTTCAGAGATACCCTTGAAAATCGGACCTATGCCACCTTTAAACGTGTATTTTACACATTAGAAAAAAAAATGAAAGAAAGAATTTGGAGCCGATTTTGAGGAAAGTTTGAAAATGTCTTTATGTAATGTACCCCCCAAAAATTAATGACTGTTTTTTTCAAGATCGGAGAGCTTCGACTCAGGCCAGATGGACAGGGATTTCTTCAATTTGGAAAAAAATCCTACGCATGATTTTAAGAGCTAGTGATGTTCACATACAGTACACCGGAGACACACACACACAAACACACACACACACACACACACACACACACACATATATATATATATATATATATATATATATATATATATATATATATATACACGTGCAAGCCTTTATGGTGAGTACCTAGGCGGTGGCATTTAACCTGCACCCCCCTTCGGGCCAATATCCGGATCCCGCCGGAACGCAGTTTGCTCTCACGGCAACCTTCCCATACAACGGGTCTAGGGCCGCTCTGCCAGCTCAGAGCTACTTGCTATCCGGGCTAGTGCCGGAGTCAATATCGCCTGTATGACGACGCGATGTACCCGGACAGACGGACGGACAGACGGACCGGACAGACGGATGGACGTTTTGCCGTCAATTGGTTTTCGGTATCAATGACAAACAAAACAGGGATTCTGGCTGCACCACGTGTTAGAGGAGTTTTATTCTTAATTTAGAAACTGGATTTCCACCCTTTTTGTTATCAGGGCCCGACAATGATTTTTTCTGCCGAAAATCCCCCGTTTTTTTGCACCCCATTACATAACTTTTCCTACACTGCGTATATTATTCCATATATACGTATGTATACGAGAAACTGAAAGGATCCCAATTAACCTTTATGAGATTGAGTTTGTATTCTATTTTCTGCAAAACACTGGAATAACATCCAATTGGCTCAAAACTGGAAAATGGTTACTACTCCATGAATCGTTAGCGACGATTCATGGAGTAGTAATTCACGTTACATCGCATTCATACCAACCAATAGTTAATACGAGGTCATTAGTGCGAGGTCAGGTGAAACGAATGTTAGATCAATATGAGCAAAACTACACTCCTTATTGGAGAGTGATGCCCGTGTTGGGGTTTTATTATTTAAATTTTGTTTGTTAAGTTTATTAAAAATATTTTTATAATTATGCAAAGTTGTCAATGTCCATATTATCCAGTCTAATTCACCTATTTCTACAATTTCTAGAACTACATCTTAATAAACAGTGTGCATTGAAATCTCCACCTATTACAAAGTGTTTTGTTCCATAATTTTGAACTGCGTTCAAAACCTTTTCATTCCCCAAGATTAATATTTCTATATTATCTTCGGACAATATCTAAAGAAAAATATTATTGAAATTTATCTTAAAAATTTTATTACATAACGTCTTTAGAAATTGGCCGAAGAATATAATAATTACAAGACAAATGTGAATAAAATTAATATTTCTATTAGTTTTAGGAACTCTGCAGAATGCGGTACACAGAATGTTTCCCAAGTAAGACTTTTTAATATCTGATCCGACTTCCAAGGAGTTACTCGTAAATTTTAATGTAACTTGATCAAACTTTATATCGGATTTAATGGAATAGCGAAACAGCCCCTTTTGCATTACTTCTGTCAAATCTAACAACTTCAAAACCTTGCATATTGAAAATACTTTTTGGTTGTAACTAATTTTTCACAAGGAAGATTACTCAAAATAACCAGTTAGTTTTGAAAATGTAGTTTGTTTTAATGCCACGACTATTCCACTGTAAGATTTTTAATTGAATATTGGTCATAATAATTTATAAAAAAGAAAGAAAATTTGTAGAGGAAATCAATTACATCATAACTTATAATTTAATTGATTTCTTTCAATTGTATTTTTAACCTTAACCACATCAGATTTTCTTTTGGTTATTGGATTGTTGTTTCTATTTGGATACGTTTTTAAAATTTTGTCCTTCTCTACCGCGGACGATTGTGATTATCTCTGTGAAGAGATATCTCTTTCTTTTTTGGTAGATAACTTCTTTACTTTCTATGTGCCGGGATGACCTACCATTACTTCTGAATTCTTCTCTACTTTCCCCCTCCTTCAAAGTCGAATTCTTATCCATACAGTCTGAGCTTGTTCATTTTCTAACATTTTTCTTTCCAAATTCATAGCCAACTTCTCCGGATCCATCCTCCTGCCTGACCTTGCCGTCTGGATATTCCTGCCAGGCGACGTCGTAGTATTCTCACCTTCCCACTGCGTGGCCACTCGATTATACAACTCGGCACTGTAAATCTTGTTTAACCTCGGAAATTCTCCTCCTTTTTCTCATTGATTAACAGAATTTGGAAATTATTTCATACGCAGAATAGCGGAATAAAGTTTGTCATAAGCCATACGTACGTTAACTTCTTTGTTTTTTAAGTATATTGGACATTGGTGTCCTACAGACTCTGATTACCCTTACAATTAACATATATTGATAGCATACCATCAGAAGACCACCCTCCTTCATGCATTATACGAACACATTGAATACAGTACTTTTTATTTTTGCAGAATTTAGCTAAGTGTCAAATCTAAAGCATTCTCTAATCTAACACTCTCTTAGCTTGCTGGTACTGGGAACTATTTCAGTTTCAAGGCGAAAATTATACACATGTTTAGGTACGATTGTCCTCACGAAAGTGACTAATAACTAAGTGTTGGGTATTCACTTATCATCATCTGATTGTGCCTCTTCATTTCTCCTATTGAGTTTCATAACTTCGTGAACTTTAACCGATGATTCCATGCTATATTAATTATCGTTCAACGCCATGTTCAAAGGTATTCCTTCCATAACTCCTTTTCTGAATTTCCGGAAACCTGGAATAAATGTCTCTATTTCATTATCTGGGAAAATCTTGTCCTTAAGTGGATCATTAGCTTCCTTTCGGTTCCTAAATAATATAATTCTCTTATATTTTCCATCTCTATTAATTTTCACAATAGATTTATATTGACCTATCTCTACCTTTCCTAACTTATAGATGTTAAATGCATTATTGGATTGATGATCTTTGTCATAACGAATCCTGATACCATAGGGATCTTTATTCTACAATTTCTCTTTGCCCCTCAAGGTCACTCAAATCCCATCTTCGCGATGGAATATTTCACGGCATTTCGTGTCTTTCTCGGTCTTGTCGGTAGAAGTCGCAAGATCGCAAGCACTGCTTGATACGGTCACGATCATGCGAAGTCTAGCGGAACGACTGAGAAAGATGCGAAATACCGAGACATATTCCATCGCGAAGATGGGATTTGAGTGGCCTTGAGGGGCAAAGTTAGAAAAATCGCAATATCGTATCTTCCGAATATCCTTCGTAGTTTAACTTAGACACTAATACAAACTCCACCTTGGTTGTTACGATACTCTTGATTCACGAATTTCTTAAAATTGTTAGTATTTTCATCCTCCTTGCTTTTCGCTTATTACTATTGCTAGCAGCAGACCAATCCATCAAGTCATTTTCAGATTCGGCGTCATCTCCTGATGTTGCTTCCATCTCGATGCGCCCTTACAAACATACACTCGCACAACAATCGCCCGAAAAGCCAGAAATCATACAGTTTCCATCTGTTCAAGTTGAGTTATGCACGCTCACACACGATGTAAATAAGAAAACACAACAGTAAAGCAAATGCACAAAAATAGACGAACACTCTTCAGAAAAAAAACACCCGTTCCGCTCTGAATCAGTTGTACAACTCCATGAAGAGAATGTGACATTACGGACATTTAGCGCACACTGTCACCGCAGTTGAAGTGGCCACTGGAAGTCGCCACTTGAAGTGGCGAATAATATAATTACGTTCGACAAATTCGAGCACTAATACAACAGATATTCGCATTTGTATATAAAGACAAATCGTTAGGAAAATCGAAGAAAAAGCCCTGGTGAAAAGATCTTGTCACTATGCTAGAAACGAATCGATCAAGTTTCAGTATATTGAAATCTGATTAGCTCAAGCGGAACTTACGTTCCAACTTACGTTCGTCATTGTGAATGCTTGTTTTAGGTATACATTTTACTTCCAAGATAACGGCATTACGTTACAATAAAGTTTGCATTGTGAATGAGGTCTCACTGTGCTGACGTTTGCATTAATGCTTCTTGGTGCAAAATCTCCCTACTAGTGCGCGCTCCGGTCGGCATTGGCGTTCCATTCGACCGATAGGGCGCACTAGTGCAAGAGACGCGTGTTCAATTCAAATATTGGCCAGGATCAAGGGACAGGAGACGAAACGTTGCGAGAACGGAAGTTATAAGTATTGAAACGGATGCACGTAGTGCAAATGTGAAAACAACCGAGGATCATATATTTGTAACATATTGTTCTGGTTTCATTTTATGTCAAAGCGTCGGTGGGCCACAAAATCTACCTCGAAGGGGGCATGCATGCCCCAGTCCGCTTATTTGTCACCTCTGATATAAGAATGGTCCCGAGTGAATAATGGTACGTCAGTTTTACGTCACAATTTAAATTAGCCCCGATGCCCGGCAGGCAGTCACCGTTGTGTAACGAGCGTCCTACTTCTCCCACTTTTCCACTCCCAGGTCGAAAGTCATGCTTTTCGGACCAGAGAGCAAGTTTTTATGGACGAGGTCACCCCCCACCACTAAACGAGTTAATACGTACCGCGCCAGCGTAGTTGTTGGCTGTCACGCGAATTTCCGGCTGTCCTCGTGCTCTTGGACCTGCCGAGAAGTTAATACGCTCCCTAGAAGAAGCCACGATATATCGTTTCACTATCGCAAGAGCAAAGTTTACGTTTGCAAAAGTTTACATTGCTCGTGCAAAACGCTCTAAATTGGTTAGGACTGAAGCAAAAAGGATCTTCGCTTTGTTCGAAAAGAATGGTGAAATCTTCCTCCGAGACTGAGGTACATCGGTGTAAAAGAATTGGAAAGAAAAAAGAAGTCAGCCAGGAACTGGAATTATCACCAGCGTCGTTAGACAACAGTGACACGGATGATGGCGATGAGGTATTGTTAAACAAAAAATTGTTCAAACCATCTCTTTCATTCACCTCTCATTTCATTAACGTATGTATACCAGCCTTGAAGAATTTGGTATGCTTATTGTGATTATATAAAATTATAAAATAGTGTGTAATTGCAAACCAAACAATTCCTAATAAATTACAAAAATCAGCAATATTTCGATAGATAAGCACGAATTGTGGGCCCTAGTATAGGAAAAGTGGATAAATCGTGTTCCTTTATAGTAAATTATTTCCTATAAAAACTTGTGCAGTCAGAATCCAGATTTTGTGGGTCATTCATACCGAAACAAGTAGTACTACAACAGCACATGCTTTCTTGCATTATATCTAAATCTGCGATCTTCGAAAATTCAGGGAGTTCGACGAAAATGAGACCCGAGCCATTCTTTTAAGTTCCCCTTCTTCTATCCGCGAAAAAAAAACGAAAAAATTTGAAGCTGTTTTAGAGAAAATGTTTTTTTATAAATTGAATTAATTTCAAGCACAAATTCCGCCAAAATTTCTCGTGTCTTCAAAAATATACATGACTTTTTTAAAGAATTGATTTTAGACAACAGACATAAAAGCAAAAATCGCTATCTTCAATTTTATAGTTTTAGTTAACGCTTTGCAATTTTCTAAAATACGGAGAATTAGCCGAAAATGGGACTAGCATTATATTTTTAGCGTCTCTTGACACATGTGAGGGGAAAATTTGAACAAAAAAATTCGAGTGATTTTTGAAAAAAAAATTGTTCTTTATTTTTCTGAACCTTCATTCTAGAGAAAGTCCTTACAGTAAGAATTATTTCTGGAACTCGGCTCCATAGCATGGACCTATTTCGATAAGGGAGTAAGAATCGTAGCATAAACAAACAAGCGTGATTATTTTTCTTTGGATGTCTAAATATCCAGCTAAATATCCATGCTACTTGGCACCACTATGGCACAGACTTTCCCGTATTAGTTTTTTATTTCCTTGGGTCTCGGCTAGCTATTCAGACTTGCCACATTCTTTTGCTAGCTGCCACCTATCGCCGCCTAAAGTACATTTTTATTGACGTTTCCTTAATTTTTCGGTTTCCTAATAGTAGTACGGAAAATTATTTTAAGAATATTAAAGAACAGCAAAACCTTGTGAAAATAGCGTTAAAGCGCTACTGTAAATGAAAAATTTGAAGCTCTTTTTTACAGAACTTTTTAGGTTTTCGAAAAACTTCATTAGAAGTCATTTGAAGCACTTACACTCACAAATACAATTGTGTTTACATTGTTTTGGAACAGTACATATTTTTGAAAATTTTAGTAGTTTTCGCGCAATATTGCGTGAATTATTTGCTATTAAATATACAAAAACAAGATTTTTTCAAAAACGGCTTCAAATTTTTTGTTCAAACCTTTGGTAAGGATAGTCCTAAATGTACTCTACGAGATGACATAAACGCCATATTGCTCTTCTCGTTTGTTTTTTTCAAAAATTGCAAAAATTTAATTTTTTTTACTTTCTCACGTCGTTATTATTTACAGTAGCGGCGATTTGCTGACATTATTGTATTAATGAGTACATGTGCTTTAAATAATGCTAAGTAAAATTTCTCGAAAACTCAACCGTTTTCTGTGAAAATAAACTCAAAATTCCGCATTTTCAGAAACGCTCGAACGCCATTCTCTCATAAATGGCTCCAATTTTTTTTCAAACTTTTGGAACGGATAATGCTAATTGCACTCTTTAATCTGACGTAAAATTCAATTTGGGGATTTTTTTGTTTTTGCAGAAATTACACAAATGTAATTTGTTTGAAAGATCTCTCACACCTTTAATATGCACATGACCAGCATTTTTAAACACTACTGTGTTTGTGCGGGTAAGTGCTTCAAATGACTTTAAATTAAGTTTTTTAAAACTCAAATATGTTCTACGAAAAAGAGCAAATTTCTCATTTCTGGTAGCGCTTAAACGCCACATTCTTAAAAACGGCTCCAAATGTTTAAAAGAAAATTGCCATTTAGGATGAAGTTTTACTGTTCTTTAATATTCTAAACTTAATGTTTCCTTTCTACCATTAGGAAGCCGAAAAATTGTATTTTGGGCGGTGATAGATGGCAGCTGGCAAGAGTGTGTGGCAATTCCGAAAAGCTAGCCGTGACAAAAGGAAATAGAAAACTAATACGGGAAAGTTTCTGCCATTCTGCAGCACTAGTTCGGTATCTCGGCCCAGCAACGAATTCTTTTCTGCCGAAAATTCGCCATTTTTCCGCGCAGCATTACATCACTTTTCCTGTACTACATATATTACTCCGTATATACGTACGTATACGGGAGAGTAAAAATAAATGCCACATAATTAACAGAAACTTGACTTTTCTACCTCCTTAAGTTGAGGTTATTGACAAAATCTAAGTACGGATTTGCTTCACAGGTCGAAACCCGATGCGGGGTTGGCAGTTGGCGCCCTTCCTGGCTGCAAATGTTTGCTAAAGCAGAAGTCTACGCAATTGCATATGCTCTGCTAGGTTTCGTTGTTGTTGCCGATGCGACATACTTTGTTGGTACTCTGAGTACCATTGAAAAATATTTCAAGCTTCCAAGCAAAGCATCAGGTATGTCGTAGAAATGTAATAACTTTTAGGAATAATATCAGATATAACAAAATCAGACTCATTGTGTTACAACAGCACCTAATTTCTCGCACTTAGTAACAGTTACATACTATTGCAATAACCCATTTTCTGTCCTTCTTAACATACCTCACTCATTGCCTGTATAACTCATTACAAATTATGCATTAGATATTACATACAAAATTCATAGCTATAAAGAGAACGATTTTGATGTTTCTCCTATTCAGCTCCAAATGAACGGTTATTTGCCTATGCCGTAATGTCCCTTATCTGCCTAGCGGGCACGTATTGGCACGCTGTACGATCTGTAGATAAATCAAACTACCACCTTAAAATGCTGAAGTAATACAATTAGAACCGCATGTTCTTTTCCATAACATTCTAAAAGGTGTCACCATATGCATTTCAAAATTTTGCTAAAAATACATTTTTAAAAATTATTTTTTAAAATGATGTAATGAAAATTTTAAAAAAATCAGACACAAGTGAGGTACCAAAAAAAAGAAAAAGAAAAAAATTAGGAGTGGAGGTCACTATGTTTTGAACATATCACAACTTTCCTTTATTAATAAAGGCTACAAAATTTGCGTTGTTTGAAATGCGCGACTAGAATGGAAACAAGAAGATGACATCAAACGCAACTTTGCGGGAAGTGGAAGAGAAGTTGGTCTTGCTTAGAAAACATCGTGTTGTGAGATGGTTAAAACGATTATTTGTTACTATCAATTGTAAGTGTTTAATGTACTTTTTTATCATTCTTTTAATATCTACGGAAAACATCAAAGAGATAAGGGAGTTCTGATTACATTGCTTAACAAAAAAAACTTTTTTCATTTGCCCAGGATTTTGCAACGAATTTACAGTAAATCGGGTACGCTGAATCCAGATATGTCACTAGTTTTGCAGAATTGGCTCTAGTTTTTGTGCTATGAACATTGTAATGAATGATACTATACAAAACTCACAGCATCTAGTGCAAACATCTATCTTTATACAAACACTATTTTTTTCATTTTAAACATATAGCGCATTATTTTCAGTATACATTAATTGAGCTTCATTTTATTAATATATTTTTTGTTGCAAACAATGAGTTCTTCAGGAAGACGTTGTTTGAACGACTTTAATGTATTTGACTACATTTCTGGAGAGTTTACTCTACAAAAACAGTAAAGAAATATTACAAACTTTGTAGAAAAATATATAAAACATATTTTGGTATAAAACTGGGCGTGGGCTCCTGATGTGGTATGCAAAACTTGTGTGGAGCGTCTCCATCAGTGGAAAACTGAAGAGTTTAAAATTTGGTTACTGATGGATATCGAGAGCCCTAAAATTATAATGATTGTTGTCTTTGTTCTGTAAACGTAAAAGCCTTCAATCTTTACAAGAAAAAGAACAGGGAGTACCCTGATTTGGAATCAGCAATGCGACGTGTTCCACATGAATCTGATGTTTACCATACTCACTGAAGTCCTTTGTCTGATAGTGAGGATATACAGATTCTGGGGTGCAATTTAAGAGTTAGGCATTGAATATGTAAGTGTTGTTACAAAAGAGCACTTCTCCCAAGATAAGCTCAGTGATTTAATACGTGACCTCAGTTTGCCAAACAAAGCAGCTGAACTTTTAGCATCCTGACTAAAAGAATAGAAAAGTGTGACACTGGAAGCGAAAATAACACTTTACTGGTTATTGGTACAGGCTTTGCCATAGTTGTCAAAAACTTTTTGGGTAATCAAAAAGCAGAAAATTATCTAAAACTGACGCCAGACTTTCTTTTAAACTTTCAAAATTTGGGTGCAACTACGTGCACTAAAGTGCACTATCTCCATAACCATCTAGACAAATTTTCAGAAAATCTTGGCAATATGTGTGAGTAACAAAGCGAGCGGTTCCATCAAGAAATAACTGTAATGGAAGTTAGATATCAGGGCAGATGGGATAGACACAATGGCAGACTACTACTGGAGCCAGCAACGTGATTGCCCTGATTTGCCGCATAAAAGGATATCATACAATATTTTGTGATTCTATGCAGGCTGTAAATATAAATATATTGACCATATTAATATTAAATATTTCAAGAGTTTAATTTTGTATAAATAGGCATATCTAATTACATTTAGTTCAAGTTTTATGCAATTTAGGAATAGCCTGTACTGAATAAAATAAAATAATATTTTTCGATGCCATTTTCATTATCTCAAAAACTAGAGCCAATCTACCAACCCCAATGCCGTATTTGGAATTCGTGCATTAAACATACCCTAAAATGACTTTAAATGTTTTTGCAAGAAAATGAATGTTGATTAGTGTTATTATTTAGAAATTGTACTTTGACGTCTATTGACAGCTAAAAAGTAGAAGTAGTACAGAGGTAAATACTTCCATGATTCCTTCCTATGAAACTGAATTGACATTAAGTTTTGTAAACGTAATGTTGCATTCAAGGTTTGTTAACATGAAACATGTTGTTAAAAGATGGGTGTTGAAGGAGCAAATGAGTGGCTCAGTGTGAAAGTGTTGATCCAGAACAAGGGAAACAGCGGGTTCGATTCCCAATCTGCGTTAGTATTTTTATCTATTATACATTGCCATAAAATCCACTAAATTACAACATACTACATTTGTCTTGGTAATGTCATGGATAAAGCAGTCAAAATTGGCTTTCGCGAAGAATGCGAATGTTTGAATTCTGAAGAAATTAGAAAATTTCTTTTTTGTATTTCAAATTAAAAATATGCAGTGAGGAGATAGTGAGGAGATAACAATAATAGATTTTAACCCTACATCTCACGCCCATTTTTTTAAAACGATTCAGCTCGCACGGTGGTGTTTGGATCGCCCATGCCTTTTTGGAGATTTCTAAAAGATTTCAGCCAGCATGAGGAGGAACAAGAACACCAAACCATTACTAAAATAATTGTTTTCATTCAAAAACTAAGAGAAATTCTCTCCAAATAACGTGGAACAATCAACATATGTAACTAGGGGTGCTCAACAGCACATACTTTCCCGTGTTATTGGAAACAGCTACGTAGTACTGAAATTTTGCTCTTTACGCGCTACTAACATCTTAGCTATTATTTGAAAACGTCCAACTCAACCAAGAAGCGAACAACTCACTGTTTCCATCACATTGTGGTCAGAACTATGTGAATTCTACAACAGCACAAAAATGGAATACAAACGTTTTGTAAACCTATATTGGAAAAAGAAGCCTGATACCCTGGACAATATAGAAATGCATTCCATAGGGCTATGATTAGAGAATAGTATTTTAAAACCATGCAACAAATTCTCTACTCACTACAAATGGTACAGCATTTGGTGCGAAAACTAAATATTTTCACGCAAATATCAACATAAATTAGACAATTATAACTCCTCTTCATACAGCTCCATCAGTCAACTTCCTAGATAAATGAACACCCCATTAAAATAATAATAATATTAATAATAATAATATTAATAATAATAAATACCTTTGAGGAAATGTAATGAAGCCTTCATTTTGTTTGTGTTGGCTGTTATGTAGGCGCGCGGCACTGTTAAGACGGCTCCGGCATGTCGTTCTTGCACGAATGCTCCTGCAAGAGTGTTCCAGCACTATTCAACGAAATCACACTCCACACACGAAATTTGAAAAAAAAATCAAGCACTATGTGGTGAGTATATATGTCCCTAAGATATACCTGGCCATTCTCACTGGCTATACTCATTCGATAGACTTTGCAGACAGAAGTGTCGCAGACAAAAGGCGATCCAACCCCCCCCCCGGCGTGTGCGCGCTGCATAGGTTAATAGCGAGGAAAAAGAATTTTAATATAATGAGCTATTATTCTTACTTTTACAAAAATAAATTATTTTTATATAGTTGAGCGCCAAAACAGACCATGAAAATGCGCTCCTAAAATGAAAATACAATCAACAGAAATACATAAGAGTTTATACCTTCGAGAAAAGAATCACGCATCAAGAAAGAATTCTAGTGACTCGAATTCATTTCCAAGTTGCTCTGTTACCCATTCATCAGGATGAGTTCAATCGTTTGATTTAATTTTGATTTTGATTTATTTGGTTAAAAAATAGTGAAAACTGTATATGGGGGAGAATATTATTTGAGCTCGTTTTCTTAAGTTTTACAATCCCTTCCTAACATTTTAACTATAAATACGATGGTTGAAAGACGAATAAAATATAAAAAAGATATAATAATAAAATTTAAAAATCGTGAGATCAGCAACATTTTAAAAACTAGATATTTATTTCCCGACTTATAGAAAACATACTTGCAACGGTATACGAAAATGCAGATGAGATTTTTATGCTTTGCTAACAAAATAGTTACTCACCCTCAGCTCTACCCCTACCACTAAAAGCAAAAGGATTGCTCAACAAAACGTGCGCATAGTGAAGCTACATTTACGTCCAGAAACAAAACAAAGGGCCATCTCAGAATTTGCTCAATGAGTCAGGGAAACGACAAAAACCCGATCGAGATAGGGGGTCATTGACCCGGAAGCTGAAGTACATTTCTTGTTATAGATGTATTAAGTCTCATTTAAAATTATACAATACAAATGTAAACTAATTCACTGTATATCATTGTTTTGTTAAAATTATCATTATTTTTCTTTTTGATGGTCAGTATAGTCTAATTGTGTAGAAACAGGTACGCAGCAGAAAAGAGTTAATTTTTAACTAAAATTTGTGTACCGACTTTAATTGTTTAATGTCATATGGCAATACGTTGTAAAGTAACCTACATATTTTTTATTTAGATTTCTTGTAGTGAGCTGTTGATACTGACACTTGATGAACGTGATTTTTACGACCTGTGTTGTAATTATAAATATCATTACATGAAAATATATTCCCACCGTTAAGTAGGTCAGTTTTGACAAAGATTACAGATTCGTAAATAAATAGACAAGGCAATGGTAAGATTCCAAGCTCAATGAAAAGGGGCTTGCAGGAAACACGTGAATAGCATTTTTTTCATTATTCGAATAATTTTCTTTTGCAATATAAAGGTCTGGTACTACAGGATGAGCTTCCCCAGAATATTATGCCATATCTCAGGCGGGAATGTACATGTGCAAAATAGACACTACGAGCTGCATGAAAGCTGACAGAATTTGAAGGAATTCTGAATGCGTAACATAATGAACTTAATTTAGTGTTTAATTCTATAATATGTGCATTCCATTTGAGGTTTGAATCGAGAGAACTACAAATTTTGTTACCTTAACAACAGCTATTGTTCATTTTCAATAGAACATGTGATTGCCGATTTGAGATGCAAAAATGCATTGAAACAGTTTTTCCTTCGTTAACTATTAATTTATTACGAAACCAATTTGAAACTTCTGAAATTGTACTACTTATTGCTTCTTTTTTGCAAAGAACATCCATGTCATCGGCAAACAGAACTGTTCTTCCATTTTTAATAAACGAGGCATATCGTTTTCGTACAACAGAAAAAGGACAGGACCTAAGATCGAACCTTGCAGGACCCCATGCTCAATTGGCAAAGAATTGGAAAGATAAGTAAATAATGTCTTTTCGTGCTAGTACGGTATTTCTACTCTTTGAGTCCGATGTTTAAGTCGTTGTGGGGCAACAGTTTATTCAGAATTTAAACTAAAACAAATCACTATTTTTTGTCGGGGGATGTATAAAGCTGCATTATTCTTTTTATTGTTATCTGCTCGACAGTTTTTGTGTGTATATGCAAGCAATATACAGGTAGACCTACCAGCTATGGGACACCCTTGTAACATATAAACGGTTCCCGATATCGAAATGCAGTTTTCGCTCAACAATACGGAATCATCATAATCATCATTATTGACAACAAGGATCAGACCTTCTGATCTGTTCCGTCACATTGCTCATGCCATCACTTCAAGGGCCGTCCTGCATTTTTTTTCCTTTAGGTGCATATTGAAGGATAATTTTATTTAGCCTTGATTCTGGATTTACATCTAACAGCAAAAACATTTAATTCTTAAGGCATTCGTTCTCCTAGTAGTGGAATTAGTAGTTTCTGCTTTGGAACGAGTGTATTTCGGGCATTCTAAGTCTCTGCTTGATAAAATTCACTGCTGTTCGTCGCGGTACCGCCTTGGGCTGCGGCTCGCGAACTGCGACCTCGGAGTCAAAATGACCTCTCCCCTCTCTGCAACCCTCGGAACGCGTTCCGGACGACCTTGCATTGCTCGTGCACGTCAGCCCCTGGCGTTCGCGACTGCGTAGACTCGGCGCTCTGGAAGCACCGCTAGGTCCACGGCTTCTTTTCTTCCTCTCGTTCGGCCCTCTTCTTCTTCTCGTTCCGGCTTCCTCTTCTTCTCGTTCCGGCTTCCTCTTTTTCTCGTTCCGGCTTCCTCTTCTTCTCGTTCCGGCTTCCTCTTCTTCTCGTTCCGGCTTCCTCTTCTTCTCGTTCCGGCTTCCTCTTCTTCTCGTTCCGGCTTCCTCTTCTTCTCGTTCCGGCTTCCTCTTCTTCTCGTTCCGGCTTCCTCTTCTTCTCGTTCCGGCTTCCTCTTCTTCTCGTTCCGGCTTCCTCTTCTTCTCGTTCCGGCTTCCTCTTCTTCTCGTTCCGGCTTCCTCTTCTTCTCGTTCCGGCTTCCTCTTCTTCTCGTTCCGACTTCCTCTTCTTCTCGTTCCGTCTTCCTCTTCTTCTCGTTCCGGCCTCTTCTTCCTCTCGTTCCGGCCTCCTCTTCCTCTCGTTCCTCCTTGTTCGGTTCCTTCTCGTTCGGCGTAATGCGATTAATTTTACTGCACGTCCGCGTGCTAAAAGTTCTCCGCACGATGACAGTCTTGTGACCGCGTGAATGACTCAGTTCATGGGCGTCGCGCACTCGATTAACTCAACAATTGTTTTTGCATATTACTCCATCAGATTGTTCTTCGCGCAATCTAACGTACTTTTCTCCTGACCAAATCAGCATTCATTCGCTTCCCTACTACTAGCTACACAATCCACTAGATAATTAATTAACGCCACTACTTCGGCCTCTTACAACTCGTATTACGTTCTTTCACAGCAACGTCGTTACTTCGACTAAAATCTGGAGCAAGTAGCGCATTCGACACAATCTCATGCAAGAAACGTATTCGACGACAACTCGAACAGGAAGGGCTAGTGATCAGCGGACCAGCGTATTTATTTAGTTGGTCTCCCCCTGATAGGGGTGGGCCGGACCTCGCTCCCCTCTGCGGCTGAACGCGTAGCACGTCACCGCTACGAACTTTGCACCGAGCGCTGCACGATCTCGCCGGTACTTGTCGCATTTCTATAGGCGCTGCCGTATTCCGCGCGTCTTTCAAATAGTTCTTGAGTCCTTAACAATAGTTTCAGTGTTGATAAAAGATGCGAAATCACATTCGTTACAATATATATATATATATATATATATATATATATATATATATATATATGATGTCCCATTTAACTTGACAAATCAAAATAACTCGAAAAATTTGCGACTTACAAAAAATGTCAAAGGCAAACAATTAATATCTCCAAGAGGGACATCTATCAGATCTAAAATTAAACTTCCTTGATCGCCAACTGAGGGCGAGGTGGGAGCCAACTTTGAAATCTTAAATGGGAACTCCCACCTTTTATTGCAGATTTGGATTCTACACTAAAAAGTACACAAGTTTGGTCTAAAACATTTTTTGATCGAGAGACGATCCGATTATTTGTATTCATGTACGTCCAGCGGCTTCAAATCGCCCGCGCTGACTTAAACACGTTAAATCAAATCCTTTAACGAAAAAATGGGGTAAAATTTCCATTTAAGATATGAAAGTTCCCCTAGGGGGGCGGGGGAGGGAGATTTTATTTTATGTCGGAAAGTTTTTCACATTGGAGATATTAATGTTTTGTCTGGAACATGTCTGGATCGTCTCTCTCGATCAAAAAATGTTTTAGACCAAACTAATGAACTTTCTAGTGTTAAATACGAATCTGCAATAAAAAGTCAGGGTTACCATTTAAGAATTTAAAGCTAGCTCCCGCTCCCCTCAAGGGGCGAGCGGGGATGTATGATTTTAGATCTGACAGAGCGAGAGCGGGCATTCCTGTCTTACTCCCTTATATGAGATGATTCTGTTCCATTTCTTAGCATTCGGATCTTGATTTTATTATTTCTGTGTAATGATTAAATTGCTGTAATAAGATGAGAAGGGAGTCCAATGTTTTTTAGGGTTTCCTATTATAATCTTCTTTTAAGGCTGTCAAATGCTTTTACGTATTCAATAAAGACGTAGTATGTTGGTAGTTTAAATTCTCTTCACTTTTCAGTTACTTGTGTCAACACTAAAATACAATCTGGACATGATCTATTTTTTCTAAAAGCATGTTGGTTTTAGATATTTAAGATTAAACAAAAGACATTAATCTTTGGTTTATAATTTTTGGGTAGATTTTGTAACAAGAATTTAGAAGGCTTATAGAAGGAAATTCTAATTTACGACGCATCCGGCTGAAGCGCAGTAAATTTGTAGCGGACTATTATATCTGTCACGAAATTATAGAAAAACTACACGTATTTTCAACAAATTAAGCATGACCTTATTTGAAGATACAGTTTTGATAAATATTGAGAAACCCAGATGCCATCTATCGCCGCCCAAAGTACATTTTTTTAAAAACATTTTCCTAATTTTTCGGTTTCCTAATGGTTGAACGGAAACATTAATTTTAGAATATTAAAGAACACAGAAATCTAATCATATATGGCAATTTTCTTTTAAAAATTATGTGCCGTTTAAGAGAAAATGGCGTTTTAGCGCTACTAAAAATGCGAAATTTGAAGCTCATTTTCACAGAAAATTTTTGAGTTTTCAAAATACTTTATTTGAAGTTATTTGAAGTACATACACTCACAAATATAATAATGTTTACGAATTGCTGGTAATGTGCATATTAAAGATGTGAGAGATCTTTCAAAAAAATTACAATTATGTATTTTTTGAAAAAACAAACATTATGACATAAGTCTTGATTATGACATAAGTCTTCAAAAATTGGAAGTTCATTTTGATGTAATTAAGATGAGCTTATGTGAAATTATCTTTGCTTGTCTCTATAATGTACTGCAAATACTCTAACAGTTGAGATTTATTCATATTTTTACTTTCCCGTATACGTACGTATACACGGAGTGATATACGTAGTATAGGGAAAGTTATGTAATGCTGCGCGAAAAAATGACCAATTTTCGGCGGAAAAAAATTAATTGCCGGGCCGTGAAAACGAATAAGTGGATAAAACCAGTTGCTAAATTAAGAAAAAAAATCTCCTAACACGTGGTGTAGCCAGAAACCCTGTTTTCTAGGTCCTTGATACCGAAAACCCAATTGAAAGGAAAACGTCCGTCTGTCCGTCCGTCTGTCCGTCTGTGAACACTGCTAGCGCCTAAACCATACGTACGATTTCTTCCAAAATGGATATTCCCTAGTCGATCTGATTCTAGTTAAAGCTTTGAGATTTTGAAAAACATTCTTCAATATTTGGGGGTACTTTATATAAAGCCCTCTGGGGATTTTCAAAATTTTCTCAAAAACAGCTCCAAATTTTTTCTTTAAATTTCTTGTATGAATAGAGTAAAATACACTTTTTAACATGGTATAGGTTCGATTTTCACGTACAGCTCTGAATTTTCGAAAATTTTGAAAGTTTGAATTTTTTCGGCGTCTTTCTCCACCTACAAAATTGAAGATAGAGATTTTTTCTTCAAAAAAATTTGTTCTGCATATTGAGTTCTTTCATAAAGATCATGTAAATGTTTCTCAAAATTTTGGTAGTTTTCGTGCAACATTGCGTGCAATATGTGCAACATTTAAAAAATTACAAAAACAAGATTTTCTCAAAAACGGCTACAATTTTTTTCTTTAAACTTATGGTAGCGATAGTGGTAAATGTACTCTATCAGATGACATAAAAGCCATATTGCTCTTATCGGTTGGTTTGTTCAAAAATTGCAAAAATTAATTTTTTTGACTTCTTTCTCCAGTCGTTAATATTCACATTAGAGGGAATTGGTTCACATTATTATATTTACAAGTACATGTGCTTTAAATAATGTCAAGTAAAATTTCTCGAAAACACAACCGTGTTCTGAGAAAAATAGCTGAATATTCCGCATTTTCAGAAACGCTCAAACGCCACTTTCTCACATATAGGCTACAAATTTTTTCTTGAAACTTTTGTAACGGATAGTGCTAATTACACTTTTTAATATTTCGTAAAGTTTATTTTGAGTTTTTTTGGTTTTTAAAAAATTATATAAATGTAATTTTTTGAAAGATCTCTCACATCTTTAATACGCACATTATCAGTTATTTGTAAATATTATTATATTTGTGAGTGTATGTGCTTCAAATAACTTTAAATAAAGTATTTTGAAAACTAAAAAAATTTCTGTGAAAATGAGTTTCGAATCTTGCATTTTAGTAGCGCTTAAACGCAATTTTCTCTAAAACGGGACATAATTTTTAAAAGAAAATTGCAATTTAGGACTATGTTTTTGTGTTCTTCAATATTCTAAAATATATATTTCCTTTCTACCAATAGAAAACCGAGGAATTAAGAAAATAACAAAAAAACGTTATTTTGGCGGTGATAGATGGCGGCTGGCAAGAAAGAATATGTGGCAATTCTAAAAAGCTAGCGAAGGCCGTAAACGAAGGAAATAGAAAATTGATACGGGAAAGTCTGTGCCATCCTGTAGCAGCACTAGTTTCATGCAGCATTACATAACTTTCCCTATACTAGGTATATTACTCCGTATATACATGCGTATAGTGGAAAGTAAAAACCCTAACACGTGGTGCAACCAGAATCCGTTTTGTTGATCCTTGATACCGAAAAACTAATTGAAAGCAAAACGTTTGACCGTCTGTCTGTCTGTGCGCCCGTCCGTCTGTCTGTCTGTCTGTCTGCGAACAACCCTAGCGACTCAACCGTTCAGCTAATTTTCTCCAAAATCGATACTCCCCGATCGAACTGAATGATCTCGCGGTCGCTTGAATTTGAAACCGATATTTTAATTTTGTAGGGTACTTGATATGAAGTCCCTGGGACATTTTCAAAATTTTCAAAAAAATCGCGCCAACAATTTTGACAAAATTTTGTTGTTGGATAGCCTGAAGGTCATTTAAGAAAATGGCGTAGGTCTCATGTCGATTGAATACTCTGAATTTTCGAAAATTGCAAAACTTTGAATTTTTGTCGGCGTCTTCCACCAACTGTAAAAATGCTGATAGAGATTTTTCCTCCAAATAAAATATCTTCTCCCAAATGAGTTCTTTCATTAAGGTCATGTATATTTTTTTTTTGAAAATTTTAGTAGTATTCGCACAATATTGCGTGCAATGTGTGCAATTTAAAAAAATTACATTAGCGTTGATTTGCTGACATTATTATATTAATGAGTACATGAGTTTTAAATAATGTCAAGTAAAGTTTCTGGAGAACTCTGTAGCTTCACTGTGCGCACGTTTTGTTGACCACTCCTTTTGCTTGTAGTTCATTTACCTGTTGAAATTGATTTTCTATAACTCGGGAACAAACATTTTTCAAATATTTTATTTTTCTAATTAATTATTTCTAAATTATTTTTTGTGTTTTTTAAATTCTGGTCCTCAAGAAAATGTGCGCAGGTAAATCTCTTTCCCCACACGTCATATACAGTTTTTACTGTTTTTTGACAAATTAATAAATAAGTAAATAAACTCGAGATTAAACAAATGTAATTTTTTTAAAGGTTTCTCAAATCTTTAATTTGCACATTACCAGAAATTTGTAAACATTATTATATTTATAAATGTAAGTATTATAGAAGACTTCAAATGAACTTTCTTGAAAACTCAAATATTTTCTGTGAAAAGAGCTTCAGATTTCGCATTTTTAGTAGCGCTTAAACGCCATATTCTTAAAAACGACTATAAATTCATAAAAGAAAATTGCCCTTCAGGACGAGGTTTTTGTGTTCTTTAATATTAAAAAATTAATATTTCCGTTCTACCATTAGGAAACCGAAAATTAGGAAAATGTTTTAAAAAAAATGTACTTTGGGCGGCGATAGATGGCAGCTGGGTTTCTCAATATTTATCAAAACTGTATCTTCAAATAAGGTCATGCTTAATTTGTTGAAAATACGTGTAGTTTTTCTATAATTTCGTGACAGATATAATAGTCCGCTACAAATTTACTGCGCTTCAGCCGGATGCGTCGTAAATTAGAATTTGCGATTTTGTGTATTATTTCTTTATTCGTCTTTACATTCGATCTTTTTTTATACATTTACACATTAACGGTTAACGAAATAATTAATGTTCATATATTGGAAATAAAAATTGCTAGCTCTTTAAGGGAGTATCGACAAAGCAGGAACGCAACAGTTGAATTCCGTTCCGCTGTCGCGAATTTCTGTGAAATATGTGTCATTGTTGTGACTCGATAGATCTGTATGGTATCAGACTTCTTTTTCCAATACAAGTTTACAAAACTTTTGTATTATATTTTAATGCCGTTGTAGAATTCATAGTTTTGACAACACTGCGATGGAAATAGTGAGTTTTTCGCACTCTGTAAAATATATAGGTACTAGCGTACCCGTGCGAGAACTCTCGCATGTTAAATCCACCCTTTCCCTATCCATTTGTCTATTCGTTCCATAAAGGAGAGGAAACTACTCATGTACTTACAGAATATCAAACAAAATAACAATGCAATTAATGTTTGAAACAAATTTTCAATTAAAGTTTATTCCACATTATAGAAAGATGTTCTTGGAACAATTCATTCTTCTTTAAAAACAACATTTGAAGAAATGTTTCAATCTTCCTTGGGAGTTAGCTTTTCGCTTTTCTTAATAGTCAAATAATAGAAAATATTTTTACTCTTGAGAAAGCCAAGTAAAGTAGTGCGAAAATACCGGATCGGGCAAGAACCTACTCATTGCAATATTATTTACCTTTCCTTGATTTGTTATGAAGAACCGAGTGGGTTTTGTAGAGTCAGGGTGCCAGCTTGCTGGGGTGAGAAAATTGAAAAATTATTTGTTTACTAAAAAGTATTGAATTATTTACTGCGTCCTTATGTACCTCAAGAAAAACAATTCCGAGCCAAAAAATAATCAAACAAAAGTTTTCACCTTTGAGTACTAAATACCATTTGTTAGCATTAGAAACAATTTAGTAGGCATTAGTAAGCCCACTTCGGTATATGGGAATGTTGCTCAAACTATGTTGCATTTTTAATATCTTAACGAACCGACACCTTGAGTTTAATATCAAACGGTGTTTTATTTACAATATGAGTTTGCAGTGGGGCGTTAGTGTACATACTTCCAGATATCGCCAACATTTAAATCGGGCGTTTGGACTGCAATCGTTGGCAGTTGTCAGGTGACTTGCACTATTCTTTCAATAATTTTAAATTTAGTGCTTTTTTAATTGATTCACATAGTATTATAGGCTAACTCGTTTTGATATTTGTTTTCCATTTATTTCAAGCTATTTTACTTTAGCTACTTTAAAAAGTTTGCTCTTTGTGTTGTGCCATAGCACAAGTTTTCCCCCACTACCTGTGCGTATAGATACCCGTGCGAGGACTCTCGCATGTTAGACCTTACAGTCATCCCTATCCATTTTCATTCTAAGAGGGAAAGTAGTTAACGAAACGTGTTTATTTGAATCTATACTACTACTATCTATACTACTATACTTTTATTTTATCTATAAAGGTAACTTGCAATGTACTAACACAGTTACAAATAAAAATAAAAAACAATGCAATTAATGTGTAAAAGAAATTTTCAATAAATATTTATTCAATATCATGGACAATTTGCTTGAAACAATTCCCAACACTTACTTAAAGATATTTGAAGTAATTATTCAATATTCTTTGTCAATTATGTTTTAGTTTTTCGTGATAGTCACAAAAATATTAACTTTAGAAAGCTACGTGTCTGTACCCGTTGACTTGAAAATTTCATCGAATGATAACGAAAATATTGGTACAGGTAAAACACAAACACAGTCTTCACTCTTCACTGAAACACGCACATCCCTCCACAATTAAGCACTTATAGACCATGAAAAAACGTTAATTGAATAGTTTCACTACACGCATAAGAAACAATCTTCATAGGTATAGGTATCAAGCAACTATAATAGTACTTCTAGTTGTTGCTGGAGAGCAAATCTTGAATTAATGATTATGCAAATAAACCTCGTCAGACTGCACAAACTCCGGTGTTAACAGAAAACGTAAATAAAGATTGTCGAATCTAAGTCTTCTAAGCGTGTCGCCACAAAAATTGCTACCAGCAGGAAGGGCTGAAATATTGAGGTAGCCTTGATAGTGCTGAAGCGTGGAACCTAAAAGTTAATTGAATGGATCGGAGAATGTCTCATCTTGTAGATTATGATGTGAGAAACGCTTCTTTGAGGCCTTTGGCTTCAAAATTTCACTTTTTGAGGCTCTAAAACGCTTTGTTTATGAGTTTATTTGCCGATGTAGGTTGACACTTGATGCGGGGTTGCATTTTTACATGAATATTTCGATGCGTTTTTTAAAGAAATCATCCATATTTCTAAAGTCAAAGTGGAATTCGTCAAGTCTCCGTGAAATTCTCTTTCTTTGGAGCCCTCATTTATAAGGATTGGTTGCGTGTGAGAGCCGGAACCCAAAGGTATACTACTGAAATAATACAGGAGACGATGTTCACTCCCAGTCTAAAACTGAAGCTCATGTGAGGCTAGTTCTCACAGTTTTCGCATAAAAGTGCTGCGATCTTTGAGTCTCATTTGGGGGAAGGTCGTGATTGGTCGTGTAATGTGT
This sequence comes from Acheta domesticus, assembly GCA_031308135.1. Classification (NCBI taxonomy): domain Eukaryota; kingdom Metazoa; phylum Arthropoda; class Insecta; order Orthoptera; family Gryllidae; genus Acheta; species Acheta domesticus. The sequence goes on from JAHLJT010009436.1 coordinate 63,162,076, forward strand.
TACATCCACAGTATCAGATGTCGTCGTAAGATGTATATCTTACACCGCGACCGAAACCGATCGTGAGCACTGTACGGCCAAGCGAGGAACTAGCCTCAAACTGGCTTCGGAAAATTTCTCCAAAAGGTGGCTAGTTAACATACCTATACATCTTACAGCGTGGTTGATCGCTTCTTGGTTGAATTGGACGTTTTCAAATAATAGCTAAGATGTTAGTAGGGCAGAAAGTGCAATATTTCAATTCTACTTAGCTGCTTCCAATAATACGGGAAAGTTCGTGCGGTTCTAGCGCCATTAGTTTCTTAATGAAATGTGTTCATAAAAACAGATCTTCAAATAATGTAATGGTCAATTTTTTAAAAATGAGTATTTTTGGAGAAACTTTATGTTAAACATAGACAATTTCATTTTCTTAAAACCATTTTTCTTAAACACCACACAAAACATTTTTTTATTAAATTAGTCGCCTAATGTCATTCTTTATATTAGGACGATTATAAAGCAAATAGGATTCGACGAGATTAATACATCAAACAAAAATAGTGTTTTGTAATAATTTATAAAAAAATGTTTGTTAAATTTAGAATTTACAATTTGTATTCTCAATGTATGATATATTCCTTTCAAGCAATCCGCAAAGCTTTATAGAAGTTTGCGCAACAATGCCGCAATGGATATTTGACAACAATATTTTTGGTGAACTATGAGATGGTGGCAGTGATAGGATAAAGATGGTTTATTTGGTAGAATTTGTGTTTACAAATTAGACTTTTAGAAATTATTCAAAACCTATTTGATAATCATTATTTTCGTCCGTGTTGCGAAATATAGAACATACATTTATTCACTGAACGAAAGGTCACTTATCTAGCCAGTCATTTCTACGTAATTTCTGCTTGAAATTAATGCAATTTATAAAAAAATCTAAAAAAAATACCCAATTTTTTTCGACGGAAAAAAAATGACACTTAAAGGACTGGCAGTCTTGTTTTCGCTGAACTCTTTGAAAAGTCGAAACTGTAAATTTAGAAACAATGAAAGAAAGTATGTGCTGTTGTATCACCACTGAAGCAGGGGTCAGTCAGGAAAGTGAACACCTTTCGGGCCGTTCTGCGCATCTGGGGTCACGTACTTTCGTTCAGCAATCTACGTTATGTTCTGGCTTCGTTTGCCTCGGACTTCGCCCGTTTCGCTCACTCTTGTTTCTTCTCTCTCTCTCTCTCTCTCTCTCTCTCCCTCCCTCTGCGCGACGTTCGCCTTCCGAAGTGACGCGAACATTAGTTCATTGTGACTGGATTACTCAAAAAGGAATGTACGATATGTCCATTGCTTTCTTTATTTTAAAAATGTTACTTAAATGTAATACAATTTTATATCGAACTGATTTTATAATATTATTGTAACGTTAGTTTGATGCAATATTATAATCTAAAATTAGTTGAAAGAATTATAGGGAGAATTGACAAAAAAATGTAAGAGAAACACTGAGGGCTGATTTTAACTCTCCATTCGCAGGATTCATGCACTCTTCATTCGAAATAGGAAGTCTGGTGGCGATGCCGGTAGTTGGGTACGCAGCCCGCCACCTAAATCCCATCAGGCTGGTTTTCAGCGGCATGGTCCTCACCGGCTTTACCCTCTTGTGCTTCGCCCTGCCGTACTTCATCTTCGGAGCTGCAAGCGAAGACGCGAATACACTGAGTCGAGGAGATGCCATGGTAGAACACACCCCGAGCAGCAATGCAACTCTCACAAACATTAGTAAGTATCTCAGGTAACCCCTCTAAAGTCTACATTTAAACCCTCAAAGGTGGCTCAGCGCATTAACTGATGTGACTGCAGTGCCTCTGACTGGGAAGTCCTACGGTTTCACTCCCGAGGGTGGCAGGGTTTTCGTCGACACATAGATATGTCGAATTTAGCCGCGGTCTGAAGGAGAATTCTGGCGGTCGGCTGCTCTGATCGTTAGTTTTCATTGATTTCTCTGATCGACACCAGACGAATGGCGGAGCAAGTACCCTCACAACGGACCGCACGCGTGTTTTCCTTCCTCTTTCTTGTCCTATCCTCACCCCTTATTCACTCACACATACACACACACACACACACACACATACACACACACACATGCACTACACTACCACATGTCGGGGGGCCTGGCGGACGCTTAGAGCGGGTCCAAACAGGGGCGGTACCATGCTGGTGGGAGATACTTTGTTGGAGAAAATCATCGCCACCTCCTGCCTTAAGAACTTTCACCATACCTACGGGACTAATGATCTTAGCAGCTGACGCTAGCGGATTTATTAATCAATCAATCCATCTAAATTTAAAGAATATTCTTTGACAAAGGAATATTAATACAGAGAGTCTCAGAAAAAATGTTACAAATTTCAGGGGCATGTAGAAGGGTAGAAAATGATAACTTTTTCCACTTAACATACAGTAGGAAGTTGTAGATATCAGAATTATATGCTTTAGTAGATGTGTCATTTGTCCTCAGTGTATAAGCTATGGTATGCACAGGTGTTCGGCAGCTCACATTCTGGCGCAGTAAAAGAGATTTCATGTACCTGTCGGACGTCTGTGCATACGGAGTTGCCCAAAATCGGGGGCAAATGACTCATCTGTAAAAGCACATAACTCCATTATTGGCAATTTTTCACTGTATTTTTATTGGTTAAAAGTGATCATTTTCGACCCATCTAGAAGCCAAAGAAATGTTTGTAAATTGTAACGTTTATTCTGTTAACAAAAGGCCATTTGATTAAAAATATTAATTCTGATACCAGTAAAAGGTTTAAAAATACGGCTGATCTATTTTATTTACGGGGAAAATATTTGGAGAGGAAATAGCGTTTTGGGAAGGTCAATGTGCCAAAATTACTTATCTTCCTAACTAAAATAAGATGGAAATGTCGGACATTTTTTCGATCTCCTACGGTCATTATCCATACGGAAGAACATTAATAGGAGTGCCATTTAGAGAAATGTAAAATAAATTACACAGTTAATCATAAATGTTCACAGTGGGCGAGGCACAACTCGAAGAGACTCCAAGCAACTGTGAAGATCACGAAGATTCTTCACGGATAGCTTCTTGGTCAGTCATCATTTTCTGTGCTGCGAACATTCTGGTAGGCATCGGTACTTCAGCCCACAACACCGTGGGCTTTGCCTATCTCGACAATAATGCCAGCAAGAACAGATCGCCAATTCTTCTCGGTAAGAGTAATCTCGTCTTCTTCGACACCTTTTTTTAAACCTTGTACTGTGAGTATTGGTAACCTACTTAGGGTTAGGGATGCCCAGCGATCGGCTCTGAGGCGGAGCCGCCGCTTGCTCCCTGCTTTTTCTCCCAGCTCTAGCGGCAGACGGAGCAGATTACGTCATATTTTATCGACTGGCGGCTTGCGGCGCAGTGGGTCGCGTCTCGCTTTTTCGGAGTATTTTCTTTTGCTCGGACAAGAAAAGTCTCACTGCTCTGGAAACGAATATTACGACAGAAAAACTTGTAACATTTATTGGAACGTTTACTAATTATACACATTTTTGTGATTTGAAAATAAAAATGACAATTTTCAATGCAGCATGAACAGAAAAGTTTCTTTTTGTAGATTGCATCAGTTATGTTACATTTTTAGTTGCAAAAGAGTGCTTGTTGGCACATGTGCGGCCAAAAATGATTCAAACTTGGCACCGTCCGAATAAATCAAGAATTTATAACAATCTTTGGCCTTAATTACCAGCTTAGAACATACATTTTAAACGTCGCTGGAGATTGAAAACAATTTCCCAAATTCGGCGCGTTATTTCTAAACAAAAGAGCAGAGTCACTTCTTTTACGAAGTGCTTTGAGAAAGTTCTTTGGCGGTAGATTTTCCACTGCTCATGCTTTCAAACACGACCGCCAGACTGCAGCACTTACTGGTCACCTGGCAAGCCAGACATCGCAGTATTAGAATTCTAGAAATTGCTAGAATTCGATGAAGATGGGCTAAAGCATTGTTATAATATTCAAAACTCCACAACAGTGATATCATAGTCGTATTCTCGGCATATGGAAGCAAGCATGATTGCGTGTGTTTAAATTCGAGACAGTTGGCAGCGAGTAATAATTCTAAGAGGTCACAGCGGCTACCCGCACTAAAATATTGAGTTGAAAACGCAGCCATGGTTTGCTAACCAAAATAAGTGCAAAACGCCCCACGCCCAAAACAGATAAAGCTTAACAATCTATTCGATGATAACTGATTCTTTCGTATAAAATATGCTAACAGTCGCAATTTCTTTCCGTTTTCAGTTTTCTGCGGGAGAATTAAAAAGCCCTTGTATTCCATACGCCCAACCTCCTTGCAGCTTATTTCGCTCTCCCACTCGAAGTTATTTTGCTGCCTGTACAGTGCTCAATCACATTAAGAATTTTAATTGCTGCGATATTTCAGTCCAGAAAGTAAAAATTGAAATGAGAACAAAACTAACACTAATATTATGTCTATTTCGAAGGTACAACGATTCTAGATTAACCCAACCTGAAATTAAATACTTTCCTACTCTTCAAACCCCACAAACAAGAAACCTCTAACACAGCTAAAAGCGTGATCTGAAACGACCAGCTTTCATTATCATCAGCTTCGGATTCGCATGTAGACCCTCAATCAAAAAACTGATAAACATGTCGAAGAATTGAAAAAACCTGAAAAAATTGTTTTGGCAGTACGTAGCAGCTGTAAAGAAGGTGGGGCAATACCGAAAGGCTAGCCTATAATAAAGAGATTAGTAAAATAACTAGTGCGAGAGAGTTTGTGTCATTCTGTATTGTAACTGTTTGGTGGGGGGTTCCCGCTCCGCTCCGACTTGCTTATCTATCTAATTTTAATTAATTTTCATTACGTATCAAATATCACAACAACGTGCTTTAGCCACACAACAGCAACGACAGCGTTGCCGACGAAAAACCGTAACTGCTGGGATTCTGCATTTCCAAAATACGTCACATATAAGGTGGGCTGTGACCGGCTCGATACGGATTATACCGTAAACAATAGCCTCTGTTGTAATGCCGCCAGGATTCTATCTACATAAATAAAACCCATGTGTGAGAGAAAACCCGGCTGGCAATTGTGCCTTCCTTCATTTAATAGAAATCAAATCAACTGTTTCTTATTTCGTGAACCTTGGTCCTGACCACGCACGTCAATACAATACCAATGCCATTCACAACACATAAAATATAAACTAAAAATACCCACATAAAACAAAACAAACAATAAAATAAATACACTGGAAGTTACTTTTTTTAAAGAAAATCTCTTTGAAAATGAATTTTCCCTCTTTCTGGATTGCATATGCTTTTTTTTCCAAATAATTTTAATTATTAGAATGGCCATTCGTTACTTTCTAGGACTAGTACAATCTTGGCCTTCAACAAAAATATTTATCCTCTCGAAAAAAATGTAAATGATTAAACAGTGCGTGAGTTGTGATTCTTGTTCTCTCTCTGGTGTGAGAGAACAGAGTGCGGTCCAAGTTCGCACTGCGTTGCTGCAACTGGCTCGGGTAGAGAGACAGTCAGACACCAACTCCGGTTGACAGCCCTTTATTCCAAAATGAAGAGTACAGAGTCTGGTTACAGGTTACAGCTTACAACGATGTGTGCCCCCCACCTCACAGGGCATCTCAGCTTTTATACCCGCTGCCTGGCGGGTGACTAACTGCCACGTGCCGCCGGCAGGCGCCAAGCAATCGCCTGAGGGGCGGGCGATCAGCTCTTAAGCAGTGGTTCTCACTTTTGCGAGAATTTCCTGCGTGACCTCAAGCGTACACTTGTGCAAACGTGTCCAAGTGTCCACGTGTTTAAGTTGAGTGCCCAAGTATCCACGTGTTTGAGTGGATTGGCAATTGCCTGAGTGCTGTTTATTATTTAGAAATTACGAGTATATGTGTTTTCCAGCTGCTCAGGATGTGCTACTTCGGCTGATGTCACAGAGCTTTGAGGCAATTCTGTAGGATATAATTCGTGAACTTCCCTGTACGACGCCTTCTGCTTGATTTTAATGCACCAGATTGCTGCTCCTGGGCTCCGAACTAGCCTCCTCCGGTGGACTGCTCGCTCGATTTATGTAAACAGCGACGCCCCCGCGCTGTACCGTCGTCACCGTTCTCCGAAACCACACAAAACAAGCATCAATAGGTCGCGCGCTCCTTCCGTGGCAGATTGAAATAAATTTATACTTCGGTATAAAATTCTGTTCATCATGTGATAGCAGTGATTTAAAACAAACTTGAAAAAAATCACGTTTTCGCACAACTTGGAAAATAATAATTCTAAAATTGTTCCATTTACGATCACAGTCCCTGCACGTTGCACCACTTCGAAACTCAATCTAAGAACGTCGTAACTTATTACACGGAAACACAAAACTTAAAACTTTCAAAAAATTGTACTGACAAACATAAAACTCTTGCGTGCCGTACCACTTCTAGAATCCATCTCATGACTAGAGACTGGATTTTTATGTAATTACATATTTTTTGTCTTTCTACTTACCGTTCTCAAAATTGTAATCTTGGCGAATCTTAGCCCTCCTAACACAATATCGAATTTTTTCGTTACATATTTTTACATATTTAGTACTATATTACATATTTTACATATTTTGCTGTTTTCACAATATATTTTCTTATTTGATCAATTTTCTTCTATTTAATTCCATATTTTTTTATGAAAAGATGTATTTTTTTTAAATATCAGCATTTTCCCTACATTATTGGATAAATCTGTGTGTCCAAAGCATCATTGACACCTCATTTTGTGATCTGTAACATTAATTTCGGAGAAACATTTGCGAGCACTGACGTGTAACACATCGATCGAGATGCTACAGTGTATGTTTGCTGGGCGTAGATCTGGCCAGTTTGTGGGATGGCTTCTATTGCGATTAGTCCAGCAGCTAAACTACGGTCCTGGATTACAATAGATGAAGTTTTTACTACTGACGAGAAGGTTGTATGATGTGAAGTGAGCAGTTTTTATACATTTAATTTCGTATAACGTAAATGTATTTTATTATGAGTGTATTTTAAGCGTCTCCTGTATTATTTCAGTAGTATACCTTTGGGTTCCGGCTCTCACACGCAACCAATCTTTATAAATGAGAGTTCTAAAGAAAGAGAATTTCACGGAGACTTGACGAATTCAACTTTTGACTTCAAAAATATGGATGATTTCTTAAAAAAACGCATCGAAATATTCATGTAACATGCAACCCGTATCACATGTCAACCTATATCGGCAAATAACTCATAAACAAACCGTTTTAGAGCCTTAAAAAGTAACATTTTGAGGCTAGAGGCCTCAAAGAAAACTTTTTCACATCATAATATACAAGATGACACATTCTTCGTTCCATTCAATTAACTTTTCGGTTCCACGCTTCAGTACTATCAAGGCCACCTCAATATTTCTGCCCTTCCTGCTGGTAGCAATTTTTGGGGCGACACGCTTAGAAGGCTTAGATTCGACGCTTTCTGTTAACACCGTAGTTTGTGCAGTCTGACGAGGTTTATTTGCATACTCATTAATTCAAGATTTGCTCTCCAGCAACAACTAGAAGTACTATTATAGTTGCTTGATACCTATACATATGAAGATTGTTTCTTATGCGTGTAGTGAAACTATTCAATTAACCTTTTTTCATGGTCTGTAAGTGCAGTGTACTTAATTGTGCAGGAATGTGGGTGTTCAGTGAAGAGTGAAGACTGTTTGTCTTTTACCTGTACCGATATTTTCGTCATCATTCGATGAAATTTTCAAGTCACCAGGTTCAGACACGTAGCTTTCTCAAAAGTAAAAAGCTAATATTTTTGTGATTATCACGAGAAACTAAAACCTAACTCATAAAGAATATTGAATAATTACTTCAAATGTCTTTAAAAAAGTTTTGGGAATTGTTCCAAGCAAATTGTCCATGATATTGAATAAATATTTATTGAAAATTTCTTTTACACATTAGTTGCATTGTTTTTTTTATTTTTATTTGTTAGTTAGTTAGTAGTTTATTGTGTTAGTACATTGCAAGTTACCTTTATAGATTTGAAACAAATAAACACGTTTCGTTAACTACTTTCCCTCTTAGAATGAAAATAGAAGGATAGGGATGAGTGTGGTGTCTAACATGCCAGAGTTCTCGCACAGGTACGCAGAGGTAGAAGGGGAAAACTTGTGCTATGGCACAACACAAAGAACATACTTTTTAAAGTAGCAAAAGGAAAATAGCTTGAAAGAAATGGAAAACAAAAATCAAAACGCGCTAGCCTACAATACTACGTGAATCAATTAAAAAACAACTAAATTTAAAATTATAGAAAGAATAGTGCCAGTCGCCCGACAACTGCAAACGATCGCAGTCCAAACGCACGATTTAAAAATGGCGGTATCTGGAAGTATGTACACCAACGCCCAGCTGCAAACTCATATTGCAAATAAAACACCGTTTGATATTAAACTCAAGGTGTTGGTTCGTTAAGATATTAAAAATGCAAACATCGTTTGAACAACATTCCCATGTACCGAAGTGAGCTTACTAAGGCCTACTAAATTGTTTCTAATGCTAACAAATGGTATTTAGTACTCAAAGGTGAAAATATTAGTTTGATTATTTTTTGGCTCGAAATTGCTTTTCTAGAGGTACGTAAGGACGCAGAAAATAATTCAATACTTTTTAGTATACAAATAATTTTTCAATTTTCTCATCCCAGCAAGCTGGCATCCTGACTCCCCAAAACCCTCTCGGTTCTTCATAACAAATCAAGGAAAGTTAAATAATATTGCAATGAGTAGGTCTGTTCTTGCGCGATCCGATATTTTCGCACCACTTTACTTGGCTTTCTCAATAGTAAAAACCTTTTCTATTATTTGACTATCAAGGAAAGCGAAAAGCTAACTCTCAAGGAAGATTGAAACAGTTCTTCAAATGTTGTTTTTAAAGAAGTATGAATTGTTCCAAGAACATCTCCCTATAATGTTGAATAAACTTTAATTGAAAATTTGTTTCAAACATCAATTGCATTGTTATTTTGTTTGATATTCTGTAAGTACATTAGTAGTTCCTCTCCTTTATGGAAAAGATAGAAAAATGGATAGGGAAAGGGTGGGATTTAACATGCGAGAATTCTCGCACGGTTACGCTAGTATTATATATTATATTTTATTTTACATATTTCTTACATATTCTTACTATTTTCATTACATATTTATGTACATATTTTGACGTTTTATACTACATATTTTTCCGGTCTCCACTCATGACCCATTGTTGTCCCACATCTTATGCCAAACAAAACACATTCGCCGGCATTATTGACCTATTCACGTAAATGTGAAATAATCATATTTTACTTATTTTATAGTTTCCAGTTCCTTGACAATGTTCTAAATTCATCATTAATTCGTAGTGTCTCAGTACGATTCTTTAAATGACTGTTCTCTGTCTTATTACGCCGAAAACATTTTCAATATCATCTTTTCCTACGTGATCATATACTATCAATTTTTTTTGTTTTCGTTCTCAATTTGTAACTCGAAAAACGTAAATTATAATTTTCCTAAAATTTCAATACTATTTTCAGAAATTCACCGAAATTCCTATTTACAGCCTCTTAATACGACAGAACTCATCAGTTTCAGTCGAAATTCTTGAAAAATATCAATTTGCTTCACTGATGACGTCAGAACTCGTAAAGTGCATTTCACGAAAATTATCATAGCAACGTTACGCATGGTCCGATTTTGATAAAATAAACTCCACAATTCTTCTTTATTCGTGCGCTATCTAATTCTGATGCACAAATACATTTTTCTCCGGGCATTTAAGTAAACAAAAAGTACTGTTTATGTGCGACACGGCCGTAGTTTGTTTATTTCATACTCAATTTCAGTTTTGTTCAACAAACATAGTCCCGTTTTGGTATACCCTATTCCACTTCATTAGGTCTTTTTTATTAATATTTAAAAAAATATTTTGAATGACCCAGGAATGATCCTGGATCATTACATTGTCATCATTAGTTTTAAGAGTTATGCAACCCGAAGACAAAGTTTAATCGAATCTCCCTGTCGTTCCCTTCTCATCCATCCCTCTGGGACTATCTTACTCCCACAGTATTCTCTTCCTCATTGTAAGGCCCGCAACAGACTATGTGTTTCCAGAAATGTGCGACGAGAAATGTGGAAAATCGAAACAAAGGACACTTATGGACCTCCACATACTAGAAAGTTTTCTCGTTCGTCTCTGGGGAGGCGAAAGAGTTCCTCGCTCGAGTCGGTCGGCGAGCGAGTTTTCTCGGTCACATTTCTACTCCTTCACTTGTTATACATTTGAGCGTTCGCTGCCGCAGGAAAACACCAAACAGTGCATAGAACTGAGTAAGGTTATAACATTTAGCAGTAAAAGATGCGACAAACTACCAGTTTTTTAATTGTTTTCTTGAATTTTCTCTTAAAACGGAAATGAACAAGAAAAAACTTGTATGGAAGATATTCTTATTTGTATGAAACCCACTCATAATGAGTAATATAAAAATAAAAATTTGAAGCAAGAAACTTTAAAGTGTATTTTGAAAGAATTGAATTAATTCATAACTTTTCTTAATTGGTATTTATTAATGAATTTATTAATTGTGAATTTTATTATGAATTATTTGAACATTCATTATATTCAACCAACAAATATAGTAAACCAGAGTGGGTCAGAAATTACGGAGTTCAAGAAAATTTGCTAATGTACTACTTCTCCCATATACGTCACATAATTTCCTGTTTTTTTACATTGAATAATGATTTTTATGCAAAGCAGTAGTGTTGTTTCTCTCTAGGTAATTCGAACTCAAACAAATGGTTTACGATTATTGTAACAAAACAAGGATTTCACGAGTTAAAATTACATGAGAGCATTTAATAAAACAAGAAACGGGACTCGCAGATGATCTCATGGTTAAACCTGCTGCCACCACTCTCGGCTTGTGGCACATAAAGACATTTCGAGACATCAAATAACCTCTTTGTAGAGTGTGGACGCAGTCTCACCGGCCTCTTTCCTCATTTCTCATCGCACATTTCTGGAAACACATTCCTCGGTGTAGTCTGTTGCGGACCTAATTCCCCGGTAATATCGTGTACTGTAGCGTTACCGAATATCAACTTCCTTAAATTAGCATTAACTTCTACATTTCTCTGGCAATTATCTGCGAAAGGCGCCTCCGCTGGCGCCTGGGAATTTTTGGCGTGTCCCCCCGCTCTAATTCGTCACGCGCAGCTGCGCCGGCCGCCGCCGCCGCTCCCGTTCTTTGTGCCCGACTACCCTTCGAATGCTTGTCTTCCGGGAAGCGTTCCTTAAGAGAACGCACCCACCCCCTTCCAGCCCCTGGGCCGCTTCTACGACGCATGTCTAGTCTTGCAAGTGCGTTCAAGTAAACAATGTAACACAGAAGATACTGGAAATTTTCCATTAAAGATTCAAACGCCTTCAGCGATTGGCGAAAGATTAAAGTTCAGCGAAAGATTAAAGTTCAAACGCCTTCAGCGATTGGACGAAGCAATTTCACTGCGCAATTTCTTGTAGCCTATCGCCGAACGGGTTCGAAATTGTAGTAGAACATTCTCGAACTTTAGAAATTTTCTTTTCGGAGGGGGACCGAGGCAGCGGGCAGAAAGAAAGTAACATCCGAAGGGGATTCCGCTTGCGACTAGTGACTGAGTAGCATTCTGTTTTCGGCTTTTGGTTGAGTATCGCTCTGCTTTCAACTTTCGACTGCGGCGCTTGTTAGTAAGACTTCGTGAAGGCACTCTGTGACTGCCCTTCGGGGTCTTCACTTGATTTATCTTGTGGCGAGACTTTTCAAGAGAAAGTTTATCTTCCGGACTTGATCAATTTTCTGAACCATAGTTTCATCGGTTCCAGTTATTTAATGTGCCGTGCTTGGCCACGATTCGGTGAACCAAAACAATTGATTTTGTTGAAGTAGACGTGATTATTAGTCTATCTTTGGCATAAGTACGCGGAAGTGACAGCGTTAATCGTCAAGATCGCCACCGCTTACGTCAATGCCCGTCGAAAGTGCTACCTGAACGCGCCCGCTCGATCAGCTGAGAGGAGCATTGTTCCCGGCCGCACATCCTCCCTCGGCCGCCGGCCTGGAACCGCGCGGCCCAGACGACCTGACCGCCGCCACCCGCCTCCACATCCGCCGCCGCAGGGCCGCTCGGGAGAAGCGTCCCCCTTTCTGAGACGCCCCGCTGAATGGGGCAATGACCACGAAAATCTCCAAACGGTGATATGTACGAGAGCTTCGCCGAAAACGCTCAAATGCCCCTCAGGCGCTACGGAATGAACTTTTGCAGTTAGCTCAAAACAAGCAGAGAAGGAAATATTTCAGGCCGCGCATTGGCCGTTAATAAAATTAGTCATAGATTTTTTTGTGTAATGCATTTTGTCTGTTGTTGATTGTAATAATTTAATTTTAATTTCTCTTGTTCGCTTATTTTGGTTTTGCATTACGGGGAAAACTCACGAGCTCGTGCATGGTAGTGTAAATCTAGGTTAATCTCTTTTTGAATCATTAAATTTTTTACGTTAACCTCATTCAGATATGTTCTTTCTTGCTGAAACAACGTTCACTCGCCATCCCATTTCTTCCAGGCCACCTTTCTGCCACCTGAGCTAGCTGGAAGGTAAGGCGACCCATCTTCACTGTCATTCGCGGAGACCGCGAGTGACGTGGCAATACCTCATTTCGTTCAAATGATATTGTTCCCGCGTTGAAAAATTAAGGTGGAACACGAACACACGCACCATTACATTGAACATATGCTATTTTTACTTTGTCGTATACTATACGTAAGTATACGTAGTATAGGGAAAGTTATGTAATGCGCGGGAAAACTGCGGATTTTCGTCAGAACAACTCTTATTACAGGGCCCCAGTAACGCAAACGTGGATAAATCCAGTTGCTAAATTAAGAAAAAAAATCTCCTAACAAGTGGTGCAGCCAGAATCCCTGTTTTGTGGGTCCTTGATACCGAAAAACCAATTGAAAGCAAAACGTCTGCCCGTCCGTCTGTCCGTCCGTCCGTGAACAACGCTAGCGACTAAACCCAAAACTGATACTCCCCCATAAATCTGACTGATCTCGCGGCCCCTTAATTTTGAAACTGATATTTTAATTTTGGGGGCACTTTACATTAAGCCCTTGGAACATTTTCAAAATTTTCAAAAAAATAGCGCCAACAATTTTAAATAAATTTTGTTGTTGGATAGTCTGAAGGTCATTTAACAGAATGGCGTAGGTCTTATGTTGGTTGAAAACTCTGATTTATCGAAAATTGAAAAAAATTAATATTTTTTCGGCGTCTTTGTACAACTACAAATATATAGATTCAATTTTTTCTTAATGAAATGTGTTCACAAAAACAGATCTTCAAATAATGTCATGTTCAATTTTTTAAAAACCTAAGTATTGTTTTGCGAAAATTTGTGTCAAACATAGACATTTTTTTATTCTACTTAAACCATTTTTTCTTAAAAATCGCACAACGTTTTTTGATTAAATTGGAACCTGAGATAGCATAAAGGAAGCTTAAGAGAATGATGGGTTTCAGTTCGTTACAATGCTTGATTTTACACAAATTTTAAAAAATTAAAAACTTTTCGGCGTCTTTCTACAACTACAATTGTGCAGTAACAATTGTTTCTTTTAATGAAATATGCTCTGACCATGAAAAACACATCTTCAAATGAGGTCATGTTGAATTTTTTGAAAATATGATTAGTGTTTCTATAATTTACTGACAAACATTATAGCCCGCTGCAAATTTACTGCGCTTCAGGCAGCTGAATGCGTCGTAAATTGGAATTTGCAATTTTGTATATTATTTCTTCTTTGTTCGTTTCTTACATTCGATCTTTTGTTATTCAGTTTCAATATATTAGTTATTTTGAAATATTTGAAATAAAAATTAATAGCTCTCAGAATAGCGACAATGCAGGGAATGCAACAATGGAATTCCGTTTCGCGCTCGCGAATTTCTGTCAATTACGTGTCATTGTTGTGACCTGATGGAGCTGTATGAAAAGGAGTTATAATTGTCAAAGTTATGTTGATATTTAAATAAAAATATTCAGTTTTCGCACCAAATGCTGTACCATTTGTAGTGAGTAGAGTATTTGCTGCATGGTTCTAGAATACTCTTGTCTAATCATGGCCATATGAAATGCATTTCTATATTGTCCTCAGTATCAGGATTATTTTTCCAATACAAGTTTACAAAACTTTTGTATTCTATTTTTATGCAGTTTTAGAAGTCACATAGTTCTGACAACATGATGGACACACGCGATGGAAACAATGAGTTGTTCGCTTTTTGGTTGAATTGGATGTTTCCAAATTATAGCTAAAATGTTAGAAGCTCAGAAAGTGCAATATTTCAATACTACGTAGCTGTTTCCAATAACGCGGGAAAGTATGCGTCAGGCGCGGATCCAAGGGGAGGTCACAGGGGTCATGACCCCCCCCCCAATGATGAACCGTCACAATTTTGTGAAAAACTCTAACATTTCCAAAAAACTCTAACATATCTAAAAAAACCTCTAACCTTTCCAGTGTTCCTTCAGAATCGGGACTGACCGAGACATTTTTGAGACATTTTCAGATATTTTCAGACAATTCTAGAAATTTCTAAAAATTGAGCAGTGCTGAAACTAATGAATTTATATAGAAATTGGAATTTAATTTGTATAAAAACATACGCGTGTTCAAGATCACTTTAAAATATTTTTAGTACAAAGAAAAATATCTATATTGCGATTTTTCTAACTTTGCCCCTCAAGGCCCGTCTTCAGAATGGAATATGACACGGTATTTCGCGACGTTCCCAGCCGTGCCGCCAGAAATCGCATAATCGCGATTGTATCAAGCAGTGCTTGTGATCACCCGACTTCTAGCGGCGCGAGGGAGAAAGACGCAAAATCCGTGTGATATTCCATCGTGGCCATAGGGGCTTGAGGGGCAGAGTTTGAAAAATCGCACTATAAACAAGTAACATATCTAAAGTCGGAATCAAATACACTGCGCATTACTATAACTGCCAACTTAATGTGAATATTTGTCACTAATTGAACTAGATAACTCAGCTTAAAAGTCACAACTGTTGTTCAAAGGGAATAAAACTAGCTAAATTTAGTAATAATAATGTTATGTGTATAAAATTGGCAACAATATTGCTTTCAGGTGTTTGTTAGAATTCAGTTTCGATGATACTATCCAATTTAGTATCGGAACTCCTATCGAACTCAATGTTTATTTAACCTAAAAATGTAACGGTCTGCTCAATGAAATGCTCAATGAAATCAGTAACGGCGAACCTTGATCATTGAAGTTTGATGCCGGTTCTGGTTTTGTAAGAACGTAAGAAGTCGCTTTCAGCGAAAGTTAAGGCCATCAACAGGGGTTAGTGGTTAAGATTTGTCAAAAATAATCAGAGTTAGAGAATGTTAGTTTGGCTGATGAACGAGGATAGTATCTAAAATACAGTGGCGAAGCTAGAGTCATGCAGTTGGGTATTCTGAAAATCTTTTCTTACATTTTTTTGTAAATTAGCTCCAGTCATCGTTTTTTTAATTCAACAAAAACGTCGAAATTTTGTTCTTTAAAGCTTTCGTTTCTCCGCAGTTAGTTTCCCATTGAATTTCTCAGGAATGTCTTAACTCTTGAATGTAATCATATTCCTTTCCTTTCACATAATGCTGTATATGATGGGAACGTTAGTCTGAGTTGTATAAACCATCTCTTGATATTTTTTGTTGACCAATTTGTCTAACAAATACTTCAGCAAAAAAACTACAGGCATGTATTTTCTATTATTAATGTATACATTTGTCAGTTCATTTTGAGGCTGCTCACTGTCAAGGAATGGATATTGATTTATTAGGAAAGAAAACTTTTCTGAATGAAAGGACGCTTTGTAGGTGGAAAACTGCTTTTCGTCAAGAAATTCAATAAAATGAACGTTTTCGAAATCTTGAAACCTGTAGTCCATCTGAGTCACTACTGTATCAATAATTTTAAAATATACAATTTTATATCTTTCAAATAATTCTCACCCTCAAAGTTCATTCATAGTTATGTCTACTTTGATGCAGATTTCATTAGTCTCTTCATATCTAACACGGCATATTACTAAACTATTTCTATCTCTATGGCGTATTACTTGACTCGTGATTCCGCATTGTTGAGCGAAAACTGCATTTCGATATTGTGAACCGTTTAGAAGTTATGAGACTGACGCATAGTCAGTGGGACATTGCAACACTATATCTTTAGCTTTATTATTTGTTTCGTAAAGAAAACACCAACACAAACGGCACATAAACATCTCTACTTTTCCACGTCAAGTGATGATGTGAATTTGCCTGGTCGAGACGTGGGCATGCATCGTTGTACAAGTCCATGCCTACCGAGAGCCTAGGATCCAGCTGGGATCTCTGCCCAATGAATGCAAGTGAACGGGAAATAGCACGCTCTCTTATGCGCATGCGCGGCAGAGCCAGTCGGTGTCTATCCACTGGCAGACTCCTCGCTCCAGAGAGTATATAACAGAGACGGCACTCAATGTATATTGGAGAGCTCTTATTTGACATGGTGGGGGGAACCGACAGAGAGAGTGGGGGACGCCGCCATTCGCGGGCCCCAATAGCGTTGAAGCTTTAAAAATATGCCGGGAATACGAATCAGCCAATCACGACGACCCACTCAAAACGAGTAGCGAAGACGACCCCGGTGTCAAGAGAGTACAGCTCTGTTTCACTTCCAATATTATTTATATTGACTTTTGAATTTATTTATAAGTACATATGATTTGCAGATGAATTAAGAACAAAATAAATGTTACACTATTTAGGAATTTGAAGGCAGGGAAAGAAATCTAGGATAAACAAGCAAAATAAACGAAAGTGATTTCACATTTTAACATTTATTTTCAAATTAAACATGGAATAATACAAAGACATAATACAAAGGCACAAAACACATACATCCAAAAATTGTGAAATATCACTAATTCAACTTTCTGTTGGCTCCCTACATACATATTTAAACCCTGACAATCTATTCAAAAAGAAATTTTAAAAAGCAGCAAAAACATAGCATAATTCATTGGCATACAGTGATGACAATTAAAAAACACACAGATATATGGATATTGCAATAAGCCTAAAGTGAGTTGCAATGTGAAAAGTATAAAGTGCACCGTTACCAAACAGTAAGAGTTAAACATAGGAAAATACAATTGAGTGATCGACTTGAACTTTTCTAGTCATAACATACAAACATAGATAAGTAAGATCCTATCAATTAATCTCAAAACCCTTTGGCCCAAGATTCAAAGCACTGAAATGAATCAACATACTAAGATTTGTAAATACAAAACGTGTAAATTGAATTCATATACTGTCAATACATTGATATGTAGTAAATATATACTTATGTATTTGCCCACTTGTTACAGTGCAAGCTCTTATTCATGCTCAGATTTATATGGAATGATATACATAATATTAACATAAATATGTACTAATACTGTTCAACTATGACTTACAATACACACCAAAGTTTTTAGTAAAATAATGTCTTAATCGAATGCTTCTCTTGCATAACTAGGATGGACAAATACTGTAGCTAGCCAGTAAAAATTTTATACATTTGTGTGGCTGAAAACAAGTTCTTTAATCTTTTTCACACAATTTACCATTTACAAAATCTGCGAGTTTACCGAGCATTGTTTCAAACATTCCAATGTGGATCAGTGCCTTTTGTTTTAATATTGCTTAGTTCTGGTAAAAACCCCATCCAACATGAGGAAAAACTGGAGACAAACTTTAATAATATTTTGTGGAGTGAATTCTGTAAGTTCTATAAATTAGATTAACCATGTACATTTGAACTAAATGTCTTTCTAATCTTTCATGAATAATTTTAAAAGAATATGTAATACATTGCAAATAAAATGTAGACAGGGCTGGGCAGTATTTAAATACATAAAATCGGTGTATTTAAAAAGAAATACTTAAAATACTTCAAAAATACATGAAGATAATGAGGATAGTTTCTTTTTGTTTGATTTGGCTAGTGAATGGACCTCATTAAAAATAAATAAATAAAAGATTCTTTCAGCTGTAGAACTTTAGTTCTCTTCATTTTTAAATGACAAATCTAAATTATTAAACGTGATGGACAATTATCAAACAATAATACAAAGTTTATTCTGTATAACACTAGTTTATGTTCATCAGCGCCATTCAACAACTGTTTTCCTGTGCAGGCATTCACAAAGTAAGGGATTGCTTATGCTAATTTGTAATGTAAATGAAACAGGACCAATGACTTAAGCTCACTATAACTGAGAATTCACTGTATCCGAGTTCACTATCAACAGTAGGCTAATTACTAGAGGGTGGATTTGAACGAAATGTAATTCCTTATCTTTTCACTTTAGACCAGTACCTTTTAGTATAGATATTCATTTTATGTTATAACTAGAACTGGGAAGCTTATGCAAGCTTTTAGCACTGAAATATGCATACAAATATGCCACAAAAATGTTTGGTCATAAAAAGATATTTAACAAGATTACATATTTTTGCCACCCAGAGACAGGGAATATGCAAATTAAAAACAAAGTATCTACTCATTGTACTAACATATTTGAAGCAACAGGAAAGTTCATGCTTTGTATTAATACAAATTTTTTACTTGGAAATTTATGGTTTTGTGTTATTTTAGCGAAGAAGTCGAACAATATGAAAAAACATTCATTTATATGCCAAAAAGCTCTGAAAACACAAGGTATGCAGTATATGCAAATAATTTCTTATTTTATTTCCAATATTTTGCCATGAAACACACATTTTACAATTTCAGGGAAATATGACCATTGACAAAAAACTTGCAATTGCATTAACTTCCCAGCTCTTGTTATAACAAAAGGAAATGACCCCATTTTTATATGCCCTTTTTTGCATTTTTCATCGATTTTGACTACCAAGTCACTTTTTACTTCTTTCTGTCATCTTTAAAGTATGTTTTGCTAATTTGATTGAATTTAATACAATTTTAATGGTACTTGCTTCAAGTAATGTTTACAAGATGCAACAAATGTTTTTCACAGAATTTCTGAGCAGCTTATTCAATTTTTGTGCTCAGAAATTGTAATGTCATCCATTACAAGAATGTAATCACCATTGTTTGGTGGATTTCACAATACCTGAAGACAGCCTGGTCCAGTCCAAACCCAAAGTTTGCAAGCTCTGTTCACTTGAATGAAAGGAAAAGACTAGAGACAAAAAATAATGTTAAATTAAAATGTGCTCGTAACATCCTAAAAGCAAATGTGCAATAACTGTAAACAGTGAATACTTTACCTCTCTCCTCTGGTACACTCTGCAAGAATGCCCTGAGCATCCTGTCAGGTACCTCAGAACATACATCAGAAAAGAGAGTTGGTACTGCGTTACACAGCACTCTCCTAGAGGCACTAATCATGTGTGGTGTAAAATGATCTACGCACACATATCGACCACTAGTTACAGTGCGCCATGAACAGGAAGCCATCAGGACACCAATTGCCTTCAGCTACTTTATACACCTGAAGTTATATTAAAAAAATTATCAATAATATTATCATCTTCTATTTATTCCACAAAAAAATATAGTGATGGTAATAATTTTCACATTTTTATGAATGTATTTCTATCGTACTACTACTACTACTACTAATAATAATAATGATAAAAGCATGAACAATATAATTTAATTTTATAAAAATGTAAGATTAACATATCGAGCACATGTGTTAAACACAATTACCTTCCAAACATCGTTGGGGAAAGCAAACAGATTTGGCCTTGCAGCAATTTGGCAACCAACACTGCTTCTGTCGTGGCATTTTGCAGGGAAGAAAAGGGTATCCTCTCCGATCCTCTCAATTGCCTTCAGCCCCTTAATACACCTGAAGTTATATTTAAAAAATTATCAATAATATCGTCTTCTATTTATTCCACATAAAATATAGTGATGGTAATAGAAATACATTCATAAAAATGTGAAAATTATCGTACTAATAATATTAATAATAAGAATTATAAAAGCATGAACAATATAATATTATAAAAATATAAGATTAACATATCGAGCACGTGTTAAACACAATTACCTTTGAACATCGCTGGGAAAAGCAAACAGATTTGGCATCGCCTCTGTCGTGGCATTTTGCAGGGAAGAAACAAAGGGTATCCTCTCCGATCCTCTCAACAAAGGTATCCACAAAAGGGCATTCGTTTTGCACAGCCACTCTCGGCCACTCTTCGTGAAACGGTTCACCACGATCATAAATTTCAAAACATAGAAACAGGAAGTTACGTTCTCTTCGGTAGTTGTCAGAAATGGTCGCTAGAGGGTACTGTTGATCCCAGTAGTCGTACGTAATTTCCGGGCCCGGATATGGCGGACCCAGTCAGGCGTCCCCGGGCGTCCCCACCAGCGTTTATACGAGAAAGTGGTGGGAGGTGTGAAGGTTTCCCTACCCCGTGACGGCCCCCTGCCTCGCTCAGCTACCGTCCCCAAAGAGCGTCTCCACAGAGTCGTCTCTACAGCGCGTAACCGGGGAAAAGGAGTCGAACACATCTAATTTTATTCAACGATTCAGTAAAAAAATGTTGAAAAATGGCACACGACAGATTTTATTAAAAAATAATTTAGGTATTATAAGACTCTCAGATTAACCTTCAGCATCGTCACTACTAAAAGACCTTCTCTGAATGTTTTGCTGTCGCTTAAACCGAATCCGGTATCAAAAGTATCTTTTGATAGCTCTCAATGTTGATGAATAGTATTGCAATGATGTTACTTTATTTGTGTTTTAATTATACAAAGCACCTTGGCAATGCAAAAGGAAGCAGATCAATTATTTGCAATATATTAAATATTGCATTAAATTAAATTTATTAGATGTCTCGGTGTAGCTGTCCCCAAAATTATAATGAAATTTACAACATTGTTATAGAAGAATCGCCATTGGAGGAGATTCAAATGTGATGCAAATTTGTTAATTTACGAAAGAACTCTATAAACGAAAAAATGTAAAACACGGAAGAATAAAACAATATAATTTGAGAAAAAATAAAAATATAATTTAGTTTATTTATTAGTATATGCATTTATTAATTATAATAATTTATTAAAATATAATTTTTGTTTTTTTATTATACATATTTACATGTTTCTCTCATAAGTTTCTTCACAAATTGTTTCATATTGCATCAAATGAAAGTTAGTTTTGCTAATTTGAAAGTTATTGTTGATAACTTTATAATTTTTTTAAAGCAAATATACCGAATAAAATTGACATATTTTTTGGCAGAATTCGAATCTGACACAAAAATTGGGGGTTACCCTATAAAATTCTAAAATTACACCCGCCTCACCCCCTGGGGATAGGGTGAGGGTCGTAACAATCGTAAGCTGACTGATATCCGACATGTGATTATTGGTATATTGAATTTCTAATATATTTATAGTATAAAGTGAATCTGATATGCGTATAACATACGTCAAATATATGTTATTACATTCCGTACCCTCCCCCCTTTCCGAAATAAATGTATTTGAGTCTTAACCTGACCCCTCCCAAAAGAAAAGTCTGGATCCGCGCCTGGTATGCGCTGTTGTAGAACCACTAGTTTTTATAACAAGAGAAGTTTAGGCGATGGGTAGGGCTATAATTTTTTAAAATTCTTTTACCTATAGAATATATGACGCTTAAAAGATTGTACAGTCTAATTTTCGTTGAACTGTCAGAAGTTTCCAAAATCGCAAAAACTATAAATAATACGAGAAAATATGAGCTGTTTTACCACCACTAATTTATTATGATTAGAAACTTCGTAGTCCCAACATTCTCATGTGTTTACCAGAATAATGGAAGATAAAAAGACTAAATGATACATATTCGTAGTACACTTGTGTGTTTACTGTTTGCTCTGCAGCTGCAGCTTCCTTCGTTCAGATGTTTGGGTCAACGCTCGGCTATGCCGTTTCTGGGCTGGCGTTGTCCATGTATGTGGACCCCAGGTTGACACCGACCTTCGATAACAATGATCCTCGCTGGATTGGCGCATGGTGGATTGGTAAGTTTTGTGCTAAGAGCACTCAGCATACATACTTCCTTTTTATTTAAAAAAATGGTGAAAATAAGAGAAACAGCTTTTCATTACTACTTTTTGAAAACAGAAGAAGACTAAAGTTTTCGTTTTTCACCCTTGCATTATTGAGCAATACTTGTACGTTTTCTATGTTACATATTTTCTTAATTTATATCTTCAATTGAAAACAAAATTTTGTATACTGTTTATTTGCATTGAAAGAAAGGCAAAATGCTCCAAAGACAGTGACATTTTCTGGCCAGACAATCCAAGGCCATTAATATTATAGCGAATTACTAGCTGGTACTCGGCGCGTTGCTGCCGCAGAAGAAATAATTGTGGAAAATTTCCTCTCCGCCTCTTTCTTTTCCCACTCTTTTCCCTCTCCCTCTTTCCCCCTTTCTCTACTCTCCTCCTTTTCCCCCTCAGTCGTTTTCTTTCTTCTGCTCTTCCACCTTCTTCCATCCACTCTTTTCTCCCTCTTTGTCTTTCTCCCATCACATTTTTCCCACTCTCTGTCTGTATTTTCCCTCTGTCTGTCTTTCCCCTCTGTCTGCCTTTTCTTTCTTTCTGCCTTTTCCCTCTGTCTGCCTTTTCCCTCTGTCTGCCTTTTCCCTCTGTCTGCCTTTTCCCTCTGTCTGCCTTTTCCCTCTGTCTGCCTTTTCCCTCTGTCTGCCTTTTCCCTCTGTCTGCCTTTTCCCTCTGTCTGCCTTTTCCCTCTGTCTGCCTTTTCCCTCTGTCTGCCTTTTCCCTCTGTCTGCCTTTTCCCTCTGTCTGCCTTTTCCCTCTGTCTGCCTTTTCCCTCTGTCTGCCTTTTCCCTCTGTCTGCCTTTTCCCTCTGTCTGCCTTTTCCCTCTGTCTGCCTTTTCCCTCTGTCTGCCTTTTCCCTCTGTCTGCCTTTTCCCTCTGTCTGCCTTTTCCCTCTGTCTGTCTTTTTCGTTCTGTGTTTCCTTTTTTCTCTGTGTTTTTTCTTTTCCCTGTGAGTTTCCTTTTCCCTCTCTCTTTTCCCCGTCTCTTTTATCCTTAGACTCTCTTTTTCCCTTTGTATCTCTTTTTCCTTCTGTCCGTTTTTACTTCTGTCTCTTTCTTGTTTCTGTTTCTCTTTTCCCCCTCTGTGTCCTTTTTCACTCCGTGTCTCTTTTCCCTCTTCTTTTTCCCTCTGTCTCTCTTTCCCCTCTGTCTGTCTTTACCCCAGTCTTTGTATCTCTTTTCCCTCTGCGTTTCTTTTTCTTCCTTATCTCTTTTTCCCACGGTGTCTCTTTCCCTTATCTTTCTTTCCCCCTCTCTATTTTTCTCTTTCTCTTTTACCCTCTCCTCTCATCAACTTGCGCCGCCCGCTCCTCCTGTCCGCATCGAACTCACCCCACGTCACTCGGCAACGCCCAGCAACAATGAAGATCAGGTGGATTGGGAATTGCATTTAACTGAAGCGTCTTGTGCTGCAGTGCCATCTAGTGGAGTTACAATAATTGTACTATGCCTATGCCTTCCTCCCGCAAGTGCAAGCAATAAGTTGGCAAAGGTTTATCGCAATTGGTTCAACGGTACGGCAGCACGAAGCAGCAAACATTGGTTTTTATGTATTAGATATTAGAGAGAATTAATGATGGTGATGTATTGGTAGAATTAAATGCAGGAGATACGAGAATGCAAAAAAAATCTACTGAAAATCCAGGTCGTTTATCATGAAACATTATATATATTTGGGAGAGCTTCGAGTAATAGATCTTTTATTATTAGTTGAGGTGGATTTTAATGAATATATTTTTTTTATATGTGTTATGAGAAAAGGAAATTATCCATTTTTATAGATCAGTTTTTGCATTTTTCGTCCATTTTGACTAAGTCTTTTTTACTTTCATCCGTCATTTTTAATGCATTTTTCGCTGATTTCATCGATTTTAATATCATGTTAATGGTAGTTGCTACAAATAATATTTACGAGATGCAACAAACGTTCTTCACAGAATTCTTGAGTACTTATCCCTGGTAGCCAATTCAATTTCTTCGCTTAGAGCTTGCAATGCCAAACATCTAAGGTTCTAATCTAAGGTTCCTGTGACGCTTGTCAGCGCCATTGGCGGTTCATGCGATTTCAGGATAACAAAAGACAGAAATTTTCTGCTAAAGAACCGTCAAAACCAAAAGTTTCAAAGCTGAGTTTACTTGAGGGAATAGAAGAAGACTCGATTACAGCAGCAACCTGCTTGAGTTGTTCATTCGAACAGATTTTGATAACATTTTTACGCCATTTTTCTTTGCTTTTAGGGCATTTACAAAAATTAAGAGCATTTTATTGATCATTTTTGGCGATGTTTTAGGATATCACAATCCATTCCCTAATTATTAGGCCTTATGTTTCATGAGTGCCAATCTCACTTTCGCACACTAAGCTGGAGCAGACCGACGTAGACTGCATGCAGGTTAGCTACTAATGGGCGCCGTGAAGGCAGCTTTGGACTAACTGGTTTCATGTTTCATGAGCTCCAATCTCACTGTGTCAGGTTGGCCACTGATGGGCGCCCTGACGGCAACTGTAAGTTGCCTGGCTTTATGTTTCATGAACGCCAATCTCTTTGGCAGATTGGCCACAGGTGGGCGCTCTGACGGCAGAATGGACTGCCTGGCTTTAAGTTTCATGAGCGCTAATCTCAGTTTAGAAGGGCGCCCTGAGGGCAGATGTGTGCTGCCTAGCTGCATGTTCCATGAACGTCAATCTCTGTTAGGCAGGTTGGCCATTGATGGCCACCCTGACGGCAAGTGTAAGTTGCCTGGCTGTAAGTTTCATGAGCGCCAATCTCACTTTGGCAGGTTGGCCACTGATGGGCGCCCTGACGGCAGCTGTGTGCTGCCTGCCTTTAAGTTTCATGAGCACAAATCTCACTTTGGCAGGTTAACCACTGATGGGAACTCTGACGGCAGCATATAAACCAGCTGTTTGCTGCCTGGCTTTATGTTTCATGAGCGTCAATCTCTTTGGCAGGTTGGCCACTGATGAGCGCCCTGACGGTAGCTGTGGGTTGCCTGATGGCGCTGTTTCCCCGCCGTCTGGCCCTTGCAACTCCGCGCCGGCCACAGTTGGGCAGTGAAGCTGTTCCTGAGGGCACATCAAAACCTTCTGCACGAGGTGGGGCAGACTCAAAATACAACCATGACAGGATGATTAAAAAGTTGCGACGCGTCGCTAGTTACATTCCACTCCCACACATGGCGATCTGCCATTCTTTTTACTTCCTGTTTTCTTCATTCTAAGGAATTAAATCATATTTCTCTCGTCGGGCTATTTGTCACTCCAAAATTAGATAATTATAAATCGATTGTTTTGAATAAAAGTTTTTGCGGATCCTAGAGATGTAGTTTGTAGTTATTGGTCGATCTTAGCTTAAGTGTAGGGATTCTAGATTTTAATGAATGAATAAACATGAATTAAAGATCTCCTTAAGGAAAAGAAACAAGTGTATGAAAGATGGCTGAATTCTAGGTACCATTAGATAGAAATATCTACAGGAAATACAGTTATGCTGTTAAAAATGAAGTGGCCAAATTAAAAGATGCATTTTGGGAAAAGAAATGCTGTGAAATAGATCGATTAGTTGGTGGTTCAAAATCAAGGGCAGCTTGGAAAACAATTAATGTTTTTAAAAAAGATAATGTAGAGAAACTGACATATTCTCCTATAACTATAGAGCAATGGAAAAAATATTATGAAACTCTTAATAGAAACATGGACTGATTTTAAATGTATAGATTACTCCTTAGAGTGTGTAAACAATTCATGCAAAGATATAAGTGTGCACGAAATAAGAAAAAAGCTAATGGCTATGAAGAACAACAAAGCCCCCGGTCCTGGAGGTGTTCCTGTTGAATTGTGGAAACACGCCCCTGATGTTACCTTAGAATATTTGGCAGAAATATTTAATAAATGCCTGAAAGGAGAAGCCGTACCAAAAGATTGGAAGAGCGCTTATATTACATCACTTTATTAGAAAGGAAACAAAGCTGTTTGCGCCAATTACAGGGGCTTGAGTGTCACCCCATCAACAGCAAGGCTGTATGGACGGATTCTGAGAGGTCGCACTGAAAGGGATATGATGGAATTTGAAGAACAGAGTGGATTTAGATCTGGTCGATCCTGCATAGATAATCTCTTTTGCCTGAAACAGCTGAAAAGTCCATAGCCTACGGATGCCCATTACATCTAGTTTTTGTAGACCTAAGAAAAGCGTACGATAGTGTACCAGAAGAAAAGTTGTGGGAATCAATGAAAGAGAACAACATCCACGGGCAGTACATAAATGCTGTAAAGAGATTCTATGAAGGAAATAGCAGCCAGGTTAAAACTTACGCAGGCTTATCAGAGTGTTTTATGACGAACAAGGGATTAAGGCAAGGGTACTGTTTATCCCCAACACTCTTCAAAATATACATTTCATCAGCCTTGAGAAAATAGACAAAAATGTGCACTAAAATGGGAATTCAGATAGGAGAAGAAAATATACATACTTTATTGTTTGCTGACGATCAAGTGGTTCTGGCAGAAGATGTAAATGATGCTTCCTACATGATGAGAAAACTTGTAGAGGAATATGAAAAATGGGGATTGGAAATTAACATGAAGACACATTATTTGATAGTTGGTGATGCACAGGAAGATTTAATTCTAGAGGGTTCTAAGATCAAAAATGTAAGAGATTTTTAGTATTTAGGAGTAATTCTGAATGAAGAAGGTACGGATCAAGCCGATATTTTATCAAAAATCGGAAAAGGTCGACAATAATCAGCAAATTAAACCCACTATTTTGGAGTAAGGACATTAGAACTAAAACAAAAATCCAGCTGTTTAAATATTTGGCGGAGAGCACAGTAACATATAGCTCTGAAAGGGTCCTCCTGGATAAGATGGTAAAAACTTCCCCTCAACCAAATAACATATGAGTGGTTACACTATAATTCATACATAAAAATAATATACTTGAAAGGTTTATTAGCCCCCGTCCCACCCACCCCCACCCCCACCCACACCCCTATACAGGCAAAAACGTATTTTTTTAATTTCAATTTTTTTCGACAACTTTACACTATTTTATCTGACTGAAAAATATGATAAATAAGAACACAATTTCTACTATGAGAAAAACATTTTCCAATATTTTCTCAGGCCCAAATTCAAACACAAAAAATATGTTTGAAAAAAATCAAGAAATATTTTTTACTGTGTCTTAGAAGCCTGGAACAGGCTAGAAAGAAATATCAAGGGTTCCTCTTAAAACACGAGTTGTTGTGCATTTTTTTTTAGATTTTTTCGATTGCTGGGCTGCAGTTAAAAAATAAAAACCATTTTACCGCCTTTAAAACACCTGGACTTTCAATATACTTTGAAAATGACTGCAACGGTTCTGTGCATTTATTTTAGGTTTATTATACATTTGCATACATTGTAGCAGCACCCAATAAAGTTTTGATTTTGGAATGTACTTACAAATTATCATTTTTTAAAGCTTTCTAGCTTTATATGAGATTAGACAGTATTATTCTTCACAGTTTGAATTGCATGTATTTGCGCGAGTTGACGGAGTACATCTCGGAAGATAAAAATAATTTCTCTAAGATATGGGTACTAAATCCGTTTAGTGAATATGTTGCTGTTGTTAAGCTACCGATTGAGCAGTGGCGGCTCGTGCTTAGATTGCACGGTTGCACAACCCCCAGGTAATTTAAAAAATATTTCATAATATTTTAGGATCATACATTCTTGTTTTAATGACATTCAATATTTAAGATACTGCAGCAAAAAGGGTTTTTCGTCTATGATTTTGCTGTAAACTAAATTCCGGAATCTTTTATCACATGAAAACAATTAGCTTTTGCGTTTCTAATGTAGATACTCGTATGGAGATAATTTTAAATAAAAAAACAAATGCAACCATCACATTAATTTCTTTTCTTTACTTGGGTATTTAATACAAAAATGTTAATACGTTTATAAAAATGATTTTTTCTCATAAAATGATTCAATTATTGTTTCGCGATCCACCGTTAAAATCACTGCGACTCCCATATATACCTTTTATAGAAAATTAAAGTTTTATAATGAAACTGATGTGGATATTGTTTTAGATTTGAAATTGACCATCTGGAGACTTCTCTCGAACAAGTTACTAGTATTTAACACCTGCAGCACAATGTGCCTTATGTTTGGCTATGCAAGTTATTGGACATTCTTACCCAAGTACATAGAAGTTCAGTTTCATAAGCCAGCAACGAAGGCGAATTTCATTACAGGTTAGTAAAAATATGTATGCATGCAATTGTCTAATATAGATTTGAAATACATTTTCGCATTAATTTAAGTCATTAGGCACTGTTCTCTTTTCTGACAAACAAAATTAGATTTTATATCAAGAGAATGCGGGAAAATTGATGAAAGTTTATTAAAATCTCCAGGAAAAGCCTACAATTGCGGGGTTGAGGTAACATTACAAAGTTTTACAAAACACTTTACTCAAATCCAAGAATTTTAAGCTGAATGAATTGCGTAGACACAAGATCAATTTTATTTATTAATTAATGATACTACAACACGACAGACTACCTACCCTGCTTCTCACGTTATGAAGGCACAATGTGTCTTATGGAGAATTCGCAAGTTGTTGCCGACACGCCACGTTCGCTTGCCCGCTCGCTCCAGAATCGTCAAAATCACGGCTACCTCTCTCAGTATATGTATTTACTAAAAAACGATTAATTCCATCACTTATTATTATTATTAATATTATTATTATTATTGTAGTCGTAATATTTTTATTAGCGTAAATAACTAATACACAGTGACCTTTTATATATATTATTTTATAAAATGAAAAAAAGTACATTGTTGATTATGCCGTCAAATATTAATTCATTAATTTACGCAATACACGAAACACTATGACTAACATGATCCAAATTTCACCTTACTTCCTTTTCTCATTTCGAAACTGTGGCATTTCTCGTAGATATGAATATCGGCCCATTGTATCATTTCTTTGTTTCATTACTGTCTTTTTTTTCTCTCTCTTCAAATTCAAATCCCATTTCTATCAATAAGCGATAAAATGTAGAATATTTGAAATTTGGTATCATTAACATATTTCATTACACACACTATTGTTGCAGGAACATTTTAAAATAGAAACGCATGGTATTTAAGACGTACCGTACTTCATTCCTCTACTGATCCTGTACTTCCGGTATTCCTCCATTTTCATTTTCCTTTTTTATTCTACACAAGGAAAGTCTGCAGATGCCCATTGCTCTGCAAAATTCATTCACAAGACCGACTCCGATTTGGGATGATTTCCTTATAAGTTCTCGAATACTTTTAATTTTTTTTACTTTTTAAAATTATTTCAACCTTTTTCCTGCGATCCATTTTGATCTCTTGAAATTGACACAATTACTCGACTGACTAAATTACGTTCCCACTTTTCTTTACCACTTCCCATCCACTATCATCACTCACATCCACCAGCAAAAATTGACCATGCAAGATGAAATTCTCGAAGGGGTTTTCTCATGATCATTCCAGTATTGGATGATCCCTTCCGCTGATGACATACTATAACCAAACTCTCCCTTTCAGCCCTACGGGTCACACATCCTGCATCCGTGCCTCGTCTTTTCGTCGCTTCTCCCGTCGAGCCTCATGTCATCGTCTCCCGTTCGCGCGCACCTCTTCTTCAAAACACATCCCAAATACACCGAAGTAATGCACCTGAAGGCCTTCGGTTGATGATAGAAAATAACTTCATCATTTTACCCAAAACTTTGTCGTTGTAAGTTTTTAATTGGGCTTCAAGAACGAAAATATTCTGCGACGATGTACTTTAATGTAGAAATTAACTACTGGTGCTACGGAATGGCACAGACTTTCCCGTATTAGTTTTCTATTTCCTTGGGTTTTCGCTAGCTATTTGGAATTGCCACATACTCTTTCTTGCCAGCTGCCATCTATCACCGCCAAAAGTACATTTTTTGTCATTTTCTTAATTTTTCCATTTCCTATTAGTAGAACGGAAATATTAATTTTAGAATATTAAAGAACACAAAAACCTAGTCCTAAATGGCAATTTTCTTTTAAAAATTATGTGCCGTTTTAAAGAAAATTGCGTTTTAGCGCTACTAAAAATGCGAAATTTGAAGCTCATTTTCACAGAAACTTTTTGAGTTTTCAAAATACTTTATATTAAGTTATTTAAAGCATGTACACTCACAAATATAATGATCCTTACAAATTGCTGGTAATATGCATATTAAAGATGTGAGAGACCTTTAAAAAAATTACATTTATGTAATTTTTGAGAAAACAAAAAAGTAACTCAAAATAATCTTTACGTCATATTAAAGAGTGTAATTATCACTATCTGTCACAAAAGTTTGAAGAAAAAAATTGCAGCCATGTATTTGAGCGTTTCTGAAAATGTGGAATTTTGAGCTGCTTTTCACAGAAAACGGTTTTGTTTTCGAGAAAATTTACTTGACATTATTTAAAGCACATGTACTCGTAAATATAAATATAATAATGTGAAAAAATCGCCGATAATGTAAATATTAACGACGTGAAAGGCAAGTCAAAAAAATGACATTTTCCCGATTTTTGATAACACAAAAGAATAGAGCTGTATGGCGTTTCGTCATCTCATAAAATACATTAGGCACTATCCCTACCAAAAGTTTAAAGAAAACATTTGGAGCCGTTTTCGACAAAATCTTGTTTTCGTATGTTTTTTTTAAATTACACATATTGCAGGCAATATGGCGCGAAAAACGACTAAAATTTTCGAAAAAATGCACATTACCTTAGTGAAAGGACTCACTTTGGACAACAAATTTTATTTAAAAGAAAAACCTCTGTCTTCAAGTTTGTAGTTCCAGAATGACGCCGAAAAAATTCTAAACTTTTGAAATATTCGAAAATTCACAGTTATCCGCGAAAATCGGACCTATGCCACCTTAATAAGTGAATTTTACTCTATTCTTACAAGAAATTTTAAAAAAATTGGAGCCGTTTTTGAGAAAATTTTGAAAATGTCCGGGGGGCTTCATATAAAGTGCCCCCAAATTTTACAGAATCTTTTTCAAAATCTCAGATCTTCGACTAGAACCAGATCGACCGGAGAATATCCATTTTGGAAGAAATCGTACATATGGTTTAGGCGCTAGCAGTGTTCACAGACGGAAGGACGGACAGACGGACGTTTTCCTTTCAATTGGTTTTTCGGTATCAAGGACCCACAAAACTGGGGTTCTGGCTACACCACGTGTTAGGGGATTGTTTTCTTAATTTAGCAACTGGTTTTATCCACTTCTTCGTTATCAGCGCCCGGCCATTTCTTCGCGCAGCATTACATAACTTTCGCTACACTACGTATATCACTCCGTGTATACGTACGTATACGGGAAAGTAAAAGTCACACATTTTCGTTGACAATTTATTACTTTTCCGTACACGTACGTATATACGGAGTAATATACGTAGTATAAGGAAAGTTATACAGCGTGAAAAAAAGGCGAATTTTCAGCAGAGAAAAATTCGTTGCAGGGCTCTGATAACAAAAAATTGGATAAATCCAGTTGCTAAAATAAGAAAAAAAGGTCCCCTAACACGTGGTGTACCCAGAATCCCTGTTTTGTAAATTCTTGATACAAAAAAAAACTATTGAAAGCAAAACGTCCGTCTGTCCGTCCGTCTTTGCGTCCGTCTGTCCATCCGTCCGTGCGTGATTTTGAAAGAGATTCTGTAAAATTTGAGGGTACTTTACATGAAGCCCCCCGGATATTTTCAAAATTTTCTCAAAAACGGCTCCAAATTTTTTCTTCAAATTTCTTGAAAGAGTAAAATACACTCATTAAGGTGGCATAGGTCCGAATTTCCCGGTTTAGTCTGGATTTTAGAAAATTGGTAAAGTTTGAATTTTTCTTCGGCTTCTTCCGGCAGCTACGAAATTGTAGATAGAGATTTTTTCTTCAAATAAAATTTGTTCTCTATAGTGAGTTCTTTCTTTAAGGCCATATACATTTTTTGGAAAATTTTAATAGTTTTTCGCGCAACATTGCGTGCAATATGTGCAATTTAGAAAAAATACAAAAACAAGATTTTTTCAAAAACGGCTCCAACTTTTTTCTTTAAACTATTGCTAAGAGTAGTGCGTAATGTACTCTATGAGATGGCATAAACACCACATTGCTCTATTCTTTTGTTTTTTTCAAGTATTACAAGAATGTAATTTTTTGGCTGGTCTCCCACGTCGCTAATATTTATGTTAGCGGCGATTTGTTCACATTTTTATTAAAAACAAGTACATGTGCTTTAAATAATATCAAGTAAATTTTCTCGAGAACTCAACAATTTTTTTTTTGAAAACCAGCTCAAAATTCCGCATTTCAACGCCATTTGCTTAAACACGGCTACAAATTTTTAAAGGAAAATTGCCATATAGGACGAGGTTTTCGTGTTCTTCAATATTTTAAAATGAATATTTCCGTTTTACGATTAGGAAACCGAAAAATTACGAAAGTGTCAAAAAATGTAGTTTGGGTGGCGATAAATGGCAGCTGGCACGAGTATGTGGCAATTCCGAATAGCCAGCCAAGACCGCAGGAAATAGGAAAACTAATACGGGAAAGTCTGTGCCATTCTGTAGCACCACTAGTTTCTACTTGCGTTTGCAACAATCGATTTGTCAACAGTGCACGAGATTCTTGCGTCAGAGCGCACGGGTGTTTGGCACAACACAGGTTGTAATCAAACGGCACTTATATTTTTTTCTTCCATTCTTAATTTTTTAAAATTAATTCCTGTTTTATATATGATTGTCTATAATACGTAAGATACTTTGAAGCAATTACCATTTGAACAGTCAAGCTAGAAACTACTCTGTATTATTATTATTATTATTATTATTATTATTATTAATATTATTATTATCATTATTATCATTATCATTATCATCATCATCTGCACAGGATCTGTGAACCTGGTATTTACTGGAACGGGAATATTGGCGGCTGCGCTTTTCATCACGCGATTCAAACCACACCCTCGGAAAATCGCTGCCTGGAATGTACTGACTGAGGTGGCTGACACGGTGGGCCATTTTTGTTGGGCTTTTCTTGGCTGTTCTACACAGGACGCGTATGGTACGATAGATAGCAGGTAAAGAACGAGAAACGAAAAGTGTGGAACCATTTTTAAGAAAATCTTGTTTGAGCATATCTGAAAATGGGCATTTTGAAACTCATTTTCACCTGAAACTTTCCATTTTTCGAGAGGATTTTTCATAAGAACTTAATTGAATCACTCGCAAATGCGATGATGTACAAGAAATGCTGCAAATGTAAATATTGCAGTGACGAGCCGCCTACCGACGAGTTACGAGTTACTTCTGTTTTTCTTTCTTGGCGTACGGGGGTGTGTCAACAAATGGAATATCTCACAATATTTCGCGTCATTCTCGGTTGTGCCGCTAGGAGTCGCTTGATCGCGAGTATCGAGCAATTGTGGCGATCGTGCGCCCTGGCGGCACAACGGAGAACCACGCGAAATACCGTGAGATATTGCATTTTATTGACACACCTCCGTGCGCCAAGAAAGAAAAACCGAAGTATAGACGATAAGCGGAACTCACTTGCCCGGCTAGACGATAAGGGATCGTCCATAAATTACGTAACGCTAAAGAGAGGAGGAGGGGGTTTGAGGCAGCGTAATGCCGCGTTACACAGGGATAGGGGGATTAGCTTATTGTTACGTAACATTGATATTGATAACATTTGCTGAAATAATTCCTTTTTCGAGACTTGTACTAAAACATTAATTTTTGTTTTTAAATTAGTTACTTAATATTTTAAAGTTATAAAATGTAAGTTGTTACAAATGGAGATAT
This sequence comes from Acheta domesticus, assembly GCA_031308135.1. Classification (NCBI taxonomy): domain Eukaryota; kingdom Metazoa; phylum Arthropoda; class Insecta; order Orthoptera; family Gryllidae; genus Acheta; species Acheta domesticus. The sequence continues at coordinate 63,196,248 of JAHLJT010009436.1, forward strand.
TTTTTCGTCAATTAATTGAATCAATTTATTGAATCTGGAAGATTGCGAAGAAAATATTCAAAACTGTTATATAGTTTATTCTAAAATCCATTTAAATTGGCGCAGAAGACTCTTGCCCGTGACGGCGCGTGCATGGATTGTGATCAAATATTTCCTCGCCTTTGCGTATTGCGCCTGTGCGTAAAAATTCCTCACAATTTGCTCCCACTTCATGCATTCATAATGGAAGGGGTGTTTTCGCAAGCGTTACGTAATTATTTAGTATGTTCAAGTGAGCGTTACGGGTGCGTTACAAGGGGGAGGGGGTATTCAGAATACTCCAAATTTGCTTTACGTAATTTATGGACGGCCTCTAAGAGGAAAACATGGTCGTTACTAGAATTTTGATGAAAATAATCTCAAGGGGAAGTACATCTACCGTCTACCCTTATACACAATAACTTAAGATTGAGACCAGGGATATAGGAAAGGAAGAGGTTTTTAGTTGATAACATGATAGGTTTAACTCTAATAAATACAAATTTTGATACAAATTGAGGCAATGCACATTGATACAATTTTAATTAATTTACTTATTCTGTAAGAAACTGATCCTTTTTAATACGGGTTATCATTAATGATTTCCGACTTCTCTCACAATACTGCTTCCGTCGGCTGCCAGCTGAAGATAGAGAGATAGGGAGAAAGTGGGGGAGAGAGAAAAATAGAGCAGGAACGGCGAGCAGTTCGCCGTTTTGTTGTCGTCGTTTGTAACAGCTGAGCATCCTCCAGGTCGTTACCCTCGCAGGTGCCTATCGACTCCCGTGTTCCGGCGTGTCAGCAGCATGTGTCGTCCCTGCTTCCGCTAGCTCACTATTGTCCATCCCGTATTCTACTCTCTTGATTGTCTCTCGACCACACCATATGTTTAGGTCGTAATTTTTAAAAGTTCATTTTTGGGTACTATAGGCATTATACTCAAGGCAATGAAATTTCAGTGCTAATGTCACAGATTTATAAAACAGTCGAATGCAGACAGGCTGTTCACTTGTAGTCGCATTATCAGTCAAAACTCGTAGATTTAAATCTGTAATAAGAATTAGACTGAAAATGAGTCTGAATCCGAATACAGTGAGAATCTGAGTAGCATCTCGAATCAGCACAGAGTAAAGAATAATAACACTGGTCGACAAGGATTTCTTCACAAGAAATCTGATTAGGGTCATTCCATATTAAATCAACAGTTTTAATTAAAATTTTAGATTCCGATGAAATTTGACACTTAGGTACTATGAATGAAGAATAAGAAACTTACAAATTTTGAGTATAATATTTCCACCCATTTGTGAAATACAGCCATGTAAAATTTTCCAAAATTGGGTTCCCGAAAATTTTTAAATTGATGTAGAACCTCTCGAAATTGAGATAGAGAGCTGTAACAGGTGTCATTTTGCAGCTTTCTGTATGGCCTTTTATATGATATACAACTCATATACAACATACAATAGGGGTTGATATCCCGTAATTTAGGAGTCTGATGATGTAACTAAAACAAGTTACGAAACGTTGTGTTCTGTGTGTAAATATAAACAATAAAGGATTGTCATAAATAAAATTGAATAAGTTTTATTATTACTAAAATGTAATTTTTTTGACTTGTCTCTCACGTCGGTAACATTTACATTAGCGGCGATTTTTTCACATAATAATAATAATAATAATAATAATAATAATAATAAGTACATGTGCTTTAAATAATGTCAAGTAAAGTTTCTCGAGATCTAAACCGTTTTCTGTGAAAATTAGCTCAAAATACCGCCATTTCAGATACGCTCAAAAGCCATTTTCTCATAAATTCCTCCAAATGTTTTCTTCAAGACTTTGGAACGCATAGTGCTAATTACACTCTTTAATAAGACGTAAAGTTCAATTTGGGGTATTTTTTTGTTTTTGTAAAAATTACACAAATGCAATTTTTTTAAGATCTCTCACACCGTCAATATGCACATTTCCAACAATTTGTAGGTAGTATTGTATTTGTGAGTGTAAGTGCTTTAAATGACTTCAAATAAAGTTTTCGAAAACAAAAGATTCCTGGGGAAAATGAGCTTCAAATTTACAGTTGCGCTTATACGCCATTTTCTCCAAAACGGCTACAAATTTTGCAAAGAAAATTGCCATTTAGGAGAAGGTTTTACTGTTCTTTAATATTCTTAAAATAATATTTTCGTTCTACTATTAGGAAACCGAAAAATTAAGAAAGTGTCAAAAAAAATGTAGTGTGGGCGGCGATAGATGGCAGCTGGCAAGAGTATGTGGCAAGCTCGAATAGCTATCCGAGACCAAAGGAAATACAAAACTAATACGGGAAAGTCTGTGCCATTTTGTAACACCACAAGTTTTCTTTAAATGTTTTGACAGGAGAGTGCTAAACGAACTGAATAACATTACATGAATGTCACTTTACTGAATTCTTTTTTGTTTTCAAAATTTGCACAAATGAAATTTTGTTAATTATCTCTGACGCTGTTAGTATCAATTCTTTGTGAAATTTGTATATAGTATTGCATGTGAGTCAATGTGCTTCAAATGATTTTCGAAGAAGTTTATTCAATACTCAAACTATAAATGTGAATTTTAAAGCCCTTTTTCACAGAAATCATTTATCTTGAACGACACTTCCTTAAGAACAGCTCCAAATTTTGCAACGAATATTTCCATATATGAGGGGGTTTTAATCTTCTACTACAATATTCTTAACCATCCGATGGGCGCGAAGCGACACTCAGTGCCGCATTCTTATTTTTTTGTTAATTTCGTGCAAATAATTGGTGTCGCACTATTGAGCTCATGGTTATTTTTCATCTCTCTCTCTCTCTCTCTCTGTATATATATATATATATATATATATATATATATATATATATATATAGTGTGTGTGTGTGTGTTGTGTGTGTGTGTGTGTGTGTGTGTGTGTGTGTGTGTATGTGCACCCAGGAGGTTTATGTGCTGTTAATTCTGGTGTAACTCCACTACATGGCGCTGTAGATAAAAACAAAATATTATAGTCAAATGCAATCCGCAATGCCTCAAGGAAACGTTTCTCACACCGTAATCTGCAGGATGAGCTCTTCTTGATCATTCTATTACATTTTTGTTGGTCCGGCACTTCCCGATATTACTTCACCTGCTCAGAGACGTGCAGAATCTGCAAGTAAATGTGAATGAGAAAGACAAAGTGCATAGAGACACACAGAAACAGACAGGCACAGGGACATGGAAACACACAGGGACATGGTGAGGGAGGGAGGAAGAGAGTGAGAAACGGAGATGGGAGTGGAAAGAGGGAGATGAAGGGCAGAACAACGTCAGCCGGGTTTTCCTAGTTCATTATATTTTCATGCGCATGACACTCAAATCACGATTTTACACACTGCCGATCGACAGTTATTTATGAGTAATCTGAACACTGCAATGGCCGCGGCACTCCGTAACGCACGCGCTTTGTCATGCAAGTATAATATTTGCATATTTTATCCATTAGAATTGTTACTATTGTATTGTTATTGAGTTTTACGACACAGATTTTGGAAGTACTAACTACTAATTCAAATTTAAATGCGTTGATTCCGAAGAAACGTTAGAAGGCACGTTGGCACAGTTTCCATTCCCCGACATGTAACACGTGCCAAGACACGGAGGGAGCGAGTGATGGGATCAGATTCTTATTAATATAGTTATTTCGTTTGGTATTTAGTTATTATAAAACAAAATGTATAAAAACATTAAAAAAATATTTCCTTCACATTCCATAACAGAAGTAATAATTATTGACGCGAAAATCGAAGATGATAAATGCGGTAACACGGTGTGCCGCACGTGCCTGCTGGCGGGAAATGATGGGACGCGCCTGCTGTTAAAGTAATATTTCTGTTCTACCATCAGGAAAACGAAAAATTGAGAATTAAAAAAAAAAAAAGTTCTTTGGACGGCGCCGAAAAGCTAGCCCAGACGAAAGAAATAAGAAAACTAAAGAGCACGAGGAAGTCTATGCCATTTTTTAGCACCGCTAGTTTAAAATATCTCTTATATCGTTAGAATTTACAATATAGGCTTTTCGGTACATTATTGCATTTGTAAATACAAGTGTTTCACAAGATTTCTAATGACGTTTTCCGAAAACAAAACATTTCTGTGAAAATAGGATCAAATTGTGGATTTTGAGAAACGCTCAAACGACAAGTATTCTCAAGTACTCTCTTAAGAATGGGTGTAATGTTTTCAATGAAAATTTGCATTAAGGAAAGTATTACTGTTACGTAATTTTCGGAAAGACATATTTCTATTTTATTACTAGGGGTGCCCGGCAGACGTTGTTCTGCCCTTTATCTCCCTTTTCTTCTTCCCTCTCCCTTTCTTTCTCCGTCTGTTTCTCTCCACCCCTCTCTGCTCCTATCTCAGTCTCTCTGACTCTGTCTCTGTGTGTCTCTCTCTGTCTCTGTCTCTGTGTGTCTCTCTCTGTCTCTGTCTTTCTCTGTCCCTCTCATCCATATTTAGTGGCAGATTCAGCACGTCTTTGAGCAGGTGGGATAATATTGAAAAGAGCCGGACAAGCAAAAATGTAATAGAATGTTTCGAATGTTAAGAAGATTTCATCTTGTAGATTACGGTGTGAGAATCGTATCCTTGTCTGCATGAAAAAATTTAGTTTTTAATGCCCTAGAACGCTTCGTTTAGGAGATAAAGATTAACAAATCTTAAAGAGTGTAGTGGGTTGCATTTGAAATGAATATTTAGTTTTTTTATTCTACATCGCCATCTAGCGCTACTTTCCGATATTTTAATAGTTATTCTGCTATTAGGGGCGGAGATGAATCTAACAAAACCGAGATAATTAAAATTGGCCAAGCCGTTCTTGAGCTGTAATTGGTGTAACTAACACGACTTTATTTTTTACAAATAGATTAGAGAACAGAAAAATTATAACTTTGATTTACTGATTACAGAAAAAGTTTTCGAAAACATTTATTTCGGACTAAAGAACAATAACTTCCTGTTTCAGTGGTAACTACTCGGCGTCCTGCAACACCAGCATTGTTTGCGGTTCTAATCCGCTGATTCAACCAATTTGTTCTCGGGAGATGGATACTACATTCTACTCGCCATGTTTTGCAGGCTGTAGTGTCTTCAACAACGAAACTGAAGTAAGATAATCTTTATTACATTGTTTATATCGTCTACAGAGAAATCATAGATAGTGATTGCATTTTAAAGAATACGTTTCAATTGCAACTTAATTTTTGTGGTGCCATAAGGGGCATAGATTTTATCGTAGTATAATATTACGTAAAATAATATTATCTAATTGAGACAGCAAGCGTTCCCCTCTTAGCAAGCGTTCCCCTCTTAGTAACTCATTGTTTAAAAGTGAAAATAATTTGTTTCTAAAAACCGTCATTGAACTTGTTCGAACACTCATGCAACGGGGTAAGATACGCCGAAAGTTTTATAGAACGTTCCTAAAAGATATCTCGTGTAGATTAAGACCAGTAGCGTAACGAAATAAATGCGGACCCAGCCGTAATACTTTTATCCAGGCCCCCTTCATGGAAGTATATAACAAACCCATGTAGTGTTAGTAACTTAAATAATAATACATAACCTTCCCTATACTACGTATATCACTCCGTGTATACGTACGTGTACGGGAAAGTAAAAATGTACTTTAACAAATTCATATTCATCAGCCTATGATTAACAACTAATATTGGAAAATCCGCCCTTATAATTTAATTTTATGAATTAAGATTTATAAAACATAAATGAATTGCTTACCTTTATTGACTTAGAAACAGGATTACATAAGATACCAACGCGGAAAAAAATGTTGAAAAATTGAATTGACGATTGGTACAGGTACTAGTCGTCACAGACTTCCCGGTTGTCATGAAGACGTTTAAAATGCGCGGGCCAGACGAGTGGGCGGCGATAAGCGGTGGCGCGAGCGCGGCCTGGTATCGTATGGCAGTGACATTGCGCGGGTCAGCCGCGCCTAGGAAGGGATGGAAGGCAGAACTGTAGGGGCTAGACCAGGTTCCCTCCCCTTCGCGAAAGAGGGTTCGCATAAATACGGCGAACGAACAGAAAACCTTTCTTCTTGACCAGACCACCGGTGTGAACAGTTCTTTCTTGAGCAGAACGGACAATGATTAGCTTCGATAGTGAGGTCCCCATTTTCTGCAGCGAGAGTGATTTGGTGTACGGATCAGAAAGAATTAATTTTCATGTGAAAATCTATTGAAGTTTGATCGGTGGAGCTACAGTAGAAACTCTTGAAACAGTAGCGAAGTTCAACGAAAATTAATAGACGTATGCAAATTCGGCGACGTTTATTGAACTGAGTAAGAATGCCGTAACAAATTGACTAGATTCGATAGAGGGCCAGAAGTGGAAACAGGAAAAAGCACAAATTTCCTGAAGTGCGCGAACTCTTGCGCTCTGCGCCACGCCATACTCGCTCGCTCAACGTCTGAATTTTTGAACGGTTCTTTTGTACAGAGCAAATAAGATTGTTAAATAACTTGAACAGAATAAGTAAACAGTTAATTTCTTAAGATAAAATCAGTATATATTTATTAAAACACATTGATAATGTATGTAATGTATGATAATGTATTAATACATGTGTGAATAAATAATCGTGCCATTGGGATCTCTCTGTTTGTGCCGTATGCGTGGAGACGGAGAGGAAGATAGAGACAAGAGACAGGGTCACAGAGAGAGACAGAGACAGCAAGAGATAGAGACAGAGACCGAGACAGAGTGACAGAGAGACAAGAGACACAGACACTGAGAGGCAGAGTGGGGCAAAGAGACAGAAATATATAGAGACACAGAGAGAGGCAGATACAACAGATACAGAGAGAGAGAGAGAGAGAGAGACACGAAGACGTTTATTTTTACAAGGAATTTGGAAAACCTGGGCAACGCCCAGGTTTAATTAAATTAGCGTACCCGTGCGAAATCTCTCACACATTAAATTCCATCCTCTTCCCTATATTTTCGTTTCCATATTAACCATTTCAGTGCCACAGTAGCCATATGGCTACATCACTTTCTTGGCCTGGTTATACCGCTTGAATATCGTTTTAACCAATAACTGCAATTTCTATGCATTTCTGTGATATTAGAATAGAATATTAGATCTACGTTTGTTCTGTGGAATTCTGAAGTTGTTTTCTCTTTGGCGCGCGTTCAAATATTAATCATGACACTGCATGGTCTCATTATTTTCAAAGTTTTTCAATGATGGTGTATTTCAGAGATAAATGTATTTTCCGTTTTGAAGAATAGGGTTTGTTTACAGTACTGATTATCACAATGTATCTATTTATGTAAAATCTAACGAGATATTTGAATAAGGAAAGTGTTGTTGCCATGTGGCTACAACAGGCACATAGAGCATACATAACCTAAAAAATTGAAGTTCATTCATATCTATCGTAACTACATTTAGGTAATGATATTTATCTAATTTGAAGCAAAGATGTTCTTCGATTATAATATAGATTTAAATAAATGTATAAATGACAAATAAATTCAATACTTGGTCTCTTTTTTGACATAGCAACGAGAATTACATTAGTGATCCGTTATTTGGCCAAGATGATAAGGCTGTCGATATTAGAGAAATATTGTTGAATTCTGAACAGAAATGAAAATAATGAAAATATCGAAATGCACAAAACAAACTACATAACCGAGGGAAACATTATGTTTAAAAAAAATAGGAAAGTTACATCAAGCTTCAGATCACAACTAGATAAATAAATTCAAAGGTTGAATCTATTTCCGCCTTGATCAAATAGAACGTAAAAATACATAAATGGAATTTTGTCTGAAAGAAATAAATGCCGTTTGTTGATAAAGAAAATAGTGCCTTCCAGGCGCACTGGAAGCAGTTGAAACACTTCTTGTTAAAATTCCAATGATAATGAGATATCAACCACAATAGTAGATTAATTTGTTTAATATGTTTGAGAATTTTAATAAAAATAAATTTAATAAAATACTTTTAATAAAAAAATTAATCTACTATTGTGATTGATACCTCATTACCCTTGGAACTTTATCATGGATTACCACAAAATCTGTGCTACCACCACATAATTAATTATTGTTACTGTACAAATTAGCAACTTGTCTATATATATATATATATATATATATATATATATATATATTAAAAACCCAAAGAACTGATTTTATAATTGAGGCTTACTTTACTGTATTTATTTCTTGAAAAATATAATGCATTAAATTCCATATGTGCCTCCTGTAGCCATATGGCAACATTTCATAAAAAATAAACTAATGTGCAAAAAATGTTAAAAACTTGTTTTTAAGTCTTCTGATTCCCTTCATCAATTGTATGCCCTAAATATTTTGTTTCTTCATAATAATTTGAGATTGAAAGCATTAAGATAGGAAGTTGTTAACAAAACGTGATTATTTGTTCAAAAAATTTTAAAAAAAGTAACTTACAATGTATTTACAGAATTTAAAATAAAAAGATCTATGGAATTGGACAAACAAATTTTGGATAAAGTTTATTCAATTACGCAGACATTTTTTGGAACAATTCACGACACTTCCTTGGAAGTTAGATTTTCGCTTTTCTTGACATTCACAAAAATATTACCAAAGCTTTTTACTCGCGAGAAAGCTACGTAAAGTTGTCCATGCAAAAATACAGGATCGGGCAGCACAATCCTACCCTTTGGAATTTTTTAAAAATTTATTATCTAACTGAGAGACACACCCGTGCAATTTAATCGCCTAAAATATTAAGTAATAAGTTATCAAGTATAGTTTAATCACATACAGTTGCAGATTCTGCACGTCTCTGAACAGGTGGGGTACTATCGACACTCCGCACTGCGCCGGACGAGCAAAATCGAATAGAATGTCCAAGAAGCTCTCGTCCTATAGATTACGGTGCGAGGAACGGTCCTACGATGCTTTGTGGCCTTCTGTCTCATATTTCCAGACTTTAAGGTCCTAGAAAGCTTCGTTTAGGAGTTATTCAACTAAACAGATTTAAATAATGCTGCATTTTTTTCAACAAATGCTTCATGTTTTTAAAGTCAAGGTACAAATTGTCACGAATTCGTAAAGTTCTCTTTATTTAGTGATCTCATTTATGAAGGTCGGTTGCGTAAACTCATTTATACTACTAAAATAATAAGAGAGCTGCTTTTATATAATACAAACAATAAAACATGAGATGAAGTACTTGCATCTGTACTGTCATATGCTTTACCAACTATTATTCCACATATATTTAATGATGAATAAATCGATCTGTTTGATAATAAATTTAACTTGCTTGCAGGTAACATCTAGATCTTTTACTAACCTGCTCAAAAGAGCATTTACAGTACTGTGTACTACGAGAATAGTCATTCTAGTTTTCTTGCAAATGCTTCAACTTCTACAAGATATAAATTAATTTGTTGAAATTACTAATCACTCCAAAGAAAGTATTTTCCAGCTTTTTCAATGCAATATCACAGATGAATACGCTGACTTGAAAATTTCACCGTATCACTACTGATAACGAAAATACTGGCACAAGTAAAACAGAAACCACTAGTACTGTTGTAGCACCACTAGTTAATTCACGTTTTCAAAAAGATATCTTCCCCTTTTGAAATGCCTTGTCCATAAATGTACTCGTATATTGACTTAAATTAGCAGAGTTTGAAATTTGAGGAGTGAGCGATAACAGACTAAAAGATTTTGAATAAAAATAAAATGAGCGTTTAGTGATTAGTAGATATGATGTAGAATTAGACCAAGTACATGTTGGTTTTGTCACAAACCTGTCACTGAAACAAGAATGTCAATCAATGTTCAAGAAACAAAAATCTTATTTTCGCATGTTGCGTGGAACGAAATCCTACTGATGAAGATCAGGAAATTGAAACATGGGAACATGTGTACCATTTGCATTCTAGTTCCCTCTACAAGGTGAAGGCTTTGCTGGCCGTGGCTGAACGATAAATTAACGGTTGCACTGCACACTTAAAAAATAATCTTCATCGGTATCAAGCAACTATTAATACTTCTAATTGTTGCTACGAGAGCATTTAGTTGCACAATCTTTAATAGATAATTATGCAAATAAACCTCATCAACCTGTGTACAACTACGGTGTACAAAGGAAGCATATACACAATCTGGAGGAATCTAAGCCTTCTAAGAGTGACGCCACAAACAATGACCGACTCCAACATAGGAGATATTTAACTATCTAGATTTTTACAATGCTTTCAAATGTTGCGGGTTGCATTTGGCATGAATATTTAGATGCGTTTTTTTTTTAAAAAAATCCTTCACATTCATTACATTTAAGCCAACTCCATTAAATGCAAAAAATGTTTGCCACTCATAATAATATGATATTTTGTCACTGTTTATAATACAAGTGAGCTGCTCTCTTCCAAGAAATCAAGGAAGCTTAAGTGAAATTATAATGCAAATAAATGGTCTAATCAACCAAATTGGCCAAATCAACCAAATCAACCAAATAATTGGTCGGGGTTTTACAAATATGTTCGCAGAAGAAGAGGAAATAAAGAAGAAATTCCTATCGTTAGAGATACAAAGAACACGTTACTACAGATGATCGGGAAAAAGCAAACGCGTTTAATACCTACTTCAGTTCCGTTTTTAAAACAAAATCTCAGCACACTCAGATTTCGAGGGAGGCTGTGCCAAACCAGTTTATTATAGACGTACATACATTGCGAAAACGAATTAAATCTATGAAAAACGGAAAGTCGAGGGGTCCAGATGCCATTTCAACTGATATAATTAAACTCGGAGGAGAGGCAATTTTACCGTATTTAACAAGATTATTTCATGTTTCAATCAACAATTCAAGAGTGCCCGACGATTGGAAGCTAGCTACCGTTGTTCCGATTTTTAAAAGTGGTGACAGAACTATTTTAGCCAATTATAGACCGGTAAGTCTTACGTCAGTTGTATGTAAGCTAATGGAACATTTGATAACTAACTATATTAGACAAGAATGGGAACAAAAAGAATGGCTCTTTCAGGGACAGCATGGTTTCAGGAATGGTTTCTCTTGCGAGAGTCAGATAGCATCATTGTTTCAGGATATAGCAGATGAAGTTGATGATAGTGGGAGGGTGGACGCCGTAATAGTAGATTTTGCGAAGGCATTTGATGTTGTGCCTCACGACAAACTGGTTCATAAATTACTGCAGTCAGGTATTGACACCAGAGTTGTCGCGTGGATTGATGAGCTTCTTCGAGATAGAAAACAGAAAGTCCGAGTTGGACAACAATTTTCAAATCTAGCAAAGGTAACTTCAGGGATTCCCAAGGAAGCGTTATTGGACCTCTCCTCTTTCTAGCTTTTGTGAATGACCTGCCAGACAATTTAATTTCAAACGTACGACTATTTGCAGATGACTGTATATTATATCGAGTTATTCATTCAAAAGTAGATGAGGATATTTTGCAGGATGATCTACATAGATTACATCTCTGGGCGGAAAAAAATAGCATGACAATAAATAGTTCGAAAAGCAAAACCATCACGTTTGGTAGGGGCCGCAAGTATACTGAAACTCAATACCGTTTAGGCAACGAGAATATTCCAAGAGTCGTGTCTTGTAAGTATCTGGGAATAATTTTTGATAGCAAATTGAGTTGGGAAGATCAGGTAAACTTTGTCGTGGGGAAAGCGTGGAAATCTTTGCATTTTACTATGCGAATACTAAAAAAGAGTACTGCGAAAGCAAGAGAATTAGCTTATATATCTCTAGTTCGCCCATTAATGGAATACGGGACGGTTTGTTGGGACCCTTATAGAATATCACAAAAGGAATATTTGAATAGAGTACAGAGAAGAGCATGTAAATTTATTTTCCGAAGCAATAGGAAGAAAGTAGAGTGGGAGTCACTAGAAATCAGGAGGGTTAAGGCAAGACTCTGTGCTTTGTACAAAGCGTATGTCGGTTATCCAGCTTGGAAAGATATCCACATCCGGCTCAGTAGACCCACGTATTTTAGTAGAGGGGATCACAAGCACAAAATACAGTTCAGGCACAGAGAACAGATGTTGGAAAATTTTCCTTTACAAATAGATCTATAACGGACTGGAATAAGTTGCCTGCGACAGCCTTGGAACCCTTTCCTCTAGGTCTTCAGAGATTTAAAAGTAAATTAACTAATGATATTTGTAAATTTTATTAGTTAGTAAGTTATGTTCATTAGAATTATTTATTATTATTAGTAATTATTGTAACCATTATTAGTACTGTGATAATTATTAGATGCATTGGTTTATAGTATTCATATTGACGTGTGGTGACGTGTTGTGAAGTGTGGTGCTATATAGAAGTAGAAAGAGAAGTGAAGTGAAGTGAAGTGAAGTGGAGTGCAGTGTATAAAAAGTCGTATATGTTAGTATAAAGTATCTGTACAGGACCACCATAATTAATAGAATTAGTAGTAATAATGCGGGTATTGTTATTAATGCATTTTTTGTTAATATTGTTATCTTATTATTATCTTATTATTATTATTATTATGATTATTATTGTCTTAAAATAATTTTAAGTTACATTGTATTTAATTCATAATTATAATATGTAGAAATAATATGTAAATTTTAGTGTTCCGCCACCAGGTTGTATAAACCTACCTGCGGAAATAATAAATATCTATCTATCTATCTATCTATCTATCTAATACTTTTTGGGTTTGGAGGATTCAAGGAGGTAAGGGACTACTTACGAATGTTAAATAAAATAATAATAATAATAGTGACTTTATTTATGTGGCGAGACTCGGGCCAATCAGGCCCGCTCTTCCGCCTAACCACGTAATACATACATATATAGATAAAAATTGAAACAGTACATTTAGTAAATTAAATAAAATACAATTTAGATATGTCTTGCCCCTGGGCTCACAAAGTGAAAGTAAAAAACACAACGTCCCAGCATTTACCTTAAACGGCCGGGGAAAACCAGGGAAAACAAAATGTTCTCACGAATGTACAGGTTGTGATAAGTGTACTTGTTTCAGTCCAAGTTTTATTTCATACAACAACTTGACTCATTTCTTGTACTGAACCCCAGGGGTTGATTGTGGATTGTCCTATTCCATTCACACTTGTCTGAACCAATTTGTACAAATGATGTATAGACAATGCTTCAATTTCCTTTACAATATATTTATATGGGGATTTTTTCATTTTTTTTCCATTTTCTATTTCGTTGACAGGTGTATGGCGATTGTACTTGCATACCCAATGGAATTGCCGAGATTGGACCTTGCGGTACTGACTGCAATAGTACATTTATGGCATTCATAATTCTGAAGTGCATTTTGAATTTCTTACAAGCATCTGGGCATTCTGGCAATATGCTTCTTGCATTCAGGTTCGTATACGTGCACTTAGGTTCAATCTGTAGGATTAATTCATTGACATGAAATGGTATTTTATTCACCTGATAGATTAGTTGTGTGATTGGACATTTAATTTGAATTCTTTTTTAATGTTTGCCTCTGGCATTTCGCTTTGAGGAAGGCGCTGAATGGCGGCCGAAACGTTAGCACCTGTGCCTAGGATGCGGCGTCTCCCGGGCAGCCAAGTAGATACTATCCCCTTCACTGGTATTTGCTAAAGAGTAACTTGTACAATATCAGATGTGTCAAATAAATTCAGAGTAAACGTAGGAAAAACGTTTTCAATGCAGTTTTCCATTTCAAAATAAACAATTGTCTATTTCTATCTTTTAAATGTAAACGATATGCTCTCATCCTATAGAAACGGAAGAACGGATCTGTTTACTGATGACACGAATGCGTTTTTCAAAGCAGAAACAATAAGGAGTACAATTTCAGAAGTAATAGAGTAAATTTTCAGAAATAAAATAAGGTTTTGTTGGAACAAACTAATCGTAAAGAGGGAGAAACCGTTTCATTGCAGTTTGGAACTTGAAACAAGCAATCGCAAGGGGCGTTGAAAATGATTTATTTATTTATTTGTCAAAGAACAGTAAAAAATGTATATGACGTGTGGGGAAAGAGATTTACCTGCGCACATTTTCTTGAGGGCCAGGAAAAAAGAGACAGAATAGAAAACGAAAAAATGAATTTAGAAATTACAATTATTTGAAAAATGTTTGTTCCCGAGTTATAGAAAATCAATTTCAACGGTAAATGAACTAGCAAAAGGAGTGCTCAACAAAACGTGCGCACAGTGAAGCTACATTTACGTCCAGAAGCAAAACAAGGGGCCATCTCAGCATTTGCTCAATGGATCAGGGAAACTAGACAAAAACTTGATCGAGATGGAGGTCATTGACCCGGAAGCTGAAGTACATTACTTGTTACAGGCGTATTAATTTTTAATGTATACAATGCAAACGTAAACAAATTCATTATCTATCTTTGTTTTGTTACAATAAACATTGCTTTTCTTTTTCACGATCAGTATAGTCTCTAATTGTATAGAATGATCTAATTGTATGTTGATAGAATCTCTAATTGTATGATCATAAGCAACTGGCTGATGATAAGATAACAAAAGTTCGGGATCTTTCAATTTAGTCAAACTTCAAATACAACATCCATATCAATGGATTGAATACTAAATTAAATTCATTATCCAAGGCATTCAAAATTCTTTCTATTTCAGTCTTTTTGCAGCTCGTTGCGTGAATTTTCAAAGAGTACGTTCTGAGATATGGCACAAAGATATATTCTGGGAAAGCACATCCTAGAGCCCCACAGAAGCACATCCCAGACTTTTAGATTGCGTTATAAAGTGTACCAATAATAATTAAATGCCACTCACGTGAGTCTTGCAAACCTCTCTTCATTTAGCTTCGAATCTTACTACTCACTGTCTTGCCTACTTATTTACGGCTCTGTATTTTTTGTCAAAACTGGCTAGGGAAGGGACATATTTTCATGCTATACAGATGTAAATATTTAAAACACATGTAGGAATCGTTCATGAGGTGTCAGATTCAACATCTCCCTACAAGAAATCCACATATACATGTACGTTACTTAACAACGCTTTGCCAATAGTGCAGTCGATAGGGAGCCCAAAACAGGTTCACCTTGCAGTGATGTAGAAGATTTAATTTTTTCATTTTGTTTTTATTGTTATTAGTAAGAAAACCCTAATTTTCTCACCTCGATATACGCCGGGGAAAGTTTTCGTAGCCAAAAACCAAAAAAATTCGGGCAATTTTTGTTTTTTCGGTAATAACTGTTTAATGTTTGATCTCTGCGCAAAAATAGTTCTGTACAATTTTAAATGTCGTTATACAATTTATAAAGCAAATATGTAGAGAATTGTTCGACCTTTAAAATTGTACAGAACTGTTTTTGCTCCAAGATCAAACATTAAAAAGTTATTACCGAAAAAACAAAAATTGCCCGAATTGTTTTGGTTTTTGGCGACGAAAACTTTCTCCGGCGTATATTGAGGGGTGCCAAAAAAAAAGCAAAAAATGTCCGACATTTTATTGCTTTTTGGCTACCAAAACTTTTCCCGACGTATTTAGAAGTGGGAAGCATAGGGTTTTCTTACTAATAACAATATAAACAAAATAAAAAATAAAATCTTCTACCTCACCTTTTGCAAGGCAAAATGACTTATCGACTGCACTACAGATGGCAACAGAGAATTTAAAATCGATCCAGTAGATAATGTGCCAAATCAATAGTTTTTGTTGCTTAACTGTTTCTATACAATTACTGATTATTTGACAATAAAAAGAAATGTATTATTTATTTTAACAATTATATCTAATACATTAATTAACATTTGTGATGAATTATTTTAAAAGGACTAAATATCCCTGTAACAAGCGAAGAACTTGAGGTTCTGTGTCAAAGACCGTCATCTCGAACGAGTTTTTCGACAACTTTATCTGAACCATTGAGAAGATATGGTTTCGTTTTTTGCTTCTGGACATAAATGAAACTTCACTATGTGTACATCATGTTGAGTCCTCCTTTTGTTAGTTGTGTTTGTTATAGAGCCAGGGATGTGGGTTACTAGCCGTACTTTGTTAGCCGTACTAAAAAATCAAAACTGAATTTCGTTTGTCAATGCAAAAATGTTTTCGATAGCTCAGGAGCGCAAAATTTTAGTTTTTCAAATGTTTTGATGTTTTCAATCGCTTTGATGGTACTTTTATTCATCATACAAGTATTTATAGTAAAATTCTAGGATAAAGATTTTGGAGCTCAAGGATGTATGCGCTGGTTACATACGATCCAGCAAAAAGAACTCTCATACGGGCACCGTGGGATTAAGGGGTTACGGTGGCTGAGGGGATATCGATTGATCCCCTGCGCGACATTTTCAGTAATCGTAACGGCGTGGTGGGACGAACATCATGTGCATGTTGTGCAGAAGGTTGTATTCATACTGATGGTTCTATGATTACTACTAGAAATTACTACTAGTAGAATTAATGCGGTTATTTTATTTATGCCTTCATTGTTAACATTGTTATCTTATTATTATTATTATTATTATTGTTGTTGTTATTCTCTTAAAATAATATTAAGTTACATTGTATTTAATTCCTAATTATAATATGTAAATTTTAGTGTTCCGCCACCAGGTTGCATAAACCTACCTGCGGAAATAATAAATATCTATACTCAGCGGGCATTTTGCATTCGGTGCGGACTTGGATGACATTAATCCGTGCCGGGTAGAACAATTAGTGGCAAACATTAGAGCAACTTTAAATGTTTTATTATCAATTCATACCGAAACCGATCGTTGCTACTAATATTTGATAATTCCATTTTACATAAATATGAGTTATGGCAGTAATATCATGTCAGGCTGAAGAAACTGTAAAAAGTAGCACTTCTCTTCGTATGTTACAAACAGTTTTTAACTTTCTTGTCATAAAATAAATTAATAAAATGCCATGAGTTTCCGCGAAGCCATTTCGGAGTGCGACGGTTTCGAAAGATAGAAATAATAAATGTTCTAAAAGACGAAACTGTAACTCCTTAACTAAACAAAGATATTGGAAAAAACTTCGGATCAGGAAATTTACTATAAACTTCTGGATACGTGGAGTAACGTTTTTGATTTCGCGCAACTGAACTTCAAGCGTGATTAAAAATGAGAAATTTGTGCAAAAACGAATATTATAAGTGCTCATTGTCATTCAATCATGGTGTGAAACACAATTCGCAAATTTTGAATAGGTTCACAAAAATTTGGTTGAGAAAAATTAAATTTCGCATGCCTTTGTATTTGCTTTTGACTTGAAGATAATACTTTCAATTTCTAATTTTCTATAGAAATGTTTTATGTTTAGTGACAGAAAGTTTTCAGAATTTATGAGTTACTGAAGGGTTGCGTTAGTGAGATTTCTTTTCATCAAGTACCACAAAATGATGTGTGTTCTACTTTACGTAGTCATTTAATTTTAGTTAAATGCTTTAAATAACTTAAGTTTTATTACATTTTAACTATTAAAAGACAAGTACAGTAATCCCTCGACATCCGCGAATTCGCTACTCCCGAGTTTCAACCATTAGAGAAATTCTACCGGTTTTAACATTCGCGAGTGCATCTTTTGGTCGTACTACATCTTTTTTTAAAGCGAGCACATTTTATTTATTTGTCCAAAAAACAGTAAAAACTGTATATGACGTGTGGGGAAAGAAATTTATCTGCGCACATTTTCTTGAGGGCCAGAATTAAAAAAAAACAACGAAAAAATGAATTTAGAAAATAATTATTTTAGAAAAATAAAGATATTTGAAAAATGTGTTTTTCCCCGAGTTATAGAAAATCAATTTCAACTGAAAATGAACTACAAGCATTACTTCCTTATATCAGCGTCATCTGTGAAACAAACTTAGAAGATGTCGGAGCTCAAAGTATCACTTTCTGCAAACATTTCAAAGGTAAAATGGTTAGCCTGGAACTAAAGTGGTCAATAGTACTTATAGTACAATGTGCCTTAGACCACTTAAGAACTGACTTACTACATTAAAACCATCTTCCAATACTAAAGTGTACTTTATACTACAGTATACTTTTATTATGCAGCAAACTACAACGACAAATAAGACATAGACCACTTTAGAATATATAGATACTCACCCGTTGAGATCAAATTTACTATAACCTGAATTTTAGCCAAAATGTTTCATAGATCACTTTAGTTTTAGGCCAGCCAAATGTCAATTCACATTTAAAGAATAACACAATTGTAAAATAATTTAGTTGCGTTAAATTGGAAGTAAGGGTTTTGGACAAATATACAGAAAAGCCATTTAGAATCTGTGCAACTCTCATTATAATGTGATCATTGAAGAGGAGCTTCGGGAAATCATCAGTGAAGAAGACCTTCCCGACGGTAATGATGAAGTAACGGAAGCGAAACTGCGTCCTGGAGTAACTTCAATGTGAAAACTGTTAATGGTGTTCTAAAATCAAAAAGCTCTGGCGGAACCGACATTCAAATGTGACCCGAACGTAGAAATAACTTCGAAATTTAAGAGAGAATAGAAGCAGCAACTTTTCCATATTTGAACATTAGAACAACGAAGAGGGTGATGAAACAAAAATGAAATACCAAATCCTATATCTAATCACTTTCAACTTTGAAATACGTTTAATTTATTATCACGTTATTTTATTTCTTCATTTTGGGATGTTAATTGTGAATTCTGTTTGTGGTAGCGCTTCCTCAGTTCTACCGTAAATTATTGTCAGATTTTTTTAATAGTTTTTCGATACCCAGGAACCTAACCCACCTTTCTTCATGAAAAGATAGACTCAATATGAGCGATGTTTTATGGAACCTAACTCTCGCGAATGTTGAGGGATTACTGTACGTGCAGACAGAAGTTTAATTTTCACTTTCTTGTAACAAATCCTCTATGTTGCAGATGTGTTGATGAGAAAGATAAATCTCTTTCCATTGCCTTAACTCAAATTGTACTGAGTGTCCTTGTGTTTTTTCCGGCTCCAACTATTTATGGTATGATTTGGGGTGAGTAACATTTTTCAATGGATATTTCTTTTAAATTGTAAATTTCTCCCTCCCTTTCGGTGCATCACCTATCCAATCCTATTTGTTACAGATAATACGTGCCAGCTTTGGAAAACAACCTGCGGAAGTGCAGGCAACTGTTTGTTTTACGACAAAGTAAAACTGAGATACTTCCTCAATTTCATTGCAGCAGGTAATATTGGTTTACTTTGTACACCACAAATAAATGTATATATTGCTACTAAGTAATGGATGATATCAAGTACTTTTGATATTAACACGACTCTTTGAATTCAATAAGTTTATTGAGACACACAATTTTAGAAACTAGGAGTATCATAGGATTTAAAGGTATCGCCATTGGTTTCATACATGACCAGATTATTTCAAATTATCGTTTTTACGAGTACAACAGTACCACGCATCACGGTAAGAACGTGTGGTGCTACAGAATGGCACAGAGTTTCCTGTATTAGTTTTCTATTTCCTTTGGTCTCGACTAACTTATTCGGACTGCCCACATTCTCTTACCACCTGCAATCTATCGCCGCTCAAAATTCATATTTTTGACACTTTCTGAATATTTCGGTTTCCTAGTCGTACCGGGTTGCACCGCGAGAAATGGCTCAGGGGCATCAACCGCCGACGGTTACAAGTCTCAAAGACATTGCATAAATATTTTATATCTCAACACCAGAAGCAGTGTTGCGAGCTTATGCTGAGATGTTTTTAGCATTGTACCATGTTCGTCTAAAAGTCGAGAACTATTTTTTCCGATTAAAATTCCTATCTACAGCTAGCGACTGACAAGGGAGAGGAGATTCTATTATCGAATCAAGGCATCTTATTGTAATGTCACTGCAGAGTCACCGACGCTTGTTAAAAATAATGAAATCTGTACACCGTGACGCAACTGGAAATTGAAGACCGCCGAGCGCTTTTTAGTATGTAGTGTAGTATCACCGAAAGGTTACATCATTTTCTTTTATAAATATTTCATCATACTACGCATTTTCCTTCTAAAATACCTCTCATTCTACTTACTTTTCATTGGCTTTGAGCGTATTCTGCAAAAATGATTAGTTATTCTTTTCTATGAATTAGCGTAATAACGAGTGTAAGGAAGGCAGTAATGTGTAGCAGTGAAATAAACCAGTATCATTGCAATTCGTTATTCTACTTCAATAAAAGAGACGTGCATGCATCAACAGATGATCTGATGCAAAAACGACCACGTATCTACCGCCCGAATAACTGGCATCATCGCTGTACCCCATTTCCAACTGTCAGGTAGACAGAAATTTTGTTCGAACAGTAGATTCTTCGCATTCGTGAACCATGCAAACAAGCTGGAAACTTGCATCTTTGTCGACAAGCAGACGGTCTGCTTTGAAGAACGCTCTCAGAGTGTATTTTCAAGAGCAAATCTGATTGGTGCATTAGCTGCCACCTGACGTGTGGGATTGGATACGATGCGTCCGTAAAACACTAGAAACTAAGATTATTGTGACAAGAGCGTTGCGTTGACGCAAGAGCGCAGCGTAAACTAACATTGTCTTAGGCGGAACGGCACACGAGCCAACGCGCGTCATTTAGCCAGCGTCGCGGGCTGAAAGCTAGAAAACGTGCATTATCTTCACGACCGTTGTACCTTGAGCTATGGGCAGTATTGCCTCCGCATCAACACGCGTTGGATCCAAGAAAGCCGTGCTTCGGTCGAAGGAAATATTTTATTCCTTCTGATTTCTATAATGATTTTCATAATTACCCATTTCACAGCTCAGACTCGGACTTGACTGAACTCGACTCGACTCGACTCGACTGGACTGGACTGGACTGGACTTGTCTGGACTTGTCTGGACTTGTCTGGACTTGTCTGGACTTGTCTGGACTTGTCTGGACTTGTCTGGACTTGTCTGGACTTGTCTGGACTTGTCTGGACTTGACTGGACTTGACTGCCAACCGCCGAGACCGCTCATTTTTTACCCGACAGGCATCCAGGCCTGGAAGGTTCCGAAACTGCTCCATTCCTCTCGGCGACCCGCGAACACTCCCGGACCCGAGGCTCGCTCGGCGCACCGAACTCCGTCAGATGACGCAATCCTCGTTACAATACTTTTATGTGTGCGCTACAACGCTCGACTTGTCATTTCCAAAAATATCGCAAGTATGCCCCCATTTCTTCGGGATCCTCGGGAGAGGTCGGCGACTTTACACACGTTACGGCAAAGGAATATTCTCATAATTGGTTCACTCCCTTTAAGTGCTGAAATACCAACATGATATTTCAGAAAAAAGGTTCTTGCGACCGCGAATATAACGCGGTACTTACAGGAGCCTGCGCGGATTCTCCTCGAAATCGCAACTGATCGCCACGCCTTTGACGCAACCCATACAACAAAGGCCGCGGCGCCCGTCGCACGCGCGGTGGCAGGTCTCACGTGAACAGGAAGCCGTGCAACTGTGAGAACAAAAAGAGAGACAAATTCATACAAAATCGAGGAGTTCGAAAGGGAGACCAATGCCAAAATGAATACACTCTCTAACTAGTGGTGCTTCCAACGCACATACTTTCTCGCACTGCTTCAATATGGTTCTAAATGCTATTCCACTACTTCATAAACCATAAAAAGTGAATTCTACCAGCAAACGTTTTCCATACCGAGACCCGAAATCCGATACTCAAAGTTAACGAACCGGCACTTATACTACTACGCCACACTAGCACCGTATGGGTCGAACCATCAAAGGAATCGGATCGAGCTATAAAATGGTAAGATGCATGATAAACAATTGATACGATGGTACATACGCTTTACAAATCCAAGAAGAGACGTGAAAAATTGTTAAAAGTTAAAAATTCGAAAAAAATATATATAGACACTTCCAGTTCATTTATCGTAATTATCAATAATTGTGACTCAAATGGCTTCACATGGTTTTCAATAAAGTTTCTAAAATTCTCAATTATTTCCTGTGACAACAGAGAATTTTGACTAATAATATTCGCCGACGAGGACTCGAACCGGCAAAGCTTCCCTCGGAGCTGTGCCAATGCTCGCTGATTAACGACAGCGACCACAATTGATATGCATGACATTTGCACTTATGTAATAGTAATAGAGTATGGTGGTTTCATTTCTCGCATTAGGAAACCGAAATATCCGGAGAATATAAAAAAATGTCCATTAGGCGCTCTAAGAAGTTATCTTTGAAGATCATCTTTCATTCCAGAAAAACAAGTTCAATTTAGAGATTAGAAATCTAAGATCTCCGATGAAGTCTGCCATTCTACAACACCACTAGTTTTTCTAAATTTAGCAACAGGGTTTTATCAAAGTTAGGGATATGTAAGTTGATGGCATGCATTCTGATTATATTGTATTTCAATTTAACGTTGAAATACTCATTATTTTACTTAAATTGGTTCATACAGATATACACCAAACAACGATTGATTTGACATGACATACGTTTCAGAAAGCGAATAACAGAGTTGAAAAATTGTTTAAAATATGCAATTTGGGAAAACAAAGACAAGTCCGGTATATTTATCTGCATTGATTCTATTCGTGAGTAGAAGTACTTCAAATGATTTTCAATAAAGTTACTACACTTAACAATGTTTTTTTTTCTGCAACACACATTCATCAAATTAAAATCCCTATCTGGGATTCGAATCCAGCATCTTTCGAAGTTAAGCGCTCAGCTCCAACACGCTTTAACCGCCTTCACCGTTGGAGTGAAATGCGGAATGAGTACTTATAAATTAGTCAAAAAGTAAATTCCCCGTTTTCCGGCGCACGATTACATAACTTTCTGTTCTTACGAAGTATTCGTAAGGTGAGAAAGCAATAATAATTTCGTAACCGTTTCGGAAAGCTTTCAAAATTTATCCTCTGAAACCTCTGACACTTTACCAGAAAGTACATCAATCAAGAAACGAAAGTATTGTTTCGAGGCACCCCAATGGAAAAAATATCATCCACGTTATACTACAACACCAGAATCTGCAGAAGAAGAAGCGATTCGAGTGATGAGAGAGAAGCTTGCTAGCTGTACAGCATTGGAAATTTTTGATATTTTTGTGGACCAAACGTTTGGAAACTGCTCCGAGAAGAGAGTATAAGATACGCTTAACAATGTAATCGGCATGATTTTAATGTCAGTGTGTGCGAATTGAAGCGCTTTGTAGGCATTCTTATTCTCACGGGCTATCATACACTTCCAAACATGAATATGTATTGGTCAACTGACGAAGATAAAGAAGTTCTGATTGTAAAGAAAGCCATGAGCAGAAATAGATTTAGGGCAATCAAAAGAAATATACATTGTGCAGATAACAAGATTTTAAATTTAAATGATAGGTTCAGTAAGTTGAGACTTTTATTCAATCTTTTGAACAAAAACTTTATGCAGTTTGGAGTTTTTTCATATAATTTGTCCACTGACGAACAAATGGTTCCATACTTCGGACGACACTCTGCAAAGATGTTTATCAAGGGTAAGCCTGTCCGTTTTGGCTTCAAAATGTGGCGTCTGGCAGGAATTACAGGTTATTTGTTTCAGTTTGAATCATACGGGGGTTCAAAGTCTCAGATAAAGGGCTTAGCGCAGATGTCGTCCTTCATTTACTGAAAGTTGTCGATCGTCCAAACCATCACAAAGTTTTCTTTGATAATTTCTTTACATCCTTTAAATTATTCACTGTCCTAAAAGAACGAGGCTATCTTGCAACTGGAACAATTCGCGAAGATAGAATTCCAGGTACTCCCTTCAAACCATCAAAAGTTGTAAAGAGGGAAGCAAAAGGATTTTATGATTTTTCTTTCGACAAAAAAAATGAAGTACTTATCGTAAGATAGAACGATAATTCTGTTGTAACAGTGGCAACAAATAAGGGATAAGGGACAGGTATATGGGAGGAGTCGATTTGCACGACAATTATCGCATTATCGCGCACAATGCGAATTATCGCATCAGTGCTAGGGGTAAGAAATGGTGGTAGCCACTGTTTATCAATGCCAAAGACAGCTCTATTGTAAATGCATGGAAAGTTCATTGTTTGGTATCTGAAGAGAAAATTTCACAAATTGATTTCAGGTCATATGTAGCTAGTACTTTACTGCAAAGCGACGAAATTTCTTCTTTCGGAATCAGTCCAAAAACACGGCGAACTGGCAAAAGCCGCATCATTCCAGAAATGAGGTTTGATAATATTGGCCTCCTCATTAGGAAACATGAACAAAGTGCCCGGAGAAGATGCGATGTGTGTAAAAACCACACAATGTTTTTCTGTACAAAATGTGAAAAGCATCTTTATCCAGGTTTTGAAAATTTTCACAAAAACTATTTTTTTCTTTTTTTAATATTATGTAAAACTTATATTTTTGTTTAAAATTATACAATAAATAAAAGTTTTTAATCAATAAGTTTAAGAAATTTTTATCATTTTGATGTAAATTGTTCTCTAATTAAGATCGCATATACCCCACGAAGGGCCAGTGGTGCGTGAACGCACCATGCTGTAAATCATTGTTGGTTAAAGGTAAACATTTTCTGGCAACATATATGTCATATTTGTAAATAACTGAAGATACACACAAAAATTCAATACTTTTGTATGATTATTTCTGTCATTGGCCTAAAATGGGGTATTGCACGGTTTTAGGTAATACTGCATAAAATGTTCAGGGGATTTTACTTTAAGATTCGTAGTTATATTGCACAAAATATAACTTTTATACTATCAACGTGTTTTAATTTATGTTTTTTAAAGTTTTCATTTAAGAAAAACTTTTTTATGACATAATTCGGAACTACATTCGCGTAGACTGTGAAACTCGAGTGGCGTTTCAGATGTATTAATTCAGCATTTTTTTGCCCTATGAACTGAGCGTCTGTACATTCGTGATGCCTATTGTCTAATTAAAATTTCTGAGATATTGCAGCAGGGATAGGTCCGCGGCCCTTGGTTGCAGCCCCTCAACAAACGCTATGCTCGGGGTCTATCTTTCCAATCGGATAAAGTATCTGTTTTATCAGTCTTCGCTGAACTTACCGACACGAGACGATATGCGCGAGTCACATTTGACTTTATGTCCGGGCGCGAAGCTTAGCGAAAAGATGCACTGTGTTTCAAATTCATCGAATTTCTCGGAACAGACGCCCTGCGACGTACAAAAAGAATGAACTCAGTTTTTGACCGATTTTAGCAGAGTGGAAATGTACGTCAAAATGAAGCTCGACACAGACAAATATACATGTAGAACGAAGTTTTTCCTGTCTGAAACATATACTATTAGCTTCTAGAAGATATAATAATTTCTCAGAAAATAATTTGGAAATATGCATAACAGTAAATTATTATGAAAACAATTAATTTCTTCTGTGACTTAATTATTTTCGATTTCTGAAGGTATATCTATACCTTTCTATTTTTGTATTTCTTGAGTATTTGTGCCAATCTAATTTTGTGTGCGAATATTATTTAAAATGCCAAATACAGTTTATTTACAATATGTACAATCTTAATTGTAATAAAAATATTAAAATTATAATATTTCATTCATCTTCATAATATAAAAATACGTTGATAAGTGGATTAACTAGAGTTTTTTTTTTGGCTACATTACACCGTTTTGCAAAGTTATGATCTTTTCATTGCATGTTTTGGCACTTTTTGGTGATTTTACTGCACGTTTTAGAGAGTTTTACTGCACGAAAATCCGGTCTTTAGTTATTCCCTTAATCTACCAAAAATCTATACCATGGCGGAAGAGCTCCAGGACAAAATCCCATCATCACTCAAAGAACGGCGGAAGTGTGAAAGGGACTTCCAGTGCGAGGTGCGAAATGTGGAGGATTGCAGTACATTCCCATTTCCATTTTTATGATTTTCTTTACAAATGTTGCAGGATTTCTATTTGTCGGAGTCACCTTCGACATTGCTGTGTGGAAGCAATGCTCAGAATTGAACATTTACGATGCAGATGAGAACCTTGATCGTTGCTCCAGAGAGAATGAAGTTGCAATTGAAGATGGAGAGGTTAAAGGATAACGAAAGTAGAACTGAGAGGTGCAGTATGTTCGTATACAGCCCAATAAATAATGTTACCTACACACTGTGGCTTAAATTATTTTATTGTTACTGGTGACGCCCTCATTACTTTCGTTCAGCATTCACTTCCTTCCCATTCCTTGTTCTGTAGGCAACTTTTTGTTTTACAGTGTAATTGATCAAATGGCTCATTGTTTTTAATTTTTAATTTATATAAAAAAATCATTGGAGTTATCATTGGTAAATAGTTTTTTACGAAACGTGTATTGTAATATGATGTTACGAAATGCATTTTATTGTATAGTAAAAATGTAAAATGTCTTTGTAAAAATTCAAATGTGAATATTTTAATTTAAGTTCTGGCTCTTCGTCTTAGGAGAAACATGTTGATAGTAGTTAGTGGGAGACCATTGATAATTTGTACATTAAAACTTGTGATATAGCGCATACTTTCTCGATTTTTTGGAAACATCTACGTAATAATGAAATATTGCATTTTCTGCGCTATTAACACCTCAGCTATTACTTGAAAACGTCCAATTGAACCAATTCAAACAAAGCGCCTGTGACGCATATCTGCATTCATTTCGGGAGCCAGGAGCTGCAATCATTTCTTCCTTTAACAAATTCGTCACACACAGTTTTTAACTGTTTTTGACGTAAATAAATAAATTAATTAGACAAACAGGAATAAAGGATCCCGCACAGTTCTTATGGAAAACCGGCTTCCGTTAAATTGGCTGATTTTTTTATATATTGTTGTTCTCAGCAAGTCGATGAAAAGTCTCAATGGCCACTCGGTTTAAATCCCCATAGTTTTGGACTTAATTGCATTTCTATGTATGATTCTGGACTTACGGTAGACGAGATTCACCCGAGAAGTCAACTCTCAAAGAACGATTAGTTGCGTATCGTGAGTTGTAAACTGCAAGCTTCTAATAATTCTTTCACGAATCTGGAGAAACATTTTAAGGGATTTAGAAATTGAGTGAAGGACGCGCGTGCGAACGAACTGGACAGAGCGCCGGGCAAAACGCATTCTATTATCGATCGGTCTTCGTAGCTTTGCTTTCGCAGTCTCGGAACCTCGAAGGTCGCGCGCGCCCTCCTTATCTGCCTGTTAAAATCTACACGTAGGTCTCCCTCAAGAATCGAAACTATCGGAACCGCTCCATTCTCGGCTGTTCTCGTCAGTATCGGCCGGTATCCGCAGTCTCGGTAGAAGCGGTCGCCACCGGGCGCGTCTCGGTAGAAGCGGTCGGAGCAGGCTCGGCGGCTCGGCAGCTTGACGCAACTGCGGGATTTAAGGTCGCCACGTGTTGTGATCTCAGAACTCTTTCATTTAATTGTCATTGATTAATTATAATCGCAGTAAAATACAATTTCAATTTAACTATTATTTAGTTAGAAAGTAACAATCACTCGATTCATTGCAAATAATTTTAAAGAAAAAATAATACAATTTTTGAAATAATTAAAAGCAAAAAAGTGTGCAAAGAGTAATTTAAAATCAACTTTTTAGCAATATCAATAAAATAGAATAAAAATAACTAAAGTAATTTTCATCAATTGTTTTTACATTGTGAATTATTACGCATTGAAATCGAAGGTTATTAATTGGAATCTCTAATAATGTAAATGGACCTGCAGTTTATTTTCAAGTAAGCAAAGAAAATAATAATAAAAGTTTACATTCCAGAATTACATATGAAAGCACAAAAATATGTGTTAAGGGGAAAAAAATTCATTTCATGCCTATTGTTATGTCATAAGTTTCTTACAAATTCGAATGTAATGCGTATTTATTAAACACAATTAACATTTGGTATTAATTTCATCTTTACATAATAAAAACGCATATGCGAAGCAAAATTGAGATGGGTACTGTTCTTCCCTGCGTGAAAACATCGTTTTGTCACTGGGCACAATTTATTGTGTAACAGTTGATGTAAGCCGCCATGGCCTCTGAATTGGGTGAAACAATTGTCGACCAAACAACGGTGCTCACTGCAAATCAGCCTATTTAACTCATTGCCTTATCGCCACACACGGGTAGAGTTTCAAAAATTCGAAATACATAATTAATTATAATATACTACATTTTTACACCATATAAAGTGAGAGAAAATTAATAAATTTAAACAATGTTTTCGCCATAGAAAAATACTGTAATTTAGTATAAGTCTAGAAATGATAAAAATAAATATTTTAATTGGCTTTAATTCTATCACTGGCATACGAAAGAGACCTAACGCGTAATTCTTTCAATTAACAGAACCTTCTTTCCATTTCCTTTACCTTCCTGGAAGAACATATGGAACGGTGAGATATCAACGTCGGAAGCCGGGGTTATCGACTTGCCCCCTGACACGCACCACTCACCGTGCTGGATACTCGGATTGACTTGAGATTTTACCAGCCTGTTCAGCACCTTTCAAAACCCCTACATACAAATTTTTACGTGTTATGAAGCATTGCAAATAGTGTGTTTGAGATAATTAGGATTGGGACCTTTCTTGACCTTACCGACCGTAGAAGGGCGGAAACGCTGCTCGGCGCTGGTTCTGCGGCCGTTACGCACACACCGCGCCTGCACTATCGGAGTGTCGGCAAGGTCTCAGTTACTTGGAGGGCAGGCGGGGTGACAAAAACGGGTGTTTACTTTGCAGATTCAGATGGAACGAACGCGCTTGGAAATCTGACACCGGCTGATAGACGCCGCGTAACGTTCCTAGCGCTGCCGAAGCAACGGCTCGCCCGCTGCGGGAAGCGCGAGGGTCACGAAAGGTCCTGATACAAAATGCCTATAAAACGCTATTTACAATATTCCATAGCACTTCAAAATTTGCGTATATAGGTATTGCCTGGTGTTCTATCAGCTGGTGAAATTTCATGTCAATCCGAGTATCCAGCACGGTGAGTGTTTGCGTGTGAGATCTTCTACTGCAGACCTGCACAACGCCTGCTCCTGCGGGCATTCTGCACTTGGGAGCCGGTCGTCTGCCCGTGGCAGCGCCGAAAGTGCAAGTAGTGGGGAGTAGGAAGCTTTGCGGAGAGGGGAGAAGTCTGACGTAGCACGACGCGGCGCGTAGATTGAATGCCTGGGCGTCTAATAATGATCCATGCTTCAAAATTAAATGCCCATTTGTTTAAATGGATTATGTCTAGTATTTCAAGTCATAATTCACTGTTTACGTTCTGTGCACTACTGTATATCCACCACTGTATGGATTTTCATTTTCTAATATTTTTAAAGAAAATAACATGTTCATTGTGACTCTTAAGCAATATTTTAAAGCAATAGCTTTAAAATATATGCTTATATATAACAAAAAAATATTATTTCATTCTATCTAACACAAAATTTCAATTTAATAATTGATTGTTCACCAGGAATGTTATAATCTCCAAATCATAGAAAAATGAACAAAATCATGAGAGCAATCTCTCACATCAAGATTGACATAAAATAAAATATGTGGCAATTCCAAGAAGGGTAATGTTTAATAGCACATTTGTGACCATTTTCCCCATTACGAAACTGAATACAAGAGGTCAACGAGCAAACTTTTGTGACGATATGTTACGGACAATCATAAGATAATCATGGGTATAGGTTAAATAGAATGCAAAGGGCTTTATATTTTTATTAGATCTCGTAAACGACCTTCTCTCTTGTCAGAAATTAGAACAGAAAATAATCATGATTTTTTTAAGAACAATATGTTTTTGCTTTGAGAGAACCGTCTTATTCAATTAAACATAGTTAACAAAAAATAGTTTATTGCTGTCATCATCAAACATAAACAATTCAGTATCAAAATTTTGTGTTTAGCACAACACTATATTTGTGATGACATCGTAGCAAATCGAATTACATTATCAGCCCTACAAGCAATTATAATACTTGGTGTCAAAATCTAATATGTATAATTCGTTGTAGTTTCATATTTCGCCCTGTCATATACCGAGAACAAACATTTGCAATATAATACAAAAGACAATATTACTTGAACTGTATATGACCATCATTTTCTTGCCGATTGCTCTTTAAATTTACGCGCTATCTTTCGAATTGCGCATTCTGATTGGTGGTCACCACTCTCAGATTGAGTCTCATCCCCACCCTTCATCGATTTTCTCATTTGCACCCGAGTTGCCCGCTCACAGCTCCTGAGGTCAGTGAAAGTGCAAAATGCTGTGCAGGTCTGTTCTACTGTTTTCATCAATGTCCAGAATTATTACGAAATTCATTGGGGTTTGAACAACGCTATGTAAAGTCCGTGAGTGATCGTTGGTGATTTGTTTGTTTTCAACTTTGGTGGAACATTTGAACGAAATCCTTACTGAATACGTAGTAAAGAACGTCAATGTACAAACATTGTCCTTAGTCCGTTTGGTACACAAATTGTGGCAAGAAAACATGTGAGTTTTAAAGTATTTAGAGAGTTAAAAGTACAAAAATATACAGTACAAAATATACAGTAATGTACAATGTACAATATGTAGATATCGTATTCAGGTATCGTATATTTTCTAAACAACCTCTTCTTTTACAGAATTTGTGAAAATTGAATTGTTTGGAACAATGCGGAAACTAAAGTTACAGTTGATAAACAGAATACAAGTGCTAACACGCAACACTCACCGCGCTGGATACTCGGATTGACATGAAATTTCACCAGCTGACAGAACACCATGCAAAACCTACATATGCAAATTTTGAAGTGCTATGGAATATTATAAATAGCGTTTTATAGGCATTTTGTATCAGGACCTTTCGTGACCCTCGCGCTTCCCGCAGCGGGCGAGCCGTTGCTTCGGCAGCGCTAGGAACGTTACGCGGCGTCTATCAGCCGGTGTCAGATTTCCAAGCGCGTTCGTTCCATCTGAATCTGCAAAGTAAACACCCGTTTTTGTCACCCCGCCTGCCCTCCAAGTAACTGAGACCTTGCCGACACTCCGATAGTGCAGGCGCGGTGTGTGCGTAACGGCCGCAGAACCAGCGCCGAGCAGCGTTTCCGCCCTTCTACGGTCGGTAAGGTCAAGAAAGGTCCCAATCCTAATTATCTCAAACACACTATTTGCAATGCTTCATACACGTAAAAATTTGTATGTAGGGGTTTTGTAAGGTGCTGAACAAGCTGGTAAAATCTCAAGTCAATCCGAGTATCCAGCATGGCGAGTGTTGCGTGTGAGACGCGAGTAATGTTTGCATTGCGAATCTGAGGCCAGCGAGCTCCCATTACCCATCGGTCACCTACAATAATCCGCTTCTTTTCTTTGCGTAAAGAATTAAGAGGAAAGCAAGCTTGTGATATCTAAAGATACAGAGTGTCAAATTCAAAACAAATGACATTCTCGGTCTAGATCTAGATAAAAATTTGAGGTTCGGTGCCAAACGGCTGGGATTAGTGAAAGTGGAAATGATTTAAACATTCATTTTTAACCAAACTAGAAGAAAATAGAAATACATTTCAAGAAAAAAAGCTTAGGAAGTTAAATAGGCCTTGAAATATATTTATGTGAAAATAGGCGAAATAAATATTCGTCATAAGTGTTATTTTTTTATTATTTTTATTATAAATATATGTCAAAAACCTAATGCTATCTACAAAAATTACAGGTGTCGCTAGATTGCTTGTGCTTTGGTCAACGTGCAAATCTCGCAAATCGCAAAAATATTTTGCCTTATTCCACAAGACATACCGCCCGACTGCCTCAAGTTTGAGCTATACTAAACGGTGGCGAGAGGTCCAGTGACGCCTCCAGCATTTATTCGACGCGGTCGGCGCTCACCGATAACAGGCCAAGTTTCGGTATCGTTCGCTCTCGATAATGGTAGTTCCGGAACTGACATTCTCGCACACAGTAGTGTCGGCGCGCTTGGTGTCGCCACCGAGAACGAACGGAACTGAGAGCGTTTTTGTCCGGCCCTATGGACAGCTTTGCTAATTGTGTTAGTACCATTGCACGCGGGGGCGTCGAGGTTAGGTAGGCGATGTTGGCAGTGTAATAATGGAAGATGATCCAATCTTAGGATACTATTGCATCTCCAAATCCGGGGCCAGAACATTAGGATGTTGTGCTCATATATCCAATGTCTTATGGTACCTAGGCTATGCCAGATACCAGGAAACTATGAAACACCATGGTCAAGCTCTCCTCGATTATGTAAAAGACCAAATATAGATTCATATACATGGCATCAATATGAAGAAGGCGAAAACTAATTTCATTACAGAAGTTCATATCTTGTTCGCTGTTAGTAAATCAAATAAATAATGTAAAACGAATCATTTAATGCATCCCTCAGTTATCTTATACATTAACAGTTACAGATTCTGCCAGCTTCTGGTAGCTCGCAAACTTCCGCGTTTGTACTACCACGATGAAAACAATAGTAGTTAAAGCAAAACTATATGAAATTTTACTTAAAATGTATTAGATTCGAACGACTACAATAAATCATGTTTGCAACCAAGTTTTATTGCATGATGAAAACATGTTTGCATCATTCATAACCATATTCCATCCATCCATATCCATATCCAAATCCATCCATATCCATCTTTATATATAACTAGTGGTGCTACAGAATGGCACTGACCCGTAGTGTTTCCGTTAGTGTAAGATTTCCTTGGGTCTGGGCTAGCTATTCGGAATTGCCTCACACTCGTGCCAGCTGCCATCTATCGCCACCCAAAGTACATTTTTTTGACATTTTCTTAATTTTTCGCTTTCCTAATGTTGGAACGGAAATATTAATTTTAGAATACTAGAGAACAGTAAAGCTTCGTCCTAAATGGCATTTTTCTTTGAACAATTTGGAGCCTTTTTTAAGAAAATAGCGTTTAAGAGCGCCCCCTAAAAATGCAAAATTTGATGCTCTTTTTGACAGAAAATTTTTGAGTTTTCTAAACATTTCATTTGAAGTCATTTGAAGCACTTTACCTTGCAAATACAATAGTGTTTACAAGTTGCTGGTAATGTGCATATTAAAGATGTGAGAGATCTTTCAAAAAAAAAACTGTAATTTTTGCACAAACAAAAAATACCCCAAATTAAACTTTACGTCAGATGAAAGAGTGCAATTAGCCCTATCCGTTCGAACAGTTTGAAGAAAAGTTTGGAGACTTTTATGAGAAAATGGCGTTTGAGCGTTTGTGAAAATGCGGAATTTTGAGTTAGTTTTCACAGAAAACGGTTGAGTTCTCGAGAAACTTTATTTGACACTAGCTGAAGTACCCCGCGTTGCTGGGGTATTTATCACAATAATTTATTAGACAGGAAGAGGCATTCCATTTATTCCCGCCCTGCCGCGGAGCCTTCTTGTATCTATTCAATGTATCCCCGCTCAATCTTGCCCAAGCTCTCTCTGCCTTGCTCCCAACTGGAAATACTCTTGTTCTTTTCACTTACTTTCTCAATAAAAATGTTTATATTTTTGAGACTGGGGTTTCCACCCCCAAACTTAACTCACATTAAAATTAAAAAATAGTAATTAAATCTAAACAAAAAATAAAATACATACACTCATATTATTTTTATGGAATTTTATATATTATTCCCACACTTCCAATCAGTTGCCACATTGTAATGCTCATTTCATACTTTTTCTTCTCTCGTATTTATAAAGAAAAGTTTGAAATTGATATTTGTTCCCACGTCGAGGCAATTGAAATATAAAATGCTGTTAATTCAATTCGACTACGCGTTTTAGTGTCCTTGATAAATAGTGGCTGACGGAAAGGTGCCATTAACCACTTAGATAATTATATCTCCAAAAATGCGAGATCACACAGTAGATCCAGGCTTGACCAACGTTTTTCCGTTACCTAGAAACAGCTCTTTTGTTCTATTTTCAACAACCTTGAAAAACAGGGTTTACACACATTCATTTCCTTCCTCTCTCACTACCCTTTTACTTCAATTATACGTCTTTCCAAACTTACTTTCATTCATTTAAATAATCATTCCTTCACCAGCAAAAGGTATGCTTTCTTCATTATAATATAACACTTCCCTTCAAAAATTCATCCGTCACAGTTTCAGCCTAACTCATAAATCATTCACAATAACTTTCGTTTCACGCGCTCAACTCACAAATACGTAATAATCATTAAGTCTATTACAACTACACCAAAACAATTTCATGTAGAATACTTGGGTGCAATCATATATATCTTTTTACGACAATATTAATCATCCGTCAGCAAAATGTCGTTTTCCAAATACTTCACATATGAATAAGTATACTTCTCTCTTGTATACTTAATACATTCACGCCCAGACGCAATTAAAATCAATACCCAAGTTACTTTTATAAATAGAGTGAAGAAAAACAGTCAGAATCATTCTTAAATATAAACATTTCGCATTAAACAATTGACGGTAAAATCAAGTCTTCCCCTACCATACTGGTATATGCAATTCTGTGCATTAATGAACCTCGTAGACTATCAGTGGTCATCCTCTGGTGGCGCGCATCTTAACTATTGACACTGATGCGCATTTGAATCTATGATGTTATGTTAGGCGAAAAATATACAGAAATAGTACATTATGAAACGATGATGTAATGATGGGTAGTAATACACGAGTTTGAAATTACGATACGAGCGAGTATCGTAAACTTTACACGAGTGTATTAATACCCATTACATCGAGTTTCATACGGTACTTTTTCTACGACTTATGGTAACTTTTATAAGTTAAACTTCTCCACTGAATCATTTCGTAGCAGTCGACATGCAAGATTCATCCAAGGCCACCTAGCGGACACCTCTCTTCCGTACACCTGCAGCTGGCTTTGTTTTACCAGAGCGCCTGCGAGGAACTACACAATAATATTATTCCGACGTCACCATTTGCGCATTTTCTCTCACTTCTGGGAACGTCAACACCACCAGAAAAAACTACCATTCACTAAATATTTTAAACTAAAGAATTGGGCGGTTTTTAAGGACAACTACACGGCAGCAGCAAATAATGCAAAACTGACTTGCGTTCAGATCTTAACGTCACTCAAATGTTCTCCAGAATGCTCTCTGCAATAACTACCACTGCGCTAGTCAAATAATATCACACTAAAATTACGATCCAATTTTTTTTTAAATACTATTTCACGTAAAAATTATTAAAATTGAGAAGCATAATATAATATTAAATGCAACTTTAATATACACACTGGAACGAAACATTTACTGCAACGATTCTCAATGATTCATGAAGTGCTAATACTTGGTTAGTAAGCGTCTCTGTGATTGGTCAAGAACCTATATCATAATGAAAACTGTATCGAAATGGCTATCATTGTGCAACTGTTTGCAGCCATCCAATGACAGTATTATACAATGGGAGTAGAAAAAGTAATTATTTTGTGAATGTGTTAAGGTTTATGGTTGTAAATCATAGCCTATAGCACTCCTGACCTTCCAAGGAAGCTAGCACATAAGTTTCATCGGTATTGGTTCAGTACATTCAGAGACTATCGCGCTGTAACGCAACTTCCTTGTGTCTTTATATATTAGTTCTGATATAAATATAGATTATTTAAAGCACATGTAATCAAATATAATGATGTGAAAAAATCGCCTCTAATGTAAATTTTAAGGACGTGAGAGACAAGTCAAGAAAATTACATTTTTGGAAAAAACAAAAGAATAAAGCAATATGACGTTAATATTATCTCATAGAGCATAGTTAGCACTATCCCTCCAAAAAGTTTAAAGAAAAAATTTGGAGCCGTTTTTGAGAAAATTTTGAAAATGTTCGGGGGACTTCATGTAAAGTACCCCCAAATTTTGAAGAATGTTTTTCAAAATTGCGGCGCCTCGAGAGAAATCAGATCAACGGGGGAGTATTCATTTTGGAAGAAATCGTGCGTAAGGTTTAGATGCTAGTGTTGTACACAGACTGACTGACAGAGACGGTCGGACGGACGGAAGTTTTGCATTCAATTGGTTTTTCGGTATCAAGGATCCACAAAACGGGGATTCTGGCTACACCACGTGTTAAGGGATTTTTTTTCTTAATTTAGTAACTGTTTTTAATGTACTTTTTCGTTATCAGGGCCCGGCAATGAATTTTTTCTGCCGAAAATTCGCCGTTTTCGCGCAGCATTACATAACTTGTCCTATACTACATGTATTAATCCATATTTACGTATGTATACGGGAAAGTAAAAATCAGCCAATTTAACCGAAGCCGGTTTTCCATAAAAATTATGCGGGGTCCTTTGACTGTTGTAGTATTCGCAGCCAATTATACAGAAGCAAGCAACTCGTTGCCTGCGCAGCGTTATCGAAAAATCGTAGAACATTTGGTGCGAAAATTAAATACATCAGATTGCAGAAGCCGTTTTATTCTGAATCTCTGTTTCTCAATTATAAACATTTTTTTCAATTATATTGCTCGCTATAGCTGACGCTGACGTGAACTGCTGGTTCATAGCAATTAACCCGGCAGTGGTAACGTGACTTTTTGAAACAAAAGTGGTAACGTGGGGTGTCTCTAGACCCCCCCCCCACTCTTTTCATGATATATGCTAAATTATTAAAAAGTAAATTAATATAATATTCTTCTTATCTTATTAACAACGTTTTGCATGCAATTAAACAATTTATTAAGAATTTAGTTCCTAAACAACTCTGAGAATTCGTCAGGAAAGCATCTAATATTTGGAGTTACTTTTTCTACCGGTCTGCGCGTGTTGTCACATCCAAGCCCATGTTTCGTAGCAAAAATTGAAATCTTTTCAAATTCAAAGTACAATGGAAAATTTCAATACCCATATTATCCACATTCTACAATTCAGCAAGAGTTTGGTGCCCTGATTTCACAGATCCAGCCAAAATAGTAGCACAATTACTGCTTTCATTTCCTCTTTGTCAGTCTTATACGTACTGCGATCGTTCTTATTCTTCTCCAAATTCTTTTCATTTTTGATGTTGGTTGATTCTGTAATTCTCTCCATCATATCCAAATCAATAACAAAAAAAAAACATTATCCTGGTCTTTTGGAATTGCGTGCAAACTGCATTTTCCAGAGCGGTGAGTAACGATATTCTGTTCCCGTCTTCAGCAAAAGTTGGCGTATTCTTCAGACCTTTCTTTACATATAAAGTGACCTAAAATGTTTGAAGTACTTCAGTTTTACTTCCTAACGTAAAAATACAGCATGCAATACGTTCCCAAACTAATAGAATGTACGAGACTGAAGACACTTTTGCTAACTTAGAAGGTAACGCGGGGGTTTCTGGGCAACCCAAACAAAACGCTTGCTACACGGATAAAACTCACTAAACTGGCAAACTGAGAGCACACTAAATATCATGATACAAAAAGAGAAAGCTACTAAAGCAATGGTCAGGGAAGCAAACTTGGGTATCACAACAAGCGGGAAGAAAGGATCGTGGGGGTCCCACAGACTCCCGCGTAACCACTCCCGGGTTAATGTAGGGTCTTACGGTGTTAACACTGACCACAACGTTCTAAAAAATCCAGCACTTTTTGTGAAGTTAAGTGTAGGTAATTTAAAAATCCCTCAAGCACAAACTCTGTTCATGAAGAAACTGGGAAGCCAATCCCCTTTGTCATCTTTGATGATGAAGCATTTTCTCAATCAAAACACATAATGAGACCGTACTCTAAATAGTACATTCTGAAACGATGATGTAATGAAGGGAATTAATACACGAGTGTGAAATTACGATACGAGCGAGTATCGTAAACTTCACAGGAGTGTATTAATACCCATTACATCGAGTTTCATACGGTACTTTTTCTACGACTTATGGTAACTTTTATAAGTTAAACTTCTCCACTGAATCGTTTCCTGGCAGTCGACACTCAAGATTCGGCCAAGGCCACCTAGCGGGCACCTCTCTACCCTACACGCATAGATAGCTTTGTTTTACCAGAGCGCTTGCGAGCACGCGAGGGACTACAAAAGTTCCGGGATTAATATTCCGACGTCACCATTTTCGCATTTTCTTTCATTTCTTGAAATGTCAACACCACCAGAAAGAACTACCATTCACTAAATATTTTAAACTAAAGAATTGGCCGGTTTTTAAGGACAACCACAGGGCAGCAGCAAATAACACAAAATGACTCGCGTGATCTCGCGTGGAGATCTTAACGTCACTCAAATGTTCTCTGTAATAACTACCACTGCGCTAGTCAAATACGATCAAAGTGAAATTACGATCCAATTTATTTTAACTAATATTTCACGTAAAAATGACTACTAATAAACGAAATTAAGAATGAGAAGCATAAAATAATATTAAATGCAATTTTAATTTACACACTCGAACGAAACATTTACTGCAAAGATTCTCAATGATTAATGAAGTGACAATATTGGTTTGTAAGCGACTCTGTGATTGGTCAAGAACCTGTATCATAATGAAACTGTATCGATATGACCATCATTATGCAACTGGTTGCAGACATCCAATGACAGCATTATACAATGGGAGTAGAAAAAATATATTTTGATTTCCCGCTGCTCACAAATCAGTATTTAGTTCACCGCCAGGCCGGATGCGGCGGGCCTGAGCGCTACAGCGCTCTCTCGCCTAGGGATGTAAGCTCCGTCTTCGTCATCGTCGTCGTCGCCGACGACCCCCCTCTCACCCCTCTAACAGTGGGAGGCGAGGGCTGACGCGCGCCCGCCGCGTGGTCGAGTCGAGGCGCGGCGAAGTCAAGGAGGAGAGGCGGGGAGCATTGCTGGCTGGCTGAGTGGAGTGCCGTGGCGTGCTAATCGGCGTGGAGTGGAGTGGGGTGTTATGTGAAGAACAATTGAAATGCCCCCAGCTTCAGTGGGCAATTATCACTGGCCTGCCATTTCGCTGGGGTGGAGCGAGATGTGTTGTGGGAATTAATTACGAAAAATCGCACTATTTTTCCATGTACATGTCGACCCCTCTCCAACTACTACTGAAGATAAGAGTGTTATTCAGCAAGAAGTGTAAACTGACGTGAAAAGTCAGGAAGTGTAATTTGCTCTGTAATGTTTCTTTGGAAGTTAAGTATTGTTTGGAGTGTGTAGGCAAGAGTTTCGGTTTCGGTTTTGTGGCTCTGCCAATCATTTATTTCCTTTTGAAGTAAATGTGCTTGTTCTACTCGGAAATAATGTTTCTTTCGATATGTGTTTTCCCCCTTCATAGTAAGAGTTTTCAAAGCTGTTAGAAATTCTCCCTTTCCTTAACACTTATCCACGAAACAACGAGTGCGTAACTACAGAATACGTTGTGCTCGAAGGTGAGTGGAATGCACTTTTGGCAGTTTGGCCAACAAATGGCTCATCTTTCATCGTCCATTGGGTGTATTAACAAAGTTAGCAGACGACATTATAAAATCATATTGTGTATTGGACGACTTTGCCAGGAGAAAAGATGGAATGCGCGTTGAAGGTGAATGCTGTGAGTGTCCCCTAGAAGGAATATCCGGACACGGTTTACGAGCTGATTCAACACCCCCAGGCAGTATTGGCTGATTCTGCTGGTACTGTAATAAGAGACTATTTATCAAATTACTTCATTTCATGTCAAGGCTCAGTACCTTGGGATTACGATAGAATCAAACCAGTGGTTGGTACAAGATTTCATTAATTAAATAACAAATGTAAAACGACAGTGTTTTTAGTAGGAACATTCGAATTATACTTGGATTTTTATTTCGTGTCGTGTTGGGGCTTGTCTTCACGATGGAATATCTCACGATGTTTCGCATCCTTCTTGGTAGTACCGCTAGATGTCGCGTGATCTCGACCGTATCGAACAGTCCTGGCGATCATGCGAAACCTAGCGGCACCACCGAGAAAGACGCGAAATGTCGTGAGATATTCCATCGTGAAGATAGGCCTCCACGCGCCCAAAAAATAAGAACCCAAGTATATTTTAACTATACTTCTTATCTTTATTGTGGATTGCAATGCATTTTTTTTATAAAAACAAATTTGTTTATTTAAACTTACCTTCAGTTTTCTTGTCTTTTGCTGCCAGTTCGTTCCAGTTTTGAATCACTTGTGTACAAATTTCAGCCGACAGTTTTTCCTTCATATTACAGTCACTATTCTTTTAATTGTTTATTGGTGCCTTTTCTATTTTTAAATAGTAATTTGGTATCAATCACTGCTAATATACGTTCATCACATCCAGTAGGTGCGTTGTCAGACATTTTACAAAAGCAACGGCAGGAGAATTAGGAAAGAAAATGAACAAAGCAGCACAAGCCGTCTGCAGAATTGCGACTAAACTCTCGCAAGTGGGTGCAGGTCCATGCCTGCTCAAGTGATCCATTACGCAAACCGACAGTCGCGTCGCAGCGAAAACCGGCCATATTGCAACTTTTTAATCGCTGCGATTGTTTAGGCGCACTTGCATTGGAAACAATAAGTTCTCTGTTTAAAACAGAAAAATCGCGCGACAAGAAATCGCCAGTGGAGGCCTAGCCTAATGATAAGTCTAATCCAAGTGCTTTTAGAAGATATTTCATATTTAATGTACGTTGAGTTTAGTGTAGCCTCATTTAAAGAATCAAAAATGTTTGCTTGTTCGTAGTACGAATTAAATTTCTATATTTTCTTCTTAATGATCAGATTTTTGTTAACTATTTTGAGTCTCACAGTTCATAATATTAAGTTATTAAAACTTTGAATTAAATCGATAACTCTATGTTGTACTTAATAATTTGACACCAAACCGCAATCTCGAAAATGTGGATTTGAAATTAAGCAAATATTTTACAAACTTGTCTAACTGCTTTGATGTATTTTAATGTAATATCCTACATATTTACCAGTGCCTGCAGAATGTTAGTAGAAAATCTGGTCTAAACTTAGTTCAAATTATTAATTATTTAAGTATTAATATATATATTATATATAATATATATTATATAAATTATATATTAAATATATATTATATATATTATTATATAAGTATTAATATATATATATATTACCTTCATAAATTTAAAGTAAAATATCTCTTCTACTTCCAATAGAGACAAAAACTTTCGTCGCTTCTAATGGTGCGAATTATATGGCGAACAAGAAGAAGCAACTAACCAAAAATGAGAATTCACTTTTCTTTTGAAAGAGAAATACATGAAAATACCTGACTTCAATTTGACGCACTTCTTCCCAAAAATCTGAAATACATGCTTTTAAATATGCCGCATTAAAATATGGAGTTAAGGAAAAAAGTTTAAAAATATGAAAATATGCGAAATAAAAATGGGCTACATTTGTTTTATTTTTGGTTATAGTTAAAGTTATATGCATTTTATTTCGATATGCGCAATCAGTGAAAATGTGCAATTGCATATTTATAGATAGATACGATACGTATATCGAGGGGTGTTGGCAGAAGACGACTTGTTTTAAAGAAAAATCTGTCACGCCTTATCTTCCGACGCTATGCAATGCCACCTAAATCTTTAGGTCTATTGGCAGAGGAATCACGTCGGGCGCCATGGCCTGTCTTTCCAATCTATATAAAACAGGATGTTGGTATTTAAGAGCAACACTCCAACACCGTTGGATCGATATCCATGAAAGTTGGCGCTTCTGCGTGTTTTTTTTACCCAGAAGATATGTGTTGTTAATTCTCTTGTAACTCCACTACATGGCGCTGCATATTTACTACATATTCACGTCAAATGCAACCTCCAACACACTCGGCAGCATTTTGAATCTGTATGGTTAAATAACTCCTAAACGAGGCGTTCTAGGACCTTAAAAACTAAACTTTGAGGCAGAAGGCCTCAAAGAAACTTTTCTCACACCGCAATCTACAGAATGAACTCTTTCTGAACATTCTATTACATTTTTGCTGGTACGGCGCTTTCCGATGTTACCTCACTTCTTCAGAGACGTGCAGAATCTGCAAGTAAATGTGAATGAGAGGGACAGAAAGCGGCAGAGATAGAGACACACAGACACAGACAGGGACAGAGTGAGTGAGGGAGGGAGAGACAGTGAGAAACGGAGATGGGAGGGGAAAGAGGGAGATGAAGGGCAGAGCAACGTCTGTCGGGTTTGCCCAGTACCTTCTATTACTACTACAGGCCTAACAAATGTTTCTCTGACGTCAGCACATCTAGGCCTTTCGTTCCACGACTTGAAGGTTAGGACCGATTCGAACACATGTTGTTTTCACACAAACTCATTTTCCAAGAAAATAAATCAATTTTTTAAATCGATAAACCATATTTATATATAAAATGACATATTTAATGTAAATGGATGATTGATTTAAGGCCATATTTTATGAAATATTTATTAATATGTCATCAACATTTTCCATACTATTTATAACATTAGATTCTCTGGACATTCGATGAAAATACATTATTTCAAGTGTTTCCTTAAATGCGAGTTAAAATTAGCTTGAAATAAATACAATGCACTCTTCGTCATAAAAAAAAAGCTGCACCCAGAAGGACGAGGCGGATTGCGATCATTGTTTGCAGGCAGGTAGAGGGTACCACGCATACAAAATAATTACACTTTCGCATTTTAGGACCAATATTTACTGCGCTACAAGGCCACAGAATGTACATGTTGGTTTGGCATGAGGTAGTCATTTTGGCAAATACACGCGACCAGACGTCGTGGCATGGAGTTGTATAGGTCTCGAATAGAGTTCTGTGCTAGTCCATTCCATGCAGCCTACACCTGAGTGCACAGTTCTTGCAGATTGGTAGGTAGGGTGGGGTCCTGTTCGCATGCTTCGTAGCACCCCAAGCATTCTCGATCGGGGAAAGGTTTGGCAATGCGGTTGGCCATGGCAGAATATTCACGGCTGCAAGGCATGCTTGGGGGATGGCTGCGGTATGCGCACGCACCTTGTTCTGATTAATAAGGCATGGACGTGGGCGTTCGCGAACGGCAGAGCCACCGGTTGCAGGAC
This sequence comes from Acheta domesticus, assembly GCA_031308135.1. Taxonomy (NCBI): domain Eukaryota; kingdom Metazoa; phylum Arthropoda; class Insecta; order Orthoptera; family Gryllidae; genus Acheta; species Acheta domesticus. The sequence goes on from JAHLJT010009436.1 coordinate 63,239,316, forward strand.
CTCCTGATCGTACCGAGCGGCTATCACGGTGCCCCCAGGAACAGTAACGGTGAACGGGAATCATAAGATATCGCGCCCCACACTATTACACCAGGCTTGGCGGGACGTGTGATGGGATATCACACACCGATCGTCGTGCTGCACCCCACTGCGCCTCCAGACACGGACCCGGTGGTTGTCTCCATCAAGGCGGAAGCGGGATTCGTCGCTGAAGATGACCCTCTGCCATTCTGCATGGCCCGAGGTCCGTCGTTCCTGACACCAGGCGAGTCTGTAGCAACGTAGCTGGAATGTGAGCGATAGGAGTCGTAACGTTCGGCGTGCGGCGCGCCCAGCGTTGTGCAACCGCCTGCCAATGGTACTGGCACTTACAGGATGTGACAGTGCAGGCTGTACAGCGAGCTCAATCACCGCTGAAGCACCTATTGTTGCCATTGGATCTGTTCGTCCTTGGCGGACCATTCGTCGGTCCTCCCTCCTCGTGGTGCATGGCGGACGTCCAGATCCTGCATGTCGTATGTAGCCTACGTGCCTTCCTCAATCCATTGCCGCCAACAGCGGGCGATGGTGGTGTCCGTACGGTCAGTGTGACGCACAATACGGTGACAAGACCAACCAGCCTCCCGCAGACCCACGATGCGGCTCCTCTCGAAAGCTTCTATCTGGACGTCGAACGCGTCGCCTAGGCATAGTGTCAGCGCAGGTGACGCTCTGGCGACGTTACGCGATGTCGCAATGGCCGGCGCAGCACTTTGAGGCCCTCTTATCTCGCCCGGTAAGCACGACGCCACGCTCCTACCCCCGACCACTCAGGGCGCGGCCGACCGTGAAAACGAAATAATCGGCTTAGCGAATGGTGTGCAAAATACCCAACGAGTTTGCAGCGGATCAGTAGGGTCTTTCAGGGTGCAACTGTTTCAATGATGAGTGAATGAAGTATCATTCCAAAATAATCCTAAACTTTGTACTTTGTGTATCATCAAGACTAAGTTTATCTGAAGTCTCGATAATTTTTTAAAAGAAAATTAAATTAACTTATATGATTTTAATTGAAACTCTGTAATTAATTTATCAATAATGTAAATGTAGCAAATACATATCTCTTTCCTAATGTCGTAATTTAAATATTCAAACGTATGGAATGAGAAATAGATAAGGAAACATATGAAACATATTAAGAAATACTCTACAATACAAACATAAGGAACCCAAAAAGTATTTTCACCTGTTTCATATATTTTTAAAAGAAACTAACACAAATCAATAATTTACAGTAGAAAATTTAGTTTTCTTTTATCATTAATCAAAATTTGGGACTTAACTCTTCTCCAAAACAATGAATTGTCCCGATTAAGCACATTAACTTGTTCGATGATCACATTCTGAAAGTTTTCAAGACAAAATTCCTACTAGCTTTCGCTTTCAATGGAAGGCCGACATTAATTACACGTTGCAAAGTTTGATACTTCAATCTTTGTCGTATTTATTCTACACTCTATCTTGATGTTACTGCTGAAGATAAAAATTTAGAACAATTCGCAAATATTGTTGGCACTGCCCCATCGTTTAATTTTGGTGTTCCTCGTGATTCATCGCATTTTCAGCGAATGTTGAAACCATGACAGTAAAATAATCAAACAACCTCATAACTTTGGATCACGCTGAGATTTTATCTTAAGATGCATTTATTTAATGTAAAAACAACCGTAGGAATTGAACGTGACTTCGGGGGAAGACAACGTTCGGACTTTCTTGAGCCAAAACAAGGGAACATTACAAAAATTGCTTAATAATTCAAGAAAAACGAAAAAAATTATTCCATTGGTAAGGAAGTTTTCGGCGGTTTACAAGTCATAATTGAGATCTGTTTACTAAAATGTTCAACCCCTAGTCATTTCTTTTAATTTTTTCCCAATTATTTCTCTGAAATCTATTAGAAACGTTTTATCTGAGAATGCTGATTTGAAACTTTTGTGTTCTTTTGGATCATTTCTTTCACACGGAAACGGAAACACCGATATTCGGTTCCTCGTCTCGAGTCATAATTTCCCAGATATTTGGGATAATACCATTTAAATCCCATATTCTGGATTTTAAATACAGTAGTAATTTAAATATAAAGTTGTCGATATCCGCGGCACAGAAGAAAGCTAGAACATCATCATAGCTCTAACACCACTGAAGCAAAATGGCTGTCGAATATGTTCATAGTCGGCCTACATACTCCTACGTCACATGCAGCTAATGACGTAGTTGTTAGGCCTGTAGTAAAATAAGGTATTGGTTTACAAGGTTTACCATTGAGGTGAGGTTTACCAAGGTTTACCAGTGAGGTGTTGATTGAGGTCTTTCTCGTTGGCCACGATGACTACCCACGTGACGGCACAGTGACGTCACTCGATAGGCCTTATCCTAGTGTATTTTAATAATATTCGTTTCTGTCTGTAATACGTATTATATATCATAAGTTGGTCCATCATTGATAAGACAGAAATCTTTTTAAAAAACAGCTTTATATACAAATTTTCCACGTTTCGGAAACATTTGGTTTCCATCATCAGGTGACAAATAATCCTTATCCTAGTGTCTAGGTGGCATTGCGCCATGCCTTTGAATACACACCTTGCTCTTCCCCGTTGCCAAGCAGCATAAATATTGTGTGTGGTTTTAATAGATGAGACAGACAATTCAATCCACATTTTCTTGAAGAAAAAGTGTTCTCAGGCTCGGGCAATTTTCACTTCCTTTTTCAATGGCTCGCACACCGTTGAAAATTATTGTATTGGAATTTTTGTTTGCGGTGCTACTAGTGAATTGCCTCCAAGATGTTGTTGGACAAGAACGCGATCTATTTGAATATGAATATTTGACTACTGAAACCGTTCAACCTCAGGCTCGTGATAGTTCCCCACTCAAAAACAAGAAAAAGGTAAGGGATCTTACAATTGTTTGATAAACATCAATACATAAGAATGAGTGAGATATTATACAGGCACGCTCTCTTGAGCCCAGGATTATCTACCCCAACTCCTATTCGAACATTAGTTGAATTCAAAATAAATGATAGAAAGGAGCGTTGTTGATAAATACGAGTATAATCAGAAATGCATCTGTGCAACAGAAATTTCTGTTTCGAAAAATGAGCCATAGATTAGATTAGTCCCGTCGAAAAAATAATGCAATCACCTACTCCCCTCGCATTTGGCTAAATAAAGAAAACGTGCGCGGATAATATTATACAGTTGTTGAATATATAATTTATATACTAAGCAAAGAATTCCGTAATTGAATGAAATGGCAAACAATGTGCTATTCCCAGCTATAGAGAAAGTTTTAAACGATAATGGATTGAAAAGATACATTCTGTCCAGGTTTTTGTATAATAATTTACTAGAAAATTAATTCACTAGATGTAGCCAACATATTTACGTGAAGTCGTAGGATTCCGCGGCGAAAGTCTTGAGAATGCTCTTGGTTGTCCGGTTGACGCCGCAACTCCAGACCAGTCCTGAGTAAGACCACGACAAGATGGTGGAAACGTTGTCACCGTAGCCTTCGACGCGGCGTCACCTGGACAGCCAAGAGCATTCGCAATTATATATTTACCTGTTTAAATTTTGACGCATTCAATAATATATACAAGGGCTCAGTAATTACCTCTTTATTTTAAAATTTCACTATTCTGTGGCAAAATAAATATATAATCTACATAGATAAACGTGAATCAACGGGCATGTAACGGACATCCACAAAAAGTAGTGTATGAATAGGTATAAAATTTCTACAGGCACCTCTTTATGATTGTCTCAGTGTCTTTGCAAAGTTTGGTTAAGATCAATACAACACAAAAGTGGAAAATTAATAATTTAAATTCTATGTTCGCAGACGAACTAAGATAATTATTACTTTCCCGTATACGTACGTATACACGGCGTGATACATATAGTATAGGGAAAGTTATGTAATGCTGCGCGAAAAAATGGCCAATTTTCGCCAAAAAAAAATTCCGTTCCCGGGCCGTGATAACGAAAAAGTGGATAAATCTAGTTGCTAAATTAAGGGGGAAAATCCCCTAACACGTGGTGTAGCCAGAACCCCTCTTTTGTGGGTCCTTGATACCGAAAAACCAATTGAAAGGAAAACATCCGTCTGTCCGTCCGTCCGTCTGTGAACACTGCTAGCGCCTATACCATACGTACGATTTCTTCCAAAATGGATATTCCCTGGTCGATCTGGTTCTAGTCAAAGCTTTGATATTTTGAAAAAGATTCTGTAAAATTTGGGGGTACTTTATATGAAGCCCCCTCGATATTTACAAAATGTTCTCCAAAACGGCTCCATTTTTTTTCTTTAAATTTCTTGTAAGAATAGAATAAAATACACTTATTAAGGTGGCATAGTTCCGATTTTAACGAATAACTCCGAATTTTCGAAAATTGTAAAAGTTAAAAAAATTTTCGGCGTCTTTCTGGAACTACAATATTGAAGATAGTTTTCTTTTATATAAAATGTGTTGTCTTGTTCTTGTGAGTTCTTTCATTAAGGTCATGTACTTTTTTTGAAAATTTTAGTACTTTTCGCGCAATATTGCGTGCAATATGAGCAATTTAAAAAAAATTACAAAACAAGATTTTCTCAAAAACGGATCCAATTTTTTTCTTTAAACTTTAATATAATATTCACATTATTATATTAATGAGTACATGTGCTTTAAATAATGTCAAATAAAGTTTCTCGAGAATTCAATAGTTTTCTGTGAAAACTAGCTCAAAATTGCGCATTTTCAGAAACGCTCAAACGCCATTTTCTCAAAAATGGTTTCAAATTTTTTGTTCAAATCTTGGCTTATTGTCGCCGACCTAACGCAATATCCAATTTTTCGTTACATATTTTTACGTATTTGGCAGTATATTACATATTTTACATATTTCGCTATTTTCTCAACATTTCTTTGTATTTTATCAATTTTAGTACATATTTTTATGAAAAGAAGTATTTCTAAAATATTTAGCATTTCTTCCTACATTATTACTGCATGGTACTGCACACTGTACTCGACTCGAGGTACGTTTTGTGAAGACGCGGTCGGATATTCTCACAGTCCGATGCGCCTGCTTCAGTTATCTCAGTGGCGGGAAGTGCTCCTCAGCGACAGATCATTCTCACCTTTAGGTTTGAGTTTCATTGTATTATTGACGCCGCGTTTGGCGACCTTTAACCTTAATTTCCAAGAAATGTTTGCGATCGCCGTCGTGTAACACTGATGAGAATTTTCCGTACTGCAGTGATCGTTGATGTTCGTAGATTTTGCCAGTTTTGTACGATGGCTTCTATTGAGTCTAGTGTGGGTGCTAAACTACATTTTTGGATAACAATTTGTGAAGGTTTAACTACTGATGGGAAAGTTGTATGGTGAAAGTGTACGTCAACTTGTGCTTTCCTAACGTCTGCATTGTTTTTCAACGTTGTATAAGAAATTTTTGTAAATGTAAGTTCGTATTATGTAAATGAGTTTTATAATTAGAGTATTTTAATATTACATATTATATCCGATTTTACATTTTTTTACATACTCCTACTGTTTTCATTACATATTTATGTACATATTTTGACGTTTCATACTACATATTGCAACGGGCGCCAGTCTGGTAGAGCATGATCGCGGTTCCTTGCGTGGTGGGGGGAAGTGAGGTGCAGGGGCAACAAACTACATAAAGAATAATTTGCCATAATTGGGCAATAAAACAAAATTAAACATTTATTCCCGAACTACGATCAGGAAAGTTACATTAAAAGTCCCATGAGGTGGGATTACACCCTACCTAGTGAGCTCTGTAAAATATGATCTAAAATAATATTATTAATAAAAAAATAACCTGAGACAACTACGTTACAATAAAAATGCCATTGCGCGGCACCGCTTAGCTAAAAAGCACACGAAGATTGTTGATATTGTTCTCCGCCTGGTTTCAAGGGGAACGCCCCAAAGCGCGGGCGTACGGTTGGAGTCTTAACTATTTGTGTAGGCGTGTGCCGGAGGGGCACGACGCGCTCGATAACCTCGGCGTCTGCGACGATTGTAGACACGCGGCGAGCCGCAGTGTTGTAAAGGCAGGCGCCTCCAGGAACCGCTGGGTGATGCTTCACGGGTGAACACAGGCTGTGACGGCGAGAATGCGGAGGTGCCCCCCTCCACTTTCACCAGGGCGCTCTTACAGGTCAGGAGTCGCCCTTCATCACGGCTCGGACGCGTGGCGCGGGAGTACTTAATCGCGAGCACGGATCGGAAGCCGGATCACGGTATTCGTGACTCGTACACTCGCATTTGGCAATGAGTTAATAGTCATCGAACACACGAAAATGAAATCGGTTCGGTGACCGGTGCCTTCAGGCATTATTCGCTCATAGAGTGAATGAAAAGTCTCTTCAGTGCAAATATGGTGGACAAATCTTGTCGCACGGCCTCGCGGTCGGGAAGCAAACGGTTCACCGTTAAAAAAACAAAACAAAAACTAGTTCACGGCCTCCACGACCAGGCATGAAGTTTCCTCTCTCGCGACTAGCTCCCAAGTGTGTTTTTCAAAGTTTTTGAGAATCCGTTCCTATTCGGATCTCCCCTCTTTCCTCAGATGTTCTGTCTTCCTCCATCTCTCTCTGACGAAACGCAGCTGCCCCGATCGACGGTTTACATCTCCTGGGAGCAAGTATGGCAAGGGTTAGGACTTATTCGAGTCGGTGTGACAGGCGTGGTGACGAGGGCGCGCCGGCGAAGGAGCTCGCTCAGGGGAGGGTGGGGCGGAATACAGACGGGGTATTCACTGCGAGGGGGCACGTCGCGGTCGAACCGGCGGAGGGTTGTAAATTTTTCTCCCAAAGTAGGCGAGGGGACGCTAGAAGAATGCGACCGCGGCGGCGAAGAGCCGGGTGGAGGAGGCGCAGTTGGGCGCACGTGCGCGTGCCAGCGAGTATGAAGAACAAGCACTTGTTAAGAATTTATTAGGGCGTCGTTACATGCCGCCACAATATTTTTCCGGTCTCTAGTAATGGCCCTGCAGAACAAAATACACTAATGGCCTTGCATAACAAAATCGCCCTTCATTTTAATTCAACTTCCTTTCAATCTGCGCTTAGCCTGGGCTCCATTGTTGCTGGACGTTGCGGTGTGACGCAACACCGGTGCGGTAGAACCACAGTGTACCACCACAATGAATGATAATGATAAAAAAATTCTTTAACTCGTAATGTAATGCGGGTTTTCGGCAGAAAAACTCTTATTACAGGGCCCTGGTAACAAAAAAGGGAATAAATAGTTTCTAAATTAAGAAAAAACTCCTAACACGTGGTGCAGCCAGAATTCCTATTTTGTGAGTCCTTGAACCGGAAAACGAATTGAAAACAAAACGTTTGTTCGTCTGTGAACAACGCTGGCGACTAAACTGTTCAGCCGATTTCTCCAAAATTGATACTCCCCGATCGATTTGACAGATCTCGTGGTCCCCTGAATTTGAAACTGATGTGTTAATTGGGGGGGGTACTTCACATGAAGCCCATGGGACATTTTCAAAATTAAAAAAATTCTTTAAATTTCTTGTAAGAATAGAGTAAAATACTCTTATAAAGGTGGCACAGGTCCGATTTTTACGGTTCAATCTGAATTTTTGAAAATTGCAAAAGTTTAAATTTTCTTCGACCTCTTCCAACAACTGCAAAATTTAAGATAGAGATTTTCCTTACAATAAAATTTGTTCTCCATAGTGATTTCTTACATTAATGTCAAGTACATTTTTTTTGAAAATTTTAGTAGTTTTCGCACAATATTGCATACAATACATGCAATTTAAAAAGAATACAATCACAAGATTTTCTCAAAAACTGCTCAAGTTTTTTCTTTAAACGTTTGGTAATGATAATGCCTAATGTACTCTATGAGATGACATAAACGCCATACGTCTCTATTATTTCGTTTTATCAAAAATTACAAAAATGTTGATTTGTGTCTCACGTTAATATTTACATTAGCGGCAAATTGTTCACATTACTATATTTATGAGCGAATGTGCTCTAAATAATGTCAAGTAAAGTTTTTCTGACAATTCGACCGTTCTCTGTGAAAACCAGCTCAAAATTCCGCATTTTCAGAAACGCTCAATCGCTATTTTCTAATAAATCACTCAAAGTTTTTTCTTCAAACTTTTCGAACGGATAGTGCAAATTGCACTCTTAATATGACGTTAAGTTCAATTTGGAGGATTGTTTGGTTTTTGCACAAATTACACAAAGGTAAATTTTTTATGATCTCTCACACCGTTAATATGCACATTTTCAGCTATTTGTAAAAGCCGTTGTATTTGTGAGTTAATGAGCTTCAAATGATGTTTGATGAAGTTTATCGAAAACAAAAATTTTTAGTGAAAAAGAGCCTCCTATTTCTTATTTACAGTTGCGCTTAATCGCCATTTTCTTAAAAATGGCTCTAAATGTTTCGAAGAAAATTGCCAGTTAGTAGGAGGTTTTACTGTTCCTGCATATTGTTAAATTAATATTTCCGTTCTATCATTAGGAAACCGAAAATTTAAGAAAATATCAAAAAATGTAGTATGAGCGGCGATACATGGAAGCTGACAAGAGTATATGGAGAGTCCGAATAACTATCCGAGACCAAAGGAAATAGAAAACTAGTACGGGAAAGTTTGTGCAATTCTGCAGTACCACTAAGTTATTGTATTTTTCTAAAAAAAATCTTAATGGTATAAAATATGTACTTTATTGAACATTTGTAATTAAACATTTTTTATAAACACTTTAATATTTTTTGTATATATTGTGACATCAGCGGGCGCAGCTCGGTCGCCGTTTGTAACATCAACTCTGACCCTGGCGGCGTCGACTTACTTCTCCTGCCTTAACTAAGAAAGGTGCCAGCCAGCTCAGGGGTAGTCAGCAATGGAGAATCAGAAATTTTGACTCAGGAGGATGGACATAACTTGATCTTTTACCACAAATAAGAACACAGTTCCGCTCTGTGTTTAGTAAATAGAATTTTAGTGGTAAAATCTTAAAAGTTGCATGTTAAAGTACTCTCAAAGAACAAAATTAATTTCCCAATTTACTCTCGTCGCGTAAGCTTAGCGATCGATTCCCATACTTTTGCGTCATATTCTGACACTACAAAAATATACAATTGTTACAATTTATTTTAAAACAAATAATAATTGTTACTCTAATACACGTTAAATATAAAGGAAATTACTTAAGAAGTTGGCCAGGCGCGGCCATTCATTCCTAGCAAAAAAAATTACAATAAAAAGTAAAAGTCTCTGACACAGTAGAGCGCCTCATGGGCGTGAATGACAATGGGACGAAGCTTGGCCGAGGCGCTCATTCAGCGTGACGGGCGATGGCCGCTGGGGTGGCTGTCCGGAGTCCTTGTCACGTACTTCAGACGGGGAGAAAAGCGCTGCCCTCGGCGCGTAGGCGGAAGCGACAGATCGGCGCCCAGGCGATGAAACTGGTCGGGCGAATATCCCGAGCTTATCGGGAAGCGACCGAATGATTGATCACGGGCCACCCGAATAATTGACGCGGACGATCCCGTTGCTGAATTAACTGCTCGGCCGATTTGTACGTAACGTGTTGGCGCTCGCCCATCAACCAACGAAACTCAGTACCAGTATTTCGCGGGATTCTCCCCAAAATCTCCACTGAGGGCCACTCGCCACATCAGAAAACAAAAGTAAAAACGCGATCTCGTCTTCGGGCCCCTCTCAGAGGCTCTCCTCCAAGACCCAACCGACCTCCACGGAGGTTCTCACCGGAATCTTTTTCTCGACGCGTGAACTAGCGCAAGCCCCCTTCTCTCCTTCCCATTTCGGAAAAGTTCGAGAACATTCTATAGAATTATTTAAAAGACGGAGTGCCATTGGTTAGGAGCTATTGAGTTTCATTTTTCTGAAGCGCCAATCGCTTCGTACGTCTTACGCCCTTATGCAACGGAAATTTCCGTTGAGCCCTCTCACTCTTGCAATGTACTAAACACTTGGTGGGTGGTCGATGGGCCAAATAGAACTGCGCGCCGAAATATTCTCAGGGGATGGTGCCTGTCTGTAAGCTAGTTCTTCCCCGGGCTGGCGCCGGTTTGTCGCGGGAGCACGTGCACGGTCGCACGTGCGTCGTAGCGAATCAGCCCCTCGCGTTGCCTAGGGGAGGCAGTGGACGCGGTTCTCCAGCCTGACCTATTGTATAGAAAGCGAACGTACAGAGAGTTATCAACTTAAGTTATATTCGGTACCATTCGGTATAGACACTAATATTATATATATTGAAACGAATTGTTATCACGGAGGTGATAACAATGCGTTCCGATAGACTATGAATTTAAACTACGCGGCAGCGGCCGGCGCGCCTCGGAGTCGTGTAAGGGAGAGAACCGGAGTTGGAGTCAGTTCGGCGCGAGGGGCCGAGAGCCGCAAGACGTGGGCAGTAAGAGAGAGAACGTCCTAGGGTGCGGATGTGCACGGTAGTGGAGAAAAGTTTCAGGAGTACAAACGCGCGAAGGGTGACGACAAGTTCCTCGGATGAAGACGGATGAAGTGACTCAGACTGTCGATGGTGAGAGTGATGCACTCAGGCGTGGTGCCGCAGAATTAGGAAAGTTTTGACTACATAAAGTAAGTAACGGATGCGGAATTGTGACTCGAGAAGTGAAGCAAGACACGTCGACCAAGAGATCGTGATAAAGTAATGGAAGTGGGAGAGAAAACGGAACAATCCATCCGTGGTCGAGCTGAATAATAGTGAATCCGGTGAGCCATAGACTAGAATAATTGCTGGAGTTGAAATTTGCGGGCGAACACTGTAGTAACGTTGCAGCAACGTTGGATAGCACAACGACCGGGAGTGGGGTGAGAGCGGTGGCGGAGGGGCTTCGGTCTCCCTAACGCGGCCGAAGCTAACGAGTCTTCCCGATGGGCCTGGCGGCGAACGGCGCGTGGACAGTTGGCGGACGAGGCGAGCGACCAGGGCGGCGTGGCCGGACCTCCTTCCCCTTCGTCGGCCCCCCCGGCGAGACGAAGAGGCCCGAACACATCAGCGCGGCGCCGGTGCCGGCTTGTCAGCGGAGGAGCAGTGGAGGAATACGATTCTCAGGTTGGAGCGGTGCAGGTAGAAGGGTGGGAAGGGTAGCTAGGGAAAGGCAGTTTGCCCTTGAATAATGTTAATTTTATATCGAGGTTTCTTTTATTGTTTTCTAATGAAGCTAAGCATAGGATAAGGAATATTAAAAGCCACCTAATTGTAAAACAACTATTGGTATAATAAAAGGAAAATTTGTCAACCACATTTTCTGGTGCATGCATGATGGTAACCGAAGCCCATTCCCGAACAAGCATCCCGGTCCCATATATTTATTCTTGATTTTTGTGTAGAGTCCATCCACGACTCGTCTCAATATATATATATATATATATATATTATATATATATATTGGCAGCCATAGAAGAGTTCACTTCTACATCCGTTTTTAAAATTTTCTTTTTTTCATTAGCATTCGAGGTTAAGTCCCATGTAGTGGCAGCTCGCGGGCTGCAGCGTGTTCCTCTTCGCGTCTGACTGAAATATTCATTTATCTCGGAACCCTCGAACATTAAACCGGTTCATTTTCGTTCTTTTTTAATACAATCAGACACAGCCAGCTCGCCTTAACGTATTGCGCGAGGTCACAGCTGCGCATCGCGTGCGAAGTTTCAATACTGAATAATGATTTTAATTGATTTCGAAAATATTTTTTCCACCAGTTTGATGGTGGCAATAAATGTGTGAAATTAGAATTTTTATCCACAATTTTTCTCAAAATTCCATTTATCTTTTGTGTGGATAGTACTACGTTCCACGTATGCCGTTTCACCTAGTACTGTGTTTCACCAATAAACTTTGTACTGTACTTGTGACAATCCTAAAAGAAGAATTTTTTAAAGAAATTGCATCAATTCATAAAGTACTTTTTCTAGACTCGATGAATCATACGTGTCGTTGAATTCACTTTTATTAATGTAGATAACATCTATACAAACACGTCAATTTCAGATACATCTGGAGAAATTACCATAACTTATTTCAAGCATTACCTTTCACTGGCCATTTGATACGAATGCAGCGATGTTCGTTAGTGAGCTTTAACATTTTTTCAGGTCCCAGAAAACCGTCATCGAAACCATTTTTACAAGTTGCACAGGGAAGATATATGCTGTTCTTCATCCCTGGAGTAAAACATTGTGATCTATTGTCTTTCCAATTGTGGGTACGTATAATCAAAACAAAACTACTAAAAAGGAATTTCTTCACCCCGTTTATCACAATGTGCAGGGGAAGATACTCTTATTATTATTGCGACCGGCCGCTTTTCTCTCTATTTAACTAACTATAATCCAACATTCCTCCCTTTCCTATTTTTATCTATTAAATTAATTTATCAACAATCACTTTATCATTGGATGTGGCCGTTTGCAAACAAATTTATATGTCGTAGGTCCGGCGCAAGTTTCCAATACTGGATGAAGACCTACTTTCCCTTTTTGTAGTACTATCCGGTATCTGCTATACTACAAATAACAAATCCAAACTCAATGCAAAAAAACAAAAATCACAAACACATCGTGTTTGTTACTCTTTTTTTCGGCTAACACAGTTCACCATAACGTAAACAAAAAATTCAAAACAACAGAAGATAAAAAAATTAACATTCACACAATATTTACAATCATTCACACCTCGAGGCATGCGCATTCTCCGCGAGTGGCCTTTTTTTGTAAATAAAATTTTACATTAAGATTTAGAAATGATGACATTCTTGGACTTGAACAAAATGTATTAATTCTCGTCGTGTTTATCAAAGTATTTAAATTTCCACTTCCCTTTTCGTAGCGTACTGCGCCCCACTTCCTTGACGTCCACGACGGCTACACCAAGTTCCTGCTATCATTTACCATATTGTCTATATAACTCACGAATTACTCGACTGTCACTCTCAAAAGAAAAACTCGTTACGTTCTTTTCTTCACGTAAAAAAATAATTTCTCCCACACAAGACATGAGGTCCTCTCACCTCTCAGGCTAGAACTCATCTACCGAAAAGTATTGTTGCAGTTCATTAGCAAAACTTTTCCCTCAACAAAACACGCTCTCTCAGTCTTTTGTCCTTCCTTATTGACATTAAATTAGTTCGATTTACGCCTCCTCGGCGTCCCCCTGCTTAACGGTATCTGCCAAAAATTCCCTAAATTCCCGTTTTCGATGTTTATTAGTCCAAAATACCCCTATTTACAGTTATTCAGTTCGAATTTCATACTTTTCTGCGCTTACTCACACCAGCAATTTTCCGTCACTTGTCTTCTGGCAACAGTCACTTTGTAAAATAGAAAACCGTACACTTGCCGCCTTTTAAACTATACATGCTGACATAGAAAGTTATTCTTAAATTCCCCTTAAGCTAATTATTGTTTTCAAGTCATGTTTATTCACCGCGGCATCTCGAACACAATAAATGTCCACACGCCATTCTGCCGTCATGTGTTGAATCTATAGTCGGCTTCTTGTGTGACGGTTCTTTTCTTGTAAAAATTACAAATCATCACAACTCCCCCCGATTAAGATGTCACTCACTCGTTAACATAATCCACGAGTAGTAGACGTCTCTTAATGTACGCACCTGTCGAGCGTCCATGTACATGCACTTGTCGCGGCATCCGACCATACACGCACCTGTTGTGGCGTCTAACAATGCCCACACTTGTTCGCGTTCACAACCTGAATCATTATTCTCGGTACGCACTGCACTACCGTTATTTCCCACGACACTACACAACATCTCTTCTTTTGTCACACACACACGTCACGCTTGGAAACTAGTCTGAACCTAATACAATCTTCCTTCTTGCTATACATTACGGAAACTTTCAAACTACGTAATCTACATTTCGTAATCATTTAGAAAAGAAACCCATCTTTATTCCTTTGGTCACTGTTCTTGTCTATATTTATATGGTTTAATATTATATAAGTTTTGAATCCCCAAATCTCGTCCTTTGTCAGATACAATTGTATTGTTGTCTAATACTTTTGCTATCGTATACGGACCTTCGTAAATTGGAAAGAATTTCCAAAACAATTTCTGTTCAGACGACGACGAATGTGGCCATTTAACCAAAATTTTGTCGCCCACACTATATGTCCCCTGAAAAAACCGTTTCCGCTTGTTACCTGATTTTCTCAATTGTTCGTACACAATCCGATGATTTGCTGTCACCAATGCCGCTCTCCGGTGGGATCTTGACACGGTCAAAGGGCCTCTTCTTCTTTCTTCCGAAGTGGGTCTCCCACGGCGCACGGTGGTCTGAACGGGGTCGATACGCGCGCATAGGATATTAAGTTAAATAACTATTTAATTAGAGACTTTAAAACTGTTTTGGGGATGCGAAACTAAAGAAGCATGTTCTAGGAACAAAATAATAATACCCTATTTAATTTTTATTGTTTATTTATTTATTTATATTACTAACAATTCTGGTCTATCTTATATTAATAAAGGTGAATAAAAGCTTTATTTACTTGTTCATAAACAAAGCAAAGGATCGTATAAGCACCTTGTCAGTTTACTAAGTTAACTAGTGGTGCTACAACAGCACATACTTTCTCGCATCATTTTTATTTTTTTATTTTTTTCGAAAATTCAGCAAGCTCAATGAAAGTGAGGTCTGTGCCATTTTTTGTAGAATTACTATCATTGAAAAGAAACTTAAAAACAAGATTTTGAGAATATTGTTTAATAAATTGCATAAATTTTAAGCGCAAATTGAGCAAAACTTACTTTAAAAAAGTGCGTGACCTATTTTAAAGAGCTGATTTCTTAGAAAAGACTTTGTTTAAGGGAAATATATTCATCTTCAATTCAGAATTTTTTAAGTGTTAAAATTTTGATATTTTCGACAACACAGAGTTCGTCGAAAATGAGACTAGCCCCCAAGGCTATATAGGTAATGGTTCACTAATGCATATCAATATTTTGAAAAAATACCCACTGCCCATTACCCATTACTACCCAGAATGATTCTGTTCGCATAGCGCTCGCCCATTGTTGCGAGTTCGTGCCGGCACAGGAGCCGTTGCAGACCTCTGGTAGCAACGTTTTTTTAGTACTTTTGGTGCTATTTAATTGTTATGTTGCTAAATTATACTACTAGAGTTCTCCTAAAGCGCCAAACGGCTCCTAAAGCGCCACGCAAGTGTGATTAGTTGTATTTTTATAAATACCAATCAAAAATGGCGCGTTCTTTCCAACTCGCCATTGAAAATATAAACGCTTGCCGTATTAAAATAGGCCATTGGGGCGGATGATTCAAACAAAACACTATTTATACACCTCCATTTAATGAAATATATTAAGTTCACGGAGTGATTGTTAGTTGTTATTTCTTATTGCTCCTGAACATCACTTAGCTCATGGAAATGGATTTTTCTCGCCCACAACATGTACACTTTAAACGTTCTAAAAATAGAAAGAGACCACTTAGGGCAGATGATGGATACGAAACACTACTTAGAAATGTTTATTCAATAACATATTTTAATTTCACGCAAGTGTGATTAGTTGTATTTTTGTAAATACCAATCAAAAATGGCGCGTTCTTTCCAACTCGCCATTGAGAATATAAACGCTTGCCGTATTGAAATAGGCCATTGGGGGCGGATGATTCAAACAAAAGACTATTTATCCACCTCCACTTAATGAAGTATATTAATTTCACGGAGTGATTGTTAGTTGTTAGTAGGTATTGCTTCCGATTATCACGTAGCTCACGGAAATGGCAGGTTCTTTCTGTTTCTTTCACCGTGTTTACTTGGAGCGATCGCCTTTGGAAATATTCGGTCCGAGGCGGATGTTGTCAACGAAGAATTGTTAAAAAATGTTTACTTAATAAAAAGCATTGATTTTACAGATGTATGATTATTTGTTTTTTAATTTTATCGCTTGTTAAAGATTACTTAATGCAAGTTTCAATTCTGCAAATCGCCATTTTATATCTATGAATTTTCTGATAAACAATTGAATATGACATAAAGAATCATAAATATCATTTATAATAATATTAAAAGTTATATGCAATGAATTATAATTGCAAATGTTAAGCAGATAACACGTTTTCTACGAATAAACCTGCTAGGTGTTGAGTCGCCTGGTAAGGTACTCTCTTTTCAAACCATCTTTGTAACTTTAAACGGTCACCATTTTGAAAGGGGCGGGCAGGGGCGGCTGATCTCAACGGAAAAACGATTAATAATGTTCATTTTATAACATATATCAATATTGAGGATGTGTTTTTTGGTGTTTTTTTGTAATCTCTATTGAAAGTTTACGTAGTTTAAACAATATTAAGTTTTTGCATACTTTCATTCAATATGGCGTAATTACGTGAAAAAGAAAAAGAAGTGACATTTCAAAACGTGTAATGTATTTAGAAAGGTGTTTGTAATCACATATAATTTACGGAATTTGAAAAGTTAATTAGGAAAGAAGTTATTGGCAATGAAATGTGGGAATATTTTCACTGCAAAAGTGAATGAATTTTTCCTCGGCTGAGTCGCTGGACTTTGAGGATGTCTTATGGATGCAGTAATTGTTATAAAGTAATAATTCTTTTATTTTCTAGTAATTTGAAGTATTTGGAATTCATATCGATCAATAAAAAATTGTTTTTCACAAATTTTCTTTTTTTGCTTACGCGCGCGTTTCGGCCCTGTTCAGACCACCGTGCGGCGTCTGGTCCGTACTTGAATGAGGCACCGAATTCAGCACTTCGTTAAGTATTGGCACCGCTTCGAACCACGCACGGTGATTTTCAGCAGAATACACCCGAAACAGCCGAGACAGCTCTCTCACGATTCTCTCACTGGGGTTACTTTGAGGATGTCGGACGGAGGTGAACTGAACGGCGATTCCCAATGCCTCCATTTCGTCCTTCCACCTGTCGCTTGTGAACTGCGTCCCTCTGTCGCTTAATTTTCTAGCAAGAACTCCGCACATCTTTACGAAATTTTTCACCTGCCTAACAGAGTTTGCAGTACTCCACGGCCTTGTCCACATTTTGGAGGATCTCTTCCATAGTAGCGTTAAGCTTGTCCCCGTCTATCGCCGCCTCGTCATCTTCTGTTCTGCGACTACTGAGCCATCTCCCATACAACCGCTTGATCGTAACGTGACTATACCTGCACCTACATCAACGACGGCTTGGTAAGCCCTCACTACGTCCATTCCGATGATCATCGTGCGAATGAGTTCACGAATCGTCCACTATCGCTGAGTCCACCATCGCTGCTACCTGCATGGTCACCCCTCCGGCATCAAACTCAATCCAGATTTGCCTACCAGTGGTACATACATGGAGAGCCTTTTTGTTCTCCATAACGACCTTCAATCTCCGCGTCGGCAGTTCGATTAGCTCCTGACCCTCTCTTCTCAATTCTTCACAAAACGTTTCCGAAATTGCGCTGATGCTACTACCTGATGCTATTGCGCTGATGCTATTACCCTCATCGTAAAATCAAACACCTGCTTGGCTTCGCCCCTTCAGGTGGTTCTTCCCTAAGGAAATCATCACCTGTCACAACAGTACTCGCTGCTGCTACAATTCTAACCGGTCTTCTTTCATTTTCGTCTGGTCCGGCCCCACTTCCCGTTCCAAACTTTTTCAGTTTTCCGAACGCCCTTCTGTCCTCCATCGCACCTCCGTTGATTTTATTTCTTCGTTATTATTCTCCCTAGCATTACTTTCTAGTCGTTCTGCAACTGAATAAACAATGTTGCCCTCTTTCGGTTTGGACTCTTGTTGATGTTGCCCGCCCCGCGGTTTTCCCTGTTTCCCGGGCTTATTTCCAGAATGTACTTCTAGTGCGCATACATTCTTCTGTTTATATTTCCCGCCTTGATACTTGTTTGAATTGTTCGAAACATTCCCATCCTGATTACGCACATCATGTCCTTCGTTATCATTGTGATCGTTCGCCTGGTCGAAACGACTTAGTAGTAGTAGTAGTAGTAGTAGTAGTAGTAGTAGTAGTAGTAGTAGTAGTAGTAGTAGTAGTAGTAGTAGTAGTAGTAGTAGTAGTAGTAGTAGTAGCAGAGTGACATTAGGACTAACCGCGTGTGTGATCGCGTTTGTGAGCACGTCCGACGAAACTCGCGATAGTTGCGGTATTTACAGTTATTCTCTCGAATTGAGTGTATTGCTGTGCAGAGATATTGTCAGTGAACGTGTGTGAGTGTTAGGAACGTTTTCTGTATGGACATTCTCAATACATGGTTGTTTGTTGCTGCAGCGCTCTCAAGAGTCATGCCACGCATTAAACCGTTTTAATGCAGATAAAGTTATATATGCTGTGTGAAAACTGTAGTGCGTGTAGTTGTCTGTGACAATAGTTTATTATTAGTGATGAATGCGTAGAATTTGTACTTTTGCGACAAGCCGGAAAAAGCACCGCTTTTAAAGACGGTAACGGACATTGTTTTAAAACCAAGTGCTCGTTATTTGAAAACTAGGCCGTTGCACCGCAGTATATTGCTACCACTGCATGCAAAAAGCGAGAAGCGGACAATCTTTTAAGGTAATCGGCTCTTCGCACATCTCCGCGATAACAAAGAACTATAGTTTTTTTTAATGTTATCCGTACTTAGTGTAAATCGAGCCGTCATTGCTTCTTTTACAACTCGGCATTAGCCGGAGGAGTGAAGCGGCGTTGCCAGTGCGCCGCGCGCTCGGCTAGACTAACAGCGCTGCCGCCTAGAGCGCCAGTCTCGATCGGGCTGTTTCAACTGGACGCGGTACGCGTGGCTGCCGCATGGAGCGTTAGCGTCACCGCATAACTACCGTGGTTGCAGTAGCAGTAAGTACTACGCGCTTCCGGCAGAAGTGCTGCGCCCAGGTTGTAGTTGAGAATTTGCTGTCATCCCTTGGCACAAGAAACTTCTGATGCACTATGATGCGAGTATAGAAGTCTTGAATGGCAACCTACTGACTGGAATTTCACCATTAGGAATGCTGAGATCAGAAAAAAGTGGCGAGGGTTTGCCCCAGGTTATACAAAATAGGCCATTAGAAGTAGGAACGATGGACGGTCAATCCCTGGAAGATTCAATTAATAATGACATTGTTTCCAATGAAGCTCTTGATACAAATGCCGACCTAAATGATATACGCAGTACTATAGAGGAGATTTTTAAAGAAAGCAGAATACTCTACGAAGAAATTAGGAAAACGCAGAACACGAAATCTGAAATTAAGAAGGGTGTGAAGCATATCGGGGACACGGCCGAGCGGTTGCGAACCCGTTGGAAAGAATGGGAAACAAATAAAAAGAAGATGCCATCTACACGATGCCTAGAACCTCGGGATCAATCTCAACAGGGAAAGAATTCGAAACATACAGGCATTCAAGTGGATATTAGTAACAAAGATGTAGAAATAGAAGAAGTATTATCAAGCGCGAAGAGCATTGATGATCTAGCACAAATACTTGACAGGAACTGGCGGGATGATGCTTTCCAATCTACTCACATTATGACAGGCAGCCTCACCAAAATTAGAGAAGACTTGGACTTAGCGATTGTCATTAATCCTGAGGAAGAGAAAGGAAACAAAATGTTAAAAAGCTTGCAAGAAACTTACCCGGAGATATCCTATGTATCGGAAAAAATGGAAGAAGGGAAAGTGGAATTCATACACACTGTCACAAACACTCTTACCAGCCGTGGGGGAGAAGATAAGAAATCTCGATACTTCTATCTCATCCCATTTGCCGTAGACAAAAATGGCGTTAATGACTTCGAGATTTTGTATGAGGCTCTAAAGAAATGGAAGGAAGTAATACAGTCACATGCACGAAAAAAGATTGCTATTTCCGTTCCAGAAGGTCTCGACCGGAACTACACCAGAAAGATTTTAGAATGGATGTTCCGGTGGAGCGGAGTGGAAATCGTCCTCCTTATCCCAGGGAAGATCAACACACCGATCGCTCCTGCAGGTGACTGCTGTGCGACGACACACACGCATCGGGAAAGGAAAAAAGACAATAATGGAAAGGAAGACGCGAGTGGTAGAAGTACTCAAGCCACCGTCCCACGACTCACCTCAAAGAACAAGGAGACACTGAGAGGCAGAAATCGCCGGGAGGCGATAATAATAAAGCCGACATCGGGAAAGACCTTCGCAGACATCGTGAAAGATATCCGCAGCAAAGTCAACCCAGAGAACAATAGCGCAGATATACACGCCGTTAGACAAACCAAATCCGGATCTGTACTCCTGGAATTCACAAAAGCGATGCCGGAGAATAACAAACAGGCTTTTAGTGAATCACTAAAAAGTGCAATCGGAGACGGTGGGGAAGTCCATGACGTCACGCCAAAGACACCTCTAATAATCAGGGATCTGGACGCCGCGACGACGGAGGAAGAAGTCAAAATCGCGGTAGCGAAGCAACTTGGGGAAGAAAGTGCAAACTTCACAGTCCACGTTACAAAGTCGAACACCAGAGGACAGCGCCTTGCTCTACTTGAATTTAAAAAAGAAGAGGCAAAAAAACTATTGGATTCGGAGAAAATAAAAATCGGCTGGACCAGGTGCACAATCCAACTCAGGGAGACATCACCACGGTGCTTCCGCTGCCTTGATTACGGGCATGTGGCACGTGTATGCAGAGGACTAGATCGAAGCAAGCTGTGCTACAAATGCGGCAATGAGGGACACAAAGCAGCACAGTGTTCACAGCCGCCTTGTTGCATTGTATGCACGGCGCACGACGTCCGGAAAGAAGACCGAGGACACGATATGAGATCCGGAAAGTGTCCCATCTATTGGCAAGCGTTGACAAAGAACAAAGAATCTCGAGTATGATCCGCATACTTCAAGGAAACATGAATAGAAGCAGGACGGCCAACTATCTTCTAACCCAAATCAAGAGCGAGATTAACGCAGACGTGCTAATTTTGAGTGAGCAATATATTAATCGAAATGAGCCAGGATGGTTCAGTGATAAGTCTGGCACAGCAGCGATCTGGGTACCCGATTTGAGTACCCACAGTATACAAGAACACGGCGCTGAAGATGGGTTCGTCTGGGTGAAGACTGCCGGGGTTACATACATAAGTTGCTACTTTACTCCAAACGAACATATCGAAAATTTTCAGGAAAAATTAGATGAACTGGAAGACAAGATCGGGAACATGGGCAACAAACTCATCGTCGCTGGTGATTTCAACGCTAGGGCTATCGAATGGGGCATGCCGCAACCGGACTCGAGAGGTCGGCGGATTATGGAAATGGCCTCCAGAACAGGACTGTTGGTAATGAATGTGGGGGACACATCCACTTTCAGACGCCCAGGGTATACGGAGACGATACCAGATGTATCATTTGCCTCTGAAGGAATGATAGGGCACGTGATCATCAATACATAACCTACAACGTACGTCCTGTTTCACATCACAAACTTCTTAGAACACGAATTCAACCAAAATGGAATGTGGCGAAACTAGATGAAGATAGGTTCACCGAGATTATGACTAGTGGAGCCGAAGTGGTAGCCAATAAATACCACGGGCGGGAAGGAACGCAAAACGCTGAGAACAGAGTTAATTCCACCATGAAGCTCATTGAGCGCGCATGTAAGGCGGCGATGCCCCGGAAGAAACCACGGAATAACAGGGCGCCTGCCTACTGGTGGAACGATGAGATTGCAGGCTTAAGAAAACAATGCCTACAGTTAAGGCGTAGGGCCCAAAGAGCAAGGGGAAGGGAGGATGCTGAAAGGCTCTCCGCTGACCACCGCATTGGTAAGAAAACACTTCAGAAAGCGATTAAAAAAAGCAAGATTTGTAAATGGCAGGGTACAATAAAGGAAATAGACAACGATCCTTGGGGCCTCGGCTATAAAATCGTTATGAAAAAATTCGGATGCCTGACTAATATCGCTATGGACACGACGACAATGGAGGATGTGGTGAATGCACTGTTCCCCACTCACCCAAAAATATTTGACAACAAGATAACAGTACCACCCAGCGATATCCCGCTCTTTACCGAAAGCGAGCTTTCACAGGCGGTTGAATCGCTTAAAAAGAGAAAAGCACCAGGTCCTGACAGCATACCAGCAGAAGCGCTGAAAGCAGCGCACAAAGCTTGTCCTGGCTTGATGCTAGATATGTACAACGACTGTCTGAAACACGGCGTCTTCAGCACACGATGGAAGATTGCTAGGTTGATCCTCATCAACAAGGCAAAAGGAGAAAGAAACTCGCCGTCATCATATAGACCATTGTGCATGTTAGATACGGCTGGAAAGTTATTCGAGAAGCTGCTACAACCTCGACTACTGAAAGCAATAGAAGAAGCAGGGGGGCTGTCCCAACGACAACACGGATTCCGAAAAGGGCACTCCACTATCCACGCAATTGCATCGGTAGTCGACACAATAGAGAGGGCCCAGTCCGTAAATCACCACTCCCAGAAGCTCACGCTACTTGCTATTTTAGATGTCAAGAACGCATTCAACTCTGCCAGATGGAGTGACATGCTCAATGCTCTCGAGAGAAGATTTAAGCTACCAGTATACTTGATGAGTGTCATGAAAAATTATTTAAAGGATCGCACACTCCTATACGATACAGACCAAGGCCAAAGAACCAAAGCACTGTCAGGAGGCGCTGCACAAGGTTCGATCCTAGGACCGTATCTATGGAATGTCACGTACGACGACCTTCTGAGATTGGAAATGCCCAGAGATACGGAGCTCGTTGCATACGCTGATGATGTGGGTGTGCTCATTACAGCGCATACCGTAGAGGAAGCACAACGTCACCTAAATGAAGCAATGCGACGCGTAAAAAGATGGATGAACGAGCACTCCCTGTCACTTGCAGAAGCAAAGACCCAAATCGTTGTTTTTACAAGGAAACGTATACAGACGAGTGTCACACTCAGGGTCGGAGAAACAGATATTCAAACTGCATCAAGTGTGAAGTATCTGGGGGTCATACGTGACACGAAGTTGAGCTACTGGCCTCATATACAGCGAGCAGCAGACAAGGCCGCGGAAGCCACAAAAGCACTAAGCCGATTGATGGCAAATACTAACGGGCCAAAATGTAGTAAGCGGCGCCTCCTTATGTCAGTAATGACATCAATTTTACTTTACGGAGCAGAAATATGGGCCAAAGCTCTAGAAATAGAGAAGTACCGCAAACGAATGGCGGCTGTGCAAAGACGTGGAGCACTGAGGGTCTCGTGTGCATACCGCACAGTGTCTGAAGCAGCGGTATTAGTGATAGCGGGCACTCCCCCAATAGATCTTCTCGCTCAAGAACGCCAAGACATCTGGCGCAACCAAATAGTTAACGGCAGGGGCGAAGCAAAGAAGGTAGCTCGCCAAGTACTTCTCGAGAAATGGCAGCAAAGATGGGAAGATGGGAATTATGGAAAATGGACGAAAAGACTGATCCCCCGACTGGACACATGGCTAAACCGCGAGCATGGGGAGGTTACCTATTACCTTACTCAGCTTCTGAGCGGCCATGGATGTTTCAGAAAGTACCTACACAGAATGCAGAAAGTCAGCAGCCCTAAATGTCTCTACTGCAATAATGATGATGACGCACAACACACTTTCTTCATGTGCGAAAGATGGGAGGAAGAAAGAATTCGTCTCGGCAACGAATTAGGCGCAGAGCAAATAACACCAGGAAACATCATCACTTTGATGCTGCGCAACTCCCAATCTTGGTGTGCAGTAGCAGCCTTTGCGGAGTGCATTCTCAGACGCAAAAATAGTGACAGTGACGAGTTAATAAACTCAAGGCGAAACTAAATTGAAAGAGAAGCCCGGAAGGGCAATTAGAATCGACACTGCCCTGAAGTAATGCTAACGCGGTTCCGGGGCAGTAATCACGTCGATTAGAAAGGGTTAGTGAGTTTAGTGAGTAGGAGTCTCACACTACTTCGGGAGAGCGGTGCCTCCCAAGTGTCCATGATGGATTCTCACAGTTTCCCTCGTAAAAACTAAAAAAAAACTAAAAAAAAAGTAGTAGTAGTAGTAGTAAAGCGAGTATTCTACAGCTGTCGCCGTTTCTCGCTGCCTAATCTCCATTACTTTCGATCTTCCCAAGCATCATCTTCTAAATCTCTCGCCACCATCATTGATCTTATATCTTCCTCCCACTTCCTTCTTGGTCTTCCTCTATATCTTCTTTCTTCAGGATGGTATTCCCACATCATCTTTGGCAGTCGCTCACTGTCCAACCTTCTTAAATGCCCATACCATAGCAAAGCTTTTGTTTCTATGAGTTCTAAGGTTGATTTTACAGGTTTCATTATTTCTTTTATTCTTTGATTTTTCATTCTTTCCTTTCTTGTAACTTGACAACACCGCTTCCAGTATTCCATTTCTGTTCCTTGAATGCTACTTCTATCCCTGGTATTAATAGTCCATAACTCAGCTCCATATGTGAATAGACTTTCAACAGTTGTTTTATACAATGTAATTTTTGTGTTTCTTTTTATGTTGGAATTCCATATCAATGGATGTAAAGATCTTATTACTTGCCTACCTCTGTTCGTTTTGTTTAAAACATGTTTGCTATCACGACCATCACTTGTTAAAGTTACACCCAGATAGTTGAATTCCTTTACACATTCAATGACACCCCTATGGGTTAACAGATCCTGGCCATTTCCTTCCACTACCATATATTTTGTTTTAGATGTATTAATTTCAAGTCCCCACTTTTCATATTCTTCAATTAATTTTCGAGTCATGTAGTGGATATCATCCTCGTCACTGGCTAGGACCACTTGGTCGTCTGCATACATCAATGTATATAGGAAATCTCCACCAATAGGTATTCCCATGCCCTTACATTTTCTTTTCCATGTGTGAAGAACTCGTTTAATGTACATTTTAAATAGAGTTGGGGAAATACAACAACCTTGCCTTAGGCCTTTATTTATTTTAAAAGCTGATGAACTATTTGCACCAATTTTTACGCAGCTTTGACAATTTGCATAGAGACGCTTTATAGCATTTATATATACTCTATTTATTTTCTCATCTACCATAGTATCCCACAGTTTGGATAGGGGTACCGAAACGACTTACGCGTTCAATTAAAACATCGATGGTATCCGTCATATTGTTCCATAACAAGTTTCGGATCCCATTCGGCATTTATCTCATTAAAATACGTATAATCTCGGACGGGTTACAATTTTCGCTACACACTTTAAATGCACTGACTTTGCGTGTAACGAAATCGCTCATGCTTTCGGAGCTCCCCTTTCGGTTCCTTTCAGACATTAATCTATATCTCAGCTGAAATGAGTGGTGCTGATTCCAATATCTTTCTAAGAATTTGGCCCGCCATTCTCCATAAGTATTAGGCGTTGGCGTAAGAGCCTGCCACAAAAACTGAGCTTTAGACCTTAAAGCTTCCTCATGAAAGCGTAATTTCATTAATTTCCGAATGTTATTTAGTGTGAAATAATTTTCTAGGGCTGTTAAAAAGGAATATGGTTGCTCCTTGCTCTCGCCATGGAATCGCAAATAGTTAGGCAACGTAGCACTGCCTACCGCGTTGCCGATTGTCGACGATCTTTGTGCCGTGTACAATCATTTTTCCAGCTCCGCGATTTTAAACATAATCGCTTCGTCCGCCCCTTTTGCTTGCCCTAGTTCACGGGACTTTAAACTTGTCAATTTCACCTTGCACAGTGGATAGATATTTTCGCTAATACCACTCACCGAATCTTCTATTTGAATCAGCCGTACATCATACAATCGCGTAGCTTCCTTTACCCTTTGAACATCTTGACTCATGTCGAGTACGCGGTGCACCTGAAGTGATTGTTGCAGCCCCAAAACCGAAGATTTCATTTTGCTCACGTCGTATCCCCATTGTTGATTAATAACATCTTGTTTAGCGAAACGCGATTCTACATTTTCGTCAATTCTTTTTGCGTTGTTTTCTAACTGGGAAATTTCGCAATGGTTTCGGTCTGAAATTAAATGATCACTGGTGTTGTCATCGCCAACAATGTTATTTCTTTTAAGAGCAGCTTTCGATGCCTTAGCCATAATCATCATCAGTTTTCTGCTGTCTGGAAGCCACGAAACGATTAGTCGTTTCGTGGCATCCAGGCAGCAGAAAACTGATGATGATGGCTAAGCCATCGAAATGTCAACATTTCACCAATATACCAATATTCGGTCTGAAACCTACCTTCCTACCTACTATCAACTACCATTTTCATTTCGTAACATATTTAATCAAAACATTTTGAGACTTTTTTTCAAAATTTTGAAAACGTTCAGGGAGATTCATGTAAAGTACCATTTAAAATAAAAATACCAGTTTCAATTTCAAGGCGCAGCGACAAGGCGTCAGATCGATTTGGGAATATCAATTTTGGAGAAAAGGGGCTGAACGGTTTAGGCTCTGGCATTGATCATTGATGGAAGGACAGATGTTTTGCCGCCAATCGATTTTTGGGTGTCAATGACCAACAAAACATGGATTCTGACTACACAACGTGTTATAGAAAATAATTTATTACACACATGACATGGATATTTCCTATTTTTTGATACAAAGGCTCGTCAATACGAGTCTTCGATTCAAAAATTCGTCGTTCTTCTACTTAAAATCCTTCTCCTCTTACGAATGTAACTGCAAGAAAGTAAAATTCGGCTATTTAAAAAAAGGTCAAGTACAATTTTTTGAAAAAGACAGTAGTTCTCGTGTAATTTGTTCATAAAATTAAGAAATAATTGGAAACATTATGTGCTGATGTAAGATCTTAAGTTTTACTTTGCTGGTACAAAATTATTAATGTCTTTGCGGACGTCTCTTTCACATAATTTGGCACGTTCGTTTCGTCGTACAAATCCAAATCTTGCATAATTAAAGCGCCATTTTTCAGGTACGTAAGGAAGTGACTTCGACACCTTTTTACTTTCCCGTATATGTACGTATATACGGAGTAATATACGTAGTATAGAAAAAGTTATGTAATGCTGCGGAAAATCGATTTCGAGATTTTAACGGAAATACACGTTATGGGGTCCCCTGATACCGAAAAAGTGTTGTTTTTTTCAAAACGTCCGTCCATCCGTCTGTCTGTCCGTCGGTCTGTGAACAACATTAGCGCTTAAACCATTCGTGCGATTTCTTCAAAAATGGATATTCCCCGGTCGATCTGCGTTCACCCGAGGCGCCACGATTTTGAAAAACGTTCTTCAAAATTTGGGGGTACTTTACATGAAGCACCCCGGACATTTTCAAAATTTTCTCAAAAACAGTTCCAAATTCTTTGTTTAAATTTCTAGTAAGAAAAGAGTAAAACACACTCATAAAAGTGGCATAGGTCCCATTTTCACGGTTAACTCCAAATTTTTTCTTTAACCTTTTTGTAGGGATAGTGCTAAATGTGCTCTATAAGATGCCATATTGCTCTATTCTTTTGTGTTTTCAAAAATTAGAAAAATGTAATTTTTTGACTTGTCTCTCATGTCATTAATATTTACATTAGCGGCAATTTGTTCACATTTTCTCAAAAATGGCTTCAAATTTTTTTCTTCAAACTTTTCGAAGTGATAGTGATAATTGCACTCTGTAATATGGCGTAAAGGTCATTTTGGGGTACTTTTGTTTTTTCAATCATTACACAAATGTAATTTTTTTTTAAGTTTTCTCATACCATCAAAATGCACTTTCCAGATATTTGTATACCCGATTGAATTTGTGAGTGTAAGTGCTTCAAATGACTTGAAATTAAGTTTTTCGAAAACTCAAAGTTTTCTGTAAACAAGAGCTTCAAATTTCGCAATTACAGTAATACTTAAAAGCCATTTTCATGAAAACGGTTCCAAATTGTTCAACGAAAATTGCGATTTAGGACAAGGTTAAACTGTTTTTACTTTCCCGTATACGTACGTATACACGGAGTGATATACGTAGTATAGGGAAAGTTATGTAATGCTGCGCGAAAAAATGGCCAATTTTCGGCGGAAAAAATTAATTGCCGGGCCGTGAAAACGAATAAGTGGATAAAACCAGTTGCTAAATTAAGAAAAAAATCCTCTATCTCGTGGTGTGGTCAAAATCCATGATTTGTTGCTTCTTTATACTTAAAAATCGATTGACGGCATTCCGTCCGTCTGTCCGTCTGTGGTCAACGCTAGCGCCTAAACCGTTCGGTCGATTTTCTTCAAAATTGATATTCCCCAGTCAATCTGATTCTAGTCGAAGCTTTGTGATTTTGAAAAAGATTCTTTAAAATTTGGGGTACTTTATATGAAGCCCCCCGGGGATTTTCAAAATTTTCTCAAAAACGGCTCCAAATTTTTTCTTTAAATTTCTTGTATGAATAGAGTAAAATACACTTAACATGGCATAGGTCCTATTTTCACGTACAGCTCTGAATTTTCGAAAATTGTGAAAGTTTGAATTTTTTTCGGCGTCTTTCTCCAACTACAAAATTGAAGATAGAGATTTTTTCTTCAAATAAAATTTGTTCTGCATATTGAGTTCTTTAATAAAGGTCATGTAAATGTTTTTCACAATTTTGGTAGTTTTCGTGCAATATTGCGTGCAATATGTGCAATTTTAAAAAATTACAAAAACAAAATTTTCTCAAAAACGGCTCCAAATTTTTTCTTTAAACTTTTGGTAGGGATAGTGGTAAATGTACTCTATCAATGACATAAAAGCCATTTTGGTCTATAGGTTGGTTTTTTCAAAAATTACAAAAATGTAAATTTTTTTACTTGTCTCTCACGTCGTTAATATTTACATTATCGGCGATTTTTTTACATTATTATATTTACGAGTATATATGCTTTAAATAATGTCAAGTAAAGTTTCTCGAAAACAACCGTTTTCTGTGAAAAGTAGCTCAAATTTCGGCATTTTCAGAAATGCTCAAACGTCATTTTCTCGTATATGGCTGCAATTTTTTTCTTGAAACTTTTGTAACGGATAATGCTAATTACACTCATTAGTATAGCGTGAAGTTTATTTTGAGTTTTTTTTGTTGGTTTCAAAAATTATATAAATGTAAATTTTTTGAAAGATCTCTCACATCTTTAACATGCACATTATCCGCAATTTGTAAAGATGATTATATTTGTGAGTGTAAGTGCTTCAAATAACTTCAAATAAAGTATTTTGAAAGCTCAAAAATTTTCTGTGAAAATGAGCTTCAAATTTCGCATTTTTAGTAGTGCTAAAACGCCATTTTCTCTTAAACGGCACATAATTTTTAAAAGAAAATTGCCATTTACGGCTAGGTTTTTGTGTTCTTTAATATTCTAAAATTAATGTTTCTGTTCTACCAATAGGAAACCGAAAAATTAAGAAAATGACAAAAAAATGTACTTTTGGCGATGATAGATGGTAGCTGGCAAGAAAGAGTATGTGGCAATTCCGAATAGCTAGCGAAGACCCAGGAAAATAGAAAACTAATACGGGAAAGTCTGTGCCATTCTGTAGCACCACTAGTTTGAATATTCCTAAAAGAATGTTTTTGTTCTACAAAACCAAAAAGTTAACAAACTGTTAAAAATATGTAGTTCGGGCAGCGATAGATGGCAGCTGTTAAGAGTATTGGCTAGCCGAATAGCTAGCCGAGACCAAACGAAACAAAACTAATACGAGAAAGTCTGCGTAAATTCCACACCACTACACACGTAACATCACTATTTCCCCGCGTAATTGTGTATAATGAGTGTCAATTGTTTCTCTCAATTCTCAATATTACCAACCCTTGCCCACTTCGCTAGGTACGTAAGAGAAATCGTGTTTTTCTTAAAACGGAATAAAATGGCATAAAATAAATTATTACACACGACGATAAATATGGTTTACTTACACGAATTGAATGATCACCGGTGTTGTCATTGCCAACAATGTTGTTTATTACAAAAGCAGCTTTCGATGGCTTAGCCATCATCCTCAGTTGTCTGCTGTCTGGAAGCCACGAAACGACTACGTGGCTTCCAGACAGCAGACAACTGAGGATGATGGCTAAGCCATCGAAAGCTGCTTTTGTAATAAACAACATTGTTGGCAATGACAACACCGGTGATCATTCAATTTTAAATGCCAACGACATTTCACCACTAAACCAATATTACTTACACGAGAATGATACCTCGCCAGCTTCATTGTCGCTCGAGAGGTAATACTTCTCCACCACTACCTCTGCGTACCCATGCGAGAACTCTCGCATGTTAGACCCCACACTCATCCCTATCCTTCTATTTTCATTCTAAGAGGGAAAGTAGTTAACGAAACGTGTTTATTTGTTTAAAATCTATAAAGGTAACTTGCAATGTACTAACACAATTACAAATAAAATAAACAATGCAATTAATGTGCAAAAGAAATTTTCAATAAATATTTATTCAATATCATGGAGAATGTGCTTGGAACAATTCCCAACACTTACTTAAAGACATTTGAAGTAATTATTAAATATTCTTTGTTAGTTAGGTTTTAGTTTTTCGTGATAGTCACAAAAATATTAGCTTTTTCCTTGTGAGAAAGCTACGTGTCTGAACCCGTTGACTTGAAAATTTCATCGAATGATAACGAAAATATTGGTAAAGGTAAAACACAAACACAGTCTTCACTCTTCACGGAACACCCACATCACTCCACAATTAAGTACGCAGCCCTTATAGACCATGAAAAAACGTTAATTGAATAGTTTCACTACACGCAAAGAAACAATCTTCATAGGCATCAAGCAACTATAACAGTACTTCTAGTTGTTGCTGGAGAGCAAATCTTGAATTAATGATTATGCAAATAAACCTCGTCAGACTGCACAAACTACGGTGTTAACAGAAATCGTAAATAAAGATTGTCGAATCTAAGCCTTCTAAGCGAGTCGGCACAAAAATTGCTACCAGCAGGAAGGGCTGAAATATTAAAGTGGCTTTGATAGTATTGATGCGTGGAACCGAAAATTTAATTGAATGTCGAAGAATGTCTCATCTTATAGATTGTGGTGTAAAAACGTTTCTTTGATGTCTTTGGCCTCAAAATTTTACTTTTTAAGGCTGTAAAATGCTTTGTTTATGAGCTATTTGCCGATGTAAGTTGACATGTGATGCGGGTTGCATTTTACATGAACATTTCGATGCGTTTTTTTTTAAAGAAATCATCCATATTTTTAAAGTCAAAGTGGAATTCGTCAAGTCTCCGTGAAATTCTCTTTCTTTAGAGTCCTTATTTATAAAGATTGGTTGCGTGTGAGAGCCGGAACCCAAAGGTATACTACTGAAATAATACAGGAGACGATTCTCCGATGTAATAAAATACTACCATTAATATGACAAATGTTTCATGTTTCAGGATACAGCCCTTGAGGAATGGAATGATTTGGGCTGCTCCGAAGGTGGATCGATTGGTTGGATGTGGGCGTTTGAATGTGTACCCGACAAATTAAATAAGTACCGGGTGTTTGGAAAGCTGAATCCAAGACCAATTTTAATCGGCGAAATAGTTGCCTTACCTGGTAACGTGGGTAAATTTTACACTGTATGAAAATTAATTTTCAATTTACGCTTACATTTCTCAGAGGGGAAAGTAACACTTGAAGTCCAATTATTATGTTCGCATTTCTTTCCATTAACTGAATAAAAAGCATACATCATAATCATCTCTGATTACATATTGTTAAATTGATTACCATTTTCCTGATACAGATAAATAAGATACTCATCAGTCATGCAAACGCACAAGAACATAATTAAAAACATTGTATTCATAAAATTCCAAATACATTAAATTACTTTTAGAAGTCAATTCACGACTTACAGGCATTTCGATGTTCAAAAATTTGAATCCATTTTTGAAAAAACTAGTGGTGCTTCCAAAGCACATACTTTCTCACATTCTTCCTAAATGCTCCGCAATATTAAACTACTACATAAACCATCAAATATTTTACCGTTCCGAGACGCGATCCCAAATCTACAGATTTAAGTTGCATGGACAGAACGCATGCACAGAACTCGAGCAGGGCATAAACAAGTAAATGTCCAATTGTCCATGTAAAATATAACAACAAATAATTCAGGACAAAGTATAAACTAGTGGTGCATCCAACGCACATACTTTCTCGTACTGCTTCTATATGGTCCTAAATGCTATTTCACTACTTCATAAACCATAAAAAGTGAATTCTACCAGCAAACGTTTTCCGTACCGAGACCCGAAATCCGATACTCAAAGTCAACGAACCGGCACTTATACTACTACGCCACACTGGCACCGTATGGGTCGAACAGAGCCATCAAAAGAATCGAACCGAGCTATAAGATGGTAAATGCATGATAAAGAAACAATTGATACGATGGTACAAACACTTAACATCCTAAAAAAGAGACGTGAAAAATTGTTAAAAGTTAAAAATTTGAAAAAAATGTATACAGACACTTTTATACGTAATTACACGTATAAACGTTACGTACATTTATCGTAATCCTCAATATTTTTGATTCAAGTGGCTTCATATGGTTTTCAATAAAGTTTATAGAATTGTCAATTATTTCCTGTGACAACAGAGAATTTTGACAAATAAAATTCCCCGACCAGGACTCGAACCGGTGAAGCTTCCCTCGGAAGAGCTGTACCAATGATCCCTGAATAACGACTGCGACAACAATGGCAAGGCATGACATGTACACTTATAGAATAGTAATAGAGTATGGTGGTTTCATTTCTCGCATTAGAAAACGAAAATATCCAGAGTATGTAAAAAAATGTCCTTTACGCGCTCAGGGAAGGTATCTGAGAACATCATCATTCATAACAGAAAAATAAGTTCAATTTAGAGATTAGAAAACTAAGATCTCCGATAAACTCTGTGCCATTATATAGCACCACTAGTTTTTCTAAATTTAGTAACAGGGTTTTATACACCTTTTCGTTACCAGATCCCAGCTGTAAGAGTTCTTCTGGCGAAAATTCGCCGTTTTCCAGCGCATATATTTCACAACTTTTTGACCAAATTTTAAAGAAAAAATTAGGAGCGGTTTTTGAGACAAACTTTCTTTGTAAATCTGAAGCGCAATTTGCGCAAAAACTGCTCATTAGGAGCCGGTAATATTCAACATGCGAAAAAAATGTCTTTCAAACATGACCAAGAAAGGCAGCGGTGAACCGCTTTACGAAGTATTCGTAAGGCTAGAAAGTAATAATAATTTCGGAACCGTTAGGAATTGTAAGTTAATCGCATACGTTCTGGATATAATGTATTACAATTTAACGTTAAAATACTCATATTTTACTTAAATTGGTTCATATAGATGTATACAAGACAACGGTTGATTTGACATGTCATACGCTTCAGAAATCGAATAACACAGTTGAAAAATTGTTTAAAAGATGCAGTTAGGGAAAACACAGACAAGTCCTGTCTATTTATCTGCATTGATTCTATTCGTGAGTAGAAGTACTTCAAATGATTTTCAATAAAGTCACTACACTCTTCAATGTTTTTTCCAGCAACATCACATTCATCAAATTAAAATCCCCTCGGGGGATCGAACTCGGCACCTTCCTTATTGAAGATCTCAACCCGAAGGTGCTTTAACCAGCCGCGCCACGAGACCCACATGCGGACCAACTACTTATATTTTAGTCAAAACGTAATTGTATCAGTTCTATCATTAGGAAGCCGGTAATTGTCAACATGCGAAAAACATGTCTTTCAAACATGACCAAGAAAGGCAGCGGTGAACGGCTTACTCCAAATAATTTATTCGCTGATCGGCATTTGAAAAATAACTACTGCGAGAAAGAACGTGCCATTCTATAGCACCACTAGTATATATTTACCGTCCCTTATTACATACGTGAAGAAATTTTAAAGAAAAAATTTGGAGCGGTTTATGAGAAAAGTTTATTTTGTAAATTTGAATCGCAATTTACGCAAAAACTACATGTTTTTCCAAAAAAGGGTTCATAACCTTATTTGAAGTGCTAATTTTGTACAACCGACTTTGTCTGAGGCGAAAATCTTTATCTTCAATTTTGCAGTTTTTATACAGTTTTTTGCAATTTTCGAAAAATTTGGCCTATAATAGAAAATGATGCCTACGTCATTCCCTTCAACGTTCTTCGCACTATTCAACAACAAATATAATCAAAAAATTTGGAGCCATTTTCTTATAACTTAGAAAATCTCAAAATGGGCTTCATGTAAAGTACCCTCAAATACTAAAATACTGGTTTCAAATTCCAGAGGCCTTGAGACGAGTAAAAACGATCGGGGAATATCAATTTTGAAGAAAATCTGCTGAACGGTTTAGGCGCTAGCGTTTACCACAGACGGACAGACGGACGTTTTGCCGTCAATCGATTTTGCAGTATGAAGAAGCAACAAATCATGGATTTTGACTACACCACGAGATAGAGGATTTTTTTTCTAAATATAGCAACAGGTTTTATCCACTTTTTTGTCACCAGACCCCTGCTATAAGAGATTTTCTGGCGAAAATTCCCCGTTTTCCGCCGCACGATTACATAACTTTCTCTTCTTATAAAGTATTCGTAAGGCAAGAAAGTAAAAACACTACCACAAAATAGAAAACTTTGCATTTAAAAATGGCTCCTGTGACATCATTGCTTCATTGGGCTTTAAATATGCAAAAATATATATTTTTGTAAAGGAGGAGGATTGGAGATTTTTTAAAGACAAAAATCCAAAATTGACATTTTCTCCAATTTTCACCCAAAACTCAGTCATGTCTCCCCTTAATTTTTCGGTTTCCTAATATTAGAAGGAAAATATTATTTTAAGAATATTAAATAACAGTAAAACCTTGTCCTAAATGCAATTTTCTTAGATAATTTTTGAGTCATTTTTAAGAACATGGTGTTTAAGCACTACTACAAATTCAAAATTTGAAGCTCTTTTTCACAGAAAATATTTGAGTTTTCGAAAAACTTCATTAGAAGTCATTTAAAGTACATTAACTCACAAAATCAATGTGCTTCAAATGAATTTTTTTCAAAACTCAAAACTTTTCTGTGAAAATGAGCTTCAAATTTCGCATTTTTAGTAGCGCTTAAACGCCATTTTCTTAAAAAGTGCTACAAATTTTTAAAAGAAAATTGCCATATTGGGCGATTTTTAATGTTTTAAAATTAATATTTCCATTTCACCATTAGGTAACCGAAAAAATTAAGAAAATGTCAAAAACCTGTAATTTGGCGGCGATATATTGCTGCTGGCACGAGTATGTTGCATTTCCGAATAGCTGGCCGAGACCGAAGGAAATAGAAAACTAATGCGGGAAAGTCGGTGCCATTCTGTAGCCCCACTAGTTTTAAATTAATTTACGTATTATTGTAGTCTAGCGCGTTTTGATTTTTGTTTTTCATTTATTTCAAGGTATTTTGCTTTAGCTAATTGAAAAGATCGTTCCTTTTTTTTTAATTTAATTTTATTTTATGTCGCTTTTTAACTACTATGGTCATTAGCGACATCATTACAGATTTACATTAGAGAAATTTTTACATGTCTTTTATACATTCAATTAATCTTCAGTCATTAATACATTGAAATTTGGACTTAATATTTACATTTCACATTATCTATATTTTAAGTTACATATGGAAAATATTGTCTTTATGACATTCAATAAATTATCAGTTATCAGTAACGTTACATTTGTATTATATAGTTACAGATCGTTCCTTGTGTTGTGCCAAAGCACGAGTTTTACCCTACTACCTCTACCCGTGCGAGAACTCTCGCATGTCAAACCCCACACTCATCCCTATCCTTCTATTTCCATTCTAAGACGGAAAGTTGTTGACGAAATGTGTTTATTTTTTAAAAAATGTGTAAAGGTAATTTGCAAGATACTAACACAATATCAAATAAAAATAAAAACAATGCAATTGATGTTTAAAAGAAATTTTTAATAAAGATTTATTCAGTATAATGGAGAATTTTCTTCGAACAACTCACAACCCTTCCTTAAAGACAACATTCGAAGTAATTATTCAATCTTCTTCCACAGTTAGCTTTTAGCTTTTCGTGATAGTTCCAACAAATAGTGGCTTTTTACTTTTGAGTAAGCGATGTATCTGAACCCGCTGACTAGAAAATTTCATCGGATGACTGCTGATAACGAAAATACTGGTGCAGGAAAAACACAAACACAGTCTTCACTCTTCACTGTACCCACATCCCTCCACAATTACGTACAGAGACCTTCTTAGACCACGGCAAAACGTTAATTGAATGTTTTCACTACACGCATAAAAAACCTCTTCATAGGTATCAAGCAACTATAATAATACTTCTAGTTGTTGCTGGAGAGCAAATCTTGAATTAATGATTATATAAATAAATCTCGTCAGACTGCACAAACCACGGTGTACAGAGAAAGCATAAATATAAGATTGAGTCTTCTTCGCTAAGTGTGTCGTCATTAAAATGGCTATCAGCAACAATGGCTGAAATATTTAGGTGGCATTGGTATTATTGAAGCGCCGTACCGAAAATTAATTGAATATCCAAGAATGTTTCATCTTGTAGATTGTGGTGTGAAAAACATTTCTTTGAGACCTTTAACCCCAAAATTTTAGTTTCTAAGGCCTTAGAACACGATGTAGATTCGAAAACAATGGCAAGTGCTGCGGGTTGCATTTTACATGAACGTTTAGATGCGTTTTTTAACAAATCTTTCATATTTTTAAGTCAAACTGCAATTCGTGAAATTCTCTTTTTTAAGAGACCTCATTTATAAAGATTGGTTGTGTGTGAAAGCTGCAACGGAAAGGTATACTAGAGAAATAATCCAGGAGACGATTTCTATGATCCAAAAGTTCAAAAAAATATCAAATGAAAAATCTGAAGGCATTGGTGTCAAGTATAAGATTATCAATCACGTAGGTTATATTATGTAATAGCGGAACCCGGCAGACATTGTTCTGCCCTTTATCTCACTCACTCTCCATTTCCCCCGTCTCTCTGTCTCTCTCTCCCCGTCTCTCCCTCCATCTCCCTCTCTCTCCATATCCGACTTTCGCTCTCTCCCCCGTCTTTCTCTGCTACCTATTCGGACTTGTCACATATTTTTGCCAGCTACCATTAGTGCTGCCCAAACTACATTTTTATGTCATTTCCTGAATTTGCCTGTTTCGTAATAGAACGGAAATATTATTTTAAAAATATAAAAGAACAGTACAACCTCGACATAAATGCAAATTTTGTTTGAAAAAATTGGAGCTATTTTTTAGAAAGTTGCATTGAGCCGCTACTGTAAATTTGAAATTTGAAGCTCTTTTTCACAGAATACTTTTGAGTTTTCGAAAAACTTCATAAAAAGTCATTTTAAGCACTTTAACTCAGAGAGATTTTAATAATCTTTTGATGTTAAATACATTAATTAATAAAAGGAACTTTAAACACTTGCATACTATTCACTAATCTTCGTGAAAAAAATGTTAAATTTTTTCAAAGTTAAACTAGTGTATTGCTAACAAGACTCCTAGACACATTTATTAGCAATTCAAATAGTTTTATTTAAAAGATTTCGATAAAATGAATCCCACATGTACCCAGCCAATATATATTGCAATGATTTCTGTGCATAATCTTTTATATGAGCTACCTAAATGTAAGATGCAATTTCTTAACATTTAATTACAGTCATTTACATACATTCAGTTTCATGGTATATGGATACGAGTCATACAAGTACGTTTGAAGGAATTTAAAATAGTAAAACGTAAAAATATGCAAAATAATAAATTGTACTCTTCAACGTTATATAGCCGAGAAACGGAAACCTGTTTATTATGTAAGAATATTTAAAAAGTTCATAAGTTTTGAAAATTTTTGTTTAATATTAGACTCTCAAAATATTTAAACAAAAAGTGAACCTCATTTTAGAAAAAACGGATAATCGACATTGCACGGAATTGTTTTATATTCTTTGAAATTTTGAAAGATAATGTGGAATATATTACTGATGAAATGCTAACATATGCGTAGATAAATGACCTTTCATTCAGTGAATAAAAGTATGTTCAGTTCCTCGCAACAAGGACAAAAATTATGATTATCAAATACGTTTCAAATAATTTTTTAGTCTAATTTGTAAAT
Source organism: Acheta domesticus (assembly GCA_031308135.1). Lineage (NCBI taxonomy): Eukaryota > Metazoa > Arthropoda > Insecta > Orthoptera > Gryllidae > Acheta > Acheta domesticus. The sequence continues at coordinate 63,277,544 of JAHLJT010009436.1, forward strand.
ACAAGGTCTACTAAATAAAACATTTATCTTATCACTGCCCCCATCTTGTAGTTAACCAAGAAAGTACTTTTCAAATAGCCGTTGCGGAATTGTTGTACACATTTCAATAAAGATCTGCGGATTGTTTGAAGGAAATACTTCACTACATTTTAAATTGTAAATGTAACAATCATGTTTTATACATTATTATAAAATACTATTTTTGTTCGATATATTAATCTCGTCTATTTTCTTAGTAATCGACTTAAATATAAAGAATAAGATTGGGCGACTAATTTTTACGCCCAATTACTCCACACAAATGCATATTTTGGAAAAATTCAACATGACTTGAATGATGTTTTTGACGAGCTTATGTCATTAAGAATAGCAATTGTATCTTCACAATTGTAGTTGAAGGAAGAGGCCGGACATATTTAATGTTTTTAAATGTTTGCAAAATAAGGCATTTCAACGAACATTAAAAAACCTGCACCATTCGCTTTAGCTTCCCTTACGCTATCTGAGATCTCAATTTATTTTAAAAAAAAGTGTGATTTTTAAGATAAAAATGGTATAAGAAAATAATAAAATCGCCTATGTTTGACTCAAAATTTCCCCAAAAATACTAATGTTTTTGAAAAATTGAACGTGACCTTATTTGAAGATTTGCTTTTTGAACACATTTCATTAAGAAAATTTGTATCTTCATAATAGGCTATTTGACAACTTTTAGAAAACCATCTTAAATTGTTTATTCTATCATTCTATGCATACGATTTCGTTTATTTTCGGTATACTACTAAAATTGCAACACAAATTGACGACAAAGTTTAAATTAAAAAAAAGCCCGCCAAAACGCTATCTTGCGCCAGAATCGGTTCGCATGGCTCCTGTGACGTCACATGCTTGTAAACAAGCGACCAGCGAGTATTGTAGCCAGCAGGAGAATAAGCGGAGAAAGAAAGTTAAGCGATTGAGTTTTATTTTGAAGATTAATTATGGTGTATAAATGGTGTGCGGTGCCACTGTGTACAAATACATCGATCAAAAACCCCGAGATACTGTTTCTGTGCCAAATAACGCTAAAATGCGTAAGAAGTGCATGCTACTCGCCCGTAGAAACCCGAGTGATATAAAGGACCACTCGAATGTATTTTTCTGTGAAGACCATTTTATTGTAAGTAAATGTTTTATATTTTGTAATATGAAATTTTATTAGATACTATGTTTTGCCATGTATCAATATTCATCAATATAGAAACAATTTCACAGGAGCTTGGCAGATGCAAAGTATAAAGGATCAGAAAACAATTTTACTGAGGTCTATCAATATTTATTATAATTTATCAATATTTTTAATAATTGTTAAATTTGATAATAGTTCTTTGACAACAAAATTACAACTTTCTTTTACATTATGCTAATATCAAATTTAATTCAAGTGTTGGTACCAATAAAATCATTGTACCTATAAATCAGTAACTTGACAATAAACCTTACAAAAATTTTATTGTACTTACTTGGCAATTCTGACGTTTCTCAGTACCTTAGCGTAAAAATTTGGGGTTGTTTTTGAAGAATTGTCCAACCATTACTGTGTCTATTTTGAGCAGGTTTCTACTATCCGCTTTCACAAAATGTGTCTCCATTTTAGAAAAATAAAATCACTATCTAATTCACCACTAGCACGCAGTTGGCTTTTTTGGCAAAAAACTTTTAACACACAACGATCAAAGAAATTCCTTTTGCCTTACTTAGCTCGTGCTACACACGCGGAGATCAGCTTTAAGCGTGTTTACATGCTTGTGACGTCACATGAAATGCGGCCAATCACAGAGCGTTTTCGATCACGTGACTGAACCCTCAAGAACATTAATTTTAAACGAATAATTTAATGGAGATAATGCACATTTTTTAGCAAATATGTAAAAAAAGGCTTTAATGTGGAGTAATCTTCCAGGATGTCAGCAAGCCGACCTACATTTACAACACAGTCAAATAGCCTATTGTAGTTGTAGGAAGACGCCGAAAAAATATGGAATTTTTTTCAGTTGATCGAAAAAGGTTTTCAATCAACATGAGACCTGCGCCATTCTCTTAAAAGTTCTTCATACTATCCAACAACAAAATATAATGAAAATTGTTGGCGCCATTTTCTTAAATTTTAAAAATGCCTCAGGAACTTCATGCAAAATACCTCCCAAAATTCAAATATCGGTTTTGAAATTTAAGGGGCCATGAGATCAGTTAGATCGGTCGGGGAATATCGATTTTGGAGAAAATCGGATGAACGGTTTAGTCGCTACCGTTGTTCACAGAGAGACGAACAGACGTTTTGCTTTCAATTGGTTATTCGGTATCAAGGACTCACAAAACACGGATTCTGGCTGCACCACGTGTTAGGGGATTCTTTTTTTAATTTAGCAACTGGATTTATCAACTTTTCCGTTACCAGGGCCTTGCAATGAATTTTGTCTGCCGAAAATCCGTCGTTATTTTGCGCAGCATTACATAACTTTCCCTATACTACGTAAATACTCTGTATATACGTACGTATACGGGAAATTAAAAATTTTAACAATCGATGAGAATTTGAATTTATCTAATAATGGATGTAAATGACATGCAAATGAAATAGATATACCTATTGCATACCATTTGCATAATATATTTAAAGATTTTACATTATGTTCTTCTCTTTATATTCCAAATATAAAATCATTATGAACATAAGAACAGAATCTGTGTATAGAATGGATGTTGGGATGTACCAGCTCGGTGAACTCAGACACCATGTGTTCGAATGGTGGCATATCTACGTGTTTTTCCATGAAGAAAGTTTTTATGTTGTTCATTTTGTCGTAACTCCCCTACACCTGGGCTTCTTTTTTGCCGGGCTTTGCCATGCGAGAGAGGGAGACGGAGTTAGCTCAAAATTCCGCATTTTAAGAAACGCTCAAACGACATTTTCTCATAAATGTCTCCAAATTTTTATTTCAAACTTTTCGAACGGGTAATGCTAATTACACTCTTCAATATGTCGTAAAGTTAATATTGGGGGATTTATTTATTTTTTCAAAATTTACACAAATGAACTTTTTTTAAAGATCTCTCACAGCGTTAATACGCACGTTTCCCACAATTTGTAAACACTATTGTATTTGCAAGTTAAAGTGCTCTGAATTACTTTAAAAAAAAGTTTTTCGAAAACATAGAAGATTCCTGTGAAAAAGCTTCAAATTTCGCATTTACAGTAGCGATCAAACGCCATTCTCTTAAAAACGGATCTAAATTTTTCAAACAAAATTGCCATTTAGGACGAGGTTTCACTGTTTCACATTACTTCACTGAGTCTTATTAATATTTCCGTTCTAGTATTAAGAAACCGAAAAATTAAGGAAATGTTTAAAAAAACGAAATTAGGGCGGCGATAGATAGCAGCTGGCAAGCGTATATGGCACGTCCGAATAGCCATCCGAGACCAAAGGAAACAGAAACTAACACGGGAAAGTCTATGCCATTCTGTAGCACCACTAGTTTGACTTGTATCTCACGTCGTTAATATTTACACTAGCGACAATTTTTTCATTATTTACGAGTACGAGCTTTAAATAATGCCATTCAAAGTTTCTGGACAACACAACAGTTTTCTGTGAAAACTACCTCAAAATTTTGCAATTTCAGAAACGTTCAAACGCCGTTTTCTCATAAATGGCTCCAAGTTTTTTCTTCAAACTTTTCAAACGGCGAGTCCTAATTGCTCTCTTTCATATGACTTAAGTTCATTTTGGGGTATTTTTTCGTTTTCTCAAAAATTACACAAAAAGCTGACACACCGTAAATAAACACATTTCCAACTAGTTGTAAACACTATTGTATTTGTTAGTTGATATACTACTTCAAATTAGTTCTAAGTTTTTCGAAAACTGAAATAATTTATGTTAATAAATTATAATAGCTAATAATAATAAGAGCTACAAAGTTTGCATTTACAATGGCGCTTGAACGCCATTTTCTTAAAAACAGCTACAAATGTTTAGAGAAAATTGTCAGTCACGAGAAGAATTTACTGTTTTTTTTAATATTTTCAAGATAATATTTTCGTTCTACCATTAGGAAACCGAAAAATTAAGAAAATATCAATAAAAATGTTCTTGGGTGGAGATAGATAGAAGCTGGTTTCTCAATGAAATGTGGTAGCAAACTGTGCAATATTGAACAAAAATAGTGATTTATCTCTGTCTATCCGCCTCCGTCTCTATCCGCCTCCGTCTCTATCCGCCTCCGTCTCTATCCGCCTCCGTCTCTATCCGCCTCCGTCTCTATCCGCCTCCGTCTCTATCCGCCTCCGTCTCTATCCGCCTCCGTCTCTATCCGCCTCCGTCTCTATCCGCCTCCGTCTCTATCCGCCTCCGTCTCTATCCGCCTCCGTCTCTATCCGCCTCCGTCTCTATCCGCCTCCGTCTCTATCCGCCTCCGTCTCTATCCGCCTCCGTCTCTATCCGCCTCCGTCTCTATCCGCCTCCGTCTCTATCCGCCTCCGTCTCTATCCGCCTCCGTCTCTATCCGCCTCCGTCTCTATCCGCCTCCGTCTCTATCCGCCTCCGTCTCTATCCGCCTCCGTCTCTATCCGCCTCCGTCTCTATCCGCCTCCGTCTCTATCCGCCTCCGTCTCTATCCGCCTCCGTCTCTATCCGCCTCCGTCTCTATCCGCCTCCGTCTCTATCCGCCTCCGTCTCTATCCGCCTCCGTCTCTATCCGCCTCCGTCTCTATCCGCCTCCGTCTCTATCCGCCTCCGTCTCTATCCGCCTCCGTCTCTATCCGCCTCCGTCTCTCTCCGCCTCCGTCTCTCTCCGCCTCCGTCTCTCTCCGCCTCCGTCTCTCTCCGCCTCCGTCTCTATCTGCCTCCGTCTCTATCTGCCTCCGTCTCTATCTGCCTCTGTCTGTATTTGCTTCTTTTTCTATCTGCCTCTGTCTCTCTGTGTTTGTCTGTATCTATTTTTTGTTTCTCATCACTCCTCTCGGTTTGTCTCTGTCTCTGTGTCTTGCCGCTCTCTTTCTCTCTCTCTATCTGTGTCTGTCTCTCTCTTACGTATGTCCGTCGCTGTCGTGACCTTTTCGACCTCGCCCTTCGTCACACGGGAACGCTCAGCAACAATGATGCCCAGGTGGAGCGCAGTTCGAATGGAAATTGAATTAAAACTAAGCGCAATTTTGTACTGCAGCGCCATTTAGTGGAGTTTCAACAAAAATAACAGCACATCGACCTTCTGGGTGAAAAAACACGTAAATCTGCCAACTTTTATGTGATCGGTCACACGGTGTCGGAGTTTACCGCTGTTGCATACACAACGTCCAATATACGTGGTGTAGACAGAATTTATGTTTTGTGGATGCTTAATACCGAACAATCGATTGTCGGCATCGGCGTCGGTCTTGTTGTTTATTTACCTGTAATGTTTGTATTATGAGTAGAAGTGCTTCAAATGATTTTCAATTGTTTCGCGAATACTCAATATTTTTCTACGCCAACATAAACGTGAGACATAGGAGCAACCCAAAAAAATTCAAGGCGTAACTGGAACCCACGACCGTTTACTCCGAAGCGCCGAGCCCATACACGCCATTTAACCACCTCGACCATTCGGGTCGGACAGGGGTCTCACTCTTCTCTAATATTCTTAAAGACATACAATCCAATTCTTCAATTCTTGAAATATTCTTTTATTATTCAACAGGAAATTTAAATGCTGGGGATTGTATTTGTAGGATATTTATTACTAAATTAGGTTTCGTAAGTTTGAAATATTTTACTTTGTATTTTTTTTTCAGATAAACCCCCTAACATTTTGTCACATTTAGTCTCCACTGGCCCTGGATGGATATCAATTTGGGTCAGGTTTCAAGAAGAAGAGTATCCCCACGTAGTGGGTATTAAAGCGAGATTCGTAGATGAAGAATTTGCAATAAACAAAAAGAAGGGCAATTGGAGACAGCATCAAGAGATCGCAACTGACAGATTTATTTATAATAATAAAATATATTTTGACTACGTACAGTACGCTGGAGACAGGGCAATGATTTGGCCCGTACACGAGTGCCCACAGTGGCCCGAAACTAAGTACTTCTGCATGCTATTCACCGACAAATTTTCTTATACGGACGCTTTCACGCATCCGCAAGCGATCGATCTTAGAACGTTAAAAGGTTGGGGAACTGCAAAATTGCCGAATACACCACCGTATTTGGACAAAAAAAAAATATTTTTCGTGGTAAGCATAATTATCTGACAACCCTTAATACTGTACCAGAGAAATTGTGAACTTGTGAGCAGGAGGTACGTCTGCCGTACAGTACGCATTAATTTATTTATTTAACGTCAAAGAAGTAAAAAACTGTGTGACGTACTAAGGGGAGAAGTTCAATATGTGCGTGTTTCTTGAACTCTGGGATATCTGTTCCAACTCATATATTAAAAGGAATTATGAATACATGTAACAATGAGGGGTTTTGGCACGAATTAACAGGGAAACAATCGCTCTCGCGTTTAATAAAAACTTGCAAAGTCAAATCAGGCTATTATTCCTCATACTTTACGTGAAAGAAACGACTTACTTCCACGATTTAATGGAAAACGATTATTCGAATATCTACATTCCGGAAAGAGCTCAAGAAAACGTACAGACAGGTAAATTACATTTATTACCAGAAGCAAAACAACTTTTGTATCTAACGAACGGAAATTCGTTTGTTCACGTTGTATAGAATCAAAGTGCGAAAGAGGAACTGCAATAGCGCAGGCGATATGAGCAATCAGCAATGGAGGGCGAGAAGATACGAACCTTACCGATCACAGGAAAAAGGAAGCAAGGAAATTTCTTGAGGGGAGGGGAAACAGCCTGTAGTCTCCCGATCATAATCTCCCTGGTAGACACAAACCAGGTTAGGTTTTCTAAAGCATGTAAAATTTCATGTTGGCATTCTTGTTACAGAAGTAAAACTGTAAATCTTCATAAAACTACACATTTCGAGATTTTAGGGGACATTGTGGAACAAAATCATTCTTCATCCTTGGCAGAGATTGAACTGATTACTAATTAGTAGTGCTACAGAATGGCACAGACTTTCCCGTATTAGTTTTCCATTTTCTTTGGTCTCGGCTAGCTATTCCGACTTGCCACATACTCTTGCCAGCTTCCATCTATCGCCGCCCAAAGTAAATTTTTTGACATTTTCTTAATTTTTCAGTTTCCTAACATTATATCGGAAATATTATTTAAATAATATTAAAGAACAATAAAACATCGCCTTAAATGGCAATTTTCTTTGAAAAATTTGGATCTCTATTTAAGAAAATGGCGTTTAAGCGCTACTGTAAATTCAAAAATTGAAGCTCTTTTCCACAGGAATCATTTGTGATTTCAAAAAACTTCATTAGATGCACTTTAACTCACAAATACATTAGTGTTTACAAATTGCTAGAAATGTGCATATTGACAGTATGAGAGATCTTTCAAAAAAATTACATTTGGGTCATTGTTTAGTGTAATGTGCCATTTTTGAGAAAATGGCATTTGAGCGTTTCTGAATGTGCGGAATTTTGAGCTGATTTTCACAGAAAGAGGTTGAGTTTTCGAAAAACTTCATTTGACATTATTTAAAGCACATATACTCATAAATATAATAATGTGGACAAATCGCCGCTAATGCAAATATTAACGACTCCCATTGGGATGAAATACCTAAAACCTGGCCAATATTCGAAAAAAAGTTTCTAGTTGAGAATTTTTAACTCTTAGTTTAGGTTATTGATGGGACTATGAAATCCGGACTATGAACGGCCGGAACTCACAAATGAAAGCTGTATTCCAGGTTGAACATAGGGCTCTACAGTGTTTACCGCATGGAAGTCAAACTGAAATTTTAGTGCAGAGTTGAAGGTAAATATTTTTGTTCTATGAAAATAATCATTGAAATTATAAAATGGAACATGTTACAGAAGGTATGTACTTAATTATAAGCCCCGGTTTAGTATTTTTATGTTAAACATGATTTTTTAAATGAATGTTCCTGTCTGTAAATATTTTTTTAAAACATGAATGAAAAAGTAGAGATAAATTACAAATCCCACAATAACCCACGTTCATTGAAATTTCTTGATGCTGTTTATAGTATTTACTTCACGATCATTTTATAAAATCGCACGAATATGCACGAATGCGATAATGAGACATGTTTATAGCGGTAGCTGCAAAATTCTGTTTATCCTAATTTTATTAAACTTAATTTCAAAGTATAAAATAAGGCTCTTGTCCATAAAAATAATGGATAAATCGATATTAATAGCATATGAAGGACAACATACTAAAAAAATATGGGAGAATACAACTTTCTCTTCCAACATGTACCGCTTAACTTAGAAAACAATAGACAATACCACAGCAAAAAGAGTGAGCAGTCTTTGTTGCATTCACAGATAATTTCAACATTAAAATAGCACTGTTTCCAAAAATTGAACTTTGAGCATGCTACCCATGCTCTGTAAATACTAAATTTACTCCTGGGTGTCTAAAATATTTATTTATGATACGAGTAATGAAAATAACATTTTATTTTGCGAGAAAGAGGTATTGGAACAGGAGACCGACAGGCCGAGTAGTGCAATCCTATGAGAAAAAACTAGTGGTGCTTCCAACGCACATACTTTCTCGCTCTGCTTCTACACGGTCCTTATTGCTATTCCACTACTTCATAAACAAGCAAAAGTGTACTATACCAGCAAATCATTTCGGTACCGAGACCCAGCAAACGAAACTCAAATTCAACGAACCGGCACTTATACCACTACGTAACACCAACATCGCCTCTGTCGAATAGAGCCATAAAAGAATAGAACCGACCTAGAAACTGGTAAATGCATGACAAAGAAACAATTGAAACGATGGTAATACGCTTTACAAATATAAGAAGTGAGATAAAAAATTGTTAAAACTTAAAAATTTGAACAAATATATACAGACATTTCCACGACATTTATCGCAATTACTTATATTTAGTCAAAACTTAATTCTATCAATTTTATCATTAGAAGCCGGTCATTTCCAACATGCGAAAAACATGTCTTTCAAACATGACCAAGAAAGGAAGCGATAAACCGCGTTACGAAGTATTCGTAAGCCTAGAAATTAATAATAATTTCTAAACCGTTAGGGATTGTAAGTTTATCGCATGCCTTCTGGTTATATTGTATTACAATTTAGCGTTAAAATGCTCATAATTTTACTTAAATTGGTTCATACAGATATATACTAGACAACTGTTCATTTGACATGTCATACGCATCAGAAATCGAATAACACAGTTGAAAAATTGTTTAAAAAACGCAGTTAGGGAAAACACAGACATGTCCTGTCTATTTATCTATATTGAATCTATTCGTGAGTAGAAGTACTTCAAATGATTTTCAATAAAGTATCTACACTCTCCAATGTTTTTTTCCTGCAACATTACATTCATCAATTTAAAATTCCCCTCGGGGAATCGAACTCGGTACCTTCCTTATTGAAGATCTCAACCCAAGGTGCATTAACCAACCGCGCTACGAAACCGACTTGCGGAACAACTGCTTATATTTCAGTCAAAACGTACTTGTATCAGTTCTATCATCCTATCCCTGATCGACCGTTGAGCGCTTCATCCGGAGTAATCCTCCATTATTATTAGGCCCGTTAATTCCAGAGGGCACTGTATTTATGTATGTCTCGTCTCGTCAAGTCAGTTGTCAAGAGGGCCGTCAGGTAACATCTCCGCGTACGCGCCTCTTACCGCGCGCCCCTGTGCTGACTCGTTTTGTTGTAACAAATTTCACATGAGATCGACGGGAATAGAACCCTGACCTCCTTGCTGAAAGGCGAGCGACTTCGCTCTGAACCAGGAGCCACGTATACGGGAAATTAAAAAGGCAATAAAGGAAAATATGAAGACGAGGAATTTGTGTCACGATTTCAAATAGTAGATTGTACAGACAAATAATTAAAGGAAGAATTGAGTCACAGGCAAAAAATCTGGAAGAACAAAGTGATTTTATGGCTTGCCGTTCATGTGTAGATGCATCCAACAAATTTTAGAAAAAACGAAAGCCTGTGAAAGAAATTTTCATCTATTGTTTATTGACTATTGTTTGTTGTTCAAAAAGCATATGACAGGATTCCTATTAGCAAACTTTTTAAAATTTTAGAACAAAAATGTAATTTTAAATTAGTTAACACCATTAACAAAATGTACGAAGAGAGTAAAGGTGTTGTGAAATTTAACGGACAAGTATCAGATGATATAGATGATATAATAATTCCTAAAAGATTAAGACAGGGTGCTGTATGTCCCCAACTCTTTTTAACATGTTCGTTGCCGAAGCTCTGAGACACGGAGGACTGGAGGACGAAATGCAGTATAATGGGAATGCAAATTGGAGAACCAACACTGAATGTTCTACTTTTCGCGGATGACCTAGGCATAATGGCCCTTGCCTATTGGATCTAGCCATAAAGTACCCCCCAAAATTAAAATATCGGTTTCAAATTCCAGGGGCCACGAGATCAGTCAGATCGATCGAGGAGTATCAATTTTGGAGAAAATCGGCTGAATGGTATAGTCGCTAGCGTTTATCACAGACGGACAGACGTTTGGTTTTCAATTTTTTGGGGGTATCAAGATCCCACAAAACAGGGATTCTGGCTGCACCACGTGTTAGGAGATTTTTACTTCCTCGCCTTACGAACACTTCCTAAGAAGAGAATGTTATGTAATCGTGCGCCGGAAAACAGCGAATTTTCGCCAGAAAAACGTTTATAACTAGGGTCTGGTAATGAAAAAGTGGATAAAAACTGCTGCTAAAAGGAAACAAATTCCTCTACCTTGTAGCGAACCTGAGCTTGCTCAAGATCGCTAACAATTTGTCAATAAGAAAGACATCGCCTCGCCTGCGAGATTCGCCGTGCGCTCGCGTAGCCGCGGCGACGACCCCGTCGCCTTATCAGCGGTCGCTGGAGGGGAGGCGGGGGGGAGAGTTGTCGCCCCTACGCGGCGAAGGGGCTGGGAATAACGGTCTGAGTGAGGAGAGACGAACAGAAAGTTTCGAGAAGCGGATGTGTGAGTTGGATTGAGCGAGAGGCGTGGCCGCGAGCCCAGTCAGCGGAAATGGCACCACGTTAACCCTTAAGTGGTATCATGGATTTTGGTTACGTAAACGGTATTGTCGGGTCAGCGGAGACCCAGAAATTAATTTTGTAATTTGGCATATTAACTCTTACTTGATGAAACTAGAAATGGATGTACATCTTAAAACAACTTTCCTCAAGGATTGTAACTGAAAGACATCTTCAATTAAATTCATTTTGTGTGTCTAAAGCACCATATTTCTGAATTTGTATATATTTACATGGGTTAGATGAGATCAATTTGAAAAGGGATTCAATTTTCAAAATACTAGAAATGTTTAATTGGTATGGATCAAAATGAAGAGCTAACACTTGTATACACATAATAGGGAGAGAAAAACACAAGAATGCTACTTAATTCATAAAATTTGCAAGTATGCAAAAGTGGTATACAGCAAATGTTTAATTTTTTGTCTGTTTATAATTAGCCAAATTATTATGAAGTTATGGACTGGATGTAATTTATTCAGACTCTATGCACTCATCACAATACACTTTGACTAAACTGTGGGTTTTGCAAACAGTTTTGTTGCACTGACAGCAGACTGTGTTATATTTATTGTCCTTTGATGACGGACAAAGAGAGCAGCGCTTCCGTTCCTTCGGCTCGTCACCCTCATCATTTTCACAATCATTTTCACTGCCTGAATCATGATCTCTGTCTATTGTGGAAGCGTCACTGAGATCACTATCTACCTATGCAAGCCACTGTTCAACTTGTACAGAATGTTCTTCATATTCCATTGTTGAGAAAACAGACTGATTTTCACACTATAATTAAAAGACTAACGTCAACGGTATCGTCGGGTCTCCACTGACCCGGAACCCACACTGCGAGGACAAATCAACTTCCTTTCATGAGTTCTAAAACACCACTGCCCATAAGTATAGAGTGTAAGGATTAGGTGGCAGCACAGGCAAATTGCGGCAAAATTGCAAGGTTTAAACAAACAAGAAACTCTTCTGGGTCAAATGTGACCCGACGATACCAGTTAAGGGTTAAGGCGGACGCCGTCATGCTCGTTCTTCCAGTACGCTCTGTTGTTAGAGCGAGCTAAATATTTCAACGGGCTAAGGTCGGTATTTCGATTCTTACGTGCCACATCGGGCACATTCCATCCGAACTGCCCGATTAGGTGTTCACGCCGTTCACTGTTGGAGATAATTCCACGGACACAACCTCCGAATTAACGTTGGGGCATGGTTCCCGTGGTTCACTTTCGGAGATTGTTTTGCCATTATAAAACGTATTCAATAACTGGTATACCATTCCATGTGCATTCTCATAGTATCTTTGTAACATGTGCAGAAGACAGTTGCAGTTATGGATTTTTCGTGTGGGAGGACTGTACTGATTTTTGAAAGAATTTTGCCATGTTAATAAGCTAGAAGTGCAAGTTCTGTTTTTGAAAGGAGTACTAGGGATGGTAGTGTTAACACCAAGGTGAAGTTATAAATCTATTAGAGCTACTGAAGGACCATTAAGGAAGCCATTTTATAGGAGTCATTGAAGAAGTTAACTGAACTTAAATATTACGCGAGAAATGTTGTAACAAAAGGGTAATTTTATATAGTTTTTCAAGTAACTTCTTTTGAAGATGTTCGAACTTATTCATGTATAATTAAAAGTGTTGTGAAAATTATATTTGAAACGAACAATTGAAGAAGATGAGCAAACTTGAATGTTGTACAATAGATGTAAAATGGAGTAAATTTCTGTAGTTTTTTCAAGAATTTCTATTGAAGGTTCTGTTTTTTGTTCAAAAACTATATTCATTCAGTTCAACAGAATATAAGATATTTTTAGTAATTTCATTTCTATAGTTTTTACAAGAAATTCTGTTGAACATTCTGTGTTTTTCAAAAAAAAAATTATTCAGTTTAACAGAATACGAGATATTATTTTGTACTCTCATTTCTATAGTTAAAAAAAGGGGGTGTTGAATATTCTGTTTTCAACGACTATAATTTGTTCATTTCAACTGAAGACAAGATATTCTTTTTGGAATTCCAAAGAATTTCGTGCACGAAATTACATGAGAGTGTTGACTTAGTGTATGTTTTGGGATAAATTGACTGCAATTTTCACAAACAGAAAGCAGTATGATATGCTGTCAGTTGAAATGCAAGTACTCCTCCCTATGACAGTACATTCTCATCACTCCTCGACTCATCTGAGACCCCATTTGTTCAATTAATTGAATTTCTATTGCATTCATCACAGAATATACTACTGTGATTCTAATTCGTTTCAACTAAGAGAAAGATTATTTTAGATAATCTTGCAGTTGATTTTTCCTTCGAGTTTTTTTTATGCTGCTCAATGGTATATTTTTCTTTGTTTATTTGTCTATTTCTGTATGTTGTGGTCATTTTGCAACTTGTGGCTTGGTTTTTCTATGAAGATTCAATTATACTGATGTTTGTGGTTTCAACTTTGTGTTTTTTTCAAAATTTCAAAGAAAGCCAATTACCCACGAAATTTCCCCACAGCCGACCTACACGTACGGTTACAACCTCGTTATGTAGTCAATATCTATATTTTCTTGCTCCTTGATACTGCAAAATCGATTAACGACAATACGTCCGTCTGTCCGTCTGTGGTCAACGCTAGCGCCTAAACCGTTCAGACGATTTTCTCCAAAATTGATAATCCTCTTTCTTTTTCATTATTGTAGAGGCTCCTGGAATTTGAAACCGATATTCTAATTTTGGGGAGTGCTTTACATGATGGATTCGGACATTTTCAAAGTTTTAAAAGAAATGGCTGCATTTTTTATTAAATTTTTTTGTTGAATAGTACAAACGACGTGTAAGGGAATGATGTAGGTATCATTTTCGTTGATTTTACCAATTTTTCAAAAACTACAAAAAACAATTTCAAAACTTCAAAATTGAAGATAGAGATTTTCGCCTTAGACAAAGTCGGTCGTAAATACTTAGCACTTTAAGTAAGGTCATGTACAATGTTTGGAAAAAACGAGTAGTATTTGCGTAAATTGCGCTTCAAATTTACAAAAACAAATTTTTCAAAAACCACTCCAATTTTTTTCTTTAAATTTTCTTTACTTATGAAATGAAGAACGATAAAAATATGATTTCAGTCCTACTTCTGGAAATCACTTAGTTTTTTGAAAATTGCAAACAAATATTTTTAAAACTACAAAATTGTAGATAGAGATTTTTACCACAGACAAAGTCTGTTGTACAAAATTAGCTCTTTAAAGAAGGTTATGTAGAATTTTCTGAAAAACGAGTCGGTTTTGCGTAATTTGCGCTTCAAATTTACCAAAATTTTTTTCTGCAACCGATTTTTTTCTTTAAATTTTCTCCACATGTATAATAAGGGACGGTGAATAAATAAATAAAAATAAATAATCTGTTGGTGTTATAGAATGGCACAGACTTTCTCGCAGTAGTTATATTTCTAAAGTCGTTAGTTGGAGTAAGCCCTTCACCGCTACCTTTCTTCATCGCCCAAAAGACTTATATTTGTCGTATGTTGACAATTATCGGCTTCCTAATGAGAAAGCTGATACAAATATTTTTTTACTAATATATAACTTTTCAGTCCACAACTCGCTCCAATGGCCAAGGTGGTTAAGGCTGTGCTAGGACAGAGTGCTTCATTACGGAAGAAGTCGGGTTCGAATCCCAAACAGGGATTTTAATTTGATGAATGTGTTGTTGCACAAAAAGCTAGTGAAGAGCGTAAAAACTTTATTGAAAATAATTTGACGTACTTCTAATCATTCATAGAACCAATGCAGATAAATATACAGGACTTGTCTTTGTTTTCCCAAACATTGTTTCAACTATGTATAATTTTTATTGTTTATGTTGTATAATTTTGCGGAGGGTTTAGGAAACAATGCGGAAAGTATGTGCTTTGGAAGGACCACTAGTGTTTTCTTAATTTAACAACTGGATTTCTCCACTTCTTCGTTACCAGGGCCCTGTAATAAGAGCTTTTCTGCCAAAAATTCGCCGTTTTTCGCACAGCATTACATATTTCCCTATACTACACGTACGTATAGTATAGGGAAGAAAACTATATCGTATGGATTTTTAGAAATTTTTTTTTTGAAATTGCGTACATTTCTGACACTAAATAAACAAAAAATTAGCGCATTTCTTAAAAAAACTGTATGACCTTTTTTTAAATAGTGCGACAGCCGTGTCGTTCTGTTGGGCGCGGAAGACTTGCTGCCGGTTAGCTCAGTGGGTAGAAAGGCGTGCTGAGAATGTTAATGATGGTGGAAGTTGGTGTTCGGCGAAAATGACAGTCTTGTTATCAGCTTAACAAAATAAGTGGCATTTATTCAATAAAAAGGTCATGGTAATACCACTAATATCGGCGAGCGTGCTCTCCTTCTCCCCAATTTCAAAATTACAGACACAAAAATTAAAAAATAACACTGATACAAAAAAATTGACATAAATTTACGCCAATTCTCTCTTGACGACCAAGCGCGGCCGAGAATCTTAGCTTATGCGTCTGGTCAAAAGGCAATGCAAATTCCTCTTTCCAAAAGTTCGTTCCTTTTGATCACGGAAGCGCCTGAAGGGCGTAATACCGCATTAGCAAAGTGACTTACGGAACCAGCCAGCGGGTTGAACGACCTCTTCTGCCAGCTGGCGGGGGCTGGGTCCGGCGCGCACGTTGGGCACTGTTCGGAGGGGTGGAACAGGCGACAAAAGCGGGCCGGTGCAGGCGGGTCGACCAGGTATCGCTGTGACGGGATCTCGGGCGCCAACAAAAGCACAACGCCGCTCACTCACAGATACTAACCAACAGATAATGTTCACGCGCCTGACACAATGGCTTCTGTACTTTCGGTCCACGCGTCCCGGAGGCAATCCGCACTCCGCACTTTGAAGATCGCTGTAAGTCCATAAACGATCTAATCACTTCAGTAGAATGCACTCAGGCACGAGTTACGCATAAGTCACTTTCTCTCCGCTATCCTGACTAAAATCCACGTTCCACTGATATTTGGAGGCCGTGCACATATCCCCCCTAATGAATTCGCTTTCTCTCACCAGTCAAGACTCAAGAAAAATTCATCTCGCCGGCGCCGGACGCCGCAGCGAACACGACCTTCCTCCTTGACTGCCTCGTACGTTCTCTCTTGGCGCTGTGTTCACGATGTCTTTCCGGCCTCTCTTCCCCCACCAAATTCATCCAAAATGTTCTAGAACTTGCCAGCATTCTGTTTAAGCTTGGCAGCTATTGGCGAAAGGTTAGTGTGTCGCAAAATAATTTCGTCCGATCATCGGAGGTTTTTTGAGCCGAGAACTGAGCGTTCTCTCTCACTTCAATCGTATGTCAAACAGGGGTAGTAATTAATGGACCGGGGAAGAAACTGAGAATCTCAATGGAGGAGGTGGGCGAGGGGGCCGCGGAAAAGTACCGTTGGGGACAGGCGCGGGCGCGCGCGCAGCCCCTAGCGTCTCGGACATCTGCGCGTGTCTAATGGGGGGTGGCCAGCGGGTGTTCGGACAGAATCCTGGCGCCGCCACCGGTTCTTTTGTCGTGCTTCGTGAAAATAGTATTGTATTTGCAGTTGTAATTAATTCGGTGCCACTACAATAGCTACATTTTTACAACAGACTTTGTTTAAAGCAAAATTGCTATCTCCAATTTTGTAGTTTTGAATGTTCACGTTCTTTTGGCATTTTCGAAACAATAGATCAATATCCAAAAATTAAACTAGCGCTATATTTTTTACCATCCCTCATTACATATGTGGAGAAAATTTAACGAAAAAATTTGAATCGGTTATTTTTAAAAAATCGCAAAATTGAAGAGCAGATTACGCACAAACTACTCGTTTTTTCATAAAATTGTATATGCCCTTTTTTAAAGAACTAATTTTGTACACCAGACTTTGTCTGAGTCAAAAATCTATATCTACAATTTTGTAGTTTTAAACATATTTTTTGAAATGTTCGAAAAATCAAGAGATATCCGTAAGTAGGACTAGCACCATATGTCTACCATCGGTTATTACAGATGCGCAAAAAATTTAAAGAAAAAATTTGAAGCTGTTTCTGAGAAACAAAATTTTGCTAAATTTCAAGTAGAAATTACGTAAAAACTACTCGTTATTTTCAAAAAAGTGTACATGATCTTATTCAAAGTGCTAATTTTGAACAACCGACTTCCGTTTGTGGCAAAAATTGTTATCCTCAATTTTGCAGTTTTGAAATACATTTTTGCAATATTTTCGAACTAGTGGTGCTACAGCATGTCACAGACTTACACGTCTTAGTTTTCTATTTCCTTGGGTCTGCGCTAGCTATTCGGAATTACCACATACCAATTTTGCCAGCTGCCAGCTATCGTCACCCAAATTACATTTTTTGGACATATTCTTAATATTTCGGTTTCCTAATGGTAGAATGGAAATATTCGTTATAGAATATTAAAGAACACAAAAATCTAGCCTTAAATGGCAATTTTCTTTTAAAAAATTTGTGCCGTTTTAAAGAAAATGGCGTTTTAGCGCTACTGAAAATGAGAAATTATAAAGTCTTTATCACAGAAAATTTTTGAGTTTTCAAAATACTTCATTTAAAGTTATTTGAAGAACTTACACTCACAAATATAATAATGTTTACAAATTGCTGATAACACTGCTCAACAAAAAAACTGTTTTTCACTTGCCCAAGATTTTGCATCGAATTTCAAGTAAATCGGGTATGCTGAATCCAGGTATGTCATTAGCTTCGTTGAATTGGCTCTAGTTTTTGTACTATGAACATTGTAATGAATGATACTATCACAAAAGTCACAGTATTTAATGCAAATATCGATCTTTACACAAACCTGTTTTTTTTTTATTTTAAACATTGTATATCGGATTATTTTCAGGATACTTTAATTGAGCTTCGTTTTATTAATACACTTTCTTTTGTCACAAAACAAAGATTTCTTCAGGAAGACCTTGCTTGAACAACTTGAATGTATTTTACTACATTTGTGGGGAATTTACGCTACAAAAACAGAAAATAAATATTACGAACTTCGGAGAAAAATATTTGAAACATATTTTGGTATAAAACTGGGTGATGAAGATAAGTCGTGGGCTCCTGATGTGGTATGCAAAACGTGTGTGGAGTGTTTCCATTAGTGGAAAACTGAAGAGTTTAAAATTTGGTGTACTGATGGTATGGCGAGAGCCCTAAAATCATCATCATGATTGTTATTTTTGTTCGGTAAACATTAATAAACATAAATAACATAAACTTCAATCGTTACAAGAAAAAGAACAGAGAGAACACTGATTTGGAATCAGCAAAGCGACCTGTGCCACATGGACCTAATGTTCACCACACTCACTGGAAGTCCTGTGTCTGATAGTGAGGATATACAGATTCTGGGGTGCAATACAAGAGTTAGCAATGGCAGTGAATACGATGAAAGTGTTGTTACAAAAGAGCACTTCTCCCAAGATACGTTCAGTGATTTAATACGTGACTTCAGTTTGCTAAACAAAGCAGCTGAACTTTTAGCATCCTGACTAAAAGAAAAATATTTGACACTGGAAGCGAAAATAACACATTACTGGTTATTGGTATAGACATTGTCATAGTTGTCAAGAACTTTTGGGGTAATCATAAAGTAGAAAATTATCCAAACTGGTGCCAGACTTGCTTTTAAACTTCCAAAATTTGGGTGAAACTATGAGCATTAAGGTACACTATCTCCATAGCCCTCTAGACAAATTTCGAGAAAATCTTGGCAATATATGTGAAGAACAAAGCGAGCGGTTTCATCAAGAAATAACTGTAATGGGAGTTAGATATCAGGGTAGATGGGATAGGCATAACGGCAGACTACTACTGGAGCCATCAACGTGATTGCCCTAATTTGCCACATAAAAGGATATCAATGTTTTGTGATTCTTTGCAGGCTGTAAATATAAATATATTGACTATATTAATATTAAATATTTCAAAAGTTTAACTTTCCATAAGTAGGCGTATCTAGTTACATTTTGTTCAAGTTTTAAGCAATTTACGAATAGCCTGTACTCAATAAAATAAAACAATACTTTTCGAGGCAATTTTCATTATCTCAAAAACTAGAGCCAATCTACAAAAACCAATGCCCACCATTTTGGAATCTGTGCATTAAACATACCTTAAAATGGCTTTAAATCGTTTGGTAAGAAAATGAGTGTTGACCAGTGTAATGTGCATATTAAAGATGAGAGAATTTTCCAAAAAATACATTAGTGTAATTTTTGAAAAAAACAAAAAATACCTCAAAATAAACTTTACGTCATAATATAGAGTGCAATTAGCACTATCCGATCGAAAAGTTTGAAGAATTTATTTTAGCCATTTATGAGAAAATGGCGTTTGAGCGTTTCTGAAAATGCGGAAATTTGAGCTAGTTTTCACAGAAAACTATTGTGTTTCCGAGAAACTTTACTTGACATTATTTAAGCACATGTACTCAGTAATATAATGGTGTCAACAAATCGCCACTAATGTAAATATTAACGACGTGAGAGACAAATCAAAAAATACATTTTTGCAATTTTTAAAAAAATAAAAGAATACAGCTATAAGGAGTTTGTTATCTCATAGAGTACATTTAGCACTATCCGTACCAAAAGTTTAAAGAAAAATGTCCAATCCAGAGCTAACCGTGAAATTAGGATCTATGCAATCTTTATAAGTGTATTTTACTCTATTCTTACAAGAAATTTGAAGAAAACATTTAGCAACTGGATTTTTCCATTTTTTCGTAATCAGGGCCCGGCAACGAATTTTTTCTGCCGAAAATTCACCATTTTTCGCGCAGCTTTACATAATTTTCGCTATACTACCCATATTACTCCGTATATACGTATGTATACGGGAAAGTAAAAATTGGGTATATCAACGAAAACGATACAACATTCTCTTAAACGTCCTTTGCACTATTTAACAACAAAATTTAATAAAAAGATATGGATCAATTTTTTTTAACTTTGAAAATGTCCGACCGACCCCCAAAAAGGAGGCTCGACATCAGCCAAATCAATTGGTGAATATCAATTTTGAAGAAAATTGGCTGAACGGTTTAGGCATTAGCATTGACCACAGACGGACAGACGGACGTTTCGCCATCAATCGATTTTTTGGTATAAAGAAGAAATAAATCATGGATTTTGGCTACCCCACGAGTTAAAGGATTTTTTCTAAATTTAGCAAAAAAATTTATCCCTTTTTAGTTACCAGTCCCAAACTGTAAGAGTTTTCTGGCGAAAATTTGCCGTTTTCCGACGCATGATAACTTTCTTTTCTTATGAATATTCGTAAGGCGAGAAAGTAAAAAGGTCCTTCAAGGCATACCCAGACGAAGTAATGCTTTAATTCATTCAAAAGGTGCACATACCGAGTATTAATAAGCTTGTAACTTCTTCAGTTCTATAGTTTAGTCACAAGTTTTGTGACAATAAAGAAATGTTTACTTTTTGGATTTTTTCTAAAAAGTGACTTACTTAAAGATGGGAACATATTTTCATGGCACACAGATATTTATAATTAACATATGTCGTAGAAATCAGCTGTCAGTATCAGCAGTCACTACAAAAATCCACTATACGATTCATTGCCAGATGATATTACACAATTAACAACACGTTTAGATTCTACACACAAGTTCTTCTCGTTCTTCTACTTCTTCAAGCACTGGACCGTCAACCCGTTGCGCACTCATTCATCCTTTGATTTGGTTTTTGAACATTCAACAGACCAATTTCCAAGAGAGTGGTATTTTTTGTGCTCTAGAAATATTCATTCTCTATGCATGGTTTGACTGTGCATTCCTGTATTCTTTTATTTTCTCCTTCTCACTTAATGCTAACATAATGGAGATGAGGTATTGTAATGCTGCGGGAAAAAAGCACGTTTTGTCGTTAGGCAAAACTCTTATTGACAAAGAAAACGTGGATAAATATTGATTCTTTATGTTATATCGTCTGTCTGTCCCATCGTCTATCTGGCTATGTGTCTCTCTGCATCTGTCAGTCTGTATATACGGATAAGCATGTATCTGTATCTCTCTATATCTGTATCTGTCTTAGTCTGCGGTTGTATCGTGTCTGACTGTGTCTGTATTTGTGTCTGTATCTATCTGTGGCTGTCTTTGTCTGTGAC
Source organism: Acheta domesticus (assembly GCA_031308135.1). Lineage (NCBI taxonomy): Eukaryota > Metazoa > Arthropoda > Insecta > Orthoptera > Gryllidae > Acheta > Acheta domesticus. The sequence goes on from JAHLJT010009436.1 coordinate 63,298,901, forward strand.
TGTTTAAACCTTTTTTTTACGAGGGCACTGTAAAATCTTCGAAAGACACTGCGGGACCCGCACCCCGCAGGGTGTAGGATTCACAGCTAGTCTGTGCCTACCCACTGAAAACCCCTCCCATGTCTGCGATCGCCATCCCACGGAACCCCCGTCAGGCATTGCATCACGGGAAGGGCTGATCGTCTCTGTCTCAGCTCTGTCAACTTGTGTCACGGGTTACTTACAGATACTCACGGGTATTCTCGGCTACTCCTTCGTAGTTGCTCCTCCAATCGTAGCTTCTTCAAAACTAGGGCTGCATAGTTGGCTACCGCACTCCAGTTATCTTCAGATACCAGCATCTTAGAGACGATGGTATCAGGAGTCATTACCTGGAGGAATTGGCGAAGTTCATCCCTCTCCCTAGAAAAACGTGGGCAGTGAAAAAACACCTGTTCCACATCTTCCACCAGTGGTTCACAGGTTGGGCATGAGGAGTCGTCGTCCAACCGGAAGCGAAGTAGGTACGCAAGATAGCACCCGTGCCCTGTTAACAACTGAGTCAAATAATGGTCCACTTCTCTGTGTTTCCGTTGAATCCACTTTGCAACATCAGGAATAAGGCGAAATGTCCATCTACCAGTAGATGATATAACCCATCTCCTTTGCCGCTGGGCCAATGTCACCTCCCTCTCTTCTTTCATGATGACGCTTTTATTACTAGCTTCTTCACGTTTACGCCTGTAGAGCCTGGCCCTTTCTTGAGCCAAGAGGACTATAGGGGGCATGTCGGCTATCACACTCACAGCATCGTGCGAGACCGTTCGGAATGCCCGGGCCACCCTCAGGGCGGACCTTCTGTACACGGACTTCGCCCCGCGGGCGTACGATTGGATCCCTAAGGCATCCGCCCAAATGGGGGCTGCGTAGAGCAACATCGATTTTACGGCCCCGGACAATAGTCTCCGGGTACTTTGGCTTGGACCGCCAACATTACGCATGATTCGTGCCAAGGCGGAAGCCATGCGAGACGCTTTCTCGCAGACTACCCGCAAGTGCTCATCAAAATGTAGTCTCGCTTCAATCTGAACTCCTAAATATCTTTGAGACTGCTGGGAGGCTATTTTACTACCCCCTACGTTGAGAGTAATATCTTCTTTAACTTTTCGGCCTCTCACCAGAACAGCTTCTATTTTGTGCTCAGCCATCCGGAGCCCCACCGACGTTAATCACTTCCGGATCGCAGTCACAGCCTCATTGGCAACCTGTGTGACCTCCTCCTTGTATTTGCCTACCACAACCACCGCAACATCATCAGCAAATCCGATAGCCCATGCACCTTCCGGCAGCTGGAGCTTCAGCACAGAATCATACGTAATATTCCACAACAGTGGACCCAGTACCGAGCCTTGCGAAAGACCATCCGAGATACCATACGTCTTAACTCCAGTCTCTGTGTCGTACACCAAAATAATAGCTTCTATGTTCCTTAAGTACATCGGAACTCCAAGTTCTTTTAACGCAGCAAGTATGGAACACCATCTAGCCGTATTAAAAGCGTTCCTGACGTCAAGAGTAACTATAGCGCAATACTTCTTCGCGACTCTTCTCCAACGTTTGCCCTCGATAGCCTTGCGTGCGATGTCGATGACAACCCCAATTGCATCCACTGTAGATCTTGCCTTCCTAAAGCCGTACTGATGGTCGCATAGTCCCTGTGGTCCCTCCATGTATGCTTCGATCCACTTGCAGTGGTGTCATAGTAAAATATGAACTTTCTAGTTAACATTCGTTTAATTTCGTTGCTATTTGTCAGATAGCAGCATAGTTACAGAACGCTAATATGGCGAGTAGCTGGAACGCGCGTCAGAAGCAGAGATGTGTGACTGAATTTCTCACTTCGGAGGAAATTGCACGCATAGACATCACCAATCTCTTGCTCAACTTTTACGGGAAGCATACAGTGGATGTCACTACAGTGTGTCGATGTGTAATGCGTTTCAACGATGGTGATAGTGACGTGAATGACAAACCACGTTGCTGTCGTCCACGCACAGCTACCACACCACGGAATGATGGAGCGCTTCGATCAGCTCTTCCGCGTGAATAGGTTCATGGGGGGGGTATACTGCGTACGGCGCTGAACATAGTCTGCAATGCATTAGAAGTAACGCTGAGTAAACTGAGTTACCGAAAATTGTGCGCAAGGTGTGTCCCGCGATCACTTACAGAGGAACAGCAACACCACCGACAATAACTTTGTGAGGAACATTCGATCCAATACGAAGCTGAAGGTGGCGGTTTTCTGAATCAAATAATCACTGATTACGAGACATGATCACCATTATGAGTCAGAAATAAAACATTAATCAATGGAATGACGCCATAAGTATCCCCGTACTGGTCAACTCGGCTGGTACAGACTTTCACCAGCGTAGCATGCAGGCTGTTGTTCATAGGTGGATAAAATGCGTAGAAAAAAGGGGGACTATATTGAAAAATTGTGTCGTGTCAAAAAAACTGTTCTAACACACCCTATTAAGTTTATTTTTTTAAATTTATTGTAGTAGTCAAACAAATAAATAGAAGGCATTACTTTCGGAACGACCTACGTACTCTATGAGATGACATTAACGCCATATTGCTCTATTCTTTTGTTTTTTCAAAAATTACAAAAATGTAGCATTTTTAGTTGTATTTCACGACGTTAATATTTAAATTACCGGCGATTTGTTCACATTATTATACTTATGTACATGTACTTTAAATAATGTCAAATAATAAATTCTTGAAAATTGAATAGTTTTCTGTTAAAACTAGCTCAAAATTCCGCATTTTCAGAAACGCTCAAACGCCATTTCCTCACAAATGACTCCAAATGTTTTGTTCAAACTTTTCGAACAGATAGTGCTAATTTCAATCTTTAATATGGCGTGAAGTTCGTTTTGTGGTTGTTTTTTTAAATTACACAAATGTTATTTTTTTAAAGTTCTCTCATACCGTTCATATGCTCATTTCCAGCAATTTGTAAACACTATTGAATTTGTGCGTGTAAGTGCTTAAAATGACTTCAAATTAAGTTTTTCGAAAACTAAAAAATGTCTGTGAAAAAGAGTTTCAAATTTCACATTTACAGTAGCGCTTAAACGTCATTTTCTTAAAAAGGGCTCAAAAATTTTTCAAAGAAAATTGCCATTTAGGACAAGGTTTTACTGTTCTTAAATATTCTTAAAATAATACTTCCGTTCTATTATTAGGAAACCGAAAAATCAATGAAATGTCAAAAACAATCTTTTTTTCAGCGATAAATGGCCGCTGGCTAAGAGTTTGTGGCAAGTCCGAATAGCTAGCCGAGACCAAACGAAACAGAAAACTGATACGGGAAAGCCTGTGTCATTTTGTAGCATCACTAGTTTACTTCTTTCCGCCATTTTAATGAATTTTTCGCTGATTTAATCGATTTGAATATCATTTTAATGATATTTGCTACAAATAATATTTACGAATTGCAACAAATCTTCACAGAAGTCCTGAATACGTAATCTTGGTAGCCTATTCGATTTCTTCGCTCAGAATTTTCAATGTCTGACATCTAAGTTTCTAATCTAAGATTCCTGTGACATCTGTCAGCGCTATTTGCGGTTTATGCAATTTCGGGATAACTAATGACTGGTCTGACTAAAGATGGGATAACTAATTTTCTGGCAAAGAACAGTTCAAACAAAAAGTTTGAAATCTGAAGTTACTTGGGCGAATAGAAGAATACTCGATTATAGCAGTAACGTATCCAACAGCTTGCGTTGTCTATCCGAACTTGTTTTAATTCATCACACTTTTGTTTTTATCACAATTTTTGCGTCATTTTTCCTTGCTTTTAGAGCATTTTTAACACATTTTAAGAGCATTTTATTGATAATTTTTGGCGAGGTTTTAGGTCATCAAAATCCGGCCCCTAGTATTGAGGGACCGTAAAATATGTGGTGCTAGTCCCATTTTCTGCTATTGTTCGGTTTATTCGAAAATGTCAAAAAGAAACTAACATTTCGAAACTACAAAATTGGGGAATGCAGATCCCAGGAAAGGCACTTGGCCGCTCCCAGCAAAATTAAATCCTTTAGCAATTTACCACCAATCAGAATTTCGATTTGAATTACTGGATAATAGATTGCGGATATTTTATTTAGTCCTACGCTATCTGGTATTCAAATGAAACGTCAAAATTGACGCACTACCGCTCATAGGGAAAGTAACAAACTACCCGAATTATACTTGCCCAGGACAAGTCTCACAGGGAGGCGATAGGGGCTTCTTGAGATTAGCCTATGCACCAATAAGTGTGTGCAGTGAAAGAAGAAGAATATGTGAAGTACTCTCAAAAATCAAAATATCAGTTTCAAACTCCCAAAGCCTCGAGTTCATTCAGATCGTTTGGGGAATATCAATTTTGAAGAAAATTGGCTGAACGGTTTAGGCGCTAGCTTTGACCAAGGCGCACACGGACAGACCGACGGACGTTTTGCCATCAATTGATTTTTCGGTATCAAGAACCAAAAAAAAAACATGGATTCTGGCCACAACACGTATTAAAGAATTTTTTTCTAAATTTAGCAACAGGAGATATCCTCCTTTTTATCATGAAGCCCAGCAATAAGATTTTTCTGCCGAAAATTCGCCGTTTTCCGGCGCACGATTACATTTATGTAATAAGTTATAACTTTCTCTTACGAAGTTCCTTCATAAGGTGAGAAAGTAAAAATATCCCCAATTTTCTTGATTAAACTTTGACCTCGGAGACTGTGAAGTACATTTAAGAGAATGGTGTAGGTCATTTTCGCTGAAATCCCTGATTTTTCGAAAATTACAAAAATTCAATATTCATTTGGCCACTTCCTAAAACTATAACATTAGAGATACATTTTTATATGTAATCTATTTCCTAAAGACAGATCTTCAAAAAAAGTAATGTTCAACTTCTGGAAGATATTAGTGGTTTTCATGTAATATTGCGCCAAATGTAGGCATTGTTTTAAAAAATTCTTATAAACCGCTCCAATTTTTTTTCTTCATATGTTCACCACATGTGTAATAAGGAACGGCAAAAGTCGCTAGTCGCATTTTGGACTCGTTTTTTCGGAAATTGAAGTTTTGGAAATTGCAGTTTCGGAAATTGCAATTGGAAGTTTTTGAAAAAATTGGAAGTTTTTTGTGTAATTCGCGCTTGAAATTTACGGGAATTCTAAAAAAAATATTTTCTGAAAAAACGCTCCAAATATACTTAAATTTTTTCACGGATAGAAGGGATGCTTAAAAGAATGGCGCAAATCTTATTTTCGTAAACATCTGGAAACTACAAAATGGAAGATACAGATTTTTATCTTAAACTTTATTCTAAAAAATCAACTCATTAAAAAAGGTCATGTACACTTTTTTGAAAAAACTTGTAGTAATTTCTGTCTGAAATTAATGAAATACATATACAGGTGTCCCAACAACTATAGGTCATGAGAAAAATCCTCGGAGAACAGGAATGGATCAAAAGGATAGAAAAATAATTAATTTAATTTGAATTATAATTTTCTACGGAGAATCCCCATATTCATTCCATTTTTACTTTTTTTACTCTATTATGTAATGTGTATTCTCAATGTATTGATGTATTTATTTTAAGCAATCCGCAAAATTTAATTGAAATTTGGGCAACAATACAGTGATGCATTGCAGAAGTTTACTGCTGAACGGGGAAATGGTGGCGGCGATTAGATAAAGCGATTTTATTTACAGTGGAGCTTGTGTTAAGCGTTTACAAATCAGCCTTTTAGAAAAGATTTGAGACACATCACAGAAAAATTGTCTATTGTCTATATTCAACTTCTTATGAATCTGGCCACAGATTGTTAGAACAGACGAAAAGTTTTTATTGCAATATCCAGGTACAAAAATTGAAAATTCAACAAAAGCGACGTTTCGAGGACTAATTTTTCCTCATCTTCATGCTAAGTAAAGAAAGAAGATACAAAATTATGAATCAGTAGTCATAAAGAATGCATAGTAAAAAGTTAAAAAAAATTTAAAAATGAATATAGAATAGTACTCGATATAATATAAATTCGATATAAGTTGAATAAAAGATTTGAAACTTATTTCATAATCCACATTTTTTGTCGGTATAGAACATACATATTTTTACTAAGCGAAAGGTTATTTATCTATGACATATTTCAGCATCTATATCACTTACATTTTAGCAATTCCCCAGCAATATCTTATTATAGTTTTTCAAAATTTCAACGAGTGTAAACAGTACAGCAAAAAGTCGATTATCCGATTTTAAAACAAGAATTAGGTTCGCTTTTTGGGTAAACATTTTGTGAGTTGAAAAATAAACAATGGTTTCCAATATTTAAGAATTTATTTTTTTATTTTTACGTAACAGGTACTATTCCTCGGCTACATAACGTTAAAGTGTTCATTTTACTATTTTAAGTGTTTTTGTATTAGGTGAGTTTGACCGCGGAGTTTTTGACAGACACTAGTTTATAAAAAGTTTTGAAATACAAACACTGAATCACATTGTTATAAACCTTAGTTTTATTTTCCTGCGCTTCGTTTCAGGCTATGTCAATGTATGATAAGGCGGCAATTAATTAAATTAATATTATACTGAGATTTTTCTAACTTTCCTCCTCAAGGCCCGTCATCACGATGGAATATGTCACGTTATCTCGCGACTTTAGTTAATGCTCTGCACATGCGTGTATTATTTATTGCGTCATAGTTTGTTCTTAGTAATTGTAAGAATTTGTGCATCGTGGCACTGTAACCTAGATTATTCGATATTATTTCATATGTAGTTGTGTTTTTTTAAATTATAATTTGATCTAATTTTTTTTTTGTGATTTAAATGTATTCCGTGTAGGTACATTCACAGTAATATCTAAATTAAAAGAATGAAGTAAGTTGAGAAACTGCTCTTTTTCGTGGGATTCGCTCACAAAATCAATATTGAAATCTCCACATACACCAATGGATATAGAAGAGAGATTACTAATTTTGATCAGAATTATCTCTAGATTTTCCAAGAAAGTGAAATAATCTAAAGCTCGCCTTGTTGGAGGCCTGTAAATGCAAAGTAAGATAATTTTGAGCGTAATAAGATGTACTACTGTTGTTTCAAAAACATTTTCAACTGAATATAAATTTAATTCTGACAATAGTGTAGTATCAATATCATTTCTTACGTAAATACACGTAAATATTGCGCGAAAACTACTAAAATTTTCAAAAAAATGTACTTGACCTTAACCCTCCGGCGGGCGCGTGCGGCACGCCATACCGCATTTATCATCTTCGCTATTCGTGACAATAATTATTACTTTTTTGAGGGAATGTGAAGGAAATATTCTTTATTTATGTCTTTATACATTTTATTTTATAATAACTAAATACCAAACGAAATGACAATATTAATAAGAGTCTGATCCATCACTCGCTCCCTCCGTACATGTCGGGGAATGAACACAGTGAAAACGTGCTTTTAACGATTCTTCGGAAATAACGCATTTAAATTTGAATTAGTAGTTACTACTCCAAAATCTGAGTCACAAAGCTCAATAACAAAGCAGCAGTAAGAATTCTAATGGATTAAATACGCAAATATAATTTCATTGACAAAGCGTATGCGGTACGGAGTGCCGCAAACGTTGCAGTTTGAATTACTAATGAATAACAGTCGATCAGCAGTGTCTAATATGGTGGTTTGAGTGTCATCAAGATGAAAATATAATCAACAAAGAATAACTACGATCTCAATAGTGCAACATCAATTATTTACACGAAATCAACAAAAATGTAACAATGCTTTACTGAATACCGCTACGCCTCCGCCGGGGGGTTAATGAAAAAATTCACTATGAAGAACAAATTTAATTTGAAGGAAAAATCTCTACCTGCAATTTTGTAGTTGGAGGAAGAGGCCGAATAAAATTCAAACTTTTGCAATTTTCGAAAATTCGGAGTTAGCCGTGAAAATCGGACATATGCCACCTTAATAAGTCTATTTTACTGTTCTTTAAAAAAATACAAGCAATTTAAACAAAAAATTTGGAGCCGTTTTTGAGAAAATTTTGAAAATGTCCGGGAGGCTTCACGTAAAGTCCCCCTCAAATTTTGAAGAATCTTTTTCAGAATCTCAAAGCTTCGGCTCGAACCCGATCGACCGAGGAATATCCAATTTGAAAGAAATCGTATGTATGGTTTAGGCGCTAGCAGTGTTCATAGACGGAGGGACGAACGGACGGACGGACGTTTTCCTTTCAATTGGCTTTTCGGTATCAAGGACCCACAAAAGAGGGATTCTGGCTACACCACGTGTTAGGGGATTTTTACTTTCCCGTATACGTACGTATACACGGTGTGATATACGTAGTATAGGGAAAGTTATGTAATGCTGCGCGAAAAAATGGCCAATTTTCGGCGGAAAAAAATTGATTGCCGGGCTGTGAAAACGAAAAAGTGGATAAAACCAGTTGCTAAATTAAGAAAAAACATCCCCTAACACGTGGTGTAGCCAGAAACCCTGTTTTCTAGGTCCTTGATACCGAAAAACCAGTTGAAAGGAAAACGTCCGTCTGTCCGTACGTCTGTCTGTCCGTCTGTGAACACTGGTAGCGCCTAAACCATACGTACGATTTCTTCCAAAATAGACATTCCCCGGTCGATCTGATTCTAGTCGAAGCTTTGAGATTTTGAAAAAGATTCTTCAAAATTTGGGGGTACTTTATATGAAGCCCCCCCGGGGATTTTCAAAATTCTCAAAAAAGCTCCAAATTTTTTCTTTAAATTGCTTGTATGAATACAGTAAAATACACGTATTAACATAGCATAGGTCCGATTTTCACGGATAAATCTAAATTTTTGAAAATTGTGAAAGTTTGAATTTTTTCGGCGTCTTTCTCCAACTACAAAATGAAAGATAGAGATTTTTTCTTCAAATAAAATTTGTTCTGCGTATTGAGTTCTTTAATAAAGGTCATGTAAATGTTTTTCAAAATTTTAGTAGTTTAAGTGCAATATTGCGTGCAATATGTGCAATTTAAAAAAAAATAATTTTCTCAAAAACGGCTCCAAATTTTTTCTTTAAACTTTTGGCGAAGATAATGCTAAATATACTCTATTAGATAACATAAACTTCATACTGGTCTACACGTTGGTTTTTTCAAAAATTACAAAAATGTAAATATTTTGATTTGTCTCTCACGTCAAAATTTACATTACATATGTGTTTATTTGCTTAGTGCGTTTCTTCACACATAAGCTTCAAAGTATCTCCAATGATGGTTTTTGAAATGTCCGTAAGTGGTCCATAAGAAAGAAACAAAATTGGCAATTTTCTGAAATGTTCGAACGAAATTTTCTCAAACACTATTGAAAATTTTTCGCCGAAATTCTCAACAATGACAAAAAGTTCAGTTCTCTCCCATATTCCAGAAGCTTGATTTCGTCCACGATATTTGGGGCCCATAAATCAAAATAATGCTGAAAAATGTAGGTGTTGTTTAATCACACACAAAATGAAAAGTAAGCATTGCACTGAAACGAAAAGTAAACCATCGCGTCAATTGAAAAGTTTTCTAAATATTTGGGTTGATAACATTTTCTAGAATTATTGTAAAGATTCCCGCAAATGTGATTTTTTCCACCTGTTGTATTCGATCAAAGAGGGACTGTGATTTTGAAATTGAATTGGTTACCATGACAAAAACGTTGTTATTAAACAATGTGTGTTTATTTCTCGATTCAGAAAATGAACACGATAAAGATTTATCACTGGAATTTAGAATTAAAAATAAGTATATGTGTGTGTGTATCAGTCAAAATATATATTAGTGTTGTGGATTTAGGGTCATCGTAGTGTATTACTTATATTGTGAGTTTATTTCATGTATATTTTTCGAATAATTTCATTACTGAAATCCTTGGCTTGCTGTTTGTGCCGAAAGTCAAAGAAGTTCGTAAGTATTTGGCAATTTTACGTAAAATTTGACAATGAATGATAAAACTATAATTTGCATTTATAATTTTTTATTTGTAGTTAAAATATTTTAGACATGCTATTGCTTTCGCTGTTTCAAAGTATTTGAAGTAATGTTCATTTGTGGTAATATTTACATTAGTGGCGATTTGTTCACATTATTGTATTTACGAGTACATTTGCTTTAAATAATGTCTAGTAAATTTTCTCAAGAACTCAACCGTTTTCTGTGAAAACTAGCTCAAAATTTCGCATTTTCAGAAACACTCAAACACAATTTTCTGAAAAATTGTTCCAAATTTTTTCTTCAAGCTTTTGGAACGGATAGTGCTCATTGCACTCTTTAATATGACTTAAAGTTACATTTGGGGTATTATCTTTTTTTTGCAAAAATTACGTTAATATAATTTTTTTGAAAAACAAATATATATATATATATATATATATATATATATATATATATATATAGGATCTGTATAAGAAGTAACCGAACTTGGCCTGCGCCGCCACGCTGAAGCGTGCACGAATCTGTCTGTGGCGCTCTAGCGGTGGTGGTGGGTCTCTCTGTTGCCTCCAGACCCTTGGAGCGAGCGGAGCGCCCGTGAACGTGGTGCATGTTGTGAGAGCTCGTCGGAGTGAAAAATGGAGCGTTCGATCGAGCAACGTGTGTGCGTGAAATTTTGTGTAAAACTTAAAAAAACGCCTACGGAAACTCTTAAAATGATTAGTGAAGCTTATGGTGAGGATGCTTTATCGAGAACTCAAGTTTTCGAGTGGCACAAGAGGTTCCGGGAGGGCCGCGAAGACGTCCACGACGACCAGCGCGCCGGGCGCCCATCAACCAGTCACACGGACACCAATGTGCAAAACGTGCGTGATGTGCTGAACTCCGACCGTCGTCTTAGCATCCGGGCAATCGCTGAAAAGGTACAAATGGATAAAATGACCGTTCACAAAATCGTCACAAAAGATTTGAGCATGCGGAAGGTGTGTTCCATGCTTGTGCCCAAACACTTGACGGCCGAGCAAAAGGAGCGTCGTCTCGATATCGCTAACGAGATGCTTGATCGCCTTCAAACCGATCCAAATCTTTTGAAGCGAGTCATTACTGGAGACGAGACCTGGGTGTTTCAATATGACCCGGAGACAAAACGACAAAGTTCCGAGTGGCACACAAAAGCCTCACCGAGACCGAAAAAATCGCGCATGAGCAAATCGAAGGTCAAGTCGATACTCATTGACTTTTTTGACGCGAAAGGCATCATTCACAAAGAGTTTGTGCCGCCCGGGCAAACTGTAAACGGAGTGTTTTACAGAGAAGTTATCCGCCGACTGACCGCCAGGGTCCGCCGAGTCCGTCCGGAGATTGCTGATTCGTGGATCCTCCATCACGACAACGCGCCGTCCCACACCTGCCTGATTGTCAGCGAGGAATCAGCCAAACACATGAGAGTGACTCTGCCATAGCCTCCCTACAACCCGGATATATCCCCAGCAGACTTCTTCCTGTTCCCCAGAATGAAGAAAGAATTGAAAGGGACTCGATTCGGGACGGTTCAGGCCGTTGAAGACGCTACGACGAGGATACTGAACAGCATCCCGGTTGCCGCCTTCCAGGGGGCGTACGAGGATTGGAAGATTCGCTTCCTGCGGGTCATCGACTCCCAGAGAGACTACTTCGAAGAGTTCTAGGCGAAAATGTACAACTTGGACCAATAAATGTGTTATCCAAGCAGAGTTCGGTTACTTTTTATACAGACCCTGTATATATATATATATATATATATATATATACAGACCCTGTATATATATATATATATATATATATATATATATATATATATGCACATTTCCAGCAAATTGTAAACACTATTGTATTTGTAAATTAATGTTCTTCAAATGACTTCAAATGAAGTGTTCCGAAAACTCAAACATGCTCCGTGAAAAAAAAGCTTCAAGTTTCGCATTTTTAGTACCGCTTAAACGCCATTTTCTCAAAAACGGCTAAACTTTTTTCTAAGAAAATTTCCATTTAGGAAGAAGTTGAGTGTTCTTTAATATTCTAAAAATTAATATTTCCGTTCTACCATTAGGAAACTGAAAACTCAGGAAAATGTCAAAAAAATATACTTAGGAAGGAAATAGCAGCTGGCACGAGTGGCAATTCCGAATATCTAGCCCAGACCCAAGGAAATAAAAAACTAATACGGGAAAGTCTGTGCCATTCTGTAGCACCATTAGTTAGATTTGGAAAACGTATGTACCATAATATCAATTGTTTTCCTATCATGCATTTACCATTTCATGGTTCTGTTCGACCCAAACGGTGCTTGAGTGGCGTAGTGATATAAGTGCGGGCACGTTAACTTTGAGGATCTGATTTCGGGTCTTGGAACGGAAAAAAATTGCTGGTTGAAAACCCTTTTGCTGTTTTATGTAGAAGTACAATGTTGCGGGCATTTATAAACAATGCAATGTGCTTTGGTAGATTCACTAGTGGAATTTGAATTTCAACTAGAAAGCAAAAAATATATCTATGCTGTCATTTTGTATACCTTGTCCCAAATTATTTATTTACATGAATTTGGCATGTACCCCTGTATGCCTCTGTCCCAGTTCGACCCATAAGGCAGTTGTTTGTAATAATGGTATATATTTCCTGGTAGAAAACACTTTTGCCAGTTTAGGTAGTAGTGTAATTGGATTTAGGACCATGTAGAAACAGAGCGAGAAAGTATGTGCTTGGTAAGAAAGTATGTGGTACCACTAGTTTCTAACTGCTCCACCATATTATACTCCTACATAAACATGCAAAAGTGTTCCGAGTCTGAAAGTTTTCCGCACGGAGACTTGAGCTCAAGTCATCCGCGTTAACTTGCCATCACCCCGTACCATTAAGCTTCAGAAACGCCGTCTGGTTCAAACTCGGAGTGACGCTTAAAATTGCAATTGTCTCAGTCCAAAATTTCGAAAACATAATTTTTTGCCGAAAATGACACAGCACCATATTTTTTACCGTTACATATGTGAAGAGGAGAAAATTTAATGAAAATATTTGGTGTGGTCTTTCAAAAAATAATTATTTTAGAAATGAATGAAAAAGTCTTTAAAAGATTAAGCAAAACTGGACATCTTTAACCTTCCGATGGGCGCGCCTTTGACACAAAGCGGGCGCGTAGGAGTACTGCATGCTGCCTCGAGAAAACAATGTTTCGCACCCTCAAAACCGATTATTTTACTGAAGAAGGAAGAATAAAAACTCACAACTATCCATCATTACATTTTTAATATTACAAATCACATTTGTGTGGTTTGTAAAATGTATTGTTGATTTCACAAATCACTGAAATTTTACAAAATTCAGAAAACCTTATAAAACAAAAGATAACACAGAAAATAAAAATAAAAATAAAACTAGCGTACCCGTGCGAGAACTCTCGCATGCTATATCCCGCCCTCTTCTTTATTTTTCCATTTCCATAATAAGCCTGTAATGGTCTGTGTGTGTGTGTCTATGTGTGTGTGTGTGTCTATGTGTGTGTGTGTCTATGTGTGTGTGTGTGTCTATGTGTGTGTGTGTGTCTATGTGTGTGTGTGTCTATGTGTGTGTGTGTCTATGTGTGTGTGTGTCTATGTGTGTGTGTCTATGTGTGTGTGTGTCTATGTGTGTGTGTGTCTATGTGTCTATGTGTGTGTGTCTATGTGTCTATGTGTGTGTTTGTCTGTGTCTGTGTGTGTGTCTGTGTGTGTCTGTCTGTGTCTGTGTGTGTGTCTGTGTGTGTGTCTGTGTGTGTGTCTGTGTGTGTGTCTGTGTGTGTGTCTGTGTGTGTGTCTGTGTGTGTGTCTGTGTGTGTGTCTGTGTGTGTGTCTGTGTGTGTGTCTGTGTGTGTGTCTGTGTGTGTGTCTGTGTGTGTGTCTGTGTTGTGTCTGTGTGTGTGTCTGTGTGTGTGTGTGTGTCTGTGTGTGTGTCTATGTGTGTGTCTGTGTGTGTGTCTGTGTGTGTGTCTGTGTGTGTGTCTGTGTGTGTGTCTGTGTGTGAGTCTGTGTGTGAGTCTGTGTGTGAGTCTGTGTGTGAGTCTGTGTATGTGCCTGTTTCTTCAAGAGCCTATCCTCCGTCACTTGTTCCATATGTCACCTGATAATTGATAACAATATACACCCTTGTCAATACAAACTATTCTTATTTAACTTTATTATCGAGCAAAGAGGTACGGCCGTGTAATTCAATCGCTTATAATATCAAATAATTAGTAATTTCACATCAGTTGCAGATTCCATAGGCTCTGTACAGGTGGGGTAGGATCGAGAAGCGTCGAAGCAGCAAAAATGTAATAGAATGGTCACAAAGATCTCATCCTGTAAATTACGGTTTGAGAAACGTTTCTTTGAGGCCTATGACCTCAAAATTCGCTCAAAAAGGACGCTTCGTTTAGCAGTTACTTAATGATATAAATTAAAAATTCCTGACGTATGTTGCGGGTTCCATTTTACACGAATATTTAGACGCATTTTTTCAAACAAATCCATCATATTTTTAAAGTCAAAGTGCGATTTGTCACGTCTCCGTGAAATTCTCTATCTTTAGAGACCTCATTTATAATGATTGGTTGCGTGTGAGAGCCGCACAGGGAAGGTATACTACTAAAATAATATAGGAGCCAATTAACCAAAACATTATTATTAAATAGGCAAATGAATTCAAAGTAGTACACGGTCCTTAAATTTTAGAAAAACACCAATTGGTTTGCATGCCGTTTCCAGTATCTCCAGAAGATGCCTGATTTCTTCTTCTGTTACACAAGTTTCAGCCCTTCAGCAAAGAGAAACAAAAATAAGTCTAAGAGTAATAGGACAATATCAACATAAAAATCTTGAACATCTTCGATTTTGATTACAGTGATCGAAAATACATGTAAACTAACAATCTGAATAGGTAAAATGTTCGTTTGCAATTCTAAAAATACTTAAATGAGTGGGCGTGGTAGAGCATGGAATGCTGCAGTCAGAACTTATTATTTTCAAATCTTCTTTACGACTGATAGTGGAAAGGCAAAGACACGGAGATTCCTGCATTTTGTTTAGAATATTTCCAAGTCAGATTACTAAAGCCCCCTGACATGTCAAATCACTGCACTGCCTTTGAATACTCGTACAATAAAAAGACAAAAGCAGCACGTAGTGCTGCCGCGCACACGCCGGAAAGTTAATTTAACTCCTCCCGATTTGAGCCTTTAATGTAAAGATATCTCTATTCTTAATAAAGCTTTGTGCACAGGTTTTTAGACTCTCATATGCTCGTTATTTCTAACTCTCCATACCGAATCTTTCTGCAACCGGCTCTTAATCTGAGATTCCCATCACTCCATCACTGAATTATTTGCGTAATTCAGTTTCTGCACAGGAAAGCTGGTATATTTATCTACAGGATGGTTGTCGGGGAAAATGATTTTAGAATCGTATTGTATCAAGATATTGCCGACATTGATGGCCGAGGTGACTAGAACGTGTGACGACTCAGAGTCTTGGTATGAAGGGTCGCGGGTTCGAGTCCTCGGTGGGCATGCTTGTTTTTCCCTTATCACAGTGGCATAAGCCCGCGTCTTTGTCTAGGGCAAAGGTTAACGTGTATCCCTTTGAGGGACAGAGTGGGTACCCGGAGGGATAGTCGAAATCTGCATCCCCTGAAGCTGGAGAAAGCTCCAGGAAGAAAAATAGAATTGTATCATAATATTCTTTGTACTCGTGTGTTAAATTGGACCCATTGTAATACTCGTAATAAAAATGTTTTCTTCAAACGTTTGCAGTTGGAGACATTCCGCATGCCATTGTATTTTCCTATGTCAATATATGGCGAAACATACAATATCGTAACGTATCATCATAATTGCGATCCTTTCAAGGATTGCCCCTCATTTACCGGCAGTTTACCTTCGGAAGAAGGAGATGAAGAATTGAATAAATTGTTGTCGGTAATGTAACGTAATGAATAATAATTAAGATAAGCTGTTAGGAATGAACGATAAGATATGAATTAGTATGATGTGTACTAGTTGGCAAATGATTCCCGTAAATGATTCCAAATTTTATCTGCTAGAGCTCCATTTCCTCAATATAATAAACAACATTTCTCAAAAAGCTACCAGTGTTGGGTAAGTATGCGGTAATTTCAGAAAAAGCTAACCCAGCAACGATACAATGTGTGCGTTAGTCTGAAAGCATGGAGGGCTTAGAATCCAGTCAAAAAGAACATACACACTTTTTCTTTCGGTTTACTATTTTTATCCAGACAATATTCGTAGGTTTTTATCCTCTCTGATTTTTACTTTCTCGTATATGTAAGTATATACAAAGTAAAATACATAGTATAGAGAAAGTCATATAATGCTGCGCGAAAAAACGACGAAATTTTCGGCAGAAAAAATTTCAATGCCGAGCCCTGACAACGAAAAAGTGAATAAATCCTGTTGCTAACAAAAATTTCCTGTTTTTTTTTTTTTTACTTTTCTCTCACAATTATTATTTAGTTAGTATTTATATTAGCAGCTATTTGTTCTCATTATTATATCATGAGTACATGTGCTTCAACGTCAAGACAAATTTCTCGAAACTCAATCGTTTTTTGTGAAAACTAGCTCAAAATTCTGCATTTTCAGAAATGCTGAAATGCCATTTTCTCATCAATGGCTCCAAATTTTCTCTTCAAACTTTTCGAACGGATAGTGCTAATTCCACTCTTAAATACGACGGAAAGTTCATTTTGGAGTATTTTTCATAATTTTCAAAAATTATACAAATGTATTTTTTAAAGATCTGACACAACGTTAATATGCGTATTTACAGCAATTTGTAAACACTGTTGTAAGTTGATGTACTTCAAATTACTATATGACGTGTTTGGAGGAGTATTTTACTACCTATTCCAACAGGATTTATCCAATTTTTCTGTATCAGGGCCTCACAATATGAGTTTTTCTGTTGGAAAATTGTCAGTTTTTTTGCCGCATCATTACATAACTTTCTCTTTAGTACGTATATTACTCCCTACATACGAACGTATGCCAGAAAGTAAAAAAAAAACTTGTATTACGCCTTGGACTGATTTTTCACAGAGTCCTATGTTCGACGAGAGCTATCAACCACGTAGAAGACCGAGGCGACGGCCTTGGCCAAGGGAGACGCAACTCTGGGTTATCTTCATCGTTTTGTCACTTTTTATCCTTGCTGTGATTTTTCCTATTCTTTTCTATTTTGCAACGAGGTAAGTATAACCACATACACATAGAAGATCTTACGGTCCTTTTTTAAGGAATAAAGAAATAAATAATTTCCATTTTTACATTCTAGAATATGTAGCATAGAGAAATTGTCGTATTTCGAACTCATTCGAATTGTGCGAACTCACTATCTGAATGCGAAGTCGTCAGTTCAGAATAGTTTAGGAGGAGGACATTTACATTCTTCAGGATCAATTTAGCCGAGTCCTGGTTTGGATGCATTGTTTTTAAAAACTCACTTCTTTTTCAACATTAATTTTCGGCAGAAAAATTCTTATTACACGGCGCTGATAACGAAAAAGTGGATAAATCTAGTTGCTAAATTTAGAAAAAAACAACACGTGCTACAGCCAGAATCCATATTTTATGGCTTCTTAATACCGAAAAATCTATTCCTGGCAGATCGTCTGTCTGTCCATCCTTCCGTCTGCCTGTAAACACCGCTAGTGACTAAACCGTTCTACCGATTTTCTCCGATCGTCTGTCTGTCCATCCTTCCGTCTGCCTGTAAACACCGCTAGTGACTAAACCGTTCTACCGATTTTCTCCAAATTTGATATTTTCCGATCGATCTGGCTGATGTCCAGGTTGAATTTGAAACTGATATTTCAATTTGGGAGGGGAAGTACTTTACATAAAGCTCTTGGGACATTTTCAAAATTTTCAAACTAGTGGCGCTACCAAAGCACATATTTTCTCACACAAATTTTTCCTAAATGCTCCACAATATTATACTACATAAACCAGCAATTTTTTCCGCGCCGAGATCCCAAATCCTCAGATTTAACTTGCCGGCATTCATTCCACTACGCCACATAAGCAGGCATGGCTCGAACTCGGGCAAAGACATAAACACGTAAATGTCCGAAAAATGTCAAAAAAACTACAAATAATTCAAGCCAAGGTATAAAAAATTCCACCGTGGACATAGTTTTTACTTTCCCGTATACGTACGTATACACGGAGTGATATACGTAGTATAGGGAAAGTTATGTAATGCTGCGCGAAAAAATGGCAAATTTTCGGCGGAAAAAAAATTGATTGCCGGGCCGTCAAAACGAATAAGTGGATAAAACCAGTTGCTAAATTAAGGAAAAAAAATCCCCTAACACGTGGTGTAGCCAGAAACCCTGTTTTCTAGGTCCTTGATACCGAAAACCCAATTGGAAGGAAAACGTCCGTCCGTCCGTCCGTCCGTCCGTCCGTCCGTCCGTCCGTGAACACTGCTAGCGCCTAAACCATACGTACGATTTCTTCCAAAATGGATATTCCCCAGTCGATCTGATTCTAGTCGAAGCTTTGAGATTTTGAAAAAGATTCTTCAAAATCTGGGGGTGCTTTATATGAAGCCCCCCGGCGATTTTCAAAATTTTCTCAAAAAACGGCTCCAAATTTTTTCTTTAAATTTCTTATATGAACAGAGTAAAGTACACTTTTTGACATGGCATAGGTCCGATTTTCACGTACAGCTCTGAATTTTCGAAAATTGTGAAAGTTTGAATTTTTTTCGGCGTCTTTCTCCAACTACAAAATTGAAGATAGAGATTTTTTCTTCAAATAAAATTTGTTCTGCATATTGAGTTCTTTAATAAAGGTCATGTAAATGTTTTTCAAAATTTTAGTAGTTTTCGTGCAATATTGCGTGCAATATGTGCAACATTAAAAAATTACAAAAACAAGATTTTCTCAAAAACGGCTCCAAATTTTTTCTTTAAACTTTTGTAGGGATAGTGGAAAATGTACTCTATCAATGACATAAAAGACATTTTTCTATCGGTTGGTTTTTTCAAAAATTACAAAAATTTAATTTTTTTACTTGTCTCACGTCGTTCATATATTTACATTATCGGCGATTTTTTCACATTATTATATTTACGAGTATATATGCTTTAAATGATGTCAAGTAAAGTTTCTCGAAAACACTATCGTTTTCTGTGAAAAGTAGCTCAAATTTCGGCATTTTCAGAAATGCTCAAACGTCATTTTCTCGTATATGGCTGCAATTTTGTTCTTGAAACTTTTGTAACGGATAGTGCTAATTACACTCTTTAGTATAGCGTAAAGTTTATTTTGAGTTATTTTTTTGTTTTTTTCAAAAATTATGTAAATGTAAATTTTTTTAAAGATCTCTCACATCTTTAATATGCACATTATCCGCAATTTGTAAAGATTATTATATTTGTGAGTGTACGTGCTTCAAATAACTTCAAATAAAGTATTTTGAAAACTCAAACATTTGCTGTGAAAATGAGCTTCAAATTTCGCATTTTTAGTACTGCTAAAACGCCATTTTCTCTTAAACGGCACATAATTTTTAAAAGAAAATTGTCATTTACGGCTAGGTTTTTGTGTTCTTTAATATTCTAAATTAATGTTTCTGTTCTACCAATAGGAAATCGAAAAATTAAGAAAATGACAAAAAAATGTACTTTTCGCGATGATAGATGGTAGCTGGCAAGAAAGAGTGTGGCAATTCCGAATAGCTAGCGAAGACCCACGAAAATAGAAAACTAATACGGTAAAGTCTGTGCCATTCTGTAGCACCACTAGTTCCATTCCGACATCCGAACGCAGTTCTTCAGTGTTAATGTGCCGGCGCGGATACACTAAGCCACACGAGCGTAGTGCGCTGGAAAATTTGTTTCTTCTTACGCAGTATTCGTAAGGCGAGAAAAAAAATAATAATTTCGGAACCGTTAGAGATATTTAAGTTGATCGCATGGGTTCTGGTTAAATTGTATTTTAATTTAGTATTGAAATACTCATAAATTTACTTAAATCGGGTCATACAGATGCACACAACAGTATACATATGCAGATAATTCTATATAACTTTTTTAAAGAACTAATTTTGTACAACAGACTTGAGTGTAATAGTGTATGTCGTCTGATTTGCTCTATACATACAGTTCGTTTTAATGAAAAGGTGCATCTCAATATCTGCAACAAATATCAATGGCATTCCACGGGAATATCTTACGTAAGCCACTTTTCATAATAAATTATTATGATACTGTAAAATATGCAATTAATGAATCAGAAACCGCAAAGATACATTGCGGCATGTGGGTCTAAGGGAAATGGCGCTTGGCGTTTCGCCCCTGACATTCTGTTTCTAGAAATATAATTTCTGTGTATTACCACAGGGCTGGATATAGAGCGGCTGATGCTATGTGGACAAGTTGGGCAGAAGCTCCAGGGCATCTAATCGTGGGATTGGGCTGTAAGTATATTGTTTTATTTTTCTTTTTTTTTCGACTCAATGTTTTTTCGTGAAAATTCATACAAGTATCAGAGACATTCCAGTATTTTTTAAACCTGAGTTGTTAACTGTTTTCCAGCTCGTTCGTTATTCATAATCACCACCAATATTACGTAGCAATGGTGACAGCAAAGTGGCGATCGAAAGTGCTGGTGGCGGAAAGATCTAGGATTCCAACACAGACATTTGTCAGAAATTTGCTTGCTCGCTTGCTCGCTCGCTCGCTCGCTTGCTCGCTCGCTTGCTCGCTCGCTCGCTCGCTTGCTCGCTCGCTTGCTCGCTCGCTCGCTCGCTTGCTCGCTCGCTTGCTCGCTCGCTTGCTCGCTCGCTTGCTCGCTCGCTCGCTCGCTTGCTCGCTGCTCGCTCGCTTGCTCGCTCGCTTGCTCGGCATCGCTCGCTCGCTCTGCTCGCTCGCTTGCTCGCTCGCTCGCTCGCTCGCTTGCTCGCTCGCTTGCTCGCTCGCTCGCTCGCTCGCTCGCTCGCTCGCTCGCTCGCTCGCTCGCTTCGCTCGCTCGCTCGCTCGCTCGCTCGCTCGCTCGCTCGCTTGCTCGCTCGCTCGCTTGCTCGCTCGCTTGCTCGCTTGCTCGCTTGCTCGCTTGCTCGCTCGCTTGCTCGCTTGCTCGCTCGCTTGCTCGCTTGCTCGCTTGCTCGCTTGCTCGCTTGCTCGCTCGCTTGCTCGCTCGCTTGCTCGCTTGCTCGCTCGCTTGCTCGCTTGCTCGCTCGCTTGCTCGCTCGCTCGCTCGCTTGCTCGCTTGCTCGCTTGCTCGCTCGCTTGCTCGCTTGCTCGCTTGCTCGCTCGCTCGCTCGCTTGCTTGCTTGCTTGCTTAGTATTTCCGGGCGCGTCAATGGCTAAGTTCATTGATCCCGTAAGTGTAATACATCACTATACTACTAATACTTATCACGGGAAGTAGCGGTGATCTTCCTCAGCTAGATGAAAAGATTCCGCCCGTACCTACAAGTCGGCTAACATGATTTTCCGGATAGCAGGGTTTTCCCAACCAGGTATCCCCCACCAGCATGGCACCGCTCTAGCCGGATAAGCTCTAAGCTCCTATCTGATCTGCCGACATGTGCGGTAAGGTAGTTGAAACATGGGTAGGGAAATAGGAATAGGTAGGGACATAGGAAACATGAAAAAGTAGGGAGACAGATGTTTCTATACAAACAGTTTATTGTGCCTCTCAAGCGTTACAATAAAGTCACTATCCAATATACAATAACAATGACAGATATACCTCTCGCCAATAAATAAAGTACCAAGTTCGTACCCGTATTCCGTATCACCAGAAGATGTACCAGTTCATACCTCGATCAACAATTTTCCAACGGGAAAACGTCGCACTTGACGTAGTTATAGTCTAGGCCGTGTATTAGGCCGCACTAGATTCGCAATATGGCAGCTAAAAGAATTTCCTGTCGGAATAGCCAACTTATGAAACAATCATTCCGATCAACTCTCTCGCTTTTGTTTCCTTTGTTGTCATTCACTTCTCGCGCGGTTGAAGAGTTCACAGCACAATAATGTTTGTCTCGTTTTTCGTTAAAATTAAACAAGATTTTCATCTAGAAACGAATATTAACTCGGTGAACAATTAAACTAAAAAAGAGTTATCATTATCAGCAAGTGCAAGCGTGAGTGATGTTAAAGTGCGCCAAGAGCAAATGAAAAACTTACATTTAAAAGTTATATGTGGTCTTGTGCTGAAAGTTATCTGCTGATTTGTGTTAATAATGATTTTGAGATGGTAGTGTTATCAATTTGTTCATGATTTATCTGTCAGTTAAGATTTATGTTGAAAAAAATAAATACATAATTATTTAAGATTATTAATTTACATGTACATGGTAATTTTTGTGACCTAATGAATTGTTTCTAACAGTCCAATGATATTAATATTAATCCAATGCATCCATTTTATTCAGCTACTTAATTAAATTGTCTTTCAAAAGTTAGTGATGCTTTAAAAACTAAGAAATTCATAATTAATATAAGTAGTCTTCAGTAAGTTGCCTGTTCTAACCAGTGACAAACTTATACCTATTTCTTCTTTATTAAAACAGGATGCGGTACATGTTACAGGGATAGTTATGGTAATAAATAGAACTTTTGATTTTTTTAAAGTTATTTATTGAAACAGAAATGTAATATACTGACAATATAAATGACACAATAAATAGTGTATAAAGTTGCACAATGATATTGCACTCTTGTATTATCAGTTATTGTGACTACAATACCATAAAATA
Organism: Acheta domesticus; assembly: GCA_031308135.1. Classification (NCBI taxonomy): domain Eukaryota; kingdom Metazoa; phylum Arthropoda; class Insecta; order Orthoptera; family Gryllidae; genus Acheta; species Acheta domesticus. The sequence continues at coordinate 63,321,696 of JAHLJT010009436.1, forward strand.
CTCCCTGATTATGCAGTCATTTCACAGTAAAACCTCTCATTAACTTGCTAAATAATTCAAATCAGGATGATCATTTTGTAGTCTAGTTTCCAGTGTACTCCAGTTTTACAAATGCATGCCAAATTATTCCCAAAAGGTATCCAAGTAGTAAAAGATTAATATATTTATTACCCCACCAACACACAGTCTTGTAGTGCTGATGGGGATTGTGAAAAAGCTCAAGGTAAAACAATGGTTATTTTCACTATTAAAATTAGTTTATAATGTCAAAGAATATTCGGAAACTAATGTGGGATTTGAGGAGAGAAATGTGGTGCCACTTGCCCTAAACCAAGTTACAAGTAATGTTGAAAATGTTACCAACAAACGGTTACAAACAGCTACAAAAAACTGAAATAATATTAATGTTCCAGAAAAAAATATAAGAAATTGCCATTCATAAATTTAGCCATGATTCATTAAAAAAACTACAATATTAGGTGTGCTGGACTTTGTTTGGGTTCTTAATATAATTCCTTAGGAAGTACTCTTTTAAAAATTATTGTTTCACTCTCATTCACAAGGGCATAACTGTCTTCCTTACCACAAATAAAACCAATGTTCTTTACTATACGCTTCAAGGAGGTTTGAGAGTCTTGAAAATTGAATGTATCATCACCCACAATCTCTGAAGAACAGGTTTCTTATAGAAATACCAAAACCTACATAAAATATAATTCATGTTAGTTCACATAAAATACTACAAAATACGGCGATCATTGTACATATGAATAAAATTCTATAATAACAAAGTAATAAAAAACTTTAAATGATTCTGCGCCCAAATTACAATGTATTTTATTGGAAATTCCATCCTTCATAAAATTGTCAATATTGAAGCTGGATGAGTCCTTCTAGGGGTCTTTTTAGATGTGGTCAGAGCTCCTTGCTTTTTATGTCTGTTGATAATTCTTTCAATATACTTCACACCCACCTGTTGTTGAAAAAAGGAAATTGGATTTATTACTATTAATGCATAACCAATGATAATTAATAGTTATAGATAATAAATACACCAATCACTATTTTAATTATGAAAATTATACCTGTCAGTTTTATAAGATAATATTTACGAAAAAATAATAATCTTACCTGTAATAATATTTTCCATTTGTGATATCAGATTAGTGTGACAATATATTGACAATACTTATTCCTGTGAGTAACAGTACCCCTTCTTCCACAGTTTCCTTCCACAATCCACAAAATAAATTTACAATTCCCGTTTGAAGAGAACTTTGAATACACTTTAACCTTAAAGACAAAATACTAAGAAAAGACCCAGATGTAGTTGGGCTGTCCAGTATTTTTCAATGATTAATAAATTGGGTTTAGAAAAATCAATAATAAATATAATAAAATTAATTTTACACAAAAAATACAAAATCGAAAAAAACTAACCTTTACTACTAAAACTATCTCGACTAACTCCACTATGGTTAGTGATGAAAACAATTGAAAAATAATAAATAAAATAAAAACGCGTAGAACTAAATTAATACATCTGACGAAATCACTAAATGCAGATTTATGAAAAATAGCAAACCGCAATATGCGAATCGCTTGCAACAATAGCAAACTAGCAGAGCACAATCCACATGAATGGCTTGAATGTTGGCGGAATCTACGGAAGTAGTCATTTTTTTCATTGCAAACTTAAATTTTAAAAAATGTCCCTACCCCGTAAACGTAATATTTATAGGATAATTGTGTGAATGTTGGCAACGGCAAGTGCCAACACAAAACGAAACGAAACTACCCTAAATCGAGTATGAATACATGTTCTCATCCGATAGTAGCATTTTTCAAAAGTTGTCACGTCTGGTCTTTTTAGCTGGCCACAGCTATAGCGGAGCGGTCCCAATAAGTCTCTAAGCGCACTCAATCTCCGTCACAAACTATTCTCTTTCCGCGCGCCAGGCCGCCCATTATTAACCGGTCGCCGACGCTGCCCCAGACTAGCCCCCGTGGCTAGATGCCCGGTGGAGCGAGTAGTGCCTCGCCGATGGTGCTGTGTGAACAGCTTACTTTGAAGTTGGCGCGCTCTATATTGATAGAGCGCGCCAACTTCAAAGTAAGCTGTTCACACAGCACCATCTCCTCTTGAATAAGTAGCATACGATGCGAAGCGCACCGTTCTGCATGTTCTGGTTGGCCTACCTAGGCGAGAAGGTTTCAGAGCGCCATTTCTATCTTCACGTATATCCCTGTGCCGCTTCTTCAAAGTAAAGTAAGGAATTCCAGAAGATTTTTCAGACTTATAAACAGTTGTGTTACAAGACGCACTTCACATCAGTGTACAGTTCATGTAAAGTCCACTTTGCCTTATATGTGGTCTAACGGTCGTTTTCGAGGCTTACAGTGGAAAATAATAAATCGCATTATAATGAGTTTGTTCAATCCTGTTAAGTTAAAATAACGAAAGTGCAGCAAAAACAACCATGAGATCAGGCGCGGATCCAGACTTCTTTTGGGAGGGGTCAGGTTAAGACCCAAATGCATTAATTTCGGAAAGGGGGGAGGGTACAGAATGTAATAACAAATTTGACGTATGTTATACGTATATCAGATTGACTTTATTATACTATAAATATATTAGAAATTCAATATACCAATAATCACATATCAGATATCAATCAGGTTACAATTGTTACCATCCTCATCCTATCCGCTGGGGGTGAGGCGGGGGTAACTTTGGAATTTTAACTGTTAACCCCCAATTTTGTTGCAGATTCGAATTCTGCCTACAAAAATATGTCAAATTTATTCGGTACATTTGATTTAAAAAAAATGAAAATGTATAAAGTTATTAACAATAAATTTCAAGTTAGCAAAAATAACTTTCATTTGATATAATATGAAACAATTTGTGAAGAAACGTATATGAGAGAAACATGTAAATGTGTGTAATGAAAACAAAGTAATAAATTATTCTAATTAATATATACATGCATATAATAAATAAGTAAAATTATACTTTAATTGTTTATAACAATTATTTTTCTCATTTTAATTTTTCCTTTTTTACATTTTTTCGTTTATATTGCTCTTTCGTATATTAATAAATTTGCATCACATTTGAATCTCCTTCAATGGTGATTCTTCTATAACAATGTTGTAAAGTTCATTATAATTTTGGCGACAAGTACACCGAGACATGCAAACATCTAATAAATTTAATTTAATGCAACAGTTAATATTTTTCAAATAACTGATCTGATTCCTTTTGCATTGCCTTGGTGGTTTGTATAATTAAAACCCAAATAAAGTAACATCATTGCAATACTGTTCATCAAGAATGAGTGCTGTCAAAAGATACTTTTGATACTGTATTCGGACTCAGCGACTGCAAGACATTCAAATAACATATTAGCCGTCAGACTCTATCCTCGCTCAATAGCCGAACTAAAATTCTCTAACCGGATTCGGACTCAGCAAACAAAATATTCAAATAAGGTCTTTTAGCAGTGGCGGTGGTGGCAGTGGTGGCAGTGGCATGCTGAAGGGTAATCTGGGAGCCCTATAATACCCAAATTATTTTTCAATAAAATCTGTCGTTGTATACCATTTTTCAATATTTTTGTGACAGAATCGTTGAAGAAAATTAAATGTGTTCGACTCTTTTTTTCCGTTCACGCGCGAGGCAATTAGCAGGCCTGCAGAAATATACATTTTGGGGTCGGTAGCTGAGCGAGGAGCCTGTCAGTGGATAGACACCGGCTGGCTCTGCCGCGCATGCGCAAAAGAGAGCGTACGCTCTCTCTCTTCCACTTGCATTCACTGGGCAGAGACCCCAGCTGCAGCCTAGGCACTCGATAGGCACGGACTTGTACAGCGATGCACACCCACGTCTCAGAGACAAATTCACCTCATCACCTGATGTTGTGGGAAAATAGAGTTGTTTATGTGCCGTTTGTGTGATTTTTGTTAGTTTTCTTTACGAAACAATTAATGAAGCTAAAGACAGTGTTACAATGTCCCACTGACTATGCGCCAGTCTCATAACTTCTAAACGATTCACGATATCGAAATGCACTTTTCGCTCAACAATGCGGAATCACGAGTTAAGTACTACGCCGTAGAGATAGAAATAGTAGCGATACGTACTAATATATCGTGTTAGATAGGAAGAAACTATTGAAATATGCATCAATGTACAGATGAATATGAATGAACTTTCAGGATGAGAATTATTTGAAAGATACAAAATCGTATCTTTTAAAATTATTGATACCTACAGTAGTGATTCAGATGGACTACATGTTTCAAGATTTCGACAACTTTCATTTTATTGAATTTCTGGACGAAAAGCAGTTTTCCACCTACAAGCGTCCCTTCGTTCAGAAGAGTTTCCTTTCCTAATAAAACAATATCGATTCCTTGACAGTGAGCAGCCTCGGAATCAACTGACAAATGTTTACATTAATGCAAAATACATGCCTGCAGTTTTTTGCTGAAGTATATGTTAGACAAATTGGTATAGAAAAAATATCCAGAGACGGTTCGGTTGATACAACTCAGACTAACTTTCCCTTTATATACAGCAATATGTGAAAGGAATACGATTACATTAAAGAGTTAAGACATTCCTGAGAAATTCCGTGGGAAATTAACTGTGCAGAAACGAAAGCTTTAAAGAACACATTATCCACGTTTTTGTTGAAGAAAAACGATACATGGAGATAATTTACAAAATAAATGTAAGATATGTATATGTATAATAAATCATATTTTACTTTAAAAAAATATTCCTAAACATTATTATTATTGGGAGGGGGCGCAAACATCTAATTTTGCCTGAGGCGCAAAATAACCTAGCGCCGGTCCTGCCTACCTCGTTGGCCTGTTCTTTAGCGCTATCCTGTACCATTTTTCTTATTTCGTATAATCGAATTTGAGAAATTCCGCCACGCGGATTCGCATCGGCGGTGATGTCGTCACATGGTCTAGCTTCTGGAATATTCTTTGGTTCTCTACATGTGATTGGGTGACGGAGCCTTCTTTCATCTTTCGTGGCGTGCTCGTCTCGGAAGTAGACCAAGATTGCTTTTGTGCGTAAGGATTTCCACGGTTGTTACGTAGAAAACCCTCGACTTCCTAAAATGGGGGTGCAGCCCGAGTGCTTCGGGGAGGGTGATCGATGTTCTTTTTTCCGTAATTTGTTTTCAAGATGTGGAGTGCGACGCGTATAACTCCGAATGTGCTCGTAAAATTCATTGGCAATCCAATACGCTTGACATGGCGTTCGCGGGACGAGCTTGATGGGATATGAGGTGGCTGACAAAGGCGGGTGCTGCTCTGGGGCGTCAGATAACACACGATTGCGTAGGCTTCCGCGGCCGGAATTCATGTTGACCAGGCTATCCGGGATGAGCCGCGTCGTCGATTTGGTGGCTGAGGTTTCGGCCAACATATGGTGGCCTTCCTCAGACGTAACAGACAGCAGTACGCTCTGAGGAAGGCCACAATATGTTGGTCGAAATGTCAGCCACCAAATCGACGACGCGGCTCATCCCGGATAGCCTGGACAACAGATAACACACGAATTTACACGTGAAAAAAATAAATTTCTCCCGGGCGACGCGTGGGCGTGCGCCGTCGATGCGCTTGACAAGTGGCCTTGACACTCGACCTTGACACTCGACGAGATGACGGCTGCTTGTCTGGCCTAAACTGCGCGCGGATTTATGACCTTCTAAAGAGATAGTTTCGAGGGAGTGCGAAAGAATATGCCTCGAAATGACGTCGCCGTCGACGTCAGGGCCTGACTCGTCGCAGTGTAAAGTTTTATACATGTCTTCCGAGAAGTAATGCAGGGTGCACTGTGTGTTTGAAGAGTTCTGCGTAGGCAGTGAGGCATCGTTGGTAGGGCTGGTAGAGCGGATGTGGTGACGTCAGAGAAGCACCACTTCTCGAAAGGACCGGCGATGTGTAGCTCAACGCTTGTCGAAGCGTCGGTGTGATGCTGAGAACAAACTTAAAAATATGGTCAGCATTGCATCAGGCAAGATACATGATTGATGCAATGAATAATTGTCTACGTAAATCATTACAGGACTGAGTAATATATACACAAAGTGATCAAAAGTATCCGGACACATGGCTGAAACTGACTCACCAGTTCGTGGCGCCCTCCATCGACAATGCTTGAATTCAATAGGGTGTTGGCCCACCCTTAGCCTTGATGACAGCTTCCACTCTCGCAAGCATACTTTCAATCAGGTGCTGGAAGGTTTCTTGGGGAATGGCAGCCCATACTTCACGGAGTGCTGCATTAAGCAGAGATATCGATTAGGTCGGTGGGTCCTGGCATGAAGTCGTCGTTCCAAAATATCCCAAAGATGTTCGATAGGATTCAAGTCAGGACTGTGCATGCCAGTTCATTACAGGGATATTTTGTCGTGTAACCACTCCACCACAGACCGTGCAGTATGAACAGGTGTTCGAACGTGTTGAAATATGCAATCGCCATTCCCGAATAGCTCTTCAACAGTGGGAAGCAAAAAGGTGTTTAAAACATCAAAGTAAGCCTGTGCCGTTATAGCGCCACGCAAAACAATAAGTGGTGCAAGCCCCCTCCATAAAAAACACAACCATAACACAACCACCTCCGAATTTCACTTTTGGCAATATATACGCTGGCAGATGACGTTCACCGGGCATTCTCCATACCCACATCCTGCCGTCGGATCGCCACATTGTGTACCGTGATTTGTCACTCCTCACCACGTTTTTCCACTGTTCAATCGCCCAATGTTTATGCTCTTTGCACCAAGCGAGGCGTCGTTTGGTATTTACCTGCGTGACGTGTGGCTTATGAGCAGCCGCTCGACCATGAAATCCAAGTTTTCTCACCTCCCGCCTAAATTTCATAGTACTTGGAGTGCATGCTGACGCAGTTTGGAATTCCTGTGTGATGGTCTGGATAGATGTGTCTGCCTATTACACTTTACGACACTCTTCAACTGTTGGCGATCTCTGTCAGTCAACAGACTGGGTCGGCCTGTACGCTTTCGTGCTGTAGTGTCCCTTCGTTTTCACTTCACTATCACATCAGAAACAGTGGCCCAAGGGATGTTTAGGAGTGTGGAAATCTCGCGTACAGACTTCTGACACATGTGACTCCCAATCACCTGACCACGTTCGAAGTCCGTGAGTTCCGCAGAGCACCCCATTCTGCTCTCTCACGATGTCTAATGACTACTGCGATCGCTGATATGGAGTACCTGTCAGTAGGTGGCAGCACAATGCACCTAAAATGAAAAACGTATGTTTTTGGATGCGTCAGGTTACTTTTGATCACTTAGTGTACAATATGCTGGTGGCAGGCATGGAAAAGCATGGAAATTATAATGCATATTGACAATTGTAAGCGACAATGTTATGACTGAAGTAATAGAGGCTTCCTCCGACAGCGTAAATAACTTCAATCCAACTTTTAAAATTCTAAGAAATTCTTATTTCTACAAAATTAGAAAGTAGTAATGTGGAAAAGAAGTTAAGCGATATAAAAAATATTTGTGAATATTTGAAGGCACGGACGTTGTCTATCTTCAAATATCAGAAGTGGATCTGTTAATTAAGATGAGTTGAAAAGATCGGCGCAGAAAACATCGCTTTCATATAACCTTCCTCATACTACCTGCTCTCTCCTTAGTCTTCCGGCGGAAACTTGTAGAAGCCCAATTGCGCAATGCTGCAGTAAACTCCGTTTAAAACGTAGGCTAAAATGACTTTCGATCAGCTGAATGGGAGCTTGAATGTCAAAACTTCACATGTAACGAAGCTCCTGATTGATTAACCGCATCCCAGCCGATCGCCGTCAATTCGTCGTTCGCTATAAACGGTGTTTAGACATTCACATGCGGGTTGTTCGGTTGGGAAATACACTTTGTGTCACCTCCGGCAGACGACACACGAAACACGACAAATATCTGCGCACAGCGCTGGATTCGATTCGCGACCCTTCGAACTGCGCCGAAATCACGGTGTAAGAGATATAGGTGTGTTCACTCCCAGACTAAAACTGAAGCTAATATGAGGCTAGTTCTCACAGTTCTCGCTATGTAAGCGCTGCGAACGACTTGGGCATTTTGGGACAAGATGGTGATCCATTTAATAGCTTTGTAACTTCTGGTGGAAGCCACTAAATCGCGAGATGCCATCATGAATGCCCAACTCGATCGTGCGCACCGTACGGATAAGCGAGGAACTAGCCTCAAACTGGCTTCAAAACTTTTGTCCAAAAGGCGGCTAGTTGACACACCTATATATATTACACCGTGGCCGAAATGGATCATTCTCTCTGCCGTTGAGACTGGCGAATCCATTTCTAGCGTTTTGATGGAACTGCGTAATTTTCATTTACACATTGATGATTAATGATAATTATTTTTAACATATTCTTATGCTGTGCGGTGGTTATTTATGAATAATCTAATGCGAAACAATTTATTGATTTTTTTCTTTATAGATTCATCATTCGCTTGGCGAGGTCAGCAGCCAGCATGGAAATATGAACGACGAGCAGAATAAGACTGAACGTTAAATCACTCGCTCATCGATAAATAGAAATTTGAACTCTGAAAATTGGAGTACATTTTGAAAGGGCTTTTAGTTCAACTTTAAGCAAGATTTTTATTATTTTTCTTACTTCATGTTGTTGGACATGAGTTATAATTTTAAATGTTTGTGCCAATTTTAATGATGGCTACTCAAAAGAGTAAATTGAACGCTGAAGATCATGGATATTTGTCTAAACTATATTACGACGTGCTAATAATATTTGTTATGTCTCAGATTATGAATTATATTAAATTGCGGTACGTCAAAGAACAATTTTAACAAATGACTGATTTTATCTGTTGCCAGCAATGAGTAAGTGGCATCGATGGATGTCACCTGAATTTTCATACAGCAGGTGGCCTGCTCCTACAGTAATGTAAGGCACGGGTTCTTATTTACGATACTAAGAAGAGAAACCAGGAGCAAATAAATTTAAATAGGAGAAAATATTATTTTCATAAAATACAGTAAACTCTGTTGAATTGACAATATTCGGTGTTTTCCCTACTCAATGTATGAACATTTCAAAAATGAAAACCCTAACACATAAACAATAGTAATAAAATAATACAGTGAAAAAACAAATTAAACACTTTCTGGAAAAAATGCATACATGTATAGATTCACTTATGTACTACGCTTATGTACTAGTACTTATGCCACTACGGACACAAAGAGAACATAAAATGGGGAAATGTTATATAAAACTGTTTCCAATTCAAAGATCTAATGGATCAGTCTTTAATCCAATATGCATTCATCAAGTTATTAATAACTCGGTTAACTTTTAAGAAATCAATTCTATCTTGTTTTCTGTACCCTTTTCTATTACTGGAATTAAAGACGCGTTGCGTATAAATACGCAACAAATGAAAAAATAAATAAATGGTGACAAAATTAGAAAGAAATAGATTCTGCATCTTTTTACTAGACACTACCTGTCAAAGCTACTCAAAAATGTACTCATAAATGTAAAATGTATCCCACGTGATGGTTTTCTCCTCCCTCTACTTATTCTACCCTGCGATTATAACATAAAACACGTTGTGGTTTTATCATATCCAGGCTGGCGGCCGGCCACCGCCGCCACCGCGCCCTATGCAGGGACTCGCTGACGAAATCTGCCGGAACACTCCAATAGTGACCTCCAAGGGCCAGAAAAAAAGTACAGCTAGGTAGTACCTTCACACGGCCGTAGATGTCGTGCCATTTCAATATCTACGTAGGAGTAAATAAAAAGTAGGAATAAATTCAGAAAGCAGATGATACGTCGCTACGGAAATATCCGTCTTTAGCGCTCATGGCACGGCCGACCCGCGCCGGATATATCCGGCATTAGCGCTGAGGGCACGAAAGTCTTGCGCCGGATATATCCGGCATTAGCGCTTAACAGGTTAAAGCGATGAAAAACAAGGCTTTCTAGAACCTAGACTATATTCTTTAAATTACTTCAAAAAAAAATTACATGGAATTTGTACTTCTTTAATCCCCTTTAAATGGCCATTTTATTCTATAGAATGTTTGTTTTAGAATAGTACAGAGATTTGCAACTGGAACCTATCTGTATTTTCATACGACAGTAAATCCTGGAAATACAAGTGATATTGAAATTTCGATCTTACGTTCCCAAATGGTCTGCTTTATATGTGCCACAACACTGGCAAATTGGTTTTTAGTTCTCTGTTGTGGGACAAACATAATGAAACAGTTCTCAGCGGAACGTTTTAACTCACGAATACCACTGAAAAGTTGGATCCGGACGTCTTGTACAGCGTGGCCGCTCCCTCGTCGCTCAAGGTGGGCAACTACGAACTGTGATCAGTTGCCGCGCCGCTGGACACCACTATATAGAAACAAGTAGGATTCCGTCGCCTAGCGTGGCTTTGAAGTACCGTCGTCTGTTTCGTTTCCCATGAACAACCAGACTTTTGCGTCGATGTGCGTCGTTTTGATTTAAAAGTGAAGACAAATAAAAAAACTGTGGAAAAAAGTAACCTTATTAGTTAAGATTTACCCATTGTAATAAAAGTATGCCTCATGGCATAGAAATTCGTCTTGAAAAATTATTTCCCATATTTTATATTCATTAATACATATTTTCAACATTATTAAAATCTGAATCCATTATTCATTTTCTTTTGAATAATTTCAGATTACATAATTTGTAATAATTACCTCTTATTGAGTTTTTCTGCGAAAGGCGTTCTCCGTCGTCTTTTGTCTGCCGTCCGTCCTTTAGTAACACGACCATTCCTGACGCAGGTCATTCAAAAATTAGCGGAAGTCTGCTTTCTTCTTTATAATTTGCAGTGCTTTGCCAAATAAATTTCTGATTGGCTGCAGCGGGCATGCGAGCATTTAATTTCTGAAGCAGTGTCTTTCTTCCACGCTTTCTTGTGACGTCTGAGAGTACTTTTAAAACTCCGTAACGCGTTCTACCAGAACAGGGGGCCGATTTGGTTGTAATTGCGGCTATGAACGCCAGATAGCGGTTACAGTAGTCCCATCAAATAGTATAAAAGATAATAGTGGAAACTCCTCGAATATTTTGGTGACAGAAGCAGCGCTCTCCAGCGGTTCGAGGTGTAAACTACAGCGCACAGCTGGATTTGAGAGTGCGAGAACGAAAAGAATCTGTTTTAAAAAGCAAGTGAGAGAGTAGGTATTTTTTTAATGTTTGCCAGGCTTTCTTTTTTATTATTTTTGAATTTTTTGTAAATGGCAGGAAGGGGCTGCGTTTGTAGCGTCCATGGACGTAATAATTACAAACTGCAAAAGGATCGCAAATCATTTTACGGTTTCCTAAAATAATAATATTAATAATGTTGTAATAATAATAATAATAATAATAATAATAATAATAATAATAATAATAATAATAATAAAGGAATAAAATATTTGCAATAGGTAGTTTAGCGGTACCTGTAGCCGAATACAGTTTTTGACTTGTGGAATGAACTGAGCAAAAAATTCGCACCATGGATCGAAAAACCAGAAAACTGCTAACAATGCATAATGTTTCCCACCCTCGAGCTGATGTACATAGACTTTATGTGTCACGTAAGGAAGGAGGAAGAGGACTCAGACAAATTGAGGCCTCCTGGCACAACGCAATAGTCTGGTTGGGGAAGTATGTAGTCAGCCATCAAGATGACACTGAGGCAGGTCATGAAATGATGAGGCAGGTCATGAAATCTGACCGAAGAATGGGAAACACAGGCATTGTTAGTGTAGCAAGGAGCACTGCGAAGAAAACTAGGCAAGACGCGTCGAATAACACAGACACTGAACTTCTGATGCTGCTAAACATGAAATTTGAGACACAAAAAATGTTAAAGAAATCGTGGAGAGACAAACCACTCCACAAACAATATCTGAAAAGAATGGGCAAGGTGCAGATCAATAAAGATCAATCATTTATGTGGCTTAAAAGGGGAAGAATGAAGCCAGAATCGGAAGCAGTTCTAGTAGCTGCTCAAGATCAGGCGTTGAGAACACGACATTATGAAAAGCGGTTCTCAAACTTTCCCAAGATGATAAATGCCGCATTTCCCAGGATCAAGTAGAAACCATTGATTATATTGTCTCAGCTTGTCCAATCAATACCTGAAAAGACATGACAGGGTGTGTAGCTACCTCCACTGGCAGATCTGTACCACCCTCGAAATTCCAAACACATGCCCCAAGTGTTACGAACACTCACCAAAACCGGTGACGTCTGTTGGATTGTGTACGATATTGTACGACCAACAAATTCAAACTGATCGCACGACAGCGGCAAACAAACCGGATATAGTTATCCGGAATTTGGCGAAAAAATCGTGTTTACTTGTCGATGTTACTGTACCTTGCGATCAAAACGTCGTTACCAAGGAGGCAGAGAAACGTCTTAAATACAAGAGTTCGGAAATCGAGATCAGCCGAATGTGGGGCGTAAAAACTCAGGACGTACCGATAGTTATTGGAGCTTTGGGATTTGTTCCGCAAAATTTGAGTAAGAACTTGTCTAAACTCCCCGGTAATTCAAAAGACAGGGAAGTGCAAGAAATTGCTTTATTTGGAACGGCCCACATTTTGCGCAAAGTATTGTAGAGGCACTGGCAGTCACCTGATCTACTCCTTAGGTAGCTGGTTGCAACCTGGAGTAGATTTTATATTCAGCCGACACATCTTAGTTGTGATATAGAGGAATAATAATAATAATTGTAATTGTGAAGGAAAACGTCCGTCTGTCCGTCTGTGAACACTGCTAGCGCCTGAACCATACGTACGATTTCTTCCAAAATGGATATTCCCCGGTCGATCTGGTTCTAGTTGAAGCTTTGAGATTTTGAAAAAGATTCTTCAAAATTTGGCGGTACTTTATATGAAGCCTCCCGGGGATTTTCAAACTTTTCTCAAAAAGGGCTCCAATTTTTTTCTTTAAATTTCTTGTATGAATAGAGTAAAATACACTTATTAACATGGCATAAGTCCGATTTTCACGGATAACTCTGAATTTTCGAAAATTGTGAAAGTTTGAATTTTTTTTCGCCGTCTTTCACCAACTACAAAATTGAAGATAGAGATTTTTCCTTCAAATAAATTTTTTTCTTAATAGTGTGGTTTTTCTTTAAGGTCATGTACATTCTTTTGAAAATTGTAGTAGTTTTCGCGCAATATTGCGTGCAATATGTGCAATTTTTAAAAATTGATTTTCTCAAAAACGGCTCCAAATTTTTTCTTTAAACTTTTGGTAGGGATAGTGGTAAATGTACTCTATCAGACATAGAAGCCATATTGCTCTGTAGGTTGGTTTTTTCAAAAATTACAAAAATGTAATTTTTTTCACATGTTTCTCCTGCCGTACATTTGCGGCGATTTTTTCACTTTATTATATTTACGAGTACATTTGCTTTAAATAATGTCAAATAAAATTTCTCGAAAACACAACCGTTTTCTGTGAAAAGTAGCTCAAAATTTCGCATTTTCAGAAACGCTCAAACGCCATTTTCTCATATATGGCTGCAAATTTTTACTTCACTTTTGTAACGGATAATGCTAATTACACTCTTTAGTATAGCGTAAAGTTTATTTTGAGTATTTTTTTTGTTTTTTCAAAAATTACGTAATTGTAATTTTTTTAAAAGAGCTCACACCTTTAATACGCACATTACCAGCAATTTGTAAAGATTATTATATTTGTGAATGTAAGTGCTTTAAATAACTTCAAATAAAGAATTTTTAAAACTCAAACATTTTCTGTGAAAATGAGCTTCAAATTTCGCATTTTTAGTAGCGCTAAAACGCCATTTTCTCTTAAATTGCACATAATGTTTAAAAGAAAATTGCCATTGATGTCTAGGTTTTTGTGTTCTTTAATATTCTAAAATTAATGTTTCCGTTCTACCAATAGGAAATCGAAAAATTAAGAAAATGATAATGGTGTATTATGAATTAGTTTATAATGATGTCCTTTTTTGCACGAATAAGAAGATATTATCGAACGAACGACGTTAGGAGTGTGTTCGGTAATATCTTCTTATTAGTGCAAAAAAGTAACATTATAAACGAGTTGCAATTATTATTTTTGGTATAACAGTATTATGATTTAAGGAAGCGAAATTAATTTGGATGTTAAGTTGTAATTCGTAGTTTATTTTTTGAATTCATGTTATGACGTCATGAATGCTACCAAAGCAACTAATATGTTTACAAATGGCAGTTAGTTTGAAAGTCACTATTCAAAATAGTTACGTAATTCTGATCTTGTAGAGCGCCGAGTATGTATTAAAGAAGTCAAGAACTTCCAATAATTTGTGCAAGGGTTTCCGGAATGAGAGAATATTGTGAGTACTGTAAGTTTATCGTTTATTTCATTCAATAATTAATTATAGTTATTTAGTTTGTTTCTTTCGTGCATTTTCTGGAATTACATGTAGGTTGTTGGATGTAAGTTTTTTCTATAACAGTCATTAATAATTTTAAACTTCATTATAAATATTTCAACACCTGGGTTTCATTGTAATATTTTCAATATTATTTCAAGTAATTTTGTTAAGAAAGATTGACATTGTTTGCAGGTGGAAAAGTTTTCTCACACGGTTAAAATGCACATTTCCAGCCATTTGTAAACACTATTGAATTTGTGAGCATAAGTGCTTTAAATGACTTCAAATGAAGTTTTTCGAAAATTCAAAACTCTCTGTAAAAAAGAGCTTCAAATTTCGCATTAACAGTAGCGCTTAAACCCCATTTTCTTGAAACGGCTCCAAATTTTAACGAAAATTGCCATTTAGGGCAAGGTTTAATTATTTCTTTAGGTTCTTAAAATAATATTTTTTTTACTATTGGAAAACCGAAAACTTAAGAAAATATCGAAAACATGAGATTTGGGCGACGATAGATGGCAGCTGTCAAGAGTATTGGCAAGTCCGAAAAGCTAGCCGAGACCAAACGCAACAGAAAACTAATACGGGAAAGTCTGTGCCATTCTGTAGCACAACTAGTTATTTTCATTATGTTGTATCGATGTAATCCTTACAAAATGTATGTAATACATGGAATATATGTTCTATATCATTCTAAGATAAGACACAGCGAGATAAAATTGCATAGTTCTACAATTTCTTGGATTTATTCTAGAGTCAATGAACGTCGTAAAATTTACGACACGCGCCCGCTGGTGAGAAAATTTTAGGCGCCCCCGCTGGAAGATTAAACTATTTGTTTTGGTCGAGAGACCCTTAGTACGAGTTCTATTATGCGCTGCCTGCGCCCGCCGGAACTTCACAAAAAAATGGCGGCTCGATATTCAGTTTGCTGCAAAGATGGCGGAGCTTCAGCCACTCCATGAGTAAAATTCTATCTCGTTACTGGTTCTGAACAATAATATTCAAACATAAAGAGCATTTACAGGAGTCTCATATCATCCTATTTACTCCTGCCATAAAATATGGACAATACAATCTCAAACATTCTTTGTGTATTCTATGTACATTAGATCCAGTACATTTTACAACGTATTATTTTGAATACCGAAAAACATTAAAATATTAACCTATTATTGGAAAAGAATATAAACTTTGGTGGAGCTAATATACGAAAATAATTGACTCGTAATTTAACCATTGAGGCATTGCCATAGGAATGGTAGTACCAAAAACAATATTTTTCAGTAGCAAACATTTGTAATTTGTGACCACTAATGTCAGCATCATTTATAGTTTTAAAACACTAAGGGTTTTCGTTTGGAAAAAAACTTCAGCTCTCTACTGGACCAAATATTCTAATTTTTATTTTCTCGCCTTACGAATACTTCGTAATTGTACTATTTATTTATTTATTTGATCAAAAAAACAGTAAAAACTGTATATGACGTGTGGGGAAAAAGATTATCTGCATACATTTTCTTGAGGCCCAGAATTTAAAAAAACAACTATATTGTGCGCCAGACCACTGTGAATTTCCGAAAGAAAAGCTCTCATTGTCGGAATCTGGTAACGAAAAAGTGAATAAATCCTCCTGCAAAATTTAGAAAAATTCCTCTAACTCATGGTGTAGCCAGAATCCGTTTTCATGGTACACCGAAAAATCGATTGACGGAAAAACGTCCGTCCCTCTATCCGTTTGTGGTCAACGCTAGCGCCTCCATTCAGGCAATTTTCTTTAAAATTGAACTTCCGTAATCGTTTTGGCTGGAATTTGATACCAATATTTTAATTTTGGAGGGAATTCCGTTTGTCTGTCTGTCTGTCAGTCCGTCCGGTGTATGTGAACAACACTAGCGCCTAAACTGTGCGTACGATTTTTTCTAAATTGAAGAAACCCCTGACCATGTGGCTTAAGTCAAAGCTCTGCTATTTTGAAAAACATTACTTTTTGGGGATACTTTACATGAAGCCCCCGGACATTTTGAGAATTTTCTCAAAACCCACTCCTATTTTTTTTTCTTAAATATCTTTTAAGATTAGAGTAAACTACACTTACTAAGGTGGTATAGGTCCGATTTTCAGGGTTAACTCTGAATTTTCGAAAATTGCAGAAGTTTGATTTTTTTCGGCATCTTCCTCCAACAACAAAATTGAAGATAGAGATTTTTTCTTCAAGTAAAATTCATTCTCCATAGTAAGCTCTTTCTTTAAGGTCATGTACATTCTTTTCTGAAAAATTTAATTGTTTACGCGCAATATTGCGTGCAATACATGCACTTTTAAAAAATTACAAAAAGATTTTCTCAAAAACGGCTCCCAATTTTTTCTTTAAATTTTGGTAGGGATAGTACCTAATGTACTCTTTGAGATGACTTAAACGTCATATTGGTCTATTCTTTTGTTCTTTCAAAAACTACAAAAATGAAATTTTTTGACTTGTCTCTCACGTCGTTAATATTTGCATTATCGGTGATTTTTTCACATTATTTTATTAATGGGTACATGTGCTTTAAACAATGCCAAGTCAAGTTTCCTGCAAGCTCAATAGTTTTCTGCGAAAACTAGCTCAAAATTCCGTCTTTTCAGAAACTCTCAAACGCCATTTTTTCATAAATGGCTCCAAATTTCTCTTCAAACTTGTGGAATGGATAGTGCTAGTTGCATTTTTTGTCTGTTTTAAAGTTTATTTTGAGGTATTTTTTGTTTTTTTCGAAAATTAAACAAGTTTAATTTTTTGAAAGATCTCACTTCTTTAATATGCAATTGTATCTTTACCAGCAATGGGTAAACATTATTATATTTGTGCTTCAAATGAAGTTTTCCGAAAACTCAAAAATTTTCTGTGATAAAGAGCTTCAAATTTCGCACTTTCAGTAGCGCTTAAATGAAATTTTCTTAAAAATGGCTACAAATTTTTAAAAGGAAATTGTCAGAGGTTTTTGTGTTCTTTAGTATTCTAAAATTAATATTTCTGTTCTATCATTAGGAAACCGAAATATTAGGAAAATGTCAAAAGAATGTACTTTGGGCGGCGATAGATAGCAGCTGGCAAGAGAATGTGCTAAATCCGAATAGCTAGGTGAGACCCACGGAAATAGAAAGCTAATACGGGAAAGTCTGTGCCATTCTGTAGCACCACTAGTTTTACATTGTACAATTACACGCGAACAATTGGGAGGTTATCCCTTTTGGGGAACTCTAACATACACGCCATATTATTTTTTCTATTTTTTATATACATTTAACAATTTGAATTGATAGTTTGTAATTTGAATAATTCTGTGTACAATATGAAATTATTATCGGCTAATTATGAAGGCTGTAACAAGTCTTTAGCATGACTGGTTTGAATTCTTGGTTGGGGGTAGGCTGATTTGTCGAGTGAAAATGTCTTAATTGCTGGTCATAAGGTTAAGGTAGTATAGGATTTTGATGCTGATTTATGCTAATTTGCAAAATGTGCATCCCAAAAGAATTAGAGGTCTTTGTTCCCCGTTGTAACACCGCAGTAATAAGAGAAGGCAATGCAGCTGAATACACCCAGCCTATCCCTTCCTATAAAAATTAATAAATTCTAGAAATATTGCCACGATTTGTTGTAAATATAGTATAATGTATTCGATGTACAATTTTTACTAATGTTGTTATGAAAAATTATGTAAATGAAAATTTAAAACAGTTTCGAAATCTTGAAAGGGGGGGGTATACGTCTTTACCAGAAAAGCACGCACTTCATTGTTAACCTCGGACGCGCTATAGAAACTTTCCTTCGATTTCCATTGCTACTGACGGGAGATACCGGCCGTTGCGCGTTCAACATTGCCTTGCGCTCGCTCCGCAGCGGTGCGGCGTAGGGGTGTCTGTGTTTTAACCACATGTTCCCCTTAACCCACGGCCGCAAGGCCGGAAAGTCGCTGGCAAGCCTTGGCCCCGCCAGAGGCTGTTGTGCCAGTGCAGACAGACCGATAGTATTGATGGTGGGAATGTGTTGTTGACATTATTAAAGGATTAAATAATCGAAATCGTATTTGTCAACTTATATTTATTCGGAGAGCCGTCTTTCAACGACTTTGCCGTCATCATCAGTCTCGGGTTATGTGGCAAAAGCCGGGAGACAGTCAACAGACAGACGTTTTGCCGTCAATCGATTTTTCTGTATCAAGGACCCATAAAACATGGATTCTGACTAAATAACGTTTTAGAGGAAATAATTTACTATATTTATGAACATGATTTATCCACTGTTTCGTTACCAGGGCCTTACTATTAGAGTTTTTCTGTCGAAACGTCGCCGTTTTTCAGTACACGTTTCAATACTTCCCTTCTTATCAAGTAAGGGCGAAAAAGTAAAAAGATTAAACGGAGAAATATTATATATTTCAGAAGCGAAGCGGGTGGCAGAAGCCTAAGACCGTGGAGAATAGAAAATGACCGCTAAGAATAACTCAAAAGGGAAGGTTGGAGGGATATTGCGAAAACGGCCGGAAGGTCGAGGGCGCTAACCGTGGAAGGAGGGATGTGGAGCCGCGGCAAACTTTTAAATGATATTTAATACTTTGTTTTTGTTTTAACACACAATGCAATGTACACATTTTCGTAGTAACCTTATTTAACTAATGCAAGAAAAATAAGAGCTTGAATTACACTGACACAATTTTTTTTTATTGATGTTCAGTTGGAATCGGTTTAAGTTTGAATCAATTGTTTCTTACCTTTCAACACTGAGCACATGAATCAAGTATCCATCTAAGATACATCACGTGGAATTTGTTTCGTAAAAGCGGCAGCATTAGAACGAGCAAACTTGAGAGATGTCTAATTTATTCTGGTGAATTAGAAGAGGATGGTAATACGTAAACGCTCGGAAGCTGTGATCACAACCGCTAACGCTATTATTGCTCCCAATCATCCCAGATTCCGCTCACACGCGCCTAGGCCATTATGTAGTTAAGCGCCGGCGAAGAGGCCGCGTAAGGCACAGTCTGGCAGATAGCGCCAGTCGGCCGTGGACGTTCCTGAAAGCAGATTCTCTCCCGGGGCGGATTATTGGGGTGCGCTCTCACTCCCCTTCCGACCTCATTCACCGGGCAAGGTAATTGATTAGTGATTCCGGGCGCGTCAACTGCTAAGGTCATTAGACGCGTAAGTGTAGTGCTTGTTTGACTGGGGAGATGGCTGTGATCTTCCCCTGGCGAGATCCGGCGCCGACCTACGTCGACTTGTGTGGTTTTCCACAACAAGGTTTCTCGCACCAGCGGGGCCCTGGCACTGGATAGAGCAAGGAAGAAGAAGGAAAAATCACGCGCGGTCCGTGGCCACAATCGCTGGCATAACTAGTGGCCCGTACTGCTCCGGTATTCGCAGGTGGTGATCGGAGAAACCACGAAAAACTACTCATCACAGCAGTCGGCCGCTAGAATTCTCCTCCAGTCAGCGACGGAATTCGACCTAGTTATCTAGAAAGTGGCAAAAATTTTGCCACCGTCAGGACTCGAACCCTACGACTTCCCGGCCAGAGGCGCTACAATGACATTAGTTGACGCTCTCCGCCACTGTTGCCAATACTCATTAATGCCGATATCACTATTTCACAAATCGATTCTCAGAGCCACTACATTTCTTTCAGAGATTTAGTGTCGCTCCATTCTTGGCTGTCGAATCCGTTGTCGTTTCGTTCCTACGCAAATCTAGCACACCGGAACATTTCCTTCTTGAAGTGTATTAATCTGCTGTATTTCATGACCATCTGTGGTGGAATCCATTGCGTAGTTCATAGGAATTGGTCCAATAAATGACATTTATGTCAGCCGACGTTTCGGAGTTTTATTTCTCCATCCTCAGGGCTGAATACATTTACAACACGATTAGATGAATAAACACTAATTACACATTGTCACACAGTACACAATGTATAAACATAACTATACAATGTATTTACTTTTTATACATTGTGTAGTTTGGATAGTTTTCATGAGAAAGAAAAATTTGACTTAATTGTTGAAGTTGCAATTACTCCTAGATGACGGATGGGCGAAATATTAGTAGGTCCACTCAATGCAACGTAAGGTATTTTTCTTCTATTTTCTGACTCTGCAGTGTTCAGCTTATTCTGGTGAGTTTGTTACTTTTATTGTGTGCTACATATGTTAGTTTTAAAATTATTACAGTTATTTAATTCTGTCTATGTACATTGTACTTTTCTCTTATAGTAATGTGTCTGAGAATGGGAATGCATCAAGTTCCGAAACGTCGTATTTTATGGAGGAATAAATATAATAAACTAGTGATGCTACAGAATGGCACAGACTTTCCCGAATTAGTTTTCTATTTCTCTTGGTCTCGGCTAGCTATTCGACTTGCCACATACTCTTGCCAGCTGCCCAAAATACACTTTTTTTGACAATCTCTTAATTTTCCGGTAGAACGGAAATATTATTTCAAAAATATTAAAAAAACAGTAAAACTTCGTCCTAAATGGCAATTTCCATCGAAAAATTTGGAGCCGTTATTAAGAAAATGGCGTTTAATCCATTACAGTAAATTCGAAATTTGAAGCTCTTTTTCTGAGAATTTTCGAGTTTTCAAAAAAACTTCATTAGAAGCCATTTGAAGCACCTTAATTCACAAATGCAATAGTGTTTACAAATTGTTGGAAATGTGCATATTAAGATTTCTGTGAGTGAGAGAGATCTTTCAAAAAAATTACATTTGTGTAATTTTTGAAAAAAACAACAACAAAAAACAAAATTAGCTTTACCTCACATTAAACAGTGCAATTAGTACTATCCGTTCAAAAAGTTTGAAGAAAAAATTTGGAGCCATTTATAAGTAAATGGAGTTTAAGCATTTCTGAAAATGCGGAATTTAGTAAATATTATTGCAAATATTGGAATGTAAACATTTACAACGTGAAAGACATAAAAAATTAAATTCTTGTAATTTTGAAATACCTTAAGAATATAGAAAATTAATGTTTATGCCATCTCAAAGTATGTTTCATATTATTTCTATCAAAAGTTTAAAGAAAAAAATTGGAGCTGCTTAGAGAAAATCTTGTTTTAGTTATTTTTTTAAATTGCACATATTGCACGCAATATTGCGCGAAAACTACTAAAATTTTCAAAAAAATTTACATGACCTTCATTAAAGAACTAATTATGGAAAATAAATTTCAATTGAAGGAAAATTTCTTTCTTCAATTTTGTAGTAGTAGGAAGAAAAGGTAAATGTAAACTTTCGCAATTATCGAAAATTCGGAGTAAACCGTGAAAGTCAGATCTATGCCACCTAATAAGTGTACTTTACCGTATTATAAGAAATTTAAAGAAATAATCTGGAGCCGTTTTTTGAGAAAAGTTTGAAAATGCACGGTGAGGATCATGTAAAGTACCCCCAAATTTTGAAGAAAGTTTTCAAAATCGCGGCGCCTCGACCGGCACATCGACCGGGGAATATCCATTTTGAAAGAAATCGCACTTGTGGTGTAGGCTCTAGAAAGTTCAGAGACTGACGGACAGACGAATATTTTGAACAAAAAACACTAAGTATCAAGGGACTCGAAGACGTGTATTTCCATTGAAATCTCGAAGACAATTCTCCACAGCATTACATAACTTTCCCTGTACTACGTATATTTCTCCGTATATACGTACGTCTGCGGGGAAGTAAAAAGAATTATTTAATGAAATGAAAGAGTAAGAAATGTGCAGTCTTTGATTGTTCGTTATTAGTAAATAAATATTTTTACTAATTGTCACGGGACAATCATATATTAAAGAAGTTTAAGAATTACACTCATCCACATTTTGTGATTTTTCCTTTAAATGAAAGGAAAAATCACAAAACTAACCTAAACTGTTATCAATAAATGCATATCTTCCCTTAGTCAAGTTATTCAAATGCTAAATTTTAAAAAGAGTGAAGGATTGCACCAAGACACCAAAAATTAGGCGAGAAATAAAAAATCACCCAATTTACACAATTCGACTCCTTTTTTATTTCTTGCTTAATTTTTCTGCCTGAGCAAATATACTCTTTTGTAAATAATAAACAATTTGCATGTTTCTGAAATGTTTTTATGCTTCCATAATGCAAATTTTTGCCTGTAAACCAACTTTTGAGCAAATGGTAGGTAACACGTGATCCCATAATAAAGAAAACACTAAATTTATTAACTCATACCGTTCAGAAAAAGTTACAAGAACTTCGATATACTAACTTTAATAACTATTTATCTCAAATACAGCCAAATTCTTCATCGCTCTGGTCTGCTATTCGAACTATAACAAAAGAGAAACACCAAATACCCATTTTAAGAGACTCAAATAAAACTGCCGTTTCAGATTCTGAAAAAGCGGAACTTTTTGCTCAGCAATTTTATAGAACATTTACTAATAATTCGATTAACAATTATTAATTTCATCTAAATGTACTAAAAAATCTTCAAAATCCATACTACACGGTTCCTGAACGTATCAAATTTGCGTCTGCGGCAGAAATTAAATTTACCATAACAAAACTAAAACACAATAAATGTCCAGGGTTTGATAAACTTCCTAATATAGTATTTAAACATTTACCAAATTCTACCATTAGCTCATTGACAGCAATATATAACGCTTGTTTTAGATTAAATTACTATCCCTCAATTTTGAAAATAGCAATCATAATACTCATTCCTAAACCTCAAAAAGATCACAGTAGACCAGAAAATTTTCGTCCAATTAGCTTATTATCTACATTTGCAAAAATTTTTGATAAAATAATTCTAACGTGAGTCACTAAATTTATTAATCAAATCTCAGTTAGGATTTAGATCGAATCATTCTACAACACACCAATTATTAAGAATCACAGATTTTATAGCGTCAAGTTTTCAAAAGAAACAATTTACATTTGCACTATTTTTAGATGTTGAAAAAGCATTTGACAAAGTATGGCATGATGGTTTACTTTACAAGCTCAGAATATTCGGTTTTCCTGTATATTTACAAAAAATATTATCAAGCTTTCTCTTACAACGTAAATTTCAGGTTCAGGTTAACAATGTTTTTTCTACTGAATACATTATCCACGCTGGAGTACCTAAGGGTTCTCCAATCTCACCAATCCTTTTTAATATTTACGTTTCAGATATTCCACATTTAATAAATACACAAATAGCCTTCTTTGCCGACGACACATCCCTATTCACTTCTCATGCAGACATAACTGGCCGTGATAATTTACAGGATGATTTAAATACTCTTGTTACTTGGTACAATAATTGGCAAATCAAGATCAATAGTCAAAAATCTCAAGCAAAAATATTTTCTTTAAAACGAATCTCTTCTACTTATCCACTTATTATCAACTATAAAGCAATCCCTTGGATTCCTAACAAGACTCCAATTACCTATCTTGGATTACAACTTGATACTAAATTAACTTGGAAACCACACATTACATCAATAATAAATAAAAATAATGTCAAGATTCTAAAATTATACCCATTTGTGAACAAAAATTCTCACCTTTCTTTAGATACAGCATTGTCCATATTTAAATACATCATTCGCCCATCTTTGACATATGCATGCCCCATTTGGGGTGGTGCAGCAAAATCGCACATTCACAAATTAGAAATTATACAAAATAAATATCTAAGAAAAATATTGAAAGCCCCCTGGTTCATAAGAAACGATCAAATTTTACATGAACTCAGTATTCTACCTCTAAAATCCTGGATCCTTCGTCTCTCAGACAAATTCTATACTTCACTTACTTCTTCTCCTGCTTATAAATATTATCAACTCGGAAAAATAGCTAATCCTTTTCCCAGAATTAAATTACGTTACTCAAAAGATCTATTACATCCTCCATAGTTAACTCCATGGTATTTATTTGTTGTATAAATTTCACATATTATGTAATATTTATAACCAATGATTTTTCAAAATCAAAAATACCTGTCAGTAGTATGTTAGAGGTTACTATTTAAGTTTATCCTCATGTTCCTTTCAATGTAAAATAATGTTCGCACACTTGAAAGACAAATATTTTGTCGAACAAATATAAATAAATATATTTAAAAAAACTTTTTGCTCGTTGCGGTTCAACCATTCGGAATACCCAAGTAGTTTATTAGACAAAATGAGCTTAGAATTGTCTTAAGAGCTTATTTTCGAAGTTTCGGCGTTTCCTGCCCGGACACCTGTATATAGCTGGCCGACCAGGACAGCCGGGGGGACTAAGAGCAGGTGCCGACTCAGCGCTTCGGTCCGAAGTGTCGCGGGTTCGAGTCCCGACTTGGGCACGGTTGGTTGTCCCTTGTCTCTTATGTATGTGTTGTCGCAGAGGGCCTGGTGTTTTACTGACTCCACATCAGAGGAGAGCGTAAGTGTGTTGGTGTCTAGTGTAAGGTCGAACGTGAGTCCCATCTAGACGTAAAGGGCAACCGGGCAAGGGCAACCGGCTGTCAGCTCGATAAAAGCCCCAGGGAAAAGCATAACTATACTTTCAGTAATAGCTTTTCTACAGATTATATACAACTGTACTTTTCTACATTTGTGCGATGTAATTGCTCGGGTTCAGCTAGTTAAGATTGATTATAATAAATGTTGATAATCCTACAAAATAGTTGTAATGTAAAAATACAAAACTGACATAGTGAGCTCCGTTATTAAAAACAGGATTTTTTTAATGTGCCCAATAATGTGCTTTGGCTTTTTCTCTTCGGTTAATGTGTATCATGTCAATTCACGACTTCCGCGTGCAAGAAGCAAATTCCAGAGAGCTACGTCAGCGGGGTGTAATCAAGATCACGATACTTCTGAGACTTATGTTTACCACCAACAGTTTCGCCTTCTGATAAGAAGAACATTCCAGGGCTTCATTTCGGCAATGCATGAAACCCTAATTTACGACCACAGCTCACTTGCAAGCAGAGAAACGACGTATTTTATTCGTGAACACCAAGGCTACTAAATGGGAGACGCTCTTAAAAACCTTAGGAACCACAAGCATAAAGTGGGATTGAACACACTTGTAATTGAATGAGTGTCTCGGAAAAGTATTCGAATACAATAAGATATGACTTCGCGAACAATAAATGATCTTCAGCTTCAAAGGTTTAGTGCTCATGAAGATAATCCGGAAGGTAAAAAGTCCAACTGCGATGTAAATGAATGGGAGGAGAGAGAAGAAATTTCCAGTTTGTTCGAACCCGGTGAAAGTGAAACCGGCACGGGGGAATATGGTAAAGAAGTCGCTTCCGGGAACACGCTCATGGAAAGGCGTAAGGAAAAAAGAGTTCGAAATTCCTGGTTTATGTTGTTGAAGCAAATGTCTGAAGAGGGCGCTCGAGAATGTGGAGACAACATATCTCACGTAAGTGCGTATTTCAGTCTTGGTCAAATACCATTAACGTTCCTTCATTATTCGTTATTAAGCTATTTTCATTCGATTATATGAAGAATCTAGTGGTGCTGAAGAATGGCACAGACTTTCGCGCATTAGTTTTCTAATATTTTTAGTCAAAGATAGCTTTCCGGTATTGCCCCAGCCTAGAATCCCTAGAGACAGAGAGTAGCGCATTTCATAGTTCCACAAATCCCGCCATTTTATGCCCAGTTGTCAGGAAAATTGGAACTGCGTAATATTCCGTATGTTGAGAACTATGAATCTACCCCAAATCAATATTAATATTCTTGAAAATCTTCATAATGTCCCCAAATGTTATAATTTCTCTTCATTTCCTGATTGGTACCTGACGGGATTGTCGAGTGAGTGGATATTAAATGGCGGCGGTTGCGCTACTCTCTGTATCTAGGGAACCTAACCTAGCTTCTTCCCAGCTGCATCGGCGCCAATTTTGTCACGTTTTCTCAATTATTCGTCCCCTAACAGTAGAATCGAAATTTGTCTTTATAAATATTACAGAAGAGTAAAACAGCTCTACCTAGCGAAGTGGTTCAGGGCGCAGTGCGCTGACTTCGAATTCGGGATGCCCTGGTTCAATCCCCGTACCGACCATCCTGACCGGGGTTTTCGTTATTTCCCTCAGTCATCTAGAAGAATGCTGGGATAGTTCCACTGAAAGGCCACGACCACGAAACCGACTTCGCTAGCCGAATTCGTGAAGTCATGAAGGTTAAGAGAATTTGAGACGGGATCTTGGTTGGGTGACCTACTAGGAATAATGCGATCTAATTGCGCCGAGGCCAATTGTCTTGTACGGGACATAATACTGGCTAAAAACAAACACAGAAACAGTCCTATTTGCAAATTTCCATTAATTTAATCCAATTTCAATCATTTCATAATTTCATTAGACATAATAATGGCTTAAGACCTTCGGCCTAGCCACATTGTATCAAGTCCGAATAGCTAGCCGAGACCAAAGAAAATTAAAAACTAATACGGGAAAGTCTTTGCCATTCTGCAGCAGCACTAGTTTTCTTTAAATTCTTGTAAGAATAGAGTGAAATGCACATCTATAACGGTGGCATAGGTCTTATTTTCACGGCTAACTCTGAAGTTTTGAAAATTGCAGGGATTTCTATGAAGATGAGACCAGCTACATTCTCTTAAGCATCTTTAATGCTATCTGAGGACGAAGTTTAATCAAAATCTTTGGAGCCATTTTTCAGAAAAGTTTGGAAATAATTTTAAGTCTTCAAATATCAAAATATCTGAAATCTCTAAAAATTCAGAGCGGTTTTTGAGAAAACTAATTTTTAAAGAGCTGATTTTGAACAAGACATTGTATAACGCAAAAGTATCCATCTTCAATTTTTAAATTTTGAATGGTTACCTTTTTGAAATTTTCGAAAATACTCGAATTTGCCGAAAATGGGACTAGCACCATATGTTTACTGTCCCTTACATACGAGGAGAAAATTTAAAGAAAATAATTGGAGCGATTTTTGAGAAAGAGCAATTTAAAAAATAAAAATTGCCTTTATCTCGTGCAAAATTGTAATTGTAATTGTAAAACGAATACTAGTAATATTTTTTGAAAAAGTGTACAAGACCTTATTTAAAGATCTGCCTTTAGAGAAAAGATTTTACTAGGAAAAAATCTTATCTTCGACATTTAGTTCTAGAAAGACGCCCAAAAATTAGCACTTTCCAGTTTTCGAAAAAAAGTCAGGGATTTCAATGAACAGGAGACATGCTCCATTCTCTTAAGTGTCTTAATCATCCGAGGAATCTATCCGAGAACAAAGTTTAATACAAAAATTTGGAGCTATTTTTGAGAAAATTTTGAAGATGTTTTGAGGCTTTTTTGTAAAGTACCCTCAATAATCAAAGCAATTGCATTTTTGAGCATCGGCCCATGTTCAAAACTCTTCATTTTTATAGCGATGTGGGAAAGGCCCACGGCGAGTTAACTCGGGGGACCTGAGGTAGAGTCTCGGTGTGAAAATAAATTTTCCTTGTTGAAAACACTTTTGCAGGTTTATGTGGTATAATATATCGGAGCAGTTGGAATTAATGTGAGAAAGTACGTGCTGTTGTAGCACCACTAGTGTTTGTTTTTTTTTGTTTGTTTTTATTTTCCAACTTTTATACTTATTGTATTCTCTACTATATCTGCCTTTACTTTTCTTGGGAAGTACTTTTTTCATAGCTCTGTCAGTTTGTTCTAATATTTCATCCGGGATATGTAAAATATCATCCATTTGTAAACATATTATCATCCACTAAGTCACTGTGGTGATCATTAGTAGATCATTAGTACGCAATGCAAAACCCACTGAAATAGGTATTTTTCAGTTACAATTCGTCAACAAATGCATGCCTGTAATGGTAAAGATATGCTTGAATTTCTCAAAATTTAAATTATTCTTAAATGGAAAAGAAAAAGTATTGAATATAAGATGAGGATAAAAGGAGGTTTGATTATAATCGTGGTAAATACGTAAACTCGCTCCTAACGTCGCTCGTTTCCGTGAACATACCACTCGTGAAATCTTACACCTTTTTATCCATTCGTTTTGTAGAAGAACGATTAACCGATTATTTACATTCTTATACTAATAAGTTTCATCAAGTATGATTGACCTCACTCTAAACATTAACTACATCTCTAAACACTATACTTGCTACACTACATCTCTAAAGTTACAACACTCAAGACCTGTTTCAGTGAAGGAATTAGAGTTTTTCAAACTTCTACTCTTCTTCGTCTTCTCTTCAGATAGTTAGGCTTTCGTCTGTTACGCCTCCTTGGTTCCATTTTAGGAATCCATCTTGTCCTCGGGCGCCCGGGTTTCTTCTTCCTATCGGGTTGTACGATAGGATTCACCTGAGTAGCCTGTCCTCATTCTCATGATAAGTTGATATCAGGAATTCATATATTCTTCCATTCTATTATGCAAGCTGGATATGTTAAGTATATGTCCCTTTCGTATATCAGAACTTCTTTTCGAATCTATTAATGTATATCCTACAATGATCGCAGGAATCGCATTTCAGCTCTCTGCAGCCTCATTATTATTTTTGTTAAGGTCCAGTTTTCACTTCCATAAAAGAAGGCCGGTATACTAATAAATATAATTAATGTTTAATAATATTTAAACAATTAATTCATGATTCATTTCTGACTTTATTATCTAAAGTTCTTTTTATGGTTCCATTCATTGAATTACATTTTTCAACTTTTCTATAGGTATCTATTTCTCCAAGGTATGAAATATATTTCATATTTCAAAATCTTTACTGATTAATATGTGTAGTCGCAACCTCCAGGCGACGAAATGGGGGAGATGGACAAATCAGCAGAAGACGACCTGCGATGCGGCCTGGGCAGCTGGCGCCCGCCCTGGTTGCAGCGGTTGCTCAGCAAGAAGACCTACATGCTGGCTTACGGCGTTACGGGCATGTGTTACTTCACACTCAGCTCATACTTCACTGCAACTGTAAGCACAATGGAGAAACAGTTCAAAATATCCAGTCGCACGTCAGGTGAGTGTTAGTCAAAGTGAGTTTCGTTACTATGTTTCGAGTGTTGTAATTGTAACTAAAGATTTTATTCGAGACCGCCTGGAAAGTAGCTCCTTGTTGCGCTGTTTTGCGGCAACAAAATTCATCATTACTCGACGATTCTGATAGAAGGGTTCTGTAATTAAATTTTCCTCACTCCCCTGTCATCAACTTATCACCATGTAACTGGTGCCCACGCGGAACCAAGGAGCCTTGCGTTATATTAACATTTCGTGACTGTTAACCTGTTACAGATCTCGTTTGTCAATGCATACAGCGCATTTACTTGTAGCAACAGCCATGCCTTCATCTAGCTAAGAAACAAACTACAATCAGTAAGTCAAATAATAAAGGTTCCATGTTAAAATACATTGAATTATCTTTTAATACATTCAAAACATGCACTTATCAATTGATATTTTATTTTGAACTATTTGCATTAATTGTAATTGAACTACCTATTAAAGATGTCTTTGAAGGTGCTTTCCACTAATTGCGAGAAAGAATGGAAGAAGCACGTTTTCTGAGATACTGCGAGGGCAGCTCGGAAAGTAACGCGCAATACTTTTTTGCCCAACAATTTAATTGGTACCAACACACAAAAATCACCAAAGACCTACATCTTTGACCTACTTTTCTACTTAGTCGCCAAGTTTGTCAACACATGTCTGCCAGCGTGCTACCAGTTTCATTATGCCCTGTTTGTAGAAGTTCTTTTGGTTGGTGTACAGCCCTCTTGGAAGAATGCACGTCACTTGGAGATATTGCTACGGTCCACTCAGTTGTCCCCATATACGCCATGCACGTCCCTGGGAATTTCACTAGTATTATGCTGTTTTGGTAAATAAAATATACTTAAATATAATAACTTTTTTGTTCTCTTAATAATGAGAAGCAGTACGTTCATTCCACAAACAAGTATCGAAAGAGCTATTACAAAATTTAAAAGATAGTTCCTCATCCATGCATACAGGTCGCAATCAGATCGCATCGCCCTCAAAGCAAGGAATTAAGGGAGAATTGGGACGTTTGATGCTAAAACATTAGGTTTACATTAAATGACGTGTTTTATGCCAAAATACATTGTTGCTGTGTTTCCCAGACTAAATATAAAAAAGAGAAAGCACTTTTCCCTATCGCATTTTATCACAATGTAAAACAGTAAATAAAACTTATTTTAGACTAAGTTCTCAAATCAGTACTTATCCCTGTTTAGAGTATTTAAACTGTCAAAAACCAAAGACCAATAATGTTCTGATGCATATTATGTGTTTCTGTTTCCTATCCAACTTTCACACATTTTAACATTGTCAGAGACATGGAAATAAATAGAGGCGGCAATGTTTGACCCCTGCGGGGTAACATTGCCACTTTGCTTGCTTTTAGAAAAGTAATAAAATCTGTCAAATTATGGAAGCTGTGGCTTCAATATTTTGAAGAAACATTGTACCATTGTGAAAGATTAAATTATCAAAATAGCGATTGTGAAGATTGAGGCAACAAAGTAGAACTTTAAAAGAAACAAAGCTAGGCAGTGTTACCCCCAGTTTCCTTAAATCTTTCCAACTAATATTAAAGACACCAAAGAATGAATCTTTCTACTTTTGTTAATATTATTACTTTCCTACTTGGTAACGCTATGGAAATTGTCATAATATTTATCTATAAATATATTTATCATGTATTTGCCCTTTAAGCTCATAAATTCGCTCTGTATTAAAATTCTGTTTCCTTGATTCAATTGCTATTTGCTTACGGGTTTCGACATGCAACATGCTACCTTCTTACATGTCGCATGTGGACATGCAAAACTCTATACAGAATTGCGATCTCTGAAAGTTCTGTTAATTAAAACGTTATTTTGAATTGATGACAATTAGCTACAAATTATATCGGTCTTTTTTCCAATAAATATGATTTATTTACAATTTTGGTTACACCTCATGAAATGATCTAATGATGAGCTCATGAAATGATCTAATTTGACTTCTCTCGTATACAATAACTACAATTCCGTACGGGTCAAGAATTAAAGTTCATGGCTTACTATAATCTTCGCGCGCATCGTTGATTTCTCGAGTGTTATCTCTTGATGCTATCAATTTGCTTTTCGTGATAATGTATTTACTACTGTATTCCCTTCTAACGTAAAAATCGGTTTTCAAAACTCCCTGAAGTATTATCAGTTAGTTGATGGTTTCGTAAAAAAACTGCAAACAAATTATTATGCGATTCCGACTTTCCCTGTATTGTACCGCAGGCGTACCGCATTGTACCTATTCGCGACTATGTTCAACACGAAGTGTTGAATATAATCCCCCTCTACGACTCTTTCCTATTATAAGTGCCGTTTCGAATATGAAGTCTATTTAAATCTAACTTCCTATTTACAAAAACAATTACTATGACATCTCTAAATTATTAGCATGTACAACTTTAAGAATATTGGAACCAAGTCCATGTCACTCACTCCCTATAATTGAAAATGCTAATCCCAACATTAACCGAAGGTGCTCGTACCGCCTAGTCAATGTGTCCGATATAGTCGGTGACGTAGGAGAGACTGAATATTACAAAATTTCTACAAGAATACAGCTTTCCCCCTCCGCACAAATGAAGAGCGCCAGACTCCTGACCATCGAACATATAATAGTTTCTTGTTGACCGGTCGCCCTGTCAATGTGTATTCTTTGACTATTCGTATACTATATGTCTTAATGTACGTGCTATTTTCAATGTCTTGATGCCGTTTTCATGTTCAAATAAAACTGGGGATTTTTTGGCTTATCACAGAAAACCAACCAAAGTCGTCGAGAGCATTCCCGCAATCAGTATGGAAAGGGCTACGCGGACCATGACCAGAATACAAATTTTATAAAACCAGTGGGTTAGTAGAAAAATTAATTAACACAGTTAAAAATTGACGTGTTGACGCCCAGTGCAGGAGAAAACTAGTGGTGCTACAGAATGGCACAGACTTTCCCGTATTAGTTTTCTATTTCCTTGGGTCTTCGCTAGCTATTCGGAATTACCACAAACTCTTTCTTGCCAGCTGTAATCTATCACCGCCAAAAGTACATTTTTTTGTCATTTTCTTAATTTTTCGGTTTCCTATTGGTAGAACGGAAATATTAATTTTAGAATATTAAAGAACAATAAACCCTAGTCATAAATGGCAATTTTCTTTTAAAAAAGATGTGCCGTTCAAGAGAAAATGGCGTTTTAGCGCTACTAAAAGTGCGAAATTTCAAGCTCATTTTCACAGAAAATGATTGAGTTTTCAAAATGCTTTATTTGAAGTTATTTGAAGCACTTACACTCACAAATATAATAATCTTTACAAATTGCTGGTAATGTGCATATTAAAGATGTGAGAGATCTTTCAAAAAAATTACAATTATGTAATTTTTGAAAAAAACAAAAAAATAACTCAAAATAAACTTTACGCTATACTAAAGAGTGTAATTAGCACTATTCGTTACAAAAGTTTGAAGAAAAAATTTGCAGCCATATTTGAGAAAATGGCGTTTGAGCATTTCTGAAAATGCCGAAATTCGAGCTACTTTTCACAGAAAACGGTAGCGTTTTCGAGAAACTTTACTTGACATTATTTAAAGCATATATACTCGTAAATATAATAATGTGAAAAAATCGCCGATAATGTAAATATTAACGACGGGAGAGACAAGTAAAACAATTTACATTTTTGTAATTTTTGAAAAAACCAACCAATAGACCAAAATGGCTTTTATGTCATTGATATAGTACATTTACTACTATCCCTACCAAAAGTTTAAAGAAAAAATTTGGAGCCGTTTTTGAGAAAATCTTGTTTTTGTAATTTTTTAAAATTGCACATATTGCACGCAATATTGCACGAAAACTACCAAAATTTTGAAAAACATTTACATGACATTTATTAAAGAACTCAATATGCAGAACAAATTTTATATGAAGAAAAAATATCTATCTTCAATTTTGTAGTTGGAGAAAGACGCCGAAAAAAATTCAAACTTTCACAATTTTCGAAAATTCAGAGATGTACGTGAAAATCGGACCTATGCCATGTTAAAAAGTGTATTTTACTCTGTTCATACAAGAAATTTAAAGAAAAAATTTGGAGCCGTTTTTGAGAAAATTTTGAAAATCCCCGGGGGGCTTCATATAAAGTACCCCCAGTTTTGAAGAATCTTTTTCAAAATGGATGGACACAAATGGAAATTTCACGGACGGACAGACGGACGTTTTCCTTTCAATTGGGTTTTCGGTATCAAGGACCTAGAAAACAGGGTTTCTGGCTACACAACGTGTTAGGGGATTTTTTTTTCTTAATTTAGCAACTGGTTTTATCCACTTATTCGTTTTCACGGCCCGGCAATTAATTTTTTTCCGCCGAAAATTGGCCATTTTTTCGTGCAGCATTACATAACTTTCCCTATACTACGTATATCACTCCGTGTATACGTACGTATACGGGAAAGTAAAAATTTATTATCACTTATTAGTTTGCTTATTATCACTTATTAGAAAGTAAAAATTTATTATCACATTATAGTAGGAAATGGTGTGGCATTTACGATGCTATCATCGAAATCAATATTAGATGTAGGCTCCCCATCGTAACTTTTTATTGTGGCATAAAGCTTTTTCGGCCGCATTGCGGCCATCTTCAGTGCTACAAAAATAATAATAGTAATAATAATAATAATAATAATAATAATAATAATAATAATATATCTAAATTACAAAAAATTTTTAAAATTTTAAAGAATTAAAAACTTTATACATAATATTGTCAAGAATTGGATTTTAAAAAAAATGTTGAAGAAGAAATGTTGAATAAAGAATATTGCCAATTCTTGACAATATTCTGTATAAAGTTTTTAATTCTTTAAAATTTTTAAAATTTTTTGTAATTTAGATATATTATTATTATTATTATTACTATTATTATTTTTGTAGCACTGAAGATGGCCGCAATGCGGCCGAAAAAGCTTTATGCCACAATAAAAAGTTACGATGGGGAGCCTACATCTAATATTGATTTCGATTTCACGTAAATCTTTATTATTACGTTGACGCCCATTATAGGAGCATAATTAAAGATAGGTGGTATAAAAGATCGATTACATTGTAGCCGAAATGTGGGGCGAAAATAATTAAAATTTATATATTATTATTATTATTATTATTATTATTATTATTATTATTATTGTTAAATTTGAGTGGTTATTTGGTTTACATTATGCCTTTGCTTGGACGAAACGAGAACTATTGAAACTAAATTAATAGTTAGTAGAATTAATCCCGAGGTTTCATATCCCTCTCGGGCATGATTTTTAAATTTCCATCCAAAAATATTTTTTTTTAGGTTACAATTCAAGAAAATGGCTTTCTTTATCATACTACAGGGTTAGATTGGCCGAATATTTATTGTTAATGATAAAAATTAGGCGTCCTCATATGTGGACACCATGCACGAAGCTTTGGCTAATAACAGTACATGACCATGTACGTGCATGGTGTCCTCATGTGGGGACGTTTCTTACGGGGTAATTTACAATCTGAAACCAAATAAATTTTATAGAGTCAAAAGTTTTATTCTAAATGAAAAATTTCAAAACAATCTGGACACAATGAATATTTGCACTTTTAACTAATACACTGTTTTTTCCCAATACATATACTTGCTCTACATCTATTTGCATTTTTGAAAACCAATTTTTCAAGGTAGTGACCAACGTTATCAACACACCTTTTTGATCCACATTATGAGTTTCTCTTTTATTTATTGAGTTGGCGATGGGCTCCCTGATGGACGAACTCTTTTCTTTGAAACATCAGCCTGACCACTATATTTTAGTTTTCCAGAAATTTAATCATCTTTGATTTTTGAAATGGAACTATATATTTTTCTCACCAGCAATGGTGAGACAGTTGCGAAGGTCTTTCACCAACCGTTCACAAACGGCGACTGTTGCAAGCGCTGCTACACGAAATATTGTCCGTTTCATTCAAAATCACGTATCAGAAAGTCTAATTTTATACGCAAATTACTATCAAAATACTAGCATATGATACATCATTTTATTCCTCTTTTCATGATCTATCCATTACTGGTGAGAAAAATATATAGTTCTATTTAAAAAATCAAAGATGATTAAATTTCTGGAAAACTAAAAATATTACAGACAATTTCTCTACGGCATGTTACTTGCCCCATGATTCTGCAATATTCAGCGAAAACTGCATTTCGATATCCTGAACCGTTTAAAAGTTATGGGGGTGGTCCATAGTTGGTGGGACAACCTGTATAGTCTTTAGCTTATCTCGCAACCCATGGCTGGTAGCGCCTGTTCTTGTTTTGGACTGTTCTTGTGTCTGCCTCCTTTCAATACTGCCGTGGCTGGCACGTCGAGACAGCAGAGGAAGTGACCTGCGCGTCATAATCTGCAACTTTCCTCTTTCTGTGTTTTCGCATTCAAGGGCTTCGGCGGCCAAGTACCCGGCTCACACACCAGAATCTTTTCGCGCTGTGCAGGGTGGGTGGGGGTGGGGTGGGGTGGGGTGGAGTGGGGTGGAGTGAAGTGGGCTGGGCTGGGCTGAGGCATGAGCCAGCAAACAGAACGTCTCTTTCAGGCGATTCTGTCCAGTATGCTTAAGAAACAGAACAGTAACACTGAAGATGGGGAGGGAGGTTTGACTGATTTATCGATCAAACAACAACGTAACAATCGTCTCCTGTATTATTTCAGTAGTATACCTTTGCGTTCCGGCTCTCACACACAACCAATCTTTATAAATGAGGGCTATAAAGAAAGAGAATTTTACGGAGACTTGACGAATGCCACTTTGTCTTTAAAAATATGGATGATTTCTTTAAAAAAAAGCATCGAAATATTCATGTAAAATGCAACCCGCATCACATGCCAACCTACATCGGCAAGTAACTCATAAACAAAGCGTTTTTAGAGCCTTAAAAAGTAAAATTTTGAGGCCAACGGCCTCAAAGAAGCGTTTTTTCACACCATAATCTATAAGATGAGATATTCTTCGATCCATTCAATTAACTTTTCGGTTCCACGCTTCAATACTATCAAGGCCACCTCAATATTACAGCCCTTCCTGCTGGTAGCAATTTATGTGGCGACACGCTTAGAAGGCTTAGATTTGACAATCTTTATTTATGCTTTATGTTAACACCGTAGTTTGTGCAGTCTGACGAGGTTTATTTGCATAATCATTAATTCAAGATTTGCTCTCCAGCGACAACAAGAAGTACTATTATAGTTGCTTGATCCCTATGAAGATATTTCTTATGCGTGTTGTGAAATCATTCAATTAACGTTTCGCCGTAGTCTGTAAGTACCTAAATTTCAACGCAAGTGGATGTAGACTGTGTCTGTGTTTTAGCTGTACCAGTATTTTCGTTATTATTCGATGAAATTTTGAAATCAGCGGGTTCAGACATGCAGCTTCCTGAAAATAAAAAGACAATATGTTCCTCTTAACAAATCAAGGAAAGTTAACTAATAGTGCAAAGAGTAGGGTTGTACTTGCCCGATCCGGTATTTTCGCACTACTTTACTTTGCTTTCTCAAGAGAATTTTTTTTTTTTTAATTTTATGAGTATCAAGGAAAGCTAACTTTCAAGTGAGATTGAATCGTTTTTTCAAATGTTTTTAAAAAAGTGTGAATTATTCCAAGAACATCCCTCTATAGTGCTGAATAAACTTTTATTGAACATCCAACATCAATTGCATTGCTATTTTTTTATATTCTATAAGTACATTAGAAGTTACATTTATACATTTTTAAACAAATAAACACGTTTCATTAATAAAGTTCCTTATTAATGGAAAGGATATACAAATGGATAGGTAAAGGGTGGGGTTCAACATGCGAGAAGTCTCGCACGGGTACGCTAGTAATTATTATTTAATGAACGCCGGCTCACAGAGAAATCACAAAGATATCTTGTGAAAGATCACTGCCAAGCTGTTCATTATTTATAACAATAATTATTTATTACAGAACCTGGAAATTATTTACTTTTATTTTTATTCATTTATTTTATTTTATGTCGTATCAACTACAAAGGTTATTAGCAAGCTGGAAATTAAACAAATAGAGAAATCTTAAAGAAATTAATAAATATTAATAAAATAAACCTGAATTTCTAATTTACTAATAATTTCTCCTTTCCTTTCTCCTTTTGTTCGGAACTGGCATTTCCGGAAATTTTTATTGAAACATTTCCTGACTAAGGGTACACACACGTAGAACGCTGGGACGCCGACGCCGGCATCTGCTGCTGATAAGCAGCGCTGCTCGACCAGCAAGGGCGGACACACAGGACGCCGATTCGACAGTGTCGAGATCTAGCGGTTCATCCTAGTACTTCATTTCCGTGCGTGTGCGAGGTAGAGAGCGGATCATTCATTTATCGAAATTATTTCCAGTGACATCCAAGAAGAAAATGCACTGTTTTTGTGAATAATAGTAAACCAAATTTGGAATAATGGAATTACTGGACGCTGCTTTTGACAATTATATTCAAAATACTTATTAACCTGATATAGACTAATGTTAATTTACGAGAATTCTGAAGTGTGTTTGTTTTACAAAACACTATTATTGATAAATATGGATTTGATAACTTTCCCAAAAACGCTATTCAATTGGTTTCACGTAACGTTGCAAGACAGTCTACAGAACGATTGTCCAATTCATCAGTTATGGGAGATACATTTCTGAAATTCGTGTATAATCATCTAATTGTGTATACTCACATAAACTGATAAATGCTTCTGAAATTGTATTTTCATTTAGTTTCTGTTGATTTGATTAATGTGTCCCTTAATGTAACTTTTAACATTACAAACATTGAGGTTATGTAGATGTTTACTTGTTCATATACGCAGAAATTTCTTTCCAGCACTTTTCCACATTTATTCGCGTGTCTTTTGCCCCTCTATTACACACAACGAGCCTCACAAACAACATCAAAACCAAAAAAGTACTCAATCCCTTTTGAATCTTGTGATCAGACACCTCAAAGCCACGACTCGACTGAGAACCAGCGAGTGTAGCCAGCGCGCCGAAACTCCCAAGAGTTCCGGCTGCTGGCCGGCGCTGGCGGATGGAAGCCGATAGCGTTCGTTGTGTGCGCCTCCATTTGATAACATGGCGCAATCCAGCCGCCGAGTGACGTCATTCGGCGCCGGGCCCTCTCGCGCCGGAAAACAGCGTTGTACACGGTAGGGTACACGTGTGTGTACCCTAAGGAAGATTTAGTGCCGAAGTAAACTTCCACCAAAAATACACGATGATCCTTCGTCAACACTC
Source organism: Acheta domesticus (assembly GCA_031308135.1). Taxonomy (NCBI): domain Eukaryota; kingdom Metazoa; phylum Arthropoda; class Insecta; order Orthoptera; family Gryllidae; genus Acheta; species Acheta domesticus. The sequence goes on from JAHLJT010009436.1 coordinate 63,360,527, forward strand.
CGTCGCAGATTATAGATTATATTTCAATTTTTTAACGACACGAAACTGGGCGGGACGAAGCAGGACGGGACGAAACTTAACACGAAACTGATCAAGACAAAACTGGACGAAAAAACTGGACGGGACGAAACTGAACGGGACGAAACTGAATGGGACGAAACTTGACGGGAAAAAACTGGACGAAAAAAACTTCCCGTCCTAAACGAATCTAAACGAATAAGCGAATCTAAACGAGACGAAACTGGACATAACGATACTTTCTTCAAAACGAAACTGGACGGGACGGGTCCAATTTCCTACTGGTTTCGTCCCGACAAGTTTCGTCCCGTCCAGTTTCCGTGATATATATCACACATATATATCATATATATAAGGGTACGAAACCTGACGGGCACGAAACATGACGGGCACGAAACTCGACGTGCACGAAACTCGACGTGCACGAAACTCGACGTGCACGAAACTCGACGTGCACGAAACTCGACGTGCACGAAACTCGACGTGCACGAAACTCGACGTGCACGAAACTCGACGTGCACGAAACTCGACGTGCACGAAACTCGACGTGCACGAAAGTCGACGGGCACGAAAGTCGACGGGCACGAAAGTCGACGGGCACGAAAGTCGACGGGCACGAAAGTCGACGGGCACGAAAGTCGACGGGCACGAAAGTCGACGGGCACGAAAGTCGACGGGCACGAAAGTCGACGGGCACGAAAGTCGACGGGCACGAAAGTCGACGGGCACGAAACTCGACGGGCACGAAACTCGACGGGCACGAAACTCGACGGGCACGAAACTCGACGGGCACGAAACTCGACGGGCACGAAACTCGACGGGCACGAAACTCGACGGGCACGAAACTCGACGGGCACGAAACTCGACGGGCACGAAACTCGACGGGCACGAAACTCGACGGGTACGAAACGCGACAAGTACGAAACGCGACAAGTACGAAACGCGACGGGTAAGAAACTTGACGGGTACGAAACCCGACGGGTACGAAACCCGACGGGTACGAAACCCGACGGGTACGAAACCCGACGGGCACGAAACTCGACGGGTACGAAACTCGACGGGTACGAAACTCGACGGGTACGAAACTCGACGGGTACGAAACTCGACGGGTACGAAACTCGACGGGTACGAAACTCGACGGGTACGAAACTCGACGGGTACGAAACTCGACGGGTACGAAACTCGACGGGTACGAAACTCGACGGGTACGAAACTCGACGGGTACGAAACTCGACGGGTACGAAACTCGACGGGTACGAAACTCGACGGGTACGAAACTCGACGGGTACGAAACTCGACGGGTACGAAACTCGACGGGTACGAAACTCGACGGGTACGAAACTCGACGGGTACGAAACTCGACGGGTACGAAACTCGACGGGTACGAAACTCGACGGGTACGAAACTCGACGGGTACGAAACTCGACGGGTACGAAACTCGACGGGTACGAAACTCGACGGGTACGAAACTCGACGGGTACGAAACTCGACGGGTACGAAACTCGACGGGTACGAAACTCGACGGGTACGAAACTCGACGGGTACGAAACTCGACGGGCACGAAACTCGACGGGCACGAAACTCGACGGGCACGAAACTCGACGGGCACGAAACTCGACGGGCACGAAACTCGACGGGCACGAAACTCGACGGGCACGAAACTCGACGGGCACGAAACTCGACGGGCACGAAACTCGACGGGCACGAAACTCGACGGGCACGAAACTCGACGGGCACGAAACTCGACGGGCACGAAACTCGACGGGCACGAAACTCGACGGGCACGAAACTCGACGGGCACGAAACTCGACGGGCACGAAACTCGACGGGCACGAAACTCGACGGGCACCGAAACTCGACGGGCACGAAACTCGACGGGCACGAAACTCGACGGGCACGAAACTCGACGGGTACGAAACTCGACGGGTACGAAACTCGACGGGTACGAAACTCGACGGGTACGAAACTCGACGGGTACGAAACTCGACGGGTACGAAACTCGACGGGTACGAAACTCGACGGGTACGAAACTCGACGGGTACGAAACTCGACGGGTACGAAACTCGACGGGTACGAAACTCGACGGGTACGAAACTCGACGGGTACGAAACTCGACGGGTACGAAACTCGACGGGTACGAAACTCGACGGGTACGAAACTCGACGGGTACGAAACTCGACGGGTACGAAACTCGACGGGTACGAAACTCGACGGGTACGAAACTCGACGGGTACGAAACTCGACGGGTACGAAACTCGACGGGTACGAAACTCGACGGGTACGAAACTCGACGGGTACGAAACTCGACGGGTACGAAACTCGACGGGTACGAAACTCGACGGGTACGAAACTCGACGGGTACGAAACTCGACGGGTACGAAACTCGACGGGTACGAAACTCGACGGGTACGAAACTCGACGGGTACGAAACTCGACGGGTACGAAACTCGACGGGTACGAAACTCGACGGGTACGAAACTCGACGGGTACGAAACTCGACGGGTACGAAACTCGACGGGTACGAAACTCGACGGGTACGAAACTCGACGGGTACGAAACTCGACGGGTACGAAACTCGACGGGCACGAAACTCGACGGGCACGAAACTCGACGGGCACGAAACTCGACGGGCACGAAACTCGACGGGCACGAAACTCGACGGGCACGAAACTCGACGGGCACGAAACTCGACGGGCACGAAACTCGACGGGCACGAAACTCGACGGGCACGAAACTCGACGGGCACGAAACTCGACGGGCACGAAACTCGACGGGCACGAAACTCGACGGGCACGAAACTCGACGGGCACGAAACTCGACGGGTACGAAACTCGACGGGCACGAAACTCGACGGGCACGAAACTCGACGGGCACGAAACTCGACGGGCACGAAACTCGACGGGCACGAAACTCGACGGGCACCAAACTCGACGGGCACGAAACTCGACGGGCACGAAACTCGACGGGCACGAAACTCGACGGGCACGAAACTCCACGGGTACGAAACTCGACGGGTACGAAACTCGACGGGTACGAAACTCGACGGGTACGAAACTCGACGGGTACGAAACTCGACGGGTACGAAACTCGACGGGTACGAAACTCGACGGGTACGAAACTCGACGGGTACGAAACTCGACGGGTACGAAACTCGACGGGTACGAAACTCGACGGGTACGAAACTCGACGGGTACGAAACTCGACGGGTACGAAACTCGACGGGTACGAAACTCGACGGGTACGAAACTCGACGGGTACGAAACTCGACGGGTACGAAACTCGACGGGTACGAAACTCGACGGGTACGAAACTCGACGGGTACGAAACTCGACGGGTACGAAACTCGACGGGTACGAAACTCGACGGGTACGAAACTCGACGGGTACGAAACTCGACGGGTACGAAACTCGACGGGTACGAAACTCGACGGGTACGAAACTCGACGGGTACGAAACTCGACGGGTACGAAACTCGACGGGTACGAAACTCGACGGGTACGAAACTCGACGGGTACGAAACTCGACGGGTACGAAACTCGACGGGTACGAAACTCGACGGGTACGAAACTCGACGGGTACGAAACTCGACGGGTACGAAACTCGACGGGTACGAAACTCGACGGGTACGAAACTCGACGGGTACGAAACTCGACGGGTACGAAACTCGACGGGTACGAAACTCGACGGGTACGAAACTCGACGGGTACGAAACTCGACGGGTACGAAACTCGACGGGTACGAAACTCGACGGGTACGAAACTCGACGGGTACGAAACTCGACGGGTACGAAACTCGACGGGTACGAAACTCGACGGGTACGAAACTCGACGGGTACGAAACTCGACGGGTACGAAACTCGACGGGTACGAAACTCGACGGGTACGAAACTCGACGGGTACGAAACTCGACGGGTACGAAACTCGACGGGTACGAAACTCGACGGGTACGAAACTCGACGGGTACGAAACTTGACGGGTACGAAACTTGACGGGTACGAAACTTGACGGGTACGAAACTTGGCGGGTACGAAACTTGGCGGGTACGAAACTTGGCGGGTACGAAACTTGGCGGGTACGAAACTTGGCGGGTACGAAACTTGGCGGGTACGAAACTTGGCGGGTACGAAACTTGGCGGGTACGAAACTTGGCGGGTACGAAACTTGGCGGGTACGAAACTTGGCGGGTACGAAACTTGGCGGGTACGAAACTTGGCGGGTACGAAACTTGACGGGACGAAACTTGACGGGACGAAACTTGACGGGACGAAACTTGACGGGACGAAACTTGACGGGACGAAACTTGACGGGACGAAACTTGACGGGACGAAACTTGACGGGACGAAACTTGACGGGACGAAACTTGACGGGACGAAACTTGACGGGACGATTATGACGGGTTAGGATTCGTTTTCCTAAACGTTTTCGTTATCCTAAACGAATAAGCGAATCTAAACGAGACGAAACTGGACAAACCGATCCTTACCGCGGAACTTCATGCATAAAAATATGCATGTATAAAAATATGCATGAAGTTCCGCGGTACTATGCATATATATTACTGTACCTACCACCAAAAATAAAACAAATCAAGTTCACTTTTCAGTTGATGAACCAGAACCTAAACATTTAAGCGAAATAAGAACATCCATCTGCAGCGACGGCACGTTATGAGTATACTCGGGATTGACCCGCTGACACCCGATGCAATGGTCGCCTGCACGCTCGCCTCAGAAACCAACTGGACTGCGCATATGCGCAGACCATAATAGCTGAGCTCAGGAGAATAGAAAGGGAAAGAAGGGAAGTCGACTGATCCTCCTTGGATCCTTCCTACGATATGGGGAAGAGAAGTGGCTAAGCCACTCTGATCCACTGCCCGTGATGTAATGCCTAACGGCGGTTCCGCGGGGAGGATGGGGGAGAAGGGAAATGGTTTTAGTGAGTAAAAATCTCACACTGACGCCACATGGTGTCTTTTGAAGATTTCCACCTACCCTCGTAAAACACACACACACACACAGCGACGCCCTCGAGCTTACCTACGAATACTGGACTGGAGACGAGCTTCTTAACATCACTAACGGTGGGTGTCTAATCATAGTAATGTTCACATTCGTTGATTGGTTAGTAATTCTGGGCTCAACCTCTAAGGTCAACATATATATACACACATATATATACACATATATACACACATATATATACACATATATACACACATATATATACACATATATACACACATATATATACACATATATACACACATATATACATATATATACACACATATATACATATATATACACATATATACATATATATACACATATATACATATATATACACATATATACATATATATACACATATATACATATATATACACATATATACATATATATACACATATATACATATATATACACATATATACATATATATACACATATATACATATATATACACATATATACATATATATACACATATATACATATATATACACATATATACATATATATACCATATATACATATATATACACATATATACATATATATACACATATATACATATATATACACATATATACATATATATACACATATATACATATATATACACATATATACATATATATACACATATATACATATATATACACATATATACATATATACATATATATACACATATATACATATATATACACATATATACATATATACATATATATACACATATATACATATATATACACATATATACATATATATACACATATATACATATATATACACATATATACACATATATACACATATATACACATATATACACATATATACACATATATACACATATATACATATATACACATATATACATATATACACATATATACATATATATACACATATATACATATATATACACATATATACATATATATACACATATCTATACTAATATATAAAGACAGAACTGCACTTACAGCGCGATAATCTCTGAATCTACTGAACCAATACTGATGAAACTTTTGTAGTAGCTTCCTTTAAATGTCTGGAGTAACATAGGCTATGATTTACAATCGCAAACCTTACTATATTCACAAAATAATTAGTTTTCTGGACATTTTTCGCCTTGCTTTACATCACAGATTCAATAGTGGATCAATGTCAATAGTTGAGATGCGCGCCACCAGAGGATGAGGTCTGAGATCTACTGTTTTCATCAATGTCCAGAATCAAAGCCGTCTAGAATAGTATGTTATCTATTCTAGACGGTCTTGCCAGCATTATTACGAAATTCATTGGGGTTTGAACATGGGCTATGTAAAGTCCGTGAGTGTTCGTTGGTGATTTGTTTGTTTTCAACGTTGGTGGAACATTTGAACGAAATTCCTTAAAGTAGTAAAGAACGTCAATGTGCATTGTCGTTAGTCCGTTTGGTACACAAATTGTGGCAAGAAAACATGTGAGTTTTAAAGTATTTAGAGAGTTAAAAGTACAAAAATATACAGTAATGCACAATGTACAATATGTAGATATCGTATACAGGTATCGTATATTTTCTAAACAACCTCTTCTTTTACAGAATTTGTGAAAATTGAATTGTTTGGAACAATGCCGAAACGAAAGTTACAGTTGTCAAAACAGAATACAAGTCCTAAGAGATGGGCAGCCTATTAAAATTCGGAATCGGCTACTCAGAGGCAAGAGCGACTTGCAAAAGAACACGCACCATTGAAAACAATACAGTAAAGAAGAAAGCAAATGTGAATAATTCTCTAGGAAGCAGGGCAGCTTTTCGTTATGACTCTCGATTTGACTATTTACACATATATCATGTTCAAATTGGTAAAATGGAAAATATTTGTATGTTTGGGTCATCTCTGTTGAACATTTTTCTTCAATATGGGCAGTGGTATGTAATTAAGTAATGGTCCTTTACATATTAAGACTAATCTTGCTGTTGTTTCGCACGTCAGTTGCTCCCAGTGAATTAATTCATCTATATTTTCTATAAACTGGCAAAAATTAATTTATCTAAAATATTTATGTCTAATCTAATAACAAAATTCTGAGACTCCTTGGTTTCTATAATTCACATTTCAAAATCCATAGTATCTCGCACTTCAAATCAAATAACGAAGCTAATAGTGTTTTGTTAGGTGGTTCAGTACATTGTCAATTTATTATGTACACATAATGTACAGGTTCGTGGATCAGTATTGCTGTTATGTTGCGATGATATGATGAATTGATTTACCTAAACAAATAAGTTTTATACTACATCTTACTAGCACATAGATCTTTAAACATACATATTTCTATCATCTTCAAAACAATTATAAAAACCGGCAATTACCTTTCAGCATAGATATTTTCATTTACTTTTATTATTACGATTCATCAAATACGTTACGACATCCATATTTGTCCGGATCTGTCAACTAGCGTACCCATGCGAGAACTCTCGGATGTTTCGTATACTCTGCTTAAAACCGTAAGTCCCTTCAAGGTCACGAGTTGGCAGCAGATAAATTTTTAATCTTTCTTTATAAATACTATAGAAGCAAAAAATATAAAAATGAGTTAGTTTTACAATTTGACAATATATTGAAAGTGTTGGTATAATACATGAAACTGCCGTCCTTTGGCTCGACAGCCTGCTACTGGCCTCAGCTGACTGGCGGTGACACAGCCTCTCGGCCACGGGTGTTCGAGTGGTTAGCACGAGGACATCCCTTTACCGAATACACCGCTCTTCTCAACCTTAGAATGGGCTTTCTCATCGTCACACAGCTATCGATACTGAGACATTTGAAAGGAAAGCGCACAGTTCTAATTTACCCGGTCGGGAATCGAGCTCGGGGTTGTTTCATGGAAAGCGAGCACGCTAACCAATAAGCCGCCGAGGGCGGGATATAAAACTCCACAAAAAGAATACATGTGAGTCTATAATTTGTACAAGTATTTTACGAGTGTTTTGTATTAACAGTTTAGATTTGTTTATTGTTTTTATTTATAAAGTAAGGAATGTTTGGGAGCTGAAACTCCCAATTAGAAAAATGTAAACTTTCTTTCGTAAGAAAGTGGACGAGGCACACCGGAAATTTCCAAATAGGAGGAAAAACATGACAGGGCTAGCTTGGCGGGGCAGATATACAATGGGAGAGAAGTAGGCCCCACTGCACGACATGAATAAATGGAATACCTCTTCCTGGCTAAAAACTTACAGTAATAAATGCCTGGGCAACGCCGGGTAGTTCAGCTAGTATACATATATATACATATATATACATGTATATATATGGGTACGAAACTTGACGGGACGACTATGACTATGATTATGATCATGATATATATATATATATATATATATATATATATATATATATATATGTATATATATTAAAATATACCTTTATCATCGTCTCATCAAGAGTGTGGATGTAATTATGGCCTGTTCCAAATTTATATTAAGATTTGGGCGCCAGAAACAGGTTACATTAATTACTACCGAAGTTTTCCCATCTAATTTAAACAAAATTGTATAAACATCCAGCTAGCTTGGGTCGATGGGTCCGGATACAAATACTCGCTATCGCCTCGATAGCCGATTACCTGATCTGCCAACTATACAGTATGGCGTGGAATCTGAAATGTAATAATTATATGCTTCCAACTAATTAAAGATTATGATTGACAAATGAAAACTCCTTTCATTTCCAAAGAACAAAATTCAATAATTTATTTAACTTTAAGTTTTAACAATTAATTTTATGGTCATGACCTTTTAAAGACGTTATCTCTTTTGTACTGCAGTATTTCTTTACCGTTTTGCTTGCCGACGCTCCGTAGTCGCTTCTCACTTGACCGTTGTTGGTTCCAAGTTTCGCTTCTTTCTTCCGGTCTTGCGCTGCTGCTGACACGTCCAGTCCACACTGCATAAACTATTTATCAGTTCTTATCCGACGCTCCCGGTTCCTAATCTTTCCCACTGGTTATGTAAAACATTAAAGTTCAACTGCAATATCCGAAAAACTGTACAAGTCCTCCGCGAATTCACTTCTGACAAATAATTCTCAGAGTCCGAAAAAAACTATTACTTCTCTCACAAAAAAATATACAAGTCCCACTTTCCTAATATAATGTCCGCAAACGATCTTTACACCACGACACCCAGAGTCAGAATGTTCTGTTCAATGCGTTCTTTAACCCTTTATGGTTCGGTAAGCGTCTCTCATTCTATTTTTTCAAAACACAGCGGCAAAATTAGACTGTCTAATCTTCATTAGCCAACCCGTGCGTCTCTTACGAACTCAAGTAGCCGCGACCTCCGTCAGTCATTCGTTTCTGAACCAACCACATCTTATCTTCTTTAGCTATCTAGCCCGCATCCGGACATCTTCAAGGCCTGTGTAGTTTGTTGACCTTGTCAACCTCTGCGCTGTCGTTGCTAAGGCCGCATACCGCCATATTGCATACCCATTTATCCACCCCATGTACAGCTAATATTGTTAAATAAAATTTGTCATATTCTGGTATATCACAATATACACGTATACAACATATACATATACAACATATATATATTAATATATATATATATATATATCAAAGATCGAAAGAATTAACCCACAGCGGAGGTTACAGAGGCCCAGAGGTGAAGATGATATGATTATCATTAATTTTAGTCATAGGAGCGTGTGCTTACATTTGAAAGGCTTTTTAGAAAACAACCTTAGACCAAAAAGTGAGATTTTGATTTACTAGAACTGTTGGTAGAGCTTCATAGCCGCCATTTTCTGACTATTGTTGTGAACAAAATCAGCCCCTGTCCGTAGTTATTAGCTCCGAAAGTTTGACTGATTTTGATAAATGAACCATAGTTCAGAGTCTTTTTTCGTAAAAGTACCATAGACCTTCAAATGTAAGTGATTATTACTTAAGAACAGCTCATCTCAATTTGCACCGGGTGATAATGTTTGTCTTATGAATGTGGCTATTCTGCTTAACCAGTATTTTTGTTTTGGAAGTATGGTGATAGTGTATAACTTATTCTTGTGGGTTATACGTCCTTTGTGTTGTGGATCTGAGGAATCAAAGGAGAAAGTAACAGCTAAGAAATGGATTCTACCTCAGATGTGGAAAGAACATAGTGAATGAAGCATAAAGCAAAGAAAAAAGGAAAGAGGATATAGCGATTCCAGGCGCGTCAACTGCCGAGGTCATTATTTCCGTAAGCGCTGTGCATGCTTTATCGCGGGTATTATGTGCAGTCTGGTCACCCGACTTGTGTAGTGGTGTAGTCCATGTGAGAGTGTGAGATTATGAAAGTAAGGGGTGAGTAAAAACAAGGAAGAGGAAGGAAAGATCCCGTTTGTTAAGGTACTGCTCCGGCATTCGCCTGGTGTTGATCTGAGCAACCACGGGAAACTACCGATCACAGCGGCCGACGCCAGAATTTTCCTCCAGACATCAGCTGAATTTGACCTAGCAATCAGCTAGTGTCGAAAAACCTGCCACCGTCAGTACTCAAAACCTAGCACCTCCCGGCAGAGGCACTGCAGTGTCTTCGGTCGATGTCTCCTTCGTCGGATTTTAAACCGGACGTAGTTCCTCTTTTCTACCGAATTCACAAAGGGATATATTAAAAAGAGGTGCGTAATCAGTGTGTTGCAAGTGTGGATAACTTTTCAGGCATAATTTCCGGAGCATGGGACATGGGGTCGCTTGTGTCCTTGCTGTTGATTGGATACTTCGGCGTGAAAGGTCGCAAGATGCGCCTCATTGGAGTAGGTTCGCTGCTAGTTGCCACGTCCTGCTTCATTCGTCTGCTGCCGCACGCCCTGTACGGACCTGGCAGCGACGCCCTCGAGCTTACCTACGAATACTGGACTGGAGACGCGCTTCTTAACATCACTAACGGTGGGTGTCTAATCATAGTAATGTTCACATTCGTTGATTGGTTAGTGATTCTGGGCTCAACCTCTAAGGTCAACAGTCTCGTAAGTGTGCTGCATGTTTTATGGAGGGAGTTGTCGGTGAACCGGGTCGAACGACACGTCGGCTTGCGAGATATTACCCAATCAGGTATCTCCCACCAGCGGGGCACCACCCCAGCTGGGGCAAGCCCTAATCTCCCGACTCGTCTCCTGACATATGTTGTAGTTTGGTGCATGTAAGTGTGTGTAGTAAGAAGTGGGGATAGGGCAAGGAAGAGGAAGGGAAGATCACGCGCGGTCCGTGGCCCGTTTGTGAGGATTCTCCGGCATTCAACTGGCGTTAATCGTCGAAACCCAGGAATACTACTGTTCAGAGCAGCCAGCAGCTAGAATTCCCATCCAGACAGCGGATGACTTCGACCTTGCTGTGTAGATAGTGTCGAAAATCCTGCCACCGTCGGGACTCGGAACACAAGGACCTCAGAGCTATTGCAGTGACATCCACTGATGTCTGGTCCACCTAAGCCGATAATAGGGGTAGTGTTTAGTGTTTTCATTTTCGGGTCTTCGGTCGGGTTGGTGTTCTGGCCTTGAACAGAATTTTTTTCAACATCAACTAATGGTAATGCGCGGCAAACCGAAATTTTCAATTTTTCGTGTTATGGAATGCAAAATGTAGATGTTGTAAGTAATACTGAACTGCGGATAATGACAACTCGTCACTCTTCCGGAAAGTACATTTCATATATCGCCTTCCTGCGTTCCCTCGCGTGAATAGATAGGGAATGGGAGAGGAGATTTGCCAAGAGATGCAAATTATTGGCATATTTGTTTGGTGAAAAAGTCAGGACTCCCATCAATTACTCAACAGCTTCAGACTTCTTTTAAATGTGGATGACATATTTTGTAGATTTGAAATTGAGGGATAAATTGCATTGAGAAAGTAATTTGTGTCTTGAAGGTGTAGGACAGATCAAAAAAAAACTGAATTTTTTTTCAAAATTTCAGAGGTTTTAATGAATGTCGAAATTACTTCAGATTTGAAAATGCATATTCCTCGATTCGAGTAAAAAACTTAAAGAAAATACTAGACGCTGGTTTTCAGAAATTTTTTAGAATGTCATAGAGGCTTAAGTACTCCTAAAAATCAAAATATTTAAGTCATTACCGGAACGACACACCTAAATATTACTCCTGAAGTGTTTACTAAGTTTAAGCTCAAACGCTTCTAATATGACCAAATTTTGCACCCTCCCGTCCGTGTTCTATTGTATGCTCTAGTGTTCTATTGTATATGGAGTAATTGAAAAAAGTCACAAATTTCAGGGCAACGACACAAATGCAGATCGTTTTAATATAAGTTTTATTGTACACTGTCTTAAACATTTAGGTTTGATAACGTAAGATTATTCAATAATATTATCATTTTTTTTTGCTTGTCTAATGCTAGTTTCCAACTTGGGGCTCCCTGTTTGTGGATCTCCGGAGTTATCCACAGACTGCACAGAGGTTCCTTCTACTGTGTCCGTACCTGCCATTATCATGTACGTGGCGCAGTTTCTTCAAGGAATAGGCTGCTCTGTGTATTGGACGCTCGGCCTCACCTACCTCGACGACAACACCACCAAGGACAAAGCTCCTCTCGCTCACGGTAGGCACAGTTTGCAAGTAATTCATATATCAAAATCTGGTGTCATTACTAGAAACCAGAAAAATATGTAGTATGAAACGGCAAAATATGTACATAAAAATGTAATGAAAATGATATGTAACAAAAAAATAAAAAGATATAATATATTATCAAAATTCTCTCTTATTTACAGAACATTTACAAAGTAAATTTACACAATTGAAATTAAAGAAATAATATTTTATTAAATCAATTTTAAAAAGGTTCAATTTTTAGCAAAACTGTTAAAAAAGGCGATGCTGAAATGTTGATATAAAACAGTGAATGCAACAATGAATACAAAATACTTTCGTCTGACCAGCTACAATTGATGTGAATGTAACAGGGTATCCAATTAAGTGATTTGTAACTTGAATTAAAATAAGATGAAAGTCAGAAAGGTTGTCTAAAAATAGCGTGACACAAGTGGTAAAAGTAATATTTTGCTCGTAGGATTTTGCTCCTCGATCTATCGGCCTTGTATCACATTTCCTACTCACAAAATAAAATTACTCGTGATCAATATTTCTTGCTGATTTATATAGTTTTTGTATGGTACAACGAAAATGAAGCACAACATGAAACATGAGAAGTAATAAGCAGTGAAGTCGATCCCATGACAATAATTGAGATCCAAGAGCCTTTGAAAGAACTTAACTAGCGGTGCTACAGAATGGCACAGACTTTCCCGTATTAGTTTTCCATTTCCTTGGGTCTTCGCTAGCTATTAGCAATTTCCTCAAACTCTTTCTTGCCAGCTGTCATCTATCACCGCCAAAAGTACATTTTTTTGTCATTTTCTTAATTTTTCGGTTTCCTATTGGTAGAACGGAAACATTTATTTTAGAATATGAAAGAACTCAAAAATCTAGTCATAAATGGCAATTTTTTTTAAAGTATGTGCCATTTAAGAGAAAATGGCTTTTTAGTGCTACTAAAAATGCGAACAAAAATTTGAAGCTCATTTTCACAGAAAATGTTTGAGTGTTTAAAATACTTTCTTTGAAGTTATTTGAAGCACATACACTCACAAATATAATAATCTTTACAAATTGCTAGTAATGTGCATATTAAAGATGTGAGATCTTTCAAAAAAATTATAATTATGTAATTTTTATTGAAAAAAACAACAAAATAACTCAAAATAAACTTTCCGTCATACTAATGAGTGTAATTAACACCATCTACATCCATTACAAAAGTTTCAAGAAAAAATTTGCAGCCATATTTGAGAAAATGGCGATTGAGTGTTTCTGAAAATGCGAAATTTTGAGCTTCGTTTCACAGAAAACGGTTGTGTTTTCGAGAAACTTTACTTGACATTATTTAAAGCACATGTACTTGTAAATATAATAATGTGAAAAAATCGCCGCTAATGTAAATATTATCGACGTGAGAAACATGTGAAAAAATTTACATTTTTGTAATTTTTGAAAAAACCAACCGATAGAACATAATGGCTTTTTGTCATCTGATAGAGTGCATTTACCACTATCCCTACCGAAAGTTTAAAGAAAAAATTTGGAGCCGTTTTTGAGAAAATCTAGTTTTTGTATTTTTTTAAAATTGCACCTATTGCACGAAATATTGCGCGAAAACTACTAAAATTTTCAAAAGAATGTGCATGACCTTGAACAAAGAACTCACTTTGGAGAACTCACTTTTTTTTATTTGAAGGAAAAATCTGAATCTTCAATTTTGTAGTTGGAGAAAGACGCCGAAAAAATTTCAAACTTTCACAATTTTCGAAAATTCAGAGTTATCCGTTAAAATTGGACTTATGCCATGTTAATAAGTGTATTTTACTCTATTCATACAAGAAATTTAAAGAAAAAATTTGGAACCGTTTTTGAGAAAATTTTGAAAATCCCCGGGGGCTTCATATAAAGTACCCCCAAATTTTGAAGAATCTTTTTCAAAATCTCAAAGCTTGGACTAGAACCCGATTGGCCGGGGAATATCCATTTTGGAAGAAATCGTACGTATGGTTTAGCCGCTAGCAGCGTTCACAGGACAGACAGACAGACGGACGTTTTCCTTTCAATTGGTTTTTCGGTATCAAGGACCTAGAAAACAGGGTTTCTGGCTACACCACGTGTTAGGGGATTTTTTTTCTTTATTTATTTTCTTTATTTTCTTATTTCTTCATTTAGAAGTGGTTTTATCCACTTCTTCGTTTTCACGGCCCGGTAATGAATTTGTTTCCGCCGAAAATTGGCAATTTTTTCGCGCAGCATTACATACCTTTCCCAATACTACGTATATCACTCCGTGTATATGGGAAGTAAAAATAGGAAAGCAACTGGAACAGACAACCTAAATGCAGAACTATTAAAATACGGCGGGATGATGCTCCACTGGCGACTACAGCGCATCGCAAATTATTGTTGGCAAACTAATAAAATACCAGAATCATGGAAAACTGCTAAAGTAATGCGATTGCAAAGATTGTAATAATTACAGCGGGATCAGTATCTTAAATGCAGTGTACAAGCTGTGCGCTAGAATATTAAATAAAAGGCTAAAATGTATCTCAGAAACTCTCATTGGTGAAGAACAGAATGGTTTTAGAAAAGGGAGATGGACTACAGACAATATATTCATACTGCAACAAATAATAGAAAAAGAAAGGAGTTCAATCAACAGACACACACAGCTTTCGTAGATTTTGTAAAAGCCTTCGATAATGTAAATAGAGTGAAACTCTGGTCTATAATGGAAAATAATGGCTATCCTCAAACGTTCGTAGAAGCAATAAAGAGATTGTATAAAAACTCTACTATTGTTATAAAAGTAGGTATAAACGAAACTGATAAAATATTGATAAACAGAGGAGTGCGGCAAGGATGCCCAGTCTCACCGACACTTTTTAATATTTATATTGATGACATTATCCAAAATTGGAAGCTAATAATTTACAAAGGTATTAAGATACCAAAAGAAAATATTTTAAATATTTTACTCTATGTAGACGACGCTTTAATATTCCAGGAAACAGAAGATGATTTACAATATGCATTATTCCACTTTAATCATTTATGTAAAAAATACGATGTTGAAATATCTTAAGAAAAAACAAAGGTGATGGCATTTTGGGGAAAACATTTAATAAGATCAAAAATAATTTTTGATAAAATAATTTTAGAGCAAATTCCCAGTTTCAACTATTTACGTTGTCAAGTCGATCAAGATACCAATAAAGACATCAACATTAAATTGGCAAGGTTCCCAAGAATTTGTGGTGGTATACATAACACACTAAAAAACAAGACAAGACAAGATACAAGAATAAAGTTTTATAAGACTATGGCTCTTCCAATTCTTCTACACAGAAGCGAAAGCTGGGTACCAACAAAAAGAACCCTAAGTGGAATTCAGGCCGCTGAAATGAAGTTTTTGAGGAGAACGCTAGGCTGCACGAAAGAAGATCATATTCGGAATGAGAATATTAGGGAAAACTAAATGCTGAAGGAATTGGAAGCAAAATAAATAAATATCTAAATAACTGGTATCAACACACACAAAGGATGGATGACTCAACACTACCTAAATTAGCTTTACTACATCAACCGCTTGGAAGGAGAGACGTGGGCAGACCCAAAAAACGAAAACTTATGAAGATGGAACAGGCTCAAGCCTAATCCATGAAGTGCAGAAGAAGACATTGTTTTTTAAGGTACTGATTAGTTGAACTTAAGTTCGCAATTTGTTCGTGGTACTCATAATATAGCTCTTCATTTGTGTTGAGCCCTTGTCAGTTCAAGGATATATTTATTTCAAGATGTGCTTACGTGTAATATGCTCGTATTACGATTGCAAAAATGTACAAAAGCCATCAATTGCTCTATTTAATTTTTTACAACTATGTAATTAATAAAATATTAAATATCGATCAACTAACGAGCTATTGTTGGCACTGAAATAATTAAACTTCACGTCTTTTACCAACAGACACAAAAATGGAGTGAGTGGAGTCCGATTTACTAACTCTTGTCATTTTAGATGATAAACATCTTATGTGATGTGGGAGCGAGATGTATGGTTTGTACGAAATAATTGAACGGAACAAAATTGCATGCATTTTACTTCCTCAGAGTGTACTAATTATACATCTTTGTTGAATAGAAGGCAAATGTATTTTCAAGGTTTACACGCAAACTTGACACACATTCGACACGATTTACACACAATGATGATGCATAACATTATGATCATCTTCATAATACGGTAATGGCGTATGAACTCTAACTCACAGAATCGTGGTCACTCGGTAAGAATGATTCAAAGGCATTACCATAAAGTGAAAAAAATTGAGGCTCTTTTTCACAGAAAATTTTTGAGTTTTCAAAAAACTTTATTTAAAGTTATTTGAAACACACACACACACACACACACTCACAAATCATATTTACAAATTGTTGGTAATGTGCATAATGAAGACGTGGGAGATCTTTAAAAAAATTACATTTGTGTAATTTTTAAACTAGTGGTGCTTCCAACGCACATATTTTCTCGCTCTGCTTCTATACGATCCATATTGCTATTCCACTACGTCATAAACCAGCAAAAGTGTATTATACCAGTAAAACGTTTTCCGTACCGAGACCCGACATCCGATACTCAAAGTCAACGAACCGGCACTTATACCACTACAACACACAACACCGCCTGTGTCAAACAGAGGCATGAAAGAATAGAACTGACCTATACAATGGTAAATGCATGATAAAGAAACAAATGATACGATCGAAGGCTTACTCCAAATAATTTATCCGCTGATCGGCATTTGAAAAATAACTACTGCGAGAAAGAAAGTGCCATTCTAAAGCACCACTAGTTTATTTATACATTTACCGTCCCTTATTACACACGTGCAGAAAATTTAAAGAAAAAATTTGGAGCGGTTTTTGAGAAAATTTGTTTCTGTAAATTTGAATCGCAATTTACGCAAAAACTACTCGTTTTACCGAAACTTTGTACGTGACCTTATTTGAAGTGCTAATTGTGTACAACCGACTTTGTCTGGGACAAAAATCTGTATTTCAATTTTGCAATTTTAAACAGTTTTTTGCAATTTTCGAATAATTGGGCCTATCAATGAAAATGATACCTACGTCATTCCCTTCAACGATTATCGCACTATTCAACAACAAAATATAATCAAAAAATTTGGAGCCATTTCCTTTAACTTAGAAAATCTCAAAATGGGCTTCATGTAAAGTACCCTCAAATACTAAAATATCGATTTCAAATTCCAGAGGCCTTGAGACGAGTAAAAACGATTGGGAATATCAATTTTGAAGAAAATCGGCCGAACGGTATAGGCGCTAGCGTTGACCACAGACGGACAGGACGGACGTTTTGCCGTCAATCGATTTTGCAGTATTAAGAAGCAACAAATCATGGATTTTGAACACACCACTAGATAGAGGATTTTTTTCTAAATTTAGCAACAGATTTTATCCACTTTTTCGTTACCAGACCCTGCTATAAGTGTTTTTCTGGCAAAAAATTCCCCTTATTCCGGCGCACGATTACATAACTTTCTCTTCTTACGTAGCATTCGTAAGGGGAGAAAGTATAAAACTAAAAAATACCCGAAATTGAACTTTACGTCATATTAAAGAGTGCAATTAGCACTATCGGTTCCAAAAGTTTGAAAGAAAAATTTGGAGCCATTTTTGAGAAAATGAGTTTTCGAGAAACTTTACTTGACATTATTTAACGCTCGTGTACTCATTAATATAATAATGTCAACAATCGCCGCTAATATAAATATTAACGACGCGAGAGGGAAGACAACATAATTATATTTTTGTAATTTTGAAAAAAACAAAAAGAATAGAGCAATATGTCGTTGATGTCATCTCATAAATTACATGTATGTACATCTTTGTAATAACCCTACTGAAAGTTGAAAGACAAAAATTTAGAACCGTTTTTGAGAAAATCTTGTTTTGTAATTTTTTTAAATTGCACATATTGCTCGCAATATTGCGCGAAAACTACTAAAATTTGCAAAAAAAAAATCCTCTACTTTGCATACAGTGCGGTTTCGATAATATACCACGAACGCGCTTTTCCAAAGCGAATCACAAATCCGAGAAGCTTAAAGTGTGCTAGACCTATCCTTCAGGCTAGATGCATGCGTAGCGTGACCAGTGCGTGGCTTGACTTGCTCGTTTGGGGATCAACAATAACACGTACTGAAAATATCATGATCTTTAATGTTCTCTAAAACCTATGTTATCGATACAAATGTTACAGTACTTCAACAGATTTTTGTCAGGAGGCTTCTTGAGAGCAAATTATGTAATGGCTCAGCTTTAATTCTCATGCGCGAAAGGCAGTGAGACCAGTTGTGAATTTATACATTTCAGATCACAATGATGTTTAATGTATTTAAGGAAGAATCACCACCTTTAGATATTAAGAATTAGTAGGTAAGCACTTTTTTCCCTGTTTGTGCCCATGATCAAACAGAGAATCTCGAGTGAGAAAGAAAGATATTTCACTGGCAACATGAAGTGTGCAGCGCTCTCGTGCACAAACGAGCAACTTGCTCATAAGACTCTTTTGTCAGTCGTA
The DNA here is from genome assembly GCA_031308135.1 of Acheta domesticus. Classification (NCBI taxonomy): domain Eukaryota; kingdom Metazoa; phylum Arthropoda; class Insecta; order Orthoptera; family Gryllidae; genus Acheta; species Acheta domesticus. The sequence goes on from JAHLJT010009436.1 coordinate 63,379,757, forward strand.
TACCATCGTAAGACACTCGGAAATCTCTGAGATTGGGGTGAAGAAGGGAGGGGGTACCTCGCCGTCTGTGCAGGCGTCATTTCCGTTGCAATCTCGCGGCAGGCGCTAGAAGCATTTTAGCGTCCAAGCAATGAAAGGACATCTTGTAATATCGCGCCGAATTCAGCTACAAGAAATCACTTTAAAATTAATACAAAACGTGTTTCGCTCAACGGACCTCTTGTAAGATTATCAATTGATTAATATTTTACGTGGGGTTGCTCAGCATCTTAGCGTCCCTTGCAGCTGCACCCCTGATAAAGGAACAACTGCTGTGGGTCATGAAGTCATTCGGAGTTGCTTTGATGCGCGCAAGGGCAAAGCAAGAGGTCGCAATATCGACTCTCAATCTGTAAAAGTAAATGAAACTCTATATATAACTCTATTTACATCATAATTCGTAATCAATGACCACGTGTTATATTTAGTGATACACATACTAATGAGTGATACATTTATAACAACTTTGTTCACTTTTTATTATAGTAAACATTGTACGTATGTGTAAATTATCTATTATGGTTATCAAGGATTACCATTAGATATTTTTATCTATCGTCATCTTCGTACTATTTAGAAACTAAATTATTATTAATAACTCTGCATTTGCAAAGTACCGTGCATTTTTTGCATTAAATCAAAACCAATCAACTTTTTTTAGGTCCCTTTTTAATAACTGCGTCATATAGTGAGCACTGTGATTGTTTTAACTGTAAGGAGAACTATAGGAAGAACACGTATGGACAACAGGGACTGACACAAACATCCATGTCTGGGGTGTGATTCGAAACCGCGACTCTTCGAGCCATGGGAGCTACAGCCCTTCAGCCTTTGCGGCTTCGGCTATCCAGGCCGGCAACCAAACTTTGTGTTTCGTCTCATATTTTTATAGAGAGAATTTTCTATGCAAAACTGTCATGTTGTTCCTTGTGTCACATATCTGCCTACTTAATCCGTCAAGCGGGGATATTGACGGAGTATGTGGGTGAAAACGTGAATTTTTTTTCATACCCGTGCGTCCCTCCTATAATAAGGTTACAAGTGGGCTCTGGAGAAAATAGAGACCCTATTATGCGTCCTTCATTGAGTACACATCGAACAATATGAATTTGTTTTTGTTCTGCAGCTACTACTCAGTGCATTCGACTTCTGGGTCCTACACTAGGATTCACGTTCGCCTCATACACATTATCGAAATTCGTGGATCCTACGCTCACTCCTCGCATCGATAATACAGATCCCCGATGGATCGGCGCCTGGTGGCTAGGTGAGTGGCTGATTTACATCAATCTGACATATCTGCTTTCGTGGAACAGAAGGCGATCATCCATAAGAATAATGTTTTTGTTTCTAATAGATTTTGCAATATAATATTAATTCAACTCTTCAGTCATGTTACGAGTATTGAGATTCAAGATTTGATGATCTGCGTATCATCAAATTCCTAGTAGTATTTCATATTTTGAAAATTGTCTCTTTTCAATAAGAAATATGCTACCCACTGGAATAGTACATTCACATAAATATATTGTATAGGTATTCGAGACCTGGCTATGCTCTCGAATAGGTCTAGAAAAAAATTGGTTAGGAATATTTCATGGCACATATTGTGTTGAAACTACAATGTGAATAACTGTACTGCATAACATGAATCGTAACGACAATTTATTTCAGTTTTTTGAATACGTGATAAGAATTGTTTTATTTACTTATAAACCATTTCCACCCGTTTTTTAATTTTTTGTCCGTTGCAACTTGGAACAAATTCTGATATGATTACTTTTGTTTTACCTCTTGATAATAAATATATTCTTTCCCTACGTTTCACATACGTTTTAATTCAATTTTGACAATAAATAAAAAAGCATTTTCGATAAATATTCCTTCAAACTGTAATGCTGATGACAATATTTTTTATTGAATAATTACATGCCTTTGGTCAGTTAGGTCCTTGGCAGCAGAAGATGAACTGATTGAGTATTACAAACAGAATTGAGTATCTACAAAGAAAGCTCACGCATCAAGAACACACTATTTTATGTGTTGAATTCAAATTTGAAAGGAGATTTTGGGGGGTCGAAGAATTGTTTGGGCAATTTACGTTATAGTCGGTTTCGATGGGGATTGTGTTTACCAAGTTCAAAATGAAGTGCAGATGGAATTTTATTAATTTTGCCGTAGAATTTTGCTGAAATTTGTATAAAAAAGTTTTTCATTGGAAGTATACCTAACTCAGAATGAATTTGTAGATTAGAAATAAACCAAGAGGCTTTAACAATAGTTCTTAGGCAGGTATTCTGAAAAATTTGTATTTTATTAATGTTGATGACAATATTGAGGGGCGGTCCAATAGAATGAATGCACTCAACTCAGAAATGTGGCTTTTGTTTCCAAGGATGGGCCCCTTTGGGTGGCGTGGTGCTGTTCCTGTCCTGGATTATGCTCTTATTCCCAAGACAATTGCCTCGCGCCGCAAGTCGTCGGGCGAAAAGCCTAAAACACAGCATTGTCAATCCTCCTGCCATTTCAAAGAGTAAGTACCGTATATTATAGTTAAATAAATGTTAATATTTATTTGAAAGAACAGCAATAAAAAATTGGAGAGTGGAGTTTTTACGATGTCTCTTCATCAAAAATATGAGTATGGGAATTTGTGAGCATGAAAATTATCAAATATGTGATCAAATGCTAACCTCCAAATTCTTAAAAATTTGTTTTTTGAAACGTACTTTATTAAATATTGTTGAAGTCACGATATAAATGTTTATTTTCTATTTGTGTCTCATTATCTCACTATGGTCTTAAGATGGTCTGATTTATCTCACTATGGTCTTAAGATGGTCTTAAGAGTTTCACCTTCTGTTTTAACAATTCTGCATCATTGTGATTTTATGCACCATGTATATAAAATGCACGTTAATGCTAATGTCGACCTGAATAGTAAAGGCTGTTAAAGCAGGGGTACAGTAACCATTGACTCGCAGGTTCGAATCCGGCATCGGACTTCGATGTATGTGATTGCTAAAGCTTTCCCGGTCGCAGTTTGTATGAACTTCCACGCCTTGACCCATCACAAATGCCCTTCTCCTCGATATAAGGCGGCCACGCTAGCCGTTTGGCAGCTGTACATCTCTGAGGAAGGGCACAATATGTTGGCCTAAAAGGCAGCCATCACGATACAGACGTGGCACGTGCCGCACAGCTAAGAGCATACTTTGGTATTTGAGTTCGTCTATTCATTTGTTTAAGTATTCCATTAAGATTGGTTTAAACTTGCCGGTAGCATAAAATCTTTCTTATATATATATATATATATATATATATATATATATATATATATAGAGAGAGAGAGAGAGAGAGAGAGAGAGAGAGAGACGAGTCGTGGATAGACTGCACAAAATTAAGAAGAGAGAAATAGAGATATAAGGGACAGGGATTCTTGTCCGGGAATGGACTCCGGCTTTAATCATGCGTACACTGGAAACTGTGATTAACCAAAATTTTCCTTTTATTACACAAATAATTATTTTACAAATGGGTGGCCTTTAACGTTTACGTTAGCATTCATTCTGTTCCCTATCCTATGCCTAACTATATTTGAAAAAAAAACCTCGATACAACATCAACGTTCTCCAAGGGCTGAATGCCTTCCCTCCCTACCCTTCCCGACGTTCTGCCCGTGACACTCCAACCTGAATAGCATCTCCATCCGCTCACTCCTTCGCTGGCAAGCCGACGCCGGGCGCCGCGCTGCTGCGTTCTGGCCTCTTCGTACTGCCGGGGAGCCGGTGGAGGGGAAGGGAGTCCTGCGAGGCCGCCCTGGTCGCTTGTTTCATCCGCTGCTTGTCGACGCGTCGTCCGCCGCCGGGCCCTTCGGGGATATTCGTTGGCTTCGGCCGCGTTCGGGAGACCGGTGGCCCCTCCGCCACCGTGGCCTGCCCTCACCCCACTCTCGGCCGCTGTCGTGCTTCTAACGTTTGTAAAACGTTGCTACTGCATTCGCCTGTGGATTTTAACTTCGGCATTAATTATCGTCGACTGTTCACCTAATTTACCATTAGTCAGGTCGACTGCGGTTATGTACTGTTCCGTTTCTTCTCCTAATCCCATTCTTACCACGTGGATATCATTTACTGCAGGCTGCACTCCACTACGATCTTATGGCCGTTTCGTCTTGTTTCACTCCTTAAACTGCACTTCCACATTCGTCACTCAATTTCCTTAACCAACACCTTCCCAGTTCGGTGGCGCAACACTTACGTGCATTCCTCTCTCCGATTAACAGTCCGCATCGCTTCACCCGTCTTCATCCGATGACTATCTTTCCGCCACCCATCGCAGGTCTGTACTCTATGAATTTTTCTCAGCCACTGTCGCGCCTCGTGGCCGCTGTGGTGCTTCTCGCGAACCGACTCCGGTTCCTCGCACCCGACTCCGTGATGCGCGGGCCGCTGCCGCGCAGTTCAAATGATTAACGTGCGTCAGAACGCATTATCACCTGAGTGATAACAATTCGTTTCAATATATATATATGCAGCGAGATTTTTACAGCTGACGCCGCATCTCGCTTCCCGATCTCCATTTTTCTCTAACATCCCAATCTCCTTCCTGCAGTCCTCTGGCAGCCATCGCGTCTTGTACATCTTGGGCCCAGCTTCTTGGTGGTCGACCCCGTTTCCTTCTCTCGGGAGGAATCCATTTCCATACTAGTTTAGGCCATCTAAACTCCTCCATTCTTTCAAGATGACCATACCAGAGGAGGCGTTTGGTTTCAATTTTGTCGATAATATTTCGTTTAACGCCCATAATATCCCTTATTCTCTCATTACGCACATGTTCCAATTTGGAAATGCCACTGCTTCTTCTCCAAAAATCCATTTCAAGTGCAAGAAGTCTGTCTCGTTCTCTTTTATTCAGTTCCCAAACTTCTGCACCATAGGTAGTAATACTTTCAACCACTGAGGAGTAAATGATCTGCTTTATTCTTTTTTTTATTTTGTCATTCCACAGAATGGGGTTTAGTTGCCGTATCGCTCATTTGCCTTGTCCAATTTTATTATTAATGTCATCACTGCTTTTACCATTACAAGATAAAGTGACCCCTAAATATTTAAAAGTTTTACAACCTTTAATTTTTTCAGTCTCTATCTCTATATCTTCCAGCTCGTCATCTCCCACTTTCAAGTACTCAGTTTTCATCCATATATTATAAAAATAAAATAGATGATAAATTGGTAATCGACAAAGGGAGAGGTATTATTTAAGCGCAGTTCAGATAAGACTTAGACGCAAATAAAAAAATAAAAACAAATTGAAATTTTACTTATTGCAAAAATATTAACAAAGAATTTTCAATCATACCAACAATATTAGAAAATAAATAGTATCTAAAATCAGAATCGGAAATAATTTTTGCCATAAAATGATTCTTTTTTCATTTCTTCAATCCGCGTGGAAAAATTGGGATTGCGTAATCAGCATCAATAATCCTTCATAAAATATAAAAAGATGATGCAATGAAACACTAAATTATTCACTTTGAAATTTCACGTTATTCACTTTGAAAGTGTTGAATAATGAGAACACAGAAAAGAAATAATGTTATTCCAGGAAATGGCTAAGAAAGCACTCAAAAGACGTTCTTATCAATGACGAGTACGGTCTTCTGTAATACTCTCTGCGAATTCTCTCTTTCATTGTCTCATTCGAGATTTCATTGTCACATTCTTCAATTCCCAGGTATTTGTAAATTTTGCCTGGCTCAAGATCTTGAATCACCGTGTGCGTATCAACTTCAATGCTCTCTAACGTTGTCAGTTTGCCTCTTTTTAAATTGATTTTTGCACACTTGTCAAGACCAAACTTCATGGAGATGTCATTGCTAAAGTCATTCACGACAGACAGCATTTGGGAGAGGATCGCTTCATTCTTAGCAAATACTTTCAGATCATCCATGTAAAACAAATGTGATACTGGCCTTTCATCACCATGGAACTTGCAAACCAAAGTCAGCTTGCGACAACTGTCTAGATTAGACCTGCACAACGCCTGCTCCCGCGGGCATTCTGCACTTGCGAGCCGGTCGTCTGCCCGTGGCAGCGCCGAAGTGCAAGTAGAGGGAAGTAGGAAGCTTTGCGGGGAGGGGAGAAGTCTGACGTAGCACGACGCGGCGCGTAGGTTGAATGCCTGGGCGTCTAATAATGATCCATGCTTCAAAATTAAATGTCCATTTGTTTAAATGGATTATGTCTAGTATTTCAAGTTACCAGGGTCATAATTCACTGTTTACGTTCTGTGCACTACTGTATATCCACCTTTGTATCCACCACTGTATGATTTTCATTTTCTAATATTTTTAAAGAAAATAACATAATCATATTTTAAAGCAATAGCTTTAAAATATATGATTATATATAAGAAAAAATATTATTTAATTCTATCTAAC